>JAUIMM010000677.1:2905000-4258041 GCA_031769625.1 Taudactylus pleione
ACTTATTCTTTTGTGCTTATTCTACAAAATAAATCCACAAAACAAAAATAAACCATATATTATAGTATCACAAAAGTACACATAAAATAACACTTGAATAATCAGTCATGCACTGCACAGCGTTATATTACTGACATTTGTTTAACACTTCTCTGTGCTCTGAAATGCAGGCTCAAGGTTTCCACAGTGAAATTGAAGAATTGCATCAATGGCTGACAGACACTGAACGTCATTTACTGGCTGCCAAACCTGTTGGAGGATTACCAGAAACAGCAAGAGAGCAGCTGAACACTCATCTGGTAAGAATCTGCAGGACATGGCTCCAGCACGGCCTAGTCTTCTGTGTTTTGTATTAAAGGACTTTCGGTGACATGTTTTGCTTAATTTGATTGGAGCCAAGTTGTAGTTGCAATACTTGATAAATTGGCAAAGTAGTATTTGTTATTGCTATTACATAACCAAATAATATTATAGGTTATTTAAATAGAGTCACCCAAGCTGCACAATCACATACAAAGGGGTAAAACATATAACGCAGGGCAAAAGTACAAAATTGTACAGACAAGAACATAACTTTACATATATGCATTATTACATAATTGTAGTGCTCAGATTACATAATTATGTGGAGAGTACAGAGGAGAGAGGGCCCTGCTCGTGAGACTTAACAACCTAGACAGGTTATGATTGACACAAATAGGATGAGAAGAAAAAAAGATGTCACAAATGGTGCTTGTGAGTTACCTGTCTCAGGTGATGAACTGGATTATCTGGAGGCCGGCTGGACTGGAACCATGGGTGATGTAGATAGCTCTATTTACAAGACTTGTATAGCAGAGAAAACTGCCTTTGATGATAAATGACAGGAACTGGCGGACTGGGACCGGCAGGAAGACTTGTTGAATTGAACTGATGAACTAAGAACTTGACTCTGGACTGGAACAACGTGGACTGAACTGATGAGCTTGGAACTTGACTCTGGACTGGAACAACGTGGATAGAACTGATATGACAGGAACTTGACTCTGGACTGGAATAATGTGACAATGGCTGAAGGGAAGTCAGGTAATGCTGAGACGAGGGCTAAACAGGGTAATCTGGAATTTCTGTGACAAAGGCTGGAACACAGGTGCAGGCTGGATGAGTAATAGGGAATAACAGGTTCAGGAAGGAAAGGGTAGGTCTGGGAATTTTAGGTTCAGGGAGGGAATAGGTAGGTAAAAGGAGCAGGAGTTGATCCACAGCAGGAAGCAAGGCAGGGTGACACGATGCAGGTTTACAGAGTGCCAGGGACCAACCAGGAGTAGGGCTAGCAGCAGAGCACAGGCCAGGTATTGCTGTAACAGGACGTCTGGATGCCAGGTATTGCTGTAGCAGGTTTTCAGGATGCACCAGGGGTTGTGCCAGCAGGTTTACTGGATTGCCAGGTATAGCTGTAACAGGTTTTCTGGATTGCACCGGGGGTTGCTGTAGCAGGTTTCAGGGATACACTAGAACTCAGAAACGGCATGAACCATACACCACGGGAAGACGAGATGTTCAGGCCCAGAATGCTATTAGGGGAGGATATATATACCCTGGGTCTGGCAGCAATTGGTGGATATGGACAGGTGGTCTGGCAGTAGCATTCTGAGTGGTGCAAGGCACAACATGCAGAGGGAGTATTAATCTCTGCAGCTCTGAGAATCAGAACCACACCTGCGGTTCCAATCAGGGCTAGCAGTGCTCACAGACAGAGGAGAGGCCAGGTGCAATACTCAGAGCAAATCCTCCAGGCAAATTACACACACAGATCCATGGGACAGCTGACAGGAGTAAGTCTCAAGGTAAAAAGGCGACAACTGGACAGGGTCGTGACAGTACCCCCCTCTTTATGGGTGGACTCCGGACACCAAAACAAAAACTCTCTTCAGACATGACATTCCAGGAGCTTCAAACACAGGGACACCACAACTCTGAAAACATCTCTTCAGACATCTTCATCCTCAGAGTAAGTAGACCATTCTTCCTCACTACAGGTGGAACCTTCATCACCTAGGAAGTCTTTAGTAATCCCAAAATGAGGACACTCTTCTGGAAATGTAGTATGAGAAGATGTAGAACCGGGATTATTTCACTGGCATATTTGGTGGGAAGATGATAGTCTCCCCCGGAAAGCCGTAGCTCTCTCAGGCAACTCCTAAGGAAATACATGACTGGGAAGGACAGGGTCAAACGACAGATTGTCTACAGAGAATGGAGAATTATTGTGTGCATGATCGAACTCAGATTCCGAGTCAGTGTCTAAAGGTAAAATGGAAGGCTTAGTAGGACTTGAACATTGATAGGACTCCTTGGAGGAACTAAGCAAAACATGACCCATTTTGATGGTGTTTTGGGAGGTACCGCAGTATGAAGAGGACAAGGAGGTGGGCGCACATCTCACGTTCAGGGATACAGATTTTATAGTGTGGTTTCCTTGGGATGCCTGGAATTCAGCACGCTGGCCCTTGAAAACTTGACCTTGTTTGGTTTTCAGAGGAGTGGAAGACGAATTCTTGGTAGCACAAACAGATTGCTTGGACAATATTTTGGAACTGAGAACTTCTCTAGATTTTTGGTTTACAGGGTAAGGACCAAATTCTTTGACAACAGCTTCACTGAAAGTCTTTATATTTTGAAGCATTGGACCATTGGAGTTGTAAATAGGGGCAACCCAATCCCAAGCTTTACCTTGAAAAGATGAGATAATAAACTCTACAATATTAGTAGGCTTGACTCCACATGGCAAAGGTGAATTCATCATAGCGAAGAATTGTTTCAATAATGCATAGTATTGAGATAAGTCCCCATCAAAATAAATGCATGTTGGAGTATCCAACGAATCCTGTGTGTTCAAGGACTGTGGAGCACATTCAGGTGCAGGGCTGGAAGAGACTTGAGGAGTCAAAACAACTGAAGCTGACAGATGTTCGGTATTCGAACCAACTGATGGGACTGGAAGGGGTCCAGAGGAGCTAGAGACAGTAGCATCAACAATCAAAGCTGAGAACAGACTACAGAGATTGTCATCTTCTGGAACGATATTTGCAGGAGACGGTGAACAGGAACCATAATCAGATTTTGTAGTATAAGACACTTCTCCCTGGTAACAGGAACTTGAAACCCCCTCCTGGGGTACCAGACTTGAAACCCCTTCCTGGGGTGCGAGACTTGAGGCCCCTTGCTGGAGTGCGAGGCTAGAAACCCCCTGCTGGGGTACGAGACTTGAAACCCCTTCCTGGGGTACGAGACTTGAAACCCCCTCCTGGGGTACGAGACTTGAAACCCTGTCCTGAAGTACGAGACTTGAAACCCCGTCCTGAGGTACGAGACTTGAAACCCCGTCCTGTGGTACGAGACTTGAGACCCCATCCTGGGGTACGAGACTTGAAGCCCCTTCCTGGGGTACGAGACTTGAAGCCCCTTCCTGGGGTACGAGACTTGAGACCCCTCCTGGGGCTGCTGACTGGAGTCCCCTGCTGGAACAAGCAGAATCCGGGCTGGGACCGGAACGGGCAGAATCAGGGCTGGGACCGGAACGGGCAGAATCCGGGCAGGGACCGGAACGGGCAGAATCCGGGCTGGGACCGGAACAGGCCCTGAGACGTTGACACTTGAAACCACTGCTGGAGTTGCAAAGGGAACAGTCTTTAATGAAGTGGTCAGAACTCCCACAATAGAGGCAGAGCTGTAAATCCTTGCGCCGCTGGCGTTCGGCCACAGAGAGCTTGGGGCGTGGGTAACTACGATGTCTGACATTACTTGGTTCGGAAGAATCCTTGTTTCTTAGGGATTCCAAGGCAGAGGTTTTAGTTGAGACAGAGGCAGCTCTAAGAAATTCAGGAATGATCTGAAAGATTTTGCTGAGTAGAGCCTGAAGCTGTTCCAGCAGTTGATGGAAGGTAGTTAGGGGTTCAGGTAAGGTTTGGGTAACATCTAGCCGGTTATTCAGGATTTGCAAAAGATGTAGCACTTGATGCTGTACGGCCTCCTGTGAATCCAAGCGGGCGACCAGGTTACGGAAAGCATCTATTCCCTTATTAGGTGCTTGAACCGCCACCATCGTTGGGCCTGAACATTCTGTCACAAATGGTGCTTGTGAGTTACCTGTCTCAGGTGATGAACTGGATTCTCTGGAGGCTGGCTGGATTGGAACCATGGGTGATGTAGATAGCTCTATTTACAAGACTTGTGTAGCAGAGAAAACTGCCTTTGATGATAAATGACAGGAACTGGAGGAACCGGACTGGGACCGGCAGGAAGACTTGTTGAATTGAACTGATGAACTAAGAACTTGACTCTGGACTGGAACAACGTGGACTGAACTGATGAGCTTGGAACTTGACTCTGGACTGGAACAACGTGGACTGAACTGATGAGCTTGGAACTTGACTCTGGACTGGAACAACGTGGATAGAACTGATATGACAGGAACTTGACTCTGGACTGGAATAATGTGACAATGGCTGAAGGGAAGTCAGGTAATGCTGAGACGAGGGCTAAACAGGGTAATCTGGAATTTCTGTGACAAAGGCTGGAACACAGGTGCAGGCTGGATGAGTAATAGGGAATAACAGGTTCAGGAAGGAAAGGGTAGGTCTGGGAATTTTAGGTTCAGGGAGGGAATAGGTAGGTAAAAGGAGCAGGAGTTGATCCACAGCAGGAAGCAAGGCAGGGTGACACGATGCAGGTTTACAGAGTGCCAGGGACCAACCAGGAGTAGGGCTAGCAGCAGAGCACAGGCCAGGTATTGCTGTAACAGGACGTCTGGATGCCAGGTATTGCTGTAGCAGGTTTTCGGGATGCACCAGGGGTTGCTGTCAGCAGATTTACTGGATTGCCAGGTATAGCTGTAGCAGGTTTTCAGGATGCACCGGGGGTTGCTGCCAGCAGGTTTACTGGATTGCCAGGTATAGCTGTAACAGGTTTTCTGGATTGCACCAGGGGTTGCTGTAGCAGGTTTCAGGGATACACTAGAACGCAGAAACAGCATGGACCATACACCACGGGAAGACGAGATGTTCAGGCCCAGAATTCTATCGGGAGGATATATATACCCTGTGTCTGGCAGCAATTGGTGGATACGGACAGGTGGTCTGGCAGTAGCATTCTGAGTGGTGGAAGGCACAACATGCAGAGGGAGTATTCATCTCTGCAGCTCTGAGAATCAGAACCACACCTGCGATTCCAATCAGGGCTAGCAGTACTCACAGACAGAGGAGAGGCCAGGTGCAATAATCAGAGCAAATCCTCCAGGCAAATTACACACACAGATCCATGGGACAGCTGACAGGAGTAAGTCTCAAGGCAAAAAGGTGACAACTAGACAGGGTCGTGACAAAAGATGAGTGTAGAAACTGCATATTAGGAAGAGGGCATGTTTGAATGCTGAACGGCTGAAGGCAAGTCTGATAGGGAGTGGGAGGGCATTCCGGAGGAGGGATGAACGAGAGAAATTCTAAAAGCGAGAATGGGAGGAGGTAATCAGGAAGAAGGAGAGGAAGTGTTTGTTGACAGAGCAAAGTGGGGGGGAGCAGGGACGTAACTAGAACTTTGTGGACCCCATAGCAACTTTTAGGAAAGCCCCCACTTCCAATACTCCCAGTGAGACACCTATCTCTGCAGTAATTGTTCTTTTTATGTCATATACTAGTACCCTAGTGGATTAAGTGCTCCATAGTAGTACCATAGTTCACATTATGCCCCATATTAGTGCCCTAGTTAACATTAAGCCACATAGTAATGCCCCAGCTCACAGTATACCACATTGTATTGTCTCTAGATTACTTTATGCCACATTATAGTGCTCCCTGCTCACATTATACAACATTTTAGTACTCCCAGTTCATATTATATCACAAAAAAGTGAACAAAGAAATCAGGTGGCGCTATCAATAAGCTGCTGGTTCAAGGAGTATGTCACTTTCCTAATAAATATACAAACAAGAAGATGAAAGAACATGCGCTATAAATTAATAAAAGATTGTGTTGATCTGCTAGATCTATATGTCGCATTAAAAACAGATACATATATATAACTTTTCAGATGCTGAACATAATACAATAAAATATTGTTTTTCTACTAAGTCTATATATCACATTGGAGGCAGACACTTGTATGCAACATATCAGATGATAAATAAATCACAATGAGGATGAAATTATAATAGGTATACGGCTTGGATTAAAAAGAGTTAATTTATTATGTAATGCACAATAGCAGCATATATATTAAAACATATAAAACATATAAAGACTGAAAAGTAAGTCTTATGAGGTAAACGATGAATTAATCAATCCAATGCACAGGAGACAATGATGTATAATAGTCATTGATCCTAATGGTGTATCCCGGAATAATGTCCAGCAATGATATTTACCAGCTTGAAAAGGCAATCACATCTCACTGGGTGAATGTCCCAAATAGTAGGAAATGGAATAAGTGGTGGAGTCCAATATAAAGATGCCAGTCCGGAGATTGGTGTGTTAAATAACACACCAATCTCCGGACCGGCATCTTTATATTGCATTTTCATGCTGGTAAATATTATTGCTTATATTCAGTCTTTATATGTTTTATATGCTTTAATATATATGCTGCTATTGGGCCGCTGGAAGCCGCTCTCTGCTAATTGCAGCCCGGAATGGGAATCCAGGGGGAGGAGATGCCTCCCCTGGAGCTGCCTGTCCTTTGCGTGTCTGGCAGGTGGCTCTTACAATGGGGAGCCACCTCCAGTCACAGTGAAGTAGCGGATGTTACTGGGGGGGCTGCCCCAACATAAAATCCGCCACTGCTCGTAATGAAGAAAAATACAGGTATTTCAGAGGATGTTAGCCATTTATTGCGAAAGAAATACTAATTACAATTTTGTCACTAGATTGCTATGTGGTGATGAATATAACTTGAAGAGTGCTAAAATTATTAAGGCAACACTTTTCAAAATGGGTCATCAGCCGCTACATTCAGACATCTTGCCCACACCAATCACCAGACCTAATCACATGCGACTTTTGCTTGTGTTTTTTTTTGTAAAGAACCATGTGTATCAGCAAGGATGTCAGACCTGTCAGATCTGAAAAACAGCACTAGAAGTCATGTGCTGGCTATTCCACCTGACATGATATGTGCTGTTATAAGGAATGCTGTTCTTTAAATGGAAACTATTGTTGACCACATTGGAGGACACATTAAACAATTGCAGCGCTCTATAAGTGATTTGTATTGCTGCATCACCACCTGGGGACAACATTTGTAACTAAAATATTTTTGTTTCAATAACTGTCTAGTGCAGTGTTTCCCAAACGTATTCCTCATGGAGTGCTAACAGTGCATGGTTTCCATTTTTTCTAGTCGGTGCACAGGGGTATTCATTACTGACTGACACATTTTAAAATATCCACAGGTGGAGCTAATTATTTAACTTGTGATTCTGTGAAGAGACATGGAAAACATGCACTGTTAGTGCTCTTTGAGGAATGAGTTTGTGTAACACTGGTCTAGTGCATCCTCTGAAATACCTGTTGTCCAAATGTATATTCATTTTGAGCCATAGAGCTTGCTCCAGATTGCTCTAAGTATGGATTCTTTAATTTTTACAACCCTTTTTATATATATTTATCTGTTTCTATAACTGCAAGCTATTTTGCCACTATAAATCTCAGCATGCCCTCCGGCAGGGCATGCAGTGCCTTGAAGTTACGCAATAATGTATATCCAAATGCAGTTACAAAAGTGAATTGACAGTCACGCTTACCTTGCTTACAGCTAGCATTGCGTCCTGTAGATTTAGTGCAGTGTGTACGTTCACAATGTGCGGGAGATGCCTAGGGACAAAAGGGTATATCGTGATGCTACCCCCATGCACTGGAAGCCAGCAGAAAGTGACAGTATGTCCTTACACCAAATTGACCAATTATGTAATGAAGAGTAAAATTTGTGACATTGTTCCGAATTCATTCATGTATAACTGGTGGAGATAAGACTGGATTTCTCATATGAATGCTTAAAAGTAAAAAGTATTTTGTAATTTTTGTTGAATGTATAAATATGGCAGTATTTAGTTATAAGTATGGAATGTTCTAAACAATCATGTATTTTGCAGGAACTTTGCGCTGTATTTGAAGACAAAGAACATGTTTACAAAAGCATAATGCTTAAAAGCCAGCAAATGATGGAAAGATGCATTGATGACCCAGAAGCAAATATGGACCAAGACATTAACAACCTAAAGGAGAAGTGGGAATCTGTTGAGACAAAACTCAGTGAGAGGAATGTAAGTGTTGATTATGGAGGTTTGTGCACAAAGACTCAGGGGTATATTTACTAAAGTGCAGGATTTTAGTAGTGGATATGTTGCCCATTGCAAACAATCAGATTCTAACTATCATCTTCTAGAAGCTGCTAGATAAATGTTAAGTAGAATCTGATGGGTTCATATGGGCAACATCTCCACTTTTAAAAACCCATACTTTAGTAAATATACCCCATACTGTTTTAAACATATGGTAAAACGTATTGCTAAGTGAAGTTATCCATATTATTTTTATTTTATTATTTAAGTGTCATGACTACTGTGATCTTGTGTATTTACATAATAATGAACCAGTAAAAAGTATATTTATGCAAGTTTCTACATATCCATACTATGAGGGTTTATTATGTTTTTAGAATTTGGGAAGGTAAGATCTCATTTTGGAACTGGAAAGTTTTAGATTCAGGATTTGTATTTATGTTAGGGCTGTGTAGAGATTTCAGTGTAGACTTAAGCTGGGTGCACACTGGCCGATATATTGGCCGATCAATTGATCGGCCAATATATTGTGCCCCTGTCGGCCAATGTGTACAGACGATATGTCTGTGAACAGCGTCGTTCACAGACATATCGCATTGGCTGTGCTACACAGCCAATGTACAGACATATCTGTCCATCGGCAAGTGTGTATGGCCGATCGCCCGTACACAGGGGTGCAGAGAGGGGGGGTAAGCTGCGAGCAGGTACTACTTACCCGGGTCCGGCACAGCTCCCCATCCACAGCAGCCCAGCACACCCTGCTGTGCGCTGGGCTGCACTGGGAGACTGTCCAAGGCTGCTAAAGCAGCAGCCCGAGCAGTCTCCTATGCCAAAGAGGGGGGCGATCATGCTGATCGCGCCCCCATTTGATGTGCGCCGGGCTGAGCGGCACACAGCACCCCCCTCCCCAGTGCCGCAGATGTTTGTTTGTTTTTTTCGAAGGGGGCGTGACCACGCCTTCCACGATTATGCCATGCCCCCTACGCCGGGACCCGCTGCAGCATGCAGATGATGGTCGTTCAGTGTGTATGAACAACCATCATCTGCAGATATATCTGTCAGGTGTGTACCCACCTTCAGGCTATACATGTGATTAGTTTTCCCAGGATATTTTAGTCAGGCAACTTACGTTATAAGGGGACTTTCAGCTCTTGCTGTATCTTCTTAGGAGACCAGGGGCCTTAGGGGCTGATTCAGAGCCGGACGCTATTTGCGGACGCTCGTTCAGAAAAAGGGGCTGGCTATTTAAATTGAACGCTCGCTCAAAGAGCCCATTGATTCCAATGTCAACATACTGACTTGCATTATTACATGCGTTCAGTTGTGTTACATTATTATGTGTCTTTCATTACCTTTCTTGCTCAATTCAGTGCATTTAATTAAAGTCCTTCTGAATGCAGGTAAAAATGCTACTTAACAGTTGAGATGCCTTAGATATTTCCAAACATTAAATATTTCACTAATCTTATGGTATGTGCTTCCGTTTATCTTACAAGGTTCTCCTGTTAGTATGGCTTACAATCTGTAGATTTTAAATTTCACATGGAATTGAGACAAAATATTACTCAAATTTTTTATTTAATTTTTTAAAATGTTTTTATTAAAGATTTTAGCACACCAATGTGATGCGGGGAAGGTCTGGGTTGATATTGAAGCTGAGGAGGTGGGCTCATCGACGCTCTCCTCCCTCTTGTGGCTTCGCAGGTCTCATTATCCTCGGAGTGTCTCCTCCCACCCCATAGTTTGCCGTTCACTGGCTATCTGGAATATTACTAACAGGCACTTTCAATTATCACCAGGCTCTCCTCCCCTCATCCCATTATTCCATAACCCTGAATTCCCCCCAGGTATATGTAAGTCTTTTTTTAACACTTGGAGAATAGGTAAAATGTTATATTTAAATGACATTACGGATGATGTTAATTTCCCCCAATTGTCGGATATTCAGGATAAGTCGGCAGTCCCAACTAGAAAATTTTTTTGTTTCCAACAAATTCGTAATTTTCACTCCAAGATTAAATTAATCTAGACTGGGAGGCCTTTATCACCCTTAGAATTTCTCTGTTGGAGACGTTCTTCAACTAGAGGATTAATTTCTAAATTATATCTCTTACTTAGCGAGGCTACACCCTCTACGAGGGACTCCCACGAACTGGCATGGGAAGCGGATTTAGGAATCACTTTAGACCCCGAGAAATGGTCATAAATTTGGGATAATGCCGTTTCTAGCTCCGTTTGTGTTAAGATCAAAGAAAATGTATACAAAATTTTATAATGCTGGTACTATGTACCTTCTCGTCTGAAAGCTACAGTATGTTCCCAGATACCTCGGATAGGTGTTGGAGAGGTTGCTTGGAGGAAGGCACCTTTTTTCACATATGGTGGGCTTGCACACGGATCTCGCCAATTTGACAAGAAGTGATCGCCCTTCTCTCTCACCTACTCAACGTTGCTATCCCATCGGACCCCAGATATTTCCTTCTCCCCTTAAGCCTTCCCACTCTCTCTAGACATCAAAACAAGCTACTACATGTTTCTGTAGCTATGACATGCCAGATAGCTGCTGATTGGAATAGACCATTACCATCACCTATGCAGGCGGTCTTGGCCCGCATATGGTATGTCCACAAAATGTAATACATGTCTAGCATAATTCCACTCATCTAAGTCTTTTAATAAAATTTGGGCTCCCTGGCTGACCACTCAGCAGGCCTCCTCCCATTCCACAGTTGACCCCTGAATTGATTTTGATACTGGTAACCTCGCCCTCGGTCCCTCCTAACTGTCTCATTACCTACTCTCTTCTAACGTACTCTTTTTTTTTACTTTTTCCTATTCTTGATCTCAGGCTCTCTTGATTTTTTTTTGTAAAACTAGATCATACTATATATCATCTGGTGTTTATAGCAGTTGTATCTGTATGTCTATATAAATATGTACTTGTATTTGTTTAGATTTTGTTATTCCACTATTTCTGCTAATTGATTGATGTATATTACAGTGATCTGATTAATAAATATTACTTTAAAATAAAAAAAAGATTTTATCACATAGGTTACAAAAATATGTAAAAACAATTACAGCAAGTAATTACAGAGAGTAAAATATTAATGTTACAAACATTGTATAATAAACTAATAACTAATCTACTCTAATTTCTAATTTGTTTTTAGATAAAATTGGAAGAAGCCCTCAATTTGGCAACAGGGTTTCACAATTCTCTTCAAGACTTCATTAATTGGTTAACTCAGGCAGAACAGACTCTAACTGTTTCCTCTCCAGCAAGTATTATTTTGGATACAGTACTATTTCAGATTGATGAACATAAGGTATGTTTTCTAATATATTCCAATTTAATCTTAAATAATAAAATTACGTATATCAAAGTTTTTCTTTGTAGAGAAACACTCCATATTCCATAGTCACAAATCACAATATAAAGAAAACTTCTAGGTACAGTGTATCTGTAGAACATTAGTACAGTGTAGAGCTCTAAATTGCATCCTCATTATTGTTGGTTTACTGTACGAGGGGTGTTCAATAAGTTTCCAGATGCAGTAAGTGTTATATTTACAAACAAAGTGAACATTGCATTTTTTCAAAGTATTCACCAGAGGAGTAGTATGCACTCAAATCACTTGGTGAAGCAGCTGGACCAGTCCGAAGAAGGTATGTCTTCTACATGCTGGATGAATTTCTCCACTGCAGCTTCCTGTTACTCAAAAGGAATCCCACCTGGCCCCCTGGTCTCAGGGGGCCAGGTCTGGATTGTACAGTGAATGACCAACCTCCTGGATGCATTCACAGGCCAGAAAATCCACCACTGTCCTAGGCTTGCGGGCAGGTGCATAGTCATGATGGAGAAGGGCATTACTAGAGCGAGTTCTTGGTCGGCGCTTGGAAATGGCTTCCAGCACTCGCGGCAGGTGTTGGTTGGCAAATAGTCCCCAGTGATGGTGCGCTGCTGCACTAGTGGTCTGGTACATGACCAGTCTTGGCCACAATAACAACAACCATCTGCTTGGCCACGTTGCGCTCACTTCGGAACTTCTGTGGTGGTGTACCTCCAGCTGGGGTCCACTGTGCTCACTATTGTTTGGTCAAAATTGTAGATCCAGGATTCATCGGCACTGATGATCTCCCAGACAATGACCGCCATCAAACCTGGTCAGCATGTTGTGGCGTCAAGCCAGCGCGAGTCAACTGATGGAGCACCCAGTGTGCAGAAACCTTGTTCAGGCCAAGCTTTTCGTGGTGTATTGAGCGGAAGGATCCCTAGGAATGCTTATCTCCTTCACTAACTGGGTCACAGGAACCCTGGTGTCCACCTCAGCTATGGCCTGCATGGCAGCAATGTTATCCTTGGTGATGGCGGACACAGGTCGGCCGCAGTGCTCCTTGTTTTCCAGGGACCGAAATTCTGCAAACCACTCAAACACAGTGGTTCTGGATGGTGCTTCCTCCCCAAAAGCAGCTCACAGTCAGTCAAAACTCTCCTGCTGTCGCAGAACACTCTTGTAGTCATAGAAGATCATGGCTCTCCAGTGACCTCTGCTGAGCTCCATAACAAGTTCGTGAAGGAAGTGAACAAGCTGACTTCTTCGATGTGCAGTGCTGCTTATATACGGTTCTGTGCCCTGAAATTTAGTCAGAAAAGAACTTTAGAGATTACAGTCCACAACCAGTCAGTCAGATTGTGTCTACTCTACCTACACATCCCGAAACTTATTGCACACCCCTGTTGTTGGTTTACTGTATATTGTATTTGGCTCCCATTATGTTACAATGCCAAACTGCACCTATATTAGAAAATCTATTATTATTATTATATGCAGCTTGCAGTGACCAGCTAATAAAGTTTTCTGCTAAAATGTCCAAGGATTGCTTTGTAACTAGTGCATTAGTATACTCATGGGCCACATAGCTGTTAGGTGTAAGGGCTCAGTGATGCCTCTCTAGCCTCCCAAGAGTCGGTTCTGAGTAATTACGGTCAGGCTCTTGCACCTACTGCAGATGCATTGGTTTGGCAGGAGAGGCCTCAACCCTGTTTTTTTGAGAGCAGATCAGGAGTTTTGGGGGGAACAGGGACTGTGAGTGGCTGCCTGGCATGTGTCACCTCTGAGCCCCATACCAGCTGTACCTCCTATAGTGTAGTTCCACCACTGAGCATACGCAATAATTGTTTCTCCTAGTACTTAAATGAAAGTAAATGTTACATCGAGGACTGTCTCTATGTTTGGTTCTAGGTATTTGTTACTGAAGTAAACTCACACAAAGATCAGATTATGGAGCTGGATAAAACTGGAACCCACTTAAAATACTTCAGCCAAAAGCAGGATGTGGTATTGATAAAAAATTTGCTGATCAGTGTACAAAACCGGTGGGAAAATGTTGTGCAGCGCTCACTAGAAAGAGGACGAGCTTTGGACGATGCTCGGAAAAGATCTAAACAGGTACAGTGTACGAGTATGTGAGTGACCACTGAGCATCTCTTTGCTGTCATTACTGTCTTTTATGCAAAAATGCAGATTGATTTTGACTTGCAGTTGTGTTTTATCACAGTTCCATGATTTTGACTTGCAGTTGTGTTTTATCACAGTTCCACGAAGCTTTTAGCAAACTTATGGAATGGCTTGAAGAATCTGAAAATTCATTAGACTCAGAACTTGAGATTGCAAATGACCCTGACAAGATCAAGACTCAGCTGACAATGCACAAGGTTAGTGATCTGAAATTACAAATACTAAAGATGAGGATTGATCACCAAGACTTACACATGACTGTCAGTGGTTTGCTTTATTTCATACTAGTGATTGCAAACTTTATATAATAAAATAGACTACCAATAAAAATTACAGATGCACCCAGTTACATTGTTGCTGATCGCGCCACAAACGTGCACATGCATTGCGCTATGTGATTCCCCATGCCTTCATATGCTACGGTATGCTATGGCGCGCATTGCGTTCGGACCATACATTCCTATGGAGGTGCGAATGCAATGTGCATATCCGCTCGCGGGCGAACGTCTCGCACCATGCGTGGCGCGATCTGCCGCACCAGTGGCAAGGATGTAGCTGTGCTTATCTGTATGTCATCATGCTGGGGCTCATTGGACCCAATGTGCATGGCTTGCACAACCGTTTACCTCAATTAAATGTAATTCATAGCCTAATTCTAAACTATATAAAAGTTAAAGTCCTATTAGAGTTGTCACCCACACAATTTCCTAACCTCCGTGATCTCTCACACTTATACTTTATTGGTGAAAATGATCCTTATACACAGGGCTGCAGGTTCAGGAACTGTGGGTGGAACTATAAAAAAATCTATTATATGTATATTATATAATATATAGATATATATATTTATTTATATTATATATACAAATATATATAGTATTTAGAAAAGAAGGCACTCAAAAGGGACAAGTTCAAACTGACTTTGTCAAAGTGCCATCCGCTAGCATTAGATGCTAGGTATATGCCGTTACACCAAACAGCTAACACTTCATGCAAGCTCCCGCTGATCATTCAGATGCACAGGTTCCCTCACACACACACATACATACATACATACATACAAACAAACAAACACCTATGCCCTCTAAAGGAAATTTACACAAAGACACACAAACACACCACAAACTATAAAATAAAACTTTACTAACAGTGCTGGTTCTAGACCAAGTAGAGTTTAAGGTGAAAGGTCCCTTTGGCACCTCTTTGTGTACTAAGTAAAAATATACCTTACCTATATGATGGTTTCTCTGCAACGGGGAACCTCTGAAGAAATTGATCCTCCCTGGGCAGACGGTGACTTCAGTTGTCAGTATTCGCTATTCATGTAAGAGATCACATGGTCCGGAAGATGCCTGTTTGTGTAGGAATCAGTAGCGGCTCCAGGCACGGGCAAGCCGGTCCGTCGCCCGGAGATCTACTGTTTCCGGAGGGCGCAGGAAACGCCCACCACCCGCCCGGCGGTATAGGAGATATTTAAGCACAGGGGGGAGGGAGCGGAGGAGGGAAGGGGCGGCAACACAGGACGGCGCTGGACGCAGTGCTGCCTAGCGCCGGCCCTGGTAGGAATATAACCAATGTCATCATCATACAACAGAGGCTCAACCAGACACCTGTCTCCTGTGTCCCCTTTTTCCCCTTGTCACTTCAGCCTCCTGTTACTCCAGCTCTTGTCATTTCAGCTTCCCATCCCATGTCTTTCCAGCCTTGTGCCCCGTGTCTTTGAAGCCTCATGCCTCCTGTCACTGCAGCCTCCTGCCTTTTCACTCCAGCCTCCTGTCTTTCCAGCCTTGTGCCCCCTGTCACTCCAGCCTCCTGCCCCGTGTCTTTCTAACTTCCTGCCTCCTGTGTCACAGCAAAAGCCAACCCTCTCCTTAAACCCTACCAATTTCACTTATTCTTTGACAGCCTGCATGCTCCTCTCCGCGCTCCTCTTCCTTTCTGCGACACAGCGTTATGACATCACAATGTACACCACAGAGGTGGTCGCGGTTCGGCAGATAGCAGCGCTGCCTTCATGATAATTTGGCTGCCCAGCATACAGCAGGAACTTTAACCCGGCCAGTGGTGACTGCGGCTGCATCCCCAGGCTACAGTGCTTCGGGCGACGCCCCAATCAGCCCGCCTCTTTAGCCGACCTTACTAATTTAAAAGAAAAAACTACTGTGATGGAAACATGTATTGTACACAAGCATGACAGACCCCTCTGTGGAAAAAAAAAAACCTGTATAACCTATATTAACCTAGCAACGCAAAGCAGACCTGAACTGCCTTGTTGAAACCTTTTTATCCACTTTCCAAACTGTCTGAAAATGATAGACATGTAAATGTTAGCTGAGTACCTTTACATTGTGCAATTAATGGCGTGATCATCCAATTATCGTCTGATCAGGCCATGTATTTCGGCAACTGAACAGTAATTATTAATCCAGCATGAAAAGTCTTTCCGCAGGCCCAACAGATGTGATAATTTGTGCTCAGTTATTGGACAGTTCCATACCACAGACAGACAGACCAATTATCTGACAGTGTATGGCAAGGATATTGAATGTATTGAGGATGTCAGATAATTGGTCTGTCGGTCTGATGGTGAGTTTTATCTGTCAGTGTATGGCCAGCACAAACTGTACACCATCTCCTAATCAGATCCATAGTGCCCAGGGGTTAAAGTGGGCAGGAACGGCGTGGAACTGAGTTCCGTCACGTCTAATGGTAGGTGGAACTAGTTCCACCTCCACCAAGTCCCTGCACAGAAGTCCCAGAGACAGAGAGCCACTCACTGTCTGCCTAGGGAGGCTCAGTTTCTTCAGAGAAATCAGCATACAGGTAAGGAAAGAATTAAGCGAAGGCAATACATAGGAGTTGCAAAAAAACATTGGGCATCCAAGTGACATAGACTAGTTCGGGAACAATAAATCCAATCAAGTGCTGTATTTTAAATTGTTTCTACAACACACACTGTAGACATCTTGGTAGAATTACAGGAATGACTAAACCATAAACGCTAGATTATAGATCACACATCAGATGTTTTCCCCTTAGCCTGCGGTCAGTGTATAGGCTGATCCATGAATGTAGAAAGTGCAGAATTTTTGCTTTCATTTAAAAAATAAAATTTTTCGTTTTTGACAAGGCTCAGCTTCCTCTGATGACCAGCCAATACATTAAGTAATATGTATATTATATAACACCACTAAAATAAGAATAATATTCCTCTGGCACAGCCTAGAACTGAGCTAATAATGTAAGACGCACTATGACTCTCTGTACTATGCTGTATCACATCACTCTATGAGCAAAAGTTTCCATCTGATCATTGCTAAGATGATGTATTGCAGTTATGTAGTCTCCATCTTCATTTACATATTTATTGTTCCAATTCTTTTGTTGCTAGAAGGATCTATCTCACATTCCAGGCAGCTGTATAAAGAAAGTCTTTCTTGTAACAACTGTTGTTCTACTGTCTCCTATACCTTCTGTGGAATGAGTACAATGGCTTTTTATTGCAATTTGCAGGAATTCCAGAAAACCCTGGGCGCAAAGCATTCAGTATATGATACCACCAATAGAAGTGGGCGCTCGCTGAAAGAAAAGGCAACACTGTGTGATGACATCCAGAAACTAGATGACATGCTCAGTGAGATAAGAGACAAATGGGATACTGTCTGTGGGAAATCAGTGGAAAGGTAACTTGTCCTTTACTTCTGAGGTCATTTCATGTTGAAAATATTTGCCTAGAATTTTATGGACAAGTAACAAGGCAACGCCAGTTTGCACCAATCTGTATAAAAGTGTCTGCAAAGGATTTTTTAGTTATTTTTTTCTTTGTGAGGATGGACAGGACCCACTAGTAAATGGCTCAGCATTAGGGTCCCGATCCAGAGATGAGCGTAAGTGGCACATAATGCTCCCACATTGTGTGTTCAGAACTGGATGCGTGTATTCCTCCGTATGCAGACTTATATATATTTCTCTGGTAGACCACCCCTATACCTATGTACAGTATGGTTTCTTAGCTGTCATCATCATCAGTGTGCACTTCAAGATAGGCATAATTAGGCACAAGCACATAGCCCACAACCTCTATAAACTTTCCAGATGTGCAAACACCTTATTATCACCCAGGTAACCCTTTCAGATGTAAGTGGGGGTCAGTTGAGTTGTAAACTAATCTGCATCTCTTGTACTTGCATACACTTGTCTCCAAACTATTTGCAGTGTGTAAGGTACTTCTGCAAAACTCACTTCCACTCAATGCTGCATCAGAACCCACTTATGTTACTGTGATAGGATCACTGGTAAAGTGGTCTGTGGCAGGTACATTTGTCCCAGATTCCTGTCTTTTGTGTTTTAAACCCCCAGGAGAAAGTCTGCAGTGTAGCAGGCTTGAGTTTCGGCTTTTTGAAAAGCCGGTTTGGGACCTGGGGGTTGTGGGTGAGAGGAGAGGGCCACGGCCACTCCAGGTATTGGTTCTCGCAGCCTGGTAACAGGCTTGTTAGTTTTCCACCTGAGAGTGGCCAATATAAGCCTAGTGTGTTTAGGGCTGAGTGTCTCACCTGGGAGAGCAGGCAGGGAGTTTGCTCAGAGACACTTGAAAAACCTATTTGTGAGTACTGTGCTGTGCTTTGTTGCTGGCGAGGGCATTAGGCCCTGCCAGGTTCTGGTAGTGAGGGAACTACCTGTGAAGTTAGTGCCCCGACAGGGCTAGGATTTATATTTATGTTTTCTTGATATTTCTGTCATTGTACAATAAAGACTGGCGCCGACCAGCTTGTACTGGCATCCAGACTGGTGTGCTGCTTCTCTGCTGCTGTGTGTGTGTGTAAGGAAGGAGTCCTCTACCCAGGAGAGGGACCCCCTAACCTAACTGTGTCACAATATGGTGGAGAATGCGGACATCCACACACACTGAAGTTGCAGCGAGAGGAAAACTTTCCATTTAAAAATTAAAGGGACAGACACCCAATTTGTGAGTGTGGAAATGTCCTTGGAGTCCCATAGAGGAGGCATCAGCCAATGCTCAGAGAGGCAAGGTTCAGCTTCCAATCTACACCCCAGGACAAAATGGAGGAAATTATTAAGGCCTTGCTCCAAGCTACAGCAGCTCAGCAGGAAGCTACCAGGGCTCAGCAGGAGACTAACAAACTTCAGCAGGAATCCGCCAGGCAACAACAGGTCGCAATAGAGGAAACCCGCCAGGCCTTAGCGGAAAACCGCCAGGCCTTAGCGGAAAACAGCCAGGCCATAAAGGAGGTGGTACAGCACCTGGTCGCCCGGCCCAGAGATGTTAATACTGGTCCTCCCACCACCACTCACTCCGTACAAGCCAGTCACTTCCTCCAAAAGATGACTTCGGGCGATGATGTGGAGGCCTATCTCGCCGCATTTGAAAGAACGGCCGAGAGGGAGAGTTGGCCCAAGGAGCAGTGGGCAAGTCTGGTGGCACCTTTTTTGTCTGGGGAGCCACAAAAAGCATATTTCGACTTATGCCTGGCTGATGCCAAGGACTATAAAAAACTAAAACAGGAGATCCTAACTCGCTTGGGAGTCACCACCTTTGTTCGTGCCCAACGGGTCCACCGCTGGGAGTTCCATAAGGACAAGCCTCCACGTTCACAGATGCATGACCTCGTCCATCTGTCCTCAAAATGGCTACAGCCCGAGACGCTGATGGGACCACAGATTGTGGAAAGGATCGTGATGGACCGGTACCTGCGATCATTACCTGTGACTCTGCGCAGGTGGGTGAGCCATGTAGACCCTAAATCCGCGGACCAGTTGGTCGAGCTGGTGGAGAGGTACGTGGTGGCTGAGGAGCTGATGAGTATGCCCCACCGAGCCCCGATGGTGCACCGGCGAACTCCCACAGACACTGGTAAGACTGTTCCAGGGGAGAAGGGTGCTGGGCGGTGGAATGTACCTAAGACTGAGGGTGTAGAACCTGGAGACAGGCCTGCCAGGCCGGGAAGGTTCTTGCCCCGTAAACGACTAGACATTAATATGACTCAGTGTTTCCGATGTGGTGGCTTCGGCCATATTGCCGCTAATTGTGCACTTACAACTGAACCTATGCAATGTGATACTGCTCATGTCTACCGCAGGGGGTCTTTCTTTGCACAGATAGCCTGTACGGCTGACCGGCAGGCTGTGACTGATAAGCACATGTGTGTACTCACTGTAGATGGCAACCTAGTAGAGGCACTGTTAGACTCTGGTAGCTTGGTGACACTTATAAAAGCTGAGCTGGTGAACCCCTTGCGGCGTGAGGGGAAAACTGTTGGTGTGACCTGCATACATGGGGATACTCGATATTATGTTACTGCCGAGGTGAACATCGAGACACCATGTGGTTCTGCTATAGTTTCTGTAGGTTTGGTACATGGTCTGATGTACGATGCAATATTGGGGAGAGACTTTGCTCACTTCTGGAAGTTGTGGGAAAGCCGTTTTGTTCCAGAGGTGAACAACCCCGATCCATTTGAGAAGGTTGTCGATGTAGTGGAGGAGGGAGTTTCTTCTGAGTCAGAGTTATTCCCTTTTTCTACTATGATTGGCGAACTAGAGAATGCGGAGCATGACGGTGGCCCGCCAACTGATGTGCCTCCCATTGAGGTGGGAAGTGTTGTTGGGCCAGGTGATTGTCTGCCTGATTTAGAGGTCAGAAGAGAGGTCTTTGCCGTGGAGCAGTTGAATGACCCTACTTTGGTAAAAGCCAGGGAGAATGTAAAAGTAGTTGATGGTAAACCCGTAGACCCTGATAGTCCTTTGTCCTATCCCCACATGGCAATGTGGCAGGATTTGTTATATCAGGTGACTAAGAAGGGGGAAGATGTTGTGGAACAACTAATAGTTCCCAAAGCCTACAGAAGAACAGTGTTGGATCTGGCCCATGGTCATATAACGGCAGGCCATCTAGGGGTAGAGAAAACCACTGAGCGAATAATGCAGAGGTTTTTCTGGCCCGTGCTTCATAAAGAGGTATCTGACTTTTGCGCATCCTACCCTGAGTGTCAGTATCATGCTCCCAGGCCACATTTTAAGGGTCCACCAGTTCCATTGCCTATCATAGAGGTGCCGTTTGAAAGAATAGCGATGGATTTGGTTGGACCCTTAATGAAGTCTGCCAGGGGACACCAGTATATTCTGGTCATAATGGATTACGCTACCAGGTACCCGGAAGCGATCCCGTTGCGCAATACGTCAACCAAGACCATTGCCAGAGAGCTAGTTCATGTCTTTAGCAGGCTGGGTATACCTAAGGAGATACTAACTGACCAGGGTACACCGTTTATGTCCAAAGTCATGAAAGAGTTATGCTGCCTGTTCAAAATCGAACAGTTAAGAACTTCGGTTTATCACCCCCAAACCGATGGGCTGGTCGAGAGGTTTAACAAGATGTTAAAACACATGCTTAGGAAAGTGGTCGACAAGGATGGTAGGGATTGGGACTACTTATTGCCGTATTTATTGTTGGCCATAAGAGAAGTTCCCCAGTCCTCCACCGGGTTTTCACCCTTCGACTTATTGTATGGGAGACACCCAATGGGGTTACTAGACATTGCCAAAGAGACATGGGAGGGGCAGTCTAGTCCTTACAAAACGGTGATTGAGTATGTTTCTCAAATGCAGGAGAGAATTGCTGCGGTAGTGCCGATAGTGAGAGAGCACCTGGAACAGGCTCAACAGGCACAGCAGAGGGTATACAACTGCAATGCTCGGTTACGCAGCTTTGCTCCTGGGGACAGAGTGTTAGTATTGGTTCCCACTGTGGAAAATAAACTTTTGGCTAAATGGCAAGGGCCCTTTGAAATCTTAGAAAGAGTGGGGCAGGTCAATTACAAAGTTTACCAGCCGGGGAAAAGAAAGCCGGAACAGATATACCATATAAATCTGTTAAAGCCCTGGAAAGATAGAACGGTACTGTCGGCCGTCCGAGACCCTCCAGTAAGTCCAGGGCCCTTAGTTCCCGAAGTGACAGTGGCAAAAACCCTGTCGGCAATTCAACAACAAGAGGTCAAGGAGTTTCTGATTAGAAATAGGGTGCTGTTCTCTGACGTACCTGGGAAAACCTCGGTCATTAAACATGACATCATCACTGACCCAGGGGTTAAAGTTAATCTAAAGCCCTATAGGTTACCAGAAGCACAAAGAGAATCGGTGTCGAAAGAAATAAAAAATATGCTAGAGTTAGGGGTTATTGAAGATCACATAGTTAATGGTCAAGTCCCATTGTGTTGATTCCAAAGCCCGACGGGAGTGTGCGTTTCTGCAATGACTTCCGAAAGTTGAACAGTGTTTCAAAATTCGATGCCTACCCGATGCCAAGAGTGGATGAACTGATTGAGAGACTAGGGACGGCAAGGTATTTAACCACTCTTGACCTAACCAAAGGGTATTGGCAAGTACCGTTAACCGAGAGCGCCAAACAAAAGACAGCTTTTTCAGCGCCAGAGGGCTTGTTTCAGTACAAGATGTTGCCCTTCGGGCTACATGGGGCACCTGCTACCTTCCAAAGAATGATGGACAGGATTCTAAGGCCCCATAGACGGTATGCGGCTGCTTATCTGGATGATGTGGTCGTTCATAGTCCTGATTGGCAGTCTCACTTACCCAGGGTACAAGCAGTGTTGGACTCCATCTATAAGGCAGGTTTGACAGCCAACCCAAAAAAGTGTTGTCTAGGCATGGAGGAAGTAAAATATCTGGGATACACCATTGGCAGAGGCCTGATAAAGCCTCAGCTCAATAAAGTTGATGCCATACAAAACTGGCCACGGCCTCTGAATAAGAAGCAGGTGAGAGCCTTCTTGGGAATTACGGGGTACTACAGGAGGTTTATACCCAACTTTGCCACCATGGCAGTCCCACTGACTGACCTGACCAAAGGCAAACAAAAAGTCAAGGTAGAATGGCAGAGAAAGCTTTTCTGGAGTTGAAAGTAGCGTTGTGTTCCCAACCAGTCCTGATTATTCCTAATTTTGAAAGGGAATTCGTAGTACAAACCGATGCATCAGAAGTAGGTATAGGAGCGGTCCTGTCCCAGAACAAGGAGGGTGAGGAACACCCTATTTTCTATCTTAGCAGAAAGTTGAATGTACATGAGAGAAACTATGCCACAGTGGAGAAGGAGGCGTTGGCCATAAAGTGGGCGTTAGAGGCTCTCAGGTACTACTTGGTCGGAAGAAAGTTCAAATTGATCACTGACCATGCCCCTCTGAAGTGGATGTCTGAAAATAAGGACAGTAATGCGAGAATTACAAGATGGTTCTTGGCGTTACAAACTTTAAAATTTTCAGTGGAACGGAGGCCAGGAAGCCAGCTGGCCAATGCTGACGCGTTGTCACGCGTTCATTGTTTGGGGGCTTCAGTTGTTCCGCCCCACAGGTCGAAACAAAGGGGGGGGATATGTGATAGGATCACTGGTAAAGTGGTCTGTGGCAGGTACATTTGTCCCAGATTCCTGTCTTTTGTGTTTTAAACCCCCAGGAGAAGGTCTGCAGTGTAGCAGGCTTGAGTTTCGGCTTTTTGAAAAGCCGGTTTGGGACCTGGGGGTTGTGGGTGAGAGGAGAGGGAGGGCTCCACCCACGGCCACTCCAGGTTTTGGTTCTCGCAGCCTGGTAACAGGCTTGTTAGTTTTCCACCTGAGAGTGGCCAATATAAGCCTAGTGTGTTTAGGGCTGAGTGTCTCACCTGGGAGAGCAGGCAGGGAGTTTGCTCAGAGACACTTGAAAAACCTATTTGTGAGTACTGTGCTGTGTTTTGTTGCTGGCGAGGGCATTAGGCCCTGCCAGGTTCTGGTAGTGAGGGAACTACCTGTGAAGTTAGTGCCCCGACAGGGCTAGGATTTATATTTATGTTTTCTTGATATTTCTGTCATTGTACAATAAAGACTGGCGCCGACCAGCTTGTACTGGCATCCAGACTGGTGTGCTGCTTCCCTGCTGCTGTGTGTGTGTAAGAAAGGAGTCCTCTACCCAGGAGAGGGACCCCCTAACCTAACTGTGTCACAGTTACTTATCATGTTGACAGTTCCAACATGTCAGGTGTTACAAAAGTCCATACAAAAAATATTTTGAATGTAAACCCTCCCATCCACTTATTTGTCAATTAGGAGAGACCCATTTCCCTCCATGCTTCTGTACTAAGTAATTATTCTGTGCAGTACTCTCACCGTACTGTAAGGTCAGGCGTGTGGAAATTGCAGAATTTCAAAATTCTTCTATGAGATTTGTCAGCTGTATTAGAGAGCAGCCAGGGTGCGTGTATGGCATATGGCAGGGGTCCCAGACAATGGACACTTTCCATGTTGCTTGTTTAGAGTAGGGAAGTTTAACAATAAAGTTACTTGAGTGGGCATCTCAATTTCTATTTTGTCTATGTGGTAAAAATGCAGTGCATTGAGGTTTACTGGCATGCCATCTGGTAACTCTGATCGTAGTGTATGCTGTAACACTTTGGGGTCTATTTACTAAGCAGTGTTAGGAGACAGAGTGAAAAGTGATAAGAAAGTGATAAGGTGCCAGCCAGTCAGCTCCCAACTGTCATTTTTCAAACACAACCTGTGAGATGACAGTTGGGAGCTGATTGGCTGGCACCTTATCACTGACTTATCACTTTTCACTCTGTCTCCTAACACTGATTAGGAAATAGACCCCTTTGTCTTTTGAAGTTTTGTAATCAATATGCATATTTCACATATAATTCTTGTGTGGAATTCCACAATTACCATTCAGTTTATTATCATACATGAAAGCCATTGGTGGTTGTTCTTCTCTACATACATCTTACTTCCTTGTGCGTTAAACAGCCCTTCTAGTCACGCCATACCGTGGCGTCACTCGGTAGCACTAAGCGTCATTCAATGCGACTTTTTACCTTCAGATGCATTTCATTTGCACAGTGATGCACATAGGATGCACAAGCAGCTTCTGCTGATTAAAATGATATGCGGCATGCCTATACTCTGTGTGCTGCTGCAGCTGTATCTGCATGCTAAATGCTACGTTACGCTGATACCCGCAGTTGCATGCAGCATATCATTTTGATCAGGAGAAGCTGCTTGTGCATCCTATTTGCATCGCTGTGCAAACAAGATGCATTTGAAGGTTAAAAGCCGCACAAAAAGATGCTCGGCGCTCACAAATTATTTTTAAAGCACCTTGTAGCGCACGGAGGTAAGATGTATGTGAGCACATCTGTATATTTAGACGCATACTGCAGTGTTTGACAAAACAACACGTTATTTAGTATTGGGTCAGAGATTTCATATTTACCATTCTGTGTGATGATTATGTGTCCCTTGGAAGCCATTTTCGGTTGTTTTTGCACCGTTGGCTATTATTGCTATAGAGCCGTCAGCAATATAGAGGGACTGACAATTTGTATAGTTAAGAAAATTCCATAAAATTATTACATTCCCTTCAAATTGGAACAAGAATGTGAGTGTGAATACACTATATAAAGCATTCTGAATAAAAGAGTACACAATTAATTTCCCATTTTCTGTTCCGCATGAGCATTTTAAACACAGTTTCTGTTTGGTTTAGACAAAACAAGCTAGAAGAGGCGCTACTGTTTTCTGGCCAGTTCACCGACGCCCTACAGGCCCTTATTGATTGGCTGTACAGAGTGGAGCCACAGCTAGCCGAAGATCAGCCTGTTCATGGAGACATTGACATTGTGATGAACCTCATTGACAACCACAAAGTAATGTTTACCTTAGTATTATATTATAAGTTAACTATCACATTGTACATTTGACATAAATATAATAACAAACTTTTCTTACATTTTAGTGGTATTATAGTTGTGGTATATTCAGATGTTTGGGTGGGGAATTGTAATAGTAGTTTGGAACAAATGTATTAGTATTTGATTTATCTAGAATTATGGCGTGCCTATCACTAGAACTAATATAAGTTATTCCTTTCCTTAGGTTTTTCAAAAAGAGTTGGGGAAAAGAAGCAGCAGTATCCAGGCCCTGAAACGTTCCGCTAGAGAGTTAATTGAAGGAAGTCGTGATGACTCTTCTTGGGTGAAAGCCCAAATGCAGGAATTAAGCACCCGATGGGAAACTGTGTGCACTTTATCTGTATCCAAACAGACCCGGCTAGAAGAAGCACTGCGCCAGGTGGGTTCAAAGAGCATTTATACATTAGTCATGACAAACATTCCAGTCTTGTGCTACATTTAGAAGGTCAGTCCTTACCAAGCATAGACTGGATGCCATTAAGTCTCCCCTCTGCGCTCAGCACTGACTAGAGGCCACTTACACTGGAGCAAACTGTAGCACAAGTGTACCTGGCAGGGGTTGGGTACGGAATACCAGCGCTCGGGATCCCAGCTGTCAGAATCCCGACATCGGCCTCCCGACAGGGTTAAGATACTGACATCTGTTTGTCATTATCCTAAGCCGTCCCCACTCCCTTTCCTTACCTCTCTGCTGCCTAAATCTAACCCTTTCCCCTTAGTGCCTAACCTCCCCCACTAGTGCTTAACCCTCCTCTCTTAGTGCCTAACCCTCCCCCTATAGCCTAACCCTAACCCCTATACTTACCATCAGGATGCCGGTGGTCGGGATGTCAATGCCGGGATTCTGACAGGTGTCGAGATGCATTCTAAGCGCCGGCATCCCACCTGCGAGATTATAACTACATCCCCCTGGCAGACTTACAAGACGGCTCATATAAATGTTATTTAAAAGAAGACGCCCTATTTATAAATCACATATTTATCATTTAGACACATTTAGATGCTGGTGTTTCTCTATGAGGTGATTTTGTGCATGTACAGTGGAGAGATTGATTATTGTGGTGTGTAAGTGCACTTATCAAAGTATGTCTTGTTGTAGGCGGAGGAGTTTCACTCTGCAGTTCATGTCCTCCTGGAATGGCTGGCGGAGGCAGAACAAGCCTTGAGATTCCACGGTGTCCTCCCTGATGATGAAGAGTCTCTTAAGTCTCTAATAGAACAGCACAAGGTGAGCAGAAAGCAGCTTCTAAGTCAAACCAGTGAAAAAGTTTTTTGAAGTAAAGGTCACGATCCTATTCTAACTCAGTGTATGAGAACATAAACACGTGAGCTTCCAAGACGACTTTATTAGGGAAAGGCATTTTAAATGACAACATGCGTGATGTTTATTTTGGAACGGCAGTACGGAGTGGAAAGAAAATAGAAGTGTGACTTTGTAGAACATTCATCTCCTCATTATTCAGTGCAGTTCCTCCAGTACTGTTGTTATCTCCTGTTTGCTAAACTTTTGGACAGGTTAGTGCAGTTTCTTAACACAGAAAAAAGAGATTTGCCCCCCAGCACACTGCAGCAAAAACAATACTTAAATCCTGCATGATAATAGAGATTCAGAGGTATTAGTTACATACATTTGCAAATATATGAATAAGCGCCAGGCCAATCGTCAAGGCTCCTCTATACTGGCGTCCCTAACATTAAGGCCACAACCTCTATGATACATCAGTTAAGCAATTTCCACCCCTTTAATTGCGTTTGGGACAGTAGAGATACTTTTGCCATATTAAAATCTGATTGGGAGCAAATGGATTCTAATTGGCTGGTTGCTCATGAATATATAACTGTGTATGGCATCATCAGCTGATCACAATTATGGGCACATAAACAGAACAACCAGATAAGGGACATATCTAGGGCTGTACGACCAGTGCCGCCACCTAGGGGGTGCTAGGCCAAAGGATGGTATTGTGTCTGCTTTGATGGTGCCTGTATTCGGCTTGTAGGGGCACTATACTTAGGATGCGCACAGTGCCCAGCTTCCTGCTCCAGACACCCTCTTTCGTGACATCATGATATCACATGTGCGGGTGACAGTGGGTGCCTATGTAGGGTGCAGGAGTGCCCTGCTAAGGCACTGCACCAGATATGGTCTATTCAGTGCACAACTGGAAAAAAATATTAATTGTGCTTGAAATACTGGAGAGATATCATCCCATAAACTCGATTTATTCTGTGAATCATACATCAGAACTTTTCAATCAGATGACAGGTGCAGGAGAAAAAAATGTGCCCACTCTACAATGTGTTATTACAACTATTAACAAACATAATAAGTTCTGCTGCCAAGCTTACAATATACAGGAAATAGGAGTTAAGTGTCACTTATTGCACAGTATGATGGACCAGCCAGATTACAATGGGAAAAGTGTTTAGTGGGGCTATATAATCCAGTCCCACAGCAGTGTTCAATTTGGTGTCATTATTGTGTAACTCCCATTTATCTAATTGTATAGTGTTTGCATCTTATTAGTAATACTTGGTTTCGGAAATTTATGTATCTGAGCATACCAATCCCTCCCCTAGAAATGAAACTTTCACCAATTAAAGTTGACATTTACAAATAAAAAAGCCATGCAATACTGCTGACCAGTTCTCCAGCTCTGAATTAAATGCTGTGTGTTACAGTTAGCAAATAAAACTTACACAAGTTGTTTTCAGGCTCTCCCCTGCATGGCATTCTGAATGTTATCTAGATGCTAGTAATTGATGTTCCTGTTATACACCTGCTTAGACATCTGTTTTATAATCACACATGCTCACTGTTTGCTGATACACTGAGAGCTCCCACTGATTCCACTATTTTTGAATAGATTACCTTACAGAAAATGCATGTTTGGTTCCATGTTGCTCTCTAGCTCTGTGCATACCAATCCAGTCATAAGTTATTGGGCTGGGTACACACCTAAACGACTGGCAATCGTGCCGATGTTCAGAGCGACTTGCCTTCACCCTGGGCATAGCATAATTGCCGGTACACACTTGAAAGATTTAATGAAAGACGGGACAATCACTGTTCCATCCTTCATTAACATGTACAGGCTCACATGCGATATTGTGTGATTGACTGTGTAGCACAGCCAATCACACGATATCGCATGTGACCGCGGGTAAGCGCAAATTGGGCATACACACTGTACGATATGCACGATTTGTCGTTCCAATTTGGCTAAATCGGGCCAATATCGTGCAGGTGTGTATGCACTCTAATTCTGATATGGGGCAGAACTATGGGAGACAATGGGGGCGCCTGCTGCTGGGCGCCAGCACTGAAGGGGCACCTCCTCTATTGCCCACAATATATTCACCCCACTTCAGGCTGTAAATATGTACCCAGAGTGTACCGTCACAGCCGCTCAATACATGGCACCTCTTCCCTGCACCTGGAAAGCTGCCATAACCATATACTAGTGGAGGGCTCTGTGTCAGACCATCAGCTGCTGCTTCCATTTATCTACAGTATATAGCCTGTCCCTGCTCATTGGTGTCTCTGCTCTTCAGCAGCTTCTTATGTCAGTGATACACGTCCGCCCCCCCCCCCCCCCCACTCATAACTCCCCGTCCCACTCCTCTCTGGCAGCCACCATAGCTGCGGACCTGTGCAGCAGTCCCGGTTTCCCCTCTCACCCACAACTCCCTGTCCCACTCCTCCCTGGTGGAAGCTCTAGCCGCAGACCTGCAGATCTTCCAGGAGCTGGATGTCAACAAGGATGCACCAGACAGAGCTGCGGGTAAGAGGGCATGGGAAGCGGGGGCCTGGGGCACCAGAAACTGAGTCTGGGGGTAGATATTTGGTGGAGCAACTTCCCGGGATGTGAAACAATTGGCAATAGACTGGGCATTTGTGATTTGTAGTCCCACCACAGTGGCAGTTTTACAGTATCTTAACTCAAACTCACTCCTCAAAGCCCCCACATGAGGTGGTTTTCCTCTCCATCAGGGGTATCAGGCGGGCTCCCCACTCACATCAGGTGGCTTTTTCCTCCACCAGGGGTATCAGGAGGGCTTCCCTCCTGATACCCCTGGTGATACATACATTCATACAAACATTACATTGCTCAGTGCATTCTCCATCTTTATAATAGACAATGCTGTAATGTTATCCCTTATCTTGTGTCTCTGGTATATGTTGGTAGAGCTATAAAACTTTGCATGGCGATGCGTTCGGCATCTGGGCAGTCGGGATGCCGATGCTAGGTGGAGGGTTAGGGTTAGGCACTAAGCGGAGAGGGTTAGGGTCAGGCACCAAAGATGGAGGGTTAGGGTAGGAAGAGGGGGAAGGTTAGCATACCAACCAACAGGTGTCGGGATGTTGGAGAGGATTCTGAACGATGGGATCCTGACTGCCGACAGCCCATACTCAACCCCTTTGCATGTGTTCCAGGCACATTAACTGAAGGGGATCTATACACAACCCTAATGCAAACCCTTCACCTCCTTCAGCGGTACTGTACATGAGTGGTCTGAGTAGAGAATGCCCGGGAGGGATGCTAGGGATCCCTCTCCTGATACTTTTTGCGATCTGTAGACCATAGGCAACAGCAGCTAACGCCACCTTATAATAGTATTACCGTAGCTAACGGTGCAAGTCTCCGGGAATGCAGATACATTGAGGGGATTCTATAAATCTGCAGATATCTCCTGGAAATGGTTTTTTTGGGGTGGCATATCCTGCAAATTTACTTTAGTAAATAGGCCTTATAGAAACATAGTCACATCATCTGGGATGAACTTACGCCACTGATTCTGATGCTCCATTTTCATATGGGCCCATGCATTTTCAATGAAATTTCTCTGGTAATTTTTCCCTATACTGTCTTACTGATGAAAAGGTACCCATCTTGTGCAAAACATCGATATACTATGTACCTGATTTTCTAAAACAGCTCTCTGCGAATAATGCCGTAATGACTCTAGATGCTAAAAATGGAACATGCCCCTCTCTTCACGTCCTTGTCAGTTTTACGTTATACAGATGTGTCCTCATACAAGCCTTGCCTCAATACACCATATGGTACGAGATCCCCGGCAGAGACGTACAAAGTCACAGATGAAGAACAACGGAACATCGCTTGAGAAAATGCTGCGGCCGCTGCGTCGCACCGCTTCCTACCCAGATTCAGATTCATTCCCTGTTGTTCTATTTGTGCAAATAAAATGCACATTTTAAGCGAAAAAAACGCTCGTCGCAGCCAAGCTTCCCGGGACCTGGCGCACCGGCATGATCTGTTGGGCGCGACCAAAGCCACAGTGTATGAGGACACATGTATGTGGACAAGCGTGTGCAAGGGTGTTACATAACTAATAGGAATCAATGGACCAAAGGAAGAAAAGATAACAGCTGTTTTTAGCTAGAACATTTTTTTTAATATAGTTATACATTCTGTCTATGACATGACAGTACTTCAGATAGCCAGTAATTACACCCCCATCATTACATTTTGTCATTGTGACTTTTTTTCTGATTTTGTTTGACTCTTTACATAGGGAGCCTTGATCATGCATATGTGCATAATGTGCTTTGTTTTAGGAATTTATGAGAAAAGTGGAGGAAAAAAGGTCTGAACTAAATAAAGCAGCAGGTATGGGAGAAGCAATACTCTCAATTTGTCACCCGGACTGCATTATTACTATTAAGCACTGGATAACCATCATCAAAGCCAGATTTGAGGAGGTAGGTGTACTGTACTTACTGGTATTTTGTATAAGGAGTTTTCCCAACCTGTACAAAATGTTAAATCATTTTAAATGTTTTTTTGCACAATACTTTAATCCATGTCTGCTGACAAATATATTGAGTTTAATGTTGTTCCATTTCTAAAAAAAATACTGTGCAATGTTGCATTTTTTTTTGTGGTTGGTGAAAAATGTTTAGAATGGTCATTTGTTATAATTAAGAATAATGGATATCAGAATTTAGGGTTGAACTTTTGCAAAAGCACCATAGATTCAGAGAGGCCTAGGGGTTTATTTACTAAGTGTCGGGTTCTAAAACCCAGCACTCCCGATCATGTTTATGCCCGAAATTTAAAAGGCCAATGTTTTTACTAGTTGTGTTTTGCTAGTAAAATCATTTCCGTTTTAAATTTCAGCCACAAACACGATCGGGAGTGGCAGGTTTTAAATAAAATAAATAAACCCCCTTTAATTTTTATTAATTTATCAGTGGTTATTTATTTTACTGATAGGTTATATGTATTTCTTGCTGAAATGGAAAATGGTGACCAAAGTAAGTTAAACTCAGGTCTGCTGACATTTTGTGAAAGGTTGTCTGGATTCATTGACATGCCAGCCAGAATATGACCTTATGTAGAAGTATCTAAGTGATTGCCAGGATTTGGCATTACTGTATGTAAGAGAAGATGACCATTGAAGGAAAACTGCATAGAGCATCCACATGATAGTTATATGTTTTGACATTTTGAAGGTCTTAACCTGGGCAAAGCAGCATCAACAGAGATTGTCTGTGGCTTTGGAAGACTTGATAGCCAAGAAAGAGCTGCTGGAATCTCTGCTAGAGTGGTTACAATGGGCAGAAACAACACTCAATGGAAAAGACAAGGAAGATATCCCAGAGGAGATAGATGAGGTCAAAGCTCTGATCGAGGAACATCAGGTAATTTGAATTCCATTGACTTGGCCTTGAACTAGGTTATTGACTTTGTGCCACATTTTATTCAAGCGATGTCATTTTTCAGGCATTTATGGAAGAAATGACTAGAAAACAACCAGATGTAGATAAAGTTACAAAGACTTATAAGAGGAAAGCTGCTGAGTCTACGTCAGGGCAATCTCAAATCCCAGTCTTAGGAAGACAAAGCCGTAAGTATTAAAGGGCCAGAAATACATGACAATAGTCACTATAATTATGTAGTGGAAAGTCCTACAGAAAGTACTGTTTAGCAAAAAAATTTAATCTACTGTATTACTGAGTATTTCTGAGTATTGATGTTTCTCTGTGGATCAGTGTTGTTATATAAAACGCTATCACTTAGTATGCACTCTTTAAAAGAGTGATAAAGGCATTTGTCTATTGCCTGCTGAAACTTAATAATTTCTTTTTATTTATGGTTCAGTTTTCAATATTAAAGTGTTCTATATTTTAACAGGAAAGCGTTCACCAACTCCTAACTTATATCCATCTGGCACACAAGCACCAATTGAAACCAAGAACCCCAGAGTCAACTTACTTGTCAGCAAATGGCAGCAAGTGTGGCTTTTGGCATTAGAGAGAAGGCGAAACTTGAATGATGCTTTGGATAGGCTGGAAGAGGTATTGTACATTCCCATGTTTGATTATGTACTCATAACAATCTCCCCAAAAATAACAACCTTGGGCACATCTAATGGAGAAATAAACATAGGCAAGCAGAGAGAGGTGATCCCAAGTCCTCTGAGAATGACACTCCTTGCCCAAATTGCATGTCCTGCAAATACAAGTCATTATTTGATTTACCGTAGGCACTGATAGATGGCATGAGTAATGTGCATTCCGCTCAGTGCGCACACAGTGTGACCTCATAACTTCTTTACTTACAGTATATACTTTAGGGACATTTGGTGTTAGGTTATTAAGCACACAAATAATCCCCATGACAGTGGTTTCCGTGCAATACCAACCTCTTTTTTTTTTTTTAATTAAATGCAAATATTAACCAGAGGGACATACAGCCATTCATATGATTGATTATACACCAACATTACATCATCTTTCTCTTCTAGTTTTGACTCTGTACCTACCAGCATTATTTTCTTGAATGTATATATTGAGCACCTTTCATTGCAGCTGAGGGAGTTTGCCAACTTTGATTTTGACATTTGGCGAAAGAAATATATGAGATGGATGAACCATAAGAAATCTCGTGTGATGGACTTCTTCCGCAGAATAGATAAAGATCAGGATGGAAAAATAACACGACAAGAGTTCATCGAAGGAATCCTTTCCTCAAGTAAGTGGCACTGAGTTCATAACTTGCAGCACCAGCCGCTTAATGTCATTTTACCATGTACACTGAGGTCACAAAACAGTCATTTGCAATATGATTGCATAAGTAAGTATTCATTTGCAGGAACTCCTATGCCAAGCCTAACAATTGGTCAGTGTAGTGGATTGTTGTTCAGGACCAGTCTGCACAATTGTTATTGATAGATTTGTATGATGTCATGTGCTGTTTCTTTGTGGGTGAGCAGGAGCTTTTTGAGTCATACTGTTCTACCAAATATAACTTTTTATAGTGATATCAAGGTATATGTATCTGTATATGTATTTATATCTTTCTGGGTTGGGAGTAAAGCAACAAAAGCTATTAACTTTGCGCCTAGATAAACCATGTTGCAATACAGGGCGTGCAAGTACATTATTTTTTTATATTTTTTTTTTTAAATACTGGCTGTGCAGCACACAAATGTTGGACAGTTTTACTGCTGCACTGCACTTTAGATTTATATTAAATTTACTGAATCTTGCCAAGGTGCAACGTTACTTTTTTGCTTTGCTCCCAACTCAAAATCAGACCCATAATGTAATTAATTAACAAAGGATGGCACTTCTTGGTGAATCTTAACAGTTACTTCGCTTGTTTGTCATCTTTGAAGTCACTGCATTTCATATGTAGCATTTTAGTTCAAAAATGTACATTGAAGCAAAGCATTGTGATCTTTTTCTTATCAAATACAAAGATGTTGTATGTCTGTGAACATCATTGCTCTGTGTGCTTGTTGAAACACAAGTCTTGTTTACGAATATGGCAAAGCACAGTACAAATGCTCTATTATGAGGTAAAAATCCTTTTTTTTTCACAAATGTGCCTGGTTTTCTGTATCTCCATAGCTCTCTCATTGTCCCCTCCGTTGCTTCCTCTCTGTCCACTCCATATCTCTTGTATTGCCCTTCTATAGCTCTCTCTCTGCCCCCTCCATAGTTCTCTCTCTGCCCATCCATAGCTTTCTCACTGCCCTGTCCATCGCTTTCACAGCTCCCGTCATATGTCTCTCACTTCCCCCAGGTCTCACTGCCCCCCATGTCTCTCTCAATGCCCCCTTCGTGTCTCTATTACTGCCCCCATGTCTCTCTCACTGCCGCCCCCATGTCTCTCTCACTGCCCCAGGTGTCTCTCTCACTGCCCTTTCTATGTCTCTGTCACTGCCCCTTCCGTGTCTCACACACTACCCCTTCTATGCCTCTTTCACTGCCTCCTTCATATCTCTCTCACTGTACCCTCCATGTCTCCCTCACTGCCTCCTCCATATCTCTCTCACTGTACCCTCCATGTCTTTCTCACTGCCTCCTCCATATCTCTCTCACTGTACCCTCCATATCTCTCTCACTGCCTCCTCCATATCTCTCTCACTGTACCCTCCATGTCTTTCTCACTGGCCCCTCCGTGTCTCTCTCACCACCCAATCCATATTTCTCTCGCTGCCTCCTCCATATCTCTCTCACCGCCTCCTCCATATCTCTCTCACCGCCTCCTCCATAGCTCTCTCACGGCACCCATCATATTTCTCTCACTGACTCCTCCGTGTCTCTTTCACTGCCCTCTTCATGTCTCTCTCACTGCCTCCTAAACGTCTTATCATTGCTTCCTTCATGTCTCTATCACTGCCCTCTTCATGGGGGATATGTACTAAGCAGTGATAAGAGACAGAGTGAAAAGTGATAAGTCTGTGATAAGGTACCAGCCAATCAGCTCCCAACTGTCATTTTGCAAACACAGACTGTGAGATGACAGTTGGGAGCTGATTGGCTGGCACCTTATCACAGACATCACTTTTCACTCTGTCTCTTATCACTGCTTAGTACATAGACCCCATGTCTCTCTCACTGCCCCCCTCCAGGTCTCTATCATTGCTTCCTTCATGTCTCTATCACTGCCCCCTTCATGTCTCTATCACTGCCCCCTCCAGGTCTCTATCATTGCTTCCTTCATGTCTCTATCACTGCTCTCTACATGTAATTGTCCATTTCATGTCTTTCTAACTGCCCCCTCTGTATCTCTCTCACTACACCATCTGTATCTCTCTCACTACACCATCTGTATCTCTCTCACTACACCATCTGTATCTCTCTCACTACACCATCTGTATCTCTCTCACTACACCATCTGTATCTCTCTCACTACACCATCTGTATCTCTCTCACTACACCATCTGTATCTCTCTCACTACACCATCTGTATCTCTCACTACACCATCTGTATCTCTCTCACTACACCACCTGTATCTCTCTCACTACACCATCTGTATCTCTCTCACTACACCATCTGTATCTCTCATTGCCCTCTTCATGGCTCTCTCGCTGTGCCCTTCATGTCTCTCACTTCCCCTTTAAGACCTTACCTTATATTGTAATTTGTGCCTAACTGTTGCAGCTGCTGTTCTGCACTCCTATGCTGCTCAGACAACAAGTTACCATAGACACTTCCTCTGAGCATGAGATTGTGGGCCAGCTTCTGAGTAACATCTTCCTCTTATGCCCCCTCCCCTTCCCCCAGCATTTTGCATCTGGAGCACAAGATCCACCAGCCTCCCACTTGCTTCGCCTCTGGGCGCATGGTCCTTGTCTCCCCACAGGTGCAATCGATTTTTCACGTCTTAGGTGATGAATATTAGTCCTCCTACTATAATGTATTTAGTGCAGATGTGTCCACATACAGCTATCCTCGAATGGGACTATTTGGCACTCCATGAAAATGGGACAAACCTGAGCCGTGTATCCTGTCACTCAGTATTTTTACTGAATTTGCTTATTTTTGCACTGATAATATGATAAAAGCACAAAGTCTGTGTACCCTGTACACCACTAGTGGATTTGCATGCTATAGCAGTACGACAAGGATGCTTATCTGAATAAAAAGACATGAGACTGGGGACCGATATGACAGAACTACACCATTCTTACCGCCATGCAATATTAAGCGATTCCAATTAGATTCTACGTAGCTATTATCTTCTAGACGGTGCTAAATAATTAAGTAGAGTCTGATAGGTTGCTATGGGCAACAACTCCTCTTCTAAAAACTGTCACTTTAGAATATATACCCCTAAGTTAGAAGCAAAGCAAAACAAAGCAAGTAACTTTGTATTTGTAAAAAAACATGTTGCAGTGCAGGAGGTTCACTTATATAATTTATTTTACTTTTTTTTACTTGCAGGGTAAATACTGACTGCTTCTGTATATAGCCCATAAATACTGGTCAGGTTTATTCTGCACTGCAATTTGCATTTAAGCTAGAACACGCCCCTCCCAAATCTAAATCTCTCTGCACATTTGAAATCCACCCCACCTGCAGTGCAGCATGGTTTTACCAAGGTGTAAAGTTACCTGCTCTTTCTTTACTCAGAATCAGCCCATTGGCCCTATCCAATCTGCATGTAGGTGGGCACACCTGAGGGGCTCGGTGTGTTTCATTGTGATAAGCTCCCTTTATCAGTAGCTCATATGGTCTATGTCATCCTTTATCCTATAGTAGCTCCAGAAAATAAGGTAATTAAGTTATTCTAGGATATTAATTTAATTATCCATTAAGCTTGATACATAGTTACATACATTATTGTTGCTAAAACTGCATTATCTGCATTCAATGTCTCATGATGATTTAATTACTTACTGATGGACAATAATTCCTAGAGCGGTGATGAATGACTCCTTTCCCATAATATGATTGTTTCATTATCTTCTTTACAGTCCTCTACAGAACAAAATGTTGTCTCCACAGTACTGTATATAATAATGTCTCCCATGAAAACACCATGGGGGTACACTGCTCATGCTCCAGCTCCTCCTAATGCTTAGAAATGCGGAGTATAGCCCTCAAGCAGGTACTGGGCCCCCCTCACCTCAGGGCCCCGAACAGGCTAGACTTCCATTTGACATTTACACTTCTGTACTGTGAAATTCTGGGGTGGGGGGGGGGGTTCTGCTTTCCCGCACATCTAATTGTTCTTTATGTTGTGGAAGCATTTTCTGGGAGTGCAGTCTAGGTGTGCCACAGGGTGTGTGATAGACGGGCCATCCATGTGCCAACAGTGCAAATTGCAAAACCAAGGCAGCATGCTTTGTAAGAAACATCCACTTTAGTGGAAGCTTTTGTACATTAATTCAGTGTGTACACAAACTCTGCCCCCAAAGTTCCCACAGTACAGGTTTTAAGGGTATCCAAGTTTGAAACTAGATTGTTATCAAAATGACTGAGATTCTAATAAAGTCACATTAACTCTGTATACAGTAGATGTTCGTAAAACCAGGACTGTTAGGGGGCTTTGAGGTTAGTGTTTGGAAAACACTGCATTCAATATTTCTAAAAAGTCAGATTTTAGCAGATACACTGTTCCGGCTAACCCTGTGTTGTCACTACGAGATTCCTAGAAATTAAATAATATCTAGACTGTAATTAATGTAAAATACATGCAACTTTTTTTTATATCCTGCTTCTCTCTTTCTAGAATTTCCTACTAGCCGCCTAGAGATGAGCGCTGTGGCTGACATCTTTGATCGCGATGGTGATGGCTACATTGACTACTATGAATTTGTGGCAGCACTACACCCAAACAAAGATGCATACAAGCCTGTGACTGATGCTGACAAAATTGAAGATGAGGTACTTGTTCCATATCTCCTTATATATTTTATTTATTCCTTAACCTTACATCTTTACATGCATTAACAATGAAGTCAGTTATGTGGGCATGGAAAGCATTATAATTTGTCTTTACAGGTGACACGACAAGTGGCTAAATGTAAGTGTGCCAAGCGATTCCAGGTGGAGCAAATTGGTGACAACAAATACAGGGTAAGTGTGGCAAATGTGTTTTATTACACGTACTGGCATACAGAGTATTGTTTAGAAGACATTTTCTTTATATCCCTTCATATCAGGGCAAATTAAACCCCAGTCAAAATCATCTATTGAGGTTATGAAATGAGAGACTTCAGAATGCATCCTTAATTTACTGTATAATACTGTCCTTCAACAAGTTAGTCTATTTTATCAAAGGCTGAATCAGATATTAGGCTGGTCACCTTATGACCTGTTCATCTATTAAAATGATTAATACATATAGGTCTTCTTCATGGGTTTCAGTGACACAGGCTGGGTTTTTCTGGTGTTTTCCTTGGATTGTTCCTTGGTTTGTTGCAAGATTTGTCTCTCAGGGCCATTGGTGACCATTTCAGGTCCACAGGAAAATTGCTGTAACATGTAGCAAGCAATCATATGCTCATAGTAATTGTTCTAGTAGTGTTTGCGAAATTAAATAAAATATCCGCTTATCATACTTTTCCCGATATCTAGTTACATTAAAGTCTTTGAGGTAGATTAATCAAGGAACAGCTTTAAAACCACCACAAAACCTCTATAACAAGATGTGTTTATAAGAGGTGAGATAGCTGAAACCTAATGTGGTCTGAACTCTATAGAGTGAATATTACAAATAAATATATCTGAAGGATGAGAGACTGCTTCTAATTGGCTGACCATATATTAAGTAGTCAGGTTTACCGGACATTACATAATTTCGCTCTGGGAACAGTCTGTGCCCCTTCAATGTTCTTTTCTCCCAATGGATTATAAGGATTTAGAAAAGGTTATTGTAGGTAAATAATTTAAAATACAACTACACTACTACTACTACTACTACTAATGATTATTGAAGATGTAGAGGTACTATATTTTAGTTCTATGGTTATATATATTACTCCGAATTGAGATGGACATACCTAAATGTGCGGCACAAGCTTAGATGACCAGGACCTAAGATCAACAGGATGCTAAGTAGCGCAAGCCATTAATGAAAGGATTATTATTTATGGCGATTTCCCGTAAATTGCATGCAGTTTGGCCATACCGCATGTGTATTAGGGGTTTTGAAATGACTGCACATCACCAAATATCGCTGCCAGTGAAAACTCAGACCCTCAAAGTCATTTGATAGTAAATTTGGTGTTTTGGAGGGAAAAATCAAAGGCGGTTCAGAAACTGGCAAAAATCCTGCTCCTTGATTAATTTTCTCCTTAAAATGTTATTTTAGGTCCATATAACAGAATTTTTTTTCTGCAGACAGGAATTGCTAATACTAAGTAAGTAAGGTTTGCAATTTATAGATCTCACAATCCATTCAAGTAACAGGATGTGCAGAGATAGTACGTGAAATTACAGTACAATATAACACATTAGAGAAGGACAGACGTTCTCTGATGTCACAGATGATTCTATATGTAAGGTTTCCATAAATAAATAAAGGTATAAATACACTAATTGTATTTTCTCTCCATTTTTTTCCTTTTGCTATTAGTTCTTCCTGGGAAATCAGGTATAAACCAGTGAAATGTTTGTAATGTGTTTTCATCCAAGCTTGTGATGTATGATCACTACCACCTTACTATCACCTATACACCCATCATGTTCTGCTTGCTGAAATCCATAACTGTGCTGGTGAAGGGACTTTACTATTGTTTGACACCACTGACTTCAAATACCTCTCTGTGGCACTATACAGTACGCAGTACTATTTATTATGCATTGCTGATTGCTGTGGCTGGACACAGATTATGTGCTCTATGTGAAATGGTAAATTGCTGCATTAGGAGAATACCAGTCATGTCTGACTTTTGAAAGACAGAACTTGTTATAGGAACACTTAGATTTTTTCCTATATTATGTAGGGCCATATAGCATTGCATCATACTGTGAGAAAATAAATAGTGTGTACAGTAATCTGAATACACATAAATATGCTGTGACAGGCTTGGCACGTGCATGGTCTATGTTACATAGTTAATATATGACATAAAACACAGTGCATAGAATACCCATTAACAGCATAACACTACATGCCCCCCAAACACAGCCCAATGTGTACCAAAACACCATAGCTTCCCATCATCAAGATAAAGCCCGATGCAAAACATTTACAGATGTGTACCCAGTATAACAGCTTCATGCCTACCACATACATTGATATACAGCACTTTTACACATAGCATAACAGCCTCTTACCCTCCACATACAAGTCATACCATCATGTCCAGCCTTGTGTACAGACCTTATTCCCACTATCACAACATATATAGCCATGTCTAGTACAGGGTGTTTCACTCGCTATTGGCCCTAAAGTTTTTCTTATAACTTTTAAAGTGATTGACGTAATTTAGTGAACACAGACATAGCTTGGTCTATGAGAAATATGAGGAAGTCATAGCAAGTGTTAAAGTGTTCGCCATTAGCATCCAGGCCAGCTGTTCATGTATGCGCAAAGTGAAGGCCAGCTGTTCCCCACCCTAGTCAGCAGCACAGTCCAACATTCAAATAGGGGAGGCACACCAACTGCCAGTGAAGATGGCAGTGAGGATGGCAGTTGGTGTGGTTCCCCTATTTGAATTTTGGACGGTGCTGCAGCCCCACCTCTGGAGCCACCACTGCTGGTCAGTAGGTATTCCTGCTTCTGACAGTCCCACATTCATCATGCCTGTGTGTTATGTGCCGTTATAAACCTTTATCAACTCAGTTTTCCAGTACGTCTGGACAATAAATACGCCTTGTTCAGCTGTGTACCGGTACATATCGGCACGTAACACGCAGGCACACCGTGGGCTGTGTCAAATTTCACTAAATGACATTAATAACTTTAAAAGTTATAAGAAAAACTTTGGGGCCAATAGCGAGTGAAACACCCTGTATAATAGGCTTGTGCCAACCACCGTCATATTAATGTTGTGCCCATCCAACAACCTTATGACCATAATTACGCATTCAGTACACTGTTACCATAGTCCTGTGGCCGCCACACATACAGTAGCTCCATGCCCAGCATAAGCACTTTATGCTTACCATAGCCCCATGCACAGTTTAGTACATGGCATGAAAGGCTTATTACAGAGGATATTTAGACATTCACATCAGTCCCTGCCCCAGTGGAGCTTAAAATCTATGTTCCCTACCAAATTCACACACGAATGTACACTAGTTGTTCCCTACCAAATTCACACACACATACACACTAGTGTTAATTTTTGTGGGAGCCAATTAACCTTCTAGTATATTTTTGGAGTGTGGGAGGAAACTGGAGTACCCGGAGGAAACCCACACAAGAACAAAATTCCTTATGAACTTCTGTAGTCTATAACATTTAATTTTTAAAAAATGGAATCTGCTGCAAATATGTTTTTCGTAACACATGTGCCCGTTTCCATAAAAACCACAGACAGCACTGTACTGTCCTTGAATTGGTTCTGACAAAGTGTTGCATCACAGTGTGTATAAGGAATAAGCCATGGCCATTGTGGGAGCACTAGAGTCTTGCTGGGTGTCTTAGGCACAGAGGTATCTTGTGAGCACATCGGGATTAGGAGATTTTAAACCAATAGTGAGGTTGTTTTATGTTGCATCTATTTAATCTGGTGTTTTTTGTTTGCCACTTTAGTGTGCATAGCGGATGACATGTCACTTTTACATTTAAGCCAGGAAATTACAGTAAAACAAAATTGTGTTGGAAAACATCATAGATCAATTTCATAGATAGCCTGAATCACCTTTTTTGACTTAGACTCAGAGGTTATATTTTGGTAAATCAGTGCCTAATGTTGTTACAATCTTATGTAAGTGGCTCCTCAAGCGGGGTCATATTTTAAAACCATCTTGTGTTTTATGAGTTCTAAGTGATAAGTCTGTGATAAGGTGCCATCCAATCAGCTTCCAACTGTCATCTCACAGGCTGTGTTTGAAAAATGACAGTTGGGAGCTGATTGGCTGGCACTTATCAGACTAATCACTTTTCACTCTGTCACTTATCACTGCTTAGTACATAGATCCCATAGTGTCAGTTGTGGTGGAGTTTAGTGAGCTGTGTTTATGTTTACGTCAAAATATCTGCAGATGTTAAACATATCTATAGATATAGGCAGAACATTAGCAAATGTGCGTTGGTTATAATCCATTTAAAATATATATATTTTAACCCATGCATGGCTGGGAGTATTGTATAATACTAACATAATCTAGAAAAAGGAGTCTTAAACAACAATACAGTATAAGCCAGGGCTCGACAAAACCTGGGGGCCAGGTCGCCATGGTGACCAGATTTGGTTGCCTGGTGACCAGATTTTCAGCAACCCTCGGGCCCTGTAGTGCAGACAGTGAGCGCGGTCCACACTACAGAGTAACAAACACACAGCTGCCAGCGGCGGCTGTATGTTTGTTATAGCAGCCGATGACAGTCTGTCAGACTCTCATTGGCTGCTGCGTCGTCCACGGAGTGAGCCGGCTGGAGCTCACAAATGAGCTCCGCCTTCCGGCTCACCCCGCAGCAGTTTGGGAGAGACGTCATGACGTCTCTCCCATGGTGCAGAGCGACCAGGAGGAGTGGACAGCGGCGGTCGTCGGCAGGAGCGTGGATCAGGTAAGTTGCGTTTTCTTTTTTTTTAAGGGGCACTGCATAGGGGGGGGTGGCCGCTACTGGGGACACTGTGGGGGCACTGCATAGGTGGGGGTGGCCGCTATTGGGGACACTGTATGGGGGGTCACTACTGGGGCACTGTACAGGGTGGGGCCACTACTAGGGGCAATGCATAGTGGGGACTATTACGGGGGTCACTGCATAATAGGGACTACTATTAGGGGCACTGTATAGGGGGGACTACTGCTGGGGGCAATGCATAGGGGTGCCCACTTCTAGGGGCACTGATTAAAGGGGCACTACATAGGGAGACCACTACTGGGTGCACTATATAGGGGGACCACTACTGGGGGCACTGCATAGGGGGGTGGCCGCTACTGGGGGCACTGCATAGGGGGTGTGACCGCTACTGGGGCACTGCATAGGGGGGTTACCGCTACTGGGGGCACTGTACGGGGGTGTGTGGCTGCTACTGGAGCACTGTATAAGGGGGGGTGTTACTAGGGCACTGTATAGGGGGGCACTACTAAGGGCAATACTTAGGGGGGCACTGCAGAGGGGGGACTACTACTGGGGGCCCTGCATAGGGGGACTACTACTGGGGGCACTGCATAGGGGGACTACTACTGGGGGCACTGCAGAGGGGGGTGTTACTAGGGCACTGTATAGAGGGGCACTACTAAGGACAATACATAGGGGGGCACTGCAGAGGGGACTACTACTGGGGGCCCTGCATAGGGGGACTACTACTGGGGGCCCTGCATAGGGGGACTACTACTGGGGGCACTGCATAGGGGGACTACTACTGGGGGCACTGCAGAAGGGGGACTACTACTGGCGGCACTGCAGAGGGGGGACTACTACTGGGGGCACTGCAGAGGGGGTACTACTACTGGGGGCACTGCAGAGGGGGGACTACTACTGGGGGCACTGCATAGGGGGACTACTACTGGGGGCACTGCAGAAGGGGGACTACTACTGGCGGCACTGCAGAGGGGGGACTACTACTGGGGGCACTGCAGAGGGGGTACTACTACTGGGGGCACTGCAGAGGGGGGACTACTACTGGGGGCACTGCATAGGGGGACTACTACTGGGGGCACAGCAGAGGGGGGACTACTACTGGCGGCACTGCAGAGGGGGGACTACTACTGGCGGCACTGCAGAGGGGGGACTACTACTGGGGGCAATGCAGATGGGGGACTACTACTGGGGGCATTGCATAGGGGGACCACTACTGGGGGAACTGCATAGGGGTGCCCAAAGCATATTCTTGCTTCTGGGCCCACCACTCTCTAGTTTGGCCACTGCCGGTGGTGGCTTTGCTTGCCCGGGGTTTTTTGGCTGCGGAGGGGTGGTCTTTCTGGGAGTTGGTTGCCTGGAGAGGCTGGTTAGCTGCTCAATAATGTGGCTGTGGGAGGGTGGTAAACCTGGGGTACCCCGTTAGTGGTGTGGCCATGGGGGTTGGTTGCCTGGGGCGTAGGTGCTCAGTAATGCTGCCCCGGGGGAATGGGGGGTCTGGCTCCTACACTTTCATACTGGCTCCTAGGTTTTAGAAAAATTTGTCAAGCCCTGGTATAAGCACAAATAGCACTGTACCGTACCTCAATATTGTGTAGATTTTATTAGATGGTGCAGATCAGAGCCGTAACTAGACATTTCGGTGCCCTGTGCGAGAAAGAGCATCAATGACCCCCCAAAAATAAAGGGACATAATTTTTATTTTTACTTTCCAATATTTGTTATGCTGGGTTTACTGTGTGCATGAAATGACTGCTCCAGCCAGAGGGCACAGACTTATGGACTGACTGTTGTCACGGCACACACACATATGTAGTCTCTGTAACCTCAGCACATATGCATAATTGCATACACACACCCATGTAGTCCCAGCACACATCATTTAGTCTCATTACACATGCACACACCCTGCAGTCTCAGCACACATGCACACACCATGCAGTCTCGGCACACATGAACACATCTTGCAGTCTCAGCACATATGCACACACCATACACTCTAAGCAGACTGACATGCACACAACATACACTCTCAGCACACATGCACACAACATACACTCTCAGCACACATGCACACACGCACACACCATGCAGTTTCAGCACACATGCACACACCATGCAGTCTCAGCACACATGAACACACCCTGCAGTCTCAGCACACAGGCACACATCTTGCAGTCTCAGCACATATGCACACACCATGCACTCTAAGCAGACTGACATGCACACAACATACACTCTCAGCACACATGCGCACCCAATGCAGTCTTTGCACACATGCACATGACATGCAGTCTTAGCACACATGCACACAACATACACTCTCAGCACACATGCACACACAATGCAGTCTTTGCACACATGCACATGACATGCAGTCTTAGCACACATGCACACACCATGTAGTTTCAGCACACATGCACACACAATGCAGTCTTTGCACACATGCACATGACATGCAGTCTTAGCACACATGCACACACCATGCACTTTCAGCACATATGCACACAATATGCAGTCTCAGTAAACAAACATAGACACATACTGTAGTCAGTGCTTACCATCAGCAATGCCGAGTCTCTGCATGCAGGAGAAGAGAGAGGTGGCCAGACGGGAGCCCACTGAAGAGAGACCTGCCCTTGTATGTATCCATGCTGCTGGCCCCTGCCCCCGGGGTAATGTCTAAATCCCCTTCACCGAGAGGACCCTGATGTCATCAGCCAGTGTCCAGCGTCATTCCCTGCCATCCAAGTGGGCATAGAGGGGGAATATAACCATGTGGCGAGCACAGCGAGCCCGCGAGGGGACAACAAACTTGTGTAAGTGGGGACAAAGTTCTTCTTTAGCTGGCTGTCATGGGCAGGAACTACACTTCCGCCCTCACTCACGTCACTTCCAGGTCCCTAGCGCGAAGGGGAAATACAGCCAACCGTGCCCCCGGCTACACCAGATACCCGACATCCTTTGCATCAGCCAAATGACGTTCCGCAAGGGCTGCTGGGAAACGTAGGCCCTTCCCATCTATGACACTGATCACAGAGGTGGAAAGGGGCTACATTTCCCAGCAGCCCCTGCGGAAAATCCTCTGGCTGCTGCAAAGGATGCCGGCAGTTCACATGACTGTTGTTTGGAAAGCGGCTGCACTGAGTGCAGCCTGCTAATTAACCGCAAGGCCCCACCCTCCCGTACTGCCGGGGAACCTGTCACTGTGACCAGGTCCTTCTGCAGTGCAGTCATTGCTCACTGCTGGATGCCGCGCTGCCTACTTCACAGAGTGCACCTGACCAAACCCTAGGAACTGTCGGAGGAGAGACATCAAGAAGATGTCTTTCCCATCCCAACAGACATTGCGAGACCGGGTCGGGAGTGTGCACTTCAGAGCCGGGCGCCGTGCACCTTACCGTTATTAATATATAGCAGCGGGCGCCTGGCATATAGTGATTGCAGTGGGCGGCCGGTTCCACCCTCAGGGATGTTGCGCACTGTGCAGCTGCACCGTCCGCACCACCTTAGTTACGGCCCTGGTGTAGGTTGTATACATGGGGTTGTAACCCACAACAACCATTTAGATTTTCACTGCACATTTTCTAAAAGTTAACAGATTGCTATGTGATATATTTGAGAGATATGATACAGTGCTGCTTATAGTCAGCTTTTACTGTTGTATCTCCATACTCCTTTTCTAGATTATGTAGATCAATGTACTAATTTGAGTTTAGCCATTACTATATGTATTACTGAAAATAATCATATAATGGGATATCTTACTGACTCACTGCATTGCTTAATTTCCTTCCTTGCTGTCAGTGTTGCCCATTGCTTTAATCAATTTGCTTCAATTGGTGTTGTCTGGGTGTTTTCAGATCTATGTACATAGATTCCAAAGCACTCATCTCTGGGTCACTAATATGGTTTACATTGCACTTTCATTTACCTGCATGTACATTAAGGTCTTTTCATTTACAGTCATATATTTATATACGTTTTCGCTCTTCTTTCTCCTAAGTTTGGTGATTCTCAGCAACTCCGCCTTGTCCGTATATTAAGGAGCACAGTGATGGTTCGAGTTGGTGGTGGATGGATGGCGCTAGATGAATTCCTAGTAAAAAACGATCCATGTAGAGGTAAGCCAAGTGTCGTCCACACTAAATGGCATATTGTTTAGTAATCAGAATAGGCCAGAAAACCACTGCTATATTTTGATGCCAGCTTTCTTTAATGGAATTTATTACATTTCAGAGTTTTTAACCACAAATTAATTTTAGTTGAAAAATGGAACAAGCTTTTTTTTACATTTAAAAAAAAATCATACCAATTTAGCTAAATTCTTTGTGCCATGAACAATTTATTAACTGGTTTTCTTAGATTATGTTTGGCTGCTTTCTGTTTGCTACTAAAGAGTACTGTAGGTCAACTTTATTTTGTTAGGCTTCCCAGGTAATAATCCAATAAAATTACATTTCTTTAGTGTTATTCAGTGTCGAACTTGGGCATGAATGGCAGTGGTAGGTGCCCCAGCTTAAATGGTGTGGCTAGTCACCAGAGGGGGTGTAGCCAGCCAGTAAATATTGGCTAGACCAACCATTAGGGAGGACATGCAAAAAAAGGGCCCTTTATAAAGAAGAGAACAGGGGAGTGGTAGTACCACCCTCTTTGATTGACAGGAGGGCTAATCTTGGTGTAGTTTCCATAGAAACAAAGAAAGCACCCAAGTTCATCCATGATCCTGCTCCATCAGGTTACTGACCCCTAGATAAAGGAGTGGGGCCCTCCGGGGATTTCCCCTGTATACCTGTGGGCCAGTCTGGCTCTGTTGTTATTGCATCATGCATTTAACTGGCGTTTCCATTTGTACTGAGGCATAGCGCACACTGCACCAGTGAGCCGTTACGGGCCTCCCAGTGCATTTCTAGGTGCACGCTCCCCCCCCCCCTATTTAAGAAGCCACTTCTGTAACTAAAAAGTGTGTCTAGGTAGAAACTTCTGAAGAGGTGCACTCTTGTCACATTAAGGCCAAACCTCCTACTACTTTCGTAACCCTGCTCAGTTTAGCCTCATGATTAATTTAGGCTTCATGTCTCCTAGAAATTACGTACCTCTGCTCAAGTGCAACATACAGTAGAGGCGCAAAAGGGGCCCTATCAAAAATATAAGATGAGGCCAGAAGAGACTACCAGGCCTGAGCTGCGGGGAAGTTCTTTTGCGGGGTGGTAATGGCCATGTGCCCCTCTGCACAACACCCCTAAAAATACACCGTCCGCACCCGATATCTCATTACAATAATTCAGCTCTGCAAATGGAATCTCATTTCTGTATATGTCTTCCAAATAAGATCGTTGCGCCTGCTTTGTATTTTAGTAGAAACTCCATCACTCGCCTCGGTTTGTAAAATATGCTCCCCTGAAAATACCGTCACAGCCTCACGCCAAATTTCTTGTTGCACTTGCGCAAATGAATGAGTAATGTTGGCCCAAAGCTGCTTGTTTACTGCACAGCAGCCATTGTGCAGTCCCCATGGATCCCCATGCAATTACGATATGCTTCCCCAGCGGTTACCCCCAGGACACATATTTTAATTCTGTCCTCCTCTGAATCAGGCCCAAAGTGTTTAAGCTGTGTTCCACCCATTACCTAAGACAAACATGATATTACTATTATGTAGTCAGCCTAAAGTATCACTGTAGAGTCATTTATGACTAGACAGCACAGCGCTTATTAGCAATCCTTCCTCTAATGTCTTCTTCTCCATGCTTAGCATATGTAGGGACAGCAGCCACCAAGTATTAATATAATATTATACTAATAATATTGTACTTTACTCTAATTCATTTATGTATGCCTTGTGCCCTACACTTCTTTGACACAGGAAGCAGAGAGAATATGATCAGGTCACAGCATAGCCTCCTATCATTTTACACCTTCCATTCTTTAACTTAAAGTTTTCCTATTTTTTCCTGAGATTCGTTTGTCCCTTTTAAGGAACGGAATGTAAGGGGACATAGGGCTGACTTTTTTTAACTCATGTATTTGAAGTTGGAAATATTTAATATTATAGTAACAACATACAATGTTTAATACATAAACATGATTATTAATGGTGCATACACACAATCAGATTTTTCCTTCAGATATGAACGATAATGATTTAAAAATCGTTCAGTCGTTCATATCTGAAGGAAAATCGTTCATATCTGACATGCCTGAACGATGGACGATCAACGATGCGCGTTCCCGTTTGTCAGATAACGATATCTTATGGAGCGTACACACGGTCAGATTTGTCAGACTTGTCAGATTTGTCAGATGAACGACTGAACGATTAAACGATTTGAACGATTTGGACGATTTGACCAAAGTTTTGAACGATTTGAACGATTGAACGATTTTTAACTGCATTAAAATGAATGGAATCGTCCAAGTCTGACTGCAAACCCATCAGATGTCAGATATCGTTATCTGACAAACGGGAACGCGCATCGTTGATCGTCCATCGTTCAGGCATGTCAGATATGAACGATTTTTCATCAGATATGAACGACTGAACGATTTTTAAATCGTTATCGTCCATATCTGAAGAAAAAATCTGATCGTGTGTATGCACCATTACATCTGATGGGTTTGCAGTCAGACTTGGACGATTCCATTCATTTTAATGCAGTCAAAAATCGTTCAATCGTTCAAATCGTTCATCTGACAAATCTGACAAGTCTGACAAATCTGACCGTGTGTATGCTCCATAAGTTGGCCTTGAAAGCTATGACCCCACCACCTATTATCGTGTTATATTGTTTCATGATTGGGGTGCTGTAGCTACATTTTTCTGTTCTCAAGTTAAAACATATACATTGTTAACATACAAGTAAGAATCATGCCCAGAATAAAAGTAACCTCTTATTCTCTGTTTACAAAAAAAGTAAAGAATAAGAATTTGCTCTGACAGTAAAAACACTGGAAAACAGATGTAATAAACCGAGCTCATTTCGGAGCAAAATCTCAGCAATCTAATGAGTTCAGGTTTAAGGGTGTGGTATAATAGACAGACCGTCAATAGGTAGACACCAGATGTTCGACAGACAATAGGTCGACATGGTCAAAAGGTGGACTTGGTCGACCATGCAGAAGGTTGATATGGTTGAATGGTCGCCAGGTTCAAATGGTCGACAAAAAAATTATTTGTGATTTAACCCTAACCCTAACCCTGGTGCCTAACCCTTCCCCTAGTGCAAGGGTTGGCAATAAGCGTCCCTCCAGCTGTTGTTGAACTACAAATCCCGGCATGCCTTGCAACAGTCTTAGCATGTCCAAATAGCAGAACTGTTGCAGGGCATGCTGGGATGTGTAGTTCTACAATATCTGGGGGCCACTTAGTGCATAACCCTAGCTTAACTCTCTCCCTAGTTCCTAACCGTCCCTTCTGGTAGCTTAACCCCAACCCTCCCCCAAGTACCTAACCCTAACCTTAAAAATTACAAAAAAAACCATGGGAAAAAATGTGTCAACCATTTTCTGTGTCGCCAATTAGACTTTCTCAACCTTTTAACCATGTCGACCTTCTGCTCCGTCATTCGACCGTTTGACCATGTCGACATATTGCTTGTTGACCATCTGGTGTCGATCTACTGTATTGACTGTCGATCTTCCATCCGGATACACAGGTTTAGGATGTTTAGGGACTGTTTAAAGAATGTGGTGCGTCCCTTTTGGGTTTATCTTTCTTCTGTGCACTTTGTATCTGGAGTTTTTTTCTTTCTAGTATCTCTTTTTACTTATATAAGTCTTTTATTACTTTACCTTATTAACTAAATACCCTTCTTTATTTTACTTGACTGGTATTCTGTCATTTCTCCCTAGTTCATCATCATGGAAGTAAAATGTTACGTTCGGAATCAAACTCTTCAATTACTACTCAGCCTCTTATAGGTTGGCAAATATCTCCCTCTTTCTTTTCTTTCCATCTCCACGTATTCCTTTCACTTGCTTTGGTATATTTTTATGTCTGTAATTTTTTTTCTACTTTGTGTGTAGTGCATGTATTTTTTTTTTTTTTTTTCCATTTTGTATACTTGGGCACCTATTTGTAGCGTTTGGACTTTGCTGTGATTAGCATGCATGTTGAGGTGAAAATTCAAAACTATCATATGTGTTTATATTTAGTAGACTAAGGGCTTGATTCTGAGATGGACGCGATCACTCATCGATCGCAATAGCAAAAATATGCAAAAGACTCACTCGCCATCCGGTGCACAGAGATGCCTACTGACAGCATCTCACATCCGCCGCTCACGTAAAAAAACGGAAACATCAAACGCGGATCAGGCGGCCATCAGCCTCCTGAGTAAGTCTAAGATGCCGCAGGCACAGCGGGTCTCCAGACACACAGAGGGCTCTCCTGCTGCGAGCAAGGATGCAATGGCTAATTTATGGACGTCCATAAAACAGTGTTTAAAGCCGCCCTGTTACCTCCCCCAACGCTGACTACCTGTCACTCACTTTGTAAGTGAACCTTCTATGTGAGTGTAATCGCAATACAATCGCTGTGTGTGCACAGTACGGCTTACACGCATGCACAATGACCAACAATCGCTCAATCTACGTAAATGTTTGCATTGCGTCCACATCTGAATCGGACCCTAAATTGTTATATAATGCATGATGTGTTTTTTTATTTAAATCATCTATGTTTGGATGAACAGTATAAACATTTGTTTTGGCTTGGCTCCCCAGTGGGTATCCTTCAGCTCTGCCAAGCAGTAAAGGCCGGGGCATGCTAGTACTAGTACAATGACTAAGCCACATTTTTGCCAAACCTGCAACCTTGTAAAGGACAACTCCCTGGATAACTTATATTATCATAATACTTCTCTTATTCTAATTAGCAAAACTGTATGGGTCTGGTATCCGGAACCCCACTGTGGCACCTGACCAATGGTCATTTCTCCTACCTACTTACCCGGTCATTCAGTGCCGCAATGTTCTAGATACAGTATATGGATGGTAAAGGAGAATTGATTAGGTGCTGAGGGATCAGTATTTCATGGACAACAGGTGATGGTGGGTCCATGTCACAGGACCACTACATGTCTGCTAGTTGATGACAGGCTGGGGTGACTTTATCATTATAATTGTTGGTGGAGTTCTTCTTTAAGGTCTAGCTGCGCATAGTGTAGCAAGCATGAGCGCTGCTTCCCTTCATGCCGAGGTGCTATTGTCTTGGACCCTTTAGTAAATCCAGCCTTACTGTAGCTTAACATTTTAGTAATGTTGAACACTAATAAATATCTTCTATACACTTATTTCTAAATTTAGTTTTATGACTCACTGAGTTTATGTCTTGTCATTGATATTGCCAGAAAATATTATCATACCCTTTGTTAAGGCTACATTAACATATTCTTTTCAGGATATTTTAAAATGTTATGTGAACTGTAGCAAAGTTGGGTTTTAAGGTTTGGGCTGGCATCAGCAGGTTATTACTAAAGAGTCTAACTACATACTACTTTATACAATTAAAGGTGCCTATAAAACGTCACTATAAAATGGTGACATTTCTCTCATTTGTGATATTATCCATGACTTACTGTATATTTAATTGCTGAATATGTAAAAAGGCATTTTGTAGATACTGTACAATTCTGCAAATCATCAGCTGAGTTCCACTTCATGTATCCACACTGTACGTTCCACCTTCACCACAGCTTTAAGTGGCTGTTACAACAGGGGTAATTTATATGCTGTAGTAAACACACTATTAACACTGATTCTAAGGTGTATATTTACTAAAGTGTGGGTTTTTAGTAGTAGAGATGTTGCCCATAGCAACCCATCAGATTCTACTAACATTAATCTAGCACATTCTAGAAGATAATAGCTAGAATCTGGTTGGTTGCTATGGGCAACATCTCCACTGCTAAAAACCTGCAATTTAGTAAATATACTCCTAAATGTGTGATGAACCAGGAAAGCAACCTGTACTGTATTTGGTCCATTAAGTGTTCACAAAAATGTCACTGTGTACAAACAGCAATATTTCAATGATCTCGATATTACAGGCATTTAACTATGGGGAAAGCAGCCCTGGCAGAGTGGGTGCTTTTCTAGTTTAAAAAACTGCTTTTTTTTATGTAACCCCCTTTGCCCTCCCACTTTCTGAAACCCCCTGTGTCCTCCCACTCTCGGTAACCCCCTTTGACATCCCACTTTTATACTGTTAGATTATTTTTTTTTAAACTGATTTTAAGGGATTTTTCACAATACACAAAACCAAGTTAGGGGGTATTACTGAGCAGAGGGAGCAAGTAGGAAAAGCTGTATTTGTATTATTCACTATAACACTAGTATGTATTACATGTGTGTTCTAAACATCTTGCTTTGTGGCAGAGCACACATTCTGCTTTGACTCACTTATATAAACAAAATAACTATGATTACATTTAAATGGCAGACTATAGCTAAACATTTCTTTGGTGCACTTTCTTTTTTTAAGAAAATATAGCTTTTTTTATAATAGTTTAGAATAATGTACACACCCCTACTGTACATTACTTGTATTTATTACAATTATTATTAAGATATCACTAAAATATTTAATGTCACCATTTTATAGGAATTAACTAGAATATTTTGTACAAAATTTTGGTACAAACGGGATTTTACTAAACTAAAATAATTTCACTACATACAGATGTGTCCACATACATCTATCCTCTGTGTGCTACAAGTCGCGCTACACATAACGTGTGAGTGCCATGTGACTCGGTGGTGCTGAACGTCTTTTCATGCAACTTTTTCCCTTACAGTGCATCTTAATGGCTAAGTGATGTGAATAGGACGTAGATGAAAATGATATGCAGCATGCCTATATGCTGTGTGCAACTGCGGTTATACCTGAATGCGAAATACTATGTTAGTGTCAGCAACTGTGACACCGTAACGTAGCATTCTGCATGCAGATGCAGCCACAGTCACACACAGAGTATAGGCAGGGGCGCCGAGAGGGGAGGGGGTACTAATTACTTTCTGGAGGGGCCCGGCGGGGGCCCGGATCCGACGTTGCCCCCTCCTCCCTGTTAGCTTAGCAGCCCAGCACACGCTGCTGTGTGCTGGGCTGCAAAGGGAGACTGCTCTGCTCCCTGCCTAATCTACTCTGCCTGTGGGGGGGAGCAATCATCCTGATCGCGTCCCCCCCTGGATATGCGCTGGGCTGCAACAATTTATTTATATTTTCTTTAGGGGGCGTAGCCACGACTCCTGCGATTAGGTCACACCTCCTGCACCCGGGCCCAGCCCAGCTCTTGACAGCCCTGAGTGTAGGCATGCTGCATATCATTTTAATCAACAGAATTTGCTTCTGCAGCCTATTTGCGCCACTTTGCCAATAAGACGAACCGTACTGTAAGGGGAAAACTGATACGTATAGACCCTTGGTGCTACCAAGTCGCGACATGCCGTGGCTGTTTAACATGCAAGGAGACTAGATGTGTGTGGACACATCTGTATATGATATTTATTCCTAGGTAACATAATACATGGCAATAGTAGATATATACAGTTGTGTATATTATTTTTCTACCTGCCCACTCATGTTTTATATATACTGTATAGTATTACAACTTGCTGTGGTCATTTTATTTCTGTCTCCATGTAGTTCTCATAATGGCTAATCACTACCTCACAAGAGTAGCATTTCTAGGAAACACCTATGGCTAATACGTTTCTTATTTGCAGCTAAAGGAAGGACAAACTTAGAGTTGCGGGAAAAGTTTATGCTACCAGAGGGCATTAGTCAAAGTATGACTCCTTTCCGACCCAAAGGTCGTAGGTCGAGACCATCTTCTAGAGGGGCATCACCCAACAGATCCAACTCAAGTCCAAATATTCAGGCTAATCCGTCACAGATCACCGCTACTAGCACACCCAAGGTACCTAGTTTTATGTGCAGAAATGTATATAATTTTAATGTGCAGCTGCTGTCTTTTGCAGGTTAAGCTAAATACACAAAATTATTTGCACTGTGTCACATACATACTTAAAAGTATTTCTAAAGCGCAGACCTATTACGCAGTGCCTTACAGGGCATATCATTGTCCCTGCCCAACTGGAGATTACAATCTATATTCCCTATTACATGGATACACTAGGTTTTTTTTGTCAGAAGCCAGTCAGTTACATAGCAGTAGGTTTTTGGACAGTGTGAAGAAACTGGAGCACCCGGATGAAACCCATGTTTACACGGGGAAAATATACAAACTACACACAGATAGGGTCTTGGTCAGAAATGTAACTCATGAGTTCATAGCTATGAGGCAATAATGCTAACCACTACTCCAACCTTGCTATCCCATTTTAGGGTGGTATACAGATTCTACCTTATCTGGTTGTGTTGCTATACAGCAAATTGCCTAGGTTGGCCTTGCCCCCCCAAAGACCTGTAGATGATAAACAGTTGCAGGACATATAGCACTTACTCTGTAGCATATTTTTTGAATAGGTAGTATTTAACGCTGTCCAGTAATGACTATGAATCTGTAGACATCACATGTCATCTCAATATCTCCAGCTGAGCCAATGTATGGGCATTGTCATATATACACATTACTTATGTGGTACATGTAAAACCCATGGAATTTTCATTTTCTTGCCATCACATTTGCTGTATTAATAATAAAGTAATTCAATTCTATAATGTTTATCATGTTCCACCATTACACACAGGGTAGTCTTTCTTTGCAGAGTCTAGGTGACTGCCAAGTATTTTTTGCTACATGTTTATTTTATGATACATGTATGTTATTGTTTATCATAAGTAAATGAAACATGGTAAATACCTCAAAGTTATAAGACGTTGGGCTGTGGGCCCAGCTGCGGTAAGCAGATGTTAATACTATGACAGCCTTCCATATGGATTATTGCCCCAACACTTCCCAGAGTGACATTACGTGAATTGACTTGCCATTGTTTCACACAGACACCCCTCCATATAACACGCAATTATGGTAAACCTTGGTTGACAAACAGCAAAACATCAACTCCTTGTAAGAGTCCTGAGTTCCCAGAACACAGACTATCATCTGAAGAGGTATAGTACTGACAGAGCCTCCAGTTGTGTCATCTCTCCCAATCACAACTGCTGTATGAGCTCACTAACCACCATCACTATGGCACTGATAGTCCACCCTTGCACGCTAACACCCTGTTTAACTGATGCTCAACTTCAGTATAAAATCTATAATCTCTTCTCATTCTACTTTTATAATATATTTCTTCTATGTATTCTTTTAATGTGACTGGATCTTTATTTGATTTTTTTTCTCATTAAAATTCATTTTAGAAACTAATGTTTCCTTTAGTATTATTTCCTTTTAATCTCCAAGGTCTTTTGTTTTACAGTAATAGTGTTCTACAATCTACTACTATATATGTGTTTGTGTGGGTGTTAATAAATGTTCAGCATTTTAGAAGATAATTATCACCTGCTGTTGCTAATATTGTAGGATATAATAAAAGTATATACAATCAGCTGATACACTGAAAAAAGCAGAGAACAATAAAATGACACAGATAAATGAACCAGATAGTGGCAGTAAACAGCGGTTTAAAGGCACAGAGCTCAATAGTGTAGAGTAGACCAAAGTGATCCGATTCTATACATTGTGTTACCAAGGAGAGGAAGTGTGGAAATTAGTGTTTTGTTCATGTATTTAGTTTAAAAGCAAAAGATATTTTGGTTTTGGGGTGAGGTTTTAGTTAACTATTTTCAAAGGGGACTCAAAGATCTTAGTTTAGACCAGTGATGAAGGGGTGTGAACTGTTATTTTTAAATAAATATGTGAAGGAACTCAGCAAGAATTGGTAAGCGTTTTTATATTAGTACTTATAGTTTAAGGTGTAAGGGGAGCTTCAGTGAAGTCAGTGTTCCCTCAGAACCTTGCACAATGTATGGCTTCACACGTCGGAATGGCAACCACACTAATTTTTGCTTGTACAAGTATGGGGTGTAATAAAAAAAAGTAAATTTTCCTGTAGGGTAAACTCCATTGTATTAGCATGCAGGATTCTGACAGAACTTCGCCGGTAATTGATTCTTCTACTAGAGTTGTTTTAGGTAGTATTTCTACACAACAATGGTACTGAATGGATGACTGATGTCCACAGTGGGGTACAGATAGCATGACACAATGATGAGGGTTTTTGAATATAAGACTGTATTAAATAACTTTTAAAGTAGTAATAACACACTCAGACATGATGTGATTGTTTGCTACAAACCTTGCACTTTGGAAGGACCATTAAACCTTCATTGCAAGTTTCTTCACAGAAAAAAAAACTCAGATGTATAACAAAATATCTAGTCTCAGTATTATAAATTGTATCTGAGAATAAAAACTCTTATGCTGGCCTTACACGCTGCAATTATCGGGACGATCCGCCCGATATCGGCGGATCTCCGCTAAATTGTAGCGTGGGAGGGGCGACCGAGGGTTAAATATTGCTCGGTCGGGCATGCTGGATTGTCCAGCATGCCCGTCCGATGCGATATTTACCCGGTAACTGTCGGCCGCATCGGGCAGTGTATGCCCAGCGCGGCCGACAGACAGACATTTCCTGTGTTCCTTCCTACGGAAGGAACAGGGAAATGTCTGCTCCCCCGGGGGCGGAGCGCAGATGTCGGGCTATACACTTTGAGATTTCTCTTACAGTGTATGCCGCGGACATCTGCGGCTGGCAGCCGTCCAGATAAAATGTCTGTCGGTCTGACAGACATTTTATCTTGCCGTGTATGCCCAGCATTACATATATAGTATGTAAATATTGTTATATTCTTTATCATATTTATTTTACATTTTACTGCCTTGTTATGGTAATCAGTACTATAGGAGGTTTTAAAGTTCATGTTGACTGAGACAGTGTGCTTACATTATATGTTCTGCTTATCTGACACAGGGAACTCTTATCCAAGGGAGCAAATTAAGGCTTCCAGGTTACCTTTCTGGAAAAGGGTTTCATTCTGCAGAGGACAGTAGTATATTAACAACGGCAGCCACCAAAGTGAGAACACAGTTTGCAGGTAAGAGGTTTGATAACAGAGATCTGTTTACTCTATCTCCAAACATAAGTCACTGTGCATGAGATGAATCCTCAATGGCATTGAGTAGTGTAGTAGAAAAACCTTGGGGTTGTCAGGTCTAAATTCGAGTAGGCTAAAGAACCTCTGATGTCACAACCATGTGACCCGCAACGGCAGTGGGAGGAGCAAGGTCGGCTCACGTTCAGAACATGGGACCCAACATGTACCCTCGCGGGCTCGCTTTACTTGCCATACTTCGGGCAAGGTGGCTCAGTCCGCTTTGCTCGCCACAGGTAATTATTCCCAATTGATGTCCACGTGGATAGTAAAACTGCTAGCCCACCGACCTTGCCCCTCCCCCTGCTGTCGCCAGTCACATTGTGGTGACATCAGAGTTCCTTTAGCCCAGTTGGTTCTAGCATCAACCTAGTGTGTATTTTGAGTTGTAAGTATCTTGATAAACATGTAAGTCATACTGTGCAAGTATTGGCCACATCATGATACACTCTATGTGGCCAGAGTAAAGCTATCACAGTCATCTTCAATAACTTCATGATGATTACTGCTATAATTATAGTGATGCACATGTGCAGTGCATCTGGCAGGGCCTGCGACCAGCGCATGTGCACTAATGCCAGCTTCTAGGGTCTGAATCGGAACCTTGGTCCTCACACTTTCAGGTCCCTCCAGCATTTAGCTGACTCTTTATCCTAGATTTACTGTTTATGGAAAATTACATGTTCCTACCTAAGAGCACATGTACTGTATACTTTCCAGATATCTGGGATGGGACCAGCTGGGCTACCGCTCCCCAATCCCCCATCTCTTCCCTTTACCCTTCATCCTCTTCTATATGGATGGTCACTCCACTCCTTTATCTTGTCCTTTTCATCTACACTCTTCTCTTCCATCTGTCCTTATATATAAAATATGTGTCTAACTATTGGATGTAGATTCCCTTGACAGGGTTTTCACTATTACCTTTTTTTTAATGTATGGTTTATGATGATTATTGTTACCTCTGGGTAGGTCACTTAATTATTGTCTCTCATTTACCAAATACATAAAAAACAAAAAAACTATAATAGATTGTTTATACTTGTTCCTAGAAGAGCCACAAGCAATTTAATTAAATTAATCAATCAGTCAACCTTGAGTGAGTCATATGCAAATATCCAATCAGATGCAATACACTTTTATTGGCAGATCATGTATTGACCCCTTCATTAATTTGCATCACAATGTGCAAGCATTGCTGTTCTCCTAATTATTATTATTATTATTATTATTATTATTATGCGAGTCGTACTACTTCTGGACCGAAGCGAGAAGATTCCATATTGATTTAGAAGGCTAATAATATTTTTATTATTTTTACTTACTTAAGTGAAACAACATGTTCCAGCATGCCTTTGTAGTTCTAAAATCGCCATGCAGCCGACTTGCTGAGACAAATGGTACTTACTCTTCCACAACAGCACCAGCACTTTACACTTCCAAGTACAGTATGATTTTACTACGCATGCACAGTATGTCAAAGAGGATGTCTGCAATTGGGCTTACGTCCAGCTTGTAATCAGGCTATTCCCTTGTTATACACTAGAGCACCTTGTTTCAAATCTATTAAAACACTAACGCTAGTTTCCGTATATTTAAGTTACCGGGCCATTCATCAGGGGTCCCCCTTGGTATTCAGCAAACTCCAAAAACTGGAAGTCTACCGAGTTTGCTGCCGAGAACAAGCGCCATCTTCAGACGGCGCTTGCTCTCGTAGCTCCGCTCCTTCCTATGGGAAGGAGTTCCGGCTATGCGAAGAGGGATCCGAGCAGATTAGGCCATACGGCCTTCGATGATGAATAGTCAGTCCCTGGCATTACCCCTTTTATTTAGCAGAGCTCCTTGTAGTACCTGTATGAAGAAACTGTGATTAGTATGTCTTTAGTGCCTAAAGTGTGCTCCAGCATTACTGTCCTTTACGATGTAAACTCAGTGACAGCGACAGCGATGATGCACCTTTCAAATATTTGATAAATTTAGGTGTGTGAACATTGTAATATAATATATAAATGTAAAATATGGGATGTACATATAAATGAAGGTCAATGTATGTATTAAAAATAAGCCCAGAGCTGGCTTTTGTGGTTGCTATGTTTTGAAAAATCAATTGTCCTATTATGAATTTGTAACTTAAAATGGTTTTATATATATATATATATATATGTGTGTGTGTATGTATGTAGGTCTTAACCAATGTAACTATATAGTTGCACCTCTTTGTACAGATTATCGAAAAACTCCAAGTCGAGCTGGAAGTAAGGCTGGAAGCAGGTCGAGTAGCCGACGGGGTAGTGACGCCTCTGACTTTGACATCTCAGAGATCCAGTCCGTATGTTCTGATATGACTGAGATTCTAAATAATGGCAGCAGGCCCTCTCCCCGGGCGAGTTCACGGTCTTCAACAGGCAAACCTTCCAAAATTCCCACTCCACAAAGACGCTCACCGATCAGCAAACTAGCAACAAAGACTACAAAAAGATAGGGTGCCGAGCTTTGGAGAGATCTCTCATTGTGCATTGCCTGTTAAAGTTTGTAAGATGTAAAATATTATGTAGAAATTATTGTGGAATAATGTGAGATTGATTTTAACCCTGCAGATGGCCTTATATGTGTGTTTTGTCATGTTTTTTTTACACATATTTTTATCGACAACATTTGTTTGTCTTATAGTTTGGAGATGCTTGAGGGACATTAAATTAAACTAACGTCACACTTGTGTAAAGTACATAAACTAAGAGTTGATGAATGTATTTATAACTGCAATCTAGAAGGAAGAATAGTATGCCAAACACTGCTTCAATAGATTCAAATTAAGAATACCTCATAACTATTTATAACAGTGCAAAAGGTTGGGCATACATACCAAGCTTACACTACAATATCTCCATTCATTTGGTCATAATTATGCACACTGCATTTATTTACGCAGTTTTAAGTTCAAAGAACTCACAGAAAGTATTTAATCATTTGCCAGAAATTATATTTTATGTGTTTTTTTTAGTTCTTTTTTATTTAATTTATGTCTGTGAGATTCTGTCTTAATAGAACTATAATACTGTTGAAATAATAGCATTTGGTGCATATGTGCATTTCTTTCGCTTGAGTGGATGGTAACATTATATCAGACAACTTTTGTATCAAATCAGATTTGCTTGCAAAAATCTATGAAATAAACCTGTGCAAAATCTACAGTATGCGTGAGCTTATCACTGGTAAATATTCAACAAATGCATTATTATAATTTCCATCAATTTGGTGCCCTTAATACAACCATTAATAAACAGTGGAGTTATTATAGGAGGAATATATTTTTTTTAAGAACAAAGGACCTGATTCAACATGGATCGCAAATGCGATCGCAGTTGCGTAATTGCACGCACTGCTGCTGTGAAAATATGGTAATGTCTGCCACAGCTCAGGCAGCATAGAGACGCCCACTGCTGCTTTCTCACATCCGTAATACCTCGCAGTCCTGTGTATACATCGGTACCATCGGAGAACATCAGCCCGTCACGCAGAATTACAGCAGGTCTGACCTGCAACAGAAATTGCAAGTCTTGTCGCACGCAGTGAGTACTCGGTTGCGCAGGCAATCTCAGTTGCTAATTTATGCACGACCATGCAACGGCGTTCAAACGGACAGGCACGCCTGCGTTTCTCCAACCACTCCCCCGTCACCAACCCCAAACGTGCACAGCCTTTTACTCACTCTGCGATGGATTCCTGCTTGCATGGGTAATCGCAGTGTGATCGCCGCGCATGCGCAGTGCGCAACAATCGGCCGATCTGCCTACGTGGTAGCAATTGCAATCCGTGCTGAATCAGGCCCAAAGTTCCAAGTTCACTACAAATTGGCTTTTACACATTCTCTGTTCGTTTTCGTGACAACAGTTTAAAAGAATATTCCACAAAAGTATAACACGCCCACAATAGCTAGTGTTTGTTTCCCTTCATAGCAAATAAGTAATAGTGAGGACTATTATTTTGGAAGTTTTGGGAAGAATGTGCTCTCTTTATAGCATTGGGATTGACTTTTTATAGTGGTCATGATTTCAGTATTAAACATTCTAAACAATTTTTCAAATGAAGAGCCTTATTGTGGTATATTATTTTACCGCTTTATTCATACTATGGGTCTATTCATGAAAAATAACTTATATATGTCCGTAAAGTGTTGTATATTATCACATCATATTAATATCATGTATATTACTTTTATGGTGGGATTCCAGAATATTTACCTGTCCTGCGATGATCTCCAAATAGCGCCCCCACCGTGAACCATGTAAGCAGTACGGAGACTAAAAATACAGCTATTACGGAAAGTCCCTGGCACTTGTGTGCATGTACCTGCAGTGCCACTGGCGGAGGTTACAGCAGCCAGGACACAGCCACACCAGGCACCGGGCTGAAATCTGGGCATTTACCTTCATCTCCTGCAGTGTGCTGCAAGCTCCTCCCTGCCCGGGCAGGACCTCTCTTACAGGCAGAGCAGGATTTGGGGGGTTCCTGGCTGCAGCTATACCCTCCTGCCCGAAGCTGACTGAGGGTTGCTGTGTTTTCGAGGAGCCGACTTTGAGCGTCTTCAGATGCCACAATCGTGCTTTGTGTGTCTTTAGACGCTACCATCAGTTGCATCCTATGTGCATGTTGTCCGTCAGAGTATGGCCCCCAATATGACACTCCCATAACATGCCTGTAAGATAGCCATCTTCCAGTCACCGCATGGGAACGCCCAATACATTTGCAAGACATTTCTGAGATTGTGCGCCTCACTCACAGCTGCAACTCTGTGCGCACAGACTCTGGATGCATATGCAATGCGACTCACGCAGTACACCTATATGTAGTGCTGAATCGAATTGCTTTGATGAACCACACACATTTCATACCATAGATACATAATCTGCAATGTTTAGCTATTTACTTTGTGCTATACCAGCCCACTATAGAACCTCTAATTACAGAGCCAATCCAACTCTGAATCCCTCATATAACCGATATTCATCCTCTCATTTTCACTGCAGGGCTTCTTCAGCATAATACCCTGTTGTGCCTTCATTATACTGCCCCCCTTTGTATCAAAACCCTTGCTTACTAACTAATCTATTCAGTCAGTTAGACGACTATAGCGTATTACACTGCCAGATCTGTAAATCCACCATTTGTTTAGCCCTACTTCTCTTGGCCTAGAGTGGTGCTAGAAAGTTTGTGAACTCTTCTGAACTTCTGCATAAATGTGACCTTAAATGTGTTCAGATCTTCATCATATAAATTAGGACAACCCAATAAATCAAATAACACACATAGCAATCAGCGGCGTCCCTCCCCTTGCTAACACTTGGTGCGGGGAGGGTTTTCTGGGGGTCCCGGAGTTGCAGACGGCCCCCGGGGATGAGTCTTTCTACAGTGTGTCAGTGTCAGGAGCGGAGTGCTGCACATAATGCTACAGTACAGCACCCGGCTCCTGTCACTGAGGAGGAGTCGGCACTTTGGTGTCACCCCTTGGCGGGTGACACCCGCCACTGATACCAATATAATTTCAAAATGATCCAGCACTAATTTGAACCTCTAGGATTCAGTAACTAGTGAGATCCCCCTTGAACAGCAATGACTTCATCAAAAGTTAATATTGAGTGTTTATCAGTCTTGAATATCAGCTTCTGGTCCTGCCACAACATTTTGGATGAAGGTCTGGACTTTGATTGTGCCATTCCAAAACACAACATTTTTGAGTTTCAACCATTTTTATGTAGACCTTATTGTATGTTTAGGGTCATCGGGGCATTTGCAAGCTGACACTTCTTGACGAGTTTGAGGTAAAAATTTAAAGCAGCACTAATATTAAGTGAATACCTGTAGTAAATATATCCCATTCACTATTTTCAAGAACCACATTCTGCTACAGTTCACAGAGTGATACCCATTTAGAATCATCCATCCACAGTACATAATTCCAGTAGACTTCTGGCTCATTCATGTTCCCTATAGAAAACGTTTACCCTAGCAGCAATGTTCTTCTTGAAGAGTACGATATCTTTGTTATCATCGCATGCACATTGTCCTTGTTCATTTGTTAACCTGACTCGTGAATACTGACTTAAGTCAGTGCAAGCTGGAGCTGCAGATCCTTTGACATCTTTGTGATCTACCAGAATGTTATATGCCTTACTTGAAGCAATTTTTGTTGGATGGCGACTCCTGGGGCGAGTAACAAAAATGTTGATTTTTTTTTTATTTGTAAACAATGGAGGAGATTTGTGAAGTCTTGGAAAGAGATAAAGTGAAGAAGTTGCAAATACCAACCAATGAGCTTCTGTCATACTGCAGGCTGTGCTACTGTAGATAAATGACAGTTAGAAGCTGATTGGTTGCTAAGGACAACTTCTCCACTTTCTCTCTACAAGATTTCATAAATACCCCCCTATGTTTTGGCAGTGGATTTTGAAGGCCGAAGTCTTTACAAACCATTTTGTAACTTTTCCAGCCTGATAAACAGTTTTATGAGGTCCTCAGAAATCTCCTTTGATGACGGCATAGGATGCATTCACAAACCTTTGTGGTAAGGACAAGACTTTGGTAGTGAGGACTACAGATTACTGTATGTTTTTAAAATAGAACATGACCACCCACAGTAATACTGATGTAAGCCTTTTATTGACATTTTACTCTAAATATTCTCTGAACTGATAATCCTAGAGCCTCACATACATATTTAAACAATGTAATTTAATTTTGGATCATAATGATTAATTATTAGAAAGTATATCTGAATGTTATTTGATTTATGGGGTTTTCTTTATATAACATAGATGAAGTCATGTACGCATTTAAGTTCACATTTATGCAGGGTTAAACACTTACCATTGTTAGTCATTTTGATAGATGCATTGCATACTCCTGTGAGAGTCTGATAAACCAACCAATAAAATATGTGTGCAGAGTCAGTTAGGTACATATAGATCTGGCCTTTTGATGCTGAGGGGTATTAGTGTGAAAAACCAAGTGGAGAAACCAGGTTGCTGACTCTAAAGAAAATAAGGATGTACAACAGTTGAACTATAAACAAGTGACTATTTTATGTCAATTGGACAACATTATATTTTTACTTGCACCTTTACTTGAGCGCTTTTAACGTTCTTTATTTTTGAACATATAGATCTGTCTGCCTCGCTGTTCCACCTGCGGGACACTTTGGCGGTCAAGAGGTTGGGCACATCCACCACCGCCGCACAACTGCGGCGCCGTCATCCAGAGAAGAATCCATTCAGTGCAGGGAGAGAGCTGGGGGTAGCCCAGCTACTGACGTAGTACTGGGCTCTCCCCCAGCCTGATGTTAAATGGGAGGCGTGACATACGGGCTCGTCCCCAAATAGTGTAATTTAGGGGGCGTGACCTATGGGAATTAGGCCACACCCCCTTTTCAGTCGCGCAAGGCTTTGCCACCGCAAGGTTTGGGGAGTCTGGGTCCTTCACTGTACAGGGCGCAGATCCTGCTGGAGCCGGCCCTGAGGGAAGGAATAGGGTTAATCTGCGGGGGGAAGGGTTAGGGTTAGGCTGCAGAAGGGGAGGGGAAGGGCTGGGCTGCTAGAAAGGTGGGTTAGGGGAAGGGTTAAATTACTTATCTGCAGACATCTGTATTTTAACCATCGGGATTCCAACCGATGGACTTCTGTGTGCCGGGATCGCTAGCCAACCCAGTCTTTCTGCTGGGTTAAATTTGTTAGTGGTTGTATTGATCATATTATATAATCAGGAAGGTAAAAAGGAAAGAGCATGCAGTGCCACCTGTAACCTTGAGGGGGAGCTTACACTATCTGTAACTGTAAGGAGAGCTTACTCCACCTGTAACTGTAAGGAGAGCTTACTACATCTGTAACTGTGAAGGGAGATTACACCTATAACCGTGAGGGGGAGCTTACACTACAATACAAATTACTTCCAATGAAGTAAATCGATGATGGAAGCTATAGAACGCTGCACTGACCTGCTGGATATGCATCTGGTACCTCCTGCATTGAATGTGGAGGTGATTTAAGCCAGTGTCGCTTGTCTGGATCATTAAGTACTCGTGGTTGGCACTGTGCTGTCCATGGTGAGTGGTAATGCCTTCCATGAGGTTTTCCCAGTACACACGTGATACCATAGATTGAGGAATGTCTGGACAACTTCAGAAATTGAGTGTCCCATCCGTCGGGGACCCACTATCATGCCCCATTCGAACTCACATTGCCTTCACATGGTCATGCCATGAACAGCCTAGCCGGTGTTCAAGCTGACGCGAGATGTCAGGCAGGTCTGGGCATTTCCAAGATATCACAGTATGGTAACGCCACCTACCATTACCTTTACATACTGCTATTCCATGACTTTGGCACTTCAGTGTAGTTCCATGTAAGTACTTGATGTAATGTGCGAGATTTGATATAGAAACAAAATGTAGTTGCTTTTGGAATCGAAATGTGCTGATATATGTCTATATTATGTAGTATTATTTTATTTAAAAGCCACAATTCTTCCATGAAGACCACTTCTGGCCAGACTTCTCCGGACAGTAGATGGGTATACCTGGGTCCCACTGGTTTCTGCCAGTTCTGAGCTGATGGCACTGTTGGACATCTTCCGATTTTGAAGGGAAGATATAACATCAAAAGAAAAACAGTGTGAGACTATTCAGGTGCACTTGAATAGTCTCACACTGTTTTTCTTTTTGATGTTATATCATACCTTTTTAGTGAGCAAGGTAGCACCACTTCCCCCATATTGAAGTATGCGAAAAACAGAATATGCACTACAATATAAATGCAATATTAATTGAAATATATTAATAGGGGGCTTTAGGACTAATATAAAAAATTCTGTGCAGGAATTCAAAAAATATTTTTTCTTTTAACTATGATTTTGAAGGGAAGTAAGCATGATGTGTCTTTCATCTGATGCACTAAGTTTACTTGGCCGACCACTGCGTCTACGGTCTTCAACGTTGCCTGTTTCTTTGTGCTTCTTCAAAAGAGCTTTAACAGCACATCTTGAAACCCCAGTCTGCTTTGAAATCTTTGCCTGGGAGAGACCTTGCTGATGCAGTATAACTACCTTGTGTCTTGTTGCTGTGCTCAGACTTGCCATGGTGTATGACCTGTGACATGTTACTGTCTTGCACAACCTCACCTTTGTAGCAGAGTTTTGCTGTTCCTTACATAGTTTTAAGCCTCCTACACAGTTGTTTCTGTTTCAGCTTCAGTTAATGACTGTGGGCCTGATTCAGAGCCGCTCGCAAGCGGCCGCTCGTTCGCTTCGAGCGATGTTAGCACATCTGCGCATGCGTATGGGTCGTAATGCGCATGCGCCAACCAGTCAGTGCGATCGGAAATCGAGCGCTCGCCAATTAGCGAGTGCCTGCTAATTTGAGTGACAGGATGAGGCGTTTGTGGGTGGTAACAGGGGAAGGTGCTTGAAAACGGGGAGTGGTGATCCGAACGCAGGCGTGCAGGGTGTGCATAATTAACAAAGCAGCGTCATCGACCACGTCACTTGGTTGTCTCTTAGCCTGAACTGTTCTGCATGATTGTGGTAGGAAAATCCAACCACAAGCACTGCGAGCAGTTCAGACGCCTTTCGATGTACTCGATTAATCAAATAAATAGCGGAGATGATGTAGGATGCGAGCGGCCAGGGGGCGTCTTTACAAAATAGCGAGCGCATGTTTCGTTCGCTCGCTCAGACATAGAGGCGTCAACAGACTGCAAAGAGCGAGCGCTCAATTTAAATAGCCGGCCCCTTTTTCTGAACGAGCGAGCGCAAATAGCGTCCGGCTCTGAATCAGGCCCTGTGTTTTAGCCTACATATGAAAATGATGATCAATGTCACCTGTTTGTTATTATTGGTTAATCATACACCTGACTATAATCCTACAAAATCCCTGACTTTCTGCAAGAGTATCTAGAAGATTGATGCTGTTTTGAAGGCAAAGAGTGGTCACACTAAATATTGATTTGATTTAGATTTCTCTTCTGTTCATTCACTTTGCGTTTTGTTAATTGATCAAAATAAACTATTAACACAGAAGATAAATGCAAACATATGGAATTGGCGAAACCAAATACCCAGGGTATTCCCACAAGAGGATATGGACTTTACTCAGTGAAGGCCCAGGTCGCAGCCGAGTGTAGTTGGTTCCCACCATAAAAGCAACAAAGTTCTAGTACAGCTAATATAAGGACTGAAAACATTGTGTATGTATATATACGGGTAAGGATGTGCTGCTGTTAAGGAAACTGAACACCAGAGTTTTCAACAACAATGGAGGAAAACTACACTGGAGAGTATAGTTCTGGAATGGGCGCACCTATGTAGAGCACAATAGATACTCAGGCACTGGAGGAGTGCACTAAGCAGTTTCTTATAGTGGCTAGCTGATGGGTGATTCCGCACAAGTATGGAGGTTAGTAGTAATACAATCATAAATTAAGAGGGAAGTCCTGGAGTATTTTGTATCTGATGGAAGGGGTCATTGTCAAAGTCAAAATATTGAAACTGAATGAAGTACAATAAAATACAACACTTTCTGTACGTTATTCTCGAGTGTATCTATAATGGGTGCAGGGTGTGCGGGAAACACGGGCCCCTGGGTCCAGGGGGGCCCCGCACCGCACATCCTGCACCCATAATATTACTTACCTCTTCGGAGTCCCACGTCGGCGCGGGGTCCAGCGCTGGAAAATGGCCACGGCGGACATTTTCCCATCGTTTGCGCATGCGCAGTACAGGGAAAATGGCCGCGGCCATTTTCCCGGTGACCTGTGCATACACTATAGACTCTGGGCACACTCTAGGCCCCAGAGTCCATAACTCTGGCGCTGGCCGCGCACAGCTCAGTGCACTGCCGGCCGCCAGGCGGAGAGGAGGGGGCCCGTGTTGGAGACTGCACACGGGCCCCCTCCTCTCTAGAAACGCCCCAGGTTATTCTAAATATTATTTTCATTATAAGTGTAATTATCTATTTTGTATTCAATTTGTATAACTGTATATTGATGTTTAGTCTTCTTTTAATCAGCATTTGAGATTCCTTGTTTTATAGATAAATACTGCATCTCTGCTGTGAATATAAATTTTATATTATTTATGTAATGTTCTAGATCCCTTTATTTGCAGTTAAGCAATGTAATGTGCTGCCCCTGAAACTCTATATTTTCCCTCACCCATGATACTGTAAAACAAAGGAAATCCAGCATGAGAGAGTCATCGGCGGGGCCCTCAGGCTTTATGAAGATCCGGCTGCACACACAAAGGAGAAGATCCTGACCTATTCAACGTCGAGTACACACAGATCCCTGCCTGTACAGAATGAATTTTTCCCTAAGGACTATTTGAATGTGAACCTATAAATTGTACTGTAGTGACCCTTGGAAGTCAGGGCCTGATTCAGACCCGGTCACAAGCGCTGAGCACTCGCAACCGGGTCGATGGTGGCCCAAAGCGCATGCGCACGATGGAGCTGGCTCCGTCGTGCGCATGCGCGAGAACCGGATAGCTCCCGGTCTCGTACCAAAGGGGGCGTGCTGTCGATGTTGAGTGACAGCACGCCCCCTTTGGTGGGTGGGCTGGGGGAGTGGCTGCCCAAACGGAGGCGTTCCCATGGGAACGCCTCCGTCTGGGGCCGGCCCCACTGACATCACGAGTGATGTCAGTGGGAGAGATTCCGGCTCTGTTAGAGCCGAAATCTCTCTGGGGCTTGCGGCAGCGAAACCCTACCACAAGGGTCTCGTCGCAAGCCCGATGGTCGCGTTGGTTTTGACCATCGCGACCATCTTCCTGGCCGCTCGCTGTAGCTGTGGGTGGTTACCCACAGCTATGCGAGTGGCCAGGAGGCCGCTCTAAAAAAAAAATAGCCCGGCCCTGATTCAGAGCGAGCGCTCTGTAAGAGCGTCTGGCTCTGAATCAGGGCCTCAGTGCATTCAGAATTAAAGCCTTACATTGATGCCCACCGCGCTTGCGCATTGTAAGGGGCGGTACTATCTTCATTTCTTTGTGCAAATAAATCTTTTGGAATTTGGAACTCCAAGTAAGCTGAGCGGACTTCACAATTATTTAACTTTAATAGTTGGAGGGTCTGCAGGACTTGGATCAAAGTTAGCTGCTGCCCCGGACACACACCGTGCCGCCCCCATTGTGCTGGTTGGCGCACAGCAGGCACTTTATCCCCTGCCTTTAGTGTGAGGACCGGCTGGGCTGCAGCGTTGAGGCATTATTTTTTTTGCAATTTGTCAGTAGAGGAGCCCTCCTAGCTATGCCATTGATAGGAACACATTGTATTTCAGGTACTGAGTATGCTTATCCTGTTTGTGAAACTTTAGTAAAGACAGAGGTCCTGATTCAGAGCCGGACGCTATTTGCGCTCGCTCGTTCAGAAAAAGGGGCTGGCTATTTAAATTGAGTGCTCGCTCTTTGCGGTCTTTTGACGCCTCTATGTCTGAGCGAGCGAACGAAACATGCGCTCACTATTTTTGTAAAGACGCCCCCTGGCCGCTCGCATCCTATGTCATCTCCACTATTTATTAGATTAATCGAGTACATCGAAAGGCATCTGAACTGCTCGCAGTGCTTGTGGTAGGATTTTCTTACCGCAATCATGCGAACAGTTCAGGCTAAGAGACAACCAAGTGACGTGGTCGATGACGCTGCTTTGCTAATTATACCCTTAAAACGCCCTTTTTGACCGTTTGGCACACCTGCGTTCGGATCTCCACTCCCCGTTTTCAAGCACCTTCCCCTGTTACCACCCACAAACGCCTCATCCTGTCACTCAAATTAGCAGGCACTCGCTATTTTGCGAGCGCTCGATTTCCGACCGCACTGACTGGTTGGCGAATGCGCATTACGACCCATATGCATGCGCAGATGTGCGAACATCGCTCGGAGCGAACGAGCGGCCGCTTACGAGCGGCTCTGAATCAGGCCCAGAGCTCGCTGTGAAAGTGATAGTGTAACTATATGAGGATGGGAATGGAGTCAAGCAAGAAGCCATATACTGAGATGGTGGAAGGAGCAGGGATGTTCAGCAGGAGATTTGTATCTCCTGTAAAATTGATGCAGGACGGCTGTGGTATCAAACACACCCAAGCTTGTTAATAATACTTTTGATGTAGCAGTTGGTTTGACTGCAGAATGTGTATACTGTATAGAACAAGAAGATGTACAAACCTGCACACATAGTTGAAAAAATTCCTATTATTAAAGCCCCATATTGGTATTTATATTTTATTAGTAAACTCAGACAATGGGGGTGCTGCCACTTGACAAAGAGATAACGCTTTACTTGTAAGAGAAGAAGAGGAACAAATATTTGTCTGCTTATATGGCGCACAATCCAAAAATGTATTAAAACTTATTTATCTTTATTGGGTATATATTAAAAGAGTTCGTTGGGAACCAAACTTAGCGAAATAAAAATAGAAAGTCTTTTTTAACATAGAGTATAATGTTGGAAATATTAGTAATGAAAAAAAGAAAAGGAAAGAATCATGGAATAAAAATTGATTAAATAACCTGCCGCGTGAAATTATTAATGGTTTATATTCTTCTATAAATAATATTGTTATTAAGTGCCTTAAGAGATTGCGAATATTTTACATATTGGTTCTGACAGCTTCCTACATGACAGATTAGGGATATATTATGTCACTCATATATGGGATTCTATCCCTTCAGGTATCTGTCAACTTAAAAACAATTGTTATATTTGTTCATTATTGCTGCATACATATAAGGATATTTAATAAAGAATATTGTTTGTGTATTGCATTATTTGCATATATTCCTACACTTCTATTACATTGTGATGGGATACATTGTAGTGTTGGTCTAATGCCACATTATCACTTTCCTTTTTAATATCATTCACAGATAGAGATAGAATTTCCGTGTGTTACATACACAATGAGATATCTACTAATGGGAACATTATATATATATCGTATTGTTGCCACACACGGATTCCGTCGAATGTAATAATCCTGTAAATGGATATAAGGAGGAGACCCTCTATTAATATATCCTACTGTCGGATGTCTATTACATAGATAAGTCTAATCCCCATTCAAATTCATAGATGGAAACAGTTATACAGTCAAAGTCTTGCAATAGTGTTTCTTTCCACCTTTAATCGTAGTGGTAGGTATATATCGATTTTTTTCAGGGATGTAATCCTTTAATTATATATGCAGAAAGATTCTTCCTATTAATATGTGATATAAATGGACAAATGTTGTCTGATTAGATTGAACTGAATTGCATCATATTTTTAACAGCAAAGATGTTACACTTGGAGCACTGGTCCGTGGTTATGATATTGATATTGTAATATTATTTAGTAAATTTACGTTTACTTGGCAAAGATAGTAATAATTCTGTCTCTATCTTTCAACTGTGTTGCTTTCACATTTACTAAAACCTGCCAATGCAGGTGGGATCTATCGATTGAATTTATCCCATAGCTTAACCCTACGGACAAGGAATCTCCTTAATAGAATGTCCTGTAACTGGACAGATATTGAGTTAAATTAGAAAAAATGACAAGTTCAGCATATATTTTATTTGAGAAGTTAATCCAAAATTACGATGTTGCTATTGTGCAACAATATTGCTGCCCCTCTGATTAGTATCAATAAACAGAGTTGATATCTTTGATCACATTAATTACATGTATTTCGTTATCTTGCACACAATATTGCTGGTATTATTACCCCTCTGATTGATATTAATACACAGGGTTAATATCCTTAGTAATATTTGTTACATGCATATTCATTATTTTGCAAACAATGTTGTTGTCTCCCTTCACTGCTAGCATTAGCAGTCGGTAACTTGTATCAGCTAAAGTGTCCTGTGACTGGACATACACGTGTAAGCTGTAGTTACACAGTTAGCATTTTGCAACAGTATTGCTGTCTCTCTTCACAGATAATATAGGAAGCAAGCGGATTCTGTCAGCTAAAAGGTCCTGTAACTGGACAGACATAAATTCTTTCTATTGATGTGTCCTGTAACTGGACAAATATTACATCGTTATAAAGGCACAAGTATCACGCGGCGGGTATACCGCCGACGCACGTTTCGCTAATTAGCTTCCTCAAGGCAAGACGATTGCCTACATCCTGCCACACTATATTCATATCTGGGGACCAATGAAAATGTGTTCCTTGGTCATGTGATTACTTGGACCAATCACGTAATTACTAGAATTATCCCCAACTCCGTAGTTTATCCATTAGATGGTACTGTCTCAGACGGCTCTAAGGGAAGGGAAATTATCCCTATTAACCCATGATGATATAGAAATCTGTATAGACGGATAGATCCTTGTTGATCTATGTCAGTGTCTATATCTATTATTATTCAATCTTTTTTAATCAAAAATTATATACATATCCTCCGATATATAAATGTTATATTCCTTTCTTGGATCCAATATCCGTCCTTATTCAAATCCATTCATAACAAAGACATTATTAAATCTGATACAATAATTCCCATTTTTAAGTTGTTATTTTATAGTTAGTTAATCTATAACACTTATGCATATGGTCACAAAATTCAGCCTATTAATTCTAAGAGACATAAAAAAGATTATGAAAAAGATGTACCTTGTTATTGAACAACATAAATATATCAGGAACATAATCCAATGTTTGGAAATAAAATTTAAAATGTGAAAAAATAAGAAGATACCTTGATGGTGAAGTAATGTGATAGTGAGTCACTAGATTAACTACAAACGTGAAGAATAATCAGAGGAAGGGTACATTTTGCTCTCCCATAAACGTGAATAATATAATACATGTTGTGTAAACATTTTTATATAAAAAACCCAGTACTCTAAGAGACATATATATAAAAAAAGATAAAAAATGTTGACAAAAAATTAAATATAATGTGATTAACACAAAAACTCATGTGAAGTGCAAACCAATAAAATTAAAAAAGTGTATTAATTATTGTTGTTAAGTAATCACTCAAGTTGATTATGTATTTATGAATTATATTAATGAGATTACATTTTTAATGCATCTAATATGAAGTCATATAAAGGGAAGGAAGGAGAATTACCTCCCTTGACTCCTAAGATAATAATTAACTATTGTGGGTCTCCACCACCCATGTGATTATAATACATAGGGATGCTGTTATTACTGTTTATTATTACAATGTGATTATGGTGTCTATAAACATTATTCTTTCTTGTCCACATTATATATATGTAGACTTCATTAAAACAAAGTGTGTTAGTGATGAGTAATAATTGACCTACTGATACCATCATAATTGTGTCATTATACTATATCTCAAAATGTATGGTATATTTCAGTCAATTGAGACTGAAAATACTGAACTAGTGCCACATACATTAAATCATACATCGAATTAACCACATACATGGGGATCTGTCTTAAAGAAAAGGAACATAACTATTCTTTTCGTTCAGGCCTTCTGGGTGCAGGCTATTCATCAGAAAAATAAATTTCGTCTCTTCTTTCAAGAGTTCTTCATCGAGATTACCCCCTCGGATTCCCATCTGAACATGTTTCATACCAAATACTTGTAAGGTATTGGGATTGCTATTGTGATATTTGTAAAAATGCCTGGCTACTGTTGTGAGAGGTCTAAATTTCTCTAAATCAGAGCTGGCATTGCGAATTGTTCCTACATGTTCTAATATTCTCACTTTGAGGGGTCTAGATGTTTTACCTATATAAATCTTACCACAGGGGCATTTTAGATGGTATATTGTCCCTATGGTTGTACAGGTAATATAGTTTTGTATGATCCATTTCTTGTTATATTTGTCAAAGAACCATTTTGTGGGTATCATGTACTTACAGGCCTTGCACTGTCCACACTTGAATGACCCTTTCTTATTAAATAACGATTTTTTGTTGGAGGTCAGATGACTATGTACCAACTGATCTTTTAGGTTCTTCGAGCGCCTCCAACTTATTTGGATCGTTGGGGGTAAGATGTTATTTAAATCATTATCCATTTGGAGTATTGGCCAATGTTTTTGGAGGATGTTTTTGATCTCCATCCACTGAGCATTAAAGGTCCCTACAAATCTGATTGGTTCCTCTTTTTGATATTTCACCTTTGGTCTCAGAAATGTTTCCCTTGGTATTTTTTCAGTCTCTTTGATTGTTCTTTTTATTAACCTATTGCTGTATCCCCGATTTCTAAGAACTGTCACTTAGTTGTTGTTTCCGAAGATCATATGATTCAGGAGTCGAACAATTTCTTTTGGTCCGTAAGATTTCTCCTTTGGGAATTGCACGGAAGGTAGCTGGTAGATGAGAACTTGTTGAGTGTAATATACTGTTGGTAGCAGTCTCTTTCCTGAACATATCTGTTGTAATCTGGCCTTCTTCATTAATCTTAATAGTGAGATCTAAAAAGTTAATTTCTTTCTGGCTCATACCATGAGTTAGTCTCAGATTAAGATCGTTGTCATTCAGGATTATGATGAATTCTTCAAAACTTGCTTGATCATTCTCCCAAAATATCAAGATGTCATCTATGTAACGGAGATATATTGGAATGTTTTTGGTATACATATCCATTTGTTCATGAAATACTATCTCCTTCTCCCACCACCCCAGGTGGGATATATACCTACCACTACGATTAAAGGTGGAAAGAAACACTATTGCAAGACTTTGACTGTATAACTGTTTCCATCTATGAATGTGAATGGGGATTAGACTTATCTATGTAATAGACATCCGACAGTAGGATATATTAATAGAGGGTCTCCTCCTTATATCCATTTACAGGATTATTACATTCGACGGAATCCGTGTGTGGCAACAATACGATGTATATATAATGTTCCTATTAGTAGATATCTCATTGTGTATGTAACACATGGAAATTCTATCTCTATCTGTGAATGATATTAAAAAGGAAAGTGATAATGTGGCATTAGACCAACACTACAATGTATCCCATCACAATGTAATAGAAGTGTAGGAATATATGCAAATAATGCAATACACAAACAATATTCTTTATTAAATATCCTTATATGTATGCAGCAATAATGAACAAATATAACAATTGTTTTTAAGTTGACAGATACCTGAAGGGATAGAATCCCATATATGAGTGACATAATATATCCCTAATCTGTCATGTAGGAAGCTGTCAGAACCAATATGTAAAATATTCGCAATCTCTTAAGGCACTTAATAACAATATTATTTATAGAAGAATATAAACCATTAATAATTTCACGCGGCAGGTTATTTAATCAATTTTTATTCCATGATTCTTTCCTTTTCTTTTTTTCATTACTAATATTTCCAACATTATACTCTATGTTAAAAAAGACTTTCTATTTTTATTTCGCTAAGTTTGGTTCCCAACGAACTCTTTTAATATATACCCAATAAAGATAAATACGTTTTAATACATTTTTGGATTGTGCGCCATATAAGCAGACAAATCTTTGTTCCTCTTCTTCTCTTACAAGAATGTGTATACTGTAAGCATATATATATATTTTGAAAATGTGTTCATTAGACTTAGCTTGGGTATATATATATATACATTAATTTATTCTGTTTGGCAAACAATGCTATACTTTGTGTTTCTTATTGGACACTCCTAACACTGAACTGAAGTGATAGCTTCTAGTCAGAGCATTGGATATGATGGATCATGGGGCCTGATGAAGTATGGATCGCAAGTCTGCAATCGCACGCACCCGCTTGCTGTGAAAATATGCAAATGAATGCGATCGCAGTGCAATCGCAGCACTATACTAAAATGCCCACCACTGTATAAAGCCGCCCACTTCCCATTACATAGATCTGCAAGTCAGCAAAAAGCATCGGTAACATCGAGTAACATCAGACTCATACGCACAGTTGTGGTTGAGCTGACCCTGACTCACAAACTGCAAAACTTCCTGTCGCCATCTAGACCTCTGGCTGCCTACGCCATCGCAGGGGATTTTTTATGCATGCCCCTTTAACGGCATTCAAACGCACAGGCACGCCTGCATTCCTTCGACCAACCCCCCTCTCAACCACCAAATGGTGCTTCCTGTGAATAATTTCTTTGTGCCGCTGCGTGTCCGCTGCGTTTGCATACAAAAGTAAGAAATGTGAACAACTGTAACAGTGTACTGTTACCTCAGATGACATTCATTTTTCTAAGATGTTTTTATTTAAATATTTATATTTAAAATCATAACCATATTGTCTGATTCTGCAGTAATGATTCTTACAAATTATCCAAACTTGGAAAGTGTCATTTAAATGCAGTTTATTTTATCTGCTTTGGAGAAAAGCAGTTAAATTAAAAGTGATATTTTTTTCTATATCTGTCTGAGACACTTTCAAATACAGGGACTGCAATGAATCTGTTGGTCTTTAGACATGGCATACATTAGCTTCTTAAAATAAATTTGGCATTACTCACTGTTCCCAGATATCCTTTAAATAGAAAGTTGTATTCCATAAATGTCAGAGGTAACACATAAATAAAACATGTTAATATAATAAACAGGAATACTCATTCTTATGTCTATTTATGTCACAAGAGGTATTTTTGGGTAAAGTCCAAAATCAAATCATAATAAAAAAGTTATTCTGTAACAAATAAATGTAGAGAAACATTCATATGGACACTGTGCGTGTTTAGCCATGAGACAGCTACTAGAGACTTCTGCACATGTGCGAAATTAAGGGATGCAGTCAGGAAGCCGATGGTCGAAAGCCCGACCATCGGCTTCCTGTCTGTCTAATCCCGGCAGGGGTCTAATGACAGGCGTCGAAATCCCGACGCCTGTCATTTTACCTACGTCGGGACCCCGACGCCGGCATACCGAGCTAAGGTAAGCTGGACGGCAGGTGCAGACAGCCGCACGGGAGGGGGGGAAGGGTTAGATTAGGGGCTACCGGGGGGGGAGTTAGGGGTAGGCACCCCCTAGGAGGGTTAGGCTAGGGGAAGGGGGGGTTAGGGATAGGCACCCCCCGGCAGACTTAGGTTTAGGCTGCCCGGAAAGGGGTGGTTAGGTTTAGGTACTTACACGGGGGGTTAGGGTTAGGCACCCCTAAGGGAGGGTTAGGGGGAGGGGGTTAGGTTAGTCAATACTTAAAATACTGTCGGGATCTTCACTGACGGTCCTCCAGCGTCGGGATTTGAACTGTAGACTAACGTGTCTTGCCCTTGAAGCCCATTGCCACCATAGAGGTATACACTAATTGGTGTGACTGCACAAAAACAGCATGCACCCCTCACAGAAATTGTTAGCCTCACTATGAACAGCACTGGGGCTATTTTAATCACCACTGTGCTTTTGGTATACTAGTAATATTAAAAACAGGAACCATAGACTGCAAACCTTGCCACAACATAATGGGAACAAGGCAATGGTAGACTGGGAAGTTAAAGTGGCTCTGGAAGAAAATTTGAAAGTGGACTCATATAGGTGGGACCAAATTAATCATAGGTTGGGCCAACATCGAGGTAGGTAGGATATACACTATTATCTGTAGCCACACTGCTTGTAGGCAAGGAAAATACAACACACAATGACAGATGGAGTCACAACAACATTAGGTATTTTATGGACTCATACAATACAGGCAGCATCCCAGAGACTGATATATAGAATACTGGGAGTACAGTATATTAGAGATCAGTATACAGTACAGAAAGCATTCCAGAGATTTATATACAATAGAGAATTCCAGAGTACAATGTACAATCGGTTGATACAGGATCTTGGTGGTCGGGATGCCGGCGGTCAGAATACTGATAGTGGCATCCCGACAGTCAGAATCCCGACCCAATTAGGTAAGTGACCCAATTAGGTAACCATCCCCCTAATCCCATCCCACCTTTCTCGCAGTCTAACCCTCCCCTCCCGCAGTCTAACCATAACCCTCCTCCCTCACAGCCTGAGGCAGGCTAAACCTCCCCCTAGTGCCTAACCTTAACCCACTAACCCTAATACTTACCGTTGGGATGCCGGCAGTTGGGATTCTGGTGCCGAGATTACAACTGCTGTTGGGATTCTGGCGCCAGTATTGTGAGCGCCGGCATTCTGACCGCCTGGATGGTAACTACATCCCTGTACAATATAGCGAGCATCCATGTGGAAGCCTTAACCCCATATCCTGCTGAGGGGTTTCTCATCCCTATGCTAAGGGCTTTTTTATGTCACATTCCAGCATCAATATAATTTCAAATGTGGGTGTGCCTAAATTTATGGTAGCCATGTTGGGAAAGATATTTCCTCATGCATGGACTCCATGATTTTTTAGCAGTGTGGTGCTTTTTGCCTGGTGATGGATAGGGTGCTCTTCGATCCATGTAGATAACCCAGCATCTTGGCCCAAAAAAACCCACATTGACGGCACACTACTACCTTAACTGAGGTCTAACCAGGAAGGAGAGTTCGCCCAAAACCGACCTTCAGTACATCCCTAAGAGAAACATTCATATAGACACTTGCTTTGTAAAGGTCCAAAATAAAATCATAATAAAAAAGTTACTCAATAACAAATAAATGTAGTATACAAAGAGGTTGTGCACATGGACATTTTTTGTATTGCATTCAATGAAGACTAAAGCTCAAGGGGTAAATTTACTAAAGGTCGATTTGGCATTTTGAGTGATTTGAGGTGCGATTTTCATTCGATTTGTATTCGATTTTGCTTTTGGGTAATTACTACAGGCCAAATCGGATGTAAATTCTAACTTCAAATCAAATTTTTAGTCAAATCGACCTCAAATCGACCATCGGAAAAACATTGGTACTTTTACATAGCCCAACACACAAACCCTTATTTACTGTCATTCGATTTGAAATCGACCTCAAAATCGGACTTCAAATCGAACTTCAAATCACCAATAGCATAGACCTGCTTCATGCTTTCGATTTGAGCATGAGCAGGTCGGATTGACACAGATACATGTAGACATCAGTGAGATACCTGCATGTATCTGACTGTAAAAAGTAATTAAACAGTTAAAAGTTAAAAAAAATATTGGCGTGAGATCCCCCCAAATCAGAACCAGCCCCGGACTGTTTAAACCCAGGTCTGGTTGACTAAGTACAGGTAAAAAATTACTTAGGGTCACCCTGTACTCAGTACAACCAGCTCTGGGCTATGGGAACCAGGGCTGGTTCTGGATTTACAGGGAAAAATTTGCATAGGGTCTCCATGTAAATCACAGAACCAGCACTGGACCCTTTCTAAAGGGGGGACTGATGGCACAGCCAGGGGAGCACTATCACCAGGCCCCCCAGCCGCAGCATCAGCCCTGACCACTAGTCAGCCCAGGCCAGGGATCCCTGGGGAGTTGGAGACCCATCCAAAAAAAGGGGTCTCCCTCTCCAGGTCACCCCTAGCCTAAGCTGATAGCCGGGGCTATCCGCGCCACCCCTGGGCTGTGGGTGGTGGGTTGATTGTGTGAGTGTTGTGTAAAAATAGAAGTATAAAAACATTGTCATTCCAGTAGAACTGCAGGTCCCAGCAAGCCTCCCCCAAATGCTAGTACTTGGAGAACCACAAGTACCAGCATGCGGGGCATTAAGGGCACAGTGGGACCTGTAGTTCACCTGTAAAGAAATGTTTAACGAAACACAAACACACACCTTACACAGTATAAGTTCAATACATACATACATACACACTCACACATAGTAACCTATATTACCTCGAATGGTCCCCTTGTCCAGTAGGTATCCATGGGTTAAAATAACAAAATGAGAAACCCGACCATCGCACTAAGGAATAATCATTCTAACCAGAATGATTATTCCTTCCCAAATGCAGCGCACAGACGCGGCTTCCTCCTTTGAAGCTCCGTGTCTGTGCGTTCATTGGCTGAGAGAGGTCAGGCCCCGCCTCTCAGCCAATGAACGGCTCCTCCATACATCCATTTATCCCATACATCTATTTATCCCACACATCCATTTATGCCATACATCTATTTATCCCACACATCCATTTATCCCATACATCCATTTATCCCATACATCTATTTATCCCACACATCCATTTATCCCATACATCCATGTATGCCATACATCTATTTATCTCACACATCTATTTATCCCATACATCAATTTATCCCATACATATATTTATCCCATACATCCATTTATCCCTTACATCCATTTATGCCATACATCTATTTATCCCATACATCCATTTATCCCATACATCCATTTATCCCATACATCCATTTATCCCATACATCCATTTATGCCATACATCTATTTATCCCACACATCCATTTATCCCATACATCCATTTATACCATACATCCATTTATCCCATACATCTATTTATCCCATACATCCATTTATCCCACACATCTATTTATGCCATACATCCATTTATCCCATACATCCATTTATCCCATACATCCATTTATCCCACACATCCAGTTATCCACACATCCATTTATCCCATACATCTATTTATCCCATACATCCATTTATCCCATACATCCATGTATGCCATACATCTATTTATCCCATACATCCATTTATCCACACATCCATTTATCCCACACATCCATTTATCCCATACATCTATTTATCCCATACATCCATTTATCCCATACATCCATGTATGCCACACATCTATTTATCCCACACATCCATTTATCCCATACATCCATTTATCCCATACATCCATTTATCCCATACATCTATTTATCCCACACATCCATTTATCCCATACATCCATTTATCCCATACATCCATTTATCCCATACATCCATGTATGCCATACATCTATTTATGCCATACATCTATTTATCCCATACATCCATTTATCCACACATCCATTTATCCCACACATCCATTTATCCCATACATCTATTTATCCCATACATCCATTTATCCCATACATACATCCATGTATGCCATACATCTATTTATCCCACACATCCATTTATCCCATACATCCATTTATCCTATACATCCATTTATCCCATACATCTATTTATCCCACACATCCATTTATCCCATACATCCATTTATCCCATACATCCATGTATGCCATACATCTATTTATCCCATACATCCATTTATCCCATACATCCATTTATGCCATACATCCATTTATCCCATACATTTTTAAGTCTGAAACAACTTGGTTAACTGGAGCTGGAAATTATTCTGGAGAACACACTGGGAACTGGCAGTTAGCAGGAATGAGGCTCTCGTACATTTGGGTATCTGCAGTAGTAAACAGCAGTGCTGGCCACTGAAAGTACAGAATATATGAGGCCAACACTTCCTGCACTCAGTACACCCTGCTCCTGTCTATAGTAGAGATGAGAGGGTTCAAATCTCAGAGATCCGAACTCACCCGAATTTCGAGGATCCGGGGCGATCCGAGCACAGCTCGGATCTCCCTGCCTGCCCCGGGTCCCTGACCCAAGGCAAAACCTCGCGACCCAAAGATTTTGTTTTGAGCGGGCTTAACGCTGATTGGCTGAGAGAGCCCACGGCTCTAAGCCCATTGAAAACCGCACAAAGGATAAAAATAGGATGGCCCCCGCCATCCCCCGCCGCCTGACACCGCCAGCACCCCCCGCTGCCAACACCACCGGCACCCCCACTGGCAGCATCCCCCGCTGCCGACACCACCGCTGCCGACACTCCTGCACTGCTGCCCAACGTACTAAGGACACCGCCAGCGAACCTCACACTTCCGACAATCACACAGCAAACCTGCACTAAAGACACCGCTGCACCCCTGCACTGCCGACACAGCCAGCAAACATGCACTAAAGACACCGCTGGCACCCCCGAGCTGCCGACACAGCCAGCAAACGTGCACTAAAGACACCGCTGGCACCCCCGCACTGCCGACACAGCCAGCAAACGTGCACTAAAGACACCGCTGGCACCCCCGCACTGCCGACTTCACCGGCACCCTTTACTGAGGACACTGCCAGCACCGCAGCACTGCCATTCCATGTACTGAGGTCACTGTCAGCAACCCCGCTCTCCAGACACTGCTGTCACGGTAAGTGCACTATTGGTGTATCCAACCCACACTGTATAACACACTTTGGGTCTCATTCTGAGCGCTCGCAACCGGGTCGATGTTAAGGCACTGCGCATGCGCAAGCTCTGGAGCGAGAGAGAAATTCTCTCGTTCCGGAGCTCACTACAAAAGGGGTGGCTGTCGATGGTGATCGACAGCTCGCCCCGTTTTGTAGGCGGGGCGGGGGGGTGGCTACACAAACGTAGGCGATCCTGACGGAACGATTGCCATTTTGTGGGCGGCCGCTGACATCAGCAGTGATGTCAGTGGGGAGCTTCCTGCTCGATCAGAGCAGGAAGCTCCCTGGGGCTTGTGGCTGCCGAGACCCAACCTTAGGGTCTCGTCACAAGCCCCGATGGAAGCGGTGGTCTTGACTATCGCGACCATCAACCTGGTCAGTCGTTAAAGCAAGCGGTGGTAACCCACAGCTTAGCTAGCGACCAGGAGGCCGTACTTGAAAAGTTAAGTGGCCGCCCTCATTCAGAGCGAGCGGTTGCCTCTGAATGAGGGCCATTATCCGTGTTGGAAATCAGAAGCTGAACTGCCACATGTTAGTGCCGCCCATTGTGTCACTTAACTTAGTCAGCCAGCTAGCTGGATGCAACCTTTTGGCCTTAACTAGATGAAGCAAATAATATTGTGAGGTGGTCAAAATGGATTGGAAATTACTGGAAATAAATGTTATTGAGGTTAATTATACTGTAGAAACAAAAACAGGCCCATTTTATGTGACTTTAGCTGTTTTTAAGGTTGTTTAAGAAAAAAATCCAGATCCAAAACCAAAACACGAAAACAAAACACCAAGGATAAAAAACCCAAAATCAAATTCAGATCCAAAACCAGGGAAGCTCCAGATCCAAAACCAAAACACGAGGGTCGGCGCACATCTCTAGTCTATAGTAATGCATTCCTATGTTTGTGTTTGGGGTCTATTTATCAAATAAAATTTGCTGCATATCCCCTGAAAACACCCGCAAATATTTAGGCTTCCCCAAATGTATGATGATATTTCTATGTCTGCTGCTCTCCCTCTATTTCTGACCGCCGCAGCTATAGGTTTTTATGGGGCTGGGAAATCTGTAAGATTTACCAAGCTCTGTAATGAGAAGTATTGCAGAGTTTGGCCACGGCAGCTAACTCCATCTGAAGTGTTATTGCCTAGCCCTGCCCCTGGCCACAGATCTACTGCTCCAAAGTTCCAAACTGTGCTGAAGTGCTGGGGGGGGGGCTTAGACTGAGTGACGTGATTGGGCCAGCTCCTCCTCTAGCCAGTTGGAGTCCTGTTGCCTTGAACGGCTCAGCCATAGAGAGTGGAGGGGCCACTCTTCCAGACCCTCCCCTCTCCTGCTTCAATTCTGGCCCTCCCCTCCTGGCTTCTTTTCATTCATACCACCCATAGTGCACTGGCTGATTTTCTTGGGTGCCAGGGATGTGACATGGTCATGTCAAGATCTCGTGACCATCCCCGGCGCCTACTGTGGGTGGAAGGAACTGGAGGATCAGAGGAGCAGAGGCAGCCATTTCCCTGTGCTGCAGCAGGACTAGATAGGCAAAAAAAAAGGTTTAACAAAGCTGTTTTTTCTGCATACTATGGGGTAAATTTACTAAGAATCGAGTCTGATTGATTTTTTTTTTCCAGCTTGATTTGCATCATTGAAACTCGGGTGATTTCATGCTTCTGAAACTCACAAATTTACTAAGAAGTGAGTTTAGCTGTGACCGAGTTGGTCAATGGTGAAGCAGATCGAGATATCTCCCCGAGTAGCACGTTTAGATAGAGATTCGTCACCCGAGTTTGCAGTGTTTTCTCTCTGCCAAACTCTCCCGAACAAGCAGCCTGCACATATCAGTGAGATATGTGAAGGCTGCTTGTGTGTTGTACCTGTAAAAAATGGTAACATTAGCGATGTATGCGTGTTATCACATACACCGCTAACTGGCTCCTGACTGCTCAGCCCACGTGTGAACTGTCAGGAGCCGTCAGCCAATCAGCAGCCGCTAACTGTAGCGTGGCCACTGATTAGCTCCAACTCCTGACATTTCACACGTGGGTTGGTCAGTCAGTCAGGAGCCGGTTAGCAGTATATGTGGTCACACGCATACATCGCTAATGTAAGTGTATGGTCCAGGTGCCAATTTGTTTTTTTTTGCCAAGACCCGGGGATGCTACGGAGACCAGCGCCAGGACGGAGATGAGTATAGGATCTTTTACACAGGTACTCTCATTGGATTTCTACTTGGAAAAGTGGACCGATCATCGGGCAGCAGGTAAGTATGTGTGAGTGGAGTAGGTTGGTGTATGCAATAAAGTTATACTTTCTACGGTGTGTGTGTTGTGGTTTTTTAACTATTTTTTTTTAACAGTGGGGGTACGGGTGCCGGCCGCCTGCTCTGAGACTTATAGTTCCACAAGTGCCAAAGGGCAGGCATGCTGTCACCTGTAGTTCCACGGGAAAAAAACAATAATTTCTTACTATTTACTATTACCCCCGTACCCACAGCCTAGGGGTGTGGGGAAGAACCCCAGGCTTCAGACTGAGCCTAGGCTGCTCGGGAGAGGGGTGACCCTTTTCTTTGGGGGGTTCCCACCTCCCCTGAAATCCCCAACTTGGGCTGACCGGCCTGGGGTGATAAGGCTTTGTCTGGGGTAACCCAGTAATAGCATCCCCTGGCTGCTGGTTTCTAAAATACGGGGTAACCCTACTCGTTTCCCTCCCATATATTTAGGAACCAGGACTAGCTGAGCAGCCTAGGGTATAGGCTGGTACTGATTTTGGGGGGGACCCTATGTTTTTTTTTTTTTTTTAACATTTAACTCTTTTTTGGCTGTTTACAGGCAGAAACACATGGATCACACTGATCTGTGTAAGTTTCTACAGAACTCGCAGCTCGCAGGCAGTTGAATTGATTTCATGAATTTGGACACGAGTTTTGTCCGTTCTTGTGACAGTTTTGAAAAGCTCATCTTGGTAAATTCCCAAATCCTTTCTTCACTAGTGAAAATTTACTCAAGTTTGGCTGATGGTGAATTGAAGACAGTTTGCTAACTGAAATTTCCTGTAGCAAAGGAGATTTCTCTCCCGAATTTGACAAAAGCAAATTTGCGAGTGGGAAAAAAATGGCCAAACTCTCCAGAGATTGCTAACTCCGCCAAACTCGATTACAGGTTGAGTCTCCAATATCCAAAATGCTTGGGACCAGGGGTATTTTGGATAATGGAATATTCCGTATTTTGGAATAATTGCATATCATAATGAAATATCTTGGGAATGGGACCCCAATATACACACAGAATGCATTTATGTGTTATATACACATTATACACACAGCCTGTAGGTCATTTTGTACAATATTTTCAATAATTTTGTGGCTCAAACAATGTTTGTGTACATGCATGAAATTCATTTATGTTTCATATACACCTTATACACACAGCCTGAAGGTAATTTTATACAATATGTTTAATAATTTGTGCCTTAGACAAAGTTTGTGCACATTGAACCATCAAAAATCAAAGGTTTCATTATCTCAGTCATGCCAAAATTATTCCGTATTTCGGAATATTCCGTATTTCGGAATATTTGGATATGGGAGACTCAATCTGTATTAGTAAATTTACCCCTATATGTGCTACCCCTAGTCACTGCACCCTGTATTTTCAGAATATTTTTCATAGCACCCCTAGACCAACATTTTATTATTGAAAAGTTCAGAGAAATATGTGGTCATACAATATTGTACTGTACACATGCTTGAAAGGAAAGAAACCACGCAACAAGGAACTAACGTCTCTTGTTTTTCTTCTGTGCGTTTGTGTCAGATGTTGGGGTGCAAGGAATATGAAGGAGGGGGGCAAAGCATATTCTTGCACCTGGGCCCACCAGTCTCTAGTTCTGCCACTGCACAGAACGGCTCCGGCTCCTTAAGGAGAAGAGAAATGACTGTATTGCTTTTGTGATCACTTTACTCCTTACACATCGCAGGAACTCCTGCTCCTATAATTTCTTATTGCAACGGTGATAAGAAATTATAATTATCAGGTTTTAGTAAGTATGCCCTTTGTCACATAACCAAGATATTCCTTGAATTCGGTCCTGTCCACCTCACATAGCAAATGTTCTACTCTACCCATCGGCTGTGGACGTGAGAGGGCCAGTCCAGGAACTTCTCCACTGATGTGAGGGAGGGTGGTGGCTGGTGTGGTGTGTCTGCATTGGGACCTTCTCCTTGTACATTACTAGCACTTCACTACTGCTAAACAGACACAATAGCCCCTTACATAGCAGTTTATCTTGATGTAAAAAGAAGTAATGAATAAATAGTTAAGAAATGAGTCTGGAGCATACTGTACATGGGGACATGTCTCTCCAAACCTGGACACGATTATAGTTATGACTAAGTGATAACAATGCTGAAAAAGACAAAACCACATAGTAGACAGGGAGGGAGAGGTGGTTAGCCCACAGAAGCTTTGGCAAAGTCAGAAGTAATGAGACTGAGGAATAAGCTAAGTACAGTTAATATATTTATTGTATTTGTTCTTATAAATCAGAAAAATTTGTCCATAATGGGATTAATTTGATTTTGCAGTCAGTGATGTAAATTGAGCCTAATTGGTTATAGCAGCAGCGGCGTTTCTAGAGAGGAGGGGGCCCTTGTGCAGTCTCCGACACGGGCCCCCTCCTCTCCGCCCGGCGGCCAGCAGCGCATTGAGCTGTGCGCGGCCAGCAGCGGAGTTATAGACTCTGGGCACTGGAGTGTGCCCAGAGTCTATAGTGTATGCACAGATCACCGAGAAAATGGCCGCGACGGCCATTTTCCCTGTACTGCGCGTGCGCAAATGACTTTGAAAATGGCTACCATGGCCATTTTCCAGTCGTTTTACAGCGCTGGACGCCAGTGCCGATGTGGGACTCCGGAAGGGTAAGTAATATTATAGGTGCAGGGTGTGTGGTGCGGGGACTCCCTGGACCCAGGGGCCCGTGTACCCGCACACCCTGCACCCATTATAGATACGCCCCTGAATAGCAGATAGTTGATCCAAGCAGTATGAGCTGAACACATCTCACTGCAGGTATCAAATATATAGCTCTAGTTCCCACTCTCAGCAGGAAACCCTCATCTGTGTTCTGACTAGGGGAAGTCTTACACTACCTAATATAACACTTCTATTTGATAATATAAGGCAACAATAGGAATACATAGATCATAATATTTCTTGTTTTATAAATGGGAAAAGGAAGGAAATCGTTTTCAGACTGTTAGTACATTCTGGTCTCCTGTTAATGCAGTCTATTTTTTTTTCCACTAAAAATCTTTAACTCGCAATGCTTCTTATACAATAATTACATCCAAACTCATTTATAGGAGGTTGATAACTTTTGGACAACCCCTGCTTTAGTACCTCAACTCGAAAGCTGTTTTATGCAATCATTTACAGCGCTGAAGGGGTCAAAGTTTCCATAACTCTTCAATAGAGCTCTATTGGAGAGCTGTTATTATTATTATTATTATTACTATTATTATCTTTTATTTATTAGGTGTCACAAAGTGTCCACAACACCGTACAAAGGGGGTAAACATAAAAACAGAAGAGTTACAGAGCAGAGCACATAAGTACAAAGCATAAGTAAAATATTGCTAGAACAACACAGGGTAAGTGAGTGACAGGGGCATACAAGACAACAAAGTGAGATACATGACAAACACAAATAGGAAAAATGTAAATGAATGGACGCAATTTCAACCAAAATCACATAGTAGACAGAACATAACAGTTATGCAAAATAAGATGAAGTGATGCAGCTAGACCAAAATGCATACAGAATCAATTCAGCATAACACATAATGGAGTGTGGACAGATGTGAGAAGTATGGTAGAGGATCCTGCCCATTAAAGCTTACATACTAAAGGGAGGGGACAATGAGACAATAGGAGCAATTAGAGCACTAGGCATAGTAGGGTCAACTATGATGCAAGATCCTGAGACTGAGATGGGGTCATAATCAGGGCCAGCGCCACCATTAGGCAGTTTTAGGCAGCTGCCTAAGGGCACCGGCCAGTGGAGGGCGCCGCTCGCCACAGCTTAATCTGTTTTACTAATACATTGGTTTGTTCTAGGCTAGCCTAGCGGCAGCTGCAGCGCGGCTCTGGCTAGCCACAGCTTTCAGACACCAAACCACCGGCAATGCACTAGTCAAGCCGGTGCTTGGACTCCTCTCCCCATCACGCCCGCAGCCTGTCAGCGCTGATGTGTGCTTGTTTACAAGAAAGTCGACCATGTGCACCCGCCCCCTGGTCTGGTCTCTCATTCCCGTAGCTCCTCCTCTTCCCTTTAGAAATGAAGAGCAGGGCTGCAGAGCTGGGAAGTCAGACTTCAGTAGTAAGTAGTCCAGTAGTATGGGGCACCTAGAGGGGAGGGGGGGGGAGGCAGCGGGTGCTAATTACCCGGGCCCGGGCATGCCAGGGGGCCGGGACAGAGCCGTCCAGTAGCTTTTTTTTTTTTTTAAACATTGTCAAAGTTATTATACCTCTGCAGGCAGGCAGGCAGGCAGGCAGGCAGGCTGGAGGTGGGGGGGAGGGGTAGGAAGGGGGTCACCGGACTCTGTTAATTACTGTTCAAACTTCTTAGTGTTGTACAGTGACTGCAGCCGTCGTGACGCTGTGGAGCGACTGCTCTCTCTTTCACCAGGCTCCGTGCTGCGGCCGGGACTGGGAGGATTGACAGACTGGCATGGTGGGTTTTAGCCTTATAGTGCTGAGAGTCTGGATCAGGGGCAGGGCTCACCAGTGCGGTGTGAGGCAAGAGTCCATTGAATGTGAGTTGCAATAGAATAGTAAATGCTATTTAAAATATATAATACATGCATCCATCCACATTACCATTAGTGTATTAGATATATACTGTAGTTATATATAGTATTATATATATAGAGATACGATATTAGTGTATATACAATATATCTAGATATATATGTATAGATATATAATGTGTAATAATGGATGAGTGCAATGCGCTTGTGGTGTAAAAGCAGCTCAGTATTATTGATAGTATATAAAAATGAGAATGAGCGCTATATGGATAAATTAGGCATAATAAACGTGTAACATAAAATAATCATAAATGATATTGATGTTTATAGTCTTTTGACTAATGTGGGAGGAAAGTCAGGACCCGGTCCGGGTGATGGTCCGCCTATGCCCGTACTACCTGTCCCTACCTTACCGCCGATCTTCTTAGGGGTTACCTCCGTCGGGGACTTCCCTTTGCTTCTTTGGCGGGGACTTGTTGCGCTAATCTATTTGTAGCGTACTGGGAAGACAATAATATATGGACAAATAATCCCTTTTTAGACAAATTGATATGCTGGCGTAGATATATAGACGACCTGTTTTTTATTTGGAACGGTTCAAATGAAGAATTAAAACAATTCATTCTACACATGGGAAACAATAAATACAATCTGGAGTTTACAACTACACAAAGTAAAGACTCAGTTATTTATTTGGACTTGGAAATTTTTATTAAAGACATAGATAGCCATATTCATACTCGTAATCACATAAAAGAAGTTAACGGGAATAATATCCTACCAAACGAAAGCAACCATCATAGGAAATGGATTCATAATTTTCCAGGAGGACAATTCAGACGCATAAAAAGGAATTGTACCGAGAACTGAACTTACCAACACCAGACTACAGAGATGAAAGAAAGATTCATACAAAAAGGATATAAAGAGAGTTTTCTCCAACAGGAAATAGAAAAAATATCTAAATTAGAAAGAAGAGAACTCATCACATATAAACAAAAGAACAAAGAAGATCACGGACCAATTTCTTTTATCACCCAATTTAATGGAAACCATGCAATAATAGAAAACATTCTCCAGAAGCACTGAAACATACTATCTTTGGATAATGATATTAAAACAATAATAACAAAGAAACCACGTATAATATACAAAAAAGCGAAAAATTTAAAACAGCATTTGACACAGAGCTTCTTACCGAAATCTGAAACGTCAATAAATATAGGGCAAAAAGGTTTCCACTTCTGTACAAAATGCATGGGTTGTAAGAACCAAAATTCAAGTACGAAACCAACACAGATATTTACATCCTCAATTACCAAAAAAGAGTACAAAATAAAAGAAATGATATCATGCGAGAGTGAAGGAGTTATATATTTACTCCAATGCCCCTGTGGGATCCAGTACGTAGGTCAAACAAAACGTAAACTGAAAATAAGGATATCAGAACATATCTACAATATAAGAAGGGGCCTTACCACCCACAGTCTATCGGCCCACTTTCTCAACCATCACAACAAAGACCCCAAAGGGCTAAAATTTATGGGAATACAGAAGATATTACCCCATTGAAGAGGAGAAGATGTGGTAAACCTCTTGAAGAGAACAGAAACAAAATGGATCTTTCTTTTAAACACATTGGAACCGAATGGTTTAAACATAGATATAGAACTCAAATCCTTTTTATAACACATACAGTCACACATAATTTAAGAATAATAAACGGTTTTAACATTTCTAAACAATTAAAAAAAAAAAAAAAAAACTTTTTTATTTTTTGTTTATTTGGCCCAGGAACATGTGCTTGACGCCAAAACCTGAGGCACATCCGGTTTTTAAACTAATTACCAATAAAGTTTTACCTATTTAAAGAGCTGTGGGAGAGGTCTCTTCCATTCTTGAGAAAGGACCTAGATGGTCTGAAATGCGTAGAAGCAAGGAGGAAAGAGGAAGCAGTACATTCAATTCTGACAAACGCCTAACAGGACTCGAGTATTACATCCGGCGCCAGGCGCTAGACGTTATCAACCAGCGCCGCGGCACAGCTGACTGCCCGCAACAAGTCCCCGCCAAAGAAGCAAAGGGAAGTCCCCGACGGAGGTAACCCCTAAGAAGATCAGCGGTAAGGTAGGGACAGGTAGTACGGGCATAGGCGGACCATCACCCGGACCGGGTCCTGACTTTCCTCCCACATTAGTCAAAAGACTATAAACATCAATATCATTTATGATTATTTTATGTTACACGTTTATTATGCCTAATTTATCCATATAGCGCTCATTCTCATTTTTATATATAATGTGTAATATATATAATGTAACATATGTGTGTGTGCATATATATGTATATATATATATATATATATATACATATGTCATATATAGTATATTAGATATTTACAAAACAGAAAAACTTTTGCTATTGGCGCTAACAATAATAAACTGCAAATTTATGTGTGTGCAACAAATAAAACATAGGGGATTTTGTGATGATTTGATCAAAGCATTTAAGCCAGCAGCCCAGCATCAAGGGACCCCATTTTTCTGCAGGCCCCTAACACCAGCATATATCCGCCTAGCACATCATTACATTGCAGTTACATGTACTCACCTCCTAGATACAGAGGGACACATCTATACAGGGGCTGGCTATTAGCCACACCGAACTAGGCCTTTCATAGCCTTAATTGAAAGCTGCCATGATAGCACAAGGCAACATTTTGAAACAAAACAGAAAAGAAATATGCCCGCGCTCGGTTGTACCCAACTGTGCTTAATATATGCTACCTCAAAGCTGATTGGTTGCTATGGGCAACTTCTCCACTGGTTCACTACTCCACACTTTTCACTGCTTGATAAATAGACCCCTGGGAGAGACATCCTTGTTGTACTCAATGGAGGCAGGCGGATGGAAAACTAAAATAAGAAGTCGCACTTTCACCTACAGTAGCTGGTAGGGAAGAGGGTAATGAGGTGGGGCGGCAACTGAAGTTTTGCCTAGGTTGCCAGGAAACCTTGCACCAGCCCTGGTCATAATGTGACACAATGATGACCAAGGCCAAATTGGAAGAAGGTTAGAGAAGAACAGAGAGACTGATTCAGAGCCGCTCGCTGTGACAGAGCGCTCGCTCTGAATCAGGGCCGGGCTTTTTTTTTTTTGGAGTGGCCTCTTGGCCGCTCGCATAGCTGTGGGTTACCACCCACGGCTATAGCGAGCGGCCATGATGATGGTCGCGATGGTCAAGACCATTGCGACCATCGGGCTTGCGATGAGACCCTTGTGGTAGGGTCTCATTCATCTCAAGCCCCAGAGAGCTTTCGGCTCTAACAGAGCCGGAAGCTCTCCACTGACATCACTCGTGATGTCAGTGGGGCCACCCCCAAACAGCAAGCGTTCCCTTGGGAATGCCTCTGTTTGGGCAGCCACCCCCCTGGCCTGCCCACCAAAGGGGGTGAGCTGTCACTCAACATCGACAGCTCACCCTCTTTGGTGCGAGACCCGGAGCGACGGATTGCCCGTCGCTAGCCGGGTCTCGCGCATGCGCACGATGGAGCCGGCTTCATCGTGCGCATGTGCTGTGGGCCACCACCGACCCGGTTGCGAGCACTCAGCGGTTGCGACAGATCTGAATCAGGCCCAGAGTGTGTTCAGGTGATGGGGATATAATGAGGCCACCAGGTCCCCCGTTGCCAGTTCAATGCCACCAAATGTGCTCCGTGCCTGTGCCACTGGAGTAATCAGCAGGGCACAGGCATGGAATGAGGAAGCCCAGTGACCGGCATCACCCAGCACAGTAAAGTGTTTTCTTTTTACGGTGCTGCACGTGCCACTGTGGGTGAAGAACAGAGGAGAAGCCACCGCCGTTGTCAAGAGGAGCAAGAAGATGATCCAAGGCAGGTAAGTGTGGCTGCTGAAGAGACAAGGGGTGGATGGCTGAGGCCATGGAGACACAGTAGGGAGATCCGAGGCCATTGAGATACATGAGTTGGGGGGGTGCTTAAGCTGCTGGAGAGACACAGAGGGAGAGCTGTGGCTTTAGAAAGATATAGTGGGGTGAAAGCTGTGGCTATGGGTAAACACAAGGAAGGGATCTCAGGCCTTGGAGAAACACAGGAGGGAAGATCTGGAACCATGGAGAGAAATAGTGGGGTATCAGAGGCCATGGAGAAATATGGGGCAGAAAATCTGAGGCTATAGAGAGACACAGGAGGGGGAGCTAAGGCTGTTTTAGAAGACTAAAGAGAAGCTCTATAAACTGGGATCTGAAACAGGAGACACAGTATACTGGGAAGCAGGAGGAAGGCAACACAAAGTGCCTATTGTGTGCAAATGCAGGGGTTTTGACCAGTGCTGTGTGGTTGTGGTCTGTACAGGGCGTGTGGCCTGTGCCGTTGGGTGTGGCTAGCACCATAGAGGGAATAGCTTTCACCTATCTTCAACTATAGTTGTCCCCCTTATAATCTGCAATTCATGTGTGCTCACCCCCTCCTCTGCATATACATTCATGTGTCCACCCCCTCATCTAAATTTCTATTCATTTGCCCAACCCCTTCAAATTATTAAACTATTGCGGTTACTATGATGAAACTGAAAGTAGAATTGCTGGGGATGTTATTTGTCAAAGCCGGATAATTGGCTGAGACAGGATCGGTTTAAAATTAAATCTGCGCAACGCCATTTTGCGGATGGCAATGAGACGCCATTTTGCGACTGGCCGTCCAGCGCCATTTTAGTGAAACTCGCCATTATAAGTACATACGGCAATGCTATTATTTAGCGTTGTGCGATTCCCACGCACTTAGAAGAAATTAAAAGTCCTCACCATGTAAATACAGACAGACACTAAAACATGTAAAATGATTATCCCTGCAAAACACGTTCCACAAAACACATAGTCGCACAGCATTAACTAGCGTCTTTTCCCAATTCCCCAATACTTACACACTGCACACTTACATAAAAGGTTCCCTAGTATTAAAGTGTAATATTCAAGGTTTATTCAGTAATTATTAATGTTGTGAAATAAAGATTATTTGATATCTAAGGTTTAGTAAATGGTAAGCAGACTGTGGTGTTGTACTGATCCACTTTGTCTCAACAGATTTCCGGTATCATTGGTGAGAAGATCGGAACATGCGTCTGCAAACTATGGACTATAGAGAGTTAAAACATTAAAACATACTCTGTAATGTTAGCAGCTTAGATTAGCATGCAGCGGGAAAAAGGACACAAAGGGCGGTTGGAGGCTGTTTGTGTCTATTTGAATTGACCTATGAACTATCCTGTAACAAAAGCACCTTTAAGAAGAACCAATGGAATCATGTCAAACTTGTCTATTGTATTGCCTATCCCTGCAAGAGTATATATGTGCGCTTTCTGACCCCAGTCTTGAGTTTTCTTGCTGTGCTGATGACGGAGGTTTCTAATGCTGATGCCGGTATCTGGGCCCAGAGCGCGTGCATATATAACAACTGTACCGTTGGGCTGTATGATTTATTTGCGCTAATTGTCTTTAGATCACAGCATGTAACCATCTGTTTTTATGTTGAATAATAACCTTTTTGTGCTTTGGAACCACATTCAAAGTCTGAAAGCATTTATAGCGACTCATTACGCTAAATAGCGACAATTTTAGAAGGTATAGGCAGAATTTTCGAAGGTATAGACAGGATTGCATAGAGGTTTTAATTAGGTATCTATATATTGATTGGCCGGACACAGCAAAGGATCAAGGGACTTGTACTTGATGGATGTATAGTTATCAGCTGTGCCCGGCCACATGGGGTTGGACTAGGTTTTTTTTTAAGGTGGACCAGGACCAGGAGAGGCATTCCCTTTACAGACTGACCTTGAAAAAGATCCCAGTTGAGGGTTGAAATGCGTAGATTTTTCTGCTGGAGGAAAAAGGTGGTGATTGGGCTACAGATGCCGGCAGGAAAAGGAGGTGCGGCACTGCCATATTGGACTCTAACACAAGCGCTCTAAGAGCTGTCTGTTGCCAGTTCTTCCCGCTATCCGGTAATTGTTGTCCATATAGCCACCTGGGGATACCACTATAAATGCTGAGTGTCTGTTTTTTTTTTTATATATATATATATATATATATATATATATATATATATGATGTATTAAACTGTACCTCACTATATTAGTTTTCATTTTCTCTCCTCTGTTATATTCGGCATTATGAGCCTATGAGGGGGACGTTGAATGGAAGATCCTATCCAAATGATTTAGTGGATAACATTGGCTGAGAAACATTCTCTTGCTGTCCCATATGATTAGCACTAGTTGAGTGATTACTAATTTTGTTGTGCAAATAAGGCTCTTCGCCCATATCTGTGCGGCTGCACCATCCCCATCCTTCCGTTTGTGGAAGTAGCCACTCATCCTTATGCTCCACTCAGCATAGCTGTAATTCTGCACGCCCATAACCCACCTATATAACAATTAGGGGTCTATTTACTAAAGTGCGGGTTTATAGAAGTGGAGTTATTGCCCATAGCAGCCAACCAGATTCTACTTATGTACAGTATCTAGCACTTTCTAGAAGGTAATAGCTAGAATCTGATTGGTTGCTATAGGCAACATCTCCTCTTCTAAAATCCTGCACATTAGTAAATATACCCCTTAGCCTACATGTAAACGCTCAGTTACACCCATTTAGCTGCAAATGGAAGTGTGACTGAGATGCATATGACAGCATCTGCCGTATGATCAGCCATATGCTGTGCTAACAATTACAAGATCTGTCTGTTAAACAGACTTTAAATGACGTGATGCAGACTCATTCAAGCCAAACTTTCTGCTTACTTCTTTTATATGTTCAAGTGTGGGAATATATTTCAAAAGAAAAGTTATTTATTGACAGTTTATGTGTTTCTTATATTTACTTATAATAGAGTTTTACAATGAGATGATCTTATTAAAATTTTGTTTCCGAAGGACGACACTGATGAACTTCAATTACTCTAAATTTAGAACATTGTCAATATAGGCTTCCGAGATCTTTGCCAGAACTGTTTTCCCTGCCAGTGTCTGCTATTCCAATCAGCATAATTGTTGTGAGCAATTGCTCATACCGCACTATTAAGCAATGGAAAACAGAATAGACTGGAGTCTATTATGAATCTGATTCATGTTTTGGCAAGGACCGCTACCTAGATTCAATGTTTTACAGCACTGTAATTGTATCATTGTGGATCAGCTTTGCCATATATGCACATAATCTGCAGATCCATCCTTTTCTTTGACAAGGTTTAAATGAAGGCATTTAAAATATGCAGGAATAACATCAAGAATTATTCAGTGCATTCACATCTTATCCAAAGCATATGATATACTCAGAGACGGATAATAATAAAAGCTGGTTTATTTCTAACAAATGTGAAAAATTTCAGACCTACAAATGAAACGTTTTTTACCATCAAGCATTATAACAGAGATGTTTATTAAAGAGTAATTATAATGTAAATTATACCTGGTTATTTAATTTCATGCTTGATGACACAGGTATTAAAGCCAGGGAACTCTCCCTCCCTCTGGCAGACGGCATTTTCTGGCTTCTAGCCTTCATCCCATTGCACTACTAGTAGAGGAAATTAGGGAGAGTGTTAGCTGATACGCTATATAGGAGAAAAACAGGATCAAACACATGAAAACTTAACATGCTGCTTTCAATATGGTTAGGTCTAGAATAAGGTGCTGTAAAGGACCTCTGATGTCACAACCACGTGACTCGTGGGAAAAGGGGGGTGGGGCAAGGTTCATAACGTGGGCCAAAAGTGTCCCCTTGTGTGCTCGCTTTGCTTGCTGTGCTTCGGGCGCAGTGGCTCGCTTTGCTCACCACAGTTTTATATTCCTCCTCTGTGCCCACATGGATAGTAACACTGGTAGGGGACCGGCCCTACTGCAGCAGTCATGTGATTGTGACGTCAGAGGTCCATTCTCCAACATGGATCTAGCAACAACCCTTTCAATATGGAGGAAAGGAAAAAGGACCACCTTCTTATATAACACTCTGAATAAATACACCCCCTGGCTACCTTCTTTTTTATCCAACTTTATCAGCACTAATGATATCTGAATGTACAATAAACACAGCTGAGAAGGAGAACGGACTGTTTAAATAAGAACGGAGTGTGTTAAACCTCAAGTCTATCATGTGTTTTATTGGTCCTATGGTTTTAAACGTTTTTTTCTTTTTTGTGCTATCTATATAAGGCAGTGAATCCCAAACGTTTTTCAATCACAACACTCAGAGTATCAGCATTTTTTTCCACAGCACCCCTGGGCCAAAAGTTTCATATTGAGAATTTCAGCAAAAATGAAATGAAGTAAATTGTGCTTATATGTCACCTTTAGGTTCAGTTATTATGTGGTGGTTGACAGGGCTGAGCTTCTTTTTATCCACATAGTTTTTGATTGGCAGCCATTAACACTGGTTTTGCCTATCACACTGACTAAAAATATTTTTTTTTGGTACTGGACCACTAACCTGAGGCACTCTTGCAAGTGCCTGGAGGCACCTCAGGGTGCCACAGCATCCAATTTGGGAACCACTGATATAAGGCCTTGTGGGTTGATACAAAGCCTCTTTTCTCCTGTGTTCCCACCCTGCCTCCTCCTTTTTTGTCTGTTGGTTTTTGGTGGTTCTCTTGTTGTTAGTTGTTTTTGTGCCACTCCTGTTGCAAATTTGGTTGAATTGTTTAGTGTAATATGTTAGTAGGCTGGACCACCTTACCGGGTGGGTAGTCATGTTAGAAGGTTGAGTTGTTGGCAGCTGTTGATTTGATTTTGGTTTGTGGCAGTGCCCACCTTTGGCTTTTTCTCCCGGCAGTGCATGTTGTTAGCTGTTTTGTGCATTGTTGGATTGTGCTGATTCTGGCCATCCTTTCTTTGCTGCCATACTGCCCATCCATATTTGAATATTCGTATATGTTTCTTTTTAATAAATACATAGCAAATCTTATTCTGACAAATACAAATATTATTATTTATTTATGACTATGTTGATTATATGATGTATGCAGGGGAATGCAAACGAATGACTTGTGTCCAGCGGTTCAAATCCCGACAGCGGCAGGCCGACACGGCTGAAAATCCCGATCGTCCCCGGGTAAGTATCAACTAGCCTAACCTAACCCCCCTAACCCTAACTCTCCTTAGGGGTGCCTAACCCTAACCTTCCCCCAGTGCCTAACCCTAATCCCCCCTCTAAGTGCCTAAACCTAATCCCCCCCTTCCCCGCCGTGTAAACCTAAGTCCCCCGGGGGGGTGCCTAACCCTAAGTCCCCCCCCCCAGGGTTCCTAACTCTCCCTCCCCCTAGCCTAACCCTAACCTCCCGGGGGGGATGCCTAACCCTAAGTCCCCCCTGGGAGCCCTAAACCTAACCCTCCACCCCCCCGAGGCTGTCCGCAGCTGCGTCCGTCTAGAATTAGACTCCTGTCGATTAACCCTCGCCAGGATAAAGCAGTCGGGAAGCCGGCTGTCGGGCTTACGTCTGCCGCTGCATACCGTATACAGGAGACACCCCTCAGACGATTGAAGGTTTATAGTGGTTGCAATATCAAAATGACAAGTGTCTAACACCCCCACACAACAATTATTTCTCAAACCAGTCTCATCTTGGATCTAATGTCCTTAATCTGTGATCTGAAGATTGGCTTTGTGAAAGCATCTGCCAACATACTTTCAGTCTCACAATATGTAAGTGTGAGGTTCTGAATTTGTTGTGGACCCAGGGTGGTGATAGGAGCAGATACAGAAGCAGACTTAAATGAAACAGTGGAGTTTTTAATAAGTGACTTAGAAGACATGGGAATGGCAAATAAAAAGTCCAGGTATAGCACGAAAGTGCTCTTGATAACTGTAGTGGGGGTTAATGAGAAAATGTCCAGATAGTGACAGGCAGGAACAGTCCAGTAAACAAATATGGTGAGCTGTAACTAAATGCAGGAATGATGATCTGTAATGACTGCAGGTATGGTAAGCTGTAACAAATGCAGGCTGAGGTAATGAAGTCCAGCTGGGAGTGAAGGGAGGCAAGGTGCAGGGAACAGCAGGTTCAGATACTCAGGCAGATGAAAGGTATGTGGAGGGTGCAGGGTAAATCCAGCAGGTTGGAGCTGGCAAGGTTCAGGCTAGTAGCGTAACAGTCAGGCAGGCAGGTAAGGCACAGGTACTCTCAGCCGCAGCTGAGAAACTCGTTGCACTGGCAAAGGAAGGAAGGCTCTGGACCTTCCTAAATACTCAAGGCCGCGCTGTGACTGGCTGGAATGAGCACATGACCTACCAGGATTGGACAGTCGGAATCACATGGCCGCAGTCAAGATGGCGGTGCCCATGCCAATGGAACGGAAACACCGCCAGACCTCACCAGGCCTAGTGACAATGTGCCCGCACAGAACCATGCGCAGCCAATGCCCCTCGCCAAACACCAGCACCGCTGCCAGAGACCCCCCGCCATCAAGACCTCACAGGTAATACCCGGCAGTGGCGGGCTGGGCCGGGGGCAGGGTGCCATGTGCCCCCCGGGCCGCAGCGTCTGTGACACAGACTGCACCGCATGTGTAGCGCTGACCATACGGAGTTCGGTCAGCGCTACACAAGTGACAGACTCTCATTAGCTGCTGCTGCGCCCACTGCAGGAGCCGCTCCATCTTCCGGCTCCCGCAGTGGGCAATGGGAGAGGTGTCATAACGTCATATGACGTCTCTCCCATAATGCAGAGCGGCCCTGCCCGGAAAGGACAGATGGAGGAGCAGATGACGACGGCGGGAGCGGGGATTCAGGTGTTTTCTTTCTTAGTTTTTTTTACTACGTGTGTCTACTGGGGGGCGGGGGGCTGGCACTACAAGGGGGAGACCACTACTGGGTGCACCACAAGGGGGCAACCACTACTGGAGGCACTGCAAGGGGGGGGCTACTACTAATGGGGGCAATACAAGGGGGGGACTACTACTACTGGGGGCACTACAAGGGGGGGACTGCTGGGGGCACTACAAGAGGGAGGGACTACTACTGGGGGCACTACAAAGGGGGAACCACTACTGGGGGCACTACAAGAGGGAGGGACTACTACTGGGCACTACAAGAGGGAGACCACTACTGGGGGTACTACAAGGGGGAGATCACTACTGGGGGCACTACGGGGGGCACTACAAGGGGGACCACTACTGGGGATTATAACTGGGGGCACTTCAAGGGGGGGACTACAACTGGGGGGGACTACTACTACAAGGGGGGACTACTACTGGGGCACTACAAGGGGGGGACTACTACTACTATGGGCACTAGAAGGGGAGGGGACAACTACTAGGGGCACTGCATAGGGGGAGGGGACTACCACTGGGGGCACTGCATCGAGGGACCACTGCAGGGGGCTCTATAAAAAGGGCAATACTGGGGTACTGCATAGGGGGGAGACTACAACTGGGGCCACTATTTAAGGGGCACTGCATAAGGGTTACCACTACTGGGGGCACTGCATGGGGTGTGGACTGCTACTGGGGGCACTATATAAGGCGCACTGCATAGGGGGTACCACTACTGGGGGCACAAAGGGGGCACAAGGGGTGCTGCACAGGGGGACCACTACTGGGAGCACTGTATAAGGGCCACTGCATAGGAGGGATCACTACTGGGGGCACTACTGGAGGCCTGCATAAGGGGGTCCTCTCCTGGGGCACAGGGGGGCACTGCATATGGGCACCACGACGGGGCTGTCCCTAATCTTTATTTTTACTTAGTGTTTGGTTCGTGGAAGAGTGGTAAGAGGCATTATGTGCAAATTCAGCCCATGGCAGCAATACAGACCAATTGTCTTGGGAAGATGTCATAAAACTCCTCAGGAAGGTCTCAAGGTCTTGATTAACCCTCTCAGTGGGTGATAAGCCATAGAAAAATTTAGCTTTACTTGCAATACAGAACACAAGGCTCTACAAAATTTTGCTGTGAACTGAATACCACAGTCAGAGACTATCTCAGCAGGAAGACCATGGAGACGGAAAATATGTAGAACGAACAAGTGAGCCAAGTCAGGGGCAGAAGTCAATTTCTTTAGGGGTATGTAATGGACCATTTTAGAGAATCGGTCTACTACTACCCAGATGGTAGTGAACCCTTGAGAATTCGGCAGATCCGTGATGAAGTCCATGGAGAGAAGCGTCCATGGACGTGATGGAATAGGTAGTGGCAATAACTCACCAGCCAGTGCCTGACGTGAAGATTTATGCTGGGCACACGAAGAACACGAAGAATAAATTCTGAAACATCTGCTTTCATGGATGGCCACCAATAGCCTCTCTTTAAAAATTCCAAGGTCTTCCGGGTACCTGAGTGACCTACAAAGCGAGAGGAATGAGCCCAGGTGAGGAGCTGCTTCCTTAACTCCGGGGCCACAAAGGACTTCCCTGTAGGGAGTTGTAACTGTAAGGTGGCGAAGACTCTTGACTCCAAAACAGGGGTATTTTGTTGATTCTCTGATTTGTCATCACAGCGGAAAGATCTGGACAGGGCATCTGCCTTTTGATTAAGGGCTCAAGACCGGAAAGTCAGGGTGAACTGGAACCGAGCAAAAAAATATTGCCCATCGGGCCAAACGAGGACTCACGCACTGAAGATTCTTGAGGAAGAGAAGATTTCTATGGTCAGTGAAGACAGTGAAGGGAAACTTGGCCCCTTCCAACAGGTATCTCCATTCTTTTAATGCTGACTTTACTGCTAAAAGTTCTTGTTCACCAATGGCATAATTTCTTTCGGCAGGAGAAAACTTCTTGGAGAAGAACCCACAGGGATGAACTCGATTATTGTCATAACACTGGGAAAGAATGCACCCACAGCCTCTGAAGATGCATCCACTTCCACTAGAAACGGCCTATCCAGATCTGGTTGTCGTAAGACTGTAGCTGAAATAAACACCTGTTTTAAATGTTGGAAGGCAGTCTCTGCCTCATGTGGCCATAGGGCAGGGTTATTGTCTTTTCAGGTCAATGCAGTAATGGGAGCCAATAATGATGAAAATCCCTTAATAAAACATCTATAGTAGTTGGCGAACCCAAGCAATCGCTGGATGGCTTTCAAAGTTTGAGGACGGGACCAATCCAAAATCGCCTGCACTTTCTTGGGGTCTAGACTGAAGCCAGAGATGACGTAACCAAGGAATGGCACACTGGGAAACCCAAAGACATATTTCTCTAGTTTGCAGTAAAGGTGGTTCTTTCTCAGACGGGACAATACTTCCTTCACATGTTCATGATGGTTTGTTACAGAAGACAAAAAAATCACTATATCGTCCAGGTAAACTACAACTGAGACGTACAACAGGTCCCGGAAAATCTCATTAGCAAAGCCCTGAAACACGGCAGGGGCATTGCACAACCCAAAGGGCATCACAAGGTATTCAAAGTGTTCATCTCTAGTTTTAAAGGCGGTCTTCCATTCATCGCCAGCACGAATGCGGATGAAATTATAAGCCCCTCTCAGATCCAGCTTAGAGAATATGATGTAGCCTTTAACTCTGTCAAACAATTCTGTGATCAGGGGAAGAGGATATAGATTCTTAATCGTTATATCATTGAGGCCCCGATAATCTATACAAGGTCTTAGGCCTCCGTCTTTCTTTCCAACGAAAAAGAAGCCGGCTCCAGCGGGAGAGGTGAAAGGACGAATAAACCCCTTCGCTAGGTTGTCCTGGATGTACTCTGACATGGCTTGAGTCTCAGGCACGGATAGAGGATAGGTGCGACCACAAGGTGGCATCTTGCCAGGTAGCAGCTCAATAGGATAGTCCCATTCTCTGGGGAGGTAAGACATTCACCTGTTGCTTGGAAAAAACATCAGAGAACATCTGGTACTCCTTGGGAATATCTGGAGATGTTAATGAAGCGGTCTTTCTTACAGGTTGTATTTTGGGAAGACAGGATTTCTGACAGTCATTTCCCCATGAAAGAATCTTCTTTGAACACCAGTCTATCCTGGAATTATGTTGGCGTAACCAGGGTAGTCCTAAAATGATTTCTTGAGAAGCCTCTGGTATCACTAAGAACTTTAAAGACTCGGAGTGGAGTGCCCCAACACGAACTAATACTGGTTGAGTTTCCTTGGTGACCACTCCTTTAGCTAGAGGACGTCCATCTACAGAAGTCAGGGAAATTGCTTGCTTGAGAGATGAACAAGGAATCTGTAGTTTATCAACTAGACTGGAAGTCATGAAGTTTCCAGCTGCTCCAGAGTGTAATAGAGCAGAGACAAAAACAGGATTGGGCTTGAGATCCAAAGCTAAGGAAATCTTGAAATCTTTAATATTTGGGGACAGGCAAATAACTCCTAACTTTATGTCCCCAAGGTCAGTTAGGAAAGGGCGTTTTCCGACTTGCGGGAGGAGGAGGCCACCAGGTGACCCGAATCTCCGCAGTACAGACAGAGGTTTTTTAGCATCCTTCTCTGACGTTCCTCTTTGGAGAGATGGGTTTGGTTCACCTGCATGGGCTCTTCATCTATAGGAGGATGGGATGGACTGGTAGGCAAGGGAGACGTAAATGACCTTTGCCGGTCAGTACTGTTGTTTTCAGCCTGACGTTCTCTGAAGCGTAGGTCAATTTTGTTGCAGATTGAGATCATATCATTTAAATTGGTAGGAAGCTCACGGGTAATCAGATCATCTTTTAATCGGTCGGTGAGACCATGCCAAAAGGCTGAGGTGAGGGCCTCCTCATTCCACTTAAGCTCTGATGCCAAGATTTGAAACAGTATGGCATATTGGCTGACAGGACGGGTTCCTTGTCTTAGGGTCATGATGCAGATGATGCTGACACTGTGTGTAGAGGTTCATCGAAAAACCTCCTGAATGAAGATAAAAAGTCTGTATAGTTATCCAGCAGCGAGTCTGAATGCTCCCAGAGTGGGGAGGCCCAATCCAAAGCTGAGCCGGACATCAAAGACACGATGTATGCCACTTTGGTTCTAGCAGTTATCAGGCTGTAACGTAAAGTGTATATCACACTGATTTAAAAAACCACGACAGAGCTTAGGATTGCTGTCAAATTTGCTTGGCATGGGTAGATGTAGACGAGGGGATACCCTGGCCCCTGTATTACCAGGCACAGGAGGAGGTGAAGTTGCTGATACCCCAGGGGTGATTAACGAGGTTTGCAGATTATCTTGGCGTTTAGACACCTCCTGTAGAAACTGGGCCATTTGATGTTGCATAGCTTCCAGGTTTTCTAAACGACCAGCAATACAGCAAAATAAATCCATTCCAGACTCCTGTTCCATGGCTGGTTCAAACTGTGAGGTTCTGAATTTGTTGTGGACCCGGGGTGGTGATAGGAGCAGACACACTAGAAGACTTAAATGAAAAAGTGGAGTTTTTAATAAGTGACTTAGAAGACATGGGAATGGCAAATAAAAAGTTCAGGTATAGCACTTAAGTGCACTTGATAACTGTAGTGGGAGTTAATGGGAAATGTCCAGTTAGTGAGAGGCAGGACCAGTCCATTAAACAAATATGGTGAGCTGTAACAGAATGCAGATATGATGGGCTGTAACTAAATGCAGGAATGATGAGCTGTAATGACTGCAGGTATGGTAAGCTGTAACAAATGCAGGCTGAGGTAATGAAGTCCAGCTGGGAGTGAAGGGAGGCAAGGTGCAGGGAACAGCAGGTTCAGGTACTCAGGCAGATGAAAGGTATGTGGAGGGTGCAGGGTAAATCCAGCAGGTGGGAGCAGGCAAGGTTCAGGCTAGTAGCGTAACAGTCAGGCAGGCAGGCAGGCAGGTAAGGCACATGTACTCTCTCTCAGCCGCAGCTGAGAAACACAGCACTGGCAAAGGAAGGAAGGCTCTGGACCTTCCTAAATACTCAGTGCCGCGCTGTGACTGGCTGGAATGAGCACATGACCTACCAGGATTGGACAGCCAGAATCACATGGCCGTAGTCAAGATGGCGGCGCCCATACCAACAGAACGGAAACACCGCCAGACCTCACCAGGCCTAGTGACAATGTGCCCGCCCAGAACCATGCGCAGCCAATGCCCCTCACCAAACACCAGCACCGCTGCCAGAGACCCCCCGCCATAATGACCTCACAGGTAATACCCGGTGACTACCATGCCGAGAAACCCTGGCCGTGACAGTAAACTGATTCACATTTAGCTACACTAGATCACAAAAGCTAATGATGCTTCATGTGCTTGGTTCTAGCTTTTATCTTCTCACTGATTTCAAGCTTTATATATCCTTGATTGTCCTCAAACAATGCTGTTGGTTGAGCTATGGACTCTCCAAAATTCTGCAGCAGCTGATGTAACCAAACAACTTCTGGAATGGCATATGCCACTGAAATGTATTCATCTTCTGTTGATGAAAAAGCAACTGGCATTAGCTTTTGACTGGACCATGAGATTGGACTGCTCCCAAGTTGAACAAGTAGCCACTTGTTGACTTATGATCCCTGTAATCACCTGCCCATCTCCATCTACATATCCTTGCAAATCAAGTTTACCTTCTGACAATATAAAATTCAAGTACTGCATGTGTTAAGCTACTGTATCACTCTCTTTATTGCATTCCAATCTCTTAAACTGGGCATCCACTATACAATTTTCTGTCAGATATCTGTCCAATCTGGCTGGTTGGAATGAAAACCTGGTAATATTAAAGCCTGCATACACAGGCTTGGCCTGCCACTGTAGCCTGCATCTTAAGCATGCCATCTGAAGCATGGAGTTAGAACCGAAGCTGAATTTTAATACCATCTTTCATCTCTTTCCAGGTAAACCAATGCCATCTTCCATATCTGATGCCTTTCATTGCAAGAATAGTCTGTATTGAAAGTTTGTTTTCCAACTGTGAGGCTGCATCTTCCCCCACCATTAATTAGCTTGTTGAACAAACTGCTCAAACACTCCCTCCCACTGTACCAGCTGAGCTAGCTTCTCCTGCAAAAGGGACTCATTTTAAAGCCTGCACACACAGGCTTGGCCTGCCACTGTAACCTGCATCTTAAGTATGCCATCTGAAGCATTGAGTTAGAACCGGAGTTCGAACTGGATTTGGACTTTTGACTACTTTCTAACCAAAATTTAAATCATCTCACAAACACAGCAGCACAGGAATGCTGCCATTCCTCCTTCATTTATACTCCCCTGAGACTGGGTTTGGCTGCTGTCTCATGCTGCAGCCAGATCGAACTCCACAAACTGCTGGATGTGACAAGACCACACACTCGTGTGAAGGAGACGCTGTGGCTTTTTGCAGAACACTAACTTTTCAATTTCTGATTAAGTTTAACATGGATTTAACTTAAAATTAGGGATGTGCAGGCTCGGTTCTACTCGGTTCCGTTCGTTTTTTTTTACCGAATCTTATTGGCTATCCAAAACTCGTGACAGCTGAAACCCAATAAGATTCGGGAAAAAAAACCGAACGGAACCGAGTAGAACCGAGCCTGCACATCCCTACTTAAAATACGGTCACCATTTATTCTTTTTAATTTTTTGTCCACCTGGACGTTATACTTCCGCTACTTGCACACCCTCCCAGATGTAACCTACGCAGTGCGCCCCAGATGGCTGCCTCCGATGGTTCTTTCTTGGGCAGGATGAACAAACACGTGGATCTATTCATTCAGTGCATTTCATATTTCAAATGTTTCAGTCACCTGTAAATGTCATGTCCGAACTGCAGCACTGTTTCCTGTATTTACTATTCCCTGTTCTGTAAAATGTACTTCCACTGTATGATATACTGGTGTGCTATACATCCACTAAAGTTCATCCTCCATGGGCAGGATGTGCTTTATGTGGATCTATTCACACAGGGTATATCATACTGCCACACATGTGTCAGTTTTCCCATATATTCCTTGGGTTCTTGTATGGCTTATCTCCCACAGTGCAACCTTCGTAGTGCGCCCACCATGGCTGCCTCACCTGGTACACTCGTGGATGGGATGAAAAATACATGGACGTGACTATTATGGTGGGACCCTACTCCTAGCGTCAGGATGCTGCAATCACCCATTTTGTGTCTTCTAGGTGTAACCTATTCCATCCCGGGTAATCCTACGTAGTGCGCCCCAGATGGCTGCCTCATTTGGTACCTTTTGTGGATGGAATATTTAACCCATAGAAGTTAATTCCCAAAATGTCTGCACCAACCCTGCAATATGCTTATTGTGCTCTCTAGGTTTCGGTTGATTTTAATTATCTGTGTGGTTTTCTATTTTTTTGCAACACCAAATCCTTGTACAATGTACCATGTTTTCTGATGTCTGTAAAGCGACTTTGAGTCCTATGGGAGAAAAGCGCTATATAAATAAAATTATTATTATGATTATTATTATTATTATTATAATATATGGGAACAAATGACAGTCGATCATATGGTTTTAAGCACTGCAAAAAGGACAAAAAAAATTGTTCAAATTGGTTACATTTGTGTGTTTTAACCAATTTGTCTGAACAACCATTTTTGGCTATTTTCCAGTGTTTGTGAGCAAATGGACGATTGTCATTAGCTCCCATACATTACCAGGTTTTCATTCCAACCAGCCAGATTGGACAGATATCTGACAGAAAATTGTATAGTGGATGCCCAGCTTTAGGCAAAGATTACTCATACATCTGCAAAGATGCATAGCTACTGAAATATGAGGCCATGGGGTAAATTTACTAACTGTTGGTTTTGTGTGTTTTTGGGTGTGATTTTCTGTCGTTTTGCAAACAAAACATTCACGTGTTTCTGGTCTCTGACTAGTGCTTTTAATAATACAGTCCTGAACTTTTAATGCTGTATCATGCTTATTTGCCTTTCAATCTTGCGATTGAATTTATCCAGATGTTTCTCTTTAACATACAGCCATGGCCAAAAGTTTTGTGAATGACACAAGTATTGGTTTTCACAAAGTCTGCTGCTTCAGTTTTCATGATGGCAATTTGCATATACTCTAGAATGTCATGAAGAGTGATCAGATGAATTGCAATTAATTGCAAAGTCCCTCTTTGCCATGACAATTAACTTAATCCCCAAAACAACATTTCCACTGCATTTCATCCCTGCCCCAAAAGGACCAGCTGACATCATGTCAGTGACTCTCTTGTTAACACAGATGAGAGTGTTGACGAGGACAAGGCTGGAGATCACTCTGTCATGCTGATTGAGTTAGAATAACAGTCTGGAAGCTTTAAAAGGAGGGTGGAGCTTGAAATCATTGTTCTTCCTCTGTTAACCATGGTTACCTGCAAGGAAACACATGCAGTCAACATTGCTTTGCACGAAAAGGGCTTCACAGGCAGGATATTGCTGCTAGTACAATTGTACCTAAATCAACCATTTATCGGATCATTAAGAACTTCAAGGAGAGAGGTTCAATAGTTGTGAAGAAGGCTTCAGGGTGCCCAAGAACATCCAGACGGTCTCTTAAAGTTGATTCAGCTGTGAGATTGGGGCACCACCAGAGCAGAACTTGCTCAGGAATGGCAGCAGGCAGGTGTGAGTGCATCTTCATGCACAGTGAGGCAAAGACTTTTGGAGGATGTCCTGGTGTCAAGAGGGCAGCAAAGAAGCCACATCTCCAGGAAAAACATCAGGGACAGACTAAGGTACAAGGATTGGACTGCTGAGGACTAGGGTAAAGTTATTTTCTCTGATGAATCCCCTTTCAGATTGTTTGGGGCATCTGGAAAAAACACTTGTCCGGAAAAGGGAAGGTGAGCGCTACCATCAGTCCTGTGTCATGCCAACAGTAAAGCATCCTGAGACCATTCATGTGTGGGGTTGCTTCTCAGCCAAGGGAGTGGGCTCACTCACAATTTTGCCTAAGAAAACAGCCATGAATAAAGAATGGTACCAAAACATCCTCCAAGACCAACTTCTCCCAACCATTCAAGAACAGTCTGGTGACAAGCAATGCCTTTTCCAGCATGGAGCACCTTGACATAAAGCAAAAGTAATGACTAAGTGGCTCGGGGAACAAAACATCTAAATTTTGGGTCCATAGCCAGGAAACTCCCCAGACCTTAATCCCATTGAGAACTTGTGATCAATACTCAAGAGGCGGGTGGACAAACAAAACCCACAAATTCTGACAAACTCCAAGCATTGATTAGGCAAGAATGGGCGGCCATCAGTCAGTATGTGGCCCAGAAGTTGATTGACAGCATGCCAGGGTGAATTACAAAGGTCTTGAAAAAGAAGGGTCAACACTGCAAATATTGACTCTTTGCATAAACTTAATGTAATTGTCAATAAAAGCCTTTGACACTTATGAAATGCTTGTAATTTTACTTCAGTATACCATAGTAACATCTGACAAAAAGGTCTAAAAACACTGAAGCAGCAAACTTTGTGAAAACCAATACTTGTGCCATTCTCAAAACTTTTGGCCATGGCTGTACTGTGTCAGATTATCATCAGGTCTGGCAACAAGTGCTGTTACAAGTATCTCACAGCTACCGAGGAGACCGCTGAGTAGCAGGTCTTCTATATGGAAGTCTTTTATTTCTTCTCCTATGCAGCGCAAAAGTTTTACTATTTCTAGTGTACATTTTATATAATCCTGCATGTGCCTGCCTTTAAGCAGTTTAATCTGGTACAACTTTCTTGTTAAATACAGCATATTGCTTAAAATGCATTTTACTGAATCACAGCCAATATTTCTCTTGCAGTGTCAGTTATATTTGCACAATCCGATCATCATCTACTCTGACAGATATTGTACTCTAGGCTTCCTGATCTTTCTCAATCCATTCCTCTGTGACTGGGTCAGGTTTAGTCTCTTGTGTACATTCCATATACAGATGTGTCCTCCCACACCTAGCAGTAAATTTACTATGAATAGTGACTGGCCTATTAAACACACTGGGCATAGCTAGGACACAAGTTTTTCTCCATCAAATTCACAAATTTACTAAAAATCATGTTTGAGTGAATCGTATTCTCCGATGATCAATGGAATTGTGTTTGATCGTGTGTGAGTTCAGTCATATTTGGTTGAAATGAATAGTGTTGTGCAGAAGTGCTGCACATATCAGTATGATCTGTACAGGCTTCTGTGTGCTATATGTGTAATAAAGAGTTAAAATATCATTAAGAAAATTATGTGGGGTTCCCCTCCAAAAGCATAATCAGCTCTGGACCTCTGAGTCAGTTCTGGTCCCCACTTTCTGAGCTTTGCCAGCCCTAAGATGACCATTTTTACAGAAAAGGAGTAATACTTTAGCTAAAATATTAATATCCTGTGGCCACATGTTCATACTTTATATAATATATTGCTCTTGGGTGTATGTATGTCAGCCGGCTTTTTAATATAGATTTCTTATTGTTTATAATTATATATGTAATTTTATCAGCCTATTGTGGTATAATTCAAAATAAATACAATTTTCATATAATGTATATACAGCCACCTGAACAGCACACTTATTATTTCCTTTTCTGTATAAATAGCAATCATAACAGGGGACCAGGCCCTGTTTTATAAGTGCAGCGACAGTTGCTGAATTCATTTATAATAATAATTTATTTTAATATATTATCGCCATCAAAAAACAAAATTTTATTTTCTCCCTAAGCTGACCAGTTTGGGGCTGGAAAATGTTTTGGCAGGAACATACCCATGCTTTGTGTTTACCTGCTGTGCCCTCCTCCCTCCTCATGGTTCCATCTTGACCCCCTTCCTGTGGCTCCGTCCTGACTCCCTAACTGCCCCACTACCATATTTATCCTAGTGTCCAGTCCTCCTCTTCCAGGTCTGTCCTATCTCAGTCACAGTAGGAGCCATTGGGGCACACATTGAGGAGATGGGACAGACCTTCTATAATTATTGTATGGATTTGGTATAACACTGTTAAGAAACGCTATTCCCATAGGGTTTGCATTTTAGGATATTTCCCCTTTTTATTAGTACAGTATGTCAATATATGTATTAATAAAATATCTTTTTGTTAAGTGAATTCTATGTGGGCACCACTCCATAGAGGGCGCAGTCCTACCAACCATCCCGATTTTAGCGAGACAGTCCTGTTTTTCGGGCACTGTCCTACTGTTCCGCCTGCGGGCTGAAGTGTCCTGCAGGCGGTCTGGAGGTTGGGGACAGGCAGAGAGCAGCAATGCCAGTGAAGTTCTATCTATACCCTACGTAAGGTATTCCCTTTATTTAATTAATGTATGCCTACTCTTAGAATGTGACTCCTGGATTTGAATCTCTGTGCCTCCCAAGCTACCAGGAGGCTATCACGAATAACTTTGTTATGAGAACTGAACATTTCAAGAGTTTCGCCTATAGCAATCCAAATTTTCACAAATCTCAGCATGTTCGCCGCAACTTCATTGTCCAAAGGATTTAGTTTCAAGTAGCGATAACTGGTATGGTGCACGCAGTGGTGTAGCATGGAACCCTGGCACCTAAAGTACGTATCTCCACAGAACTGCCAGGTACCCCTTAGATACTATCAAACCTCGCCACATGCCATGAAACATTCCCACATGACAGATGGTAACCCTGTGAAGTGAGTATGATTCCTAATGGGTTTTATAAAGGGAAATTGTGCTTGCCTGAAATTTTTAAGTTCAATTATGTGGCGCTGAACACGATTGTGTCTCTGTTACCAACACTACAGTACTTCTGATTAGCAATCACCAGCAATGAGGAAGGTGAGCGGGTGTTAGCTTCGGCCGGGACCCGGGGATGGTAGCGGGCTTTAGCGGTGGTGATGCGGTGGCAGCGGCAGTGTGGGCAGCGGTGGTGCAGGTGGAAGGACCTGGGGGAGGTAGCAGCAGACAGATGCAGGCTCGGATCTGAAAGATCCGTGATACCTGCATCTGTGTATAAATAAACAAACACAGAAGCACGGATGGGATCTGTGAGACCAGTCTGTGCTTAAAAAAGAAAAAAGAAACCTGTGTAAAAAATAAATAAATTGCGTGCCCTTCCCCCCTAAAAAGCAACCAACACGGGCTTTGGAAACTCAGTACTGGTTTTGCTAAATACAGGGGACAAATGACGTAGGGGTCCCCCGTATTAAGCACAACCAGCACCAGGCTTCTCAGAACCAGTCCTGGTTGCCAAAATACAGGGGACAAATGAAGTAGGGGCCCCCCGTATTCAGCACAACCAGAACTGGGCTCTGATCTGGTTTTGGTTCTAGAAATACAGGGGTAAAAATGCATAGGGTCCCCTTGTATTTATCAAAACCAGCACTGGACCCTTTCTATTGGGGGAGGGGGTAATGCCACAGCGAGGGGAGCACTTTCACTGGGTCCCCCAGCCAAAGCATCACCCCTGACTGCTAGTCAGCCCAGGCCAGGGATCCCTCAGAGCTGGAAACCCCCACAATAAAGGGGTCCCCCTCTCCAGGGCACCCCAGGCCCAGGCTGATAGCCCGGGGCTATCCCCGGCACCCCTGGTCGGTGGGTGCCGGATTCATTATGTAATGTGTGGTGCAAGTTAAGATTTAAAATATTGTCTTTTGCCTCCCCTGCATGCTAGTATTTGGAGAACCACAAGTACCAGCATGTGGGGTATTACGGGCCGCTGGTACCTGTAGTTCCAAAGCAAAAGCAATATTAAAAATCTACAGAACACACACATTGTAGAAAGTTAAATTTTATTCAAACATACATGCACATGCACATGTACACACACATGCACAAACACTATCTCACATACTCACCTATGTATCCCTCAAGCCCATCGGTCCTCTTATCCATGTAGTTAATCCAATAGTGTACCTGTAATAAAAAATCCATACTCACCTTACCTCCTATGCGTGGATCAGGTCCTCTTTGTTCCAAAGTAGGCAATCCAGGGTCTTGGCAAAAAAAACAAAAACTAAATACACGGACCAATGAACTTTAGTACTGTCCTCTAAGGACAGTACTAGCCGAATGACAGCTCCACCGTGGGATTTCAGTAAAGAAATTCCGGTGCAGAGTGCTCATTGGCTGAGAGAGGCAAGCCTTCCGCCTTTCAGCCAATGAGCGGTCCTCACCATTGACTTCAATGGTGAGAACCGTGCCTCAGCGCCATTTTTAAAATTCAAATATGGCTGCTGCGTGCCAATCACAGCTCGTGACATCATCGCCCCGCCTCCTCGGCTGGCTTATATAAGCCAGTGCGAGCACATGGCATGGCAGTCCATTGGCCGGGTGGCAACAGAGAAGACCTGCAGAAGAATGAAGACACCAGGGAAGTTCTGGATGGGCGGCGGCCATGAAAAAGAGCTTAACGGCCGCCGCTATCCAGGTGAAGACACCATGGAAGTCCTGGGGGAAGCGGCAGCCATGAAAAAGAGCTTAAAGGCTGCCGCCCCCAGGTGACGGTACAGAAAAATTAAATTCTAAAACAATCGGTGTCTGTATTTTTTGTCTTAACACTTCTTTTACAGGGGTACTATAGGTACCAGTGGGCGTTAATGCACCGCTTGCTGGTACTTGTGGTTCACCAAGTACCAGCATGCGGGATAGGCTTGCTGCGGCCTGTAGTGCTTCTGCAAAAAACAATATTTTAGGTCTTTCTTTTGCACTACACATTACATAATCAACCTGGCACCCACCGGCTGGTGGTGCCTGGGATAGCCCCAGGCTATCAGCCTTGGCTTGGGGTGCACTGGAGAGGGTGACCCGTTTATTGTGGGGGTCCCCAGATCCCCAGCCTGGGCTGACTAGTGGTCAGGGTTGGTGCTTTGGCCAGGGGGCCCAGTGAAGGGGCTCCTCTGGCTGTAGCATTAGCCACCCCGCTAGAAAAAGTCAGGTGCTGGTTCTGGTAAATACAGGGGGACCCTACGCATTTTTTTCCCCTGTATTTCCAGAACCAGGACTGGCTCATAGCCCAGTGCTGGTTGTGCTGAATACGGGGGACCCCTACTTTATTTGTCCCCCGTATTTTGGCAACTAGAACTGGTTCTGAAAAGCCTGGTGCTGGTTGTGCTTCATACGGGGGAACCCAAAGTCATTTTTCCCCTGTATTTACCACAACCAGTACTGGGTCTCCAAAGCCTGGTGCTGGTTGTTTTTTTGTGGGGTGGGCCACGCCATTTTTTATTCTACACAGGTACTCTTTTTTTTTTTAAACATAAAAGCACAGACTGGTCTCACAGATCCCGTCCCTGCTTCTGTGTTTGTTTATTTATACACAGATGCAGGTATCATGGATCCCATCAGATCCCAGCCTGCTTCTGACTGCTGCTACCTCCACTGGGTCCTGCAGCCCGGTCCACCACCACCACCCGTGCTGCTGCCCGCACCGCCGCAGCTAATGCCTGCTATTGTCCCCAGGTCCCAGACACAGCTAACGCCCGCCAGCCATCTTGGTGTACCCAAGTGAAGCCAGAGTGAGTACACCCGCTGGAGGCTCTTACTAAGGCTGCGCAACAAGTTGAAACTTCCTATCTCTATAATGTCGGATTCATGAGGTAATAGTTTAAAAACTGTAACTTTCTCAATGACCTAAACCCCAAAAGCACCTACCCTGGAACTATAGCTACCTAATAAAACAAACACCAAGGGCAAAATTTACTAAGCGGCGGGTTCTAAACCCCAGGAGTTTGGTGGCAGTTTGACGGCGGGTTCTATTCTGTTCTAACCACCAGGGGTTTGGTGGTGGTTTTGCAGCAGTTTCTAAATGACAGCCCTGTTCTATTCTATGCTAAAATGTGTTTTGATGGCGGTTTTGGCATTAGTAAATCTGCAGATAGCAAAACTGCCGCCAAACCACCACCAAACCACCAGGATTTAGAACCTGCAGCGTAGCAAATTTTGCCCCAAGTCTAAATTCGCCCCCTGCCCTGAGTTATGCCTTCCCAAAAATCCCCCATAGAGAACAGCAGAAAAGTGGTCCTAATTTAGAGTGTTAGAAAAAACTGACAGTTGGAACTTTAGATTTCTCCCAAATCCTCATTTGTTATGTTTTTGCCCTGAAATTTGGCATGTAGCATCAAGCAACAATTCTACCTGCCCGTGCCAAATTTCAGCTTGCTACCTCCAATAGCTTTTGAGGTGTAGCCCCTTAAACACCATGCCCCCCTTAGGAGTTCTCTATGGGAGAATTCAGTTTTTTTCGAGGGGACCCCTAAGTCGTTTGTCCCCTGTATTTTGGCAACCAGGATAGGCTCTGATTAGCCTTGTGTGGTTGTGCTAAATACAGGGGACCCTCTACATCATTTGTCCCCTGTATTTAGCACAGCCAGCACTGGGGCTCCAATGCTCTATGCTGATTGTGCTGTGGGGGCACATAATTTTTTTTATTTATATTACACATTAATTTTTTAACAGATGCATGGATGGATCTCACTGATATGTCCTTGCATCTGTGTCTTATTCATTTGATTTTCTTAGGTGCATGCCCAGCACCAGTTAGTCCCTCTGTCGCTTCCTGATGCTTCTGTGCATGGCCCTGCTGCTGCCACTACCCTACACACCTGCAGCCTTCCCCCGCAGCCGTCTCTCCCTCTGCACTCCCAAAACACCTCCTGTGTGCTGTCCGCTCCTCCACCTATGTTAGTGTACCTATTTGTTGTCCTTCTGCCCTGAAAGTGGCCCAGTTTGCTCTTCAAAAGCCTGATGGTTAATAAATGATAAAAAAGCAATGAAATTCCAGACAAAAAACTTTATGGTTTCACATGTCCCATTAAGGCTGCTTAGACATGATCTGAAATTTCACAAAACCTACTGAATTTGTGCCACTCATACTAAAATAAGCAATGAAATTCCAATCATTAATGCTGACACCTTAATGGACATGTTCCTTGCGCAATACAGATATGGTATGCCATCACACCCTGTGGTTAACTGCAGATTCAGCACTCTCACAGAGTAAGATTTCTGTCACTTGCAAAATGGTGGAGTTGTTAATTCACAGAATTGTGTGCTCATTGGAATACACACATATAGAGTCAACATTATGAAAGTATATCACCATGCACAAAGTAGTAGTTAGTCCCAAATAATAATGTAGTGAGCGTCCTCTTTGTATATTCACTGTTTGCAGCACAGGTTGTTCTCCCAGAACTCCTCCTCAAGAGTTAATTTGTAGAAATTTCTGGTCAAAGAAGGAGAAGAACGGTGTGCACCACAGTCAGTATAATAAAGTTATATTTTAATTACAGCACACATAAAAGACTTACATCTAAATTTCCAGTAATCAGCATACAGGTAATGTCATCATAGGAGTCCACGGAGCACAGTATAACTTTATTATATCATTCCACATGATAAAAAACAAGCATCTCCACCATTTACTAGGAGTCCTATATACAATATGGAGATGGCCATTTTGCGTGTGATAATACTACATGTTTAATCTGTAATTCCTATATTATTTTTAATCCAATAATTGGACTCCTAACATGTTCTTGCATGCGGATTTGCAGTGGGCGCTTAGTTTTGCCCACGTACTTTCGTCCGCATCCGCACTCTGAAAGATAATCAACATAGGTGGTGTTACAATTCATAAAATCTTCAATTTTAAAAATCTTTTGTGTTGTCTATATTAGAAAAAGTACATGATGATGGATGTGCAAATTTACAAATAATACAGTGTCCCCATTTGTGGAAACCTCGTATTTTTGTACCCAAAAAAATAAATAAAAAATTATATATATATATATATATATATATATATGGAAAAGAGTCAGAGTATGGGTGCCAACTCCTTATATTAGTAAGTTGGCTAGACATTGATTAAACAGCACAGTCTTGGGCGAAGATATAAAATCACATGACCCACTCTTCCATATGTGGCAGCTCAGTTCTCCAAAACACAATTTGGTGATACGGTGCAGAAACCTATAGTAAGTGGGGTAGAGAGCAAGCGCCTACTAGTGTCTTTCTCCAGGAGGTGGGTAGAGGTGGATGCAGCCTAATGCATTTCACCAGTTAATGGCTTCCTCAGGGGAAGCCTCTACCAACCTCCTGGAAAAAGTCTGTTGGAACCCATTCCCCCAGAAATCAGCCTTGATATATCCAGCGACCAGAATTTGTCAGATAAGCTAAAAAAACCTCCTTTTGTTGTGAGCTGATACTAAACCAAGCAGGGGTTGCAGAAAAATCAAATAAACCCTTGGTTTGTATGATGGTGTGGTCACATGCCAAGGGCACCCCAGATGGTTGAGTGCCGTGGATTAAGCCTGTCGTTTATTTAAATTTTGTGGTTACACTTGCTAGGGCACCCTGTTTTTCAAATGTAAGACAAACTTTTTTTCTTTTTCCAGGTGCTTAGTAACTGATAGCCCAGTTTCATGTTTAAAATGTATGTAGCTTGAGCCAAAGATGGCAGATCAAGTTCATTTATCTGAGAATCAGTGTAGGGACTGGCCAGATGGGAATGACCGTGAAGCGGTGGTCAGCTTAACAAATTATTGCAATATTTTGGAACCAACATTCCCTATGTTCAAATGAGTTGCAGTTTGAAAAGCATGTGAGTGTCGAGTTTGTATGATATTTTTTATGTAGATGGTGTGGTCACATGCCTTAATTGGGTGGGATCTACTTGAGACGTCTTGAAGAGCTACATTTTATTTTTGAAAACTAAAATCTGGCTAATAACCATGTACTAGCACTTTAAAAGGAGATATAATATAATAATGCCACTCTAAGGGCCTGATTCAGAGCCGGACGCAATTAGCGCTCGCTCGTCCAGAAAATAGGGGTGGCTATTCAAATGAACCGTTCGCTCTTTGCGGTCTGTTCACGCCTCTAGGTCTGAACGAGCGAACAAAACATGTGAACGTAATTTTGAAAAAAACGCCCCCTGGCCGCTCGCATCCTATGTCATGTCCGCTATTTATTAGATTAATCGAGTACATCGACCAGCATATGAACTGCTCGCTATTCTTGTGGTTGGTTTTTGCTACCACAATTTTACGAGCAGTTCTGGCTATAAAATAACCCAGTGACGTGGTCAATGACGCTGCTGTATTAATTATGCACACCCATAAAACGCCCATTTTGACCTTTAAGCACGCCTGCATTCTGATCTCCACTCCCCGTTTTCAAGCACCTTCCCCTGTTACCACCCACATACGCCTCCTCCTGTCACTCAAAATAGCAGGCATTCGCTATTTAGCGAACAAACGATTTTCGTCCGCACTGACTGGTTCACGCATGCGTATTACGATTAGGGGTGTGCACCGGCCACTTTTCGTGTTTTGGTTTTGGATCTGGATCTTTCTTCGTGTTTTGGATCTGGATTGGTTTTGCCAAAACCACCCTTCCGTGTTTTGGGTTCTGGGTTTTGTGTTTTGGATCTGTATTTTTTTAAAAAAAAGCATAAAAACAGCTAAAATCACAGAATTTGTTGGTTTCTCTGCTCCTATGCTATTATTAACCTCAATAACCTTAATTTCCACTCATTTCCAGTCTATTCTGAACACCTCACACCTCACAATAGTGTTTTCATGTCCAAAAGGTTGCACCGAGGTAGCTGGATGACTATGCTAAGCGACACGAGTGGGCGGCACAAACACGTGACCCATCTAGGAGTGACACTGCAGTGGCAGACAGGATGGCAGTTAGAAAAACTAGGCCCCAAACTGTACATAATGCAAAGAAAAAAAAGAAGTGCAAGATGGAATTGTCCTTGGGCCCTCCCACCCACCCTTATGTTGTATAAACAGGACATGCACACTTTAACAAATCAATCATTTCAGCGCCAGGGTCTGCCACACAACTGTGGCTGAAATGATTGGTTCGTTTGGGCCCCCACAAAACAAGCTGGCAATTAATGTGTCCCTGCACAAACTGGCTCTACGGAGGCAAGATGTCATCCTCATCCTCCTCATCCACCGATTCCTCACCCTCTTCAGTGTGTACATCCTCATCCTCACAGAGTATTAATTCGTCCCTGCTGGAACCACAGGTCCCTCTGTACGTTCTGGAGGCTGGTCTCCCTGGAAGAGTTGATAATTCATTTTATGAACATCATCTTCTCCACATTTTGTGGAAGCAACCTCCTACGCCTTTCGCTGACAAGGTTCCCGGCTGCACTAAACACTCTTTCGGAGTACACACTGGAGGGGGGACAACTCAGGTAAAATAGAGCCAGTTTGTACAGGGACCTCCAAATTGCTTCTTTTTCCTGCCAGTACAGGTACGGACTGTCTGACATGCCTACTTGGATGCTGTCACCGATGTAATCCTTTAACAGACAGACGCACGCTTGTCGCTGCTGCTTTGAGGATTCAAGTGCGGCTACAGCCCACACAATTCACAAAGACAGAAAAAAAAAAAGAATATTTTTATTGTTTGTGGAGCACACTTTGAGGGTTACACCACCCTTTAACAGACAGACGCACGCTTGTCGCTGCTGCTTTGAGGATGCAAGTGCGGCTACAGCCCACACAATTCACAAAGACAGAAAAAAGAAGAATATTTTAATTGTTTGTGTAGAACACTTTGAGGTGTCACCACCCTTTAACAGACAGACGCACGCTTGTCGCTGCTGCTTTAAGGATGCAGGTGCGGCTACAGCCCACACATTTCACAAAGACCGAAAAAAAAAAGAACAATATTTTAATTGTTTGTGTAGAACACTTTGAGGTGTCATCACCCTTTAACAGACAGACGCACGCTTGTCGCTGCTGCTTTGAGGATGCAAGTGTGGCTACATCGCACACAAGTCACAAACACATTAAAAAAATAGTTTTTTATTTTTTGGAACACTTTGAGAGTTACACCACCCTTTAACAGACAGACGCACGCTTGTCGCTGCTGCTTTAAGGATGCAGGTGAGGCTACAGCCCACACATTTCACAAAGACCGAAAAAAAAGAACAATATTTTAATTGTTTGTGTAGAACACTTTGAGGGTGTCACCACCCTTTAACAGACAGACGCACGCTTGTCGCTGCTGCTTTGAGGATGCAGGTGGAATCTAGACGGGATTTGGAACCGAGGACACACTACCTCCATCAATTGTCTAAATCCCACTGCACTAATGTCGGATACCGGACGCACGTCTAACACCAACATAGCAGTCAAGGCCTCAGTTATACGTTTTGCTTCAGGATGACTGCTGTCGTACTTCATCCTCATCGCTAGGGACTGTTGGAGGGTCAATTGTTTAGTAAAAGTAGTGATGTTCCTACTTCCTCTCTGGGATGATGAACAACTCCCAGCAGCAGCAACAGCACTAGGAGGAAGAGGTTCTTGATCTTTCCCTATTTTATTTTTATCGGAGAAAGTTTGGTCCTCCATTTATGTTATATTGATATATATACGTGCGGCTAAAGCGCACACAAACACAGAAAATATTATTTTATTTTTGCTGGAGAGTAGTGCACTTTGTGGGTTACACCACCCTTTAAGAAATGAGCCAGCCGGCTCTTTACTTATGGGACACAGGCGCACGCTTGGCGCTGCTCCTTTGTTGATGCACGTGCAGCCACAGTGCACACAATTCACAAACACAGAAAATAATTTTTTTTTTGGTTTGGACTGGAGTGTACTTTCGGGGGTTACAGCACCCTTAACGGTCAAGCCAGCCGGCCCTTTACTTATGACACAGGCGCACGCTTGGCACTACTTTGTTGATGCACGTGCGGCTACTGCGCACACAATTCACAAACACAGAAAATAATTTTTTTTTAGGTTTGGACTGGAGTGTACTTTCGGGGGTTACAGCACCCTTAACGGTCAAGCCAGCCGGCCCTTTACTTATGACACAGGCGCACGCTTGGCACTACTTTGTTGATGCACGTGCGGCTACTGCGCACACAATTCACAAACACAGAAAATAATTTTTTTTTAGGTTTGGACTGGAGTGTACTTTCGGGGGTTACAGCACCCTTAACGGTCAAGCCAGCCGGCCCTTTACTTATGACACAGGCGCACGCTTGGCACTACTTTGTTGATGCACGTGCGGCTACTGCGCACACAATTCACAAACACAGAAAATAATTTTTTTTTTGGTTTGGACTGGAGTGTACTTTCGGGGGTTACAGCACCCTTAACGGTCAAGCCAGCCGGCCCTTTACTTATGACACAGGCGCACGCTTGGCACTACTTTGTTGATGCACGTGCGGCTACTGCGCACACAATTCACAAACACAGAAAATAATTTTTTTTTAGGTTTGGACTGGAGTGTACTTTCGGGGGTTACAGCACCCTTAACGGTCAAGCCAGCCGGCCCTTTACTTATGACACAGGTGCACGCTTGGCACTACTTTGTTGATGCACGTGCGGCTACTGCGCACACAATTCACAAACACAGAAAATAATTTTTTTTTTGGTTTGGACTGGAGTGTACTTTCGGGGGTTACAGCACCCTTAACGGTCAAGCCAGCCGGCCCTTTACTTATGACACAGGCGCACGCTTGGCACTACTTTGTTGATGCACGTGCGGCTACTGCGCACACAATTCACAAACACAGAAAATAATTTTTTTTTTGGTTTGGACTGGAGTGTACTTTCGGGGATTACAGCACCCTTAACGGTCAAGCCAGCCGGCCCTTTACTTATGACACAGGCGCACGCTTGGCACTACTTTGTTGATGCACGTGCGGCTACTGCGCACACAATTCACAAACACAGAAAATAATTTTTTTTTTGGTTTGGACTGGAGTGTACTTTCGGGGGTTACAGCACCCTTAACGGTCAAGCCAGCCGGCCCTTTACTTATGACACAGGCGCACGCTTGGCACTACTTTGTTGATGCACGTGCGGCTACTGCGCACACAATTCACAAACACAGAAAATAATTTTTTTTTTGGTTTGGACTGGAGTGTACTTTCGGGGGTTACAGCACCCTTAACGGTCAAGCCAGCCGGCCCTTTACTTATGACACAGGCGCACGCTTGGCACTACTTTGTTGATGCACGTGCGGCTACTGCGCACACAATTCACAAACACAGAAAATAATTTTTTTTTGGTTTGGACTGGAGTGTACTTTCGGGGGTTACAGCACCCTTTAACGGTCAAGCCAGCCGGCCCTTTACTTATGACACAGGCGCACGCTTGGCACTACTTTGTTGATGCACGTGCGGCTACTGCGCACACAATTCACAAACACAGAAAATAATTTTTTTTTAGGTTTGGACTGGAGTGTACTTTCGGGGGTTACAGCACCCTTAACGGTCAAGCCAGCCGGCCCTTTACTTATGACACAGGCGCACGCTTGGCACTACTTTGTTGATGCACGTGCGGCTACTGCGCACACAATTCACAAACACAGAAAATAATTTTTTTTTAGGTTTGGACTGGAGTGTACTTTCGGGGGTTACAGCACCCTTAACGGTCAAGCCAGCCGGCCCTTTACTTATGACACAGGCGCACGCTTGGCACTACTTTGTTGATGCACGTGCGGCTACTGCGCACACAATTCACAAACACAGAAAATAATTTTTTTTTTGGTTTGGACTGGAGTGTACTTTCGGGGGTTACAGCACCCTTAACGGTCAAGCCAGCCGGCCCTTTACTTATGACACAGGCGCACGCTTGGCACTACTTTGTTGATGCACGTGCGGCTACTGCGCACACAATTCACAAACACAGAAAATTTTTTTTTTGGTTTGGACTGGAGTGTACTTTCGGGGGTTACAGCACCCTTAACGGTCAAGCCAGCCGGCCCTTTACTTATGACACAGGCGCACGCTTGGCACTACTTTGTTGATGCACGTGCGGCTACTGCGCACACAATTCACAAACACAGAAAATAATTTTTTTTTGGTTTGGACTGGAGTGTACTTTCGGGGGTTACAGCACCCTTTAACGGTCAAGCCAGCCGGCCCTTTACTTATGACACAGGCGCACGCTTGGCACTACTTTGTTGATGCACGTGCGGCTACTGCGCACACAATTCACAAACACAGAAAATAATTTTTTTTTAGGTTTGGACTGGAGTGTACTTTCGGGGGTTACAGCACCCTTAACGGTCAAGCCAGCCGGCCCTTTACTTATGACACAGGCGCACGCTTGGCACTACTTTGTTGATGCACGTGCGGCTACTGCGCACACAATTCACAAACACAGAAAATAATTTTTTTTTAGGTTTGGACTGGAGTGTACTTTCGGGGGTTACAGCACCCTTAACGGTCAAGCCAGCCGGCCCTTTACTTATGACACAGGCGCACGCTTGGCACTACTTTGTTGATGCACGTGCGGCTACTGCGCACACAATTCACAAACACAGAAAATAATTTTTTTTTTGGTTTGGACTGGAGTGTACTTTCGGGGGTTACAGCACCCTTAACGGTCAAGCCAGCCGGCCCTTTACTTATGACACAGGCGCACGCTTGGCACTACTTTGTTGATGCACGTGCGGCTACTGCGCACACAATTCACAAACACAGAAAATAATTTTTTTTTTGGTTTGGACTGGAGTGTACTTTCGGGGGTTACAGCACCCTTAACGGTCAAGCCAGCCGGCCCTTTACTTATGACACAGGCGCACGCTTGGCACTACTTTGTTGATGCACGTGCGGCTACTGCGCACACAATTCACAAACACAGAAAATAATTTTTTTTTGGTTTGGACTGGAGTGTACTTTCGGGGGTTACAGCACCCTTAACGGTCAAGCCAGCCGGCCCTTTACTTATGACACAGGCGCACGCTTGGCACTACTTTGTTGATGCACGTGCGGCTACTGCGCACACAATTCACAAACACAGAAAATAATTTTTTTTTTGGTTTGGACTGGAGTGTACTTTCGGGGGTTACAGCACCCTTAACGGTCAAGCCAGCCGGCCCTTTACTTATGACACAGGCGCACGCTTGGCACTACTTTGTTGATGCACGTGCGGCTACTGCGCACACAATTCACAAACACAGAAAATAATTTTTTTTTGGTTTGGACTGGAGTGTACTTTCGGGGGTTACAGCACCCTTTAACGGTCAAGCCAGCCGGCCCTTTACTTATGACGCAGGCGCACGCTTGGCACTACTTTGTTGATGCACGTGCGGCTACTGCGCACATAATTCACAAACACAGAAAATATATTATTTTTTTAGCACTTGGGGGGAGCACCCCTGATGGACAGAGCACCCCCTGGACAACACTACAGCACTCCTTTAGGACTGGGACACTGCACAGGACTTTGGAGTGGACACAGCCCCTATGGAGAACTGACTGCACAACACAGTCCAGCCAGCCCCTATGGACTTTGAAGTAGTGGACACAGCCCCTATTAACAACAGCAGCACAGCACAACACAGCCAGCCCCTATGGACTTTGAAGTAGTGGACAACAGCAGCACTACACTACACTACACTACACTACACAGCCCTAACTCCCACCCTCCCTCTTCACTGTCCACAGCCGAGTGAGAAAATGGCGCCGACGCGGGTACCTTATATAGGATCCAAAACCCGCGAGACTCGGAAGGCGGGATGATGACGTTTTGCCTCGATTTCAGATCCGAGTCAGGCGGGAAAAGTCGAGCCTGATTCGGATCGGACTCGGATCGGGGGGGCTCGGGGGGGTTCGGATTTCAGAAATCCGAACCCGCTCACCCCTAATTACGATCCATACGCATGCGCAGTTGGGCAAACATCGCTCGGAGCGAACGAGCGGCCGCTTACGAGCGGCTCTGAATCAGGCCCTAAGTTCAGAAGATAAACCGCAGCCTCAAGTCTCTTACCCACAGCGAGGTGTATCAAGTCCAGTGGAGTGACTCTGATCCAGCTGTCAGGGCACTGAGTAGTTAATGTGGTGTCCGGAAGTGGGTTTCAAGATGGAGACTCTGGAGAGAAAAAGCAGCAAACTACAGCCCCTGAAGAAGTGGAAGCGGCTCCACGGGGCAATTGCAGGAGACGTCCGTGATGTCCGGTGAAGGAAGGGACACTTCCAGCCCCGAAATTTAGCCCACGGCTTCAGCAGCGTGACAGGGCCCCAGCTATGGAGGGCTCGCTGAGAGACCGGAGACCCACATCTGCAGACCAGCAGGTGGTTTCGCCAGCAGAGCGGGTTCCGGTCCAGATGGTAAGTGGAGGGCTCGTCTAAAGGGGGCTCAGGAGTGCCGATAAAGGAGAGCTCACAGTGGCACGCCTGCACGGGCTCTCAGTCAAGCCACGCCCCCCAGCCAGTGGCGGAACTCCCGGAGACAATGGAGTCATTTGCCGCCGGGCGCCAGCCCTGAAGGGGGCACCTGGCTCCACTGTCATCCGGGCCCGGCCACTGCTGAGGAGGAGCTGCTTGGAGAAGGAGCGTCGCTGATCGGCGCTCCACCTCCAGTGGCTTAACTATGGAGGATGCAAGGGGTGCACCCTCCATTTGCCGGGCGCCCGCTGAGTGTGTTACCAGCGGGCGCCCGCTCCTTCTCTCCCCTCCTCCCCGGTGCCAGCGGCAGCTGGAGCTCACTACTGAGCTCCGGGTCCCGCAGTGCACTATTGGAGTGACGTCATGACATCACTCCCGAGGAGCAGGCGCTGGGGACGTTTTTTATTTTTGTATATGTGAGTGTGTGCATGCGTGGGGGGGGCACAATACTGGGGGCACTACAGGGGGCTTAATACTGGGGGCATAACAGGGGGCTTACTACTGGGGGCACTACAGGGGGTTTAATACTGGGGACATTACAGGGGACTTACTACTGGGGGTACTACAGGGGGCTTACTACTGGGGGCACTACATGGGGCTTACTGGGGGCATTACAGGGGGCTTACTAATGGGAGCATTACAGGGGGCTTAATACTGGGGGCTTACTACTGGGGGAATTACAAGGGGCTTACTACTAGAGGCACTACAGGGGGCTTAATACTGGGGGATTACTACTGGGGGCATTACAGGGGGCTTACTACTAGAGGCACTACAGGGGGCTTATTACAGGGAGCTTACTACTGGGGGCTCTACAGGGGGCTTACTACTGGTGGCATCATATGGGGGCACTACAGGTGGCATTACAGGGACCTTACTACTGGGGGTATCATATGGGGGCACTACAGCGGCATTACTACTGAGTGCACTACAGGGGCCTTACTATTGGGGGCACTTCAGGGGCCTTACTACTGGGGGCACTGCATAGGGGGACCACTACTGGGGGGTACTACATAGGCAGGCTCTGCATAGGGGGACTTCTACTGAGGGCACTGCATAGGGGGACCACTACTGGGGGCATTGTATAAAAGAGACTGCATAGGGGGGTGGCAGAGGCTGGGGCTGAGGGGGTGCTAAATTTTAATTGGGGGGGCACCAAAATTTATCTTGCCTCTGGGCACCTGGGATGAAGTTACGCCACTGCCCCCAGCTAAGGAAGAGCTCACAGCAGCATGCCTGCACGGGCTCTCAGTCAGGCCATGCCCCCCAGCTAAGATGTAGCTCACAGCAGCATGCCTGCACGGGCTCTCAGTCAGGCCACCCCCCCCAGCTAAGGAAGAGCTCACAGCAGCATGCCTGCACGGGCTCTCAGTCAGGTCACCCCCCAGCTAAGGAAGAGCTCACAGCAGCATGCCTGCACGGGCTCTCAGTCAGGCCACGGCCCCCAGCTAAGGAAGAGCTCACAGCAGCATGCCTGCACGGGCTCTCAGTCAGGCCACCCCCCAGCTAAGATAGAGCTCACAGCAGCATGCCTGCACGGGCTCTCAGTCAGGCCACCCCCCCAGCTAAGATAGAGCTCACAGCAGCATGCCTGCACAGGCTCTCAGTCAGGCCACCCCCCCCAGCTAAGATAGAGCTCACAGCAGCATGCCTGCACGGGCTCTCAGTCAGGCCACCCCCCAGCTAAGGAAGAGCTCACAGCAGCATGCCTGCACGGGCTCTCAGTCAGGCCACGGCCCCCAGCTAAGATAGAGCTCACAGCAGCATGCCTGCACAGGCTCTCAGTCAGGCCACCCCCCCCCAGCTAAGGAAGAGCTCACAGCAGCATGCCTGCACGGGCTCTCAGTCAGGCCACCCCCCCAGCTAAGGAAGAGCTCACAGCAGCATGCCTGCACGGGCTCTCAGTCAGGCCACGGCCCCCTGCTAAGATAGAGCTCACAGCAGCATGCCTGCACAGGCTCTCAGTCAGGCCACCCCCCCAGCTAAGATAGAGCTCACAGCAGCATGCCTGCATGGGCTCTCAGTCAGGCCACCCCCCCAGCTAAGATAGAGCTCACAGCAGCATGCCTGCACGGGCTCTCAGTCAGGCCACCTCCCCAGCTAAGATAGAGCTCACAGCAGCATGCCTACACGGGCTCTCAGTCAGGCCACCCCCCCAGCTAAGGAAGAGCTCACAGCAGCATGCCTGCACGGGCTCTCAGTCAGGCCACCCCCCCAGCTAAGGAAGAGCTCACAGCAGCATGCCTGCACGGGCTCTCAGTCAGGCCACCCCCCCAGCTAAGGAAGAGCTCACAGCAGCATGCCTGCACGGGCTCTCAGTCAGGCCACCCCCCCAGCTAAGATAGAGCTCACAGCAGCATGCCTACACGGGCTCTCAGTCAGGCCACCCCCCAGCTAAGATAGAGCTCACAGCAGCATGCCTGCACGGGCTCTCAGTCAGGCCACCCCCAAGCTAAGGAAGAGCTCACAGTGGCATGTCTGCACAGGCTCCCAGTCTCAGGACAAAGTGCTTGCGGTGCGGCAAGCTACCAAAATAAAGCCTGCGAGCTACCGGTAGCGATGGGTTGGCGACCACTGCTCTAAGGGATATATTTACTAAAGTGCGGGTTTATAGAATGGAGTTATTGCCCATAGCAACCAATCAGATTCTACTTATCATTTGTCTAGCACTTTCTAGAAGATACTAGCTAGGGGAGGGGGTTGCTGGGAGTCCTGGGGGCTAGTGGGAGGCTCTGGGGGCTAGTGGGAGGTGTAAGGGCTGCTGGAAGACGTAGTTCTCCCAGCGCCAGCTATACACACACGGGGGAGGGGGGGCGGTCTCTCTCACACACACTCACTCAAACACATGCAAACACTTACAAACACTCACACACACTCACATACTCACTCTGCTGCAGGAGACCGGCTCCCGACGCTGGATGCAGAAGATGTCGCTTCGAAAGGTGAGTCATTAAAAGTGAAGATTATTGGAAAGTTCCATTTGCTTAATTAGTCCTCAGAGGGGGTGCCGCAGGGGTCCCAGAGCAAGTCCCGCAGATTTTTCTTAAAATTAACGATTTTAGGAAAAATCAGACTTGCTCTGGAGGTGCGAGAAAAAAGATGCAGAGATTTCTATACAAATCTTCGCGTCCTATTTTCAGGGACCTTAGTGAATAGCAAAACCCTGCGGCTGCGGGAAAAACTGCGTTTTTTTTAAAAGCCCATCCGCAACTGGATATGCCCCTTACTGTACACTTAAAAAGAAACAAGGAAACAAAAAAATCCCTACTACATCTGTATTGTATTAGTGCCCTCTAGTGTTCAATTAATGAAAATGTAAATTTAAAAGCTCAATATCATATATTCATGGCTTGCATTGCAAATACATTTCTGTGATGTTAGATGTTTATCCTGTTTTACAAATCTGTCCATTTATAATGGGAAATACATGAATTTGTTGTCAAAAATAGTTGCTTCTGCAAGCGTACAAAGTTTTGATGAGCGAATCTGTGCATGCCTGCCAGGAGTATAGATAAGTATATGAAGATTAAATGCAATTGTTGTGCCTATATGCTAAAATGAGATTTTTAAATGAAATTTGCGCTGGTGGAGGCAAATTATTAATAGGTTTTTTTAGTTTGCAGGCAGCTGGAGGGCTCTTTTCTCCCCACAAACACATTAATTATTTACATGTTTTTGTTCACATTGGTTGAAATCAGGTCTCTCTACTGTTAATGGCTTGCCATTGACACTTGCCAGAAATATTTTATACAAGAAAGCATTTCTAGATGTACATCTTTCAATGTAATACAACCACTGAACTGCATGACACCGATGCATGTGATAAATACAGTTAAAATGTCTATTCGATCTTTTGAAATCTGAATGACTCTACAATTGAGCATTTTAAACGGAAAGCAGAAAAAATGTAAATGAATGTATGGTCCTATAATAGCAGTAGGCTGGAATTGTAGTTTTCTGCTATTGTACACATATTAACAACCAAACTTACAATGGCGCTAAAGTAAGTGCAGACTAAGGGTCTGACATCGGAACATCTGCATGATCCTCTGCCGGCTTGAATGACCATGGGGTCACTCAAGCCGGTGAGCACAATTGCTCAAAAGAGGCCATGAAATCTCCGTCAGCCAACGGAGATCCTGGTCTCTTCCCTCCCCCCAATGGCAGCGACATGCCTTCATTTGGGGAAACGGAGGCCATCGCCACCCCCTCCCCTCCAAAATATGGCAGCACACTGTCAATCACTGACAGTCTGCTGCTGCTCTGTGTGCGAACACGCAGGTCCCTTACTGCACATGCACAGTACAGGTCTTGCGCGGCGCAGACTGGAACAATCGGAGATGGGCGCTAACCATCAGGTTAGTGCACATCTCTGAATTAGCCCAGGAGGGGGGCCCAAAAATGTTATTTGAGCTAAGCTCAGTATTTGTATTTTTGCCTTTGGTGTCATTTTCAAGATTATGGCCATTTTAGGTGATAGAGTGCTGATTAATGGTAAAAGAATGAAGTGTTGCTTCTCGACCAAATGATTACTGGTGCAAGGATGTTGTCTGCTTGCAAAGAGGTGCTGGTTGCTGCTCAAGGGCAGCTGATTGCAGGTTATTGTGGGTCCATTATATAATGGACACGTGATGCTAAAGCAGGAATGGAAACCGTTGATAGATTTAATATGCTTACAAGAAATCTGTAAAAAGTCTAATTGTAAAAGAGATTCGTTAATAACTGTGCATTTACTTTGTACATATACATTGTCTCCACGTGTGCACTAAGAGGGTGTTATAAACTTAGACCTGGGCCTCTCTGGCTCCCAAGTTGTGATATTGCCACCACCAGTGGAGGAAGCTCTACATATTCACAACAGTGTGGGGTAATGTAGGTTGCAGTTATGGCCCAATAATAGCGAGAACAAATGTTTTTGTTTGCATCTGTTTCATCCTCATAACTGAAATATGTTGACTAGACAATATTTTATGGGTTAATATGGAAATATTTTTTTTACAAATGCAATAGAGCAGGCCTGGCCAACCTGTGGCTCTCCAGGTGCTGTGGAACTACAAGTCTCAGCATAGAGTCCATACTTGCCTACCCTCCCGATTCGTCCAGGAGCCTCTCGAAAAACGGGTACCGCTCCAGGCCCCCTGGAAAGGCAGGCAAGCCTCCCTACCCTCCCCCCACATGATTACCTAAAAAAAAACACATCAGGGGGAGGCAGGTGACGCGATTTGCATCATTTTGGCACCACCCCCTACTTCACAATGCCTGTATTATTGCCATTGTGTAGCAGGGCCAAAATGACGTGATCGCTTGCCTCCGTCACCGCACCGCCCGCAAATGACATCAATCTGGTCGGTATAAATTATTCTACCATATAAACACTCAGGTATGCTCAGCGTTTTATGTAATGGAAGAACCTGTAGCTGTTGATATAGGTTGTAGCGGTGTGTGTGACGGAGGTCAGTCCACACGATGAATAAGGGATTGTTTATTTACCAGGCAGAATGGGTTGCGGAATAACAATTAGTTAATGCAGCAGACACTGTATAGTAATGCAGTGTTGGACTGGGCCATGAAGGGCCCACCATGGAATGCAGTAGTAGGGGCCCAAGCTAAGGGGTATGGCCAGCTACCAAAGGGGGTGTGGCCAGCCACAACAGCCAACATTAGAGAGGACATGCAATAGTGGGGACAGAGGTGTGTCAGGATCACCCACTTTGATTGGTAGAAAGTCTAATCTTGAAACAAATCACGCACCCAAGCTTATCTTTGATCCTGCTCCACCCCTAAAGCAGTAGGGCCCACCGGGGATTTCCCCTGTACCCCTGTGGGCCAGTCCGACCCTGTAGTAATGTATGTAGCAGGTATAAGATATCCAGCCAGCAACATGTGGGGGTTAATACAGGTGGTGTGCTGTATAGTGAGGCACACATCTGTATTAGTACACATTGAGGTAAGTGGAGTACCATATTTAGTACAACTAGTGGTAGTGATACAGTACCACTTGCGGGGTATCTGGCATTGGTCACCCTATCCACACAGGAGAGACACACAGGCTCAGAGGAGATAACGCAGAGTGGTCTCCTCCAACATTACAGAGTTCCCCATGTTACGCAAAACTCAATAAATAACACAGAAAGGTGCATCTCTTGCCATCTTCTGCCAGAGGTGCACCTCACATTTGATACACAAACTATTAAAAATCTTAGTTTGAGTTTTGGGAACTTTAAAGGTGAAATGTCATGTTTAAGTATTATTAGCTTGCTGACAATAGTTTGTTGTCATCAACTATTAGCTGTGCACCAATGTGGTGCCCTGAATTGTAGGATGGTGTTTCCCCCACCACCAGTCTCCATCACTGGCACTTGGAATACCTTACACTTATGGGTAGTGTGTCACTGCTGCAGCCCATCTCTCCTAGTTTCTTTGGCTAGATATTCTCAAACTCTTACTTTGGAGAACAGCTGTTAGGTACCTGGTAGATCTTTGAGCTCAACACAATGCAGTCAGGGAATGGATTAGCATATACACTTTATTCTGTTGGCTACAGGAAGTTAGCTGGTAGAGATTTTTCACAGGAACAAAGTAGATGCTCAGTGTAAAACAAGAATAAAGCCAAATGGCGCTGCAAAAGAGGACCACAAGATCTTAATGCACTAATTTAGTGCTTTGTCAGGTATATCAAGCTGCTGTTTTGGTTGCTGACCATAAAGAAACAAGAGAAAGAATGAGAACAGCGCTGAGATATACCTAAAAACTATTTAAAATGATCAATAATGAATGAATAAATTTAATAGAAAATGAAACTAATAGAATGAGCTATGTCAGTGGAAAATAAATCTATTTAATTGCAAACATACATAAAATACAATATATAAAACATCATTGGCCAATGAAACACATGAAAAATACAATATATGGTAAAAAATAACCAATCAATGTTGATCAGTGATACAATGATACACAATGTAGCTAAAAATCATTGGTTATTTTAATCACCACAATGCTTATATCAAGTGATAATCAAGTGCTGGTTATTGAGAGTACTGGTATAGACATCCCCTATATTAATAGATTCATACTTCATGATGATATCTGTAGTGTGTTGCAAATCAGTTGGGAATCGCAGGGCTTTAGCTATTTAAACAGACTAGGAGGTCTGTGATGTTCCTTTTAAACTGAGTCCTGGTTGGAATAGGTTATAGATCCCGGAAATTAATGAACATGGGGGAAAACCGATACTGCACTGTTAAGTGTAGACAAATGATGATCCTCGAAATGCAAATGTCCCATATAATGGTGATATTACATCACTCACCAGCACCATCAGCAGTGGCCACTCATTCACTTACAGTCCCGGCTTATAACTCCTCGTGAGATATGGCTAATAAAAAACAGCCTGGGAAATACCTTAAGTGTCCAACGGCCATGGACAATGCACTCTGGGTTCCAATGGCTCAGAAGCAGAGACCGCTCTCCGTGCTGCGTCCTGGTTTGTGATTCCTAGCCATGCATGGCTAGGACATGTGATCCTGAGTGGTGACTGTATAGTCCAGCGGCGAGGTATTGGTGAGCAGGTGTCCCTCCGTGGGGAATAAATCGTTCTGCCTCTCCAAGAGGTAACGGCTTGATGCAATTAGCCGGAAAGCCAAAGGGAAGGAGACTGGCAGACAATGTTGGAAATGTTGGATAATAGACGTCTCACAGTGGTGATCCAGAAACCGCTGATCTGATACCCTGACACGTTTCTTCCCATAGGAATTTCCTCAGAGACACAGCCCTCTGAGGAAATCCCTATGGGAAGAAATGCGTCCGAGTATCAGATCAGCGGGTTTCTGGATCACCACTGTGAGACGTCTATTATCCAGCATTTCCAGCATTGTCTGCCAGTCTCCTTCCCTTTGGCTTTCCAGCTAATTGCACCAAGCCATTACCTCTTGGAGAGGCAGAGCGATAGGTTTCTATGGAGGCTCTTAAAATGTCAAATTTACCAAGGTGGAGTTTGGCACCGGTAGCTAATGCTATCTTCAGATGACGTTATCCTCTGCAGCCTATTCATGCAGAGTAGCACGGCCAGGTCCCAAACCTGTAAATAACGTGATCACATTAGCAATCACTTTACTTGTAAGGGGTGGGCTCCTCAGGGGCACCGAGAGGGGGGGTGGGTGGGTACAGATTACCGGGGCCCAGGCTTCCTGTGCTGAGCTGCAGTGGAGACTTCTCGTGGCTGCTGAGCAGCAGCCACAGGAGTCTTCCAAGCCTGTGGGGGGGAGCGATCACACTGATTGCGCCCCCCTGGCTTTCAGCAGGGCTGAGGGACCCAGAGCGCCCCCCTCCCCAGCGCTCAGCGCCGCTTCGCGGCACTGCAAATCTTTTTTTTTTCGGGATGGGGGTGTGGCCACGCCTCCCACGATTAGGCCACACCCCTATTACCCAGGCCCGCCGCAGCTCTCAAGATTTTATTTTTTATTTTTTTTGTGTGCTAGCTACGCTATTATTGTTCGGTGACACTGCCAGCCAAACCGCAGTTTACCATCCATGTATTGTGACACTATGGGCCAAATGTAATAGGGAGAGAGTTTAGAAAATGTGAGAGTTTAGCAGTAACCTCTCACATTGGACAAGGTTTATCTTCAAAATGGGAAAACATCTGGATGAGAGTTTAAATCGTGAGAGTTTTTTGAGTTTAAAAACATTCTAGTTTGCATGTTCTCGGACGGATTACATTGGCCAAGTTTAAAAAATCTAAGACTATACTGCTAAACTCTCACATTTTCTAAACCCTCACCCTATTACATTTGGCCCTATAAGTCATAGCGCAATATGTTATTCTTATTTATAAAAAATCTTGTGACACTGTAAGTGGTAGAGCAGCATGTTATTCTTTTCTTATTCATAAAAAATTTTGTGACACTGTCAGTGGTAGCGAAGTGCTTTACTCATAAAAAAATCTTGTGGCACTGTAAGTGGTAGTGCAGTGTTTTACTCATAAAAAATCTTGCGACACTGTAAGTGGTAGCACAGTGTGTTATTCTTTTCTTATTAATAAAAAATCTTGTGACACTGTAAGTGGTAGCGCAGTGTTTTACGCATAAAAAAATCTTGTGGCACTGTAAGTTTCACAAGAAATGTCACAAATCTAAGTGTGTCGGCAGGTGCCATGTGTGAGCCTGACCTTTCCAAAACTGTACACGAAGAAGAGCCTCCTTTGAGAACTTGTGCGTCCTCTGCAAATCTGGGGATGAGCAGCACAAGTCAACATGCTGACATAGAAATTGAGGATGCTTCTGTGGAAGTGCACCAGGATGAGGAGGATATTTGTGTACAGTAGCTGATTATAATAAGGATGCTGATGATGAGGATGCTGATGATGAGGATGTTGTTGATGAGGATGTTGTTGATGAGGATGTTGTTGGTGTAAATCAGGCCCCAGTGGTAACAGTTGTTGCCCATGATAAGGAAATCCCATTGTCATGCCTGGGCATAAAATAAAAAAAATCACTTTTTATGTGTGGAATAATTTCTACCCAAATCTGGACAATTGTCAAGCCATCTGTACCTGCTGTCATGCCAGAGAAAGTAGCGGTAGGGACCCTAACCGTCAAGGAACCTCCTCCCTGTTACATCATCTACAGCTCATCCATCAAAAGTATTTGCAAAATTCTGAAACTTTGGCTAAAAAAGTAACAACAAACAGTCCAGCATCAGCCAGCTCCCTTCTCTCTGTTAGATCCAAGCACCTGGCATCTTCACCACCAACACCTTCATCAACAATATCCTCAATCATGATCGAAAGTAGTCCTGCATCCAATTTGATAAGGTTAACTCAGTTCTCCCCTATCTTGGATTCCTCAGAAGAATCCTTGAGCACTATGCCTGCTGCTGCTGCGAGTGGATCTTCATCCCAGAATGGGACCAGGAAGACTCCTAGTAGTAGCTCTAAAAAAAATTGACTGTTAAACAATCGTTTGCAAGTCGGAGCGAATATGACAGTATTCACCCAGTTGCACAGCGGATCTATGATGCCAGAGCATCTATGCTGGTATGAGATGTGCGTCCGATATCCTCCATTAGTGCAGTGGGTTTTAGACAATAAATTGAGGTCCTCTATCCCCGCTACCAAATCCCATCTGGGTTTCATTTAATTAGAAAAGCAATTCCCAGCCTGTACAGGAACATTATAAAAAACTTAATTAGTGTCCTCCAAAATGCCATTGTACCCACTGTCCACTTAACCACAGATATGTGGACAAGAGAACAGGGCAAATGCAAGATTACATGACTGTAACAGCCCACTGGGTGGGTGTATTGCCTTCAGCGGCACCAACAGCAGCAGCAGCATCTAAGAAAAAGCAGCTTATTCTGAGGAAGTCTACTCTGTGTATAACCGGTTTCACTTAGAGGCATACTGCTGACAACCTCTTAGAAAAACTCAGGGAAGTCATTGCAAAATGGCTTACCCCTCTTGGACTCTCCTCGGGATTTGTGATTTCTGACAATGCCACCAATATTGTGAGAGCATTACAGCTGGGTGAATTCCAACATGTCCCATGTTTTGCTTATGCTGGTGCAATATTTTTTTAAAAATGACAGGGCCATGCAGGAGATGCTCTCCATGGCCCGCAAAATTTCTGGGCATTTTTGACATTCAGCAGGTGCATGTAGAAGATTGCAGCACCTGCAAGAAAGGTTGAATTTGCCCTGTCACCAGCTGAAGCAAGAGGTAGATACGAGGAGTAGCTCCACCCTTTATATGCTTGAGCGGATGGAGAAACATCAAAAAGCCATCCAGAGCTACACAAGGACTGTACCTTACTCAAACTGAGTGGAAAATACTTTCTGTGTTGTGCAGAGTGCTGAAACCCTTCGAAGTAGTGACGTGTGAAGTGAGTTCAGACACTGCCAGCTTGAGTCAGGTAATTCTCCTCATTAGACTGTTGGAAAAGCAGCTTGAGAAACTTAAGGAGGAGCTGAAACAAAGTGATTCCGCTAAGCATGTTGGACTTGTAGATCAAGTCCTTTATTCGCTTTGCCAGGGTCCAAGGGTTGTCAGGATCTTCCAATCGGAGCAATACATTTGGGCGACCGTGCTCGATCCTAGGTTTAAGTCATACGTTGTGTCTTTCTTCCCAATGGACACAGATCTGAAGAGATGCAAAGAGCTGTTGGTTAGCAAATTGTCAGCTCAAGCGGCACGTGATGCAGCGATGGCTCCTCCTTCAGTTTCACCAACAAATGCAGCTGCCAGGAAAAAACTAAACTTTCCCAAAAAAAAGACCCACTGGTGATGCAGATGAATCAACACAACCAAGTTTTGACATCTGGTCGGGTCTAAAAGAATTGCCTACAATTAATGAGACCTCTACCATGACTCCATCTGATACAGTCACCACTGAAAGAATAGTTGAGGACTATTTTAATGATAGTGTCCAAATAGGCATGTCAGACAGTCTGTTTCACTACTGGCAGGAAAAAAAAGGCAATTTGGAGGCTCTTGCACAAACTGTCTTTGCTGTACTTGAGCTGCCCACCCTCCAGTGTGTACTCAGAAAGAGTTTTCAGCACAGCACAGGAAGACCTTCATCGCCAATTACATCCAAAAATTACAGAGGCACCTGAGGCTGTAATGGTGGATTCCAGCAGGGATGCATTAATATTGTGTGAAGATGATGTACACACTGATAAGGGTGAGGAATCGGATGAAGATGGTGACAACATCTTGCCTCTATAAAGCCAGTTTGTGCACGGAGAGATCATTGCCAGCAATATCAGCTTGGTAGCTTGTTTTGTGGGGGCACAAACAAATCAATCACTTCAGCCACAATTGGCAGTCCCTGTCACTGAAGTGATTGGTTTGTTAAACTGTGCATGTCCTATATACAACATAAGGATGGGTGGAAGGCCCAAGGACAATTACATTTTGCACCTCTTTTCTTTGCATTATGTGCTGTTTGGGGCATTGCTGCCTGACATTTTTAATTTTATAGTTTATGAAACTGCCATCCTGTCTGCTATTGCTGTCTTGCAAAAGTTTAATAGATGTCCTATATTTTTTTAAACTGCCGTGGTTTTATGCCACTGCTCTGATGCTTACTTTTTTTAATCGCTTCATACTGTATTTATTTAAACTAAAATCACAAATAGGCATACTTGCAAGACACTCTTATGCCATTTTCAACCTTTATTTGTAGATACCAACCTGTTGGGCTTGGTTTCCTTGATCACAACAGCCATTTTGGTCAGATGCAACTCAAACACCAAATGGAAAGGCTATTATATGATGGTATCTGGAGATGTTCTCTCTCCTGCCCTCCAGCCTTCCCATCCATAATCCCGGAAGCAAAATGATAACAGTTGTTTAGTACCAGACTTTACAAATCCCTCTACCCTCTTCCTGTTCAGAGATTCCATTTTGTGTGCTGCCACATACAGTATCTCTTGCATGCCCATTTCATTTAAAAAAAATATATACTGGACCACCACAAAAGCTCAACTGGGGCAAGGACTGATGTGAATGAGTCAAATATTCTTTGAAAATGACTCCCCACCTCCCTTCCTCATAAATTTGCTTTGGAATCCAAAACTTAAATTAAATTTACTATGAATAATCCCTTCCTTTCCCTGCCTTTAACTACATACATACTCCATCTCCCTCAGGCCTCTCGATTAATGTAAACATATGTTTCCTTATGTGTCATGTTTGAAGTTGTACTGCCACGTGTTTGTGCCACCCACTGCTGCCACTTAGCTTAGTCAGCCAGCTAGCTTGGTGGAAATTATGAGCCTAAAATGATGAAAACAATATTGTGTGCTGTGAGGGGGTCAAAATTGACTGGAAAAGAGTGGAAATTAATGTTATTGGGGTAATAATACTGTAGGAACAAAAACAGGCCCAAATTATGTGATTTTAGCAGTTTTTAGGATTTTTTAGAAAAAAATACAGATCCAAAACCAAAACACGCAAAGGCGGTTTTGCCAAAACCAACTTCAGATCCAAAACACAAAGGAGATACAGAACCAAAACCAAAACACGGGGGTCGGTGCACATCCCTACTTTAGATACTGACTTGGTGCTGCATCTGCCTATCCATTGCCTGACCTGATGTTTATCTTTCTCTGTCTAACAGTGTTTCTTAATTTGGGTTCTATCTTATACCTGGGGTCTTTCCTAGATCTGGGAGCTTGTATTACAGATACCTCTAGTTGGTGCATAATTCCTGAGAGCATCTTAGTACAGTATGAGTTTGCACACCTTGTTTTAAGGGAAAGGGAGCTGCTATACTGTATATCTAGAGCATGTCACTGTCCACTGTTATTTATCAAAGGGATTGGGCTCTGAAAGTGACACTACAAAGTATGCGGCTTGCGGTAACATCCTCAGGTGACAACAAAAATAGATCATTATCCACACACATCCTCCCTATATATAGTCACACTTTCCTGCCTTTGAAAAAATATTTCAGCGAGATTGTGCAGACAGCACCAATGTGCCCTGCTCCACCCAAGGTGGTGTATCTATCAACTCTAGGTGGAAACTTTAATACTGTGGGCAACATGAAGCCAGAGACCAGGGTTTGTGTACAGATGACATGGCACTCGAGGATGTACAGAATAGCACTGCTGAAGGGAACATCATTGACACTGGCTATAAAGAACAGCAAACCTGCCGCACTGCTTGATAAATAATGAGAAGCATGGGGCCCCAATCACTTTTGATAAGAGGGTAAATACATAAAGTGAAATAAGCCCTATCACAGCAATAAATCTTTTTCACTTTGATAGGGCTTGATAAGTAGGCATCATTTTTTTAACAGTAAAGAATCAATATATTTTTGACTTCTCATAAAATTATTTAATAAAATAAAAATGAAAATAAAATAAAAACTATACTAAAGAACTAGTAAAAAAATACTTGTAACACTAATCTTCTGCTATTTCCCTTGAGTTATGAGGATCCTCATTCTTCCTCATGTGCACACATACAGGTGTTATATTAGTAGATCAATTAATATGGTGTCATTAATATAGCAAAGTTTTAAGTACAATAATTTGCAAAGTAAAAGCATGTCCCTAATACTAATCATTGGGAGCACAACATTTTGTTACATACATGTGTAGAAATGAAAGACTAAACGCATCTAACTACTGTACCAAATCTCTAAAATGAGAATACTGTACATCCCAGAGGAGACGTGAATGTCACCATTAGTAACAATAATGTATATATAGAAGTGGGATTATTTCTTTTAGTGAAAAGCATGCACTGAACTACAGTGAAATACACTGTAGTGAAATACCTGTATAACTATGTGCCCTACTTTCTCCAGTCACTACTGTGCACGCCTGCTGATCTCCAACTTCCTCCAGTCCCTACTCTCTGCATTACAGATTTCCGTGCCCCACTTCCTCCAGTTATGGCTCTCTGCCCTACAAATCTCCATGCCCCAGTTCCTCCAGTCTCTGCTCTCCGTCCTACAGTCCTGCAGATCTCCATACCCCACTTCTCCAGTCCCTGCTCTCTGCATTACAAATCTCTGTGCCCCACTTCCTCCAGTTCTGGCTCTCCCTCCCTACAGATCTCCATACCCAACTTCCTCCAGTCCCTGCTCTCTGCCCTACAAATCTCCATACCCCACTTCCTCCAGTGTGCTCTCCGTCCTACAGATCTCCATACCCCACAGTGGCAAACGCAGGATTTCTAGAGGGGGGTTTTCCAATGCCTGATTTTAGAGTGTGGCCAGTCCATGAAGAGGGCATAATCAGCACTTATCCAGCTTTAATATGTTACATACAAAGTGTATCGTGTTGTATAATTCCAGCATATACATATATATATCGGTCTCCTTATGTACTGGATAGTGTATTATTATACAGTATTAATTATTAACCCTATTGATGGTCTATAGCAGTGCATCCCTAACAGTGCATGTTTTCCACATCTCCTAGTTGGTGCACATATTTATTACCGGCTGACACATTTTAAAAGATCCACAGGTGGTGCTAATCATTTCATTTGTGATAATGAGAATAACATGCAGCACTAATAACATTCTATTATATTACAATTTCTATTGAGGCCATGGTGTGTGCTGGGGAGGGGGTTTCCAGGCAGACGGAAACCCCCCCTGCGTTTGCCTATGCCCCACTTTCTCCAGTCCCTGCTCTCTGCATTACAAATCTCTGTGCCCCACTTCCTCCAGTTCTGGCTCTCTGCCCTACAGATCTCCATATCCCACTTCCTCCAGTCCCTGCTCTCTGTCTTACAGATCTCCATACCCCACTTCCTCCATTCTCTGCTCTCTGCTCTTACAGCTCCATGCTCCACTTGATCCATTCACCGCACTCTACTTCTATATTTCTCCATGCCCCACTTCCGCCAGCCCCTGCTCTCAGCCCTACAGATCTCCATGCCCCAATTCCACCAGTCCCTGCTCTGCAATCTACTCCTTAGGGTTGGCAATTGGAAGAGCAGAATCAAATTGTTAAAGCATTTTAGGCATTGGATAACATCTTTCACTGGTTGGTGACTATACTTTCTAGACCATTTAATAGTTAAGCCTTTGGTGGTACATTTATGCACATGTACAGAAAGCAGAGCTGGTTTGTGCATGTGTAATGAGCGCTGTCACTGGGTCAGTATTTCTCCCAGTGGAGTATTACATCACAACACATTAGGAGGACACATTCAAAAAGTAGAATGCAATAGTGGCAACCATCACAATTCCAGAATTTAATTACAAAACCATCACCATCAGACTAGAAACATTATGGGTTAATGATGGCCATACCTACTACTGCTCCATGCAGCACTTCCTTCAGTCAATGCTCCTTGCGGAACTCTATTCATGGTCACACAATTAAAGCTGCCAGACATCTCTAGGCTGCAGCTGTAAGGGAGTCTAGTCTACATTCCCAGAGGTCTGGGATGTCTCTTTGGCATTATGAATGAGTAGGCAAGTACAAAAATAGTAGAATATCATATCATTTTCACAATCCAGCTTGATATAATCAATACAGATTGCCAGTTGCATGTTAGCTATGCTACATATGAAATGAAGAATGGTTTACCTATGATCTCCTGAAACTTGCTTTCAGGAAGCAGGCAGTCTTGCCAGTTTAATTGTTAACTGTTTGTATTTGCGGTTAGGGTAAACATATTTTTTACTTCATGCATTCTTCAAAAAATCCATTAATCATGTATTATGTGGACTAATGCAACCCAATAGTAAAATATAAGTGTAACCCCTCTTCAGTGCATTGTGTGGAGCAAGGTGCATATGTTGCAGGGGGGTAAATACAGGAGACAATGGAAGGCAGTTGCCAACCCTGTAAGTGGCACACTGGCTTCCTCCATTGTTTCAGGTTCTGCTTTATGCACCTTAGAGCAGGAAGAAACAGGGAGCCCAGGTGGCATATGTTTCCATTTCCAGGGCCCCAACCTTGGAGTATGATCTCTATGGACAGATCTCCAGCCTTGAAACCGCATCAATGTACATAATAGAGGCAGGGCAGAGCCTGGAGTGCATGACTCCTATCTCCTTTGTTGGTTCTTCCCCCTCACATACATGGGACCTGCTTTCTCTGATGTTGCTGTGGGAGCAGCAAATAGCAAGAATGGAAGCCTAATCAGCAACAGGGAGTGTATGCGTGCTGGGGTGTTGGTAGTTTATTGGGGGAGGAGTGTGTGTCTGGTTGCTGCTGCTGGGGTGTTGGCATGGCAGTGAATGCAGGGATGTTGGCAGTGACAGCAGAGGGAAGGGAGTGTCTCTGAGTGCTGCTAGGGTGTTAATAGTGAATGCAGTGGGGAGGGTATGTGTCTGGGGTGTTGGCAGTAAATGCAGGGAGGCAGGTGAGACACCTGTGCTGTGCTGCTGGGGTGTTAGAAGTGAATACAGGGGGGGTAGAGTGTGTGTCTGGGTGCTAGCAGTAAATGCAGGGGTGCAGGTTTGTGACTGGGCACTGCTGGGAAGTGAATTTGCTTTAGCGGGAGTTTGTGAGAATGATGCTGGGACCGGGGTGTTGGTATTGAATGCTAGCAGAGGGGGGCACCTACAGCTATCTCGTCTCCAGGATCCTGGTATGAACTTACACCCCTGATATGTGGTGATACATCTACCGTTGCCCAGGGCTAGCTCTTCAGGCTGTTGGCTATTCCTGATAAGGGGGTCCCTGTCCATACAGGCTTTATAAAAGTATGTTATAAAAACAGTGATACACTGTGATGCAGCAACAGCTCCTGATGAAATGATTTGGGCATTAGACCTTCTCTTACTAGAATATACTCCTTTATTTCTCTCCTCCTGCACAATACTTTCAGGACATTAAGAACACGCTTACAGCCAGCTTCTCCCATTCTCCTGCTCAAATACTTGGCATATCAGATGGCATAGAAGATCTTAGGATATAGTTACATTATACCACACTGTTCACCACCAGCACAGTCTTAAAACACATAGGTCCACCAGGCCCTGCACTGACTTGCGTCTGTAGTTCTACAGCTTTACATTCAATTACTACTACATTGTGCCTTTCTTTGCCTCTCTGCAGACAACATACAGTACTTAGAATGCCTCACTTTGCTCCCTAAGGGCTTGCAATATACAGATGGTATACAGATAGTCATACACATACCTGCAATATACAGATGGTATTCAATAGTGGCATAAGTTCATCCCAGACGCCTGGAGGCAAGTTATAATTTGGTGCACCCCCCCATCACAGCCGCTGACACTGTAATGTAGCAATTTGCATGCAGACAGGCTATAGATAGACAACGGTGGCAGCTGATGGTCTGACATGAAGCTCTCCACTAGTGTATGGTGGCTTCTCAGGTGCCGAGAAGAGGTCCCATGTATTGGGCGGCCTTGATGGTACACTCCGGGTATATAGTTACAGACCTAAGTGGGGTGAATATGTTGTGGACAATGGAGGAGGTGCCCCTTCAGAGCTGGAGTCCGGCGGCAGTTGCCTCCATTGTCTCCCATAGTTCTGCCCCTGGTATACAGATAGTCATACGCATATCTGTCTCTCTTTGCACTCCTTCACCTTCACATGGGACAGCAATATACAGCATCCTCCAATGCATCTTGGACACTCCCATCAGTGTACTCTCCTACATGGATAGCTCCTATAGCCACATTGATTTAACAGTGACCCCCCCTTTAAAGGATGCTGTGGCTTTTTTGGATAAGGATGTCCTCATCTCACTTAACTGTAAATATCTTTATCATTGGGGCTTCTCTTCCCCTCAGCAGCTTTTGGCTACCGATTCTCACATCCCCCAGTCTTTCTCTAGGTCTTTCACTAATCTCTCTCTCTCATTGAGAATCATGGCAGCTGCCACTGGCCCGCCCTTGTCCCCCACTGGGGGAGTGCAGGAACTTCTTCCCTGCTCCCCAAACTCTATGATGCCTCTTCAAAGTTGGTAACACCTGTCCCTTTTATAGATTAAGGTTTCACTCCGCCTTATAATGATGTTTTCCATTAGTCCGTGCCCCCCTTTTCCTAAAAAACCCGCTCAAGGTCTCAGGCATGCAATATCTCTTCAATAGGCAACAATATTTAACTTTGAAAGGGGAGTACTTATTACCAATAACATCCCCGAGGATGTTACTTAAGGACAACAGAAATTACCTTATATCTCTGTGATTGGTACAGAAGCAGCCTGCAGCTTCATACAAGAATGACATTCTGCTGTAAACTCAAAACATTTATACAGAGCTGGTTTAAGCACAACATTGGCCTGGGACTGACAAGGACCTACTGTGAGAAATGGAGGAGCTGTCACTAGCGCTGTGTGGGTGTGACCACAGCCGTGTGGGTATGGCCAGTACCATGTGGACATGTACAATCAGTGCCAATGTTTCCCTAAATACATAAATGTAAAATAATTGCCTAATTTTGTGAGGAAATTAGAAATATAATTTTAATATATATGATTTACGACCAACAGTGTGGCCAGCTGGGCAGCTGATAATCATCGTGCTGTCATGACGATGGGTCTATATTTATCTGGAATCCAGAAGCTAAAGCTCCATTGATAATCTGGCCCTGCATTTATATCATATGTGATAATATTTTATATACATTTTTACTAATAACGCTGTACAACAAATTAATACTTTTAATTTGTTTCCTTTCTAAAAATAGTCATATATTACTAATTTGAGGTAAAAAAACCTAAAATGATTTCAGAATGTTTTTACTAGCTCTGTTTTTTGAGCTACACTACTTGCACTATACTGTATGTACATTAGTAATATAGTCATAGTGAAAAGCTATTTTAAAATAATCTGATATTTTCTTGATAGAAAATAAATAATAGTTGTTTTAATTAAATCAATCACAAATAACAACACAAAATGAAACAAACATACAGCATACGAAACAAACATACAGCATATGAAACAAACATACAGCATACGAAACAAACATACAGCATACGAAACAAACATACAGCATACGAAAGTACTAATATAGTGGCCTATGATTGAGCCTTTGATGTGAGGGTCAGATTAAAGACAGGGTGTCAGGGGCGGGCTGACCCATAATTTGCCGAGAGCAGGTGCCGCTCCCGGATGATGACAAGTCTGCTGCAGTGCCCTTGTTTCTGAAAGCACACTTGCATAGTGCATACACAATGGCTCTCAAGTTCCTTAAGCTTGATGTCATGTCTGCAATGCTTAAGGTACTTGGAAGCTGCACTTTATGCACTATGCATTCACAAGCAGTGACAGCCCTTTCTGGACGCATGGAAATCATCAGGAACGGAGCAGGTCACCAAAGTTAAGTACTTGAGGGCTTTCACTCTGTGTGGCATACAGAGGGGCATAATATTAATACTGGAGGGAGCACTGTGGGGCATAATATTTAATACTGGGGGCATAATATTAATCCTGCAGCGGGCACTTATGGAGGCATAATTTTTAATATGGGCATATAATATTAATTCTGGATGGGGTACTGTAAGGTATAATATTTAATACTGGGGGCACTGTGTGCACAATACTAATACTGCGGGCATTGTGTGGCATAGTGGGGGCATTGTGGGGCATTATATTAATACTTAGGGTATAATATTAATTCTGAAGGGGCACTGTGGGGCATAATATTTAATACTGGGGCACTATGGGGCATAATATTAATACTGGGGACACTGTGTATAATATGAATACTGGTGGCTTTCTTTGTGGCATACTGTAGTCACTGTGTGACATACTGGGTGCTCTCTGTGGCATAATGTTTATAATGGGGACTGTGGCATAATGATGGCACTGTGTGACATAGTGGCATGCGGGGCCATACAAATTTTGTTATGGCTCCCTCATAGGTCTAGCTATACCCCTGCCCACACTTGTCCTCTTTAGAAGGTTTAATACATCTCTCTCAAGGTCACTTATATTTGGAGAGTATGTTGCTTGTACCATATATCTGATTTGTATAATGTTCTGTGATGTTTTGTTTTCAACTGTAACATAAAATACTGTTTAACTAACTGGATATTAGAAGTCTCCTCTGAGTTCCATAACTACAGTATGGCATTATACCTTTATATGGTCAAAGAACTACATAGTAACATCTATTATTCTTATACTTTGCAGCAGCAGATACATGGTTTGCTACTGTCTATTCTAGTGAGTTTCTAGTATTGTTGTGATACATCCTAAAATTAATACTTTAATGGAAGGTATTAACTCTTTGACATAACCATTTAAGGATGTTTTCCAGTTGCTTATACAAATACTTACAAACCTAATTTCTTATATATGTGCTCTTCATGCATCCTGGTGGAACAGAATTTTTTATTTTGGCAAATAGTGACGATAATAAATTATAATTTCTGGGTCTAAAACCCAGAAATTCATAAATGGACCCCTTAGTGTCTTTACTATGCAGCCGTGCAGGAGTGCCAAGTAGGTGGGTACTGACTACCTTGTCTGAGGTTCCTAGAGGGGGCATGAGCCATCTGTAAGGTGGGGCAATGCCCTCTCTGATAGTGTACCACCACTTCATGGAGGCATGCACAATCTTCTCAGAGAATGGTTTTCCTGCTGGCTGTGACCACTCTCCTATGCTTGGCCAAGCTGGTTCTCTAGCACAGGGGCCTATGAAATGTCTTGGCGGCCCTGAAGACATATAGCAGTTGTGAACCTTGATTTAAAATTAATATATACAAGTGTAGATTCACATATTGTGGAATTAAACTCCTGAAATTTGCAGATGACACTACAGTCATTGGACTGATAAAAGATTCTGCTTATAAAAGAGAGGTGGACCTGTTGACGCAGTGGTGTAGCCAGAATAACTTAGAGCTAAACCCTTCCAAGACAGTTGAGATGATTATTGACTTTAGAAGACACTCTCTCAGTGTATATCCTTTGATTATACCAGTTATTGTGTCGGTGGTGGATTCTTTCAAATTCTTTGGTTCTATTATCTCCCAAGATTTGAAATGGGAAAAAACGTTGACGCTATCGTCAAAAGGGCACATCCTGCGGCAGCTTAGGAAATTTGGCCTCTCAAGGGAACTGATGATAGTTTTTCTAGACATCTCAAACGTTATTTTCAGTAGGCAATTTCATTGCTATATTCTTAATTAAATGTCAGGTCATCATTGTGCAATTGTTTTATTTTAAACATTTTTATTGTGCATATTTCTCATGGTTCTGTATACTGTGTATGTATGATGTGTTAATTGAGTACTTGGCCAGTGGCTACCGGAGTCAAGTTCCTTGTATATGTTGTATACTTGGCTAATAAAGTTTATTCTGATTCTGATTCTAAAGCTTTGAATTTAGTGCTATGGGGATTATGCTTCTGTTAAATGTTGTGTATGTTCTAAGTGCATTTTGCCCAATTAATTTATTTAATGGATGGGGCGAGTTGTCATTTGATGACTTTTATTCCTGTGTTAGAATAATTTCAAACAACATTTTTAGCTGCCCATTTTAGATTCTAAATCTGGATTTACATATATCCTTACATCCTGTGGTCACTTACTGTATGTTACAGAACTGTGCAGCCCTTGGTTGCATTACTTTTATAGCATCAGATACAGTAAGTAAATTCAGAGCATAAAGAAACCTTTTTATTATTAGCAGCCACGATCCCAATGATAAGCTGAATTTTTATTTTTACACAATTTGAGAAAAATATTGCTATGGCAGATGAGCAACAAACCCAGGGCGGTAATAGTCAATTTACCACTTTGCCAAGCCAGTATTTGCAGATGGGTGAGCCAGAGCGGGCATGGTCAATGGAACTAAAAACTCAGATTTTGTCATCTGCTCCACTTATTAATTTTTATTTTTTAAACATTAATTTATTTTATTAAAAAACAAACATTAATATATTAAAACAAGAATTAAGCATTCTTAAATGTTTCTTTTTTCCAGTTAAGTTATCCAACCTGAAATAACAGGACACATTTTCTGTTGCAAATAGGGCTTGATAAATATTTTGGATTGTACAGATGCGCCCAGTCACATTGTGGCGGATCACGCCACAAACGTTCGCACGCATAGCGCCATGTCATTTTCTGCACCTGCATAAGCTACGGAACGCTGGCGCGAACTGTGATCAACCATGCAGTACTATGGTGGTACAGGCACGAATGCAGTGCGCGTATCTGCGTGCATCTCACCCTATGCGTGGCACGATTTGCCCCGCCAGTGGCAAGGGTGTAGCTGGGCATATCTGTAATTGTGATCCAGAAATATTTTAAGAGCAGAGTTTAATTTAATTTGGTGCCTACGGTAAGTTTTTGTAGCAAAAATAAAACTAACAACTTTCCTATAATATTTTAATAAAACTATTTAAGTAATCTTTTTAACATAAAATGGATTTAATGTTTATGAAAACATTTTAAAATGCTATCAATTTTTTTGGAATGAGAGAAGATGGTACAGTCATTTCTGTCATAGGCTATCTGTAAATTTGGTCTGATAAGCCCATATTGTTTTATTCAAAGTTCCAAACCATAGTACATCTTTTTTTGTTTATAAACCCATGAGCAAAATCATCTGGCCATGAAATCAATGGCAACTATATGTGCTGGCAATCTATTTGACTGAAGATTGATATCCTATGCTCATGATTAGCTCCTTAACAGATGTTTTCCATAGACAAGCCAGTGGCCAAAGTAAAGAGTTGTAATAAATATTGAGAATCTTACTACCATCATTTTTCAAACAGCTTATGGGGAGACTTATACCCCTTTTACACTGGAGCTAAAACTCGGGTTATTGCAGGTTTAACCCAGGTAGCTCCTTGGTGTAAAATGGACCAGGGGTGGAATCCCGGGTCGAGTGACCCGGTAATGGGATCAACCCGTGAAACCCTGCAGTGTAAACGGGTTCCCCGGGTCATTCGACCTGGCTCCCGTTTACAGCATGGGGACTACCGGGCTTCTCGGTGCCTGGAGATGATGTCATCTCCAAGCACTGGGAGAAGTGATCCACTGCACCCGTGTACAGTGTGAACGGCGCCGATACGGAAATACTCCGGATCGGCGCCGCAAAAGAAAAGATATGTCCTGGATCTGACCCGTTTTGGAACTGAGTTCCAAAACTCGGGTCAGACCCAGGATTTAGGTCTAAAAGCAGTATTAATAAGCTGCAATTTCTTTTTATCACACTGCCAGACAAATCTGCCAGACAAAATGTGGTTTACAAAGCTGTGGTTTGTGGAGGTAATATTGCATGTTTCACGCTGTGCATACCCCGGAGCCAAGCATACGCACCTAGGGCCTGATTCAGCACGGTTCGCAAGTTTGCAATTGCACGCACGGCTGCATGCAAAAATATGCAAATGAAAGCGATGGCTCTGAGAACGCAGTAAAATATAAAGCCACCCAGCAAGAAATAAAGTCACCCACTTCCCTTTACTCACATTGTAATCTAATAGTGATTGCAATTGCGACCATGGACGAACGCAATCAACAACAGGTCCTGTATTGTTAAGGATCTGAACCAGTCTACTCACAGCAATCGATGTAATAATTGTTGGTTGTGCACACATCATTACAGCTAATTGTGCCTTTGACCATGCAACTTAAATAAAACAGGCTATTGATTAAATGATTGGTAGGGGGAATAAAAAGGGCCTTTAAACCAATGTGTTGTGTGCAAATGTGTATAACATACACATATATAGATAGATAGATAGATAGATAGATAGATAGATAGATAGATAGAGATTTATATATGAGATATAAATATATTTAGAAATATACAGTCAGGTGCATAAATATTGGGACATTGACAGAATTTTCAGATTTTGGCCTCTATTCACCACCACAATGGCTTTGAAATTAAATAAACAAGATGTGCTTTAATTGCAGACTTTCAGATTTAATTTGAGGGTAATTACATCCAAATCAGGTGAACGGTGTAGGAATTACAACGGTTTCTATATGTGCAACTGCAGCCTGAAGTCTGGAACACATAGACATCACCAGACTCTGGGTTTCATCCCTGGTGATGCTCTGCTAGACCTCTACTGCAAATGTCTTCAGTTCCTGCTTGTTCTTGGGGCATTTTCCCTTCAGTTTTGTCTTCATCAAGTGAAATGCATGCTCAATCGGATTCAGGTCAGGGGATTGACTTGGCCATTGCATAACATTCCACTTTTTAGCCTTAAAAAACTCTTTGGTTGCTTTTGCAGTATGCTTTGGGTCATTGTCCATTTACACTGTGAAGCGCCGTCCAATGAGTTCTGAAGCATTTGACTGCATATGAGCATATAATATTGCCCAAAACACTTCAGAATTCATTCTGCTACTTTTGTCAGCAGTCACATCATCAATAAATACAAGGGAACCAGTTCCATTGGCAGCCATACATCCCCACGCCATGACACTACCACCACCATGCTTCACTGATGAGGTGGTATGTTTTGGATCAAGAGCAGTTCCTTTCCTTCTCCATGCTCTTCTCTTCCCATCACTCTGGTACAAGTTGATCTTTGTCTCATCTGTCCATAGGATGCTGTTCCAGAATTTTAATGGCTTTTTTAGATGTTGTTTGGCAAACTCTAAATTGGTCTTCCTGTTTTTGAGGCTCACCAGTGGTTTACATCTTGTGGTGAACCCTCTATATTCACTCTTGTGAAGTCTCCTCTTGATTGTTAACTTTGACACATATACACCTACCTCCTGGAGAGTGTTCTTGATTTGGCCAACTGTTGTGAAGGGGTTTTTCTTCACAAGGGAAATAAGTCTTCTGTCATCCACCACGGTTATTTTCCGTGGTCTTCCGGGTCTTTTGGTGTTGCTGAGCTCTCCGGTGCATTCTTTCTTTTTAAGAATGTTCCAAACAGTTGATTTGGCCACACATAATGTTTTTGCTATCTCTCTGATGGGTTTGTTTTGATTTTGAGAGTCGACAGCAACTGATTCCAAATGCAAATGTCACACCTAGAATCAACTCCAGACCTTTTACCTGCTTAATTGATAATGAAATAACGAGGGAATAGTCCACACCTGTCCGTGAAGTAGCTTTTGAGTTGATAGTCCCATTAGTTTTGGCCCCTTAAAAAGTGGGAGGTACATATAGAAACCATTGTAATTCCTACACCATTCACCTGATTTGGATGTAATTACCCTCAATTTAAATCTGAAAGTCTGCAGTTAAAGCACATCTTGTTTGTTTCATTTCACAGCCATTGTGGTGGTGAATAGAGGCCAAAATATGAAAATCACACTGATTTAAACCATATGCCAGTATTCAATTTGGAGTGAATTGTCGGAATCGGTGATAATTTATCACCGATGACGTCATTTTCGCCTATTTGAAATATCCCGGTATTCAAAATCAGGACACCCCCAAAAAATTATCTGGACATCTTTAGGGGGGTCCTACAATTATTTCCCGAAAATTCCCGTATTTTTCACCGATCAAAGTTTCGCCAGTTCCCGATTTTGCCTACTTTAGAATTCTATATGGGGAATAGAGGGCATGCATGTGATACTTTTCCACCTGGAAAACAGGCGAAGGCGGCAAAAAGTCCAGCAGGGGAAAAGTCTGGACTTTTCGCCTCAAATTGAATACGGGTCATAGTGTCATAGCTGATAATATTTTTCTGACCTGTGTAATTTAAAAAAAAAATTAAAAATCAAATAGATGTGTTTCAAAATTTTAAAACAGTCAAATAATTTAAAACCATACATATATTTTGAAATTTATTACTTAACATATATTTAATTTAGCTTGAGTGATCTTTGCAGCCGACTCCGAAGAAAACTAAAATCCCGTATCCAGCACGAAAAATAGGCCAGGGAGTCCCCTCCCTGAGATCTTGCAATTGACCCCACAAGATTTGAAAATTGTGGGTACCTTGGAACGGAGGTTGTTGGCAGATGCATACCTATTACATCTGGTATTGCCTGCCAATGATACCCCACATGCTGTGTCTCTCTATCTGTCTCTTTATGTGTTAATTTTTAATTTAGGAGACCAAGAGCCTCAAAGGCTGCAGTCGGATTGGGGGGAGACAACCTCCATCATCTGTGTCACCCCCATCCACCACTGCCACCCTTGCCCAAGTCATCTATGGGCTTAGGGTGGCAGTGAACAGACAAACTGCAGTCATTGAGGCCATGCACCAATCAATCCAGATAAGCATGGGGGAGCAAACCTCAGTTCTGAGGGAAATTAGGCAAGATCTCAGGGAGATAAAAGATCGACTTCCTGGCCCAAGTGGATGCTCCAACGAGGTGGATCAGTGCCCTCCCCAGCAGGAACCAGCTCTGGGGAGGGTACCACCCGGATCCAGGATTTTTCATCTCCTGAATGACTTTTGTTGCAAACTTCAATCCAGATCATTCCATGAGCTATTTGAACTTTGGCCTACTATGAAATCTGGATATTGCCTCTTTAATGCACCCCCATCTTACTAATACTTTGAACTTGTATCTTGCCATCATATGTTTTGTCTGTTTAAGTTGTGGCAGACACATTTGGAGGTGAATATTTTGTTGGAGGAAGTGGAGTAGGGATATTTGGTGCTGCCACAGTCACCAAAAATGCAACATCACACATCTGCAAGTTTGTCCCCCTTCCAAATTCTTTCAGAAAATCGTGTATATGAAAATGTCCAAATTTATTTTATTTTATTATTATTTACATATATTTTGATTGTTTATGAACTATTAATTTTTGGACATTATGGCTGTTTTTTTTAAATAAATTTAAACAAAAAAATTATTATATGTCTGTGATTGTCATTTAAAAAAAAAGTTGCTATTTGTACTATTATGTATGCATTACAATTAATTTAGACAATTTCACTAGTGTATTTATTAAGAGTGGGAAACGTGCGGCCCTCCAGCTGCTGTGGAACATCCAAGCATGGCCTGGCACAGTATTGCTATTAAGGCAAGTAATAAGTGTGCCACGGCATCCTGGGAAGTATAGTTCCACAGCAGCAGGAGGGGCACACTATAAGACAACCACATTTCATTCCAAAAACTATTCAATTACACTCTTGATTGCACAATTTTGAATGTTTTTTTTTTTTAAAACATGTTAACTTTTAGTGCACTTATATTTCAATGCAAATTGTAAACACATAACAGTATGAAATTATTTAGTGTACATAAAGTTAATTGTCATTGCGTTCATACCTTTGAAACAGACTTGCAATATGTTGTTCTCTGCACCTATACTGCACAATGCTTACAATCAATGATATGGATAGTACCTGCTACTTAAATTGCTTGCTTGCATCGGTACCATCGACAACCATCGGAACCATATGCACAATACCTGACTCTCGTGTAGGAATTGCTAAATTTCCTGCACACAGTGAGAGCTCAGGTTTCGTAGGGACTCGCGATGACTAATTTATGCATGCCCCTGCAACGCCATTGAAACGCACTGGCACGCCTGCGTTCGCCCGACCACCCCCGTCACCACCCACAAACGGTGCTTCCTGTCATGGGTCTGCATACTTGCTGCAATTGCTTTATCGTTCGCAGTTGCTTGTTCACGCAGTGCAATGCATATGCATGCTCAAAGCACAAACATCGACCGGCTGCGTGCGAACACAGCCGTGTGATCCAACCTGAATAGGGCCCTGAGTCTACAGCCACACAGGGAGACAGACATTCTCTAGCCATCATCACATCATAAGATCTAGGACAGGGTGCATATTCTAAGTATATAATGAAACATTTTAAGTGATTCTTATTCTGAGAGCAATGGATAAGTATAAATAACAGTCCATTCACATTGTCCATTTGCATTTTATTAATAATCTGATAATATCAATCAGGAGCCATTTGCCAGATCATTAAACTGTTTGTCATCATGCCGTGCTTTTTTCTTTTTACATTACAACTGTGTCTCTATCAATCCATTCCTTTCACAGACCATATGTTTACTTAGCGTCTAGCAGAGCCGTGTAACATACTGTATGGTATTTCAAAAGTATTTTTTCTTGTGGGCCTATTGAATGAAAAAAACGTCTGTATATCAGCTTCCTGGTAATCTGACCCGGAAAAAACTGTGGAATTAACTGAATATAAAACATAGAACAAAAAAGAGATGTCCAGCCTATCCTAAATATTAAATTATATTTAATTTAAAGAGTTATGCCCTGCTCTCTCCAAATCAATAATTCTCAATGCTTGTTGAGCACCTTAACCAGAGTCTACCAATTAATATATATCACACCTGCTGCAGAAGAGAAAAAGAGGTATTGCCCACCTGGCAAAAAAACAAATAAAAATAAATACAATTCTGTGCTGGTGTAAAAATTAGACTTATATAAAGATCGATCATGAACACATTTATTCAGGTATTCAAATCCCATAAAACAAGTAAAATAAAGATAGACCAACCTGATTAGATTATGTATGATGGACAATTGCTATGTGCAAATAAAGTAGATTAAATTGTAACAGTCATTTTTAACATGCAACATTGTAACTTGGTATCAATTCTTGTAGTATTATTCATATAAGATAAGCAGAGTCCACATCCTGGTTCCTCATGATTTAAGCTGTTTTTATCGATTTTAAAGGAATCCAAAACCGAATCTGAACCAAAACATTTTAGGGTGGTTTTGCCAAAACCAAAACCATAACATTTGAGGGTGGTTTTGGCAAATTTGTGTGGTACAGTGCGTATGGAGAGGTGAGAGAAGATCAGTGATGCATCAGTATTTCTGAGGAATTTAGTGGTGAAAGATGGGTGAGTATAAGGCTAACTAGGAGGAGATTGCAGTAGTTAAAGAGGGAGAAATTACAATAAGATGAACTGGATGTGTGGAGTAAAATAGAGAAGCACACCAAGGAAGCGGGCACTGGGAAGATTACTGTGGGCTACTTGCACTGGTCGTAGGTAAGAAAATGAGCTCTGTACTGAACGTTTTGAGCTTTAGGTAGCATTGTGACATCTATATGGATATGGGGCATAGGCAGTTGGACACACAGGAAAAGAAGAGTATAAGAAAGGCCAGGGGTGGGAGAGATGGATTTGGAGAGTTCAGAGAGAAAAAAAAATAATTTTAAGGACAGAAAAGCAGTGGGCTGAAAGCAGAGCCTAGATCAGATAGGAGTGGATGGGAAGATGTGCCAGATATAGGGCAACAGAATGGACATTCACAGTAAGAGAGCCAGATGGGAACAGAACAGTACAGTAAGTGAGAGAAGACTACAGCAAAGAAAACATCATAAATGATCTTACATTTTTTAAATGCTTGATTGGAAGAATTATACCAAACACCCCGTACCCCCCAATGCCCTGGAGAAGTACAGATGGAATTAAAAAAGTTATGCCCCCCCACCCACCTGCATTTACCAATATATATATATATATATATATATATATATATATATATATATATATATATATATATATATATATATATATATATATATATATATCTACATATACAAACAACAAGAGAGCAAACAGCGGCACTCAGAGACTGGTAATCCAAGCGCAAAAAGTGTATTGCGATCAATACATGGTCCAACGTTTCGGGACACACGCATCCCTTAAGCATTTATATATATATATATATATATATATATACACATCACACATATATATATATACAGTATATATATATATATATATATATAAAACATACACACAAATATATATACCCATTCACAAAATTAAAGTGAATAAAATCTGTCATTTAACTTATCACACAGTCTGTTGTGCAAGCTCAGGCTGATACGCTGCCTGGTCAGTGTCAGTCACTCTGGGCTGGCTCATGGGTGGGACTGCTAGCCAGGGAGGGTGCATGAGTGCAGAGGGAGAGGTGGTGCTACAAGCCTGCAGCTTGATGTTGACAGTGCCGTGCTGTCATTGTGCTCGGCAAGCAGCGGGCGGCAATTGTTTACTGCTCGGCTGCAGTGCAGTACAATACAGTGCTTCTTAAGTCTCCCAGACCATGGTGGCGGAGATGGGCCGGCACCTTGCACAGTGTTGCATCTTCATTATTACGCACTCAAGTACCATCACGGACTGGACCAAGTGAAGTGAATACAGGGGGGTGTAGGGGCAGCTTAATAATTTTTTGTTTTGCTTATGTGCGCCAAATGGGCAGCTGACCTGGACTGCTCAGTTCATAAATTACTATTAGGTGCCACAGCCTAATTATGTGCCCCTGACCTCAAGGCCTCGGGGCCTGGGACGGGGGTACCCTTTGTACCCCCCTGTCGCCAGGCCTGCTGTCAGTCTGCCTTTGTTAATTGCATTTTTCTCACCATTATGATAGCAATATACTACTTCCTGCAGTACAACATAATGCTTCAGATGATGTAATAACAGTCTGTTCCCACACTGCTTTTATACAGATGCAGATTTGCAATCAATTTATCGACGGAACTTGGGAAACCTGTAGGAATTGTTGCATCAACTTACAAGGCTTAATTTACTTCCATTGCTGCAGAAGAGCTGCAAGTTCATTACTTGCTCCCTGAAAAAGTCCTTTTCTATAACTGGAATTTACATTATTTTTCAGGTTTTGATAACCTAAACTTCTTTTTTGTAACCTTTAGCAGTTTACCACTTACCTTTGTACCGTTTCAGGTTATTAACTGTATTTGAATTGCTTACATTTCAATATAAAATGGAAAAATGGGAGTATTCTAAAACTTTTGGCTGATAGTGTACTACAGTATGAGGTCTAACAAATGGATTCATAGTGTGTCATTACGTCCAGCAATGGTAATTGTAGTTGCAGGGCCGTACCTAATGGTGTGTGACCGGTGTCACCGCACAGAGCACAGGGCTCTATGGGTTGCACTGTTGCTGCCCCATACCCCTTGCTTCTGGCTGCAGGGTATATAGAAAGGCACCCTGCAGCCAGTATCACTGCGGAAGTGCTGCCCGTAGTGTCCTTTGGATGACACAGGCAGGCAGATGCTTCCGGCACTATTGCCTTCTTGGTGCTGGTGGCCCCGCCCTCTATGTGCGACATCATTATGTAATGTACAAAAGGGGTGGAGCAGGCACAGGGTGCTGTTAAACCCTGTTACTGCCCTATGTAGATGGATGTAATGCCAGATACAATAAATGACTCTCACCATATCAAACTGCTGTGTTTAATGTATGTGCCACAGATTTTCTCTGTTATTGATTCAAGTAAAGGTGATAAAAGCTAATATCACAAATATAACTTCATTGTGCACATAATACAAGGCACAATCTTCTTACACTTTATGAGACTGTCAATTTAACCACTTGCCTGGCATGGTCCCATATTTCCGACCACACCAGGCTGTGCGTTATCTGATCTGGTTGCAATAATGCAACCTGTCAGATAAACAGAGTAGGCGGCTGCAGGAAGAGAATCTTCCTGCAGCTGCTGCTCTCAGAGGGACCTTCTGGTCTCTCTACTTGCCTGCACCCTCCCCCATTGTCTGCTGATCGGTCAGCACAACAGGACCCCCCACCCAGCGGCTGCAGAGATTAGCAGCGCTGGGAAATAGTAAATTAACCCACCCTCACCTGCTAAAGTGTACCTGGCAGGGTTGGACTGGCCCACAGGGGAAATCCCTGGTGGGCCCCACTGTCTGTGGACCCACCCCCTATTCTAGGTGTCAGGTTCCAGACCTCAAATTATAGATTGTTATGCTATTAGATGATCAGTTACCAGGAACACTGATCAGCATGGGGGCTTGGTTCTCTTCTATAGAAACTACACCAAGATTTGGCCATTGATTAGCCAAGCATCTGTGGTGGCTGACCATACCCCCTCTGGTGGATGACCACAACCTTTAAGCATGGGCCCCTATCACTGTAGTCCCCTGGTGGGCCCTTCATATCCCAGTCCGACACTGGTACCTGGTGCCTGAAGACGCTGTAAAAATTAAAGTCGCGATGGTCGCGATGTTTCCGATGTTCCCGAAGCTCCGCTGGAAAAAAACTTTTTTACAAATGTTTTAAAAATATATATATATATATTTTTATGAAATCATTTTGGATAAGTTGAAATAGATGTTCTTCACTTAATTCATTCATAATAAAATAACAATTTCTGAGCGGTTTTTAGAAAAAAGAATTGTCAGTTAAATGGTTAAAGGGTAACCAATGAACAGGTATATGATACAGTGTTCCACCAATCAGTTCAGAGCAGAGCCCCAAGGCACAAGAGTTGAAGCAGAAGTGTTACTTTTGAAGTCTGAACAAGAAACTTTGAGCACATGAATAAACTTCACCACTTGCCATAAACAGTCTCTTTCTCATATGTTGAGGTTGCCAGAAGTGACAGATCAAAGCTGCAATTTGAGGTTTCACCTCCAAAGTATGAAAAGTAAGTACTTACATTTTAGTTACATTTTCATTTTGTTCATCGTCATACTTCTACATACTTTGTACTGCTTCTGATCTGTTTGGTAATGTTTAACTATTAAACTTTATTTCTCTGTATTTTACTGTATGCTGCACTGACCCAATGTTATAGCATGTAAAGCATGGTGATGTATTATTGTTACGTCATGATTTTCTATGAATTACTTTGCTATAAAATGTTATTTTGAGAAGATAAAGGATTAAGACCAGTACAATCTGACAGTATATACTAATTATAGATGGGTAACCAACATCACAATGAGAACATCAGTGACACTGCATGTAAAATGCTTCTAGCTGTGGCGAGTAGGGTATAATGCAGGACATTTCTTTTACCCTTTTGCATTTTGTTTCTGTGAACGTGAGTAAATAAAGGAGGCAGCGCCCAAACTACCCTGACGCGCCGTTTTGGGATGTAGACATGTAGTCGACATTGACAATGTCACCAGATTGAGGACATGCTTAAAAAGTTGACATCATACATAACACCAGGGAAAATGTCGACATTGTCAAATTGTCAACATTTACATTAAGCTTATGGTCACCGTCAGGGTTAGGGATACCATTAGGATAAAACTGACAGTATAAAAACAGTGTCGACATTTTGACCATGTTGGCATTACATCAGTGCCGACATGCTGAATGGTAAGATGGCCAATGTCAATGTTATGAATATTTCCATTGTCCAATGACCTTGTTCAAGTTTCTACTCCTGACTACAGGTATAAGCAAAGTGGGTTAGGGGGGCAAAATCATGCTTTTACCAGCATTAACAATGTCAATAAATCTGTGATTTTTAATGTTAGTGTGTAACTGGCCTCAAGCTGAGAAATAAGCATCTCATTTATTAAATTAAGTGTTCTCGGTTTTTTGCAATAAACATTACAATACATATTTACAGCTATATATGTAGCATATAATTCGACATCATGCAGTAAATATTTTCTCTTTAATTTAGAGAGAAAATGTCTTATTATATAATTACAAAAAACAAGTTTATTTTTCTTTATAAAGTCAAGTGATACAATGATAATATAAGTATTTGTCTGGAACCCATTCGTAGGCAGTATTCTCAGTATGGTATCTCCCATTCATACAGTGACACAGAATTTCACAGCATACTGCTAGTGAGAATCCCAATATTTGCACTAAGAGCACAGTGGATCCTTTCAGTGGCTATACTGTATGTGTGAGCTGCTGGCCAATGCTAAAGCAACTTAAACAAATTATCTTTTGCATTTCAATATTTCTTAGACAATATTTGGTGCCCACGACATATAACTCTAGCACAGTAAAATAATTAAGTTATGAAAATCTAGAAAAAAGATGAAAAGAATACTACTGTAGGCCTTTCATGCTATTTGCTACTAATGTACCGGATTTTATTATTGTCTTGAAATAAATGTATATTTATGTATTTTACAAAGCAACTGTTTCTGCTCCAATGGGTGTCTTCATATAGTATGTTTAGCCATCTGCGCAGGACATTTTAGCAAAACCTGGAAGAGTAAAAGTATAAAGCCGCGTATCCACTTGTGGATTAAACAGAGCGATTGAACGATTACGACATCGTAATCACTCAATCGCTCATTGATCGTGCATAAATCGGCCAGTATAATGTTGGAAAAGACCAGCGATGTGCGCTCCCGCTGGTCGTTTTCTGACATCTATCATTGCCTGAACATGAATATCAATCTGCCGATAACGACAGATTGACCATGTTCAGGGATGAGGGAGGGTGTCTACACTCAACGACACATCGTTCAGTGTAGGCACTACAGGGGATGAGGAACGACTGTATGCTTACAATGTTGTAATTGTACTGTTGTTCCAAAATCTACACGTGGATACGCACCTTAAAGGTTATAAACTTCAGCTGTCTAATATATGTGCTTATGTTTATTTTTTATATAATCCTCTTCTCAATCATTTTTCCTGTTTCCTCTTTTATGGCAGTATCTACAAAAGTATAATTTGATCTTTAAAAAATTGCTATTATAAAACAGATGTTTTATTTACCTAACAAATGTGTCTGTAAGTTTTATTGTTGTGACTTTAGAAATACTAGTAGGATCTTATATAACTAATGATAGCAGGTTTCTTTCGGTGTACTGTATCTTTCCAAAACGTAGGCTCTTTGGAGGAAGGGCAGCTTGCACTAATAGTGGCAATTGTAAGCAAGACAGGGAACGGTTTAGCTATGTTTAATTTTGTAATTGATGTCCAATAATGAATGTGTTTGGTGCACATAATATAAATTAATTACAACATAGGAACAAGTGGGATGTAAGTATCTGTGAGGTATGCCTGTCAGTGAGGGCTTTGTAAGTAAGTGTTAGAAGTTTGAATTGGGTTCTGAAGACATATGTCTGTTTTGTGCCCCATAATGCATGACAGAATATCAATGAGTCCCTGCCCTGCCCACTAGAGCACTGCTACCTACGAGATCTCTATCAGAAGAGGTGCTGCACATGCGTGTCAGATCCAATCGCTTGTGGTTGGTGGATAGACAGAGACAGGGCAGTCTGACCCCTTGCCCCACTATATTTACACTTTGCTGGTGCTTCTCCTCTGCTGGTCTACCCCTGTGGTAGCCATTTGAAGAGTGGGCACATAGGCTCTTACTGCACATAAAGGGGATGGAACTGGCCAAAGCTAAAGTTCCCTACTCTCCCGGATCCTGCGGGACTCCTGATTCAGTGTTGTGTCTCTTACTGCCCTGGATTGTAAATCGGAACCTCCAGATTCCTCTGATTCTTCACTTCCCAACACAGCATGCCGGGGGGGCCTCCAAGGAGTTGCTGAGCAAAGACAATGATTTGCTTCAGTCACTATTGCCGTGATTCAGACCCGGACGCTCTGAATCAGGGAATTTTTTTTTTTGTTGCGGCCTCCTGGCCGCTTGCTAAGCTGTGGGTGACCACCCACAGCTTTTGCGAGCGGCCAGGTGATGGTCACGATGGTCGCAACCATCGCGACCATCGGGGCTTGCGACGAGACCCTTGTGGTAGGGTCTCGTCCGTCGCAAGCTCCAGAGAGCTTCCTGCTCTAACAGAGCAGGAAGCTCTCCACTGACATCACTGGTGATGTCAGTGGTGCCTCCCACAAACAGCAGGCGTTCCTTCGGGAACGCCTTCATTTGTGTAGCCACCCCCCCTCCCCACCTACAAGACGGGGCAAGCTGTCGATCAACATCGACAGCCGCCCTTTTGTACTGAGTCCCAGAGCAAGAGAATTTCTCTCTTGCTCCGGGGCTTGCACATGCGCGCGCCGCGTGTGCGCAGTACCCCACCATTGACCCGCTTGTGAGCGCTATGAATCAGGCCCTATGACTGGTGTTGCTTGTGACTGGTGTTGTGCTCATGAGTCCCTGCTGTCCATTCTCAGCAACCCCTTGTTGATCCCCTGGTTGGAGATCCAGCAGCAGAGAATGGGTGCATGTCATGATCACAGTGCTGCTACTAGTAGTGTGAACTATAACTGAGGGTAAGAATTTTTATTAATAGTCTTTAGTTAACTCCCAATGTGAATGAAAAGAGAATTTCCTCACTGTGAACACACAGAAAGGACAATACAATAAAAAGTTTTAAAATCTATTTTTTATCATCTTTAAAGTAAGTCTGTAATTTCTTATCATATGTGGTAAACCAACAGGAATTTAGGCAAAATATAGGTTCAAAAGTAGTAGAACAATATATATCTAAAATAGAACATGGCTACCTTGATAAGTTTGATCTAAGCGTAAGTATATTTTATGTAGCTGGTCAATACAGTGATTTGTGGGGGACTAAAAGGAGCCTGTTTAAATAAATACTAACAGGATGCCAAACACAATTCCTCAAAGTAGCTTATGTAACTGATAAGTATGATGTAGTATAATAATCCATTCCTCGGATTGGAGTAAGTGGTGTTTAATTAGATTGTCTGGAAACTGAATGATTTGGAGGATACTATAAAGGTATGGAAAACAGCACAGCCGCTGCTCCGGCCTCCTAGGAAGGCAGGCAAGCCTCTCGCAAGCTGCTGACCCCTTCTGCCCCCCCGCGATTACATGAGAATCCCCGGGCAGCGATTCATTGCGTCATTTTGGCCCCGCCCCCGGCTTCACAATGCTGGGATTATCGCCATTGTGTAGAGGGGGAGGGGCCAAAATTATGCAAATGCATGGCCACACTCTGCTCCGCCCACAACAGCCAGCCACGCCCCCCAATTTTGCCGATCTGGCTGCCCCCTCCCGGAAGGGGCAGCCAGAATGTCGGCATCTCTGAACTAGACACGTGCTTCAGACAGAGCATGGCACCCCCTCTCAACGTCGCTTGGTGCATTATACTACCGACTATAATCTCTCTGAAAGAAGTTTTCAAAAGTAGGCATGTATGGACATAGCACATTATTATATAGATATGCTTTCCTTCAGGATTATCACCAGTCTAAATATATCCAGGACATCCACAGGGTCTGGTTACTGAGGGGGCCTAATATGGGAGGCGTGGTCACACCCCCTCTTGAAAAAGTCCCTCTCTGAAATTGGCCCGTGTCCCTAGAGTGCCCCTCCAACAAGTCTGGACTCAGGTAATTAGTATCCCACCCCCCCCTTCAGCACCACTGACTATATCATGTGCTCTTCTCCAGAAGTGTCACCAGTCTTCTTATTATACAGTGCGGATCCTTTGTCCGCCATATGGCACAAGACACATGGCGCGACCTAGACGCCCCACCATGAGTAATAATTTCCATTCCAAACAGGGCTATTTGCTGCAATTTGAAGATAGGTGTATGGGGACACATCTGTATAATTCAGAAGTGTAATTTTGCAGCGGTAAGGAATTCAAATCAACTGATTAATATAATACCATCCTGCTAAATAAAAGGTAGTTTTTGCAATTTGTGCAATATTAGATGGAGTTGTGTGCCTAATCTGCATTTAGCTATGTGTATCTGATGCTAGCTTTTACACCTCATAGGCGCTGCTATTTAAGCCTGAAAATCCATACACTTTCCCATAAAACTGTGTGCAACAGTATAAAAGTTCTGTTGGTGTGTGATGTCAGAATCAGCGCTTGGTCTGCCATTTTACACATTGGATGCTCATATATGACCCTTATTTTGGTTAATTTTCACTTGCTGTCTTGTATGCCTTGTTCATAGAGAAACAATAACAACACTAACATTACCATTAAGATTTCTGTAAAAAAGATTGTGTCCAATAGCTCATATGCTGGATTAAGATAGCAGACTGTATTTAATGAGTGTTCTGGGAGTCAGTTTTCTGTAAAATAAATATATTTTATGGCATATGTTTTACAACATTTGCTTTATGGTTTACATTGCAGCATGATTAATGTAATGCATTTTCTTTTTTAGATATATGTTATTTGGAAAAGAGAAGATGACATTTCCAAGACTCATTGGTTTCCTCAGTTTATTGAGCATCATAAAATGCCAAGAATCTGCTATTTCTGGTAAGTCAGTAGCAAGTCAAGGCTGTATTCAAGTGCACAAGAGTCTTCTTATGATATAATTACTTAATAAATCCCAATATTAGTGCTCAAGTAAATAATAAATCAAATGGAAAATAACTGTATAAAATTACTACACAAATAATAGTTAATAAATCATTTTCAACTACATTGTTCTTTATTTTATTTTATTATAACGTAGTCCTTTTACAGTTGGATAGAGTAATAGTGGTTCCTAGCCTGTCCTTAACCCAGAGAATACATAATTCCATACTATCTCAGGTATACCCAAAGATTATCGGTTCTAATCTGTTTAGTCGGTGGTGTGTATGTCTAAAATGTCATCAAAGTAGGAATTGGTGGGTTACATTACTTAACTTTTGTGGTTGATTTGACATGGAATGACCCCAGAGCTTTTATAACAAAGACAGTAATAAATCATTAATGGTCATTAACAAACAGAGGCTTGAGGGCCTTGCTTACAAGTTTACAATCTACAGTATAATGTACACAAACACACCTTTTGCATTGCTTCTTGCATTTTTTAAACCTAACCTAATAATTTTTTTATCACAGTGTATGACTTTCTTGGAGAACTTAGGGTTTCAACATCTGCAGATGTCAAAATAGTAAATGGTTCAAAACCAAATCTATCAGCTATCCGCATAAACTCTGCAGTGCACCTGAAAAAAGACAGGTAAGAATAAATGTTATACTGTATTATAACACAACTTAGAGGTATTTAAAGGTTTTTAAAGTGTTGTATAACATTGCACTGCACTGCTAAACAGTGCACTGACGGTCGGGTGTACAACTTTGCAAACCACTAGCCTTATTTTTGTATGTTGGAAAGCAAAAAAAAAAAGTAAACTAATATAATATACAGTATATTATTATTATTATTATTATTATTATTATTATTATTACCGTTTATTTATATGGCAGCACAAGTGTTCTTCAGCGCCTTACAAAGTACATAAACAAATAATTTGACAAGTGACTTACAGTACAATACAATATAGGACAAGGACATGGATAATATACATTGCTACATTAGTGACCATAACACCTAGATATGCAACAGAGCGTAGGCAACCAAGTGTTAGGTGCCCTAGTGGGGAGTAAGAAGTAGATGAAAGTAAAGTAAGGAAAAGCACAAGAAGGTAGAGGCCCTGCTCGTAAGAGTTTACATTATAATATAATATAATATAATATATAATGGTTAAGTAAACCAAGATCATATAATAGCTTAAATTCAATTAGGAATCACATCTGTCAGATTTAACTACCACTGGCCTAGTGTTGTCACTAGGTGGGTGTGGATCACACTGGGTGTCACCCTCCTATGGAGTAACACCAAAATGCTGCCTCCTCTTCTGTGACTAGAAGCCAAGCACTGCACTGTGCTGTTATTGTGCAGCGCCCAGCTCCCGTTCACTGAGGAGGAGCTGGCAGTGCAGAAAAAGTCTCCGCGAGTGCTGGGACTGCCCCCAGAGTGATGAAACAGGGGTGTGCCACAAGACTTTTATAATATCCCAGGGAGCAACATACACAATGTCATCATACCTTGATTTCATTGGTAAGCCCATATCCCTTGCTATTAGGCCACACCCCCAAACTTTTTAATTGTGAGAATAATATCACACCTCATCTGATTAGATTAACAGGACAGCTCTGTGAGTAAATAAATGAATGATAAAGAAATCACATCAATGATAGAATTGCACTGCCAAGTCCTTTCACAAAAATATTTTTAAGCCGTCATCCAATAACATTCACAGTAAAAGTGGAAAATGAAAAAATACAGTGCTAAAGTGCTAGTCATGTCATAAGGCATAGAATATTTTTTAAAGATCAGGGAGTAATTTATAGTTAATATACACTAAATAAAATACAAGGAGTTTTGTATGAATCCAATTTAACAGGTTCATTTTCTGTCAGGAGTAGTGTCAGGCTGCAGGGTAGAAACACTGGTAGCCTCAGTTATACCATGGTGACTCAGGCCAATTAGGTTGTTTATTGTTTGGTTTGACATCTTCCCTGCCAGCCAGGAGTGAACAGGTGCCAGACATTCATTCAATAGTGTTATGAGGACTTTACTGATCGATTCATTGGGATTGGTCTCGGCCTGATGGATTTTTCAGGGTGTAAGTGGCACTCATTCATTGCCTGCTATAGTGTTTATGTGTCCAGTTCTTTCTGTCATTTGTGCATTATCCTCACCATTGCTGACCTTGCAGATTTTAACGTTTATGCCAGCCGTCCTCCTCAACTTCTGGTAAGGAAATGGTTATTATTCTTTACTGTCTGCCTCGACATTTACATGTTACTGTTTATGATTGTATGCTACCTGCCCTGACCTCAGCTTGTGACTTTTGTATCTTGTTAGCTGCTTGCCCTGAACTTGGATCTGTACAATATTACAGTTTACTGTATTGCTTTTAGTTCAGTTTCTAAAATATCATTGTTTGCACATAACACCTGAAGACAACTGAGTACCAGTGAAAAGATTTTGCTCTATGGGAAAGATGAAGACCGGACTCAGTTCTAGAGGTTTACCAGGAATCTGTCATTATACATTATACTTCCATGCATAAAACATGAATATTTTTAACAACATCTGTTCTGTTCTTTTTGGAACCAAATTTTCCACAATGCTTAGGAGACATACAACATGGGATCTAATTCTCATGAACCCTAATTTGCTATGTATATTTAACATTAACTTCACTACTTAGTTATCTAGTGGTATTCTAATATCATTCCCACATGTATATTGCATGAATAACAAAATAATTGATATAATTACATTTTAACTTGTATCTGTTGTCAGACTACAAATATATTTGTATTTCATTTGGGGTTATGTACCCTGGGAATCCACTTAATGTGAATCAAATTGTATCCTGCAACCATTTTTGTACAGTGTCAATTATACACTACAGTATGTCATCTCACATTTTATCATCAAACTGCGGCATATTCATTTTCTATTTCACAAGCGAATTGCCCAAGTGCAGTGTAGTTAACTACATAAATGCATATTAAATAATAAATAAATAAATAAATAATAATGAATACCCACAAGACAAACATGGGTTTCATTGGCATGTCTTAGCTGAAGTAATGAAATAGAATAGTAAGAATTAAAAATTGTTTTTGAAATACACAAACGAAACAATATTTGATGCATTTCTGCTGCAAAGAGGGTAAGTGTCACAAATCGGGTACTTAGACCCTCTTACCCTACTCAGCACTGCTAATTCACTGCCTAGCGCAAGTCAGCTGGCCAGTCATGTCAGGACTGACCTGCAGCTGCCCTAAGTCAGCTGAGTAGTTTCAACCATCCACAGAGTCCCTGCACTGTACATGACTCTCACATCCAATCCTGTGTTAGAGCTCCCTATTTAATCGGAATGCAGTCAATATCCCGACCATGGGAATTCCGGCATCAAAATGTAGGCTCCAGAATCCCGACACCTATCAGAATCCCAGCGCCGGCATCCCGACCGCCAGAATCCCAAAGGTAAGTAGCGGGGTTAGGGGGAGGGTTAGCATTAGGCACTAGGGGGAGGGTTTGGGTTAGGCACTAAGTGGGGAGGGTTAGGTTTAGGGTGTGGAGAGGGGGAGGTTAAATTTAGGCACATGGGGGGGAGGTTAGGTTCAGGCCTCGGGAAGCGGGGGTTAGGGTAGAGAGAGGGGGCAGATTAAGATACCTACCGACAGGTGTTGATATCCTAACCCTCGGTCGGGATGCCGGCATCAGGATTCTGACTGTCCGATCCTGTGATTAGGCCACCCCTCTTCCCCGGGCTAGCTCTCTATGACCCTACCAGTGACAGAAGTTGTTCCAAGTTCCTGAGCTACAACATCTGTACTAATCTCTCTGTTAATTCACTTGCGTGCTTTCCTTCCAGTGGATTCAGCCTGTCAGCTGTGCTCACCATTCTGTAAGAGTTATTATCTGCTCATCTGTTGTAATCAGAACTACCATACACAAGTGTGCTGTTTGCCTCCAGCAGCAAGGATTCATTCATCATTACAGTCTTGTATACCTAGATTTCTGCATGCAGTCTTTCTCACCTATACTACCTGTGTTCAAGAGCTGCTTCTGACCGTTCAAGTTCCTTCAACTGTTATCTGCAGACAGCACATATTATAGTGTGTTACAGACTGATCCATCCACTGACAAGTACTATACTAAGCTGTTAAAGGTATAGCTACTAGCTACTACTGCCAGGTAGCATACTTAAGCAGACCTAGATTTACTCTGTTTTTTTATTTCATACAGGTATACTGAATCAAAAGTATCATTCAACTTTCGAGTTTTATTCACTCTAGTTCTAGTCAGTCCTACCCTGCAGCCCCAGTTCCGGGTACAGGGCTGGATTAAGGGTGGGGGGTGACAGGGGTGGTAGTCCCTGGGTCCCCACACACAGAGGGACCCCCACACAGGAACATGTGCCCGGCACCTGTTCCCGGGTAGAGGCTCTGGAGCTGCGGCTGTTCGACAGACTGCATGCAGCAGCACAGTCAGGGTGGAGAGGGGGTCAACTTTTTACAGTATCGCATATATCCCCCCCGATGCCTCCCCTCCAGTGGTGGCATTGGGGGAGGAGCCAAAATTACAAGCCCCGCCCCCAGTGGCGGCATTGGGGGTGGGGCCTAATTAATTGAGGTGCCTGGGTCCTTTTGCAACCTGTAGTCCTGTACCAGGCCAGCAGCAGTTGCTGCTGCTGCATCAAGTGTAAGTATGTATGTGTAGTGTACTGCTTTAGTGTGTGTGTGTGCAAGTTTGTGCTCTAAACGCACAGTCAGTTTGTAATACAGAGACTTCCCTCTCAAACAGAGCCCACTACTGTAGCACTTTCTGAAGTCATGAAATTACTATTGTGTACAAGTAAGTCTGGGACAGCGCAGAATGGCACAAGTGTGAAAATTCAACAGCATACTGTAGGAATTCAGACAACTGGGCATGCACAGTGATGATCTTCCATAAGCCATGGCATAGTGCTACTTGATTTATGGCTTGGCTACACTGGGCATGCGCCACATACTCCATTATCATTGTAACCCCTCCACTGGGCATGCGCCAACCCTGCTGACATTGACGCAAGTTTGCGGTTTAAATGGACAGTCAGCTTGTAATGCAGAGACCTCTCTCTCAAGCAGCCCACTACCAGTTACTGAACTCATAAAATCACCTTAGTGTCCAAGTCTGGGACAGCATCGATATTGACGCAAGTTTGTGCTCTAAATGCACAGTCACTTTGTAATACAAACAGAGCCCACTACCAGTTGCTGGTCATGAAAAATCACTATAGTGTCCAAGTCTGGGACAGTGCTGGCATTGACGCAAGTTTGCGCTCTAAGGTACAGTATGTAATAAAAATCCCACTTTCGCTGTTTGACACCCAAAGCACTGGGCATGCGCTCCACATGTACTGTATTGAATACTGAATATTGTAAGTGAAGATTTTAAAAATAATAATAATAAAAATATATATATATATTTTCAAGGTCTCAAACCCACGGGACAAGAAGAAGGGAGAAGTGGTGAGACTAGGCATTAGACCGCCAGGCTACACGCTTCACCCATTACTACAGTTCTGTAGTTTGTAAAGTAATGAAATCACTACAATGTCTAAGTCTGTGACAGTGCAGACAGTATTTACATTGGTGCAAGTGTGCAATTTCAACCACGCAGTCAGTGTGTAATACAGAGCTTAATGATTTCAAACTTTATTAGACATTCTTCTATCGCTTTATTATACATTCCTGATTCCATGTGGAAAACGCTGTAATAATGTATAGTGTACTGAATCACCGCTGCTGTCAGCCAATCATCGGGCGGTGATACAGAACATGCATTGGAAATCAGACGCATGCGCTATGTAGTTTAGGAAAAGTGACACCTGGTGGGCAAAAAGTTGTATTACACGTAATTACTTTTTTCCAGCATTACGCTACGCTACATTTCTAAACTTTCTGTGTGGCGCGACTCATGGCATGGTGTGTGGCGCACCTTGCGTGGTGCGATAGATAAGCCTATGGAGCAACAAACTAGCTGGGCACTTCTGTATGTATGTAATATTGTGCATTTGTGTTAGTGTGTGTGTATACTGTTTATGTGTATGTGTGTTTGCCCTTCCCTTCATGTAGCCTGGGCGGGGGGGGGGGGGAGATGTGGCTTTGTTTGGGTTATTTCTTTTTGGGGAGTGGGGGTGGGGGGTGGTAGGCTCACCTCTGTGTGGCTTGAAGGGGGCCCCCATGGCTAAATTGCCCTGGGGCCCCCACAACCCTTAATCCGGCCCTGTCCGGGTACTATACAAATTCTGAATCTGACAGTAAGATTAAGAGCTCAGTTAATTTAGGATATCTCCACCAGTGGATAAATTGGGTTACAAGTCTCCCTAGTTTTTCTATCAAACCATACCTGCCTGATACACTAAAATGATAATTGATTCATTTCAATCTGCCAGTGATGTCTCTAAAAGAGTTGGCAGTTATTGGGTTCTGACAGGAATCCAGCACATTGAACATGACAACTGTATGCCGATATAATAGAATTTCAGCTAAGGATCAACTACCTCTCATCTCACCTGTTCCTCTGAGATCTAGCCAATGAGACCGTACCTTGCCAATGCAGGAGGAGCACAAAAAATGTGTTTTTTTGGGGGAACAAAGTAGAGCAGAGAATGCATTGAAAATTTAAATAACCTCAAATGGGATTAGACGGAATGCTAGCAAGTACTGTAGTTTCAGGTATATGATTGCAAAATAGGTATTAATTATTAGATGATGTAATGAATATGATCTATGGCTTCAGCTTCAATGACCAGGATTACTTAATATGCAGCTTTATCACATCCTCTTCAGTCCAAGTAGGCATCCAAGGGGTTAAAAAAATGCGATAAGCTGAACCATGGGACAAGCGGAAGTGTATGTGTACAGATGCAGGGGAAGTGTATGTTTACACATAGGCTTCCTCTGCGCGAATGAGCAGGACCAGCGTGACTGCCCACTGATTGGCTATGAGAGAACAGGCTGTCTGTCAAACTTTCCCCCATAGACTTCAATGGTGAGTCCTATGATAAGAACAGCAAGGTTCACCTCTATTAACCCTATGGTTCCCATCAAAGGATACAATGTAGTGGTTCCTACTATAGACTTCAATGGTGCTTTACTAACATTGAAGTCTATGGGGGAAAGTTTGACAGACAGCCTGTCCGCTCATAGCTAATCAGTGGGCAGTTCCTACGGAGACGCCCGCTGATTGGCTGCCGGCTCCTCTAATGACAGGAGTCACCTGGGTCCCGCTCATTCGCGCAGGGGAAGTATACGTTTTTTTTTAACCTCTTGGATGCCTACTTGGACTTGATCTACACTAGGAATAGGTGAGTATGGATTTTTTTTAAACAGGTTACATGGATGCTACATGGATAAGAGGACGTGAACGGCTACAGGGATTGTGAGTGAGGGAGTAAATAAGTGAGTGTATGTGAAATAAAAAAATAAATCCTTTGGTTTCCATGTCCTGTGTTTATTTTAATATTTCTTTGCAGGTGAACTAGAGTTACCAGCAGGCCGTTAATGCTCTGCATGGTGGTACTTGTGGTTCTCCAAGTACCAGTATGTGGGGGAGGCTTGCTGGGACCTCTATTTCTACTGTGAAAGTCAATATTATATCATCTTATTTTTTACACAATCAACAAGGCACCCACCATCCAGGAGTGCTGGGGATAGCCCCAGGCTATCAGCCCAGGCCTGGGGTGCCCTGGTGGGAGGGGACCCCTTTTTTGGGGGTCCTCACATCCCCAGGGATCCCTGGCTTGGGCTGGCTAATGGTCAGGTGTTGAATGTTCTGGCCAGGGGACCCGGTGAATGGGTACCAAGGCTGTGGCATTACACCCCCGCTAGAAAGAGTCTGGTGCTGGTTGCATCTTATTTGCATCACAGATGAAGCACAATGGAACCTGGTGTGAAAAAAAGCCATAACTGCTCGCATCGGAGCCCTTTTACACAGGTTCAAAGCAGCGGCACACAGATGTAGAAATGTTGGTCACCAAATTGATCAGTCTACGCTAGCAATGTCATTTTGTCGCTACTATGTATTTTAACTATGCAAGTGAGGTGCACATTTTGAGCAAAAAATATGCTTGGAGGAGCAAGGGACCTGGGGCCTGATCCAGCAGTGCATGCAAGTGCATTGCTGAATGCAGATACCCGATTATTAGGTATCTGCACGTGCGCAGGACCCATTCTGTGAGTGTGCAGAATGGGTCCTGCTAAGATACACGCAAGCCCTTGAATGCCTGATTGACAGACAAAGGCACTTAAGGGGTGGTGCAGGTTGGGGTCGGCCGGCGTTTCCGGAAAGAGGGCGTGTCCGCCCTATTTTCTGGGAGTGGCCAGCCTAGGGACCACGTGGACGTACGCAGTCTACTGGGCTCGCAAGCTGGCCAGCTTGAGTAAGTTGAGGCTTACTCAGCTGGCCGGCCTCTGGCGCCATCCACCATTGCGACCATCGACCACCGATGGTCGCGATGGTGATCCCAGTCTGTGACCTCCGTCGCAGTACTGGGAATGCAAATGCAGTAGGGGGTCTCATACACCTCTTGCTGCATTTGCATTATTGCAAGGATCGCAATTGCCAAGCTGCCTGTGTGCATATATCATTTATCTATAGCCTGCGTGCAGCTTTGCAATTGCGATCCTTGCTGAATCAGGCCCCTGGAGCATTGAGAGGGCCTATTTTGTGTGACTGAAGCAACAGTAAGAAAGGACATACCTGTACTTATTATAGTGCTGAGGTTTGGTTACACTGCAGTTCTCTGAAGCATGTACAGATATTTGCGCTGAATATGCCTAAAATAAAAGTCTTACTTTAATTATTGATACAGGTAAAACTGAAAGTGAAATAAATTTTGGAAATGGCAAAAAAACCCTCATGACCTAAAAAAAATCTTAAATAACAGACCCGTATGCCGTATTAATATATGGCAGAAAGAAAATAACTCCAGGGACTAATGATTAGTAGCAGAAAGACTTTAGTTTAGGTGCAGATTATCCTGCAACCATATACTGTATAACTATTCATTAAGAAGTTCACCACATTCCAGGATGTCACCTTTATAAGAGCACTGTATATTGAGCTGGTTACATATGCTGTAATATTGCAATGTGTGCACCGGAAAACCAAACTGATGCCTGATAATAATCTGATGGAAATTGTCTGAAGCAGTGTTGGGTATGTGCATCCAGAGGATATCTGGTATGGCCTAGGGTGTAATCATCTGCCATACCTCGGCTACTCTTCCCAGTAGCAAATGGCATATGTCATCCAATATGGCCGGCCTCCACCATAAGAACGTCATAATTAATGTGACAGATAACTGCAAGGCATTAATTATACTAACTGACAGATTTATAGGATATTAAAACCAAAACCAATTGGTTAAAGGCCAGCACAATAAAATATAATTATACAATAATAGTATAGTATACTAGAATTACTTTCTGAATTTGCATTGTATTATTTTACTCTTTCTTTCAGCGCTTTTCCAGCAAATGGATTACCTGCAGATTACTCCATCATTGCCACGTTTCAAATATTAACCAATGTGCCACAAAACATCTGGACTCTATGGCAAATTATTGACACTAGCAAACAACAAAAAGTTTCATTTCATGTGAATAACGATACTCGGACGATGACATTCTTATACTCGACACCATCTAAGACTCTCAGTTTTCAAACATTCAGCAATATTGAAAGACTTTTTGATGGCAAATGGCACAAGGTATCTGTCAGTGTAACTGGTGATAAAGCCAGGATGATTTTAGACTGCCTTGAAGACAGTGCAGTTGCCATAGCTGAACATGAAAAGAATGGAATCTATTCGTTCATGAAAAAAGACTCAGGCTCCAACACTTTGGTAAGAATTTCCAAGATAAATTGATAAATTGTATCAAGTGTACATAAATGTTACTGTGCAGCTGCTTTCTGTGATTTGCTGGTAATTGACAACACTACTGGGACATTAATGGAAACTGGTGCACAGGAAATGATGTACTGTATCCCAAGCAACCAATCAGATTCTTGCTTTTGTCTTTAGGAATTGTTTGAACAAGGTCAGAGTAGCTATTTAGCTAGTGTCAGTGACCTTTTTGTAGCCTGCAGCTCCTGCTCATTCTTTATGTTCACAATTTTGAAGTGGGCTTGGTGCTGACAGTGACAGTCACATCACAGGAATGTCCACAGCAGGACAGAGTATTTCATAAGATTATTGTACTGATAATGTGGGGGGCAATTGCCAGTTGGCTTCTGTAATTAGGTTAGATACAGTAGGACTGCATGTAAAATGGCCAATGTCATGATCTGAGGAGGGAGGTAAGAGGGGAAGACACAGATTGTTAGGAGAAAGTGCACGGTACTACAAACAGAACAGTAGTGAGGCAGCTTTGCTATATGAAACACACCTCTATATATGTCTATATTACATATTTTTTTATAACCAACTTGTTCTCAATCTACATTTGCCACTTGCTACTGTAGGTTGTCCCCAGTTTCAAAGTGGTTAGGTTAAACCACTATTTTGAGGCTAGATCATTAAAATGCTCACAGCAGCATACAGTATTGCAGGAGATGAGTCAGTGACCTCCTATGATTATGGCTGCATATGACGGGGGCAATGCCATAAGGTGCAGAGGGGAATGGAGGCAAGCAGGATGTCACAAACCTAGAATTAAGCTGTCCATAGACTGCACAATAGTGCAGCTGCCCAGCTGACATGAGGGTAGGCCCAATAATCAAAGTACTTCCATATATTGCATGATGCATGGAGGCGATCTCAATTCACTGCTTGAAGTTGGCTGAATGACAAATCAGGTAGATTTTATAACCAAACCAAATAATACATACTGTTTTTCAGCCACTTCAGACTGTGAATGATTATCATTCAGTGCATGGCCAGCTTTAGATACTGTAGTGGAAACAACAGGATGCCCCAATAGTGCAGACGAGCAATGTGAGACTCCTGTAGACCGATTAAAGAGGATTGTGGCATCAAAAGCACATCGAGTTTCTGATGCAGTCTGGCATCTCCGGGAGTGCCTGAAACTCCCTCACAGTGATGACACAGGGGACATGCTGTGAGGCCACACCCCTTCCCTGCGAAGCCAAAAACTATTTTTTTTGGGGGGGGGGGTGGCTATTTGGCGCACTTTGTGACACAGACACCAGTGACACCACTGCTATCTATCTATCTATCTATCTATCTATCTATCTATCTATCTATGGGCACGATTCTATTCAGCGCGATGTAAATAGCGCCGGGAGTGAGCTCCCGGAGCTATTCAATTCATCGCGATGTTAGGTTGGGGAAGGCTCATTCTCGCGCCTTAAACAGGGTGTTTAGGCGCGATAACGGGTATTCCCCGACCTAACTTCCTGGCGCGAGGCTGATGTCCAGGCGTGAAGGGCAGAAAACAGCCTCGCGCCGGAACTTTTGTCGGATTTCTTCTCTCATCCCCGGAGGGATGAGAGAAGAAATCATTAGTCGGACTTGGCAGCGCGGTGTATTGAATAGCTCCGGGAGCTCACTCCCGGCGCTATTAACATCGCGTTGAATAGAATCGTGCCCTATCTATCTATCTATCTATCTATCTATCTATCTTTCTTTCTTTCTATCTATCATTATAATTTTTACATAATTTCATAATTTTAATATCTTACCAAAACTTTAATATTTTATATATATATTTTTGCTTTATAGGTTAACATCCAGAAGCTTGAATTGCACTGTGATCCAGAAAAAGCTTTGTCAGAGCAATGTTGTGAACTTTACGATCAAGTGAGTGAATAACCTTGTTTGGGAATCACATCAGCACAGTACTGTATGTAACCACTAAATATTAGTCTTATATTTACATGGCTAAAACAATAGTGTCTCTCTAAATAAAGAGCCAACTTACGTTCAATACTGTATTTTGGGGAACTCAAATTAGTGCAACATAAATGATGTTGGAATGTAACAAAGCTAACCAGGATACATTCACATGCAGAACATAAAGGGACACATCATGGAAACCTAAACGTTTCTATGGTTTCAACAAACTTGTTTTCCTGTTGTGGACAATGCATGTTATTAAAGGAACAGGGGCAGCAGTGGCAAACGCAGGATTTCTAGAGGGGGGTTTCCAAATGCCTGATTTTAGAGTGAGTGTGGCCAGTCCATGGAGAGGGCATAATTAGCACTTAGCCAGCTTTAATATGCGTCATACAAAGTGTATTGTGTGTCATAATTCCAGCATATAGAGGACCAGCAATCATTGTAACCCATTAAATGCAGCAGTAGGGCCATCCTGCCTGAGCTGAATGCAGTGTCGGACTGGGGCATAAAGGGCCCACCAGGGAAATACAATCTCAGAGGCCCACCAAGAGTCATGGCCAGTTGCTGGAAGGGGTGTGGCCACCCAACAAGAGAGGAGTCATTATAGGAGCTGCATTTTATAGTATATAAAGAAAAAAAAATACCTTTCAAATAAGTTCAGTATCACTTATACTACTGTATTTAAAAGAACTACAGAGATAAAATGTCTATCAATCAACATAAAAAACTTTATTTATACTGATAAACATATGCATGAATGACTAGAAAAATATAAATAACAGAAAATGAAACAGCATATACCTCCATATAATGCAGCCATCCCAAATGATGACCACAGAGAAACTATTATAATGACCACACAACCATAGCTCATAAAAGAAAACCATCCTATAAAACATTAATAATACACATTATATCACTGCCAACATGGTATTCCTTTCAATGATGGAAATTCCATTTTAAGGGTATTATGTGGCTGAGGTTTACTAGTGTAACCTTTTACACTAGTAAACCCCAGCATGCATAAATTATCAACTGCTTGGCCATACGCAGCCATAGCACTGAGAGCGTGCTTGGCTGTTAGCAATTCTTGAGTAAGGTCAGGGCCTGTGCAATTGTGTGCATGGGTCCGATGTTACTCGTGTTACCGATTGTTTCGCTATATTGCTAAGTATTACGGATGTGGGACAAGGAAAAGTGGGCGTCCTTATGTGAGGCTATGATCGCAATGCTATACTGCGATCACAATGCATGTGCATATCACAGCTGATACTAGCAACTGCTTTGCGTGCACATGATCAAAATAGTGATCCGTAGTAAATTAGGCCCACAGTGCCCTCATTTCACATTATGCCACACAGTGCTTAGTGGGAATTACTGGGAACGTGGTAGATAACTTTATGACCTGGGTGCAGTTTAGTTGAACCCCAGATGTGGGCCCCCTAAGCCTTTGTCAATGGTACTCCCTGCACCCACTTTAGCTACTCCCATGTGTGTTTATTGGAATATTAACACCATAGGGCAGATTTAATTAGCCATTGGCAGCTCGTGTTGCACATTTTTTCCACACATTATGATATTTAGATTCTGCTCGTACCTCTATATGGTGCAGGCAGAATCTGTCTTCAGAAGTTAGGGCGCCGCTTTTGTGGGTAACTTAATTGGCCCACATGTTTCTGGGACTAAACTATATGTGCCAGTACCACTTATCTGGAAATTTAGTACACACAATAATATAATTTGTTGTCTCACGAGACTAAGGACCCACAAGCCTCACAGACAACCATCAGTCATTACACCACCCCCCCAGTCTGTATAGTCCACACACACCAGAATGCAAATACCGTGAAGAAGACAAGGAGCCAGGGCCTAGTCTAGTCTCCAACAAAGCCAGATGACTGTAACTGCACTCCTGGAGTCCGGGTGAGAAATAATGCTGCTACCCTGAAAGCTTATCATAGAGTCTCCTGGTTTAAAATATCATCAGGTAACAACAGTGTGCAGCAGAGTTGCAAGATGCCACCCGCTGCAACATCTCACCACTCCAATCACACTTTTATGTGACTTTATTTTTTGGCATCTATCAGATAGGGGCAGACTTGCCGACATTCTGGCTGCCCCTTCCAGCATGGCCGGGTGTTGTGGGCGGGGGGCATGACCAGGCATTGTGAAGCAGGGGGTGGGGCGAAAATGACACGATTCGGCATGAATCGCGTCACAGGCCCCCCGCTTCCTGGGCATTCTCACTGATCGCAGGTTGGGACAGGAGGGGTCAGCAGCGTGCGGGAGACTTGCCTGCCTTCCCGGGAGGGGCACCCGATTTTTGGGAGGCTCCTGACCAAATCGGGAGGGTAAGCAAGTATGGATATGGGCAGCATGGTCAGTGTAATGCTTAGCATTACTGCCTCACAGCACTGGGTTTAATCAGGGGCGTAGCTAGGGCGGTTCGAGTGGAGCGTGAGCTTCAGGCACCCGCAGGTACAGAGGGAGCCGCAAAGGATGGTTGCAGTGCTCGGTCCCGGCTCCTTCCCTACACGCTGCCCCTGCAGCTGTCATTCAAGTGATGTGGGCGTATTGTAATGACACCACCGCCATTTACAGAGAGCCATGGAGGCAGAGCTTGGACGGGGGGAGCCATCTGTCACAGTGAGGAGGCAGAGCTTGGACAGAGGGAGCAGCCAAATGTCACAATGAGATGAGTCGAGGAGGGACGGAGGGAGCAGCGCCTGTCACAGTGAGCTGAGGAGGACTGGGGGGCAGAGTTGGAAGAGAGGTGGCATCTGCTCTGGACCTTCATGATGAAAGCAGTGTGTACTACCTGCCCACCCATAGGAGTGGACAGTGATGCATATATGGCTTGGTGCGTGCATCCCAAATATAGATATAGATATAGGTGGACTTAATCTGTTTGGAAAATGTATATGGGTGGTTAGAAGGGGGTAAATACAGTGCAATACATAATACAAAATGAGAGGGGGGGGACTACATAAAACACAATGGAGACAAGGGCAAAATGATACATAATACAAAATGGGGAGGCAGAGAGAATACTACAGAATGGTCCTTTCTCCAACTTGGATCTGGCAACAACCATCCTTAGAACTTTTCTTTATTTTGCAATGTCCTATGTAAACGTGCATTTATCATTATAATCATATATTATAATCAGTATATGGATTTGTCTCACTCATAACATGTATAAATTGTAATCTGATTAAACAATATTATGTTTGTGTATTATATAGCAGAAGAGGGGTAGACTATAGTTTATTCTTACGCCTCAAATTAGCCTAACATGCTAGCCATGCCCTCTTTGGTGAAATACAGTTCAAAGGAGGCGGGGGGCGCTGTTACATAGGCATGCTCCGGACGCCTTGGCTACACGCTACACCTCTGAGTTTAATCCCCTCCATGGCCCTAACCGGTGGAATTTGCATGTTGTCCCTTTGCTTGTGTGTGTCCCCTTCGGTTTCCTCCCTGCAATCCAAACAATTAACCCTAGTGTGCATGTACATGTGGTAGGGAATATAGATTTTAAGGGCCACTGGGGCAGGGACTGACGTGAAAGGCCAAATATTCTCTGTAAAGCGCTGTGGCATATGGGCCTGATTCAGCAAGGAATGCAAAGGAGAGAACGCACGCACTCTGCCAATGTTTCCACACTGCGTATGCATCGCAGTGCGCGAACTAGCAAATGCAATGGGAACTGCGTCTGCAGAGGCTACGCAGACCCAGAGCAGAGTGATTGACAGGAAGTGCCGTTTGCTGGTGGTGACGGGGAGAGTGGTCGGGCGAACACAGGTGTGCCAGTGCGTTGCAACACCGTAGCAGGGGCGCGCGTAAATTATCCGCTACAATACCATATGCAGCCTGAGGCCTGATAGTGTACGCTGAATTAGCAATTCCTGAGTGAGGTCTGACCTGCCTTAACTGTACGTATGGGTCCGATGTTACTGATGGTTTTGCTATATTGTCCTAGTATACGGATGTGTGTAAGGGGAAGTGGGTGTCCTTATGTTGAGCTGTGGGCCTAATTTAGACCCGCTTGCAAGCGCAGGACGCTCGCAAGCGGGTCGATGGTGCCCTAATGCGCATGTGCGAGACCCGCATAGCGACAGTCAAGCTGTCGCTATGGGTCTCGTACCAAAGGGGGCGTGTTGTCGATGGTGACTGACAGCACGCCCCCTTTGCTGCCCAGACGGAGGCGTCCTCATGGGAACGCCTTCCGTCTGGGTCCGGCCCCACTGACATCACTAGTGATGTCAGTGGGAGTGCTTTTGGCTCTGATAGAGCCAAAAGCACTCCTGGGATTGCGGCAGCGAGACCCTACCGCAGGGTCTCATCGCAAGCCCGATGGTCGTGATGGTCTTGACCATCGCGACCATCTTTTTGGCCGCTCGCATAAGCTGTGGGTGGTCACCCACAGCTATGCGAGCGGCCAGGAGGCCGCTCCATTTTTAGGTAGGAGGGCCCTGATTCAGAGCGAGCGCTCTGGTCAGAGCGTCCGGCTCTGAATCAGGCCCTGTGATCACAATGTGATTGCAAACATTTACATATCACCACTGATATTAGCAACTGCGCAGCGTGCGTATTAGCAGAATAGCGATCCATGCTGAATCAGGCCCTATGTGTGCACTATATAAATAATAAATAGATATTATTGCTGACACATTGACTGTTTGCAATACCCTGTACACAACTTAATAATACACCAATTGGTCCACTTGTATTTATAAGTAATACATCTATAAAATAAGTTTGCATAATCAATTTTGTTGGTGGGGGCCCCACAACCTAATTGCCCCAGGGCCCACACAAGCCCTAACTAGGCCCTGTCTATGCTTGCTGACACAAACTTTTACATTACTGTTTTGTTAATTCTTTTTATTTTATTACAATTTCGGGAGACACATTGAAAGTGCATGTCAGCAAGCATAGACAGAGTGTGATCAGAGGGCCTGATTCAGACCTGCTCGCGAGCGCACAGCGCTCGCAAGCGGGTCGATGGTCCCCCACTGCGCATGCCTGAGCCGGCTCCGGCGTGCGCATGCGCGAGCCCCGGAGCGAGAGAGAAATTATCTCGCTCTGGGACTCACTACAAAAGGGGCGGCTGTCGATGTTGATCGACAGTTCGCCCCGTTTTGCAGGCGGGGCGGGGGGTGGCTACACAAACGGAGGTGTTCCCGAAGGAACGCCTGCCATTTGTGGGTGGCCCGAGTGATGTCAGTAGGTGGAGCAAGTCCACTGGGGCTTGCGGCCACGAGACCCTACCACAAGGGTCTCGTCGCAAGCCCATTGGTCGCGATGGTCTTGACCATCGCGACCAATACCTGGCCGCTCGCATAGCTGTCCGTCTTTAAAAAAAAAAAGGGACGCCCTGATTCAGAGCGAGAGCTCTCAAAGAGCGTCCGGCTCTGAATCAGGCCCAGAGTGTGATCTGATGTTGCCTGTATGTGGCACTGGCTGCTTGCTTTATTCATAACCAGCCAAGTACTGTAAATATAAAATCAAATATTTCCAGTAATTCCAATAATTACCTTATTGGCTTAGTTTAGTATGCCTTCCAGTCTGCTGAGCTTGGGTGTGACTGTGACTGTGGTCAGTGCTGTGTCCCAGGCTCCTCTGTGTCTGCGCTCCTCCCCCTGCTGATGTAATCACTTGAATCAGTGTGCAGCTGCTGTCAATCACTGAAGGTTCAGCCTGCTTCTCCACGCCCCTCCCCCTGACGTCACCACCGCTGGCATCATGTAGCTGAGCCTTAGCAGCAGCAGCTAGTGGAAGGTAAGCCATCGAGAGATACCTAACCTTTCCCCGGGGGAAGGTTAGGTTAGGCACCCCCCGGGAGACTTAGGTTTAGGCTGCGGGAAAGGGGGGGTTAGGTTTAGGCACTTAGAGGAGGATTAGTGTTAGGCACTAGGAGAGGAGGTTAGGATTAGGCACCCCTAAACGAGGGTTAGGGTTAGGTTAGGGGGAGAGGTTAGGGGTACTTACCCAAATTATCGATCGGGATCTTCACCCCTGGAAAAATGTGCAGGTACTCCAACCCAATATAAGAAATAATATAAAAAGAATTACTGTCAAATTATTCAATAATGGGAGAAAACAACATCCTATACTTGAAATACAGCTGGAAGTGCACTTGTGTGTACCCCCACATTACACCATTGTACCCAACTGAAATCTTTACAAGGGATATTAATCTGAGTTGTAGTATACAGATGTACAGATGGTTATAGTGCATTATGTAGTATAGTGAGCTATTAATCAAAACGCTTACTAATCGCACTATCGTAGTACTACAAAACACTGGACAGACCGTAAATGTATATCACTGCGTGTGACTCAGCTGTGGTCTGGTGTTTCATCCAAAATAACAGGTACGGTATGTATGTGGCGTGGGTGGTCAACTTCTCCTGATGCCGCACGAGAGAGGTCAGAGAGAGGAGAAGCGTGTGCTAAGCTCTCTCCATTCCAAGCCAATAGTCACAAAATATCCACCTCCCCTACAAGATCTTTATTGTCAATAACAAAACATTAACCCCATCACACAAAGCTATATCCCAATAGCTACAGCCCCAGGGTTTAAAACACATTTGAGTTTAAATTAACCCTCCTCTTCTTCTAGAATCTATATACTACTGTACCTTGTTACTTAATGACTCCTATTTTACTTACACAAAGCTCAGTAGCAGGTGAGACGCTCTGAAGGATCTTGCAAGGTTGAAAACCTACAATAGTTATACAAAAGGGTAGATAATAATTATTTATTAATTATAGTGATTATTTTTATGATCTTTTTCATCTGCGATACTTTCTGTGTTTCTTTCTTCCCCTTAGTGTGAAGGAGCTGCAGAGTTGAGCCTAGGTGCTAATTCTCCACGATGTTCCTCTTCCAAGTGCTCACATGGCCTGTTAGGTCCTCAGGGACTTTCAGGGACAAAGGTAAAAATATATTACATATATAAATAGTACATTCAGCAATAAGAAAACGTTGCATTTGTGAAATTGATTTCTTTTTTATTTTTAGGGGCATAAAGGGCACGAAGGAGAAAGAGGAGATGCTGGACGTTTAGGGAATATGGTATAATTCATAATAAATGTACCAAATGTTATTGTCTTCCAAGCATTAGTAACAAAGTATATAATCCATAAAGAAGAAAAAATTATTTTGGTTTTGTGCTTTAATAATACACAATAACATTTAACTGAACTAGCAGTTAAGAACTGGAGAGACAGGTTTTCATTTTTTGTATTAAAGATAATCATTAAATGCAAAGGAATGATTGGTTGCTCCATGGTAAAATGAAGACTTTCCCATTAGTACATACTGGATTAAATATTAATATACACAGGACCATTAATGGATTAATGCTATTACCTCCTTCATGCCACAAACTACTTAGTACCTGGTAGAGCTAGAAAATGCAATAATACTGTAATTGGAGGACAAGGGGTACTATACCAAATAATTAACAATCTTAATATGTATTGAGAGACATTAACAGATGAATAGAATAAAATACTGTATATTGATATGCCTTTAGTTATTATACATGAAGGACAGTATTGTTTGACGTTATACTTGGTGCCTGGGCATCAAACATAGTGTTAGTAGACTAGGATTGCAGGAGAATAAATCTCCTAAATAGAGTGGCAGCCAGTTCTACTAATAAACACAGAACTATTAGATTTGCAGCAGAACGTCATAATACTGCATAATCATGTAATGGTATCCCTTAGTCAGATTTACATATTCCGAGCCTAACATGGTTAGGGTGGGATATATTATTTACATTAAAACGTAGGGCCTGATTCATTATTGCTAAAGCATATGCAGGTGTACTGTGCATGCGTATGCATTGCAGTGCACGTGTGCGAAGGCACCACTGCGATCACATAGAACACGGAGAGCTATCGCAGAGTGATTGACAGGCATTGAGTGTTTGGGGGTGGTGACGGTGGAGTGGTCGGAGAAACGCAGGCGTGCCTGTCCGTTTTTTAACGCCACTGCATGGGCATGCATAAATTAGCCAGTGCGATTACATACACAGCTTGAGTACTTACTGCGTGCAACCAGGGGCCTGATTCAGACCCACTTGCGAGCGGCTGTCCGCTCGCAAGTGGGTCGATGTTGTGCACTGCGGGAGCTACGTCGTGCGCATGCGCCAGACGTGACGAGCGAAGAACTTTCCTTCGCTCGTTGTGTCTGATCAAAGGGGGCGTGCTGTCGATGTTGATTGACAGCACGCCCCCTTTGGTGGGCGTGCCGGGGGCGTGCCTCCCTGACGGGGGCGTTCCCAAGGGAACGCATACCGTCAGAAGCCGGCCCACTGACATCACTAGTGATGTCAGTGGGAGTGATTTTGGCTCTGATAGAGCCAAAATCACTCCGGGCCTTGCGGTTGAAAAACTCAACCGCAGGCTCCGGCTCGCAGTGGCGATGGTCGCGATGGTCACGACCATCGCGGCCATCAAACTGCACGCTCGTATAAGCTGTGGGTGGTGACCCACAGCTATACGAGCGTCCAGGAGGACGCTCCATAATTATGGAGGACGGCCCTCATTCAGAGCGTGCGCTCTGCTCAGAGCGTACGGCTCTGAATGAGGGCCCAGGTTAGCAATTTCTAAGTAAGTTCAGGGCTGCTGTAATTCTGTGTGAGGAGCTGATGGCGATGGTACTCGATGTTACCGATGTTTATTGAGGTTTGCAAGGTATTACGAACGTGATATAGCGGTAGTGGGAGGCAGTGGGCGTCTCTATGCTGGCAGTGCGACGGCATTGCAATAGCATCATTAGCATATTTTCACAGCAGAACTGTGCGCAATTACGGAGCTGCGATCGCAATAGCGTTCCTTAATGAATCAGGCCTTTAACTCTTTAAAGCCAATATGTATTTTCACTTTAATGCTTTAATCTCTTTACATTGTTTCTGTTTAGGGAGTTCGTGGATATCCTGGTGAATATGGCAGAATTGGGGATACAGGATTTAAAGTAAGCAATTTATTTTATATATTGTTTACAATATTTGAAATTAATATTTTATATATGTCTTTAAAAATAATTAACTTTACATTGTTATTTAGGGAGAAGCAGGCATAATAGGTGAAAAGGGCGCAAGAGGGATATCCGGTGAAAGGGTATGTATTATATATTGTTTTTTAAATCAGAATATCCTTGTATTGATGGGTCATATGGTGTATGAATGTTTCTTCCCTGTTAAATAGAAATCTTTAAATAATTAGCATTCTTGGATTTGTAGATTTGCTTTGACAACCATATAAAAATACAATTTAAAATTGATATTAACACTAATTGGTAAATAGAATATCACGAAGTTCCAGAGGAACCTTGCATCTAATTTAATATCTACCTTAATTTCTATATTTTTATTAGTTTTTTACAGTGTGTAAAGAATTAAGATGACCTGTTATATTATTGAGAGGAGGTCCTGTATTTCTTCTCACTTTGGGCAGGATGCATGAAGCACCAAATTTTGCATCCCGTCACTCATTACATGCATGCTGGCTTTGATAATGCCCGATAAGAACTGTCCTCTGCGAGAGAGCGACTTCCGGCCTTATGACCCAGAAGTCCCTCTGCAGAAGCGCAGAACGACGCACAGGCCATCGGGGTGCTGGGTGGGAGCCGATTGCTTACCTTTCACAGCACCTTGCGGAATGAAGCCCATAGGCTTCTATTGGGTAATGCCATCTGGCTTTACCCTTCGGATCCAAGCTGCAGAAGGCTTTGCTTTCTGAAGCTTGGTACATATCAGACATGAAGTAAAATCCCTGAAAACTGTATTTTCGGGGGTTTGCCCACATTATTGATGATAGTGCATCCCACCCTTTGTCATGTGATATAACATTGGCCACACACACAAATAAATCCTGCCTCTTGGCTGAGTGTTGAGTGACAGGGTATTTTGAAGAAGAAATTAGGCATTTGTTAGAATGCCAGTTACCTGATCGTATTGTCAGTTTGTACAGTGATGGTGAGTGCCATGGATGCTTTTATATCCCCTTATAAGTAACTTTATGCCTCATGGTTGATGGATGTATTTATGCCATTAGTACCATTTGTGCCTCTTTTGAAGGATAATAATTATGTCCACAGGAAAGACCAGCAAGTCAGGTATATTATATCTTATGTGAAGGGTAAAAGTTTATTCTGAACCTGGAGGTTTTAAGTGTTTATGGGCTAGTGTCATATGTCGTAATCAGCCTCATAGATGTGTAGCTGCTATATTCATTGTCAGGGAACTGCTGCAATAACTATTTCATGTAACGGTAGATTCTCCAATCCTCTCATACCTCCTTATTAACAGCACTCTTTTGGTGGTAGATATAAAATTGTTCATGTAATATTGCCTCTTTATATGATTGCTTAACTGTGCTTTATTCAATAGACTTTCAATAGATTATTCCTAACTATTATCTAATGTACTTTCCAATGTTCAAGACACAGGAAAATAAGTTCTACCACTAGACTTGCAGTGCTCCCAACAGAAAAAATCCAGGGTTTCATGCAAATAAGATTAGACTTTTCTATGAAAGTTAGTTTAATTATACACAATGAAGGTGCATTACATAGTTACCCAGTGAATGTGACATATTTCTAACTTGCAGGGGGAGATGTAGCAAATATTGGAGAAAAATAAAGTGGAGAAGTTGCCCAAAACAACCAATCAGCTTCTGTCATTTATCTAGTACAGTCTATGAAAGGTCAGTTAGGAGCTGATCAGTTGCTTTGGGGAACTTCTCTACTTTATCTCTCTACAAGGCTTGATAGATCTCCCCCGAGTCACTATATTTATAATGAGACCACTGCAAAAATATCATCTTGCCCACCACAGGTTAGACACATAAATGTGACATATACCATTATAACTGGAGACGTTTATATTTTATTTAAAGGGTGATCGTGGTGATCCTGGATTTAAAGGACTCCCCGGAGCAGATGGATTCAAAGTAAGTAAAGCAATACTGTCTCTATATTCAGTGTATTGTACTATTGCTACTCACATCCACTTTACCAATAGTAACCGCAATTTATTTATTATATATAGAATATAAGAGGTAATTGGTGTGACCCTAACATTTCCTTTCACATTTCCCATTTAACTGAGAACCTAATTGCTAGCTCAAATAATGTTATAGGCACATACATGATCACTATGTTGCAAATATACAGTGTGAAGCGATGATAACCCCTTTATTTCTATGTTTTCACTGACAAAAGGAGTTATTATTACTTCTCTCCAAAATGTATTCATTGCTTGCCATCTAACATATAGCACAATGTGGGGATGGAGCTGTGGTTACTTACAAGTCCTGCCAGACCTCCTCATGCATGTGGGTTTTTAAGATCTTGCGCATGGGTGACGCAGCCACACAGGAGCATTACGTGTCACCTGATAGGCTGATGTGATACAGGCAGGACAGACAGTGCCAGAGAGGTTGTCATGATCAGGTCTCACCTGAGGCCTTTGTGACATTTTTGTGACAAAGGATTAATAAAAAAACAGCCATGTGATATGTCTAAAAATGATGAAAACCTCCATTTAAAATGACACAATAGCTAATGCTACTTGTGCCACCACCACCGTAAGACCTGATTCTCAGGAAGATCCTTAGTTCTCCCTCTAATTCACAATAAATGTCCAGAAGTTATTTAAATCTGAGATAATGTTTCTCAAACACTCTACTGTGTCATTAGCTATGTAGTGTTAAACAAAGTACCAAACTAGTTTTTGACACATGAGAATATAGAACACGAACTTAGAACATTATTAAATAAGCTCAGGGAATATGTGCCCCAATATCCAACTTTCTCTGAGCCACCGAGGTCTTTTCCTTTACCTCTTATGTAAGAAAGAACACCTGAAGTACCCGGTTCAAAATTCATTGTATCATCTATTTATGGGGTAAATTTACTAAGAATTGTGTTTGGGTGAGATTAAACTAGAGTAGGTTCCCACAAACACGCATGAGTTTTCCCAGACCAAACACGTAAATTTACCAAGAAGTGAGTTTAGCTGAGAGTGAGTTGGCTGATGGTGAAGCGGATTGAGATATCTCCCCCGAGTAGCAAATTTAGATGAGATTACTCACCCGAGATTGCAGCATTTTCTCTCTGCCAAACTCGCCCAAGCAAGCGGCCTGCACATATTAGTGAGATGTGTGAAGGCTGCTTGTGTGTTGCAGCTGTAAAAAATGGGTTAAATGTTAAAAAAAATGACGTAGGGTCCCCGCCCCCCCAAAAGGATAACCACCCCCGGACTGCTCAGCCAGTCCTGGTTCCAAAAATTATGGGGAACAAAACGAGTAGGGTTCCACCGTAATTTAGGAACCAGCACCTGGCTGCAGGGCCAGTGCTGGTTTTAAATATAGTGGGGGGAATAAATGTGTAGTGGTCCCCCCATATTTAAAACCAGCATCAGACTCAAACCAACCGGGGTGTAATGTCACAGCCAGGAGACCCTATCTCCGGGTCTCCATGGCAAAAGCATTCACACCCCAAGATGGTCAGCCCAAGCCGGGGATCGCAGGGGAGGTAGGGACACCCCAAGAAGGGGTCCCCCCTCTCCCAAAACCCCAGGTTTGGGCTGAAGCCCGGGGCTCTTCCCTCCACCCCTGGACTGTGGGTACGGGGGTAATAATGTGTTAAATAGTTATAAACTATTGTATTTTACAGTGGAACTACAGGCGCCAGCATGCCTGCCTGTTTGCACTCGTGGAATTACAAGTGTCAGCCCCACTGTAAAATAAATAGTTTAAAAAAGACAGAACACAGACACTGTCTAAAGTAAAACTTTATTACACACCAACCTACCTCACTCACACATACTTACCTGTGCCAGCTGGTCGGTCCACTTCTCCCATGTAGAATCCGTTTGCAGTACCTGGAATAAAGATCCTATGCTCGCCTCCATACTTGCGCTGCTCTCCATAGCATCCAGGGGACTTGGCAACATAACAAACTGAGTAACTGAGTAACTGAACCCATACAGACAACCCATACAGACAAGTATTGGTATGTGTTGGCACCAATTCTTTGCGAATGCCAGCTGACGGACCTCCTCAGGAAATCCCATGGCCCGGCCAGCCAATCAGAAACCACTTTACATTTAGCGGCCGCTCATTGGCTGGTTGCACGTGGGTCCCAGCCAATGAGCGGCCACTACATGTAAAGCGGCCTCTGATTGGCTGGCGGGCCATGGGATTTCCCGATGTCTGTGTCTCCGGTGTCTGTGTTCTGTCTTTTTTTATTATTTATTTTACAGTGGGGGTACGGGTGCCGGGTGCCTGCTGGCATTTGTAGTTCCACAAGTGCAAAAGTAGGCATGCTGACGCCTGTAGTTCCACTGTAAAATACAATAGTTTATAACAATTTAACACATTATTACCCCCGTACCCACAGCCCAAGCCTGGGGTTTCAGGAGAGGGGTGGTCCCCACCTCAGAAGAAACACTGAAAAAGAAAAAGCGCTAACCATGTATATTGTCACAGTATAATAATAATAATATTGGGCATGGAATAAAAAATATTTTTAATAAAAATAAAAATATAAGCATTAATAAATATTCAGTAGATCACAATATCCAATAGAGGCGTAAGATAATTGGCACAATCAATTAATTAAACACAGTAAAAACTATCAAAAACATTTGGTTTCTAATTATAAGTGCAGTAACTATGTATTATTAATCCACTGGTTCTCCCATTCATATGGAAATTGATATGCACAGCCTCAAACACCTGGTGCCATAAACATTCCCTTTAAAAAGGTTTTGATGTATGTACCTAATTTATATTATAAATGGCAATTATGAATTTCTCCTGGTACCTGTATATGGATTCCTGCAATTTATCTTTTTTCTACCTTGCAGCAGTATGTTGGTAGCAAGATGAAACAATTCTTAGAGTGTTTCATCTGAAATGCCATATGAAATGTCTCAATTCGATGGCAACAAAAGAACTTCAATTAGTCAGTCCTCAGGCTGGTAAACAAGTAGCCATCTGCTAATAAACACTCTGGATAGTGAATATGTTTTAAACAGGTTTAATCACCCCATACATCATTCCAAACAGTCAGACATAACTCTCAGCCTGTAATTCACAGGATAATGTTTTTGTCCTCTGTGCACGGCCTAATCTCACAATAAATGTGGGAGAGATCGTCACACAAAATTAGGGCTGAGTAGCGCTGTACAGGTGCTGCTTACCACTACTTCGTACAGGATTTCAGGAGGTTAGTTAGTTTCCCTTCCCTTGGATAATATGTCCAGGCTTTAAGCTGCTGTGTTGCGGTGTACACCGTATTTAGTTGGCGAGCTTCTAAGGTTCCGGCGGCTGCTGCCCGATCTGTGGGAGAAACTCTTGTTCAGGTAAAGTCTTTGACAAAGAAAATAGGGGTGGATCTTTAAGCGTTTCTCAGCCATGAACAAGGGGCTGTTTCCTCAGAAGTCCCCACCTCCCCTGAGATCCCCAGCATGAGCTAACCAGCTTGGGGTGCATTGGAAATGGAGCTCCGGGGATAGGGTCTCCTGGCTGTGGCATTAAACCCGGGTCAGTTTGGATCTGGTGCTGGTTGCAATATAGGGGGACCCCTACGCATCCCCCCCCCTATATTTAAAACCAGCACTGGCCCTGCAGCCAGATGCTGGTTCCTAAATTACAGGGGAACTCTACTCGTTTTGTTCCCCATAATTTTAGGAACCAGGACTGGCTGACAAGTCTGGGACTGTTTTTTTTTTTTTTTTGGGGGGGGGCCCTGCATCATTTTTTTTTTATATAAACACTTTACATTAGGTGCACATGCAGAAACATACACAAATGACATTTCTGCAAAACTCGCAGGAGGTGGAGTGTTTGAAAGTTAAATTTCCCTGCGAGTTTGCGCCAATATCACTGAGATTATAATCTCGATTCTTAGTAAATTTTCAAATTGCATCTGTTTCATGAAAAGTACTTCTGAGTTTGCCCGATGGTGCGTTGATTTGAGTTTGCGAACTCACCCGAGTTTTACGAGTGAGAAGAGAGAAATCTCTCCCAAACTCGCCAGAGTTTGTCTTTAGTAAATGTGCGAGTTGAAAAACATGCCTAAACCCACCCGAGATTGTCATCTCGACAAAACTCGAATCTTAGTAAATTTACCCCTATCTGTCTGTTTGTCTGTGTGTCTGTCTAATCTCATCTATTGTTTTAATTATTTCAGGGGGTTGCTGGCTCACCAGGAGTCAGGGGACCACATGGCCCAATAGGAGAAAAGGTAATATTACATGTTACATATGGTCTAATTCAAGTGTTTGAAATAACAAATATACATAAAAAGATTATCTTACACTAAATGTGACTGTTTTTATTTAGTGATATATCTGTGCCATACTGGGGGCCAAATGTAATAGGGTGAGAGTTTAGCAGTAAACTCTCACATTGGTTAAGTTTTATCTTCAAAATGGGAAAACATCTGGATGAGATTTGAAATCGAGAGTTTTTTGAGTCTGAATATCGTGCGTGTTTGCTATGTTGCTTTGTTCTCGGACTCTTATATTGGCCGAGTTTAAAAAGTGTAAGAAAACTCTCACATTTTCTAAACTCTCACCCTATTACATTTGGCCCTACAGTATATATCATATCTTTTCTCCAATTGTAGTAAGTACTTGGGAAAGTACAATGACTAGATCTCTAGAAGGGATAGCTATTTATAACAAGATTAATATTTCTATATTTAAATACATTTTTCTTCGATGTTTTCTCCTTAGTTTAGAAATAGATCAAACTAATAAAAACTAATACTGGTAAGTACTGTAAGTGCAGAAATTAGAACGCTCATTTCACATATTCATTATCAAACGAGTTTTCTTCCCGTATACAATTATTATTGAATTTTGTTGTTATGATAGAGACCAGGCTTATTTGCTATTTGCATTATTGTAGTTATCACATACTTGTGACTTATATTGCACAAATTACGAGTACTAACAATGTCAGTCATGGTCAGCCATTATCTAATTGCAGGAGGGTTGTTATAGAAGTGAGCACCATTTTTTACCATTTAACTTTATTATTAGTAAATGTGAATTAGTGAGATTAGTGAGCAGTACATGTTTTCCATTTCTTAGGGAGATGAAGGAGAAACTGGATATGAAGGAATTCCTGGATTCAGAGGAGTGAAGGTAGGTAATAACATAAAGAACTACTAACATAACTTTGTATAGTTACATCTAAAAGAAAACTAATTAAGTCTAAAAGAAAAAAGTGGAAAAAGATCTATGTATGCATAAAAATAGTAATTGAATAGCAAATCAAGTAGTATCATCTGCATTTGACTTTTCTCCGTACATCACGGCATTCTAACAATATAAGTAAATCATTTTGTATTTACTAAACCTGAATTTTTAGTTCATATTAGGCTGAATTGTATTTCCTGGGACATTATTTATGGTACTTAATAAAAATATTTATGGAATAATATTCTTTGGCATAATATTATATTATCAACGTATAGATGCTATCAGCAACATATATACTGGTCTGGAAAGAAACCTGCCAATACATTGTACTGCTCTTGGAGATATCATGTACTGTAGGGTAGGAGTGTAGCTAAATATATTGCTATAGAGAAAACATTTGGTAAGAAAGTCCTTTGGTGACAGATCTTGTAGTTATAAAATATGAGTTCAGCAATGAAATTATGATTCTTGACAATATGAGTTAAACTGTACAGTAAGTGTAAGCAGCATACTGTACAAATCATTGTTGCATGTGTTAAATGATTACCTGACAGATTGATACAAAAACACAGCATTTTGACTATAACCACTGGGGCATGTAGCATCAGCTATAAATATTATAGGGGTCTGTTCTCATATGTAATGGCCCATACACAGATACACATCAAACAAAGCTAATTACCGATAACCTGGTATGAGCGTATTATAGATGGGTATCAACCAATATAGATGGGAATCAACTTTACGAAACTGTTACATCAACTGGCTTTGAATTTTAGAAGTTGTAGGTGTTATCAGTTATGTCAGCATTTATAAACATAGTGACAAATGTTAGTGTATAGTAAAATCTGTTGGTTTTAGAGATGTACGGGTATATTTACAAAAGTGAGAGTTTTTAGAAGTGGAGATGTTGCCCGCATCAACCAATCAGATTCTACTTAACATTTAACTAGCACCTTCTAGAAGATAATAACTACAATCTGATTGGTTGCTATGGGCAACATCTCCACTTCTAAAAACTCTCACTTTAGTACATTTACCCCGTAGAGTTGGTTAAATGACCTTAAAGTGTGTCAGTTCTCATATATCAAATTGTCTAAAGCGGATCAGCTGAGGCATGCTAGTGACTTAACCCAAAGGAAATAGCATTGAAAACAGGAGAGTTTTTCTGGCGATGAGAAGGGTACTTTATAAATCAAAACTTTGTTGAGACACTTCTGCTATGTAAAACTAGTTCCTTACTCTCCACAAACAGGAGCCAAGCAATATTGGACTGTTAAAGGTAGTGTCAGCACTTAAGATATAAGTGGTCAAACAACCTCTTACCCATACATGAAATCTGGGCTGCAATTGGCAGTTAAGGATTGACCCAACAAAAATTGATCATTGATAATGATGGCATCATAATAAAACTCACCTTTGTCACGGATAAATGAAATATAAAAATAACAAAATAATTTTTACTATTGTAGACAACAATGGTTAGAATAATAATTAAAAATACAAATAATGTAAAAATAATTTGAAAACAGAATATCACAAGTTAAAGATAAGGCATTAATATAAAACGTAAAATAAAAATAAAATTATCACTTAAAACAGCAACGCGTTGGCACCTGGCTGCTTCCTCAGGCAGTGTGAGCCCTGTATAGTTCCCACACAGTTCACCAACTTAAAAACCTTTGGTAGCTATACCTTTTATTTTGCTAAATATTTTGGAACTCCTTTTATGCACAAATTGCTTTCACGACTTCTATTATTGGTTCTTCAGACGCACACAGCAATGAGTCAATGTTACAGGATAAATCAGTTATATCTGATTTTCACCCTTAAAGTCTGTATGTCCAATATTTATTGTTCACTTGTGAATGTTTGTCATTCTGTTTCAGTTAGTTTTCCAATGCTGATTGGAATCATATTTAGTGACCAACTGAACTTTGGTTTTAACTCAAAGAAAATATATTTTTTTCACATTTGGGAGAAGTCTCCTAAAGGCAATGAGGTTACTGAATTTTGTGGAGAAAAATTAAGTAAAACATTTTTAAAAATTAATAGAAGCATAGGAGGAACTGGAACCCCAAATAGCATATGTTACGCAATTAGCATTCCAGCAATATCCCTCTCATTTCAATGTTATTTTGAGCAGTTTTGTAATCTGGTGCTGCATTGTCAACCCAACATGACCCTTTTGAAAATCACCACTGATCTGCTGAAAACAGTGTTAACAAATTTTACGGAGCTCAGTTAGCAAGTAAAATGTGTCATGCATATATAAAGCAAAATGATCTCTTTACAATCCTAGGGTGATAATGGTTTCCCTGGAGCTGAGGGACGTCCTGGCAGACAACCACAAAAGGTACTGTCAAACATGTAAAGCTTACACTTATGGATGTGATTCTAACAAAGCTGTAAAGACCAGGTTGCTGAACAGTGTCAGACTAAAATAAGAGTTAGAAGATCAAGATTAGCTCAGAATTCACCATAGTAGTTTATAAGGGCAACATTACATGGACACGGAACTTTTCTGGTTTAACAGAAAAAGTGTTCCTTTCTAGCATAATGTATGTGAGCTTTCAGAAGGCTATGGTCACCTGGCCTGAAAAAAATGTTCTAAAGGTCCTGCTAAGGACCTAGTGTAAGATTGAAAGAGTTAAGCATATTTTCTAAATCTTCTGCATTTATAGTTCATTGAGATCAGAGTGCCATGAAGTAAAGATTCATGAAAAGATGTTAATCGAAAGCTGGTTAGGTTACATGTTTTGCTCATCAACCTGTGATGACTGTTGAAAAATGTCATAAGTGTCTTTAACAATAACACTTTAATTTGTTCAATCAATAATAATAGATACTTTTATACATTAGTTTTTGATATTTTTTTGCTTAGGTTATGGATAAAGTAAATTTGTTATGTTGAGACAAAAATTCCACCCTTAATTTTTTTTTGTAGTAAATACTCAACACCAGGGGCGAGATTCAAAAAAATCATATTTTTTGGTCACTTATTTCATATGTATGCACCAATCTCTGGAATACGAAACATTCTGGAGCTTGGATGCGGTGGGCAACTTGCTACACAATAGAAGCCTATGGGCACAGTGGCGTAACTATACATTTTGCTCCCCCCTGTCAAATGAGTTTCTGCCCCTCCATGACATTTTGGTAGAACTAATAGGGCCATTTCTAGGCAGTTTGGCTCCCAGTACAGACAGTTAAAAATGCGATCCCACCCCCCATAGACATTTTAAAAATAAAGAATTTGCAATGCGCGCTCCAAAAAGAGAGTGTGGCTTCACTGCAAGGGCGTGGTCTTGCATGAAAAAACTACCTTATACCCCAGTTTTGCAACCCAGGCATTGGCAAACACAGGATCAAAAAAATACAGATTCATCCCTTACATTATTTGTCATTTTTCCTCCATATAGTAATGCCCCTTACACATTATGTCACACACTGTAAAGCTCATTACACATTATGTCACAAACTGTAATGCCCATTACACATTATACCACACACCATAATGCCATTAAACATTATGCCACACACCATAATGACCATTACACATTACTCCACACACCGTATTGCCCATTTTACAATATGCCACACACCATAATGCCCATTATACATTATTCCACACACCATAATGCCCATTACACATTATGCCCCACATCATAATGACCATTACACAATATGCCACATACCGTAATGCCCATTACACATTATGCCACACACCATAATGCACATTACACAACATGCCACACACTGTAATGCCCATTACACATTAAGCCACACACTGTAATGCACATTACACATTATACCACACACACCATAATGCCCATTACACATTATGCCCCACATCATAATGACCATTACACAATATGCCACATACCATAATGCCCATTACACATTATGACACACACCATAATGCACATTACACATGCCACACACCATAATGCCCATTACACATTATGCCACACACTGTAATGCCCATTGCACATTATGCCACACACTGTAATGCCCATTGCACATTATGCCACACACCACAATACCCATTAAACATTACTCCACATACTGTAATTCCAATTACACATAATGCCCACTAACAACGTAATGCCCACTACTCATAATTCCACACACCATAATGCCCATTAAACATTATGTCACACACTGTAATGCCCATTACACATTACGCCACACACCATAATGCCCATTACACATTATTCCGCATACTGTAATGCCCATTACACACTATGCTACACACCATATTGCCCATTACACATTACTCCACACACCGTAATGCCCATTATATATTATTCCACAGACTGTAATGCCCATTACACATTATGCCACACACCATAATGCACATTACACAACATTCCACACACTGTAATGCCCATTACACATTATGCCACACACTGTAATGCCCATTACACATTACACCACACACTGTAATGCCCATTACACATTATACCACACACCATAATGCCCATTACACATTATTTCACACACCATAATGCCCATTAAACATTATGTCACACACTGTAAGGCCCATTACACATTATGCCACACACCATAATGAACATTACACAATATGCCACACATCATAATGCATATTACAAATTATGCCACACACCATAAAGCCCATTACACATTATGCCACACACAGTTATGCGCCTAACACAATTTTAATGCCCCACAGTAAGGCTTCTAATTGCTTTTAAATTACTTGCTCATTGTCAGGGGTCTCATGCTCAGGGTTCCATGCTTGTTGTAAGGGGTTTCATGCTCATTGCCAGGGGTTTCATGCTTGTTGTCAGGGGTTTCATGGCAGAAGATGCAGCTTTCTGCATATTCTCTTCCGGGTAATGCTATATGCACTGTACTTCCCTGACAGACGCTAGAGGTCAAGTAGGACCTAGCATCTGTCTCCTCCTAGGCAGCAGCCATTTTGGAGGTAGCAGATTCCATGAGGATGCTTAGCCTGCATGAAATCTGCATAAAAACTGGCTGCAGGTCTGTGGGGGCTATAGTTACGCCACTGTATGGGCTTCTATTTGCATTTCCCTCTATATAGATTCCAATTGGATCCCTCCCAGCAACCCCTGTGGTGCATGCATCACTCGATGCATGCTCAGAAGGACTTTTGGGTCCTAAACCCTGAAGTCTTTCTATCACAAAGGAAAGCTGTCCTTTGTGATTATCTTCAAGCATACAGCAGTATCCCCACACATATTTATAACAGCAGTATCCCCATACATGATTATAACAGCAATATCTCAACACATGATTATAACAGCAGTATCCCCACACATGATTATAACAGCAGTATCCCCACACATGATTATATCAGAAGCATCCTGCAACATGACCACACATGATTATATCAGCAGTATCCTCATAAATGCTTATAATAGCAGTATCAGCACACATGATTATAACAGCAGTATCCCCACACATGATTATAACAGCAGTATCTCCACACATGATTATAATAGCAGTATCCCCACACATGATTACATCAGAAGCGTCCTGCAACATGACCACACAGGATTATATCAACAGCATTCTCGTAAATGCTTATATCAGCAGTATCCGCACACATGATTATATCAGCAGCATCACCACACATGATTATGACACCAGCAGCAACACCAGCAGCATCCCCACACATGATTATATTACCAATATCCCCCGCAAAAGATTATATTAGCAGTCTCCCCACACATGATTATATCAGCAGTATCCCCCACACATGATTCCTCATACATGATTATGTCACCAGCATTCCCACACATGATTACTTTCCCAGCATTCCAACAGAATTGTGTCAGCAGCATCCCCACACAAGATTATGGGGTCAGAGTGAAAAGGAATAAGGAAGGGATAAGGTGCCAGCCAATCAGCTCCCAACTGTCATTTTTCAAACACAGCCTGTGAGATGACAGTTGGGAGCTGATTGGCTGGCACCTTATCACAGACATCACTTTTCACTCTGTCTCATAACACTGCTTAGTAACTAGACCCCTAATGCTTCCATGTTGATTATACCAGAATTGCCTCATTAATTATATTAGTATTATCAAATACTGATTATATGATCAGTGGTTTGCTATTGATTATACTAGGAATCGCACCAGAAGTGATCCCATATTTAGTATATCTCAAAGTATACAGGCAATAAGTGCAAGTATATCATCCAGTGTAGTAGTCAGGGGCATCGAGAGGGTGTGTGTGGGGGGGAGGGGGAGATTACTATTTCCCCGGCCCTGGCATGTTGGAGGGGCTCAGTGGGGCCCGGGCCCAGATCCCGCCCTGGGGGTATATTTACTAAAGTGAGAGTCTTTAGAAGTGGAGATTTTGCCCATAACAACCAATCAGATTCTACTTAATATTTAACTAGCACCTTCTAGAAGATAATAGCTAGAATCTGATTGGTTGCTATAGGCAACAACTCTCACTTTGGTAAATATACCCCTAAGTGTTTTTAAATTATTTTCTACTGTGCAATTAATGCATATTGCAAACTTTTAAGTATCAAGTATTTTCTGGCATAACCCAGTTAGCCAAATAGAAGTGATTTAAAATGTTTTGAAATTTCTACCTTACAACATGTTATTGATGCACACTGCATGCAGGAAAGTTAACAATTTAGTGGTAGGGTCATCCTGCCTTAAATGTTTAAGAGGCTCCGATGTACTTCAATGTTACGGATGTTTTGGCTGGATTGCAAGGTATTACGGATGTGCCTGAGGGGAAATGGGCATCTGCATGTTGTCCGTACATGTGCTTTGCGATTGCAAATATTAGCATACTTTCACAGCAGAACTGTGTGTGCGACTGCAGCCTCGATCGCATCAACGATCCTTACTGAATCAGGCCCACTGTCTGTAGCATCTCCTCTATACTAACAATACAATCTAAATGGGATGCAGTCAGGATACCGGCGGGCACTATCCCGCCCGCCGATATCCCGACACTGACAGCCCGACGGGACTAAAGATAGGCATCAAAATCCCGACCCGCTACCATTAGCCCCACTACAAAATTCCTAACAACTGCCCGGGTGTCTTAGCATCTAGCTGTGGTTCGGGGAGGGTTAGGTTTAGGGACCCCCGTGGGGCCTTAGGGTTAAACACCCCCCGGGAGGGTTAGGGAAGGGAAAGGGGGGGTTAGGGTTAGACACCACTAGGGGGGGTTAGGGATAGGCACCCCCTGGGAGGGTTAGGTTTAGGGTGTGGGGAGGGTGGGTTAGGTTTAGGCACTAACAGGGGGGAGGTTAGGGTTAGGCACTAGGGGGGAGGTTAGGGTTAGACACCCCCCGGGAAGGTTAGGGTTAGGGTAGGGAAAGAGGGGGTTATGGTTAGACACTACTAGGGGGGGTTAGGATTAGGCACTAACATGGGGGGAGGTTAGGGTTAGGCAGTAGGGGTGGAGGTTAGGGTTAGGCACCACTTAGGTAGGGTTAAGGTTAGGGGCGGGAGAGGGGAGGGTTAGATTACTTACTAGCCCCAGTCGGGAATTAGGTCCATCGGGGTTCCGCTGTCTGTATTTCATCTGGCGGCTATTCAGCTGCCGGCATTAATTACCGATTCCATCTAACTATACAAACCATATAAATATTATACAGAAGGTAAATGGGGTCTGTAGTTAGAACAGATAATACACAATAAACAATTATAACTTTTCAATTATCTATTTTGTCTACAGACCCCATGTACCTGCTCCAGTGGCGTAACTAGGGTATTTGTAGTCCAGGGCAAATTTGAAAATGGAGCCCCCCCCCCAATCCCGATATGTGCGTTTAAAAAAGGGCGTGGTCACTTAAAAATGGGGCGTGTCAACATGACACACCCCTTTATTTTCACGCTGAACATTCCCATCCATATGCACCTTAACCCCAGTAGTACCCCTTATACAGTACCCCCAGTTTGCAGTTGTGGTCCCTCTTATGCAGGCCCATAGTAGTGCCCCTTATACAGTATCCCCAGTAGTGGTCCCACTTACTCAGTGCCCCCAGTAGTGGTCCCCCCAAATGCAGTGCCTTATGTAGTGTTCCCCCTTATGCAGTGCCCCCAGTAGCAGTCCCCACAATGCAGTGATCCCGGTAGTGGTATCCCCCTATGCAGTGCCCTTTATATAGTGCCCCCTGTAGTAGTCCCCACCCCCTATGCAGTGCCCTTTATAAAGTGCCCCAGCAGTAGTCCCCCCCATGCAGGTTTGCCAGTAGAGGTCCCCCTTATGCAGGCACCCAGTAGTGATCCCCCCTATCTAGTGCCCCCTGTAGTGGTCCCTGCAGTGCCCCTAGCAGTAAGCCCCTTATATAGTGCCCCCAGCAGTAGTCCCCCCCCCTCCCATGCAGTGCCCCCAGTAGTGGTCCCCCTGTTGCAGGCTCCCAGTAGTGACCCCCCCTATCCAGTGGTCCCTGTAGTGGTCCTTCCTCTTATTTCCCCCAGTTGTGGTCCCCCCAGTGCAGTGCCCCTAGCAGTAGGCCCCTTTTATAATGCCCCCAGTAGTAGTCCCCCCCCCCAAGTAGTGGTCCCCAGCAGAGGTTCCCCCTCCCGATCAAGTGCCCCCTGTAATAGCCCCCCCCCATTAGAGGTCCTCCTAATAATGGTGCCCCCAGTAGTAGCCACCCCCCCCATTGTGCCCCCACCCCAGTAGAGGTCCCCCCAGTGGTAGCCACCCCCGTTGTGCCCCCAGTAGTGCTGACAGGCTGTTAAAAATACATATATAAAAACTTACTTACCTGAATCCACGCTGCTGCTGCTGCTGCTGCTCCTCCAGTCTGCGACGCCTCTCCCGCCCTCCAGCCCTGCCGGGCTGGCGCGCTCAGCATAATGGGACAGACGTCATGACGTCAGTCCCATTACCCACTGCAGGAGCCGGACGGACGGGTGCAGCAGTCAATGAGAGTCTATCTGAATCTCATTGGCTGCCGGCGATGTGTGTGTTATGCACAGCCTGAGCCCGCCTCCTGGCGCTATTGGGCAAGCGCTCAGGGGGAGGGAACGGGCTCAGGCGTGCAGCACAGGACCGGCACTGGAAGCCTAGCGCCAGTCCTGTGTAAACGTGTAGCGCTGATCGCACTCACTGCGGTCGGCGATACACTGGCTAACTAGGGCGGGCGGGCCGGTACCGTGGCCGGCGGCGCCCCCCCACGGCGCCGGTCCCACGGCGCCCAGGGCAAGCACCCCGCTCGCCCTGCCCTAGTTACGCCACTGACCTGCTCTATAAGATGTTTTAAGGTTTATATATTTAGATAGCTTTTATACTAATGTTACTATTGCAATCATAATATATATTCTGTTTTGTGATCAGCACTCCATATATAGGATCCAACTGCCAGGGTGCCCTTCACCCAAGAGACCTACACAATGCAGGGAAACCTGCAATAAAGAGCCCTACACAACGCAGGGATACCTACAATAAAGAGCCCTACACAACGCAGGGACACCTGCAATAAAGAGCCCTACACAACACAGGGACACCTGCAATAAAGAGCCCTACACAACGCAGGGACACCTGCAATAAAGAGCCCTACACAACGCAGGGATACCTACAATAAAGAGCCCTACACAATGCAGGGACACCTGCAATAAAGAGCCCTACACAACGCAGGGATACCTACAATAAAGAGCCCTACACAACGCAGGGACACCTGCAATAAAGAGCCCTACACAACACAGGGACACCTGCAATAAAGAGCCCTACACAACGCAGGGACACCTGCAATAAAGAGCCCTACACAACACAGGGACACCTGCAATAAAGAGCCCTGCACAAGGCAGGGACACCTGCAATAAAGAGCCCTACACAACGCAGGGACACCTGCAATAAAGAGCCCTACACAACGCAGGGACACCTGCAAAAAAGAGCCCTACACAACGCAGGGACACCTGCAATAAAGAGCCCTACACAACGCAGGGACACCTGCAATAAAGCGTCTGAAACGTTGCATGTAATAGCAAGTTTCAAATCATTGAATCCGTGGAGTGCTGCCTGTCTTGATGACGTAGTCCTCGGCACTCCCAAATGTTGCTCGATATATAATGCAGCTGGGTGCCATCCAATTCCACCGGGAAAATATACAACCAAAGCGGCGGCACTCGCAGACTTAAAGCACTTTGGTCACAGAGACCCTCAAGTTTGAGATCAAACTTGAGGGTCTCTGTGACCAAAGTGCTTTAAGTCTGTGAGTGCCGCCGATTTGTTTGTACATATACGGTATATATATATATATATGTGAGTATTAGTGGGTATGAGGTACTGTATACTCAGGTACTGTATACTGCATTGATGGATGGACGAGTGGTACTTCAGTGGATAGGTGGTATATGTGGTGAAGGGCAAGTGTAGTGGGTGAAACCAGATAATGTGCAGCACTAGGATAAGTGAGTAATCCTAGTACAGTGATCAGCACTGACACAGATTTAGACAGTCCATGTCTAAGCACCCTCCCGCTGCTGTGCTGTCTCTCTGTGTAACCTGTGTAACCACACATAACATTCATGTTCCCCAGTATGCTGATGAAGCTCTCTCCCTAGATACACATCAGGAATATGGGGGAGGGGGAGGGGCGCTGTAACATGGACATGCTCTGGGTGCCATAGCTCTATGCTACACCTCTGTCTCTAAGATGTATCAGGGAGTGGGGGAGTATTGTAAGAGTACCAGTACCCCAGACAGAGTGGAAGTTTTCAACTCTATTGTGAAATAATATTGTGATATATTCCATCAGCACTATTGTAGATGCCAACTGCGGGCTATCAGATCAGCAAAACTCAGCAAATTAGAGTACTGTATGTTATGGGGCCAGATTAAAGTCTATGGGGCCTCAGGGCAATTAAGATGTGGTGGCCCCCTTCAAGCTATACAGAGCCTACCCCCCAGCCACTCGGAGCCCACTAACACCTCCCCGTCCCTCACACCACCCCCCAAGCCACACGGAGCCCTGCTGCCTCCATCCCCACACCTGTTTACTCACTTGTGCCATCCTCCTGATTCCGGCAGGGTTGATCCTATTTCCACTTAATCCTAAGGACCCGGGCGTGACATGGAGTGAGGGGGGAAGTGTAGTTCTATGACCTCACAGCATTGTTATTTTGTCTTAGCTGGAGTACCTGGCCACTAATAGTAAAAATTTGTCCCCCCTCGGGCTTACTTCGCTTGCCATGATTCGAACACAGGTTACTATTCCCCCTCTATGTCCACGTGGACAATAACTGATAAGTGATAATGTCAGGGTCCGTTCGGTGAAGAGCATCTAAACGCTACCATTCTGGCAAAGCTGCTCAGGTGCTCCCTAGTCCCCTCTTCAGCGTCACTGACATGATGTGTCACGTGACGCCGATGAGGGGACTCAGTCGGGAGCCTCTCTGCGCTGTACGCAGCAGAACTGACTGTGCTGCTGCATGCAGTACAAAACAGCCAAGGCAGCTGTGCCCCCATCCGGAAACAGGTGCCACTGGGTACCTTTTCTCGGCAGGGTCTCACCAACCCTGTGTGGGGTCCCCTCTGTTTGAGGGGGCACCAGGGCTGCTATTAGGTAATAAGACATGTTACAAACATGCTGTACTTATTTTTTGAGTTTTACTAATCATCTTACTGTGTAGCATAATAACATGACAAAAGAGTTGGCAGTGATCACAGTATCAAGAACTTATCTCAAAATGACTGATACTTTATGCCAAATGGCAGAAATGTGGATTCACAAACATGGAGATAAGAACCAGTGCTTTCACAATTTCTCCAATATAACTTGGTAGAACTTGTATACAACCATTGGAGATAAGAGTAAACCAAATACAATCTTGTATAGAGCTTAACAGTGTGTTCACTTAGGGAAGTGTTCATGGATGATTAAGCAGCATGTTACCTGATGAGCGACCACTCCTCCTGAGCAATGGATTTAGCCAATTATTTCTCCCAGGCTAGTTCATGCAATTCCAGGGGTAGAACTGTAAGTGGTAGTGGAGGGATATAGCTTCCTTGCAACCCATAGAGCAAAGTCATTTTCTTTCTATTTGGAGACAGATTACAGAATTTAAAGGATCTGAACCCCTATAATTGTAGGAACTGAAATTGATTTTACCGGATTTATATCCAATAAATAATTATTTATTTACTTTATTTTCAGGGGATTGTTGGTGATCCAGGTGAACCTGGAATTGTAGGAAACAAAGGAGAGCCAGTAAGTGTACAACATTTTTATGGGACTCTAACCTCAAATAAAAAAAATTCAGGGAAAATTATATGCTATAGGAGGGGAATTTTTTTTTTAGCAATGAATAATAATGACAGGAAATCTTTTCTCAGTAGATAAGGATAATAGGGGATATAGACAAAAGACAGTGCTTTACTGGCTCCCAATTCATTACAGAATCTTACTGCCACATCCAAAATTTCTCCCATGCTTACCCTTTATACTGGAACTACTCAATCCCTTGCTCTATCAGACTTCCTACCAGACTCCACACCTACAAACAAGCCCTTAAAACTCACCTCTGCAAACCCTCATACTCACTACTCTGCTAATCTGACCACCCATCTACCCTCTCTTCAAGTTCACCATCCTTTCATGCCCTTCCCTCGCAGACTATAAACACATATGGACAGGGCTGTCAAGAGCAGTAACAGTCCCGGGTTCTGGGGGCATGGCCAAATCATAGGGATGTGGCAACGTCCCTCCAATTTTTATTTTTAAAGTACAATGCATAGGCACTCACTAGGAAGGCGGGCAGATTTGTCTCTCATAACCAGAGGGCAGATTAAGGGGGATCTGGACCCTCCAGAGCCCAGTACACAGGAGTCTCCTCTCTCTCCCTGCCCGTTATGCTATTGACCCGAGCCCATCCGGGTTCCTCCAGCTAGTCCAGGCTCGGGTAAGCAGTACCCACCCCCCTTCTCTGTGCCCTGCTTATGTAAAGGGCTCTCTCTCCTTGTTCTCTCCTAATAGCACTAGCCATGGCACCACTGCACCTTGTTCCCTAGAATCCCTTCCTCACTGGCATCCATGATGCTATCTGTTTGCCCATTCAGTGGATTCAGGCTTATTGTGTCCTACTCCTCCTCACTCCATCAAACCACCCCTCCATATTTTCTGCTTCTACTAGCCATAATAAGTCACCCTATCCTCTAATCTCCTCTACCTTTACCATAACTTTATTTGTATTGTGTAGTTATTGTATAGTTTTCCTATATATTTATGTTTACTGTTTGCTTATCAAAGTACCCCTCTACAAACACATTGTAATGCCCTATAAATGGTTCTTTAACTTTCACAGTAACAATTTAAAAAAGCTACAATAATACTGCAAATAAAAATGATCATACAGTCATCTCTTAATGTAAGGTAATTAAGATATATAATTAAGAATAATTGATTTATTAACCTAATACACAATTTTATCATCCTAGGGAATAACTGGTCCACAGGGTTCGAAAGGAACAATGGGTCCACAGGTACAGTATGGTGCATAGTGTTTACTATTATTTTATACATTTATAGATTTGTTTTCAAATGTGATCTCTCCATAGCTGACCGAGTTCTAATAGTTTTAACATTTTCACACATATAACCTTCCCACTTGGAGGTTATACAGTATATGTGACTAAAGTAGTGTTTCTCAAACCTGGTGCTAATGGAACCTTACCAGTTCATGTTTTCCATATCAACTAGCTGGAATACAGGTGTGTTAATTGACTAACACAATAATTGATCTACAAGTAGTACTAATTATCCATGAACTGCCTTGAAAAATTCCATGAGGAACGACTTTGAAAAACACTGGACTATACTGTAATTGATACTCCTCGATCACAAGATCCTATGGCCATAATCAAGGTAGCATGGCAAATAAAACTTTTCTTGCAGCTGCGCCAATGTTCTACATGCGGTTCCTGTAGGCAGACATTTTATGGGCCACAGCCAGCATCTCATGCATGGATTTGCCATTTTTGAAAGAAATTCTGAACCACCAAGTTTTTTGCGTGTGCGCAATTCATGGCACGTATTCAAATTCATTGGAAATGACAAATCCTGCGGGGAGTCTTAACGGGTTAGCAATTTTGCTATCAAATCCCTGAGATTTTCCAACAGTTTGACACAGATATGCTTCTTATTGATGCCAGTCATACAGAGAGTACTGTAGCTTACCTTTGAATGAGCTGGTGTTGTGCGTTAGATAGTCTGCTGAAGGCGATACACCCACCCAGTGGGCTGTCATAGTCATGTAATCTTAATTTGACCAGTACCGCTTGTCCACATATCTGTATTTAATCTGTAGTTAATTGGGTAGTCGGTACAATGGCATTTTCTAGGCAAAGAATAACTTTTTGTTTACAGTCTCTGTACAGGTGAGGAATTGCTGTTGGAATTTGGTAGCGTGAACACATGACATCAACTAGTTGGCTAAAACCAGATGCATTGATGGTGCATATTGGATACAGATCTAATACTAATACTAATCGGGAATCTGCGTTCGGCATTGCACTAGCGTGCAATAGTGAATCAAACCCTAAGTTCTTACCACTGAGAAGTGTTGGTTACTTTTTTAAATAAATAAATATATATATATATATATATATATATTTTACAACTACTTTCTTTTAGTGTGAAATTCTCATTCTGGGCAGACTTAATCCACTTTAAATTAATCCTCTCGTTATTCCCTCTCTCTTGCTAAGCAATCCGTCTTCAAGTCTCTCATCTCCTCTTAGTCCTCGAACCCCTGCTGCCTCTTTGCCACATTCAGCAAACTCCTTCACACTCCCCCCATTCTCCCATCACATCCTCCCTTACTGCACTGACTTTGCCTCCATTTTTACCTCGAAAACCAAAGCTATCCATCAGAAAATCTCTTCCTCCCATAACTCTGCCACCCCCACCACTCCACCCTCATCTCCCCCAGCCAGACCCCTATGTGCTCCTTCCGCCCCACCTCTTGATGAAGTCTATTCCCTAATCTTATCCTCAACCCATATATCTGTGACCTGGATTCCATCCCCTCTTGCCTCCTTTGCTCTTTCCTCCCTCTCTATCTGTTGCTACCTTGCTTGCCTCTTCAATCTATCCCTCTCTTCTGGTATCTTCCTTTCTTCCTTTAAACATGGTACTGTCTCACCCATTCTAAAAAAACAACAACCTTGACCCCTCCTTACTTTCTAATTAAAGCCCCATCTCTCTTCTCCCTTTTGCCTCTAATATACTTGAACGGCTTGTCTACAACCGTGTCACCTGCTGCCTCTCTAATAACTTCATCCTTGATCCTGTCCAATCTGGCTTTCACCCGCTCCACTCCATTGTAACTGCCCTGGCCAAAATCACCATCGATCTTCTCTCTGCCAAATCCAGGGCAACTTCTCCGTGCTCATCCTCCTGGACCTCTCTGCAGCCATTGACACCATGGATCACCCTCTCATGGTGCGCACCCTCTATACCACTGGCTTCTCTGAAACCGTTCTCTCCTGGTTCACCTCCTACCTCACCAACTGCTCCTTATCTGCCTCTGATTACATCTCCCTCCATCCATTCTTCCTGTGGGTGTTCTGCAGAGCTCTGTCCTCACCCCTCTGCACTTTTCTTTGTATACCTCCTCACTGGATGAACTCATCAGTTCCTCCACCTTCTAGTATCACTTCTAAGGGGCAAATAATTGTCACGCTGGACGGGATTCAATTAGCGGGGATTCCACGCGCGGGTGTCCCTGAGACCCCGCGCGCGAGTCCCCGCTGATTGACTTTACCTCGCACCTCATGTAGGTGCGAGGTAAAATCAGCATGAGGCCGTCCTATTCGGCCTCGCGCAGGAGGGCATTACACACTGATTCCACAGTTCTCGCGGAATCAGTGTGTTCTCACGCGGGAGTCCCGGTATAATGATATGGGGAAATAGCTATTTAATTGAATAGCTAAACCCCGCGTCGTGGGACTTTTGCCTGTCAATTAGCCACGGGTGAAATCCCGCGGCTAATTGGATATTCCCCTAAGTTGTTAACATTGAATACCTCTCTCTCCTGATTTCTCCCTCTCCCTTTTCTCTCAGGTGTCCAGTTTCCTCTCTGCTATCTACTCCTGGATGTCTGTGTGCTTTCTCAATCTCAACATGGCCAAAACTGAACTCACTGTCTTCCATTCCTTAAGAGGCTCCTCCCCAACATCACTGTTGATGACGCCACTATATGCTCTTTTCCGCAAGTTCACTGCCAGGGGGTAATTCTTGACTCCTCCCTCTCACCCCCCACACTCAATCTCTTGCCCAATCCTGTCATGTCCAGCTAGCAACATTGCTCTCATCAGATCCTACCTCATACCACCAAAACTATTGTCCACTCACTGATCATTTCTAATCTTGACTACTAGAACCTACTCCTTACTGGCCTTCCCCACTCCTGTCTTGCTCCTCACCTATCTGTACTTAGTGCTGCAGCTAGACTTATCTTCCTCTCCTGTCACTCCACATCTGTCTCACCTCTCTGCCAAGTCCAACACTGGCTCCCCTTCCCCTACAGAACCCTCTTCAAACTCCTCATTCCCACATATAAGGCCCTCTCCAGCTCTACTTCTCCCTACATCTGTAACCTCATCTCCGTACATACACCCTCCTGCCCACTCCGGTTGGCCAATAACCATTGCCTTGCCTCCCCTCTCATTACTACCTCTCACTCCTAGATCCAAGATTTCTCCTGTGCTGCCCCCATTACTGAAATGTTCTCTCTTGTTCTATCAAGCTGTCCTCTAGCCTGCATAGCTTCAAATTAGCGCTATTCATAAAAGCATATCCATCCACCACTTAACAATGTCACGACATAGTCTACCTCATTCTCTTGCACTCCCCAATTCTCTCACTCTGTGCTTCCTATCTTTAGCTCCCCTTACACTGGCTCACTCCATAGGTCTTTCATTTCTCTCCCCCCTTCCCTTTAGACTGTAAGCTCCATGAGCAGGACCTTCCTTCCTCCTATTCTCATTACCTACTTCTTTTGCACACTCTATACATCCTCCTTGGGCTCTCTGCCCCTGACTCCACTCCTCTGTTGTTTTTATTTCTTCAGATGACCTAGACCCATTATCTACGCCCTGAATATTACCATTGCATCCCTTGCATCAGTGGCTGTGTTGAGAATTGTAATGCTATTTGTAACTTGTTTGCTGTATCGTACTGTACTATTTTACCCTGTAGTGTCTTATTGTCTTGCCATCTGTATGGTGCTGCGGACCACTTGTGGCACATTATTAATAAAGTTTACTAATAAATAATAATAAATTATGGTCTTTCTACACCAGATAACCTAGAAGAGGGGGTGGGGCCTCAGGTAGTGGGGCCCACTGGGGATTTCCCCTGTACAGCTGTGGGCCAGTCCGACCCTGGCATCTAGTGGAAATGGTAGGAATTAGCAAGTTGCAAGCCATATGTAGGATTATACATTGTGTTATGTGATTAGTGGTTAGTCTGATTTTCTGACACCAGAACACACAGGCAGCTAGTTGGTATATTATTGTGACTAAATGAGCGAGGAACATGCAAGGTGAAACAGAAACAGTGCCGCTACCACTCAGGTTTGAAAATGTTGTGTATACTCTGCAATTTAAAATGTATTTACAAATAAGGAATTATAGACATAGGGATTAAATTAATGGCATTTTGGTGGGTCCCCCACAATTTGATTTATGTTAGGGATGTGAATTAATTGATGAAACATCTGAACCATCAATATTTTTGTTCCGATGTTTAATGGTTTTGCAATCAATCATAAGTTTTCAATGTGTGCTTACCATCAATGGTTTCCTTCCGATGCTATGTGACTGACTACAGTCTGGCTCATCCTGCCTATTGCTTCCTGTTGAGTTGGGAAAACAAACATAGAAAGTTTCTTAGTAATGAGTGTAAGCGATCTCATACTTGTATATGGTATGATCGATATATGTACGGACGCTGAAAGAGGGCGTCTCAGTCCTAGCACATTCAGACACATGGATATACACAAGGGATGGAATTTGTAGCGGCATTTACATAAAGTCACAGATTGGTGACCTCAAATAAACACAAGCAGGTGCTTCTGCGTCCACCTCTGAAAAAGACCCCTGGTTTCTCAATATGGACAGTCTTGGAGTGACTGTGCTGGATCTCTCCTGGCATGGAAAGACCCAAGCAGTGCTGAAGGTAATCGCTGACACAGGTCTAAAAAGAGTGAATGTTTAGTGTTCCACAGGTGGGACCTCCACCAAATTATTATTGGGATGGTAGGGGATATACTGTGGTACCGGGATTATTTGAAGTGGAAAAAAGATTTAATTTCTAATTTTGTTCTATTTGTTTTTCAGGGAATTATTGGTGATCCAGGTTTGCCTGGACGTGATGGTATTGATGGAACTGAAGTAAGTCATAAATTAACATTATATTATTTTATTAACTTCACTTTATGATCACATGTATATTCATATGTGCTACTGGAAATAACATAAAACCCAACACATTCTGTTTATGATGGGCAATTTTACTGTATTAAAATGAATGCAGATCCTGTTAATTGTTGTACCTGTGGCACTAGGTGCCATGGTGCCCCTTAGCAAGGTTATGTTAAGGCGCCCCCTCCCCTTTACTGAATTAGGAGTTTGGCCAAAATGTGGGGGCATGTTGCATTTGAAAAGAAAAAAAAGTGTAATTAATGCTGGGAGTGCCACACGATTTTAGTTGTTTTAGATAGATAGACATGCGAACCCAGGTAAAAATAAATATTTTCTCACAGTCATTGATGATTACACAATGTTCACAACACTTTACCTGCTGCACAGTAAGGATCAAGCATCTAATTTTGCATGCAATGCATCTCACCACTCATCTCATGCATATCGGCGTAAATAATGCCAGTATGCATGAATACAATCACAAAGGACAGCTTTCCCGGTACGAGCTGTCCTCAGCGATAGGAGTTCCAGATTTATGACACAGAAGTTCTTCTGTGCATGATTTGAGTGATGCACGCACCGCGGGGGGTGCTGGGAGGGATCCCTCTGAGGGGGAGTCGCAATTAGAAGCCCATAGGCTTCTATTGGGCAATGTTATCTAAGCCTTGGCATGTATTGCATTACTGGGCTTGGTGCATATGCGGTAAGTGGACAAACCTCTGAATACGTCATTTTCAGAGGTTTGACCACAAAAAAATGCAATAGTGCATCCTGTCCCAAGTGCCCTTGAAGAATATCTTGCTCAAGTAAAGAACAAGTATGAGCATTTTCAGTATCAGACTGGGGCATGAAGGGCCCACCGGGGGAATGCAGTGATAGAGGCCCATACTTAAGGGTGTGGTCAGCCTCCAGAGGGGATGTGGCCAGCCTCCAAAGAGGCTTGGCTAGCCGTTAGAGAGTGCATGGTCTGGACCCCTTAAAAATGTACATATAGTAAATACTGCTGGGGCATGCATGATCATGTACCATATTAATAACAGCAATGCATTGTTGAAAATACACCATAGTACTGTGCAGTATAATGCAACATATGTATAATGTATAGTTCAAGTGAACAGTCTTGAACCTGATCCCTAAAGGAGGGGTTGGGCCCTCAGGCAGTGGGGCTCACCGGGGGATTCCCCCTGTACCCCTGTGGGCCAGTCCAACCCTGGGCATTTTTCAAAAACCCTATGTGCAGATAATGGGAGAGAATATACAAGTGGCAAGACACAAGACATTCTGAAAAGATATGGATGTCATGGAAATCACGGGTTTCAGATCCGTCTTGGGACCCTTAGGACCAGGTGACGCAGGATTGTGGGTGAAACTAGGAGAGTTGATGTGTGGTCTTCTCATGAAGCAGATATTTACTATAGCTGACAAGCTCAGACATCCATGGCAAACCCAAACCCACAGGTGGAACTCTGGACTGGAGTCTGCACAAGGATTTAGAACTGAAATCCTAGCCGAGAGAGCCTGGAACTGTTTGTACAGAACTCAACCTCAGCCCCCAACAGAAAAGCTAAAGGTTGAAGCCCACTACTGGGAACTTAGGCAAACACAACCAGAAAAACTCAGAGGTGCATAGTACTGAAACTGGAGTCTAGAAACTCAGAATGAAGGAGCTCAGGGCAAACAACCTCAAACCCATACTCCAATTCAAAGGCCTGGCACTGGAATCAGAATTCAGAGCTCAGAAACTAGAAGTGGGGATGCGGCACCCTGGACCCCCGACTGAACCAGCTGGGTGATCCTTGAAACCACTTCCACAAGGGTTGAATCGTCCTGGAACCCAAACCCTGATTCAAAGGCCTGGCACTGGAATCAGAATCTGGAGCTCAGAAACTAGAAGTGGAGATGCGGCACCCCAGACCCCCAACTAAACCAGCTGGGCGAACCTTGAAATCGTAGCCCTGCAACTGGACAGTGACACTCAGGAACAGCCACAGTGCAGAAACTCAGAACAGGAGAACCAAACCCCAGTACCAACCTATGTTTAGAAGCTAAAGGGATGAAGCGAGAGTCCAGATATACTTGATGCTGGGGAACCTCCTGTAAGAACTGCAACAGATGGGAACAGCTGTTGCAAGCCAGGAAGGCAGGATAGCTGCAGACTGCTGCGGACTGCAGAAATTTGATCGTTGGTAGATAACAGGAGTCCGCTTACCAGGATACAGATGACAGGTGGCAAACTGTAGATGGTAGACACAAAAGTTCAATAGCAAACAGGAACAGCACCGGAATGAATGAAGCCTGGGGACAAGGAACTATCTAAGGAAGATGTTGCTCTGGCAATGTGCTGTTCTTCTGAAGGAGTTTAAATAGGCCCCAGTTGAAGTCCATGGGCGGCTGTCAGGATCATGTGATAGGGACTGGACTGGAGAGTCACACTGGGAAATCCATCATGGCTGTACCCATGCAGCCAGCTAGTTAGTTTACAAGTGCTGTAGAGAGCGGGTTTGCAGCTAAGACACTGGGGATGTGTGGATTGCGATGATGTGGCAGCGCCAGGAAATATTCATGGGTACAAACCTCTCCTTCAACTAACTAATTAAGTGGAATTATAGTCAAAACTTTTTAAGTCTAAAATTCTTATAATATTGAAAAATTTTATGTGATGTTTTAGGGTTGTTTTGTTGACCGGTCAATGAATTATATTATATGTGTGATAATAAATATGTTTATAATTTTGCATTTGTGATTTCCTTTGTACCAACCTTCATCTATCATATCAGTGCAAGGGTGTTTTAATGTGGTATCTAGGTGTATATATATGTGCAACCACTAGCACATTAGCTCTTTGCTGCTCGATTGATAATACTTAATAATAATATTATAATTGTGATTTGTTTGTACTATCAGTGCCAGGTCTTTTTGTACAGTTACAGTAAATTGTAAAAGGGTTACAGAATTCTACATAAAAAAACCAACCAAGTGACAATAAAAGAAGTGTTGTTATTGATGAATTAAAGCTGTGGATGAAGAAATAGAATCTCTCAAACAGCTCCAGACATGGTATCTTATAGAGTTACCTCCAGGAAAACATGTAATTTGATGTAAATGCGTTTTTAAGACCAAATGTGACTCTGAAGGTAAAGTTTACAGATCTAAAGCAAAATGTGTGACAAAGGGCTATTTTAAAAAAAATTGGTGACGATTATGATGCCACTTTTGTACCAGTTACTAAATAGAGTACTCTCTGGACCACTGATCATTGCTATAGCTGCCTTAAGAAATACGCATTATGACAATAAAACTGCTTGTCTTTACGGTGATATACTGTAGAAGCAGAATTGTACATGATACAGGTAATTTCAAAATGGCTAAGAAGATCTTGTTTGCTTATTACAAAAATTGCTCTACAGTATAGCCTTAAGCTTGGTACACATCAGCCGACGTGTACCCAGTGCGATATTGCCGGTGACAGGCCCCGACATGAGGCAAGTGCATACACACTGCTGATGCTGGGTCAGGCAGGGGGGAGGGACGTGTCTTGCTTCATTCTGCAGCATGACATCTTTAGCGACATCCCCCACCAATCCTGCTGTAGGGCTGGCAGCTGACGTAGAACCGTGGGAGCGCGCATATAACGGGTACACACTAGACGATGTACTCAATATGTCGCTCCAATCCGTGGGATCGGACAACATATCATCTAGTTTGTACTAGGGATGTGCAGGCTCGGATAGGTTCGAGTTTGCACGCCGAGTTCGGATTTTTCCCTCCAAAAAAACGGAACTCAGAAAGAGGCTAAACGTCATCTTGCATGGACAAACATCATCATTCCTGGACTGACCCAAAATTTGTGGAGAGTGGCGGATTAGGAGAGGCCACACTATGTAATCCACCTACTGGAAGGTGAAGATGGTGTTCACAGCCCTGCTCCAGCTAAAGTGAATACAATGCATCTGGATGACACCCAAGAGACACTAATGTGTACATACTGTAGAGTGGTACTGTGAGTGTGCCATTGGCACAAAGCTAAACGCAGAAAGTGACTCCTAACGTTGGCCATACAAGAACAATTTCTGTTAAAATGTAAGGCTCAAATTGTAAGAGAAGCTAGTGTATAGGAGATTCTTCACCCTACAACAGGTGGCCATGCGTGCTGATTGCTACAGTATATTAGCCCTAGCTCTGGCAGAAATATCAGCCCTAGGAACATACAGTATGCCACCATCAGAACTTTCAAGTGTCTGGATTTGAAGTTGAAGTCTTGAAATTCTAGGCTGACACATCACACTTGTCACCACCTTGGATACTTTCACCAAGTGTGCTCTGATTGGCTTCCTGTTAACATTCTTATTACATATAATTTTAATAGATAATTAAAACTTTATTTTACATTTGTTTAGTGTTTAGGGGGTATCAGTGTAGGTTTATTAGATAGGTGTAAAAATACTGTAGGTTGTTATCTTCTTTAATGTGATTACAAAAAATAAATTAAGTGATGTTAGATTATACTTACCTACCGTCCTGCAATTTGCGGGAGACTCACAATTTTTTGGGTATTCCCCGGAGCCCTGGAAGAGTTGGTGGATCTCCTGCATCTCTACCACTTCCTATTGGTGAGATAATGCAGGAATTCACGGGTCCATATGGAGGAGGAGGAGCTAATAAGACTCGATTCAATAAATAAGTTATCTCTAACCTTGGAGCTGGCTGAGATGTGGGAAGGAGACAATTTAGGTAGGGGTTGGGGCTGACTAAGGGGTGTCCGGGCGCACACATTGTACACCTGCGCATGCCTATGATTATTATTAATAATAATTATTATTGCTAATGTAATTAGTATTTGAAATCTGAAATATACAGCTCTGTTTATAGACCATATTACTTTGTACCATATTTGATAAAGCACACATCTTTATGGTCTTAATGGCTTTGACGCGCCCCGTAAATGATCGCGACACATCTGCGCTTCAGTCGCCACCTCCCGTTGCCACCCACAAATGTTTCCTGCCTGTCAATCACTTTGCAAATAAATCCTCACTACGAGCAACAAAGGTAATGAAACTTGATGGATGAGCAGTGCGACTCAGACACATGCGCAGATCACCGATAATCGCTCAGCTGCCCTATTGAGCTTACTATTGTGCACACTTAAAAATAAATACTTAACACACAAATTCGATTGTATTTTGTGTTATAGGCTTATCAAGGTCTCCAAGGTAATGAAGGACGTCATGGAGTTCTGGGGCGGAAGGTAATTTGTTTTTTGTTGCTTGTAAAAAATGATACATTGGAATGAATAAAACTATGATTTTATGATAAACATTTGATATTGTTATCCATTTGTTTCTCTGTTTCCATGCCAGTGGCACAGTATGCAAATTACAGGACGGCAACAGATTCGCCAAACACTTGTAGAATGTTAAAGTGAGCAGTGGCTCTTTCAGCTGAAGAATTAACTTATTTACAAAACACACTGTTTGTAACATACTATTAATTATACATATATGCAGAATTCTGGTTTATTAGTGACAACTTAGTATCATTATGACACTTGTGTAAGAACTATTTTTCACCCAGGAAAGGATTATACAGTTAAATAGGAGATGTACTCTTGAGTATTTCAGTATACATTTTATTTAGGACCATAGACTTCTGAACAAATGTTCTATACAATATAGATTTAGTCATTTGACTTAGGAGTTAGACCAGGTTCAGAAAATAAATTGTAGTACATTATAGCTTTTCTAATAGAACACACAAGGACATTTTTTTTTGGAAATTCAGAAAATCCCAGCACTGTACCACAGTAGTTAGGGCAGTCTCCTTTACAGTTAATACAGTTTTATACTAATGGAGATTTGTACCAAGATATTTGCAAAATTGTTATTGGTATGTTGCATTGTTATTTGCATTTTGTGTAACAGTTGCTAGGCTATGTGGGAACTATGATATATAGCATCTGCAGATAATGGCAGCTTTCCTCCCACCTTACATTTAGATTGCCTTTTAATTGTGTGTTTAAACACTTCCTGCCACATATTAAATGAATATTTTCTCACCTTTTTTGAGTAAAGTACAATTGGTGTAGGGCTATATGGTAACAATTTATTATTTTATTTTGTTTATTTTATTTCTACATAAAAGAAAAAAAGCGTCTACTGTTATTTAGCCAGGTCTTTTATTAAAGTATTGTAGCTATATATATATATATATATATATATATATATAAAATATTCCCTCTCGGGTTGTGTACGGGATGCCGGCGCACGGGATCACGGTGGTCAGAATCCCAACATCGGCATACTGACCAGGTTACAATGCCGAGGCCTAAGGGTAAGCATTGCTAACCTAACCGCTAACCCTACCCAAACCCCTACCTCTCTCCCCTTGGTGCCTAAACCTAACCTCCCCCTTAGTGCCTAAACCTAACCCTCTCTCCCCGCACCCTAAATCTAACCTCCCCCCCACGGCCTAACCCTAACCCTCCCCCTAGTACCTAACCCTAACCCCTTATCCTTACCCTCCCCCAAACCCCTGTATTTACCTTCGGGAATACGGCGGTCGGGATACTGGCATTGGTATTCTGATAAGTGTCGGGATTCCGGCATTGGCATTCTGATCACCGGAATTCCAGCGGTCAGGATTCTGACTGCATCCCATACTTATCTATTGCCATATAACCACATTAAAGGGCCTATTTACCACAATCCACATTTAAAATGCGGTTGTGTTATAATATTTTCACCTAAATTTGCAATGCAATTTTAGGAAATACCACATTTAATGTATTAAAATTTGCACACAGGGATAGAACTTGCAAAAAAGCTCCCACTTCTCAGGGTACTTATCGCAATAAATACAGTGAGACTCTGGCAAGGCAGCGCCGCCGGCTCTGTCCCCGGCTCCCTCCTCCCCTGCTCCCCCCTTCACCACTCATCTTACACTTACACTTTTCTGTTCAGGTCATCAGTAATCCAGTGAACTCATCTGTGACTCCTGTCACCTAATCACTGGGCTCCTGCTCTGTGACCCCAGTCATCTGATCCGTGCAGTAAAGTTGAGTTGCCGGCCGGGTCATCACTGCATCTCAGTTCACAGTACAGACAGATGACCAGGGTTACAGAAGGAGAACAGCGATATGTTGACAAGGTCACAGAGGAGCTCACCGATCACTTGTATCTGGGTGCAGGTAAGTGTAATTTTTTTTTACTGTGATCAGCCTGTGGTCTATAAGACACACATTTTATAAAAGAAAGACACAACTCATTATAGTCTTATTCTCAAGAGTGCAGTCTACCACCACTTCTATATTGTTTGAAAGACACACATAGCTGACCACAGAAGCCTACTCCAGGCTCTGCTTTCCCTATCAGAATTTGAAACAGATTGCATTTCCCATTATAAGTATGGGAAATGCAATCTCCTTAAAAGAGGACTGCAAATGTAAGGGTTTTTGATTAGTTTAATACATTTAAGTGATACTAAAATAATGTGAAATGAGTGTGAAAATGCTCATTTTCAAATTATTTAGTAATAAAAAGATTAATAAATTTATTAAATATGCCCGAGATTCATTATTCATTCATAATTCATTATCAGGAGTCAGAGGCAAACATAGAAACACTCTTTCTCTACTAGACACCCCTAATTAGAATTGTTAAGACTGTAAAGAGGCAAAGTTAATTAATACAGTAGCTTTCACCAAAAGGTATTTCAGCATATCCAAAATTGCATGAAATTCCTACAGTACAATAGGAGATGTTTCTGATGAGATCTTTATACAGTACTTACCAAAACCTCTACAAAATGTAGGTGGGTACAAAGCAGGAAAGAGCAAGTAACTGTGCACCTGGACAAATCACTATGCAATGCAAGGGGTGTTGGACAGCATTATTTTTAGAAAAAGAAGGAAATTCCGCATAGGAAAATAATGATAAGCTATATGAGAAAAACCAAAGATAAACAAAATTAGTGGGTAAATGACCCTACCATAAATTAATTTGGTGGTGCACCCCAGGAGTAAGAAATACTTAAATATGTTCTCATATAGAAAAAGAATGAAATTCCGCACAGGAAAATAATGATGTTATATGAGAAAAAACAAAATATAAACACAATTAATGAGTAAATGACCCTACTATAAATGAATGTATTTCAGCTTTATTTTTACACTGCAGTTTAGATTTGAGTTTGGACCCCCCCCCCTAAATTTCTGCACATATTAAGTCTACTCCTCTTTTAGTGTAACATGGTTTGTCTAGGCACACAGTTAGTTGCTCTTATTTGTCTTACTCCAACCTCAGAATCATAAACTGTATCTGGTATAGCCACACAAGGAGATTGCAGGGAAGCATATAAGAAATATGCCTGTGATAAACATTATAATGCAGTACAAGTGAATGACCAAAACGGAATATGTAATTACCATGGAGTAGTTTGAATAATTAAAGGAGTATTTATTTGTATTAAAGAAATGTGGAAAACTGGTCCATTATTGTAATATAAATATATACAAAATAAGCAGTGTTATGTTAAGCTGTCAAGTCAAACATGGTAAATAAAGGTTCTAAGCTAAACAATATTTTAAGTGAAATGTAACTTTAGTTGAATGTAATGTCTGAGTGCTGTTAATGTGAACTATTAGAATAATTTGTGGCTGACACATCGCCCTTTCATCTGTTTACTGTCAAGGGAGAAAAGGGATTCATGGGACAACGAGGTCCTGAAGGTCCACGAGGAAGATCTGTGAGTAAAATGCCAAATATTATGTGTTTAAGCAGCAATTTAGTTTGTTTTTATAGAACTTTGTATGTCTCTTGCTTACATTCTTTCTGTATGTATTTGATGTATTTGCCTTGGTAGTACCAGATACCAAATGGAAGGTGTTGTGTAATGTTGTGGCACAATAGCAGACAAATAAAAAAATGCCAGTGCTTTAGTTGCCACTTAGTTAATTAAATGACATCTGCTTTTCATTAAGTATTGGGCAGGATGGGATCAGTGGGAAGGGGTGGGAGCCAAGTTTGTAGGCAGGACAATAGTGGTGGTATGTCCAAGGCAGTACCAAGACCTTTGCGATAGGCACTGCTGCTCATGTTGCTAAGAGGTGGTGGAAGCATGGCTGCCTGTTACTTACCACAGAAGCACCCAACTGGCTCTCTGCTTCCTCCAGTGTTGAAACCTTCTCAGTTATAGGAGCCAGAGAAGAACAGTAGGTACAACTTGGGTGGTGGGTTGTGAATGTAGCAAAGTGGACTGGAGATGGGAGGTTTGTGATGGTGAAATATAGAATGGACGGGGAAGACCTTAGAAAGGGTCCAGACTGCAGAGCGCACAGATATGGCTCTGTGTCTAGCAGTTTGTGCAGAGTAGTATTGGTGTGAGTAGGGTAGGCTCGTGAATAGAGGGGGGTTTTCAGAGAGCATTTAAAGATTTGACAGCTGAGAAGGAGTCTGATCAGGCATGATTGGGAATTCCATAGGGATTTGTGCCATGGAAAAAGTATTGTATGCAGGAGTGAGAAGTGTTTATCTAGCATATAGGTTTTCTTTTATATGCTGGGAAGTGACATTCAACCAAATTAAAGTTTACAGTATTCATACAAGCCATTTTATAGTACCATACGTTTTGTTTCTTTGTTGCTTAACAGGGAACCCTAGGTGTGAAAGGAGAAGCTGGACGTCCTGGCAGACCTGGATTTATTGGTCCGCCTGGAGCTGCTGTGAGTTGGGTTTTATTCAAGTTCATTCATTAACATAGATATATGTGTTAAATATGTATTTATTTATTTTTTATTCAGTGGTGTTGCCTTCCCAATGTTAGGTAAAAAATAATAGCTATTAACATCTGATATCATCATTTATATTAATCACTATTATTTTAATATTGAATGTCAAGGTTTTAAGGTACAGGAGGACAGAGATGAACAAAATTGTGCATGTTTCACCAGTCCTACAACAGTCCTACATGTACATTTACAAATGGAGTGCAGAGGAACTTTTGAGGAATGACAAATCAATTTTGTGTTACGTCCTGATTTTTGTGAAATATGGTCGCTATTTCTCTTATCTATACTGTGGTGGCCAAACACTGTCCCTATTATTACTGACAATGTTCCACCTACAGCCAAGTCATGGACCCTGCAACATTTCATACAATTTCCCAGTCTCTAGGACTGACTGTATTTTACTGCTCACAAACAAGACAATGAGGTTCTGATTCAGAGGCGGATGCCGATGTTTGCACAGTTGGCCAATATTTTTACACTGTACATGTGTCACGAGGGTTTACAGACGGAGGACATGGTGAGTATTTGGATGCAGAGTGATTGACAGTCAGTGTGCGTATATAGGAAGTAACAAGGGTGGCTCAAGTTGCGTGAGTGTTGCAGCCAGCGACTTTGTCCTTCTACACAGTATCACTAGCCTAGGTGGCTTAGTTCCGATGAATATTCTCAGCAGCCATATGGTCGCTCAGAAGTTCGATGTGCGACCTATAGTGCCTCTTTGTCTGCAAGTAGTGGATTAGAGAAGCAGCTGGTGGACGTCTGTGTACCAATGAGAGCTGCTGCTGCATTAGCATAAATTATCAGTACCGCTGTGTTTAAGATACAGCCACGATGGGATTAGCGCCCACCACTGAATCAGGCCCTGAATCACTAACAAGTGAAGTAGCTATGACTGCAGGATTTTATCACAAATAAATATAAACTGACAACATCATCTAATTATTTAAAGATTGTACAATAAGTCTTTTTATTATTCACAGGGTCATGTGGGACTTCCTGGTGTACTTGGGCAAAAGGTACCACAATTACTGTACATCTGCCTGTATATCTATAATATATATCATATACCACATTAGGGTGTGTGTGATCCTGATAAGACGGTGATGCTGAAGACAGCATCTATTAACCATTACACATGTTGTGTTATGTTAGAAAGTATGTTATTTGATTCTACCAATAGAATGATTAAACTTTAAGCTTGTACTACTGTTCAAAGACAAGAAAAGCTTACTTAAGCCCTCTATAAGCCTAAATATTATTATTATTTTGTGAACAGGGCAGTCTTGGAATTCAAGGAATCAAGGGTCTAGAAGGACAAAAGGTATATTTTTATTTATATTGATAAGTAAAGTGTTTTTAATAACAAAGAAGAAAAAACATTATTTTGTGGATGTGTGTGTTGTGGTAGATGGGGAAAGGAGTGCATTTGCCCAGATATAATAACCCCTAGAAAGGGTCAATTTGTAGAAATGTAGAAAAGCACATATTCATATATCCAGCTGTGATTGAACTTATAGAAATGAAAGACTTCTCCAGAGAGAGGTGCAGTCTCCATGATCACATAATCACTCCAGTGATGATAGGATAAGCTGAAGGGTGACACTCCTGGCCTCTTGCACTAGAATAATTCAGCATAGAAACATGCAACATAGAGAATTATGGCAATTAGATAAAGAGTGGGAATTACTACTGTGCAGTTATAAATACATACACAAAAAGAGAAAACACTTAAAATCACTATATACTGTATGTCGCACATCAGGGTCTGAAACCCTGTTACCATGTCTGGCAGAATCACATCATGGCCATCCATGTCCCTCCTGGCTGCAGAAGGCGTCTCCGAGGACCATACTTACCAACCAGCATATGGGATTCGTGTTCTCTCGTGTTCTTTCTCCGCGCTTCTAAAACATGGGTGCCACTATCTTAGTTGTGATCACCTGACTGTACTGAGCCATCCAGTTTCAGCAACATTGATCGCCTGTTTCACTCAAACAATCAGCACTCAGAGCACCCTATTTAAACCTGGATTTGCACTGTGAACATTGCCAGAACAACTTTTCTCTTTAGATATCAGTACCCTGGCCCCTGGGCCTGTTTGCTGCTTCCAGCTCTTCCAGTTTCTACTTCAGCTTTACTACAAGAATCTACACTTGTTCGTGACACAATTCCATCATTGCTACCACACTGTGTTTTGCTCCAGATGCTATCTCCTTGCAGTGCTAATTACTATAAGCACCTGTTACCTGTTTCCAGTCTCTATCATCATTACAGTTAAGTCCTGTCATCTGTTCTTCACTGTGTACTATAAGGTCCCCCAATCGGACCTGAACCGCTGATGCACCTGTTGGAAATGCCAACTGGCAGCTATCGATAGTCGGCGATAGTCGCTGGGCTTTAAGATGGATTAAATATTCAGTAACTACTCAGAAATACTCAGTAACTATTCTCAGTCTGTCCTTTAATTCTGTACTATACAGCAGAACAATAAAACTACAAAACTGCTGCGGGCGAAAGTCAGTTATTCCCAGGGCACCCATGAAAAGTTCTGTGCCCAGTATTTTAAGAGGTCATAGTCAATGATCCTTCAGAGTATGGGGTATGGCCAGACTCCATCGCGCATATTGAAACCCAGTAAAGATGCTACTGTGCCGCACAATTTTACTGGTCAGGATTTCTAGACAGGCCCAAGTTCTTTGTTCCTGCACCACCTTATAGAAAGCACTGGTTCTGCCACTGAAATACTGTATATCTAGCATATTGGAGGTACAAATCCAACTATTCTAGCATTCATGCCTCATTCTAACACATAATAAAATACATGTAGCCAATAACACTAATAAATGAGGTCATTTACAGTATAATGTGAAAATATCACTCAGTCACTCTTTCTTTTTACCAGTCCCTTTCAGAATGTTGTCATTTCAGAGAACAAGGTGACCGACGCTTATGTCATGGTTCTGGTCTGCTGCTTTATTACCAATTTCTTATACTGGCCATACACACTACAATTATCGGGGGGGTTCCGCCTGATATCGGCGGATCACAACGATAATTGTAGCGTGTGCGGGGGCGACCGAGGGTTAAATATTGCTCAGTCGGGCATGCCGGATTGTCCAGCATGCCCGTCCGATGCGATATTTCCGGTTAAACTGTCGGCCGCATCGGGCAATGTATGCCCAGCCGCGGCCGACAGACAGACATTTCCTGTGTTCCTTCCTACGGAAGGAACAGGGAAATGTCTCCTCCCCCGGGGGCGGAGCGCAAATGTCTGCCGAATACACTGTGAGAGAAATCTCACAGTGTATACCGGCGACATCTGCGGCTGGCAGCCGGCCAGATAAAATGTCTGTCGGTCTGACAGGCATTTTATCTGGCCGTGTATGCCCAGCATTACATATTACTCCAGAATATTTGTATACACAGATCAGAATAAATAATACTGGCAAATGCTTGTCTGGCTTCATAAGCTTCAATTAAAAATAATGAAAACAATAAAACTTTATTTTTAAGGGAGAAAAGGGAGTAAAAGGACCAAAAGGCAGAGTAAGTATGAGTGAGCTAGTACTACAGTAACAGTTTGTGTGTGTTCTTTGGAGCTCTACTAACATCTAGGAATAATTTAGGTTGGAGAAACTGGTCCAGTGGGTGCAGAAGGACTTGTTGGAAGAAGAGGACCTCCAGGAGAGGTTGGGGCTCGAGGTCGACAAGGAGAGCAAGGCCCTTCTGGTGATCTTGGAATCACAGGAGACATTGGTCCTATGGGGTCTACAGTAAGAATTTTCTAACTGTATAAATATATGGGAGACACAGATTATAGACAGCGCATCAGCTATTTCAATACAGTTCAGTTTCTCTTGATGTTTACATTTACACAGGAGCACAGCTTAGCAAATGGCTGCACAAGTGATTTCATGTGATAATGGGGCTGATTCTGAGATGCACGCAGAGTGGCTGTAGTTGCAGCCAGCCACAGGAGCCTGATTTACTGAATTATGCTAATGCGATAATCCAGGCAGCTAATGTGGGAATTTGTGAGGGTACAAGCAGGAACCCGTTCCGTCCACCGCAACTATCATCATTAGTATAGCACTTGCACCATCACCATGCTAGGTAAGACATACACTAGAAGCAAGCTTCCCTTCCCTGCACACATGACTCACTGGGCTTTTGCTAAACGCTGATGAAACCCCTATAATGCTCCAATAAATCAGTGTGGTTACATGTGATTGCATTGTCATCATCCAATTCATGTCCTGAAATGCCCTATCTCAGGGAAAGACCAGTTGCGTCCAACTCAATATAGGATGGATATACACTAAAAATGCGTATATTCATTTCTGCATATGTGCTGTATGCAAAACGCGCCATGTGGGTCTATGAACAGAGATCCATGTGACTCAGAATCAGCCCCAATGTGACAAGTCTTGGGAAATGTTGCACTACTTACATCAGCAGTGAATTACTGTACTGTACTATAACTATGCACAATTCATGATCACAATTAGACAGTTATTTGTGAAGAATAGAATATAGCTATACCCTGAATCCAGCTATGGATTTAGCACAATGACCTATGTATGTCCATATATTACAAAGGCTTTTCAACTTGCAATTTTTTTCTTTTATTAGGGCCCATCTTTTCCAGCATCCCGTGTTATAGAAGTTTGTCAGAAGTTTGTTATAGAACAAATGTCAGCATATGCACAGTCTGTACGACGGCAATGTGCTAGTGTTTGCCCCTTGTATGGTGATGTGCCAATGGGAGCACCTGGCCCAGTAGGGCTGCCTGGGCCACCTGGTCCACAAGTGAGTACATCAGCAATGAGGGAATATGCAGATTTTCAAATAAACTTGCAGAAAAATGCATAGTCAGATATATTTTGCAGCATTTGTTTTCACTTTTACAGCATTTCTCTCAATCTACAAAGATTTGCAATAACGGCCTTGTAAAATATGCTTACCTAGGCATGATCATTCTTGGTGATCAAATGTACATGATGTCTCAGCACATACTGTATGCAGCTGCCACTCTCCTACATGATGTCTCAGCTCAAACTGTATGCAGCTGCCACTATCTCCTACATGATGTCTCAGCACATACTGTATGCAGCTGCCACTATCTCCTACATGATGTCTCAGCACAAACTGTATGCAGCTGCCACTATCTCCTACATGATGTCTCAGCACATACTGTATGCAGCTGCCACTATCTCCTACATGATGTCTCAGCACATACTGTATGCAGCTGCCACTATCTCCTACATGATGTCTCAGCACATACTGTATGCAGCTGCCACTATCTCCTACATGATGTCTCAGCACATACTGTATGCAGCTGCCACTATCTCCTACATGATGTCTCAGCACATACTGTATGCAGCTGCCACTCTCCTACATGATGTCTCAGCACATACTGTATGCAGCTGCCACTATCTCCTACATGATGTCTCAGCACATACTGTATGCAGCTGCCACTATCTCCTACATGATGTCTCAGCACATACTGTATGCAGCTGTAACTCTCCTACATGATGTCTCAGCACATACTGTATGCAGCTGCCACTATCTCCAACATGATGTCTCAGCACATACTGTATGCAGCTGCCACTATCTCCTACATGATGTCTCAGCACAAACTGTATGCAGCTGCCACTATCTCCTACATGATGTCTCAGCACATACTGTATGCAGCTGCCACTATCTCCTACATGATGTCTCAGCACATACTGTATGCAGCTGCCACTATCTCCTACATGATGTCTCAGCACATACTGTATGCAGCTGCCACTATCTCCTACATGATGTCTCAGCACATACTGTATGCAGCTGCCACTATCTCCTACATGATGTCTCAGCACATACTGTATGCAGCTGCCACTATCTCCTACATGATGTCTCAGCACAAACTGTATGCAGCTGCCACTATCTCCTACATGATGTCTCAGCACAAACTGTATGCAGCTGCCACTATCTCCTACATGATGTCTCAGCACATACTGTATGCAGCTGCCACTATCTCCTACATGATGTCTCAGCACATACTGTATGCAGCTGCCACTATCTTCTACATGATGTCTCAGCACATACTGTATGCAGCTGCCACTATCTCCTACATGATGTCTCAGCACATACTGTATGCAGCTGCCACTATCTCCTACATGATGTCTCAGCACATACTGTATGCAGCTGCCACTATCTCCTACATGATGTCTCAGCACATACTGTATGCAGCTGCCACTATCTCCTACATGATGTCTCAGCACATACTGTATGCAGCTGTCACTATGTCCTACATGATGTCTCAGCACATACTGTATGCAGCTGCCACTATCTCCTACATGATGTCTCAGCACATACTGTATGCAGCTGCCACTCTCTTACATGATGTCTCAGCACATACTGTATGCAGCTGCCACTATCTCCTATATGATGTCTCAGCACAAACTGTATGCAGCTGCCACTATCTCCTACATGATGTCTCAGCACATACTGTATGCAGCTGCCACTATCTCCTACATGATGTCTCAGCACATACTGTATGCAGCTGCCACTATCTCCTACATGATGTCTCAGCACATACTGTATGCAGCTGCCACTCTCTTACATGATGCCTCAGCACATACTGTATGCAGCTGCCACTCTCTTACATGATGTCACAGCACATACTGTATGCAGCTGCCACTATCTCATATATGATGTCTCAGCACATACTGTATGCAGCTGCCACTATCTCCTACATGATGTCTCAGCACATACTGTATGCAGCTGCCACTATCTCCTACATGATGTCTCAGCACATACTGTATGCAGCTGCCACTATCTCCTACATGATGTCTCAGCACATATTGTATGCAGCTGCCACTATCTCCTACATGATGTCTCAGCACATACTGTATGCAGCTGCCACTATCTTCTACATGATGTCTCAGCACATACTGTATGCAGCTGCCACTATCTCCTACATGATGTCTCAGCACATACTGTATGCAGCTGCCACTATCTCCTACATGATGTCTCAGCACATACTGTATGCAGCTGCCACTATCTCCTACATGATGTCTCAGCACATACTGTATGCAGCTGCCACTATCTCCTACATGATGTCTCAGCACATACTGTATGCAGCTGTCACTATGTCCTACATGATGTCTCAGCACATACTGTATGCAGCTGCCACTATCTCCTACATGATGTCTCAGCACATACTGTATGCAGCTGCCACTCTCTTACATGATGTCTCAGCACATACTGTATGCAGCTGCCACTATCTCCTATATGATGTCTCAGCACAAACTGTATGCAGCTGCCACTATCTCCTACATGATGTCTCAGCACATACTGTATGCAGCTGCCACTATCTCCTACATGATGTCTCAGCACATACTGTATGCAGCTGCCACTATCTCCTACATGATGTCTCAGCACATACTGTATGCAGCTGCCACTCTCTTACATGATGCCTCAGCACATACTGTATGCAGCTGCCACTCTCTTACATGATGTCACAGCACATACTGTATGCAGCTGCCACTATCTCATATATGATGTCTCAGCACATACTGTATGCAGCTGCCACTATCTCCTACATGATGTCTCAGCACATACTGTATGCAGCTGCCACTATCTCCTACATGATGTCTCAGCACATACTGTATGCAGCTGCCACTATCTCCTACATGATGTCTCAGCACATATTGTATGCAGCTGCCACTATCTCCTACATGATGTCTCAGCACATACTGTATGCAGCTGCCACTCTCTTACATGATGTCTCAGCACATACTGTATGCAGCTGCCACTCTCTTACATGATGTCTCAGCACATACTGTATGCAGCTGCCACTATCTCCTACATGATGTCTCAGCACATACTGTATGCAGCTGCCACTATCTCCTACATGATGTCTCAGCGCAAACTGTATGCAGCTGCCACTATCTCATATGCTACCAGCACAAAGGAATGCACTGTTCTGTTTGCTTTCTGTCCTACAGCTTGAAGCATTAGGTGCAGTATAAATGCACTCATCTTGCCATGCTACTCCATAGGTGCATACACATATTGCTCTTTATTCTTGGTAACTGCTCATGCTCAGCAAAAAGCCATTGCAGTTCACACATATTTCAATAATATTCACTATAGTGATTGGCGTCTTTCAGAACTTCATTACCTGTGCAACAGCTGTAGGTGTATTAGTAATCTCTGTCTGTGGATTTTGATCTGGTCTGTCCCTGTGATTATGAAAGAAGTGACAGTTGTTTGTTCATCACTTACACACACGTGTCACTTCCAATGACCTCTGCCGGTCCCTGATCATGCCATTGTGTCTGCCCATGTTGTCAGCTGCTGTTTAGTTACACTAACCATGGGGCCACAACGTTAGTATAGTCAGGGGTGTAACAAAACTGCCTTACTAATGGGCTACAGTAGCTACTGTATAAGAGCCTGCACTCCAAGATACACAATGTAAATAGGCGATATAATTATTTCTAAAGCTGCCCAACCACTAGCAGTCCTTAAAATGACTGCATGATTATGACATTGTAATCGTGCATTCATATGTCAGTCTGTGATGTGCCTACACTGAACGAGCAGTCGTTCAGTGCAGGCTCATCAATCATCTGCAAACATGCTGAAGCTGAAGTTATCGTCAGGTTGTCCAGCATGTTTGCCCAATGATAGATGTCTAAACAACCAGCGGGAGCGGTCATCGCTGGTCGTTTTAGACATTTTTAAAACAATCTGCAAACGATTATCGAATGATCGAACGATAACGATATCGTTCAATCGCTCAATTTAATCGCCTAGTGGATAGGCACCTTTATCCTTATGCAACATTTTTCTGTAATACAATGCAAAGCACACATACATAAAGTCAATACGGTAATTTAGTGTGGAATAAGAACACAAATACTGTACAAGTCATACGAAAGTTCCGTTTATTTATAAAAATATGCAGCCACATTCTTATATAATCATTTCTAATAATATTTCATGGCCTATAGTACTATTACCGTATATCTATGCAGAAAATATAATTTTATAATATACTAATCCTTCTTAATGTCATAATAATAGGATTTTAATCAAACATTGCTTCGGCATTGGACTGAAATGTAAATATGGAGTATCTGTCTTCCATTCGCTTTTATGATCTGAACTATAGTGACAATTAATCAGTAATAATTCCCAGGTTTTGTGGTCAAACAGTAAAACATTCTGCCAACACAGTTATATTATTTTGTTAGATTTCTTTTTTATAATAGATGTCATAGCCAAATAACATCCTTATCAATATAGTAACTTTCTTGTCTTTGTGTTCCAGACTTAGTAAATCAGTATCTTCCTTTTACACCGCTTTAGTAGAATGAACTATAGTAATGTACTATTATTGATATAAATACTTGAATAAGCAACGTTCTTACAGTGAAGATTAGTCTCTGGGTTTGTCCCCACATGCCACGTTCACATAAACCTTTTCCTGTGAGCAGGTTACACAAAAACAGTGCTGTCTAACACATATTCTACATCCCATCCGGCACCAAATCACATGACTATATTTAAATATTGTTGTAGTGATTAAGACTAAATGAAGATACATTGTTTTTATGTTTTCTTGGCATTATTAAGGATTACATCTTTGTGCCGTAATCATTAAGTTGTAGTGGATGAGTATAGCCCCATCAGTAGCACCAGCCAATCATGTGAATAGTTTCACACAGCTCTTAATCAGAACTGGCAAAGCTGTCCTAGGTATTGCGAGTTAATGTACACCCCACGTGCCAATACCTCTATTTCTCTATTGCCCTGTACTATACAGCCATTCGCCAATGTTTAGTGTGCCCTGCCATTGACTGCTTAAAATGTTCACTCCTGAATCAGACAGTACAGATGAGTTGCTTATGATTGCTTAATGTATTTTTTAGGGTAAGGTTGGAATTAAAGGACTTGATGGGGAAGATGGTCCAGAGGGCTTTTACGGTGAAGCTGGAGATCCAGGAAAACAAGGACAAAAAGGTATATTTTTGATAGAAAAAAACATGTTGACATTATTGATGTATTCAACTGAATAAATATCACATTCTACATAAAAATGATTTTAATATCTGTATTACTCTACACCACATAAGTGAAACAAGGGCCTGATTCAGAGATGGACGCTAGTGATTATTGGTGGGCAGCGTATGCGTCGGAGTGCTCTTGTGACGGCGGTCATCACAGATAGGATTTATTCACCATGTGATTGACAAGGACGGACCCTTTGGGAAAAGTAACTGGGGAGTGGCTGCTCATATATGGGCATGTTGCGATCGTTTTTTTTTGGGGGGGGGCACAGACTGTGATTGGGATCCTGTAAGCAATAAAAATGGCTCTAGCATCTAAGTTCACATGGCCATGACCATAGAGATACTTAGAGGACCTATAATTGAATGATCTGCGTCCCATGCTGCGTCTTTGTTGGCAGTAATTTGGATTTGTGAAGACGCCAGTGAGCCTCTCATTACAAATCTCGGCGGCTGTGACATTTGCATATTTTTGCACAGACGCTGCATACAAATTCACAACAGTGGCGCCATTAACGTACTTCTCTTAATCAGGTACCTGAATTGTCACACTGCTGATAAACTCAGCCACGTTCAGGACTTTAGGTAGAAATATTAAATAAAACGTGGTTTCAAATCCAATACTTTTTTATCAGTTATTTGTATGAAGAACAAATGAAATAAAATTCTGTATGATTATTCAGGTGAGTCGGGAGATAATGGAGACAAGGGTCTGAAGGGATATGGCCTTGTTGGATTTGAAGGAGACCTAGGACCAAGAGGTAACTAATAAATAGACCACAGGCTTTTGTTAAATGATGTATGTTTCTTTACATAGTACATGACAAATGGAATGATTTATCCTTTCATTAGTTGCTTTATTTGTGTAATTAGAACTACTGGATGCGAAGGCAGATTATTTTCTTACTGCTGCCAGTTTATGGATGATTGAGATGACGAAGTCTACAATTTCCAGATTGTATTTTTAATATCAAGCAAAGCCATGAATACTAATTTTCTTGCCTCAAAAGTCAAAAGATAATGAACCGTGTCTACCTTGTTAATACATGTAATAATAGTCAGAGACATGTTAGTGTGTAATACTCAGACCTGTCTTCTACGGGAGACTCCCAAATTTCAGGGCGTTCTCAAAGAGTCCAAGAGAGTAGGCCACCTCCTCTGTGGGATAACTTGAATTGCGGCATCGCACTGTGAGCTGTGATAATACAAATTCTGCTGTCATTTGTCCTTTGTCCCTCCCTTCTGTGATCGTCATTGGGAGGTGAGCCAACTCTGGCAGGAGGCTGGGAGAGCCCCCCAAATTCGGGACTCTCCCAGACTTTCCAGGAGAGTTGGTAAATGTGGCCACAATCATTGCACACAGTGTTGTGATGTCACTACAGGTTGCCTGTCCTCCACCAGGATTAGATTTTGTAAAGAACCTAAACTATAACATTTTTGCTGAGCATTACAGGAGCTCTTACAAAAGGTATTACTGGGATCCCAAAAATAAAGAAAAAAAACTCACAAATTTATTTTTGCAATTATTATGTTAATCTTTCTCTCCCCCCCAGCGCTTATTCAATAAAGGGACTGTGTGCGCCGCAAAAGGGGGCGTGATCTCAAAAAGGGCATAGTCTCAAAAAGAAAGGGGAGTGGTCACAAAATAGTAACCCCAATTACTTTGCGAGTGGCCTGGAGAAAAAAAACCCACTCCCACAGACCCTGCGAGCTGCCTGCGGCAGCGAGCGGGCCTGGATCAGGTCCATAGTACCCCTGATGCACATTACACCAGAGTAGTGTCCCTTATTTATGTTATGACACACAGTAGTGCCCCTTTTACACAATGCCCACATTAGTGCCCCTTATAAACAATGCCCACAGTAATAGTGCCCCTAATACACATAATGCCCACTGTAGTGTCCCTTATACAATGCCCACAGCAGTCATGCCCATTACACATAATGCCCACAGTAGTAGTGCCCCTGCCAACTGTAGTGGTAGTGCCCACAGTGGTAGTGCCCCTTATGCAGTGCCCCAAGGAGTGGTGCCCCTTATGCAATGCCCCCATTAGTAGTGCCCCCTGTAGTAGTGCCCTCAGTAGCAGTGCCACCTGTAGTGGTGCCCCTAGTGGTAGTGTTCCCAGCATTAATGCCCCTGTAGTAATGCCCTCAGTAGTAATGCCCCCTGTAGTAGTTTCCCCTGGAGTAATGCCTCCAGTAGTAATGCCCCCAGTAGTAATGTCCCCAGTGGTAGTGACCCCAGTAGTAATGCCCCCTGTAGTAGTGCCCCCTGTGGTAATGTCCTCATTAGTAGTGCCCCTTACACAAAAAGCCCCACAATACTTACCTTAAGCCCTGCTCCTGCGTTCGACCGCTGCCGTCCGTCAGGTCCACCGCTCCTCGGAACTATGGGAGAGCATACTGTGGGAGCCTGAAGCTGGAGCTCAGGAGTGAATGTGGGGAAGGAGCTGGGTGCCCGCTGGTAACAAAATCTCAATGGGCGCCCAGCATCTCCCTGAGGCGACGGGCTGACATCCTAGGTTAGGTCGGCTGGAGGAGGCGGAACTGGTTCTGTCTTCAAATGGAACTGACAGAATGGAAAAGAACTGAAGTACCATTAACATGATACCCGCATAGGTCATAAGGAGGGGGCAGTACCAGCCGTACTCACCCTTCTCTGCAACTCACACACTGCTCTGACTTGGCTCCCAAACTGTATGGGGAGAAACATTATGGGCATATTCAATTATGTGCGAGTTTTGGGCTGCAAAAAATTATATGCACCTTGCACACAAATTTTGAATTACTGCTAAGTATGTGTTCTCCAGGTACCCACGGAATTAAGTTAGAAAAATGGATGTGAAATTATTTGCGAGCAAAATCCTGCAGGAGAAAAATAAGATGCCACTCCTATGGTCTCTCACTCTCCCTTTCAGCACCCCTTCTGTTGATGCCACGCTAAATTGTCAAGGATGAGGAGGATGCTGGGAGGAAGAAACTTATGGGAAATGTACTTCCTGCTGCTGTCTAGATCTAACTACCTTGGAGCATAGGCAAAACTAAGGGGTGGTCCAGGGGTGCACCAGACCACCCATTAGCATCTGTCACCAATAATCCATTTTTCTATGACGCCTGTACTTAATGGGCACCTGCCCAGTCAGGTCCGTGCCTGACCGTGAGGATCTTCTTGCTCTGCCTCCCCTGCATCAGCACCAATTGTGGGGGAGGGGGGTGGGTTCAGCCACGAGTGGGGGAGGAGGGGTCCAGCCGCGAGTGGGGGAAGGGAAGGTCCGGCCGTGATTCTGAAAGCCACTGGCCAGCCAATAAGCATGCAGTGACAGCCTGCGCAGGCTCAGTGTACAAACACTGGCCATTGTAGGCTGCTGGATGAAAGGGGGCAGCCAGGCATTGATTGCAGCCTGCGAGGTGAGGAGGAGGAGCGAGTGTATGTGATACCAGGGAGCCTCCCAGTCCACAGTGAAAAAGTAAGTAACCACTTGTGCCCTGCCCACAACATTTTTTTTAACATTGGGGAGTTATGACAGTGAACTTGTTTTTAAGACAGTTGAAATTGAAGGTGACCAGGTAGGCATACTCAGTATAGAATAGGGGAGGGGGAGATACAAAGTGTAGAATAGAGGAGGGGGAGAAAGTGGGCATACATATTGTAGAATATGGGAGAAGGTGGGTATACATCAATATTTTATGAAGGTAGGATTTCTGGCACATGACAAAATTTACCTTGTTTTTATGTCCTTGTAGTAGAATGTACAGTATGTAGCAATGCTGACTGTGAAAAATTATTGGCTGTTTCTTTAAAATCTACCTTCTGATTTTAACTATTCCTGAATGATGGCACTATGCTTTTTATTGTAAACCTAATGTATCCCCCCATACCCCCCATTTTAAGTAACCCGGGTCCCCCAAGCTTTAATCTGGCCCTGGGAGGGGATCCAGCCATGAGTAATTAAATAAATGTATCTGTCGCCTTAACTAATGTTCGCCAGATGGAACAATTTAATTGTTTTGTTCAGACTCCCGGGCGGACCCAATAGTACTGGTTTAGCCGCGCTGTTGGGAAATTACTGCGCAATAATAGCTTTTGTCCAACCACAGCAAAGTAAAAGTTTAGTGCAGTTATTTAAGGGGCACTACTACTGTGTGGCATAATGTGTATAAGGAGTACTACTGTGTGATGTAACGTGAATAAGGAACACTATTGTGCAGTGTAATGTGATGAATGTGTATAAGGGGTACTACTGTATGGCGTAATTTGAATTGGGAGTACTATTGTGTGATCATGCCCCTTCCCAGTAAGATCATACTTTTTATTTTTCTGCTTTTTTCCTTTGGTGCGCGCTCTCCCTGCTTCAGTTGTGGATGGGAGCACCAATGCTCTTTAGGTACTCATATCACATGTAGGATTCCCGTGAGTCTCCCTGCCCTCAGCCTGCCCTGTAACTTCACCTCAGTGTCTATGCCTTCACCCTTTCTGTAAGTACCCCTCAGTGTCCCTGCCATCAACCTACTTGTAACTCCTGATCAGTGTCCTGCCCTCAGCCTCCCTGTAACTCCCCCACAGTGTCCCTATCTTCACCCTCCTTGTGACTCCCCCTCAGTGCTCTGCCTTTACCCTCCCTGTAACTTCACCTCAGTGCCTTTGCCTTCACCCTCCCTGTAGGTACCACTTAGTGTCTCTGCCTTCACCCTCCCTTTAGGTACCCCTCAGTGCCTCTGCCTTCACCCTCCCTGTAGGTACCCCTCAGTGTTCCTGTCCTCACCCTCCTTGTAACTCCCCCACAGTGTCTCTGCACTCACCCTCCCTGTAACTTCACCTCAGTGCTCTGCCTTCACCCTCCTTGTAACTCCCCCACAGTGTCTCTGCACTCAAGAGGGACAAATTGGGGATGTGTCACAAGAACACGCCCCTCACGGTCAGCCATGCCCACTTTCTGGGAGCGTGCGCGCCTAGGGCACGCACATGAAGTCTCTGCCTGCACCTCAGTTCCCTGCCATACCCCTGGTCTGTCATGGGCACTAATAGGAATAACATTAGAATTCTTTGCTGCATAAATAATGATAACAAAACACAGGGCCTGATTCAGAGCCGGACGCTCTGACCAGAGCGCTCGCTCTGAATCAGTGCCCTCCTACCTAAAAATGGAGTGGCCTCCTGGCCGCTCGCATAGCTGTGGGTGACCACCCACAGCATATGCGAGCGGCCAAAAAGATGGTCGCGATGGTCAAGACCATCGCGACCATCGGGCTTGCGACGAGACCCTGCGGTAGGGTCTCAGTGACCGCAAGCCCTGGTGTGATTTTGGCTTCCATGGGAACGCCTCCGTCTGGCAGCCACGCCCCCGGCACGCCCACCAAATGGGGGGGTGCTGTCAGTCACCATCGACAGCACGCCCCCTTTGGTGCGAGACCCGGAGCGACAGCTTGGCTGTCGCTATCCGGGTCTCGCGCATGCACACGACGGAGCTCCCTCCGTCGTGCGCATGCACATTGGGGTAACACCGACCCGCTTGCGAGCGTCCTGCGCTCGCGAGCGGGTCTGAATGACCCCCCCACAGTGCCAAACTTCCAATGTAACAGAATTTTTGGTAATCGGTTGGACAGAGCTGTAACTAGACATTCTGGTGCCCTGTGTGAGAAAGCGCTAATGCCCCCCCTGATATTATGAGCCTGATTCAGGTTGGATCGCAAGGCTGCGTTCGCATGTTTGCATTCTATGCATGTGTATAAGACGCAGTGCGCGTGCGCGAACCAGGCACTGCGATCGGGAATGCGATCACAGGCAGTACTCAGTGATTGACAGGAAGTTTAGTTTGTGTTGACGGGGGTGGTTGTGTGAACGCAGTCGTGTCAGTGCGTTGGAACGCTATTTTAGGGGTGTGCATAAATTATCCACAGTGAACCCATACGCAGCCTGAGTACTCACTGCGTGCAGGAAGTTTAGCAATTCCTGCAGGAGGATCATGGCAACCACTATTCTGTGTCTTGGTCCGATGGATCTCAATTGTACCGATGTTTTTGCAATATTGCAAATTATTACAGATGTTAATGAAGGTAAGGGGGCGTCTTTATGAAGTGCTGGGCGTCTTCATAATATGGTGCGGTGGCAGTGCGTATACATTCATTAGCATATTTTCGCAGCTAGCGGGTGCGTGCGAATGCAGCCTTGCGATCCAAACTAAATCAGGCCCTATATTAATATATTATCCATACTGTGCTAAGTATAAGGTTATAATGTAGCAGGTGACCACCAAATTTACAATAATGTCCTCTTGTTTGCTATCATCTTATTTAAATGAAGACACAGGATGATCCTGTGTATTCATTTAAATAAGGTGATGGCAGACAAGAAGGCATTATTGTTCATTGGTCACCTGCTACATTATAACCTTATATTTAGCACAGTATGGATAATTTTAATATTAATAGAATATTAGGTCATGTTGTAACCAACCCCCCCCCCTTTTCCCTTTCTACCAGGGGCTCTCTCCTCTATGCGGTCAGCAGCACTTACCTGGTCAATAATATTCTATGACCAGGCACAGGCTGAGTGACTGACACCTGTGTTTGGAGTTGGACTGACACTTTCAGTGTCATTGGAGTACAACCTGGACCGGACCCTGCCTGCCACTGTGTTTGTGCGCCCAGATACAACTGCTCCTCACTCTTGCAAGCGCCACTGTGGGAGTGTGTCATGACGTCTCCCAGACCCTACAGGAAGTGCACCTAGTGCGGGTGCCAGCCAGGGGAGGCGGATTTGAGGGAGATTGACAGATAGGCAAGGGCTACTGTGAAGGAATCTGGCACACACCGCTGATATACATAGCAGCGGGCGGCCCAGCAAATAAAAATTTCGGTGGGCGGCCGGTTCCGCCCCAGGGCATCCTGCACTCTGTGCGTTGACACCGGCCGCACCACCCTAATTACTGCCCTGGGGTTGGAACTGGGACCACCCATTACCAAATGTCTAGTTTTGCCTATGCTGGAGAGGAGGCTTGCGGGCCTATTGAGAGACACAATTTCTGGTGAATGTTTATGTTGTGTTTCAGACTTTTTGATGGACATTAGGTTCTTCCACCCTGAGAAAGGGACAGATGTGTTTATTTAGTGCTGGATAGGCCAGGATTTATTTTTATGTTTTGTTTATTTTGTGATGCCTAGTAAAACTAGCTGCAGATACTTATACCAAAGCACTGAACTAGGATGCTGATAATTGGCTGAGGCATGACAAAACCTGGCCTTGTGACACTAATATGTATACTTTTTGTGTGTATTATACATATACATATATTTGATGTTTCAGGGGACAGAGGAAAACAAGGACTAGGATTTGATGGAGAACCTGGTCTAATGGGTCCTCGTGGGCACAGAGGACAACCTGGGCAGAGAGGGTATACAGGAGAAAGAGGACCACCAGGACTATGTATAACTAATGGTTGTGAAACAAGTCAGCCTACAGGAGAGCCTACAGAAGAGTCTGACACATAGATGAACTCAGTGGGTGCAGAATGGACCTTTATTGTTTACTTGTAGGATGTGGCTGCAAAAATACTGCAGGATTTCTTTCTTTTCATCATGTGTGGAGGTTACCATTTAATTTTACATGCTAATTTTGTAAATAAAGGAAATTTACATTTAAAGGTTACAGTAAGTCATTTTGATGTAATGCAAAGGAAAAAAAATCTTAATATGATTAATCGCTCGTAGTTATTTATTTTAAAAATGAACAAAATGTGTGTTTTTTTTCTGTATGGAAACCAGTGCCATATACAAACACAAGTAACTATGGCACAAAAAGAACATAAGCAACTGAAAGACCATCTATATAAATAGTCCTGCTAATACAGCCACTCTTTTTTGTCACTGCTGAATATGAAGATAGGAGGGAAATCACTGAATTGTACTACTTGGTAACTATGGAATAAAACATGGCAATGTACGTAATTAATCAAGAATTCCATGTCTTCTTTTTTGTAGTATATTCTTCTGTAATCTATTCATGCTTATGACAATATAATTATTTAATTTCCTAGAAAACAGCAACTGCGCACAATTATGTCACATTACAGCATATCCTAGTTTTAAGGCATATTTAGGAAAGTAATTCTGACCTTAAAAATGTGAAAACAGCTATTTCCCCTTACGGCAGAATCACGTATCCTGCTATTTAACAAGAGTGTAAAGCAGGAGATACAGTATCAGTTTTTATGGAAAAAGTTAGCAATGACATACAGTATAGAACCCCATGGGCTGAATTTACTATGCAATGCTTTTCAAAGCCAATGCGTATTTGGTGAGTTTCGTAGCTGAATTTAAAGAGACACTTCTATCCAGGCGTGTTTTGCATTGCATAGAATTGCTCATTTAAATCCAGAGGCTTTGAAAAGCTTTGTATAGTAAATTTAGCCCAAAATATTGTAACATTCCTACTACGTGTACACCACATTTTATTGATTACCTAATTATTATTATTGTCATTGTTTAGATAAAACCAACGTAGTGAGCAGTGCCACAATGATTCAACCTACAGTGACCCATTGATGGATAATTTGGGAAGAGCAGACAATAATAATTTTTTCCAGATTTGTTGTCAAATGCAATATAAAATACAGTACTCATACTGAGCAAAACTAAAGGCTCTAAGCCCCCACACTCCATTAGAGTTGTTGACTACTATGAAATAAATAATTTTGGAACAGTTCTAAAAAAATAAAAAAAAATAAAAAGAAAGATTAAATTATGATGTAAAAAATTGCCGTAATTAGGCAGACACTGTTTATGAAACATGTGAAAATGTGCACAGACTGTATCAGCCAGTTACAGTACCTTTGACATAGCAAGTGTTCCTGCTGTACGAGGGAAAGCTTCAGATGTGGATGGACTTTGCATATATTGTTTAAATGTATTAAACAACATTGTACAGTCCCAGTTATTTTCTGTACAACAAATACATGTACATGCACTTGTATGAAACTAAAAAGTCCAAGACAAGTATTCACCGAAGCACCACTTGATGGCAGAATCAGATCAGGAAAATCCAGCAACTTTAAGAAACTATTAGTATTATTATAAGACCATGACTTGTCCACTAGGTGGCAGAGATTCATGAATGTTTGTATTGTCATTGCTTGAATCCTATGGAAACTAGTGTTAAATATTGGAAAACTCACATTGAGATTAGAAAAACAGCAGACAACATTTACTGTATTTACTATTTAGGATGCATTATTCAACATGTCATTCCTGTATTATTTCATGTATGATTTCCTGCTACACATACACACCCACACATACACACAATCAAGTACTATGGGCCTGATTCAGAGCCGGTCGCTATTTGCGCTCGCTCGTCCAGAAAATAAGGGGTGGTTATTCAAATGAACCGTTTGCTGTTTGTGGTCTGTTCACGCCTCTAGGTCTGAACGAGCGAACAAAACTTGCGGTCGTTTTTTGGGAAACTACGCCCCCTGGCCGCTCGCATCCTATGTCATGTCCGCTATTTATTAGATTAATCGAGTACATCGAACATGGTATGAGCTGCTCGCTATTCTTGTGGTTGGTTTTTGCTACCACAATTTTGCGAGCAGTTCTGGCTAAAAAAAAACCCAGTGACGTGGTCAATGATGCTGCTTTTTTAATTATGCACACCCATAAAATGCCCGTTTTGACCTTTAAGCACGCCTGCGATCGGATCTCCACTCCCCGTTTTCAAGCACCTTCCCCTGTTACCACCCACATACGCCTCATCCTGTCACTCCAATTATCAGGCATTCGCTATTTTGCGAGCACATGAATTTCGGCCGCACTGACTGGTTCGCGCATGCGTATAACGATCCGTACGCAGGCGCAGTTGGGCAAACATCGCTCGAACGAGCAGCCACTTGCGTCCGGCTCTGAATCAGGCCCTATATCCATCATTTTTTTAAAATTTTAATAAGGTAGTATATATGCCACCAAGGTACAGTCAGTGGTATATAAACTTTTGCAGCACCGCAGACACACTGACCATATTAAGGGAGGACGTACACCAAGCAGGCGCTGCATAAGGAGTCGATTTTGCACTGATGGTGTGTCGATGGTGGAAATCAGATCCACCAGCGCAGTTGAGCATTGCTCAGATATGTAAAGTGGGTGTCACAGGGTTGCTTAATTCGTCGCATGGAAATACAAAAGAGGAATGCTCAAGATGATATTTGCATATATCTGTGAGGAATAATTATCATGCATGATCAGCATGGTGCCTCTGATCAGGCCCACTGTCCTGAGGAAGAGAATACTCAAAACGCCCTTGTTGGAAGGGCTCAGGAACATGTCAGATTGAAAGAACCTTTAACCAAAGGAGGAGAAGCCTTTATACAGTACCACACTCGTGTGTGCTGCTGTCTGGTACAGTGCCCAGTGTGACCACTTATTTTATCTTACATTTAGTGTAATAAAACCCTCTTTTATGATAATACACTATGGGCCTGATTCAGATCTGCAATGCCAATATTTACGCAGTTTGAGTGATTGCTACCATTGCACATGCGTGTAAGCCATAATGCACATGCGTGTAAGCCGTACTGCACATGCGCAGGGATTGTTTTGTGCTCACACATGCACAGACGATTCACTTGCAAAGTGAATGACAGGTAGCCAACGTTTGGGGGAGGTAATGGGGGGTGGATAGAAATATGCAGGTCATACTTGCCGATATCCTGGCTGCCCCTTCCTAGAGGGAGCAGCCAGGTCAGTTTAGCAGGAGGCGGGGCTGGCAAAAGGGGGCGTGGCTGGGAGAATAGGTTCTGTTTTGGGGTGGGGTTGGGGGTGGAGCCACACACTCACATCATTTTGGCCCCGCCACCTCTACGCAATGCCGATATTTACGGCATTGTGAATCGGGGCAGGGTCATGATGAATCGCGTCATCAGCCCCCCCGCTGCGGTTGTTTGGGTAGGTATTGCGGGGGGGACTGGAGGGGCCGGGGGACATGCCTACTTTTCCGGGGGGCCGGGAGCCGCACACGATTTTCGGGAGGCTCCCGACCAAATCGGGAGAGTAGGCATGTATGATGCAGGTGTGTCGGACAGTTTAAACGCTGTTATCAAGGCTTGTATTAATTAGCCACTGTGTCCAGACTAAGGGGTCTATTCATGTAGCAATGAAAAAACCTTTTCCAGTGATATAAGGGCTTTTCTTTGCTTCTCCTTATCCATAGAAGGGGTTACGGTGGAGAAATCTCAGAGATCAGTTCATAGAAGCACGGAAAGCTCAGCTTTTCATTTTGCTTCTAAGGGGTCTATTTACTAAGCAGTGTTAGGAGACAGAGTGAAAAGTGATAAGAAAGTGATAAGGTGGCAGCCAATCAGCTCCCAACTGCCATCTCACAGGCTGTGTTTGAAAAATTACAGTTGGGAGCCGATTGGCTGGCACCTTATCACAGACTTATCACTTTTCACTCTGTCTCCTAACACTGCTTAGTAAATAGACCCCTAAATTTGTATTCTCCAACTCAGGATGGCCTAATGTGCCTCCTAAGGGGAGAAGAGCAGGAAAGACAGCTGTCTTCCCGCCCCCTCCCTGTACTCTCCCCACCCCTTCTCTAATGCTGGCCAATCAGAGGAGTCCCAGGGAGAAAGTGGCAGAAAAAAAAGTGCACTCACACTGCTACTGCCTGCCCTGCTCCTTGTGTAACTGTCACAGAGGTTCTGCAGAGAATGTTAATTTAAGTGACCCAAAATGTGCTGGGTCACTTTAGACTGCAGTGCTGTCTGGTGACTTGAGTCCTACACTTCTGTCCTCTAGCCACCGCTCTGCACCCTCCGCCACTCTGTTCTCACCCCCGCTGTCGTCTGCCTCCTCCCCCGCCCGCAACCGCTGCTCTGTGATTCATGCAGCCCAGTAAAATTCCCACAGTCCAAAAAGGCAATTTCTCCCCAGAACTCCCCACTGCCCCCGATGTTAATGAGTGACCTGGTATATGCCAGGTCACTTCAGATTGTTCACTTCCCCGCTGCCACTGGCTCTTCCTCCTCCCTGTACCTGATGTGCCACTGCCCATGTAATAAGTCACTCAGTTGCCCCCCTGTCCCTTTTCTGCTGGAGAATGTTGCTGGCACTGCACACACTGAGGATCCAGCACTGCGATGCGCCTAAGGAGTTAAAAACAGGATCGCAGAGAACCTTCTCCTTCGCACTGCAATGTCGAAAAGGTAAGTGTTCATGAATTGCTACTTAACAAAACTATATATCGCTTCAAACTGATGTGATATATAGTGAAAAGTAGCAATTCAGTTTGAACTTTCTACATGAATAAACCCCTTACTCAGGAGGCTGATGGCTGTCGGATCTGCATTCAATGTTTCCGATGATTCCGGTTTTCTGCTTGAGCAGCGGCTGTAAGGTGCTTTCAGCGGGCGTCACTGGATGGCGATTGGGTCTTTAGCATATTTTCCAAATTGTGTTCCGTGTGAAATTGCAGCTGCGATGGGATTTGTGTGCAGATTTGAATCAGGCCCTATGTTTGGGTGTTTTCTTATTTGTACCTGTATATGTTCATGAGGGTTTCCCTTCAAGCAACTATACATAGGGACATAAAAATAAACCCTATGAATATGAGGACGCTGGAATGAGCTCTATATTTGGATGCATACTGTCATTTGGGACATCAACCCGTAACCGGCTTTTATTCAGTTTAAATAGATTCATTATATACAAGTTTGAGAATTTTGTTATATTGAGTGTGTATATGTTTATAGTAGGGATGTGCAGGCTCGGATAGGTTCGAGTTTGCACGTGGAGTTCGGATTTTTCCCTCCAAAAAAACGGAACTCAGAACGAGGCAAAACGTCATCTTACATGGACGAACATCATCATCCCTGGTCTTTTGTCCAGGAATGATGATGTTCGTCCATGTAAGATGACGTTTTGCCTCATTCTGAGTTCCGTTTTTTTGGAGGGAAAAATCCGAACTCCACGTGCAAACTCGAACCTATCCGAGCCTGCACATCCCTAGTTTATAGTATGGTTATATAATTTGTTTTCCACATGTATGTATATCATTGGAGATCCCCACTTATAGATTATAAGGAAAGTTTTATCTTTTCTATTCAGGTATTATTTATGATAAGTTTCTATTTTATACTACATCATCCATCGCCTAGTAACAGCACCATACTATTTACCTACCTCTTTCATTTGCTTTTGGTTCTTGTGTAGATTCTTGGTGGTATATTTACTAACGTGCAGGTTATTAGAAGTGGAGATGTTGCCCATAGCAACCAATCACATACTACTTAACATTTATCTAGCGCATTCTTGAAGGAAATAGCTAGAATCTGACTGGATGTTATGGGCAACATCTCCATTTCTAAAAACCCACACTTTAGTAAATATACCCCTTGGTCTCGTGTAGGCTGCTCATTTATAAATTAGAAGCACCTGTGGGCTGTAGACTGTAGTCTTCAGTCTTGGCAAATATTTCCTTCTAGACTAGTTAGGGATTTAATAGACCAATCCATTATTTTTTATGCTTAACTTGCACAGTTACTGCTTACAAACCTTCCTGCTCCCTGGTGCCACAAAGCAATCCAGACCCTCTCTTACTGTAGACTTGGCATTAGCACATTGATGTGTCCATGGGGGAGATGTAAGAAGCTCAGAAGCAGTATCAGCGCACGTTATGTGTGCTGATACCGCTTCTACCCGATGTATGATTGGGGGTTTGGTGGTAAATGACAGGGGCGCCCCTGTCATTATCGGCGCTGCTATCTACAAGATAGCAGCGCCAATAACCTGGGCCATGTATGAACGGTCAACTCGCCTCACCATTCGGCCTGCTATAGCTGTCGCTCTCGATAGCTACAGCCTGACACTGCCCTATCCCCACAATAGGGACAGCCTAGTGCTGATGCGCTGTGTCTTCGTCCCATCCGGCTCCACTGAGCATGCGTGGGATCTTGCAAATATCGCGAGATCCCCGCATGCAGCATGGAGCTGGCAGCCGCTGCAGCAAGGACAATGCTGTCCCTGCTGTGGGGATAGGGCAGCCCCAGGCTGTAGCTGCCGATAGCGATAACTACAGCGGGCCGAACAGTCAGGGGATCTGACCGTTCATACATGGCCCAGGTTATGGGCGCTGCTATCTTGTAGATAGCAGCGCCGATAATGACAGGGGCGCATAGCGAGGTACAGCGGAATTAATCTAATTGAAAATCGGGACAATCTTGCATCTTAGTAAATTTACCCCTAAGTGTCAGGGTAATTCATTATTACTGTATTGTAGGAGATATCAATGATAGCTCCTGGTTACAATTGTCCCCCAATAATTTCCACAGTCCCCATACTTTAGTATGAGGATGTGAAAATTATGTATTTCATCAAGTTCCAAAAAAGCATTTTTTTCAGTACTTGACAGGGATACTGTACGGCACGGGATGCAGTCAGGAAGCTGACGGTCACAATGCCGACCGCCGGCTTCCCGACTGTCTAATCCCGGCAAATTACAAATGACAAGCGTCGAAATCTCGACGCCTGTCATTAGCCCTACGCCGGGAGCCCGACACCCGGCTTACCGAACGAAGATAAGCCGGGCGCCGGGCACAAACAGCTGCGGGGGGGAGGGTTAGGTGCTCCCCGGGAGTTGGACTTAGGGGTTAAGCACCCCCCGGGAGGTTAGGGTTAGACTAAGGGAAGGGGGGGTTAGGGTTAGGACCCCCGGGGGGAGGTTAGGGTTAGGCACCCCCCGGGAGACTTTAGGCTGCGGTGAAGGGGGGCTTAGGGTTAGGCACTTGGGGGGGAGGTTAGAGTTAGGCACCCCTAAAGGGGGGGTTAGGGAGTAAAAAAATTTTAGTTAATACTTATCTTTTGTAGCTTCGGGATCTTCACCCCTACCGGGCTTCCGCTGTCAGGATTTCATACTGATTCTTTACTCCACGTACAGCACCCGATGAAGCAGAGGGATCTGAAAAGATCCCTCCCTGCTGTATCCTCTTACCTGTAGCAGCTCCCTCAAAGCTCCCAGAGCAGTTTTCCTGTGAGCCAGGGCACAGCAGTGGCGGCAGGGGACCTACACGAGTCTGCAGGTCTGATCGGGGGGGGGGCTACAGCTTTGCAGAGGATGAGTGGGGGGTTGGGCTGGACACAGACACCAGCGGGTTGTGGGTGGGCAGGCAGGCATGCAGGCGGAAGGAGGTTCTCTTTTCTCCTGCTGCAGTTCAAATTCCGATGCCGGAAGCCCGTAGGTACCCTAACCCTCCCCCTGTCCCCCCCATTACCCTAACCCTTCCTCGGTGGTGCCTAACACCCTAACCTCACCCCGGTGGTGCCTGACCCTAACCCCCCCTCCTCGCAGCCTAACCCTAAGCCCCCCAGGAGGTGCCTAACCCTAATCTTCACCTGAGGGTTCCTAAAACTAACCCCCCCATCCCTGGGCTAAGTGTAATACTTACCCGTATACTTATCTTCGGGATGGCAGGGTCGGGATGCCAACATCGGTATCTTGATGTCTTCAGAATAGCAGCATCGGCATTAAGCCGGGCGTTGGGATTCCGATGTCAGTATATCATGGCCCAGGATGCCGCCCACCACCATATTAAACATATGCCCAGCAATCCTACAACACAAACACATGATATTTGAAGTCATGTTGTAGTTAAAATAGCAGATATTAAGGTGAACACCCCATATCTTAGGTAATCATTCCGCAGGGGAAGTTATGCAGAAATTTTTGGTTTTAAGTTAAATGTGACTGAATCAGTTCAGGGAGGGTCACATATTTAATTAACTGCTGTAATGGTTAGCATTACTGCCTCACAGCACTGAGGTCGTGGGTTCGATTCCCACCACGGCTCTACCTGTGTGGCGTTAGTATATTCTCCCTGTGCTTGCGTGGGTTTCCTCCGGGTACTCCGGTTTCCTCCCACACTCCAAAACTATACTGATAGGTTAATTGGCTCCCTACAAAATTAACCCTAGTGTTTATGTGTGTGTGTGCATGTGATGGGGAATATAGATTGTAAGCTCTTCTGGGGCAGGGACTGATGTGAATGGCCAAAATATTCTCTGTAAAGCGCTGTGGAATATGTGTGCGCTATATAAATAACTGGTTTATAAATAAATAAATAAATAAAAAAACTGGACAACCAGTCAGCGCACATGGAATAAGAGGTATTGGAGTTTTTGTTTTGTGTTCAAATTTAGAGATCAATGTCACATTGAAGTTTAAACTGCATTTCTTGCAATTCTCATCGTTCCTTCCGAACAGATTTTCTGAGTGTTACTTTGTAAGTGTTTCCTTTTTATTTTAAATTGCGATACATGTATGTACTGTACCTTTGTACCTGGACCTACATCTTCCTACCTCCTTTAATGAAGCTTCTTGATTATTCTATTTACCAAGGTGGTCATGTAATGACATTTTACTATGTGTATGGTAAAATACAGGCTGCTGCAACCAGAGGTGGGAAAAACTTGTGGAGTCAATTCCAAAAGAAGAAGGAAGATCCACTGGAGCTGCCATCTCACCTGTAAGATACCATCTAGACATAACTTATCTGCGGCCACACCAACACCCAGGGTACGACATGCATTAGCCAGCACATTGTGTCTGACTCAGTACCAGGCCCACTGTGTGCTTTGTTTACAGAAGTATGAGGACGCTTAGGTGAATATTTTGCCACACAGTTTTGAAAATTTCAGTTGTCTCTGACAACAAGATTCAGCACACAAAATGGATGCCACTACTGGGTAGGAACTGGGCTTTGCATTAAATGTGCATTTAGGGGCGGGAACAGCAAGGGAGTGTCATGGTCATGGTTCGGGTGGTCAGCCAGAGGGCCGTGCTATTCTGAGTCATGTGTACAGGGAGGGATAGTCTGTTTCTGATGGATCTCTTGCACCTAGCATGGGGCTTTAGCAAGTGTCAATACTGATGATGAAAGTTGCGCATGCTTGTAGATAGAAAAATAGTGGGCGGAGCAGCTTCCCACTTGGAGCGAATGAACCCTTGCATTAGCCCTATGGAAAATTGCATTAACATAAGGTAGTAAATCAGGCTTCCACAGCGTCACACAAACACAGCCACCATGCGTTGACTCAGGATCAGGCCCACTGTGTATAGATGACACTTTGAGGGACAAGTTATGAGAAAACATGCAAATGATTCCTTATTAAGTATTTCTGTTATTTTGTGGCTGGATTTCACATGGAAGATTTGCTGAGGTGCACAGTAAGATTTATGGCAAGCTTACATCCCCTAGCACAATTAGAACCAATGAGTCACTGGATGTGCTGTGCCATCTGGGTGATCAAAGTACATGAACAAATACAATACATCTGATAAATTTGAAGTGGGAATTAATTGGGGCACTACAGATGAGATGAACTTCACCAGTGAAAGACAGAAAGAAAATCTTTCTGTAGTATATATTATGAATGGCTCATTCAGGGGCGTCTTTGAGAGGAGGGTGCCCATGTGTATCCCACATCATGGGCCCGGAATGGGTATGAAATTCCCGTCAGCGGCAGCCCGACAGGAGCAGAGTGCGATGCAGCGGAAGCCCGACAGCGCAAGAAATCCCGATCGTGGATAGGTAAGTATCCACTGACCTAACCCCCCTAACCCTAACCCTCCTTAGGGGTGCCTAACCCTAACTTCCCCCCCAAGTGCCTAACCCTAATCCCCCCTCTAAGTGCCTAACCCTAACCACCCCCTTTCCCGCTACCTAAAGCTAAGTCCCCCGGGGGGGGTGCCTAACCCTAAGTCCCCCCCGGGGGTGCCTAACCCTAACCCTCCCGGGGGGGTGCCTAACCCTTACTCCCCCCCGGGAGCCCTAAACCTAACCCTCCCCCCCCGCGGCTGTCTGCTCGCGGCGCCCGGCATCACTACGATCGTGATGCCGGGCGCCAGTCTGCCGGCGTCGGGGTAATGCGGGCGTCTACATCTAGACTCCCGGCATTTCACCCTTGCCGAGATAAGACAGTTGGGAAGCCGGCTGCCGGTATATAGGCAGTCGGCTTCCCGATTGCTTACCATGGGCCCCCTCCTCTCACCCTGACTGACGCGGCTGGCCGGCCACCGCAGAATCAGTAGACTCTGGGCACTAGAGTGTGCCCAGAGTCTACTGAGCATGTGCAGATCGCCGGGAAAATGGCGCGGTCGCCATTTTCCCACAGATTTCTTCACAGCACATCTGCAAAACGCCGGAAAAAAGGCAGCAGTGTCCATTTTCCGGGGGTTTGAGCAGTGCTGAGAGACCCAAAGCGGGACCTCGGAGAGGTAAATTTTAGATAATGTGGGCCCGTGTGCACACCCTGCACCCATTATAGGTACACCCCTGGGCTCAGTGTGACTGGTGGAAAGAGCTGGAACCATTTCTCCTGTATAAATGTTATCACGTCTTACAATACTGCTTTTTCTAGTAGATAAGTTTGAAGCTACTGTAAAACAAACCACAGCTACTGTAAATTGTCTAAGACAAAAATAAAATGTCAGACATTAGCCTACCAAGCTATTTACAACAGAAAAATATATATATTGTGGTAAAAATCAATATATAAACCAGAAAGTGGATGTTATTATGCAACCATGACTGTTTCTAAGATGCATGTCTATGTATAAAACTTTTATACAGTTTAAATCACTGCTGCAGCCATATGCTAGTGTTTATAACATTATCAGATTTAAAAGGCATCACATATATTTGTGTAGTCCAAATTACAGTATAACACCAATGCACAAAATGGTATATACAGTAACTATGCAACAAAACACTTGCACTTTTCAGAATTTGAACTATTCCAGATTTTGGGAGAGTTTTGTGATAAATTCACCTTAACTCTTTGCTGCTTGAGGTTTGTGTTTGTCATTGTAATGTGTACTGGCAATGGGGCAAATGCAGAGTTGAATGCATGACGTCTGCAACTGCTCCCCCATTGCTTGCATGGAACTAAGGGGCCTATTTATCAACGAGTTTTATCATACGCAACTACCGTATATACTCGAGTATAAGACGAGTTTTTCAGCACATTTTTTGTGCTGAAAAAGTACCCCCTCGGCTTATACTCGAGTGAAAAGTAGCGCTGACCGGACGGAGTTTGGTCAGCGCTACACAGCACAAACACACAGCCGCCGGAGCCGGCAGCTGTGTGTTTGCTGTAATCAGCAGCCGCTGAGAGTCTGTCAGACTTCTGGCTCCTGCAGTGGGTAATGGGAGACACGTCGTCATGACGACGTCTCTCCCATGCAAAGCGGCCGGAGGAGCTGTTAGCGGCGGGACCAGGAGCGGGAGTTTCAGGTAAGTGATTTTTTTTTTTATTCTTATAACGTCTCTCTCTACTGGGGAGGGGGGACTACTGGGAGCACTACCAGGGGGCGATTACTACAGGGGGCACTACCAGGGGGCGATTACTACAGGGGGCACTAAAAGGGGGGATTACCACTGGGGGCACTACCAGGAGGGATTACTACTGGGGGCACAACCAGGGAGAATTACTACTGGGGGCACTACCAGCTGCTGCCATTTCCCACCCTAGGCTTATACTCGAGTCAATAAGTTTTCCCAGTTTTTTGTGGTAAAAGTAGGTACCTCGGTTTATATTCGGGTCGACTTATACTCGAGTATATACGGTAGATAGAACTTAAGCAGCTAAATTATCTTGTGCTCCCAACTGTGTTTGAGCAGCTTTCAATTAGTTTAGTCAATGAAACTGACCAATATATAAGTTTTAAAGTTATAGAGAAGCGCTTGTGATAGTATGTAACTGGGGCTTGAAACAATGCTTTTTATATATGGGAATGCATTTAAAAACTAGTATGATAGACCAGCAATGTTTGCGACAAAACCCTTGTGGTAAGGTCTCATTGCCGCAAGCCCTGGAGTGCTTTTGGCTCTATCAGAGCCAAAAGCACTCCCATTGACATCACTTGTAATGTCAGTGGGGCTGGCCCCAGACGGTAGGCGATCCCATCTGGTCAGCAACGCCCCCGGCACGCCCACCGAAGGGGGCGTGCTGTCTCTCAACATCGACAGCACGCCCCCTTTGTAGCGAGACCCATAGCGACGGCTTGCCCGTCGCTATGCGGGTCTCGCGCATGCGCATGATGGAGCCGGCTCCCTCGTGCGCATGCGCACTTGGCCAACATCGACCCGCTTGCGAGCGCTCGCAAGCGTGTCTGAATCAGGCCCAGAATCGGGAGGTCATGAACGAGATTGTGTGTGCAGCTTATGTGATGTTGTTTCCCTGATCTGACCGCTGCTGGAGCGTTGACGGCTTCAAAACACTCGAACGCTCCTTCATACAAACTTTCCAATTACTGGACCAATCAGCCAATTAGCATAAGTATTAGCTTTGACATTCCTTTCAATTCTAGAAACACAAGTTACTAAGGTGCAGCTAAAAAGGTACAGAGCTTAAATAATTTATCGGGAGATTTATCAAAGCTTGGAGAGAGTTAAAGTGGATAGAGATTAGGTACCAACCATACAGGTCCTCTAATTGTCATTTTTGAAACACAGTAAATAATAGGGTGTTTGTAGCAGCGCTCTACTCAAGCTAATATTGTGATCGGGAGCAGCTGGGTAGTCGAGTGGTAAAATCTTAAAGTGGTAAAGTACTTGGATACAGGGCCGTAGCTAGTGTAGTGCGGCCGGTGCCATCGCACAGGGCACCACAGGTCAGAGGGCGCTGTTTGGGACTGTCAAATCTCTGTTTATTATCAATCTCACTTGTAGCTTCCTCTAATTTCATGCCCAGCATCTCCTGGTCTCCCCTATCTCTTGCCTGGCCTTCCCCATAAGTCCATTCCCCTTTTTTGGGTGCATTATGTCCTTTGAGGGGGGAGCCAACACTCTTTCTGGCACAGGGCACCAAAAAGTCTAGTTACGGCTCTTCTTGGATAAAAAAGGTTTGTACTCAGCGCTGCACCTGTGTGGTGTTTGATGTAATGCAAATAAACACACTGAGCTATTATGGGTGTTGTTGATATACACTAATTTGTTAAATTGGAAACACAGTGCTCGTGATTATGGTGTTTATACCGCTTTTATACCAAAATTCCGGGTCTGACCCGGAGGCAGGAACAGGGTTCCAATCCGGATCAGATCCGGAATTTCACTGACGCTAACCCGGTGTGCCGTTCACACCGGAGCCCGGTCTGCAGAGACCCGGCTTTTCCGGCGTTGAAGTGGACGCTTGGAGATGATGTCATCTCCAAGCGCCACTGAAGCCGGCCAACTGGCATGCATGCGGTACGATCAAGGTCACCCTGACCCGGACCTGGTCACCCTGAAGCCGGCCAACTGGCATGCATGCGGTACGATCCAGGTCACCCTGACCCGGATCGCGCCGTATACACTGCAGGGTTTCACTGGTTATTCCCATGTTAAACCCTGCAAGTTACATGGGTTGGATTGCCGGGTCACTCGACCCGGCAATCCAACCCTTTCCCCTTTTACACCAAGGAACTGCACGGGTTTTAGCTCTGGTGTAAAAGGGTATAACTAAGTTGTGTTAGGAGATAAAGTGAACGGTGATAAGGTACCAGCCAATCAGCTCCTAATTGCCATTCTTCAAACACATCTTTTAGACAGCGCCATCTGATATCTGTTTTCGACAGCCTGTGACATGGCAGTTAGGAGCTGATTGGCTGGTACCTTATACCCGTTGACTTTATCTCCTAACACAGCTTAGTAAATAGACCCCTAAATCTGGTAATGAGGAGTGTTTACTCAATTTGATGGAGTAGAACTGAGTTGCCTGGGAGATAAATTGGTTCCTTTAGGGTACCTCTTTTCCTTGTATAACTTGTATCTACCTATATCCCTAATACACCTCTGATGTAACAACTGATTGCCTGCAAGGATGTAAACTGACACTTTTAAGGGGTCTCATTCGTATGCTATGGGGCATATTCAACTGGGTGCGTGAATTGCAAAAATCCCGCATCTGCAAGGTTTTTCCTATAGATGCGGGATTTTTGCAAATCAATTAGGTGCTGGGTTTTTTCATTTTTAACTGTCAGGAGGTTTTTTTCACGCAACCCCAGAACAAGTGTGATTTTTTCCTAAAATCTTTATTTTTAGGAAAAATCAGTGGTACTTGCTCTTGGACCCCGGCGGCACTCCCCTTAGGACTAAGTAAGCAATTGGAAGTTCCAAGTAGCTTAATTAGTCCTTAATTACTTACCTTCTTTATCTTCTTCAGCATCCAGAGTCGGAAGCCGGGTCCTCTGCTGCAGGGTGAGTATGTCAGTGTGTGTGTGTGAGTGTTTGTAAGTGTGTGTGTGTGTATGACTGTTGTGTGTGTGTGGCCTCCGGTGTGTGTGGCCCCCCTGTGTCTGTGTGCACGCCCCCCCCCCCCCGAAATGGGTGCTGGGAGAACTACATCTCCCACAGCCCTTGCCCCTCCCACCAGCCCCTGGTGCCTCCCACCAGCCCCCGTGACTCCCAGCAGCCCCCTATCCAGTGTGAAGATAGAGAGGCCACCGGGAGCTGCGGATACCACCGGAGACCCCCGGGCAGGTAAGTGAAGAATTCTTTTTTTTTTTACGTGGCATGGGGTTTTCAGAGCTGAAAACCCTGTGACCACTTTTTTAAATTGGATACCCCGGGTATCAGGAGCGCACATACCCGCGGTATTCCAAAATTGGGAGTGAGGTGCGCAAGGTTTTTTACCTCACTAAACTTTGCGCCCAATTGAATATTCCCCTATGTGTGTGTGCGTATGTCTCCTTATGGCAGTGAGCAGTGCATGGGTGCAATGGTGCACTTGTAAGGATGAGCAGTGGCAGGGTCCCACTTTGCTTGTTTACCGGTAAGTCTGGCAGGTGTTCTTAGCCTGGCTTCTGGCAGTCCAGTGCTGAATGTAAATGGTGTCCGCTACAATGACAGGGGCTACAATGACACCATTCAGGGGCAATCGCATCATCAACTCCCCCGGTCCACCTATTTTTGCTTGGTAAGTGTGTGACTGTTGGAGTGTATGGATAGCTGAGGTGTGGTGGGGTATGGGGGTGCAGGCAGGTGGTGGCCAGCTACAGGAGACTTTTCCACTCTTCTGGGCAGCCAGGAGTGCCACATGATTTTCTGGAGCCTCCCAGCTGTTCTGGCAGAGTAGTCAAGTATGAGTCCAGCAACAAGCCTCTGCTTTCTCTTGTACTTTCTCTTTTACTTGTCTTTTCTCTAGTACAGGTCTTCAGGCATGATGCTCACATTACTATGCACATCTCATAACAGTATGGACCTGCTGCTCAGGCCAAGCAAGGGATCAGACTTCCATGTGTCTACACCTGTCAGTGACAATTTGGATGAGAGGCACATTTTATCAGGTACGGGGGGGGCTTCATGGTGACAGGACACACGCCCCTCCCCCCCTCCCCCAGTTCTTATTACACCATTGCTAGGAGTGTAAATGTGCTGGGAGGTAGAACATTGTTCTCAAGTATTTTAAACAATATATTTACTAAGCTTTGGGTGGAGATAAAATGGACGGAGATAAAACCAGCCAATCAGCTCCTGTCATTTTTCAAACACAGCCTGTGACATGGCAGTTAGGAGCTGATTGGCTGGTACCTTATCTCTGTTCACTCTATCTCCATCCAAGGCTTAGTAAATAGACCCCTTAATTTGATAAACATATGGAAAAATTAGACCAAAGAAAAGGTAAGATACACTGTGTACCTCTTATATTAAGTAGCATTACAGTAAATACATATAAGACAGCACTTTCAAATATACATAATAAATAAGTAGCTGCTAATAATTTTGATGTGGGAAGTTACTAAATGTGTGGTGTATTTTCCACAGTAAATAGTGTGAGTTAAATATATATTCAGAGACCAGTCTGTCATTTCTGTTTCTTTAGAGGAAATGTACAGACTTTTACACTGTTGCTATTGGGAATTTGAACAGAGGACTAGCCAATTTTACACTATATGGGGCCATGGGCGGAGTTCAAGAATTGGGCCTTTAATGACATTGTGCTGTTATCTATACACAAGCATTTTGGACCCATCATTTGTCCGGTCGCTAGCTGTTTTATAATTTTCCTCTCCCTTCCCTCATCTTTCCATTTTTCTCCCCCTCTTTCTCTCATCTACCCCATAGGCAAACGCAGGGGGGGTTTCCATCTGCCTGGAAACCCCCCTCCCCAACACAAACCATGACCATAATAGAAATAGTAATATAATAGAATATTACTAGTGCTGCATGTTCTTCTCAGTATCACAAATGAAATGATTAGCACCACCTGTGGATCTTTTAAAATGTGTCAGCCAGTAATAAATACACCTGTGCACCAACTAGGAGATGTGGAAAACATGCACTGTTAGGGATGCACTGCTATAGACCATCAACAGGGTTAATTATTAATACTGTATAATAGTACACTATCCAGTGCATAAGGAAACTGATATGTACATATATGTCCAGGGCAGTGCTAGGTTCTTCTGCTGCTCCTTCAGACTCCCGGACTTGCTCCAATGTTCAGGAATGGTGCCCACATGTGACATACTGTAGAAACATTCAGCTCAGACAGGATGGACCTACTTCCGCATCTAATGGCTTACTATGATCGCTGGTCCTGTATATGCTTGAATTATGCAACACAATATACTTTGTATGTAACATATATAAGCTGGATAAGTGGCAATTATGCCCTCTTCATGGACTGGCCACACTCACTATAAAATAAAGCATTTGGAAACCCCCCTCTAGAAATCCTGCATTTGCCACTGAACCCCTATTCTTCCCCTCATCCTCCTGTCTCTCCATATTCTTTTCCATTTACTGTATCTCTCTCTTCTCAAGTTTTGATGTATAGTGTTGAATCCGTGACTTTGGTTGCTGTGCAGTCTGAGCCTTCTCCTGCGGCGTGGTGTGCCACTGGTAGTTGGAAGGATCTGTTGGCAGGGGGCGCGTGGTCTGCACCAATGTGCATGTGCTAGATAGACTGCAGTGGTGTACATGCTGTGATATATTACATCTACAAACATTGTCCCTGACTAGCCCTCCTATATACCCCCATATTCCTATGTACCCTCCAACTCTGTACCCCTTGTTACTAGGTTCACTACCCGCTACCTATATACCCCCTGTTACTATGTACTCTCCCACTGAACCTATTTACACCCTGTTACACCCTGTCACTGTATACCACATTGTAACAATATACTTTCCCAATGTACCTGTAAATTGCCTAGTTAGTATGTATTCTCCCACTGTACATATATGTCTCCCAGCACACCTGGCCAGCTTTTTGTAAGACTTGTATCCCTCTGTTACCATGTACTCTCCCATGGTACCTATATATCCCTCTGTTACTATGTACTGTCCCCCTGTACCTACATGTCAGCCAGGACACCTGGCCCGCTATTTGCTGGCATCTGTATCCCTCTGTTACTAAGTACCCTCCCAGTGTACCTATATCCCTCTGTTGCTATACCACTGACCCTATATATGCCTCTGCTACTGTATACCACACTGTTACTATGCACCCTCCTCCTTGACCTATATATCGGTCTGTTGCTATTTACCCTCCCCTTGTACCTATAGATCCAGCTGTTACTATGTACAGTACCCTCCTCCTTTATATCCCCCAGCATACCTGTCTTTCTGTATGGAATTGGTATGATTTACCGCCGGACCCATGCCCGGCAGTTGGAATCCCGACAGCGGCATCCCGGCAGAGGAGGAAATCCTGATCGTCCAAGGTAAGTATATACTAACCTCTTTCTACCCCCTAACCCTAACCCTCCCTTAGGGGTGCCTAACCCTAACCTTCCCCCAAGTGCCTAACCCTAATCCCCTCTCTAAGTGCCTAAACCTAACCCCCCTTCCCCGATGCCTAAACCGGAGTCCTCCAGGGGGGTGCCTAACCCTAAGTCCCCCCCGGGGGTGCCTAACACTAACCCCCCCTTCCCCTAGCCTAAACCTAACCTCCCGGGGGGTGCCTAAACCTAAGGCCCCCCCGGGAACCCTAAACCTAACCCCCCCCGCGGCTATCCGTGCTCGGTGCCCGGCGTCCCTTCTATCAGGATGCCGGGCGTCGGGCTCCCGGCGTATGTTTAATGACAGGCGTCGGGATTTCGACGCCTGTCATTAGACACTTGCCGGGATATGAAAGTCGGGAAGCCGGCTGTCGGGATTAGGTCCTCCGGCTTCCCGTCTGCGTACCCTTCTGTACCTATATATCCCCCAGCACAGCTGTCTAGATTTTTGCTGATACCTTTAGCAGCATGGCCACATACTAGTCATTAATGACGACATGCAGTGATGTGTTGGGGTGTCATGTGCACACACTATAATCAACATTTGATGTAAAAAAAATTGTACATTGTTCAAATAACCAATCCTGAGACCTCACCTCATGTAATACATTTATTCACTGAAACTTCAATGATGAAAACAGGCGCTTTTCTTTTTTCTGCACAAAGCTGTGGGAACTTTTAAACAAAATATGAAACTCAGTCTGTACCCTAAAAAACAGGCAAATTAATATTTGTTCACATTATAGATATCTTTCACTGTCCAAAAGAAAAATATGTGGTGCTTTTAAAAGCGTTGCATTTCAGTGGAACCCGGCAGATGATAAATGGTAGTTTTTTCACGGCAGCACAACGGAAATGTCCGACGTTTATTTTTGTTTTTGGTTTTGACTCAAAACCAAACTTATGACTAAAACATTGATTAAAATTAGACTAAAATGAAAACTGAGCTCCACTGACTAAATCTTGACTAAAACAAAGCAAAAAAGAGAGACTAAAATGTGACTTTAAACCAACTACAATTTTAAATAAGTGACTAAGATTAATATTAAATTTAAAATCCTTGTCAAAATTAGCGCTGCAATAAATTCCAACCCAGGTTTAACTCACTTTAGCTTCATTTATGTGTTCAATTTTCCATATGGAGATGGGACATCAGGACATCAGGACTGTTTAATTACAAGTTTAAGGGCCAAATGTAATAGGGTGAGAGTTTAGAAAAGTGAGAGTTTCTCACACTTTTTAAACTTTACCAATGTAATACAGTCCAAAAACAAAGTAACAGAGCGAACTTGCATGTTTTTTTAGACTTAAAAAACTCTCACGATTTAAAATCTCATTCAGATGTTTTCCCATTTTGAAGATAAAACTCAACCAATGTGAGAGTTTACTGCTAAACTCTCACATTTTCTAAACTCTCACCCTATTACATTTGGCCCTTAGTGTTGTATATTTCAGTGTTTAATTATGTTAATGGCGAAACAGGTCTCAAAATCTGCTTTTCCGCAAAAGTGCAATAAAAGGTGAATGTACAGTATCAGGACAATGTTAGGTTTCCACTTCCACACTGTTTTAACCATCTGGAGAGTTGAAGTCCTTGTACTGGAGAAAGACACACTATGCCTACCTGTAAAACAGAGAACGTCTCTTGAACTGAACCTTTTCCATTGCCATTTCATTTATATTATCTTGGCAAATAATAAGTTACTTTTCCACTTCAGTGCAAAACTAGTTGCACTCATTCACCAGATTCACACTTACCCCTAATCTGATGAACTCCTCCCATTGTATAGTGAAAACTTTTGCTCTCCAGCAAACCTAGCCAGAAAATCCTTGTACTAACTTATAAAAATGACATAAAGTAAGAGGGGCCCATGTGCACTGCACACATTACAGCAGATCTAGATACAGTATTGCATCTTCTATCATCTCCACTTTCTCTGCAATAATCTCTTTCCATATAGATCTATACATCTAGTGACACAATTCAGAATCTTTAGGCACTATACTGTACATACAATATCCACAGCACGGGGATCTTCCAGTATATGTACCTGGTCTTTTTGCATTGTTTGTGTTCAAACTTCAGGCATGTACAGCATTATGATATTTACAACAGGGAATACATTATTTATTATTTAAATTAAAAAAGGATCTCAAACTTTATTAATGTTACGGCATTTTCTAACCACTGTAACAGTATGGCAGTCAGTTTTTGCAATAAGGTATCAAACTGTAGGGAAAACTTGCTGAGGGCTAGATTGCATGGGGATGGGACAATTAAATTATACGAGGGTTGTCCAAAAAGTAATACTTAAATGCTCATAACTCTACAATAATATGCAACATTTATTTGAAACTTTGTCAGTTTGTAGTTTAATATGTCTGCTAGCTATATATGTATTTTTGTTTAGGTAGTCCAAGAAATACCAGGGAATCCAAGATGAAACAAAGAGCCATCATTGAATTTCTGGAAAAAGGAGGCTGCAGTGCTACAGAAATCCACAGAAGACTGAAAAAAGTGTATGGTGAGCGTACAAATGACTATAGCAATGTCAGAAGGTGGATGAAGTTTTTTCAATCGGGAGAATTGCCCATGTGCGACAAACCTCGTGGTGGCAGACCATCAACTGCAGTGACAGCAGAGAACCGACACAAAGTCGATGCCATGATTCAGAAAGACCGTTGTGTGACCATCAGACCATCAGAGATATCAGTGATTAACTTGAATGTAGCCATGGCACTGTAGAAACACTAATCAATGATTAGGGATATTGTAAAGTGTGTGCTAAATGGGTTCCAAAGCAATTGACCAGGGATCATAAGGCCCAGAGGGTGGAAGTGTGCAATGACCTTTTGATCAACTTTGAAGCCAACCCTGAGACGTTTTTGAAAACTGTAATTACAGGAGATGAGACCTGGGTATTCCTTTATGACCCAGATACAAAGGCCCAATCAAAACAATGGAAACACCCAAGTTCACCTAGGCCAAAAAAGTTTAAATCACAGCGAACCGTAAACAAAGTCATGACCACATTCTTCTGGGATTCCCGAGGTGTTATTCTCATCGATTACTTAGAACCAAACCAATCAATCAACAGTGATTGATACATTATTACACTTAAGAAGCTGAAAGAAGCCATCCGCAAAAAAAGGTCAACAATTCCACTGTCAAATGTCATCTTACACCACGACAATGCCAGACCTCACACTTCGATGGCAACATCTGCGGCCATTGCTAAAATGGGGTGGGCAATAATGCCACATCCACAATAGAGTCCTGATTTGGCCCCTTCTGACTTTCATCTGTTTGGCCCTCGCAAATACTGTCTCCGGGGTCAACATTTTGAAGACATAGAGGTTGTTAAAATCGTCATACGTTCCTGGGTCAAACATCAACCACTGGAATTTTTCCAAAGTGGATTCACAGCTTGGGTTGAGAGGTAGAGAAAATGTTTGAGGGCAGATGGTGAATATTTTGAGTCATTCTGTTACTAAGACTTCAAAGTATTTTACTGCAAATTTTTAAATTTGTATCTATAATAAAATTTTAGTTGTGAGCATTTAGGCATTACTTTTTGAACAACCCTCGTAGAAATGTGTGCTGAGCCTTAACACCAAAAGCTGTGTTTTTGGGCCAATTTGAGTAATAATGGGCAATCTTACCAAATGTGCTGGAAGAAGCCTAGTTTAGAGGAATCCAATCAGTACCATATTACATATATACAATCAATCAATTTTATTTTTTTTCTTTAACCATTGTACAAATAGGTCCTGGTCATCTTTTCGATTTTGGACCAAATCTCAAGCTAACGTGATTATATTTAAAGTTTGCTGCTAACTCCCTAATCATATTGTAGAAAACCACATATTGTTCCATAGAAAAATATACAATCTCCCCATTCATCCATTCTAAAATGACATACATCTTTGATAAATCATAATTGCTATTTTCAGAGCTGTAACTAGACTTTTTAGTACCCTGGGCCAGAGGGGCATTACCTCATGGAGAAGGGCCATGACAAATCAGATCGGGGAGGTGGCCAAATGGAGGGGGAGTCAGCCAGGGATGAGATAGAGGTCGGCCAGTAGATGCCAGGGATAAAAGAAGAGGAAGCAAAAAGTGAGAAGTATTATAAAACAAAATTGCCAGGCCCGAATAGCGCCCCCTGCCCTGCGGTGCTTTCTGCCATGGAACATGTCGCACCACCCTAGTTACAGCCCTGTCTATTTTGTATATATTATAGGAGCTATAAAAGGATAAGTTCCCTATACTGTTATGAAAATAAAATAAAGTGTTGCATGAAATGTAGATATGGAGCTTACTACTATATACTGCAACTCATAATGCTTTATAATATAATATAACCCAGGCCTCACTTCTGTTGGTGACAAAGAGTAGTTTTATTGAACTGAGAAGTATAAATGTGAAACTTCTTATACAACAAAAAAAAGATGTCTTTACTACTTTAACATGATAAACTTTAAGCAGAATGATGATTACTAGTGAACGTTATATTTATTTATTATAGATATTTTTAGAAAGATGAGGTTGATTTGTTTGATTAATCCTCGTACAGTACATGCACATGTCATACAGACCCAAGTGGGCCTTCTTGTGATATACATACTTAAATGCATACTATACATATTAGCTTAATGACCTGTTATGGTACAGTACTGTATGTGAGAAACCCCCTGTCTACACTGAATTATTCTTTCTATAATTTCTACAATTTTATTTCTGTTGAACATTAAACAACCAGTAAGGATTAGGCGCTGTGTGACCATAATAAAACCTTAATTAATTTTGCCACTATATGTTGCACATTGATGCTTATCCAGGATGCTGTAATCTATTACATTTAGATAGTCTATTTAAAGTCCTGTATTATTCTTAGTTGTATTTGGAATTTGTTTTATTATTATGAACACGGTATAGAGGATGACACTGTCACTAACATGTTTTAATCAAACAGATTGTCAGATCTAGACACAGGAGACAGTTTAAGGCAACCATACATCTATGACAGATTGGGGCATTAACATGCATTTTTTCCCCGATCTGCCGACGGATCACCGATCATCGATGGCCGCCGATCCGCGGATTGGATCAGGGATTGGCATATCAGATCGGCAGAATGAGGAATCGTGCCGCTGATGTAACAGAAACAAATTGTTTTGACAGACTCAACTGAATTACAACATGTAATTACATTTCACTGTTTTTCTTCAGTATAAACTTTGCTCACTGCGAGAGTTGATTTATATTTTTAGGAAAACGTACTCATTCTGAGTAACGCTGATCTCTAGCTATAAATTTGTAAACACTTCCAGTCAAGCATGTTGACAACTTGTGATAATGCTTCTGTAAGCACTGCTTTTGTTTTCTGCAAGATATACAGAGACATTTCACTGGTTAGGTTTTATGAAGCAATACACACGTAACATATTTCAAGTTACAATTCTTATCATTAGTAGAGAAAAAATAAATATGCCACATTAAAGCATCCAGATAGCAGAGTAAATAAGCAGAAATAACCATTATAAATGATCAATAACAAATTATTAATACATTCTTAGATAACCAAACAGTGCGACAAATCTACAAATCAAAGAGAAAAAGTAAGCAAAAACACTATTGGTGAGACGTATACTATAACTGCACAGTACTATTTTGCTGCAACAAGCAGAAGACCAAAGGGACTTTTCAAAGTTCCAGAAAATTAGTCTACAGTTTTAACACATTATATTTATTTATCGGTCCAACTGACATTATTTTATGAGCAATTATCCAATTTGCAGCATAATCAACACAATTTATTTAATATTGTCTTAATAAATTGTAATTTTAAATTGATTTATTTCTGCTTTGTATCGTATCGTCTGTACACTAGTGTTTCCATATATCTCTATTGCTATATTTCTTGTTCAGGGTTAATGATACCCTTACTTCTTTAGCAGCTGGTATTGTTGTATTGCAGTTTTTAGGATCACCCATGTTAAGCACTTAAGAATATTCCTTTATGCTTCCTTATCCTTGGTGGTTTTCTTGGATCAGATTTTGTTTAGAATGTTTTTTTATACCTAGCTTTAATTGGCTTGTTTAATTGATTATGCTTTTAAAATGTATTTGAAAAACAAAAATGAATGTCATTGTATAACATATATTTAAACTAAAAGAGGGAAATGATAGAGTGAGTGAACTTTCATATTGTTTTTGAATATTTCATTTTTATATTTTACTAGAATTTACACTACCCATTTTTTTCTCTCTCTCTTATATCACCAAGCCTGGAGGCTCACAGTTTCTCTTTTGTATTAGTTACCGCTCTATTCGATATATACAGGCACTCTCACTCACTCACTCACTCACTCACTCACTCACTCACTCACTCACTCACTCACTCACTCACTCACTCACTCTCTCCATCCCTCTGTCTGCCTCTTTCCCTCTGTCTGTCTGCCTCTCTCACTTTTTCTGTTTGCCTTTCTCTTTCTGTGTCCAGCTCTCCCCCCTCCTCTCTCTCTTTTTGTCTTTTCCAGTCTCTGCATCTCATAATCTCCCACTCTGGGGTCTATTTACTAAGCTGTGTTAGGAGATAAAGTGAACGTGATAAGGTACCAGCCAATCAGCTCCTAAATGTCATTTTTCAAACACAGCCTGTGACATGGCAGTATGGAGCTGATTGGCTGGTACCTTATCACCGTTCACTTTATCTCCTAACACAGCTTAGTAAATAGACCTCTCTGTGTCATAATGTATGGGCAGCGAAAGAATGTGGAAATCACTGCTCTGGAGGTCTACTTCATGCAGTGGTAGGTTGCCACGGAAACATGACCAGCGGCCGGTTGTCTGTTTCTTGCTGGGTGCTACCTGTACAGAAGTTTCTTTGTGACCTGTGACTAATGGAGCTGCAGAGATAGCTGTGATTACATCACCTGTTACCTGATCTCAATATGGCACATGGCAAAGGACGGGAGGAAGGAGTGAAGGAAAACTTTAGAACCTGGCCAGTAACAAGTGGCGCTCAAAGTGCACATTTGGACCATCATGCACATGCATGCCTTAGGTCTGAAATGCACATGCCCACCAGCAAAATATATATACTGTATATATATATATATATATATATATATATCAACAAGGATATTTGGATCAGCACTCAATACAACCAAGCCAGCATGCCCGGGTGCCCTCTGGGTGGCTGCAATACACCATTTATATTTCTACTACAAGTCCTTGAGTGCCGCTGTTTGTTTTCGAGCTGTTGATATCCATTCCTACTCCAGAGGGCACCCAGGCCTGCTGGCTTGGTTGTATTGAGTGCCGATCCGAATATCCTTCTATATATATATATATATATATATATCTAAATATATATATATATATATATATATATATAGATCCAAAAAACGGAGGCACTCAGCGAGACTGAACTCAGCGTAGATAAAAATCCTTTAATCCTACGTTTCGGGATTCACTCCCGTCGTCAGGGACAAACAGCAATATTAAAAACCACATCGCACCCCCTTATATACCCCCAATACAACATACATTGGTTAAAAAATCAGAACACACCTGTAAAGCGTCGGGCCAGCCGGTCCCAATGAAGAGAAACACATCACACTGCGCACCGTGTGACGTCACTCACCCGCGTCTTACCCACGTGCAAGACTGTCAAGCGTTGCATAGCAACCAACAACAAATCCACGCAAACGGGGAAGAACTGCGGAGAGCTATACACGCTTTATAATTTTACAAATAAATCATGCTCTGCTATAAACCAAGCACAACATGTTCAGGTGCTGTACGATTAAACAGTCAAGAACAGTAAAAAACATATTGAAGATAGTCCCCATAATTACGTTGTTTCATAATATAACAATATACAAAAGGAAGGTAATTATACTACATAAACACAATAACCCTATTGTAATTAATGAATTTAAATCTTCTACTTATGCAGTCAAATTTGTACAAGATATGTATCACCAAGGAATAAAATGCCCAACCGACACATTTTGAAACCACAATTAAATGTATTACTCCCTGTTGCTATACAGCATCTAGATCATTAATTCCAAAACAATTAAGATCATTATTTTAAATGCATTATGTTGGAAACAAATATACCCAATTAGTAGATACGCAAGCTCATAACTCAAAAGAATCTTATAGAAAACACCTCAAACCCAAGTTCTCATTGAGACCTCTAGGTGCGAGTGTCCCCAATCGAAAGATCCACTTAGACTCCCTCTGCAGCAATTTCCTGCCTCTATCACCACCACAACGAGATATAGGCACATGATCAATCAGGATGGCTCTCAAACAAGCCACTCCATGCTTAGCCTGTGCGAAATGTCTGGCAACCGGCTGGTCACTAGAGCCTGAATCCAGTGCCTGTCTAATGGCACTCCTATGCAGTGCCATCCTCTCTTTAAACTTCCTTTCCGTCTTGCCCACGTAGTTTAACCCACATGGGCAAGACAGAAGGTATATCACATAAGTTGTTGTACAGGTCAACGCATATAGGATCTTAAATTTCTTCCCGGTGTGAGGGTGGGAGAATGTCTCCCCTACAGACAGGGATCTGCACGTAACACAACCAAGACACCGAAAACATCCCAGTTTATGACTCAAAAAATGAACAGGGGTTGTTTTGTTTAAATCAGTAATATCAATCTTGACTACCCTGTCTTTAATATTTCTACCTCTGGTCTGACATGGCATCAATCTAGAGCCATAAAGCATGGGCAAATCTCTATCGGAGCTGATGACAGGCCACCAACTTTTGGCCCTACTATTAAGTCTCTGACTGCTGGTGGTATACCTATTTACCCAAGGTAATATTTTGCTTTGGTCTTTATCCAATGCTGTTTTTGGTGCTAAGGTCTTTTCACGGGGAATATTAAGAACCCGTCTTTTAATCTGTAGCAATTCACTTCTTTTATAACCCCTAGCCACAAACTTTTCTAACATCTCCTGCATAATGCTCTCAACCTGTGTGGGGTCTGACACTATCCTCCGGACTCTCAAAAATTGAGAGTACGGTAAACCCCTCCTTAAAGCTTTTGGATGAAAGCTATCAAACTGAAGCAAAGTGTTACGATCTGTACTTTTAGAAAATAAGGTGGTGGTAATTGCTCCATTTTGCAAAGATATATTTACATCTAGGTATTGGATATTTACACTACTGATATTATAAGTTAATTTCACCACACTAGCCGAATCGTTATGTGTGTCCAATAAGGCTCTCAATTCCCTTTCTGAACCTTGCCAGAAAATGAGTAAATCGTCTATGTACCGAAAGTACAAGTTGATATTATTCAAAAGTATGCCCTCATTGAACAAGAACCACTGCTCCACACTATGCATGAAGGCATTGGCGTACGATGGGGCCACATTGGACCCCATCGCACAGCCCGCCCTCTGCACATAATATTTCCCATCAAAAAAGAAATAATTTCTCTCCAAAGTGAGACCTAAAAGTTTCAGAAATAATTCAATCGGGGGACCAGAATAATCGACATTATCAGTGATAAGTGATCTGACAGCCTCCACACCTGCATCATGTGGAATACAGGTGTAGAGGCTAGTCACATCAGCACTACACAGAAGTGTCCCCTGTGGCATCAACCCCATAGCTCTCAAAGATACCAGTAATGCTGTAGTGTCTTTAAGGTACGAAGGAATTTTTTGAACACACGGATTCAATATAGTGTCCAAATATACTGAAATTGGATGATAAAGAGAGCCTCGGGCCGATATAATGGGCCTGCCGGGGGGATCCTTCATTCGTTTGTGAATTTTGGGCAATGTATAGTACATTGGTACTCTAGGGTGACCCATGGTCAAAGCAGAGCATAGTTCCTTTGTGATGCTTCCTTGTTGTACCGCCTCCATTAGGATCCCATCCAACTCCCGTTTGTATTCCATGGTCGGATCTTTATCCAAAAGAGTATAAACCAAGGTGTCTTGAAGCTGTCGTAGACACTCTTTTCTATAATCAGGCAAACTCTGTACCACAATAGCTCCGCCCTTGTCCGCAGAGTGGATGATAATGTCATTCCTCTGTGTGAAATTGCGTAGTGCCAATGCTTCACCTTTGGACAAATTATTTCTAATGTACTCATTAGGATGCTCTTGTACTCCATCTTCCTCCAATAATCGTGTATACGTTTTAATCGCAGCATTCTGCGTGGTAGGGTCAAATTTGGAATGTGGCTGCAGTGGTAGGTTGCCACGGAAACATGACCAGCGGCCGGTTGTCTGTTTATTGCTGGGTGCTACCTGTACAGAAGTTTCTTTGTGACCTGTGACTAATGGAGCTGCAGAGATAGCTGTGATTACATCACCTGTTACCTGATCTCAATATGGCACATGGCAAAGGATGGGAGGAAGGAGTGATGGAAAACTTTAGAACCTGGCCAGTAACAAGTGGCGCTCAAAGTGCACATTTGGACCATCATGCACATGCATGCCTTAGGTCTGAAATGCACATGCCCACCAGCAAAATATATATACTGTATATATATATATATATATATATATATATATATATCAACAAGGATATTTGGATCAGCACTCAATACAACCATATATAAATCACAGGGACGCTGCACTCACCATAATAACTAACAACAATAATAGTATTAATAATAAACAGTGGGGTTTTGGTTCACAAATTGTTCAATGCATTTAAGCTTGCAGCCCCCGTCAAGGGACCTCACATTACTTCAAGTCCCTACTCTATTGCTCAGAAATCTAACATGGAAATAACTATCACATTAGTGCTAAACTTATGGTATGCTATCATGTTTAAAGCTCACAGCAACTTTGCTTTTAAATGTGAGACAGTCACCAAGCACACCTGTCATAAAGCACATAGGAAAACAGCTGACACTAGCTAGATTAAACAGGTTAAAAGGGGTGCATGAGAAAATGTAATCACAAAATGATTAATTAAAACAATCAAATAAACAAAAAGCATTAATCCACTGCACTCACCTTTCCTAGATTTGGGGTGCAACATGGTGTGTGACCACATAGTTTAAATAGAAATCTTATGGGCTCTGCACTCACCATAATGGTAAGGGGCTGGGGCTACATGGCATTGTGAACTTCTGCTCCTGCAGGTACCATGGGATATACTAGAAGGGGATGGAGCTGTTGCAGCCCACAGACTTATTTTGCCCATAATGTGAGAGGGAAGGGGAAACACACACTATATTGTGTACACCAGTCTGTATCTCTGTGACCCTATAGAGTATGTATTGCCCTGTGCATCTCTATACCTGTCTGTCTGTCTGCATGACTCTGAGCATGTCTGAATTGTTGGAAAAGATGTTGCAGGTATTGATACTGCAGAGTTATATAGGCACACACCAGCGGATGACTCAAACTATGAACAGCCCAGGTACTCAATCAGTGGTGTTGTTTTATTAAAACATAATAGGTACAGCCATACTCACACACTGATAGCTGGAGCGTAGTTTGAGCAAAGCAGGGTTCTATACAGCTCACCATCCTGTTGAGTGTATGCTGCTTATGAGTGAAGGTGCAGGGAAGCTGGAACAGTTTTAAACAGGTATACACTGGGGTCTCTCTGTAGCTCAGTGGAAGACATCTGTCTATTACTGTGATACTCTCACACAGTACTGAGATGGTACTGCAGTCACATGTTCAGGAGTACATCAGGTTAAAGGACAGAGCTATGTGAAGACTGTGGGTTCTAGAGCCCAGCATGTATGCACAGTGGGGTGATAGTCAGGAGCGCACTGCTTTCTAACACCTCCCCTTCGCTACATGCTTCTTCATGCTAAACAAACATTTAATTTCAGCTTTTTCGTAGAGACCTGTAAATAAATTGGGTTAAAAACATCAACACATCAAATTACTTCAAACTGGCCTTCTCGGAAGATACTTTAGCAATAGTTCCTTCACTGATAGCATGGGTCTTAACAACAGTCTCTCGACTCACAAACTTGGGACTGTTGCTGCTATCATAATTCTTTATACTTTTCACACTAGTGGTTTTTAAATCTTGCAAAGTTTATTTTCATATCTTTGATTTCCATTCACACCAATCAGAGTTTAGTTTCTGCTTCTGGATATCTTGAAGCTCACTGAATGCAAGTTTTGCAAATTCCTCATCATACCTCTTAGGTGGTTTGGCAATATTTGATCTTGCAGAAGATCTCCTCTCTGGTTAAACTTCTATGCTGATAGTTTTGGTTTCAGATATATCTTCAGCTGCTGGTGTGTTTCTTTAAAGATAGCATTCCTGGACTTAACAATATTTCTGGTATTTGGATTCCACAATCTGTAACCTTTGCTCTCATGGTTATAGCCAAGCATGATGCACTTTACCGACTTAGAATCCAGCTTTTCTCCTTTGGTATATGTACACAGGCCATACTGACAGTAGTTCTGAAATGTATTACACTTGGTTTTCTCTTTGACCACTCTTCAATTGATGTTATATCCTTTAGAACAACTGTAGGAGAAAGGTTCTTGATATATATAGCTGTGCACACAAATTCTGCCCAAAACTGCTTGTCTAGGCCTGCGTCTTTTTAGCATGCATCTTGCTCTCTCTAGTAGTGTACAGTTTGCTAGCTCACTGACACCATCTTGTTCAGGAGGATAGGCAATGGTCAATTGATGCTCTTTTCCATATTTTCTTAAGAATTAATTCTCCTCTCTGTTGAGATATTATCCATCATTATCAGATCTCAAAGTCTTGAGTCTGTAACCTGTTTGATTTTCTACAAGTCTCTTGTAATCTGCAATCCTTTTGGCACTTTAGATTGTTCTCTGATGAAGTACATGTGTCATCCTTGTGAAGTCATCTTTAAACATCACAAAATATCTGTATCAACTCAGACTTTACTTACATTGGACCACACACATCTAAATGCATTATTTCATGTGGTTTTGTAGCTCTGTTTGTTGATTTTGAAAATGGCTCTTTCCTCACAATATAGCTCTCACATATGGGTTTCTCTGTGTTAGTCACTAACATTCCTGTGACCACCCCATTCTGTAGATTCTGAACACTGTCATATCTAAGGTGACCAAATCTTCAATGCCTGAATTCTAATGACTGTGACTCAGTTTTCATCACTGCATAACAGCTCTGTGTGCCTGTAGCTATGATTATCCCTTTTCTGTTTCTCATAATGCACTCTCCTTTAATGAAGTAAAGACTGTGGCCTCTTTGCTCTAGAACACTGATGGCAATAACATTTATTTTAATTTCTGGTACATAAAGCACATCTTGGATCTCTGTGACTTTTATTCTTTTACCAATTTGTAGCTGAGCTTAAATTGTCCCAACTTTTGCAGCTGTAAAGATGTTATTGCCAGTTCCTTTGATAATGATAGGGTCACATTTAGTTAACTTGGTAAACCATTCCTCATTGCAGCTAAAATGCATTGTTGCACCTGAATCAATATACCAGTAATCCTTTCTGTGGCTATCTGTAACACATTAAGGATTGACTCATCTTTGCCATGCATTTCCATCTTTGCATAGGATTTACACTCTTTTGCTTGCACTCAAAAGCTTTGTGACCTATCTTGTGACAATTATAACACTTGAATTAAATTTTTTTGAATTTTTCACTTTTTGTATGCAATGCAGTTGTCTAAGCAGTTGAATCACAGGGCACACATAATTTTGATCTGACTGTGGGCCTGATTCAGAGCCGGATGCTCTGACCAGAGCGCTCGCTCTGAATCAGGGCCCTCCTACCTAAACTTGGAGCGGCCTCTTGGATGCTCGCATAGCTGTGGGTTACCACCTACAGCTTATGCGAGCGTCCATGATGATGGTTGCGATGGTCAAGACGATCACAACCATCGGGCTTGCGATGAGACCCTGCGGTAGGGTCTCGGTGACCACAAGCCCTGGAGTGATTTTGGCTCTATCAGAGCCAAAATCAATCCCACTGACATCACTAGTGATGTCAGTGGGGCCGGACCCAGATGGTAGGCGTTCCCATGGGAACACCTCCGTCTGGAAGCCACGCCCCCAGCACGCCCACCAAAGGAGGCGTGCTGTCAATCAACATCGACAGCACGCCCCCTTTGGTGCGAGACCTGGAGCGACGGCTTCCCCGCGAGCGGGTCTGAATCAGGCCCTGTGTCTGTTGTTAACTTTACTGTGTTTGCCTCTATTGCCACAACCAAGAAGTTAAACTCTGGCGTCTAGTTCTGTAGCATTGCTGTAGCAATCTATTCATCATCCACTTGCACTCAAGCAGATGTTGGTTGTTGAGAGACAGACATAATTTCTTCTATATAATCACTCATGCTGCTGCATTCATTCAACTTGGTGTTATCCAATACACATCTTAAAATGATCCTCCTCATGAGTCCTCCATCTTGATATGCTGCTTGCAGTGCTGTCCACATATCTTTGCTTGACTCTTTATCATGTATTATAGAGTACACATGTTGCTCTACACTTAAGCCTATGGTCACCATGGCTCTTTCTATATTATCTATTCTTGAATCTGCATTTGGTTCTACAGTGACCTTCCACAACTTTGACTCTTCAATTGCATTTTCATAGCAAACTTCCAGGTTGTATACTGTAATTCTCTGCACATTTTAGCTATGGGTGTAGCTACTGTATATTTGCTTCTTACAGACATAACTGTGCAGCTTCTGTACTTTAATCAGCTTCACTGCTGCTGTACTGCACTGGAAACACTATGTTGTCTTCACTTTGTGTCCTTAAGCAGTTTGCATTGCACATGTGCCTAAAATGGTATCTATATTCTGCTCTGGGCATCTCTAATAGCTTGTATGTCTGGGTCGCTGGGTGCTTTACACATGTGTGCCTGGGTCCATAACCTGTTATGTGTGTGCAGGTGTTAATACTGCAGAGTTATATAGGTTCACACCAGCAGATGACTCAAATGGAATTTCTTTTGCATCAGTGCACCACAGGATATGGGTAGTTGACGGAACATGCCTAATCTCCAACCTTAGGAGCAAAATATCTAAATACATTTGGCAAAAACTAAACCACACACTAAAGTCCAACTTCCTTCCACTTTAGAATCACCACTAAAAATGCACTCCCACGAGTGTGGTCCAGCCTCTCGGATCCACCCTCTCCCCCATTCAAATGGGAGGTCTCAGCTGCCACAAATCGCAGCATTGAGCTGCAGTTTGCAGGGCTGCAATCATGATTCTTATCACCATGCCCACTGTACCCCACACATGCATTAAGAAGTCAGCAGGTATGGTTTTCATAGTGATGGAGTTTATACTTGCTTCATATATCTTTTCTTTTACCCCATGTTCATCATAACAGCTTATATTTGTATGAAGAAACATGGAGGGCTTTTTATACATTAGACTCGCTTTCATCAAATTAATTACTTTCTCATATGCTAACAGGTGAATGAGGTTAAAATATTTGGAGAATTCAATTTGTACCTATGTCACATATGAGCTAAGATGTTATGTATATCATATAGATTTGTTTTTACAAGTACAGGCTACTTTTACTAAGTACAGTACTACATCAATCATAATCTCATAAGTTTAACTATTCGTGTAAAAGGATAAATTGTTTGCCAGCATTTGTGTTGCCTGTGTTATAAGTAGCCTAATAAAAAGCAATCAATTACTACTATAAAAAATGAGTCAAGTTATGTAAACGAATATGTCACTATTTTACTAAATAATCTACACTTACATTTATATAATAAATGTTTTAATTATGTAGTAAGAATGATTTTTATTTGACTAGAGGAACTGTAGTAACCTTCAAAGGCAGGCCGGGCACACAATGAGGGATGGGATGTAGTCAGGAAGCCGGTGGTCGAAATGCTGATCACCAGCTTCCCCACAGGGAAATCCCGGCATTGGACTAACGCCTAGCTGGGTCTAACCTGTATTTTAGTTTGACTAGCTGTTTGAACTTTGAAACAGTATCTACCATATTCCTGATACAAATAAGTAGTGAGAGTATAACAGTACTTTTAAAAATGTAAGCAAACATTAGACTCTTTCACTAGTACATTGTTTATATTTAACATAAGTAATAATTTTGCCATGTTTAAATATATTACAAAAAGGAAATTACAGTAGCACCTGCTTCCTAAATTTTAATACATAAAGAATAGTAAAAAAAACCCTTAAGGTCAAGACATTGGGATGGATGTGAGGTCTCCGAATAGCCAAATATGGCTTGGAGTTAAAATACCAGTGTCCAATATTAGTTTCATTTTCAAATATTTCAAATTATTAATATCAAATGTAACCAATTGTTTGAAGCTATGGAGATGTAAACTAACCATGATGTAGAATTTAATTAATTCATGAAATTTATATTTTTTTAATACCAGTCTTCCCTTCTTTTTGACATAATGCTTTATAAGATACTATGTTTTGCTGTTTGAATCCAGAAGCTTGCTGATATCTTACGGCATTGAGCTGTCCACCTATTATTGCACTGCATTGCATGTATTATGGAATATATTCTTGCAAGAATAAATCTACACTGAATTGACATAATGGCACCACATTACTATTAATAGCAAAAATACATATTATTTCATAGTGTATGCTTTAGTGTACAATTTGGTACAATACTTGTTATTTTTTTACAATCTGTGACAAATGTGAAACCGATAAACATAGTGTAGCATTGCTTCTAGAAGAAACTTAAGAAATGTCTCTAAATATATAATTTAATGTTACATGGCTCAATTTTGATTGATTGAAAAAGAGAAAATAATGATATTTTGGAACAAGCCGCCCCATATCTGTTTCCTAGGCACCAATATCAAATTACAACTTTATCAGCTAAATTGGAACTGTGAATAAACATGATAGTTTGTGTACATTATCAGCTCCTTGTGGTTAGAGATGGATAAGTGACAGTGCAGTCTGCCTAGAACACACACAAAATGAATTAAACATTTCTTGGAATACCAGCAGATGGTGTACATGAGTCACATGTATATCTAGAACTATATGATAATGCAACTCTGATACTTAAGAGAAGTAGAGGAAGAGAAAGTCCTGTAGAGCAAGCTGCAGAAAAACTAGTGACAGACAAGCTCATGAAATTATTAGGAAATAAAACTTCTTCAAAGAAAACAGCTGGCAGCACTGACTGACAAATAACCCGTTTTCCTCTCAAAAATCAAGTAAGTAAAGATATTTTTAGGAATTTTGTATTAAAAGTAAATCAATTGCAGCTAATAAATGAATGCAGAAAAAGATTTCTGGGTTACATTAAAGCATTCCTATTTTAACATGATTTTGCTGCTCAAATACAGCGAACATGTCATGATATTGAGTAATGTTTGAAAGCTCTTTCAGTTGTAGCATATCCAGGCTGTAACAGGCTGTGCAGGGGAATGAGTTCATTAATGTGCACAATGTACTGTATACTATCAAGTAATACTTGACTTTGACAGGTGCTATATGTATGGGGTTTCTTGGGCTATGATTATATAAATCACAGCTCTAACATACGGCATACAATGTATAAGCGCATTTAGAAATGATTGCTGTGATAGTAATAGCAGGACTATATATCTGATTGTACTGACTAGAATGGAGTTCCAGATCCTGTTTTAAATTGATTGGTGAAAATATAAGAGCTTTCTGGAAACTCTATATACCAAATATATTACACAGCAGTTATAACTATAGTTATTCATTGATTCTATGGACTCTCTTTATGTAGTAAATAAGTTAAATAGCATTGCTCAGCGACAGAACTTATTTTTGAAACTCTTACATTCTGAGCCAAGAACATGTGACCTCTTTCTACTGCCTGTTCTCCATTGTTTCTATGGCAATAATCATGTATCATGTTACTAAACTGTTATTCAGTACTTTTTCGGGTAAATGTCAATATTGCCACAACTATTTTATGAAATAATTATATTAGCAGGAAATGAGTAAATATAAGTGAATTTATATTTTAACACAAATATAACAATATTCACTATATTGTTCAATATTCAAAACCTTCATTTGTGGCAACATATACTACCAGAAGATAGTAATATACAAATAATAGTTTTATTTTAAAAGCATCTCTTGTTGCAACAAATTGACATATTGTACCATATATACCATTTTTGGGATGCCATATCCCATATGCATGAATTGATACAATAAGGGGACTGCATAGGAATAGCACATGCATGTACTGTAGGTAGTTGTTAAGGGGTTTCTCATGTTTTCTTATTTTGATTTAAACAGAAACAGAACATTCATTGGAATCAGGTCATTAACATGTTACATATATTTTTATTATGAAAGTGTAGTTTTAAGCAGACGGCAAGGCGCCAAAATTCATGAATTTTACTGACAGTAAAATGATTTACAATTGACTTTTATCAGTAAGAAAGAAAGATAATTGTGAAAGCTTGCTATCCTGTTGGCATTACAATACAATATGCAGCATACAGTACACCAATGGCTTGGGGGCTGTTTAGTGTAATAACTACATACTGATATTCTACCCATTTCTCCAGTTGCTTATACTATTTACTTTTTGGAAAAATGTTGAGATAGTATAATAATTGGCTACCAAAAGTCATAGTTTGCCTGATAAGTCTTATGAATTTGTATTAGCATGGATAAGTATAATTATATACACTCATGTAACCAGTTATTATGGTCATCAGTACATAACTACTATTTGTAAACCATTGTCATTGAATAACTCAATCCCTTACAAGAAATCTAGTAATAGATTCTTCAGGTCTCAGGAGCACTACATACAGTTTTACCTCCCAGCTCCATTTACATTACGCTGTCTCACTATGATACAAAATGGCAAACATTATAAAGATGGGAAATAGAGAGCACGATGGACACATTTAGTTAAGTATGAACACTAATTTCATGCATATAGATGGTACACTATGGTTTAAACCAGCTTTCTCAAATTGGTCCTCAAGTACTTCTGACAGTTCATGAGTTCAGGATTTCCTTATTCATGAACAGATAAGTAGAATACACAGTGTCAGCAATGATCACACTTGTTCCACTGACAGAAACAAATCTAAATGTGAAGTGTTGGTGGTACGCAATGACTGCACTTGAGATCAAATGGTTTAAATGAACAGTAAGATCAAGCATCAGTCAACTAGCCTATTGATTATCTCGTTTTCATAAATAAGTGAATTAGAGTGAGTTTTTCCAGAAATTACCTTACTCACATAAAATAAGCCCAAGTATGAAAAATTACTGACACATCCTGCACTTGAAAGACAGGAATAAAATACAGAAGCATAGAAAACTAAGGTCAGTTGGTACATTTGGTTGGTACATTTAATCTGCCCCTTGACCTACAGTATGTTTTTTCAATGGCTCAATTCAAGTAGGCACGACTACATTGTGCCTGTGAGTAAGTGCGGATTTTGTTAGCAGTTTCATAGGGCTGAGTAAAAACTTCCATGAGTCCGGGACAAGATGGAGCCACGAGGATGGCGAGTTCCACTGCCGTTGATGGCATTTCTACACCGTTGCAATGGCAGCTTGCCCCTCTCGCCCCTAATTGAATTGACACCATAGAACGTTTATGTTCCTTTATATTTATGTTCATATAGTGTCAATTATTATTAGTTTGTTCAAGTGTTCAAATACTATTGTTTACCATTAGTCTTGAGCTTCACCCTCACTGATTTTAAGAGAATATTGGGCAATCAGTTTCTTGTCAGGACTCTTTAGGCCAGCTGAAGTAGGAGTATGAGTAAAGTTAGAAGATCTGCACAGTTGCCTGCTCATGGAGTGGATAGGTTTTAGGTGCTTGGGGATGTCTAAGGCAATACCGGCAATGCCGAATGACAACCCAGACCTGAACTCAAGGTCCGGATGCAGGACTGGAATCCTAGCCATGAATACCTGGAGCTATTTGTACTGATCTCAACCACAGCTCCAGGCCTAAGGAGCTAGAGGCTGGAACATACTACTGGGAACTCAGATTAAGCTACTAGGAAACTCAGAGCTGCATAGTACCGTGATCACAGCACCCAGAACTAGTGTCAGGAATAGGAATTGCAGAGTGACTGACTACAGAAGCCGTATCACCCTGGGATCCAAACCACAGTGACTAGCCTGATACTGGATACGGGATCTTAGACTCAGAGCTGACAGTGGAGATACGATCCACAGAGCTTGATTTACCATTAAGCAAAATAAGCACATGCTTAGGGCATCAAGGGATGTGGGGCACCACAGACATTTTCCATTGCTGGATTACCATGGACCATATGGTGCAAAACTGCAATGGTACAGCTGAACCAGATTCCACAAAAGGAGGCTATATACAATAATAAAAATAACAATAAAATAGTGATAATAGAGGTTAATTATATAAATTAATCTTGGGAATACAACAAAATTAGAATCTAGTAACTGGCAAACTGCCACACAGTCCACCAAGGCTAACAAAATATATATATATATATATATATATATATATATATAGGGGTTAAAGTGGGCTGGAATGGGGCGGGACTGCATTCCATCCATTGTAATTGCAAGCAGAAATCGCTCCGCCTTCGTCCACCCCCCTCTCCTGGCCACAGTAACTAAGTACAGGCACATGTGTTTGCTGCCTGATTAAGATTGCTGTCTCAGCAGCATATACTCTCTGGATGCCCCGTCTCCACCCACCCACCTTGCCTGGTCAGCCACACATGCACAGGACCGCACAATAAGTACAGCAGGCAGACTGCTGCTGCGCTGCCTGATTAGCGATTATGAAGGAGAAGGACAAGTCTCAGCTTTGGAGGCTCAGGCTGGCTTCTCTCTTCACTGGCGCCGCCCATATCAATAGATGTGCTGCGCCCTGCCTCCTTCTGTCCCTCTCATGCAGAAGCGGCGCGAAAGAGACGGCGCAATGATGTCATTGGTATAAAATACTCTGCAGCAGTACAGCTATAGTGAAAGAGTGTGTATGTGTCACCCCACTTTATGTGTTCACTTTGTCGGCACAATGGATGTGTTAACATTGCACCCACTATTCCTTCACTCTTATTATCTTATCTAATCATCTTGCTCCCACTGCCCCCCATCCCAATTGTGTGTGATCATCCTGCTCCCACTGCCCCTCCATCCTCACTGTGTGTGTGAACACCCTGCTCCCTCTGCCTCCCATCCTCACTTTGTGTGTGGTTGCCCTGCTCCCACTGACCCCCCATCCCCACTGTGTGTGATTGCCCTGCTCCCACTGACCCCTGATCCCCACTGTGTGTGATCATCCTGCTCCCACTGCCCCCCCATCTTCACTGTGTGTGATCGCCCTGCTCCCTCTGCCCCCCATCCCCACTGTGTGTGATTGCCCTGCTCACACTGACCCCCCTCCCCACTGTGTGTGATCACCCTGCTCCCACTGACCCCCATCCTCACTGTGTGATTGCCCTGCCCCCACTGCCCCCCATCCCCACTGTGTGTGATCACCCTGCTCCCACTGACCCCCATCCTCACTGTGTGTGATTGCCCTGCTCCCACTGACCCCCATTCCCACTGTGTGATCACCCTGCTCCCACTGCCTCCCATCCCCACTGTGTGATCACCTTGCTTCCACTAATACCCCATCCCCACTGTGTGTGATTGCCCTGCTCCCACTGACCCCCCATCCCCACTGTGTGTGATTGCCCTGCTCCCACTGACCCCCCATCCCCACTGTGTGTGATCATCCTGCTCCCACTGCCCCCCATCCTCACTGTGATCACCTTGCTCCCTCTGCCCCCATCCCCACTGTGTGTGATTGCCCTGCTCCCACTGACCCCCCATCCCCACTGGGTGTGATTGCCCTGCTCCCACTGACCCCCCATCCCACTGTGTGTGATCATCCTGCTCCCACTACCCCCATCTTCACTGTGTGTGATCGCCCTGCTCCCTCTGTCCCCCATCCCCACTGTGTGTGATTGCCCTGCTCACACTGACCCCCATCCCCACTGTGTGTGATCACGCTGCTCCCACTGACCCCCATCCTCACTGTGTGTGACTGCCCTGCCCCCACTGCCCACCATCCCCACTGTGTGTGATCATCCTGCTCCCACTGCCCACCCATCCTCACTGTGTGTGATCGCCTTGCTCCCTCTGCCCCCCATCCCCACTGTGTGTGATTGCCCTGCTCCCACTGACCCCCCATCCCCACTGTGTGTGATTGCCCTGCCCCCACTGCCCCCCATCCCCACTGTGTGTGATCATCCTGCTCCCACTGCCCCCCATCCTCACTGTGATCGCCTTGCTCCCTCTGCCCCCCATCCCCACTGTGTGTGATTGCCCTGCTCCCACTGACCCCCCATCCCCACTGGGTGTGATTGCCCTGCTCCCCCCGCCCCCCCCATCCCCACTGTGTGTGATCATCCTGCTCCCACTGCTCCCCCATCTTCACTGTGTGTTATCGCCCTGCTCCATCTGCCCCCCATCCCCACTGTGTGCGATTGCCCTGCTCACACTGACCCCCTCCCCACTGTGTGTGATCACCCTGCTCCCACTGACCGCCATCCTCACTGTGTGATTGCCCTGCCCCCACTGCCCCCCATCCCCACTGTGTGTGATCACCCTGCTCCCACTGACCCCCATCCTCACTGTGTGTGATTGCTCTGCTCCCACTGACCCCCATTCCCACTGTGTGATCACCCTGCTTCCACTGCCTCCCATCCCCACTGTGTGATCACCCTGCTTCCACTAATACCCCATCCCCACTGTGTGTGATTGCCCTGCTCCCACTGACCCCCCATCCCCACTGTGTGTGATTGCCCTGCTCCCACTGACCCCCATCCCCACTGTGTGTGATTGCCCTGCCCCCACTGCCCCCCATCCCCACTGTGTGTGATCATCCTGCTCCCACTGCCCCCATCCTCACTGTGATCGCCTTGCTCCCTCTGCCCCCCATCCCCACTGTGTGTGATTGCCCTGCTCCCACTGACCCCCCATCCCCACTGGGTGTGATTGCCCTGCTCCCACTGACCCCCCATCCCACTGTGTGTGATCATCCTGCTCCCACTACCCCCATCTTCACTGTGTGTGATCGCCCTGCTCCCTCTGTCCCCCATCCCCACTGTGTGTGATTGCCCTGCTCACACTGACCCCCCTCCCCACTGTGTGTGATCATGCTGCTCCCACTGACCCCCATCCTCACTGTGTGTGATTGCCCTGCCCCCACTGCCCCCCATCCCCACTGTGTGTGATTGCCCTGCCCCCACTGCCCCCCATCCCCACTGTGTGTGATCATCCTGCTCTCACTGCCCCCCATCCTCACTGTGATCGCCTTGCTCCCTCTGCCCCCCATCCCCACTGTGTGTGATTGCCCTGCTCCCACTGACCCCCCATCCCCACTGTGTGTGATCATCCTGCTCCCACTGCTCCCCCATCTTCACTGTGTGTGATTGCCCTGCTCCATCTGCCCCCCATCCCCACTGTGTGTGATTGCCCTGCTCACACTGACCCCCCTCCCCACTGTGTGTGATCACCCTGCTCCCACTGACCTCCATCCTCACTGTGTGTGATTGCCCTGCTCCCACTGACCCCCATTCCCACTGTGTGATCACCCTGCTCCCACTGCCTCCCATCCCCACTGTGTGATCACCCTGCTTCCACTAATACCCCATCCCCACTGCGTGTGATTGCCATGCTCACACTGACCCCCCTCCCCACTGTGTGTGATCACCCTGCTCCCACTGACCCCCATCCTCACTGTGTGTGATTGCCCTGCTCCCACTGACCCCCATTCCCACTGTGTGATCACCCTGCTCCCACTGCCTCCCATCCTCACTGTGTGATCACCCTGCTTCCACTAATACCCCATCCCCACTGTGTGATTGCCCTGCTCCCACTGACCCCCCATCCCCACTGTGTGTGATTGCCCTGCTCCCACTGACCCCCCATCCCCACTGTGTGTGGTCATCCTGCTCTCACTGCCCCCCATCCTCACTGTGTGTGATCGCCCTGCTCCCTCTGCCCCCCATCCCCACTGTGTGTGATTGCCCTGATCCCACTGAACCCCCCATCCCCACTGTGTGTGATCATCCTGCTCCCACTGCTCCCCCATCTTCACTGTGTGTGATCGCCCTGCTCCCTCTGCCCCCTATCCCCACTGTGTGTGATTGCCCTGCTCACACTGACCCCCCTCCCCACTGTGTGTGATCACCCTGCTCCCACTGACCCCCATCCTCACTGTGTGTGATTGCCCTGCCCCCACTGACCCCCATTCCCACTGTGTGATCACCCTGCTCCCACTGCCTCCCATCCCCTCTGTGTGATAACCCTGCTTCCACTAATACCCCATCTCACTGTGTGTGATCACCCTGCTCCCACTGACCCCCATCCTCACTGTGTGTGATTGCCCTGCTCCCACTGACCCCCATTCCCACTGTGTGATCACCCTGCTCCCACTGCCTCCCATCCCCACTGTGTGATCACCCTGCTTCCACTAATACCCCATCCCCACTGTGTGTGATTGCCCTGCTCCCACTGACCCCCCATCCCCACTGTGTGTGATTGCCCTGCTCCCACTGACCCCCCATCCCCACTGTGTGTGATCATCCTGCTCCCACTGCCCCCCCATCTTCACTGTGTGTGATCGCCCTGGTCCCTCTGCCCCCCATCCCCACTGTGTGTGATTGCCCTGCTCACACTGACCCCCATCCCCACTGTGTGTGATCACCCTGCTCCCACTGATCCCCATCCTCACTGTGTGTGATTGCCCTGCTCCCACTGACCTCCCATCACCACTGTGTGCGATTGCCCTCCTCCCACTGACCTCCCATCACCACTATGTGATCACCCTGCTCCCACTTCCCCCATCCCCATTGTGTGTGATTGCCCTGCTTCCACTGCCCAACCGTACCCACTGTGTGTAAACACCCTGCTACCACTGACCCCCCCATCACCACTGTGTGTGATCACCCTGCTCCTACTGCCCCCCATCCTCACTGTGTATGTTCATCCTGCTCCCACTGCCTCCCATCACCACTGTGTGTGATCACACTGCTCCTACTGCCCCCCCCTTCCCCAGAATGCACATACTTGAAGGGGAGGGACAAGTGGTAAGGCTTCTGCCAGGTTGGCAGGAAGGGGAGTGGTTAGGGGTGAGTCACCCACAGGGAGGGTTAGGGTGGGTAGGGGGGTGAGTTCCACCACCTCTCTAGGACCACTTTAAGCACTGGGGGGGTACCAAAATCTTTTAAGTGCTTAGGGCCTCTAAAGGTCTTAATACGGCCCTGGATATCCAGGACCAACAGCTGCCACAGTCAGAAAGACCTGGAAACTGGAGACCACCACAATCCCTGAATTAAATCCCGGAAACACAGGAGCAGCCCATAGTAATGATTCAGAATAGGGGAGCCAACCATTAGCTCCAGCTGTGGAGTCAAAGAGAGCATTTACAGCATGAAGAAATGGATTGTTATAAACAGACTATAAAATTAATCATTGATATATGCTGTTATCATTGCTGTATACAATAGGTGAATATATATGTATGGAAAATAAAAATAAATCAACAGATGATTTCTGGAAGTAAGAACTGGACCAAACTACAGCCGTATTGATATTAATGACCAAACAATGATGTACAAAGTACATATATAATATCAGTGCTATATATCAAAATACATTCTATCAGAGATACTGATGATATTAATGAACATGTAACACACAGGTAATGATAGAAAGATGGTTCAAATCAAGCACAATAAATCTAATATAGCAGGCACTGAATCTCTCAATATAAATGAGATAACAAAGTATGACTGAGTCTTGTGCATACATATATGTGCATAGAATGTAGACCCCTCACATAGGTCTAAACAGTATTAACCCATAGTATGTAGAACAAAGTATATAGTCGTTGGTAAGATAGCAGATATTAATTATTGCAAACAAGACAAAAGACTTAAAGCTAAGTGCAAAACAGTTAATAGACAATCAATTAACAGACCACATGAGAATTGATTGTCTATTAACTGTTTTGCACTTAGCTTTAAGGGGTCATTAGCATTCAGACCCATGTGTGGATCTACACGTTTTTACCTTACACGGTGTGCATAAATTGCACACATAATACCTGATCACCATTATTTTTCATTATTTTGTCTTGTTTGCAATAATTAATATCTGCTATCTTACCAACGACTATATATTTTGTTCTACATACTATGGGTTAATACTGTTTAGACCTATGTGAGGGGTCTACATTCTATGCACATATATGTATGCACAAGACTCAGTCACATTTTGTTATCTCATTTATATTGAGAGATTCAGTGCCTGCTATATTAGATTTATTGTGCTTGATTTGAACCATCTTTCTATCATTACCTGTGTGTTATATGTTCATTAATATCATCAGTATTTCTGATAGAATGTATTTTGATATATAGCACTGATATTATATATGTACTTTGTACATCATTGTTTGGTCATTAATATCAATACGGCTGTAGTTTGGTCCAGTTCTTACTTCCAGAAATCATCTGTTGATTTATTTTTATTTTCCATACATATATATTCACCTATTGTATACAGCAATGATAACAGCATATATCAATGACTAATTTTATAGTCTGTTTATAACAATCCATTTCTTCATGCTGTAAATGCTTTCAATTATTATCTAATTGTTGTACTACTAATTACATACAGGTTGGTTATTGACTACCCTCTCCTGTACACTATGGATATTTATTCTTAATGTGTTTTATGTTGTTTAAGTCTCGTCAGTCCTTGTCTTATGATATATATTAAAAGTTACGTTTTAACTTTTCTAGGCAGATATTGTGCCCCTACACTAGAGAGTACTTTTCTTTTCTCCTTATAGTTTTACCTTACTCTCAAGGGTACACCTCCTTTTCTCTACCATCCTCATGGATATTCAATCCCTTAGTGGTTATTTTCATTAAGTGGAGTCATATCTGCCTTTATCCCGCACCTATAGAGTCAATTGGTACCAGTGCTTAGAGTTTCCCTTTACCTTTTTCCCTTTACGAGTCAAAGAGAGCACCAGCTGTAGGAGACACTGTAGAATATCTGCGGTGGATGGCAGACTGTGGATGGGCACAACCAGTAGATAACACCAATGGTAGATAGAGTGGAGGTTAAGCTCAGGATAGCCGGAAGGCAGAGTGTTACTGTGAGCTGAATGAATTTTGTGATGCTGGTAGTAAACAGATGATGAACAGCGGGCAGTTGTGTTAACAGGTGAAGCTGATGCAGTGGAGGCTGAACAGTGCATAGATTGAGCCAGCAGGAACACAGGAAAAGGCAGGCAGCAGGAGATGGCATTTCTACACCATTGTAGTTTCTACTATACTGGCAGCGGGTACAGTAGTAACTGAGACCTGGGAACCAGGATCTATCCCAGAGGGAAGTTGTTGCTCTGGCAATGTGCAGAAGGCAAGAACAGGTTTGATTTGGCAGTAGTGGAATTTCATAGGTTATTGGATTCCTGTGAGCACGGCTGTAGTGCAGGGATTGGTTTGGAGAGTGGAGAAATCCATCATGGTCGCATCCATGCAGCTGGCTGGTTTGTTTACAGACATGTCTGGAGGGAATGGGAACGCTGCGTTGGACCCGATTAGCCACGGACAGAAATTATATGGCAGCGCTGGGTGCGGTGTGTAGGGCTATGCCCCCGATTCATGACACTCATTTTGCAAGTTTAAATGTCTGTGTGTGTGCTGCTTGAAAAATAAGCATCATTATGAAATATAACTGTATAAGTATAACCAATACAAATGATTATGATTATTATTTATGCTATTGTGGTGAGTATGTATATCATACTTACATACTATTTTCATCTCCTGTTCGGGAGAAGCCCGGAGAGGAGATGCAGTTTGCTATTTTGTGGATGTGGGGCCGGGCTTTGACATAATTAGACCCCACCCCCATCATGGCAAAATGCAGCGATTCACGGTCCCTACGGACTGGCAATTCCAATTTGTATCTCTGCCCATTCTGCCCACTTCACTAGGAAGTGGGCGAGATGCAGGACATTCCACCACTCATCGGGGACACGGGGGGCTACCCGAAAAATTGTGAGCCTCCAGCAACTTCCGAAATAGTAGGCAAGTTTTAAGTATATGCATTTCTACATCTGACACAGAAATATTACTGTTTTTCAATTGGATGTTATTGACAAATGTGCAGTTTAATAAACATGACATTAAGTTTTATTTGAAGTTTGATGGTTACAATGGGATAAAAAAATTTTTTATATGGTGACATCATGCAGGTGACTTAATGGCAGGGTTGTCGATGTGGGTACAAAATACAGGGGCCCAGACCTGCCTGGAGACCTTGGCTTACTAAAGAGGCCAAGTCTTGCCCTCAAACTGTTGTGAAAATTCCTACTCAGTGACGATTCAGCAAAATATCTACAGTGTGGGCCTAAAATTCCCAAATTCCCAATGTAGTGTAAACAAGCCCCAATATTCATGGCCCCACCTCTTCTAACTGGGGTCTGAATCACATTCAATACATTTTTAACAGCATTTCAATGACAATTCAAAGACGTGCAGTAGATTGTTTAGTGACATCAACTTTAGTGTTGCAGCTGTGACATTTTACTGCATCATCTGTTGAGAACTTATTTCCGCGCAGTTGTTTTTTCAGGGTTGGGAATGCCGGCTAAGTCCAGGCTATATGGAGGGTGTTCCAGTGCTGTCCCATTAATTTCAGTCAGTGCTACCAATGCAAAAGCAGCAACATGTGGACAGGTATTGTCTTGGAGCAAAAACCACTTTTTCTTCTTCAAGTTAGGTCTTTTCTTCCTCATGGCTCCATGCAAATGGGTTTTCAGGACGTTTGCATAGTAGTCACCATTAATTGTCCACTGGGACCCCAGTGTTGTAGGATCATACCATGCGCATCAAAGAACAGCAGAAGCAAGACTTTAAATGCCGAAGGAATCACTCTGAATTTTTTGGACTGTTGTTTGGATCATAATGACGAATCCACGATTCGTCACACGTCACAATTGATGTCAGGAAATCGGGTATCCTCTCACACATTCGAACGGTGATCTTGCACGTTTCAACTCATCGTCGCATCTGCTCTTCTGTGAGATTTCTGGGTACCCAAATGACACACACGCTATGCATTTTCAGTTCCTTGTCACAATATGCTGAACCCGTTCAAATGAGTTGCCAAATGAAGCAAAAAGCTTGTGGAAATGTAACCTTGTGTAATTTTGCAACATTTTTGCAGCTTTGGCAATGATGACATCTACCGTATGACCGCGGTATATGGTCTCCCAGAGCGCGGTTCATCAGTCATTCACATATTACCCTCTTTGAAGTGCTTCCACCACTGAAATACTGCAGCACGGTTAATTGTTTCTCCACCGTATGCTTGCTGTAACACTATGAGCTGCTGCCTAATGTTTCTCCAGCATTGCCTCTCTGCTGCATGCCATCTAGTCTAGTCGGGACACTGTGAGGACCTGTAATCCTAAGTAGGAAAGGCGGTGTATCAGTCGAAGATTGGCATTGTCTGACCATATATGGGGCACTAAAGTTGTGATGTAAGCAGGGCAGCCAAGACCCTGGGCCAGGGGCGTTTCTAGAGAGGAGGGGCCCATGTGCAGTCTCCGACTCCAGCCCCCTCCTCTCCGTCCAGCAGCCAGCACAACACTTATAGACTCTGGGCACTAGAGTGTGCCCAGAGTCTATAGCTCATACACATGTCACTGGGAAAATGGCAGCGGCAGCCATTTTCCAGGCGTTTTTACAGACGGAGACAATGGAGTCGACGTGGGACCCCGGAGAGGTAAGTTTTATGGGTGCAGGGTGTACAGTGTGGGCCCCCCTGGACCCAGGGGCCTGTGTGCCCCGCACAACCTGCACCCATTATAAATATGCCCCTGCCCTGGGCAGACCAGGTCTTTGAGGGGGCATGGCTATGCACCATTTGGGTGTACATCTCCACCCCTCTTAGTGCCCCTGGATCTAATGGAAGCTTCTTTAAAAAAAAAAAAAATCACACAATATTTAGGGGTCTATGTACTAAGCCTTGGAGAGAGATAAAGTGGACGAATATAAAGTACCAACCAATCAGCTCCTAACTGTGATTTTTCAAACACTTCCTGTAAAGTGACAGTTAGGAGCTGATTGGTTGGTACTTTATATCTGTTCACTTTATCTCTCTCCAAAGTTAAGTACATAGACCACTAAATGTGGAATTGGAAGTGAAAGTCCAACAACACTTCTCTCTTTTTATGTTATATTGGGAGATCACTAATAATTGAAAAATGCTCACAGAATCTTTAATGGGTAGAATGTGCTGAGGACATTACTAGTAAGTGTTAAGGTTATTTCAAGAATGCAGCAACATATCTTTGTAGTTAATTTGAAAGGTTCAGAAAGGGTGGTGCACACTGATTATGAAACACTTATGAAAACGTATGGAATAATTTTGTAGCACATCACTGGAAGACGGAACAATGTCTAATCTTAGGAAAAAATGTTTCATTCTTCCGGTATCCAGTATGCTCACTAAGAAATATTATAGGATGTGCTAAAGATTTACCATAAACCTTAGTCATTTACTTTACTTTTGATCTTGCCCATAAATATTAAAGTAAAACATTGGATTGAAACAATTTAATAAAAATGTAGCCTTAAATATTAACTTTACCCTAAATATTTATATCATATTTTCTATTTGGTAGATTAATGTTATATCTTTTTTAATGTTTAAAGAACTTTTAGATTTAAATAAATAATATATCTGCCATAAGCAGATATATTTTTAGTGTTTGGGTTGGGTTTCCATAACATTGAGCCAGTTGGTTAATATGTTTTCCACAGAATGGCTATTTAGTACAGTGGATGAATTATTTAGCATTCTAGAAGTGGACAACAGCAGTATAATTTACTAATCTTCTCCAAGAAATTTATTGAGAGAACCATCAAAAGGTGCTAACAAAAGATACTAAAGTAAGCAAACATTTGCTGCTTGTAGTAATTAAAATAACATGTTTGTAGAGCTTAAATGGGTTCTTTAGTTAAAAAATGTATTGAGTTTCTCCCCACCCATTTATAAACTTCTCATTAATAGTAAATACAAGTGCATATGGGTCTATTTGGTATTTGGCTTGGGATACCCTTATTGTACTTTGGGGATAGCTACACTCCCCCTTCCAACCCTGTCCCGGCCCCCGTCGTGCAAGGAGTTGTAAGTAATATATGAGACTGTAAGCATGTGTGTGGCTAATTTGCAGTGTGAAAAAATGCATTTTATGGGAAAAAAGATTGGAAAATTGTGGTGTGCAGTCTCTGACCAGAGAGATACAAAGATATTAACCATTATGGAGGGTCATAAATATCTAGAGGTGTGGAATGGGAAACAGTTATTTTTAACTTCACAGTCTCAATAAAATAATTCATTTTAAAAGGAACTAAATGTACACCAAAAGGAACCCAGGGCTAAATGTAAACTATACCATTTTGGTTAGGATTGGGTTAAAACCGTTAAATTGTAAAAAAATATATATTAAGTCTGTTCTTTTTTTGGTCTTGACATGGTTTTGCCTTCTCCAATCAGATATAACAGGATTTCAGGAAGGGCTATTAATCACAACTCTGTCAGTTCATTTGAATCATTAGAACACAAGGCTTGGATGGGAGATCTGTGCATCCAATCTGTACAAGACATTTCCTGAACTGACTAATCACTAATACAAATTTGATCAATCTATGGAAATGATGTTCTATGTTGTATAAAAATTATTCTGTTTTAGAATAACAGAATCCCATCCACCTAGTATTATTACAACTATTGTCTACAATAAGCAATATGACTTTTCTTTGCTGTAAACACAATATATGTATTTATGACACGGATGAATGAACTATGTTTAGAGGTCTATAACACACGTGTTGCTTACACCACAAAAGAGTGCCAAGGGTAGGGGAGAAATTCTGTGACCAACTATGTTTTTGACAATAGAGCATGACTACAAATAGTTACTCAGTCCTTGTGTTGTACTATGGCGAGGGTGCTGGAGTCACAGCAGTGTAATGTATATTAAGACTTTATTTATATAACTTAATGTAATGCAGCACCCGGCTCCTGTCACTGCGGGGAAGCCAGCACTTTGGTGCCACCCCTCGGCCGGTGACACCCGGGTGCGACCCGCACCCCCCGCACCCCCCTTGTGACGCCACTGTTCATATGTGGTCTTATCAGGTTTCCTGAGAAATGTAGTTGCTTTTGGTTAAAGTTTTCATAGAGTTTTCTCCATCACTTTGGTAACCTGATGTGATGAGCTACAGACATGGGTGCAGAACAATAATAGGTAAATAAAAGGAGCAATAATCAGGAAGTCCCCTATGAGTAGGGAAGGGATCAGTTGCTGCCGCAATGTAAAGCTTCAGTAGACAAATTCTTAATTTTGCGTTCCAAGAAGCTCATTGTGCCCTATTTCTGTCTCACCTTGCTTTTTGGTGACAGACAGACTGGGCTTTAAAAAACATGAATTTTGACAATTACGCACATGGGTATTAAGAAACAGATGACATGATATTATATGGCATACAAATGGAAGCCAAAGGCAGGCTTAAACTTTATTGAATGATGCCCAGTACCCACTTTCCATTAACCCCTCCTTACACAATCCACATAAAACATCACAGTGTTTCCTCTGAATTGTAACCAATACAAAGTCTGAAATGTGCAGAGGCTATTCCTAGCCAAACTGGGGATATCATCTTTCATAGAAGACCATTACCAATTATGAAATAGGAAGCAAATAATATAGAAAATATAAAAACAGAAATACCTGGTTTTTAATATACACAAAAATAATAAATAACTGGCGCCTTTATTATCTTCTTGTTTAAAATGATTTCCTCTTCCTGCCATATCTTTTGATTCTATCTTTTTTACTTCCGTCTGATGGGCAGTGCAGGGTCCATTATGTATTCTGAGCTCTGATTACATGGCAGATGGTTTGGACAAAGGTCAGGTGTCTTTTTTAGCTTTTTTTTAATGGGAAACAGGCCTGATTCAGAGTAGTACGCTAATGCCGCCCCCGCTGCTGCTGCATCTGTGTACGCAGCTGCTATGTAAGTATATGCAAATGTTGCAGATGCCAATTAATGTATTAAGACAGCCACCTATGGCTATGCAAATCCATTAATCTGCGTATCAAGCCGCAGCAGCGGTTGCAGATCCTTTGATTATCACAATTCTGAGTAGCCCTATGGCAACTTGCAGATGCAGGCTGTGACGCGCCATGAAAATGGTTTCGACACGTCTGAGGTCTTTGCCGTCACACCTCGTTGCCATTTACAAACTTTCTCTGACTTCCAATCACACTGTGAGTAAATGGTCACTGCGAGTAACAACGTTAATGTACCCTGATGCATGCACCATGCGACTAAGACACGCGCAGTTTACCAGAAAGTGCTCAACTTTGAAAATGTCGTCATTGCATCCATTTGTGAATCAGGCTCTCTGTCTCAAATGACATGGTATATAAGAAAGCCCTTGGGTGTTATATATGTGAAATTATGTCTTACATATTTTATTGCTGTATACATTTATGTAAAAAGATTGCTTTTATATAGGGTGTTTTAGTTATACAGTATTTTACATGGCTGATCATACGTGCACGCAGGAGGGTTTCTGAGTACCCAGAAACCTCCCCTGCACGCCGATTAGTGGCGTAGCGCCGTCGGTCTCAGTAAGTGTGGTGCGGACTGCAGTGAGTGCGGTCCTCGCTATACAGTATGAAACACACCGCCGCCGTACAGACTCTCATTGGCTGCTGTATCTACGGAGGGGGCCGGGCTGGAGCTCACTCATGAGAGGCTACTGGATAAGGGGCACAAATGGGGTTATGTGATTATTCATTGGGAGGGGGGCACCAGAGTTTCTGCACTGTGGGCCTGATTCAGACCCTCTCGTGAGCGCTGAGCGCTCGCAAGTGGGTCGATGTTGCCCAAGTGCGCATGCGCACGACAGAGGCGGCCCCGTCGTGCGCATGCGCGAGACCCGAATAACGATGGCCAAGCTGTCGTTATGGGTCTCGCACCAATGGGGGTGTGCTGTCAATGGTGATTGACAGGGCGCGCCCTTTGGTGGGCGTGCCGGGGGCGTGGCTGCCCAGACGGAGGCGTTCCCATGGGAACGCCTACCATCTTTTGCCGGCCCCACTGACATCACTAGTGATGTCAGTGGGAGTGCTTTTGGCTCTGATAGAGGAGTCTCTACCGCAAGGGTCTCGTCGCAAGCCCGATGGTCGCGATGGTCGCGATGGTCTTGACCATCGTGACCATCGTTTTGCCCGCTCGCTATAGCAGTGGGTGGTCACCCACAGCTATGCGAGTGGCCAGGAGGCCGCTCGAAAAAGTAGGAGGGATGGCCCTGATTCAGAACGAGCGCTCTGTCAGAGCGTCCGGCTCTGAATCAGGGCCTGTGTCCCGACATGACAACTCATAGTTTAATATGTCAAGTGAGTCTTTTTACTATTGAACTGATTCACCCATATTTTTAAGTAAGATAATTGACAAGCTATAAAAAGCACTATGTTCAGAAGTAATTAAAAATAATAGAAAAAGAGAGATTTATAATCATATGATTTTTTGCTAACTAAAACTACTATATTGGTGAGAATTGCAGATTACATTATCAATACGTTTTCATGTTTAGTCTATATAACTGTGAGGTTTTTGGTGGAGCCAAATATGGATGTAGCCAACTACTTAGTGTGGCAAAAATGATGCTTTGTCACTGTGATTTGCCTAGGGCGGTATAAACTGTAAGTACAGTCCTGTCTGCAATAAATGGCAAAGTCTGTAGTTTCTGGCACAAATGAAGTCTCAATTGAAATAATAGAGATAGAATCTTGGTTTTCTCTTTCATAATGGTCTGTGCACAGATGTCAAAGTAAATAGGCCAACTACTTACAGATGTTGCCAGAGTTATTTTGACTTTTGGCGAGACACACAAAAGACATTAAGCCCTTTTAATTGTAACTGAAGGCAAAAATTAATGGGTGTGAATTAATGGCGTCATTTTATACAGTAAAGGCTCAATTTGCATAATGCATTCCATATACCAACAAGTAGGCTAGATACACTGTAGTGCATGATTAGAAAATAGCAAATTAAAGTAATAAAAAATATTTTTAAACTTGACAAATATTTTAAATAAGTTCTTTAACCTTATCTTTTAGAACTGAAACCGCGGAGTCTCATTACGCCTTTGGGCAATGCCGATTGGTAAGCAGATCAAGCGATTGTTAGCTGCAATGGCTAACAATCGCTTGATCTGCTTACCTATCGGCATTGCGTAAATGCCACATTGTGCATGTGCAGTAATTGGATTGGGATTATGGGCCTCATTCAGACCCACTCGCAAGCGGCTGTCCGCTCGCAAGTGGGTCGATGGTGTGCACTGCGCATGCGCATGACGGAGGGAGCTCCGTCGTGCGCCAGACGCGACGAGCGAAGGACTTTCCTTCGCTCATTGTGTCTGATCAAAGGGGGCGTGCTGTCGATGTTGATTGACAGCACGCCCCCTTTGGTGGGCATGCCGGGGGCGTGCCTGCCAGACAGGGGCGTTCCCAAGGGAACGCCTACCGTCAGAAGCCGGCCCCACTGACATCACTAGTGATGTCAGTGGGAGTGATTTTGGCTCTAATAGAGCCAAAACCCGACCACAGGCTTCTGGTCGCACTGGCGATGGTCGCGATAGTCAAGACCTTCGTGACCATCATCCTGCACGCTCGTATGTGCTGTGGGTGGTGACCCACAGCTATACGAGCGTCCAGGAGGACGCTCCATTTTTATGGAGGACGGCCCTCATTCAGAGCGAGCGCACTTCTCAGAGCGTCCGGCTCTGAATGAGGGCCTATGTTCGCACAAAGGATGTGTTGGGACCTTTTTAATTTAGTTTCATGGCCGGAATCAGGCCCCTAGTACATAGCACCTGATTCCGAGATGTACGCTATTACAGGCACAACTGCATTCTCTCACAGATAGCAGGTTCTAAAAGATGCAAATGCTTTCCAAAGCATAGCCAAGCATAGGGACGCCCACTGTTGCTTTCTCATATCCGTCTGACGTCAAGCAACAGCGTAAACATCGTTACCATTGACACACATGGAGCAGTTATGCAGCGTGTAAGTCAAGTCTGGGCAGTCGCCAGGGATGTGCAGACAGGGTTGGCAGAGGAAGCAGAACCTCCCCTGTCATACTCCTGAGATTTAATATACATTTTTAGAATAATACAAAGAAGATATTTATAACTTATAAACATCTTCTTTGTTTATTGTAATAATTGTTATAGTTAGCACTCACCAGCTTTGGGACTGCAGGGAGATGAGAGTTGAGGCAGAAACAGCTCAGCCTTGCTTCTGTGTAGTCTGACACTGTATAGTCAGACACTGCTGCAGAGCTGTGTGTGGGGCCACACTATGAGCAGTAAGCTGCACAGAAAGAGACCTAATAGAGGCATGCCTCTGAGAATGGGGGGGCGTGCCTTGAGCACTGATGGACACCTTGGATGTGTCATGTGACCGATAGTGCACTACAGTGTTTAGAGATCAGAGCTCAGTCAGCAGCAGCAAGAGAAGACACAGTGATGCAGGTAAGAAAGTGTCATGTAACCAGGAAGTGCACTGCAGTGTTTAGAGATTGTAGCTCAGTCAGCAGCAGCAAGAGAAGACACAGCGATGCAGGCAGGAGAATCAATGGACACTGAAGCTTAGTGTAGTAAACAGAGAGTTACAGTAAGTAGGTGTTGGGGCAGGCTACCAGCACTCAGACCCATCTCCATGTGTGCTTCCTCAGCCATTGACCTCACCACACATCACTGCCAGCCACAAACACTGCAGCTCTCCTGACACACAGAGAGCTCTCATGATGAGACGGAGACTGCAATAGCTAATTTATGTACGCTCATGAAATGGCGATTAAACTGATATGCCTGCCTTATTCTAACCATCTCTCAATACGTCCCCAAAATTCTGAGTACCTGTCACTCACTTTGTGAGTGAATCCTCTGTACAAGCGTAATTACAATACATGTGCACAGTGCGGCTTTTGCGCATTCGCAATGGAAAACAATCACTCGATCTGCATAAATATTGGCTTTGCGAATATCTCTGAATCAGGCCCATAATACTGTTGCTTCTCCACAATTTTTCTTTGCAATTAAATTTTACAAACAATGGCAGCTAAGTCTAGTAGAATTGCAACATTTTACACTTCACTAATGAATTATGCTGGTAATCACTGATTTATCACTATCCAAATGATGGCAAATGTGAGCTGCTATAAAAGTCTACTTTGAAATAAAGAAAATAGGTAAAGTTATATAATAATAATAATAATAATAATAATAATAATAATAATATAAAAAAAACATTGCAATCATATCAGTTTTGCTTTTGCCATTCTACTTCAACTACCGGAAAACCTTATTAGCATTTACCAACCTAATAACTTAAAATTGGCTTCCGTGTACATAAGACTGGCTTGCATCAAGTCAGCATGTGTTCTCTGGAAATGGAATCAGCATTAGGGACATATACTCAGCAAAATGGTTTGGGTTCCAAATGACTTACTAATGAGGTGATCTGAAGTTGGTTCCAAATGCATTTCACTTCATTAGAGTGTACGACACATACAGTTTATCAAATGTCAGTATTTTTAAGGTTCATGTATCTGTCACTTACAGGCCCTTGGGTTTGGCAGCTGGATTAGGGACTTTCATATGCAATTGTAGAATTATTATTATCTTCGCTTTATATGGCACCACAAGCGCCAAACATATTACCACATGGGTGGTCAAACACATATACATATATAAATTATGTAGAGACCACAGAGCAGGAGAGAAGTCATGAAGGTGTGGGAGGAGCTGATCAGGAAGGAGGAGAGGCTGTAATTATTGACAGAGTGAATCAGGCTGGTGACATGAGGCTGGAGATACAAGAAGCAGATGAGTGGTTAAATACTTTGTAGGTGGGGGAGAGTAGAATATGATTCTGAGTCATACAGTGAGCCAGTGGAACAACTTGCATTTGGAACAGCCCTTGGCGTAGTCAAGGGGTGCAGGAGGGGCAACTGCTTCTTCTGATGAAGAAATTATAAAAACAATGCCTAGAAGAGAGGGGCTCCAGAGGGGCTTCTTTTTACCTGGTTTGGGCAGCCTGGAAATATTGTGGCTGGCCCCAATGTGATAGATCAATGTAAAAAACAATGCAATGAACTGTGGTAGTGGAGTGGTATCCCAAATACTCAACTCAAACAACCGTATGAGAACACATAGATAGTGTTTAATAAAATATTGTGATACAGTTGGGATAGGGGTCCCCCTCATGGGGTAGATGGACACCCTCTTTACACACACCACAGCCGGAGAAACGGGACACAATTCTGGGGTTCTCGTACAAGCTGGTCGGAGCCAGTCTTTATTGTGCCAGGTACATAAATAAAACAAAACATAAACAAAATCCTAACCCATCTGGGTTCTAACTAGACAGTAAGTTCCCTCACTATCAGAACACTAAACAAAATCCCCATCCACAGTACCTTCTGGTTTACAGCCAAGAGTGTCTCAGAGTAAGGTAACCTCCAGCTTGCTCTCCCAGGTATGAGACCCTCAGCTACAACTGAACACAGCTTAAATCAGCCAGTTCCAGGTGTAAGCCCTAATGAGCCTGCTACCAGGCTGAAAGGCCCAAAACCTGGTGTGTCCTGTGGCTGGAGCCCTCCCTCTCCTCACATCCACACCCCCAGGACCCAAACCGGCTTTTCCAAAAGCTGATACTCTGGCCTGTTTACTCCTGTTTTTTTTTTAGAACACATAGGCCAAAAACCTAGGACAAATGTACCTGCCATTGACCACTTTACCAGTGCTTATATCACATATCCCCCCCCTTGTTTTGACCTGTGGGGAGGAACAACTGCAGCCCCCAAACAATGGACACATGGCAAAGCATGTGCATTGGCCAGCTGGCTTCCTGGCCTGTGTTCTACCGCAAATTTAAAGGTTTGTAATGCCAAGAACCATCTCATTATTCTCGCATTACTGTCCTTGTTTTCTGACATCCACTTCAGAGGGGCATGGTCAGTGATCAATCTGAACTTCCTTCCCACCAAGTAGTACCTGAGAGTCTCTAATGCCCACTTTATGGACAATGCTTCTTTCTCGACCGTAGCATAGTTTTTTTTAATGTAAAATGTAATTTCCGGCTTAAGAAGAAAATCAGGTGTTCTTCACCCTCTTTGCTTTGGGACAGGACCGCTCCCATGCCTACATCTGATGCATCGGTTTCTACAACAAACTCTCTGTCAAAATCAGGAGTCATCAGAACTGGTTGGGTACATAACGCTATTTTTAACTCCTGGAAAGCCTTCTCTGCTTCAGGACTCCACTCCACCATGACTTTCTGTTTGCCTTTGGTAAGGTCAGTCAGTGGGACTGCAATTTTGGCAAAATTGGGTATAAACTTACTATAATACCCAGTGATCTCTCACCTGCTTTTTATTCAGGGGTCGTGGCCAGTTTTGGAATGCCTCAATCTTATTGAGCTGTGGCTTTATCAAACTTCTGCCAATGGTGTACCTAAGATACTTTACTTCTTCCATCCCCAGCCAACATTTTTTTGGGTTGGCTATCAAGCCTGCCTTATAGATGGAGTCCAACACTGCTTGTACTCTGGGCAAGTGAGACTGCCAATCAGGACTATGAATGACCACATCATCCAGATAAGCAGCAGCATACTGTCTATGGGGCCTTAGAATCCTATCCATCATTCTTTGAAAGGTAGCAGGTGCCTCATGTAGCCCAAAGGGCAACCTCTTGTATTGGAACAACCCCTCTGGTGCAGAAAAAGCGGTCTTTTCTTTGGCGTTCTCAGTTAATGGCACTTGCCAATACCCTTTGGTTAAGTCAAGAGTAGTTAAATATCTGGCTCCAGCCTTAAAATTAGTTCATCCACCCTAGGCATAGGGTAGGCATTGAACTTTGACACACTGTTCAATTTCCGGAAGTCATTGCAGAAAAGCATGCTCACGTCAGGTTTTGGAATGAGCACAATAGGACTTGACCACTCACTATGCGATTCTTCAATTACACCCAACTCTAACATTTTTTTAATTTCCTTTGACACTGATTCTCTTTGGGCTTCTGGTAACCTATAGGGCTTTAGGTTAATCTTAACCCCTGGGTCAGTGATTATGTCATGTTTAATGACCGTGGTTTTCCCAGGTAGGTCAGAAAACAGCACCCTATTTCTGATCAGAATTTCCTTAACATCCTGCTGTTGACTGGCTGACAGGGTTTTTGCCACTGTCACTTTGGGTACCATGGACCCAGGGTTTACTGGAGGGGCTCGGACGGCTGACAGTGCTGCTCTATCCTTCCAGGGTTTTATAAGATTTACATGGTATATCTGTTCTGGCTTTCTTTTCCCTGGCTGGTAAACTTTATAATTGACCTGCCCCACTTTTTATGAGATTTCAAAGGGTCCTTGCCATTTAGCCAAAAGTTTACTTTCTACTGTGGGAACCAACACCAACACTCTGTCCCCAGGAGCAAAGTTGTGTAAGCAAGCATTGCGGTTATATATCTTCTGCTGTGTCTGTTGGGCCTGATCCAAGTGCTCTCTTACTATCGGCACCACAGCAGCAATTCTTTCTTGCATTTGAGAAACATGCTCAATAACTGTTTTATACAGACTGGACTGCCCCTCCCATGTCTCTTTGGCAATGTCAAGTAATCCACTTGGATGTCTCAAGTACAATAAATCAAAAGGGGAAAACCCTATGGAGGATTGGGGAACCTCTCTTATGGCCAACAGCAAATAAGGTAACAAGTAATCCCTATCTCTACCATCTTTGTCCACTACTTTCCTTAGCATGTGTTTTAAAGTTTTATTAAACCTCTTCACTAACCCATCGGTCTGGGGATGGTACACAGAGGTTCTTAACTGGTCAATTTTAAACAGGCGGCATAGCTCCTAAGGATTCTGCCTTTGAACCTCTATATACCCCTTCCTATACCTTCTAATATCCTGCCTATAAACCTCTAAGGATGACGCTAATTTGCATATGAAGTCATACAGTAAATAAAGACTCCAGACCTAGAACCTGTGGTTCCAAAGCACAAAGTATTATTCAAGTAAAAGTACAGCAGTTACACGCTATGATCCTCATATAATCTTAGCACAAAGAGATTATACAGACCCAAGTACAATTATACATACGCAGCTCTCTCTGGCCCAAATGTTAGGTATCAGCAAGAAACCCCTCGTCAATCAGCATTCAGCATGAAGACTAGGAACCCAGGGTCAGAGCACACATATTTATACCCCCCAGAAATAAACAACACAATAGAGAAGTTTGTTGCTAATACCATTGGTCCTAAAGGAGAGGGCATATGTTACAAGGCATTTAACAGGTTGGTTCAAATAGACACGATCCAGCCTCTAACAACTGGTGGTCTCTGGTTTCCCACCCCATGCAAATCCTAACAGTTGTTCATATAATGTACATTTTGTTGCTTGAAGTCTCTGCGGTCCATAAGTTGAGAATGCATGTTGCGATCTCTCCATTGATATTACTGGAATACTGTTGAGAGAGTACGCATCAGTACAATACCAAACATGGCTTATTTATCACGTATAAAACCTTAGTTACGAAATAATCTTTATTTCCTAACAATTATAATAAATGTGCATACTTGAATCTTATACCTTAAAGCTTATGGACCCTTGTATGTGAATATGTAATGTGTGAGTATGTGGGGTTTGATGTAAAGACGCTAGTTAACTTGGGGCAGATGCGTGTGCATGAAGCTAATATTCAGCGTTTTCATACAGGGTCTTATGCATTCGCTAATATGCGACTAGTTAACAGACCAATTGTGTGTATTAATGTGTGTATGAGAACACCTAGCAGTGTGGAATGCTGAGCATTATAGTTCCATGACTTGCTCATGCCCCAGCAGCCCCCACCCTTTTCAGGCTCCAAAATACTGGTCTTTGTTCTCCCAGGGCCTGTGTGGATGCAAATTAGCACAGCTACAAGACCCAAACCTCAGATAACACTCTTGGCTTTGAAGGTATTTTATTGTAGGAAGCCTGCTAATGTAAGGTGCTACAAACGACTCTCTTGCTGCCACCTGGAGTGAGAGCAGACGTTATGTCCATGAAGCTTGTCTTCACAGGCTAGTTGTCACGTGGCCATTTGCTCTGTTTAGCTAATGCAATCCAATTTTGACATACTGTACAGCCATTTCTGAAATATATCCTTTAGGGGAATTATTATAATACACACACTTTATCCAGAGCACCCAAACTACGTAAAGTCATGAAATGGGCTTTTGATGAATCGCCATAACTTATGGCGATGGTCACAGATGCAATCGCATGATACTAATAGTAATATCACCACATGTACTAAAGTGTGAGTTTATCTAAAATGGCGCTTAGGCGGCCATTCGCAAAATGGCGTCTTGCGATCTCATTTCCAAGATGGCGTCTTGCGGCCAGTCGCAAGATGGCGTTGCTGCGATCCAATTTTAAACTGATCTTGTCTCAGTCAATAATCCAGCTTCGACAGTCCACCCTTTGATAGCGAACAACATGCTATCACAATCTGATTTTAAAATATAATTTAGGCTTACATTTATATACTATTTAGTGTTATTATGGGATGGCACAAGGTGGTTCTTAATCCATCAATAATGTGTCTCTGAGTGGGGACATAAAACTACTATTATACGCACACCGCAGATCTTGGAAGATCATGTGAAAGGTGTGGGGATACACCAGTCCTATAAAGGCAGTCTTGAAGGGGAAATTTGAGACTTTACATTATCTGAGGTGTTTTAAAATAACATTTCAATAATACATTCTATGCATGTCTAAATATAATACATTAAATGATGGTATGTCCTAGTTCAGGGTTGTAATGCAGTTCTGTATTTACCTCAGTATTCATACTGACCACCATCATAATTTTTTTCTTTCGTTTTACTCTATTTTTACATTTTCCACACTTCAACACAATAGGAACACACCGGGGACACATGCCAATTATTAAGATGACAATCAATATAAGGATTAAGAATTTGCCGATGCTGGCGATCACTTCCTGGACCCATTCCCCTAGACCTGAGAACCATTTCACTGGGTTCAGCCATGAAACCCATCCTTCTATCTTCTCCCCTACTTCAGCCACTGAAGCATTATGGTTCTTATGAAATTCCCATTTTAGCTGCAGAATTTCATCTATCCTCCAGTCTATCACTTCTTTATTGTCGCTGGTATCATTGGTGACATAGGTGCAACATTTTACTCCAAATTGGGTGGCCAACGTTACGCAATACCCTCCAGTAACAGCAGTTAAATAATTTTACACTAGCCTGTGTTGCACCAGTTCTTTCTTGTACGCTTGCAATTCTCTCCCTATATACCTGAATGTGTCATCGTACATCTCGGTGATATTATCTATCAATTTAGCAAGTTCCTGAATATATCTAAACTTTAATGTACCCCGAGAGATCCTGGTGGGATCCAATGCGACTAAAACTTGAAAGCCAGTTGTCTCACCAATTAACTGAGTGGCTTTCTGCACGTCACCAGGTATCATATTTCATTTGCCTCTGTGCTCATATTGTGTGTGAAGATTCAGTGACGGTGTGTTTTTATGTATACCAAGCATTTCAACATGTGTGAGGGTCATAACTTCTGGGACTACTCTTCCCAGGTAACACAAACCTTCGGAACTTGGGAAGAGCCACTTATACGCTTTTCTTCCACATATAAAATATACATTATCAGGGAGAACATAAGGAATGGTATGCATCATTATCATTAAGCACATTTCCCTTGCAAACAATCCTATTTCTGGGTCTTCCATCTGGTACATGCAAGTTTTTGGCTGTATTATTTTAGCACAATAACCATCTGGCACCTTACCAATAATTTCTTTAGTGGAACTCAATGCATACCGGTACCTAAAATGTCTCCCACTAGATTTAATTGAGTGTAACAGAACATGGTTTATGGACTCATTATCAGCTCTTTGTGAGAAGGTCATCGTCTGATTATTCCCTGTCACTTCCCAACTCCCGGGTTTATTGTGGTTGGTTATGTTTAAACACAAAAGTGATCTATCTACTTGGAATTGATAGAGTTTGAAATGAGGTGGTTTGGATGAGAGGAATTTTCCATCCAAGGCTTTCCCTGTCTGTAATTCTAAAATTTCCGTGACATTCAGCGGAAATAGCACCAACCCTACATTATGCTGTCCCTGTGGCACATGTAAACACACCCAGCAATCAGTTTGATTTAACAATTTGCCTACCATGCTATGATAATCCTCTAAAGAATACCCACCCCAGTACGGGTTATATTAAGGCTGGCATCACTGGATACAATTCTCATCAACTAGGGACCCACAAAGCTCACAAATACAGGAATCTTCAGATGATAAACCTCCACACCATCCCCGAGTATCCGGAATAACAGCTCTCTTAACAATAACAGTACTAAGATTGGTCAGACACTCCCCTGATTGGCATTGCACTCCTTCTGACTCCACTCCATCAGCGCTGCCATCAGCTCCCATCTCCTCTATCGGTTCTCCATCACAGAAACTGGGTATCCCCAAACAGATCATAACAACAAAAACTCTGGAAATAAGAACTAGGATGACCACAGCAGACCACTCCATTGCTGGCAGCACTGATCTACACATTTCTTTAGCTCAGGTATCTCACCATCACCTTTTTAATCCTTCCGGCACAAGCTCGCAATTGACAGGTCCACGTTATCGGCCTCGTCTCCGCCTTGTATCTCCACCAGTTGGTTAACCTCCCTATAGTGAGTGGAATGGACCCACGTATCTTCCCCGGCCACCCTTTGAGGATGTGGTACTTTGTCAACAATTGTCAGATATGGAACTTTCCACCAATCAGTCAAATGACCTGAGCTAAAATAATTCGGATCATAACAAATTCCCCAGGTTTGACATCATGACAGTTTGCATTAGACATGTTAGTTAATAACACTTTCAATTTCTGTTATTCTTATTCATCTTCGTATCTCAAAGGGGGGACAGATAAAAGAAATGACAGTCTGGAACGATCTTGGTTTTATTACCCATCACCTTACACATGTTCTGGGAAACGTCACCTGTAAAATGAGTCCCCCTATCACTTTGAATAATTCTAGGGATATAGTATCTGCATACAGGTTCCTGCAATTAAATCTTGTTATTAATGGCTACTGCTCTAAATAATGCCTGGGCCCCTGGGTTGGATAGTATTCTGAGTATTTGACCTTAGCCTGGCATGGCTGCCGATTATCCTTAGCAACCTTGTGTCCTGTGTGTGAGAGATAAAGCACAACAGTTAAATATCATTTAAACATGACCAAAATACAACAATAAATCATCCACATTTTACATTAGAACAGATCCATTGGCAGGTTGAAAAGATTGTAAACAGTCATATAAGGCCTGGGAGAAGATAGTGGGGTTGCCTATGAACCCATGGGAAACCCGTGTTCATGTGTGGTGTTCTTCACTTTGCAGTACTTACTTATGTGTCCCACTTGGTGACAGTTCAAACATCTTTTTGAACAGGGTGGATGAAAGGCTTGTTGTGGGAGTTGAGCAAGAGGGAAAGATGGTGGGTATGGGTAGGAATATGGAGGATAAGGGTATGGTGGGAGGTATGAAATTTGTGGGTTGCATGGGACCTGTGGTTGTGTATGATATGTGGGGTAAGGATGTGTTTGCTGTGGTGTGGGATTGGTGAGGACGTGTAACTGTTCAGGTGCAAGTGTGTGTATAGTGCAGGTGTGTCTACTGGCTGTGATGTTACAGTCATTCCTTCCAGAGATTGGATACTGACAGCCATTAGGTTTTCTCTCTGGATCTCTCTCTTCTTTGAGATGTTCTTATCATGTTCTATGGCAGATTCTATGAGTGTATCTATTGTGAGTCCCCTCCAGCCAGGTTGTGAGGTCTGAACCCGAATCTTTATTATCTTGGTTTACTTGGTCTGTTAAGGGAACGTCACCATCCAATACACAATCCATGACAAATTTTGTCACGTCGGTATTGCGTGGTAGACAGGCCCTTAACACCACACGCCAATCTGTATTAGTTGGCTCATGAGAACTACCCAAATTCCTCAAAAATCTCTGACATTTGGCTAGTTCCTTTTTGGGATCGGGGAAATCATTTATGATGGAATTTAGTTCTGCTCCTGTCCAAGGACAATGCATTACCACTTCCCTCGTGGGCACTACACCGTTCGCATCTGCATTTCCATTCAGAACAGTTATTGTCCGAATGGGATGCAGACCGGTAGCGCTGCTACCTGTGACCTTGTTACTGACGATATTGAAATGAACCTCTATATACCCCTGCCTGTACCTTCTAAAATCCTACCTATAAACCTCTAAGGATGACGCCAATTTGTGTACGCAGTCATACAGTAAATGAAAGACTCCAGACTTGGAACGTGTGGTTCCGAAGCACAAAGTGTTATTCAAGTAAAAAGTACAGTCAGTTACATGCTATTGATCCAGACACAATTAGACACAAAGGAATTATACAGACCCGAAGTACAGTATACATACGCAGGGCATTCTGGTCCAGATGTTAGGCATCAGCAAGAAACCCCTCGTCCCTCAGCGTTTAGCAAGAAGACTAAAGACCCAGTGTTTGAGCACACATATTTATACCCTCCAGAATAGACCGGACAATAGAGCAGTTTGTTGCTGATGTCATTGGTTCCCAGGGAGGAAGCATCTGTTACAGAGAGTTTAACAGGCTGGTTCAAATAGACTCACCCAGCCTCTAACAACTGGGGGTCTCTGCCCTCCCACCCCCATGCAAACTCCTAACAGTTATACATTTTGTTGCTTGAAGTCTCTGCAGTCCATAAGTTGAGAATGCATGATGTAATCTCCACACCGATAGTACCGGAATTCTGTTGAAAGAGTACGCATCAGTACGAAACCAAACACGGCTTTCTTAGCATATATAAAACCTTAGTTATCAAATATCTTTATTTCACAGCATTTATACTAACTGAACCAACTTAAATCTTATACCTTAAAGCTTATTAAACCTTTTATGTGGATATGTAATGTGTGAGTATGCGGGGTTTGATATAAAGATGCTAGTTAACTTGGGGCAGATGCGTGCGCATGAAGCTAACAACCAGCGTTTTCATACAGGATCTTATGAATTCGCTAATATGCAATTAGTTACCAGCGCAATTGTGCGTATTAATGTGTGTATGAGGAATGGTGCACTTAAATCTCACTTACTAAGTGAACATCTAGCAGTGTAACATGCTGAGCCTGATAGTTCCACATGCCCCCTCTCTCAGCAGCCCCCCCACCTTTCCCAGGCTCAAAAGAAAAAGTCCTTTGTTCTTCCAGACTCTTGTGTGTATGCAAATTAACCCAGCTACAAGACACAAACCTAAGATAACACTCTAGTCTTTGAAGTTATTTCATTTCAGGAAGCCTGCTAATGTAAGGTGTGTATTCTAGCCGGGCCACCTGGAGTGAGAGCAGACGTTATCCAGGAAGCTTATCTACACAAGCTAGTTGTCACTTGGCCATTTGCTCTGTTCAGCTAATGCAATCCAATTTTGACATACTGTAAAGCCATTTCTGAAATATATCCTTTATAATACGTAAAGTCATGAAATGGGCTTTTGGTGAATCGCTGTAACTTATGGCGATGGTTACAGATGCATTCGCATGATGCTAATAGTATTATCGCCACATGTACTAAAGTGTGAGTTTATCTAAAATGGCGCTTAGGCGGCCATTCGTAAAATGGCATCTTGCGGCCAGTCGCAAGATGGTGTCGCTGCGATTCAATTTTAAGCTGATCTTGTCTCAGCCAATAATCCAGTTTTGACAGTCCACCCTTTGATAGTGAACAACATGCTATCACAATCTGCTATTAGAATTTAATTTAGGCTTACAGTTACATATTATTTAGTGTTATTATGGGATGGCACAAGGTGGTTCTTAATACATCAATAATGTGTCTCTGAGTGGGGACATAAAACTACTATTATACGCACACCGCGGATCTTGGAAGATCATGTGAAAGGTGTGGGAATGCACCAGTCTTATAAAAGCAGTCATGAAGGGAAATTGAGACTTTACATTGTCTGAGGTGTTTTAAAAATAAAATTTCAATAATACATTCTATGTATGTCTAAATATAATACATTAAATGATGGTATTTCATAGTTCAGGGTTGTAATGCAGTTCTGTATTTACCTCGGTATTCATACTGGCCACCATCATAATTTCATTCTTTCGTTTTACTCTATTTTTACATTTTCCACACTTCAACACAATAGGAACACACCGGACTCATATGCCAATTATTATGATGACAATTAGTATAAGGATTAAGAATTTGCCTATGCTGGCGATCACTTTCTGGACCCATTCCCCTAGACCTGAGAACCATTTCACTGGGTTCAGCCATGGAACCCATCCTTCTATCTTCTCCCCTACTTCAGCCACTGAAGCATTATGGTTCTTACGAAACTTCCATTTTAGCTGCAGAATTTCATCTATCCTCCAGTCTATCACTTCTTTATTGTCGCTGGTATCATTGGTGACATAGGTGCAACATTTTACTCCAAATTGGGTGGCTAACGTTACGCAATACCCTCCAGTAACAGCAGTTAAATAATTCAACACTAGCCTGTGTTGCACCAGTTCTTTCTTGTACACTTGCAATTCTCTCCCTGTACACCTGAATGTGTCATCGTACATCTCGGTGATATTATCTATCAGTTTAGCAAGTTCCTGAATATATCTAAACTTTAATGTACCCCGAGCAATTCTGGTGGGATCCAGTGCGACTAAAACTTGAAAGCCAGTTGTCTCACAAATTAACTGAGTGGCTTTATGCACATCACCAGGTATCATATTTCTTTTGCCTCCGTGTTCATATTGCGTGTGAAGATATGGTGATGGTGTGTTTTTATGTACACCAAGCATTTCAACATGTGTGAGGGTCATAACTTCTGGAAGTATTCTTCCCAAATAACATAACAATTACAATACTCCTCCTGACTCCACTCCATCAGCACTGCCATCAGCTCCCATTTCCTCAATCGGTCCTCCATCACAGACACTGAGTATCCCCAAACAGATCATCACGACAAAAACTGTGGAAAAAAAAGAACTAGGATGACCACAGCAGACCACTCCATTGCTGGAAGCACTGATCTACACATTTCTTTAGCTCAGATATTTCACCGTCACCTTTTTAATCCTTCCGGCACAAGCTCGCAATCGACAGGTCCATGTTATCAGCCTTGTCTCCGCCTTGCATCTCCACTGGTTGGTTAACCTCCCTATAGTGAGTGGAATGGACCCACGTATCTTCCTCGGCCACCCTTTGAGGATGTTGTATCGTCAGATATGGACCTTTCCACCGATCAGTCAAACAACCTGAGTTAAAAAAATTTGGATCATAACAAATTCTCCAGGTTTAACATAATGACAGTTTGCATTAGACGTGTTAGTTAATAACACTTTCAATTTCGGTTATTCTCATTCATCTTCGTGAGACCCTGCACAGTAACCTCATTATCATATTTTCACATGAGGCTGCCTGTTTGAACAGTATCTCAAAAGGGGGCAAATAACAGATCCATTGATAGGTTGAAAAGATTGTAAACATATAAGGCCTGGGAGAAGATACTGGGGTTACCTATGAACCCATGGGAAACTCGTGTTCCTGTGTGGTGTTCTTCACTTTGCAGTTCTTACTTATGTGTCCCACTTGGTGACAGTTAAAACATAATTTTGAACGGGGTGGATGAAAGGATTGTTGTGGTAGTTGAGCAAGAGGAAAAGATGGTGGGTATGGGTAAGGATGTGAAGGATAAGGGTGTTGTGGGAGGTATGAAGTTTGTGGGTAGTATGAGGCCTGTGGTTGTGTATGATATGTGGGGTAAGGATGTGTTTGCTGTGGTGTGGGATTGGTGAGGACGTGTAATTGTTCAGGTGCAGGTGTGTGTGTGGGTGCAGGTGTGTCAGTTGGCTGTGATGTTATTGTCATTCCTTCCAGCGCTTGGATACTGACAGCCATTAGTTTTTTGCTCTTGGTCTCTCTCTTCTTTGTGATATTTTTATCATGTTCTATGGCAGACTCTATGAGGTTATCTATTGTGAGTCCCCTCCAGCCAGGCAGTGAGGTCTGAACCCGAGTCTTTAAATTCTCTTTCAGACCATCCATGAGTATCATGACTATCATTCCCCTGTGGTGAGTGCTATCTTTAATATCTTCTATCCCAGTGTACTGGGTGATAGCCTGCAGAGCCCGGTCGCAATAGTCTTCTTGCTGAACGCTGAGGGACGAGGGGTTTCTTGCTGATGCCTAACATCTGGACCAGAATGCGCTGCGTATGTATACTGTACTTGGGGTCTGTATAATTCCTTTGCGTCTAATTGTGTCTGGATCAATAGCGTGTAACTGACTGTACTTTTTACTTGAATAACACTTTGTGCTTCGGAACCACACATTTCAAGTCTGGAGTCTTTCATTTACTGTATGACTGCGTATGCAAATTGGCGTCATCCTTAGAGGTTTATAGGTAGGATTTTAGAAGGTACAGGCAGGGGTATGTAGAGGTTCATTTCAATATCGTCATTACCTGGCTGGGGGTTTAATCTGTTGCTGCTACGTATGGTATTAACAACTTCCTCTACGGGTACAGAGGGTGTTCGCACTTCCCTTACTATTACTGATGGAGATGACGGCACCACTCGTGATTGTTGTGATGCAGCATCTATCATCTGTACAGCATGGGAAATGGCAGACATTACAATAGGCTCATCATCCACATCATGAACATTTTCTTTATAGTTGCTTAAGAGAGGGTACAAATTGCTTGTTACGTTTTTATGGGTATTTTTGATAACTGTACTTGCACCTCCATCCACATAAGGTGGGGGTGGTGTGCGTGAACTGCTGGCAATACCTTCCACAACACTACCTTGCTGCACGTGTGCACCATTTTGCGGCTTGCCCGCATTGCAATTCAGTGTCGTGGATGTATTCTCTGGCAATGCGCTCGCAACGCTAGTTTGCGTTGCTTGCACATTTTTAAGCCACGCATCCCCTTCATGCTGCCACAACTTTAAACATTCATTATATTTGACCTTTTTCTCCCTGGAGCGCATCAGACTGATGTGGTCCCGGACATTATCTAATACATCTTTATCAAAACTACCAATTCTGGGAAACGGTCTAACACTCTTCATCGTCATTTTAAACCATACATCACAATACCTTATTGCATAAGTACCGTACTTAGTATGCATAATACGACGGGCCGATCCAAGCGGCGCTTCCATTAGCAGCACATCATTGTCTAACATCTCTATTGTTTGCATGGCTCCCATTCTGAGACAACTCCTATGTTTTTCAATAAAGATTTAAACTGGTGAAAGACAGTCAAGATACTTTCACTTACCTGTGGACGATTTAATGGCAGCGCCCACACACCTGTGAAGATGTGAAGAAGGCTACTCCACCCACCCGGATAAGATTTAAGAAGGCAACTTCCACACCTATGGAAGTTTAAGTCGGCTACTTCCACGCACCTCTCTACAACAAAGACAACATGTACACCTGCTACTGTGTATAGAACAGTAAGCTGCTTACCGAGCGGCTAGCACTTAGCCCTTTAAGGTCATACCTCTAACTTTAGGGAACAAGTTACCCCTACCAACAAATACTCACTGTTACACACTTTTTTCCTGCGCAGAAAAATACATGTTAACCCAGATATTGACAACAATTGAAAAGAATGTAAACCTCAACGGCTTTGTTTAAACACGTGGCAGCACGACCGGAAGTACATATACGCTATTGTGCGACCAGTCACATACACAATAATGTGACTACCACACAACCGCATGACAACCTTTAGCTGCATACACAAAAGTGCGTCTTTACTGTGCGCAAAACTGCGACTCAGCCGCGTGTTCAATACTGCGGCACCCCTTTAAATGTTAGGTTCTATCAACAAAGAAAAACAAACTTTTTCCTCTCTTGTCCCTGGATTCTAGTCAGCATCCCTGGCTCACACGAAAACGGGTAGCGATCTCTCAGCACCGAGCGGATGCAGGTAAACCTTGCATGTGGCCACTCCACCCTTTGGTGAGAAATCGATAACCGGAAGTGCCATGTGAGTGGGTAAGTGACTTCACTATGAGCCCCCAACTAAGGATTCTGCCTTTGAACCTCTATATACCCCTGCCTATACCTTCTAATATCCTGCCTATAAACCTCTATGGATGACGCTAATTTGTGTACACAGTCATACAGTAAATAAAGACTCCAGACCTAGAACCTGTGGTTCCAAAGCACAAAGTATTATTCAAGTAAAAGTACAGCAGTTACACGCTTTGATCCTCATATAATCTTAGTGCAAAGAGATTATACAGACCCAAGTACAATTATACTTATGCAGCGCTCCCTGGTACAGATGTTAGGCATCAGCAAGAAACCCCTCGTCAATCAGCATTCAGCACGAAGACTAGGAACCCAGGGTCAGAGCACACATATTTATACCCCCCAGAAATAAACAACACAATAGAGAAGTTTGTTGCTAATACCATTGGTCCTAAAGGAGAGGGCATATGTTACACGGCATTTAACAGGTTGGTTCAAATAGACACGATCTAGCCTCTAACAACTGGTGGTCTCTGGTTTCCCGCCCCATGCAAATCCTAACAGTTGTTAATATAATGTACATTTTGTTGCTTGAAGTCTCTGCGGTCCATAAGTTGAGAATGCATGTTGCGATCTCTCCATCGATATTACTGGAATACTGTTGAGAGAGTACACATCAGTACAATACCAAACATGGCTTACTTATCACGTATAAAACCTTAGTTACGAAATAATCTTTATTCCTAACAATTATAATAAATGTGCATACTTGAATCTTATACCTTAAAGCTTATGGAACCTTGTATGTGAATATGTAATGTGTGAGTATGTGGGGTTTGATGTAAAGACACTAGTTAACTTGGGGCAGATGCGTGTGCATGAAGCTAATATTCAGCGTTTTCATACAGGGTCTAATGCATTCGCTAATATGCGACTAGTTAGCGCAATTGTGCGTATTAATGTGTGTATGAGAACACCTAGCAGTGTTGAATGCTGAGCATTATAGTTCCATGACTTGCTCATGCCCCAGCAGCCCCCACCCTTTTCAGGCTCCAAAATACTGGTCTTTGTTCTCCCAGGGCCTGTGTGGATGCAAATTAGCACAGCTACAAGACCCAAACCTCAGATAACACTCTTGGCTTTGAAGGTATTTTATTGTAGGAAGCCTGCTAATGTAAGGTGCTACAAACGACCCTCTTGCTGTATTCGAGCAGGGCCACCTGGAGTGAGAGCAGACGTTATGTCCATGAAGCTTGTCTTCACAGGCTAGTTGTCACGTGGCCATTTGCTCTGTTTAGCTAATGCAATCCAATTTTGACATACTGTACAGCCATTTCTGAAATATATCATTTAGGGGAATTATAATTATACACACACTTTATCCAGAGCACCCAAACTACGTAAAGTCATTAAATGGGCTTTTGATGAATCGCCGTAACTTATGGAGATGGTCACAGATGCAATCGTATGATGCTAAGAGTAATATCGCCACATGTACTAAAGTGTGAGTTTATCTAAAATGGCGCTTAGGCGGCCCTTTCGCAAAATGGCGTTTTGTGATCTCATTTCCAAGATGGCGTCTTGCGGCCAGTCGCAAGATGGCGTCACTGTGATCCAATTTTAAACTGATCTTGTCTCAGTCAATAATCCAGCTTCGACACTCCTTCATGATTTTTGACATAAATGGGGTACGTTGGTCAGTCAGGATCTCCTTAGGTATACTCAACTTGCTAAAGACATGGACTAATTCTCTAGCAATGGTCTTGGTTGATGTATTGCATAAAGGTATCGCTTCTGGGTACCTGGTAGCGTAATCCATTATCACCAGAATATGTTGATGGCCCCGGGCAGATTTCATTAATGGCCCAACCAATCCATAGCTATTCTTTCAAATGGAACCTCAATAATGGGTAACCGAACCACGGGACTTTTGAAATGTGACCTTGGAGCATGATACTGACATTCAGGGCAGGATGCACAATAGTCACATACCTCTTTATGGACCCCGGGCCAAAAAAACCTCTGCACAATTCGATTAGTGGTTTTCTCTACCCCTAGGTGGCCTGCCGTTATATGACCATGGGCCAGATCTAACACTGTCCTTCTGTATGCTTTGGGAACTATTAATTGTTCCACAATATCTTCCCCCTTCTTAGTCACCTGATACAACAAATCCTGACATACTGCCATGTGAGGATATGACAAAGGACTATCGGGGCCTACAGATTTACCATTGATCACCTTGATATTCACCCTGGCTTTACCAGAGTAGGGTCATTTAACTGCTCCATGGCAAAGACCTCTCTTCTGACCTCTAAATCAGGCAGACAATCAACTGGCTCAACAACACTACCCACCTCAGTGGGAGGCACATCACTTGGTGAGCCACCATCACACTCCGCATTCTCTAGTTCGCCAATCATATTAGAAAAAGGGAACATCTCTGACTCTGCTACTATGCCAGTAACCCTCTCAAATGAGTCAGTGCAATTTACCTCTGTGCAAAATCGGCTTTCCCACAACTTCCAGAAGTGTGCAAAGTCTCTCCCCAATATTGCGTCATACATTAAGTCATGTACCAAGCCCGCAGAGACTGTCACGGAGCCACATGATGTCTTGATGTTCACTTCTGCAGTAATATAATAGCGAGTGTCCCCAACAGTTTTCCCCTTATGCTTCAAGGGGTTCACCAGCTCTGCTTTCACAAGTGTCACCAGGCTACCAGAATCTAACAGAGCCTCTACACGGTTGCCGTCTACAGTAAGTACACACATGTGCTTAACAGTCTCAGCCCGCCAGTTGGCAGTACAGGCTGGCTGTGCAAAGAAAGACCCCCTGCGATATACAAGAGCAGTATCACATTGCATAGGTTCAGAGGTAAGAGGACAATTAGCTGCAATATGGCCAAAGCCACCACATCGGAAACACTGAATCACATTATAATCTAGTCTTTTATGGGGAAGAAACCTTCCTGGCCTGGCTGGCCTGTCTCCAGGTTCCTCACCCTCAGTCTTAGGTACATTCCATCGCCCAGCACCCTTCTCCCCTGGAACAGTCTTACCAGTGCCAATGGGAGTTTGCCGTTGCGCCATCGGGGCCCGGTGGGGCAGACTCAACAGCTCCTCAGCCACCATGTACCTCTCCACCAGTTCGACTAGCTGGTCTGCGGACTTAGGGTCTGCATGGCTCACCCACTTGCGCAGACGCAGGTAGCTATCACAGATACCGGTCTATCACGGCTCTTTACACAATCTGTGGTCCTGTCAGCATCTTGGGCTACAGCTATTTTGTGGTTAGATGGACGAGGTCATGCATCTGTGAGCGTGGAGGTTTTTCCATGTGGAACTCCCAGCGGTGGACTCATTGGGCACGAACAAATGAGGTGTCTCCTAAGCGGGTTAGGGTCTCCCGTTTTAACTTTGCACAGTCCTTGGCATCATCCAGGTATAAATCATAGTAGGCCTTTTGTGGTTCTCCAGACAGGAAGGGTGCCACAAGACTTACCCACTGTTCCTTGGGCCAACTCTCCCTTTCCACGGTTCTCTCAAAGGCCGTAAGATATGCCTCTACATCATCACTTGGGGTCATCTTCTGCAAAAAATGACTGGCTCATATAGAGCGACTGTGGGTTGGAGGGTCAATGGAAGCATCTCCAGTCCGGGCTACCAAGTGTTGTACTACCTCTTTTAAGGCCTGGCGGGTTTCCTCGATGGCGACTTGTTGTTGCCTCTGGGCTGTCTCCAAGGCCAACAGTTGCACATTGGTGGATTCCTGCTGAGCTCTGGTAGCTTCCTGCTGCAGTTTGTTCATTTCCTGCTGAGCTGCCGTAGCTTGGAGCAAGGCTTTAGCAATGTCCTCCATTTTGTCCTGGGGTGTAGGTTGAAAGCAGAATCTGGCTTCCCTAAGCATCTGCGGATGCCACCTCTATGGACTTCAAAGGACACAACTTTATATCCACACTGACAAATTGGTGTCTGTCCCTTTAAATTTTAAACAAAAAATTTTCCTTGCTGCAATTTAAGTGTGTGATTGCCCGCATTCTCCTCCACTTGTGACACAGTTGGGACAGGGGTCCCCCTCCTGGGGTAGACGGACTCCCTCTTTACACACTGCGCAGCCGGAGAAACAGGGCACAATTCTGGAGTTCTCGTACAAGCTGGTCAGAGCCAGTCTTTATTGTGCCAGGTACATAAATAAAACAAAACATAAACAAAATCCTAACCCGTCTGGGTTCTAACTAGACAGTAAGTTCCCTCACTATCAGAACACTAAACAAAATCCCCATCTACAGTACCTTCTGGTTTACAGCCAAGAGTGTCTCAGAGTAAGGTAACCAGCCTGCTCTCCCAGGTATGAGACCCTCAGCTACAACTGAACACAGCTTAAATCAGCCAGTTCCAGGTGTAAGCCCTAATGAGCCTGCTACCAGGCTGAAAGGCCCAAAACCTGGTGTGGCCTGTGGATGGAGCCTACCCTCTCCTCACATCCACACCCCCAGGACCCAAACCGGGTTTTCCAAAAGCCAATACTCTGGTATGTTTACAAAACAGACTTCTCCTGGGGGTTTTTAGAACACATAGGCCAAAAACCTAGGACAAACGTACCTGCCATTGACCACTTTACCAGTGCTTCTTTTACAATATTTAAAATATAACACAGCTTTAAGCATGTATATAAAAAACCATGGTACTAAAGTAAGAATAAAATGGGAGAAAGTTGAAATGCTGGCTGTCAGAATACTGGCACTCACAATGCCAGCGCTGGAATCCAGTCACCAGTCAGACACCCGGCGCTGACATCCCGACTGCTGGTATCACAACAGTAAGTATTGGGGCTGAGGAGAGGGTTACAGTTAAGCACAAGGGGGAGGTTTACGGTTAGGCACTGGGGGGTGGGTTAAGGTTAGGCACTAGGGGGAGGTTAGGTTTAGGGTGAAGGGGAGGGAGGGTTAGGTTTAGGGGTAGGGGTTACCAGCTGTTGGAATTGTAACCCTGCCAGGATGCCGGCGTCGGGATTCTGACCACCATGATCCTGAGCTCTGGCATCCCACACCCAACGTGAATAAAATAACTGTGCAGTGATATGTATAATAAAAGTCCCAATAATGACTGATTGAAATGTAAAAAGTCACTGTTTGTAAAAAAACACTGTCTTTGTTGCTGATAAAGGGAGTAATTACCATGTCCACACTTGAAGTCCTTTTGAAACATTGTAGAGGTACCAGGGTATACTAATCTTCCTGCAGCCCGTGCAGTCCCTTCTAAATGATAGTCCTTGCAGGAAAGAGTCCTGGGGTCACTGGCAGGAATAATGAGCACAATAAAGTCCAAGTTTTCCACACCTATTAGTAGGAGTTACTCAAGATTTTAAACACCTTCTATACAAAACATACGTTTTATGAGTACATAGGTTTTGGAGTTGATGATCATTACAAAATAAATAGGTGTCGATACAGCAAAAAAAGCAAGTGCATTTGCAGAGTGTGTCCTGCATGTTTTCGCACTGCACCCTAGAACCAAGTACACAAATATGGGTGATGCAGAGTCATACATACCTCAGGTGCATCACAACTTGTGACTGGGTAGGCGTAACTAGGCTGTAAAAAAGCATTCTTACATAGGCTAAGTTCCCGAAAGTGAAGGCTATGCAGAGTTGTGTGTATGCATAAATACTTAATGTAAGTAAAATGTTTTCTGGTGGGTCTTCTGCACCAAACATTCAATGTGGGGAAATTACATATGAATTGCGTTCAGCTACGCATAGGTACCACAGTGCACAGGTGAATATTTGCACATGCAGAAATAGGCACATTTGACATTCTATCCTAAGCCCCCTGTACATATCTAAGTGCACCCTCCTGCTTTCACATTCATGTCTACATGTGGCAAATTTAGTTTTTATCTTTAAATGCTTTATTGATCTTTTACATTTTAACTTTTACCCAATGAATCCTAGCAAGTGTGACATCAGTCAATTTCCCATTTTTAAAATTATGCCAAGCCTGTTAAAAGCCAAGCATATTGTATTGCATGGTAGAGTATAACCCTTAAATATCTTTTTTTATCTCAGTAATTATTTAAATATACAGATTTCAGTAAGTATATAAATGTACAAGTTTTTAACAATAAAAAAATATTTTTATATTTTTTTTACACATTTGTAATTACAGAATACAGTACAAAACCTTTGAAAAAGACACTGAACAATTATTCCACTCCAAGCAAATTAAACATATTTTAAATTAATGTCAGGCTGAGAATTAGATAGACCACCATATAAATAAAGAAAGCCTTGATTGCCTTTGTGGTTATTGCTCTGATCTGAGTTTCATACAATATTTCACTCAGCTTTCCATTCTGTTCAGTATCTCTCCACGTTACAACATAAAATAAAATAAGCACCACTTTCCGGTACCACAAAGAGATGCCAAAAACTAATTGCTAATTGTGTTTTAAATTAAATAATTTAGAGAGAGTTGCGTACATATTTTTTAAATGTCTAATCTTCAATTAATAAAATGATTGATAAATTATTGTTATTAACTTTCTGTTGTCTTCTGGTGAAAATATAAGCACATACTGTATGTATCAATATAGTGACATTAATCGTATCTCTTCATTACAGTAGAATGTGACAGGCAGTTATGCTGGCCATACACGCTACAATTATCGGGGCGATCCGCCTGATATCGGCGGATCGCCCTGATAATTGTAGCGTGTGGGGGGCCGACCGAGGGCTAAATATTGCTCGGTCGGGCATGCCGGATTGTCCAGCATGCCCATCTGATGCGATATTTCCCGGTAAACTGTCGGCCGCATCGGGCAGTGTATGCCCAGCCGCGGCCAACAGACAGACATTTCCTGTGTTCCTTCCTACAGAAGGAACAGGGAAATGTCTCCTCCCCCGGGGGCGGAGCGCAGATGTCTGCCGAATACACTGTGAGAGAAATCTTACAGTGTATGCCGGCGACATCTGCGGCTGGCAGCTGGCCAGATAAAATGTCTGTCGGTCTGACAGGCATTTTATCTGGCCGTGTATGCCCAGCATTAGGAATCCAGTAGGTCACTTTTTATAACAATGTTTCAGCTCTCCATAAAACAATACAATAACAGTGTTTTGCTGCATAAGATTTGATGTATAATGTTGCAGAATATTTTACTAAAAAAAAATAATTTAGAAAAAGCAAAATGAAGGGAGGCATAAACCTATATATTTATAGATGTGTCCAAAATACACCAAATATATATAGAAGATAAGTAAGTACATATTCAGCATAAACTTAATTATAATGACTGCTGCATCTTTATTTGTTTAAAAAAATTAATTGATAAATAAAGAATCTAGCATGCTATTGCTTTTCTAATGTAAGTAGCCAGCAGGACTTTTATAACTGGGCTGGTTACCTCTAAAGCAGGAGACTAAACACTTATTTATTATTTATTTATTACCAGTTATTTATATAGCACACACATATTCCGCAGCGCTTTACAGAGAATATTTGGCCATTCACAGCAGTCCCTGCCCCAGTGGAGCTTACAATCTATGGACCTCATTCAGAGCCGGACGCTATTTGCGCTCGCTCGTTCAGAAAAAGGGGCTGGCTATTTAAATTGAGCGCTCGCTCTTTGCGGTCTGTTGACTCCTCTATGTCTTAGCGAGCGTCCGAAACATGCGCTCGCTATTTTGTAAAGATGCCCCTTGGCCGTTCGCATCATACGTCATCTCCGCTATTTATTTGATTAATCGAGTACATCGAAAGGCGTATGAACTGCTCGCTATTCTTGTGGTAGCATTTTCCTACCGCAATCATGCGAGCAGTTCAGGCTAAAAGACAACTAAGTGACGTGGTCGATGACGCTGCTTTGTTAATTATGCACACCCTTAAACGCCCATTTTGACCGTTTGGCACGCCTGCGTTCGGATCTCCACTCCCCATTTTCAAGCACCTTCCCCTGTTACCACCCACAAACGCCTCATCCTGTCACTCAAATTAGCAGGCACTCGCTATTTTCCGAGCGGAATGACTGATTGGCGAATGCGCATTACGACCCATACGCATGCGCAGATGTGCGAACATCGCTCGGAGCGAACGAGCGGCCGCTTACGAGCGGCTCTGAATCAGGCCCTATGTTCCCTATCACATCCACACTCACATACACACTAGGGTTAATTTTTGTTGGGAACCAACCAGTATATTTTTGGAGTTTCTACCTGCAAAAGCAGAAAGTTCACAATGCATTCGCTCGCTGCGCATAGACAGCCCAGCAGAGTGAGTGACAGGGGAAACCAATTGTAGGTGGTAACAGGGGCTGGCCAGTAAAAACGGGGGAGTGGAGGTGCAAACGCAGGCGTGCCTGAGCATCTGAACAGTGTTTTAGAGGTGTGCATAATTATATAACAGGTTCATAGTACACATCATGTGGCTTGTTTTTACACTGAAGTGCTCACAGTGCTTTCGGCAGGGTATGGTCAACCTCAAGCACTGTGATCGCATCCGATGTTACCCGATGTACCGATGGTTGCATACACTTCCTGGACACGACGTGCACAAGTGGGAGTCTTAAGACAGGCTGGTGGGTGTCTGCATACACTATGTGATCGCTCTGTAAGAAATACTGGGCGTGCTAATGCATTGCTGTGCGATAGCATTACCTACGCAATTTGCATACACATCATGCGAGCGATCGCATCTAGCGAGCGGCTCTGAGTCAGAGTCAGGCCCTGAACTTTACATTTTTTTCTCCACTAGGTGGCATCCACATTCCTACAATGACTTTGCTTTTCTAATTTTTCTCATTTCCAATAAAAAATCTCCAAAATATCCCTAATCTGGGAAGTCCTACATTTTCATCATTCAATTACCCATATAACAACCCCCCTTTTCTCCTGTCACTAATCTGTGTATTAATTGGCAAGGAGAATCAGAGAAGTCTTGGGCTTTTTGATCCACTTTGGCATGCTTTTCGATGTACTGCGAAAATAGAAAGAAATGTTAGTATACATATTACAGGTATGTCAATATGTAACTAATTCCTATCTATTCCAAACATACAAACTGTTAATAGATATACCCAATTAATTTACTAATAACAGAAGATCATCCTGTGGAACATTTTTAAATCTTGGACCATTTTAAACAACCTTAAATGTAATTTTTCATTGAAAACCCTTAGTAATTCCAGGCATTACCACCTCTGCTGGGAAATCGATGTGTATTTCCCCTTCTGCTACTCCTAAGGCCACCAGCGGTAATGTATCACAATTACAACAGGTGTTTTGAGAAAAACTTACATTCCGCTGATTTAATTGTCACTGCAACAATTTAAAACAGTATGATCATATCCATATTTTTATGATCTATGACAATTCCCCTGTTCTGCTGAATGAAACCTTAACTGTTGGGGCTATAATTAAATAAAGGCCATATAACTAATATATATATATATATATATATATATATATATATATATATAATGATTGCTTAATAATTAGTCTAAAAATTGTGATATAAATGTACACTTTAACATACATTATGTTTGGTTTCTTGCTAAATTGAGGTACATGTATACATCTTTAAATAAGAATTGCCTGAAGATTATTTGTCTATTGGAGATGCAGTGATGAGGGTAACATTGATAATGTCCACATATTTAATGTTGACAACAGAATGTTGAAGTTATCTTATGTCGACATCTAAAATGTTGACTCCTGGAAAATGTTGACATGGTCAGAATGTTGACATTTGTGAAGTACATCTTTCTATATATAAAAAAAGACAGATATCGAAATTTCACAGTTACAATCTGCCTTGATTGACACCTTGTCCATATATAACGCAGCAGCACAATACAGAAGTGCGATGAGACTTGAGAGTTTTTTATGTATAGATTTTTTTTTATGTATATTTGGTTATGCACATCCCTGCATGGTTTGGGCACAGCCCACCAGTGTTTGTTTTAATTTTGACAATCATCAGTAAAGTGACACATATTTTACTCATTGTTCCAATGTAGTAATGTGTATCTACGATTGTCTAGTTGATTTAGAGTATTAGACAGAATTAGAACATACACAGGAAGAGCGCAGCACATCATTTATTTATATTGCATAAGTATTCGTTGGTTAGGGTTAGCTTTAGGGTTATAGTTACCATTAGTGTTAGGGAAAGATTCTAGTAAAACCATGTTGTCCGTGTCAACATGCTGATTGTCGACATGGTCAGTGTCCACATTATGAAACCATCGACATGATTAATGTCAACTTAATTTACAGAATCCATCTATTTTCCCAAATGCTTGTGCTCGCTATACAGCTGAAACACAGTGAAACCAAAATAAAAATGCGCTAGATTACTTAATCATATTATAAGGATTATATTATATTCTTGATCAATTGTCAGAATGCTGTAAAAACAAAGTAGCCCATTTATGATGAGAGAAGCAGTGTTTGCATGATGCAAATATACTGCAGTACACCTCTATTGCACAGTATACTCAGACTTCCTCTGAGGCACTTAGATGTAAGGCGAAGGAGAGGAGTTTGAGTGAGTCAAGCACAGTATTCATAGCAAAGTACCAATTGGGCTCATCAGTGCATTCAGTTATATAGAATAGAGTAGAAATAAGATTTTATTTTGAAGAGAAAAATTATTATAATGACATAAAGAGGTGGAGAGGGCTTATTTTTGGGGACACAACAATCTTAACTCTACAAAAGTACTTCTGTTTTGTACCAGCTCAGAGCTAGCAATCCTTAGATCTCATCCTACACTTTGTATGGGACACATTTTGCACCACATACAGTATTGCACTTTGGTGGAGAAATGGATTTTCAGGTGTACACCAAGTAATGTATCAAATATTTTCACTTTCATGATTGACACCTATAACAGAGTTACATTTACATAAAACAAGTTCCCCATATCCAGAGAGCTCATGGTTAAGGTTCAATTGTAAATGAGCCCATGGTGTCTATTTTTCAAACTAATTATGTTCTTAAAACATGCAGAACTACTATTTAAGAAGATTTCAATAACAGTCTTCCAAATAGTAGGAGTACAGCATTATGGGACTATTTAACAGGTTCTAAAAAGCTTAGCTTTCCGAGCTTGTCTCTGTAAGCTAACACCATCTGAAGATTGTATTAGCCTGCTTATCTGTATGGGGGATTTCTGGCTGGACAGATCTACTGATCCTTCCCCGATGCACTTCTCTATGCACATTGCATTGGTTATGCTTTACACACGTGCTGCCTGAAGGAAGGTGATAGCATTAGCTATTACTTTACTCTTTACTCATCAGGAGGACGAGCTGCATTTGGAGTCCATGTCCGACAGTAGATTAATTGCCTAAATTAGCACCATAGGTAATAGGAGACTAATGCTGGCCATACACCTACACGACCAGCATAAGATCAGATTCTCATACGATTTCCCTACGATTCCCTGGAGCTCTCTGGAATTCCCGGTAGCATATTTGTTGTTTTTCTTAGCACAGGATCTGTCGTAAGATCGGTCCTGTGTCTCACAGGCTCATAAGGGAAACAGTCATTGAAATGACTTGAATTGCTGCACGATGGATCGCATGAACAAAATAAATGGCACAATCTGCACACGATACGATGGAACATATGGGCTGCGCATCTGATCATAAGATCCGATTAGAGGTGCTGCGGGAGCGCGCATCGGATCTTATCTTACTAAAATAATACACGATTTTCACAAGATCCATCTTATGACTCATTGAAAACCATGCAGGTGTATGGCCAGCATTCCAGTGTTGGACTGGTGCATGAAGGGTCCACCAGGGGAGTGCAATGGTAGGGACCCACAAGGAAGTGTGTGTGCCTCTGCTTCTGTCACTGCCATACGTCAGATGAGATGTCATTAGCTGCCATAGAGGATGCACTCAACCCATGGTAGACATGGCTAAAATCTTTTCATACTATATAAAGAAATTGTATAAAACCATCCTACAATATCATAATCCCAAATATTACCTAGTTCAACAGTAATAATAAGGCTTTCTCTTATTTGATAAATCTGCCTCTTAGCGCATGAAACATTTTTTTATGAGGAATTCCTAAAGGCAGCATCTCAAAACCCCTACAGACACCATAGTATTACATGCTGCTATCATTTCTATTTTAGTCGTAGTTCATCTTGTCAGGGACACCCCACTAGCATCCTCCTCTTGTCTGGTCTGCATTTCTCACAACAGTGTAGTGATGCTCTGAGGAATAACAATGATCTCCCTATTGGTTCAGGCAAGTTTAAAAAGCTTGTCTGGTAGTTCTCCCAGGATGGTAACAGTTCCTGATTTGGTGACTTGACCTGCGCTTCTGAGATCCACTCATTGCTGTGGACCCAGATCTATATAACATTATGCTATGTGTCCTACAGTATCCTGACCTTGGCTATTCTTATAATCAAAATTTGTTTGCAGCCAACCCTGACCCCAGAATGTTTATAATTATTCTGTCTCTTACCTGTTCCCTTTGGCAAGTACAATTTAATATGTTTGTTTATCATAATTTTGTACTTGTGAGTCTATAGTAATACACTATCTTTATATGCAGCAAGAATTCACCACAAGTGGGTTTTCGATTATAGTTGCCAATACTCTATAACTGTTATCCACTCGCAGATAAGCACTGACTATTGTATATCCATTGCCATTTGTACACTATGTTATGTTAATATACTAGATAATATAAAGAGTTATTATTATATTCTCTGCCCATATATTCTGAATTTATACATTGGATAACAAGATGCTGTGGTTATGTGTCCTGTCTGCCTATAAACCACAATAATACCTAATTAGTGAAAAGCCTTAACTTATTGGAACTTAACTGTGGGCATCTGACTACCAACAAGCACATTCAGCTTTAATGGAAAGGTGGCTGCTATAAGACCTCCATAATTTGAACTATCACTTTTCTTCAGGTATTGCTCATTACAGTATGTGCACTAATGGGGATTTAAGTTTGATCAATAGGATCACAAGTTTAAAATGTAATTGCTTCAGTTGAACAAGTCAAATCAGAAGACTGCACTTATCTGCCATGCTAAAGTTTAGCTATGTGGCATTTGACACAATTGAGCTTCCTTTAGCCCATGTTGCTTCTAATCAGCAGGCAACAAGAATCCATCAACTTTAGCAGAAGAAAGGGAGAAAGCTACATGATGGAAAAGGGAAAATTGGATATAGAAGCAGGAGACAGTAGAATTAGGCCAAGACGAGGTGTAAGGGGCATAGGGAAAAGTGTATGGGGATTAGTTGTAATAAAGTGGATAAATGAAGGCAGACAGGCATACAAAGGGGTAGAAAGAAAAGACAGACAACCACAATGCAGAGACACACAGACCAACAAAGGGGGTCAAATAGAAACAGATGAGTAGACAGAGGTGCACACATAAAATTAGGGATGGCCACACAGAGAGGAAAAAACTGAACAGATATACAAAGGGAGGGACAGAGGTACATGTGGGAAAGAAATTAACACACGTACACGATAGTAGAAATCAGAAAACATGTGAGTGTCCATTTTTTGTATTATATTGTTAGCCACATCTGTAGTGATTAAAGCTTACAAAGCACCTGGGCAACGTCTTAATTTATTGGATGTGCCTACAATTAATGAATAATAAGTAAAGTACTGACCTCACCCCTCTGTCCTTCTCCTTCCCTCCTTCTCTTAGATTTGGTCTAACCTTCAAAAGTTAATAAGTCACTTAATGGTGGTTACTCCATATATACTGACAGCATCAGAACATCAATACTTGATGACTGTGATGCCTTAAAGGCACAGGGATCCAGTGGTCATTTAAGTGTTTTGCAGACAGTATGATCTTTCTCACCCCAGCTTAAGGCTCTAAAGCAGTGGGGAGCACTGGAGATTTCATTGGTGCATGGCAAGCAAGGCTGACATTGGAGGCTAATTAAATCTGAACAAGCTGTCTAATTAATATATTAACAACCTAAAACACACTATAATACACCAAAGAGGTGTCCTGTGTTGGCGCTAAACCACTGTAAACGAAAATTAACATGTAGGTCACATGTTTTTGTTGAAAACATGTGTCTGGTTTACTTACCAACCATTAATGTTCCTCAATTTCAGTGACATGTGGCTTAGACACGTCACGTGATCGAAACAGATGTCAACAACAAAGATTAGTAACTATGACACCAGTTTTGTTTGCAACACATGTTGAGACTGTCCACCTATCACACAATGGTCCTGCCCACCTAGAGATAAGTCACGTGATCAGAACAGACACTTGCAGCCACAATCTTATGACTAAGGTAACTAAATGTTCCTTTTGCGTTTTTGAGAACTTTATATAAATGGGTGGTTTACTAATAAACAATAGGATTGCCATCTTTAAAGGTGCAATATTTGCACTATTTTACATGCAACTTGGCACTTTTTAATGTTGAATTGCACATGTGTTACACATCAGTCTATTAACTCAGGGGTATACAAAACCCCAAATGGAATAGCACAAGTTATATTTGCTTCTGAAGAAGCTGAGAGAACTCAGCAAAATTGGTTAAGCACGGACTACAATTCCCAGCAAACAACCAGGATTGGATCTTTCCCTGCACTGCATTTTACATAGCCGAGACCTTTGTGTGTTGCAAACGATTATATCCAGCTCAGGACTCCAGGAATTCAACCTACTCCTTTTGCAAGGATTTCTTGCTAAAACACCTGATGAGATTTACCATGGACTGGTAAACTAACTGTATCCACTTTGATCTGGCCACTTTTGCAATATTAACCATTTCCTTAATGAGGACATTTCATTTGCATACTTATATTCGGGACTCCATCCTGGGATCATAGTGCAATTTATATTCTTTGATTATTGCTGCTGTCTCAGTTGGTTTCATTTGCCACTTTTTAGTACAATTTTTATGTTACCTTTTTATCATATACTGTAGGTACATTAAATATATGGCTTTTATTTCATACCTTGTCGCATGTATTTTTTAGATTTAGCGCTGTAATTTCTTGGTGTTTTAACCTAACACACACAACAGAAACCTTAACAAAGATCATCATGAATAAGCAGTTATTTCAATGGCCATTCATAGATCTATTTATTCAACAACTATTCTCATATTAGAAAAGCTATTAGCTGCAGCTAATGCTAAACAAGGATAAACTCACCAAATCATTTGATTATCCACTTAAATCTGGTTTTATATGTTATATTGTTTTCCAACAATACTTGTTCTCTCACAGTTGCATCAGCCTGCCCATTGAGTCTCTCAAATGGATGAATTTAGGTCACTCCGATAGATGGCGTAAACAACCTGATACATTAAAAGGGAAAGGATAACTTCCCATGTAGGAATGATTAATTTTACTCCCAAGAAGGTGCACAGTGTCAGTATGCACTAACTGGTATACTGCTAACTTGTTCTCTACACTTGAATGTCCAAATATAGTTGTATGCTGTACTTTAGAAATGATTGTCCCTGGGTCACTAGTTCATACTTTGCAATTCAATATCTCAATTGGAGAGGGTTCAAAACTTGTGTTAAGTGACAAATGTGATAACAGAGTAGAAAGGAAGTTATCACAGACTGAACATAGGGATCAGAAAAGATAATAAGTCTTTCAATAAGTTCTTAGTTTGGTTGTAAAATTACATTCTTGAAAGAGGAACATGTTGGGAACTAGAGAAAGGATAACACTGTAGGGTTTAAGATATGAGAAAAAGATTCAAGAGAGAGAATATGATCTTTAATTCAGTTGTTGAGCAGAGAGAATGAGATTTTAGTGAAACATTCGTAATTACATCTAATCTACATAATAATTGTAAAAGGTCTGTCCTGTCTCGTCAATGCGCGCGCAGTGGAAGCCTTTGCACACATCCCATTGGCTCCCAGTGCATGGGGTACAGGACTGCCTTTGATGAGGAGGGTTGGGACGAAGCAACATGGGTCTTAAAATGGAGTCTTGATAAAGCAGGTGAGGGGAATTGAACCACAGCCGTGACAGAGCATGCTCGTGTGGCCATGGGGACAGGGACGGGGAGAGCACAACAGAGGGTTGCTGCAGAGCCAGCCAGAGCAGGGGGCAGGGCCAAGCAGGGGGTGGCAGTGACCGAGGTGACCCGGGTCCATTGAACTAGTTAAGTAATAATTTGATAAGGATAGTTTTCAGCACTATATAGTTATTCAAACGGTTTAAGCACATATTCAGTACTAATAACACAGGCCTGCAAAATTTTATTCACTGAAAAGTTTCTACAAATCTTTGCCTGATTCCAAAGGTATTAGGTATACTGATTTTAAAAATAACTATGATTTTTCTCTGATACGTAAGGCTGTTTGCAAAATGGATGTGAATATAGGGAAAAACAGCCTTTTCCTGTGTATTCTGGTGAAATGTTAATGTTATTACCAAAAGTAAAAAATATTCCGATGTACAGAAAATGAAGCAAAGATCCATTATACAATGTTACTTACATTTAGACGTCATTATACTGACTTTACCTTTCCCTTCAAAGCTTTGTTTGATACTTTTTCTTCTGTGCACTGTTTGTAGGTATTCTCTGTTGTTGACGTTCCATCTTCCCTTATATTATCATTCCATCTCTTTTATGTCTTGGTGGAATCTTTCTCCTTATTCCTCACTAATGTCTGCAAGTACACTTTCAAGCTAACTACCTAATGCTTTGTATTTTGTTATTGGGATATTTAAAGTTCTTCAATATTTTCTATACAACTTCCTTAAAAGCATTTCCAGCATCTCTTTCAACAGTTTCCAATTTTTTCAAACTCATTAGGGTAAATGTAATAGCCCATGACTTGCAGGCATCAGAGAGATTTGAGTATGTTTTAAAGCTTTGCCTTTTAAATGATTGCTACTTAAAAAACATGGATGTAGCATGCACATTAGTGTACTACATATTTTTAAGTGGAGTTCTAAAGCTATGAGTAGCTCCCATTTTTCATGTGACATGTGATGTGAATTATTGCTTCCCTGAACCTGAATATGGCTCTGCTTCCAAAATCTCTGAATTGCTCTCATGTGGCAGAGAGATAGCATATTGTATGTATCGAAATAAGACTTTCTAACAGCTGTAGAACGTCATTTTTTGGCTGAATTACATTGTTATTTAAAGTTTTATTTTCATACTAACATTAAATTGTTAATTCTTATCACACTGTGGCTATTTTTGTCATTTTGCAAATACTTAGATAATTTACAACAGCATTGGAGAGAATTTATTCAGGGCTCACCATTGAAATGAGGTGCACACATGAAAGTGTCTACATTTACTATATTCTACACAGGAATTACAAGTGCACAACTCCAAATTACTAATTATATGTAATACATTTTGCAATTAAATTTTGCAATAAATAGAGGTTTTAGCATAATCATGGCCAAGGTTATGGGCCTACCCACCACTTAACGGTAACCTCTTAGTGTAGGTCCCTAACATACTGAAGTTCAAATCCAGAGCGCAGGACACCCCCCAAACCAGCCCAGCTGAGCCACCCCAGGGCATCACTCTAATCAGAAAAGTAAAGTGTAAAATTGGATAGATAAGAGCAGCTACTGCTTCATATATAAGAATAGAGATGTGAAAATACATATATAAAAAACAAACAATAGAAGTGTTTATTATACAGTATATATATTTTCACATCTCTATTCTTATATATGCAGCAGTAGCTGCTCTTATCTATCCAATTTTACTCTTTACTCTTCTGAATAGTGATGCCCTGGGGTGACTCAGCTGGGCTGGTTTGGGGGTGTCCTGCACTCTGGATTTGAACTTCAGTATGTTAGGGACCTACCCTAAGAGGTTACCGTGAGGCCCATAACCTCTGGGTGGGTAGGCCCATAACCTTGGCCATGATTATGCTAAAACCTCTATTTATTGCAACATTTTATTGCAAAATTATTTATTGCAAAATGTATTACATATAATTAATAATTTGGAGTTGTGCACTTGTAATCTGTATTTTTGTGTCTGCAATAATAATCTCAACAAGTAGCACCTCCCATTATATATATTCAGGGTGTGCAGTCTAGGGTCCTTTTCATTCTACACAGGAATTGCCTAAGCAAGTAAAGGTCCTGTGTGCAATCTCCATGTGGCACCCCCTCTCTCACTGGCGCAGTTGCCAAATAGATTCTGGTACTGTGCCATCCCTACGATGTGTAAGAAGTGAAATGACTGCTAATGCCATAGTTTCACTCTTTTTTCTGGATCCCATGGACTGTGGTATGCGGTCAGCTGACCATGCATGTGTAGCGGCCATTGCCGGGGATGGTTCTGGAGGAACCCTCTCCTGGTAATATGTGTAAAGTGTAGCCCATAGGCGTTAGTTGCCCGTGGCCAAGCTCTTGCTCTTGTGGCTGCTTCTGCTTTACGGAAAGGGACATTCAGGGGATCCTTAATATTTGTGGGTAGCTACTGAAAACAGCTGCAAATACTGTTTAATAAATAGGCCTCTTGGACTTGATTTAAGATTGGTCTAGGGTGCCTCTTCTAAAAGTTCTGAGATTGGTGTGTTGCTTTCCAATTGCTCCCCATGTATTTGTGTCTCACCTATGCTCTGATGTACAATATTAGCCTGTAATTTTGGAAAATCCCATATTTTCTGAACATACTGTATATTTAACATAATGATGAAGAATTCTCAGTTGGTTTATTGTTCACTGCTTGCTGGATACAGTGTTTTAAGGAGTATCATGCACTTGAGACCTTAATACTAATGCTGGGCATACATTGCCTGAGCAGCTGATAATTAAACAGTGTATTGCCGCAAACCAATCAGTAATTATTGGTCTGATTGACATGCAAAATTCCCCAGCATGTCTGACAGTTCTGGTAATTGGTCGGCCGCATTTGGCAATGTATGCACTGTTGTGGCCGACCTTACAACATTTCCCTGTTCCTTCATAGGGGAGGAATGGGGAAGTGTTTTCTCCCCAGGGGAGATATGATATGCAAATATCGTGGCCATACACTGAATATCTCACAGTGTATGGCCATGCTAGTCTGACAGACATTTACGGCAGGATGCACTGTCAGACAGAAATGCGGTCAAACCACCGAAAATGCAGTTTTGGGGGGTTTGACCGTATTTCTCATATGCACCAAGCCCCTGAATGCGATACATTCTGGGGCTAGGATGCGGTGGGCAACACCATCTTCAGTTGGCGTTTCCCAATTTGATAAGTGGCGGGTTGCATTGCATGCAAATTGCAATGCGTCATGCATCCTGCCCTTTATCTTAGTGTGCTTGTCCAGCATAAGAAAGAACTTCTCAACCTGCTAGTTCCATAATCAGGTACTAGAGAACAGACGGTCATGAACTACCTGATTTGAAGCTGTGTTCTAGCCCTGTTGCTGGTAGAAAGGACTAGACTATGACTAGACTCTGTAAGTTGAGGATCAACATTGCAGTTGTGAAAGCTTTTCCACTGATTCTTCTTGGCCCAACACTGGGAAACCTCCTGTAAAGGTGTTTTTGACTTTAAAGACCAAGCAATATCTGGCACCTTTTTTGCACATTCTGTACAGTGAGCACAATCTACAGAGTACTCTCATTTCATAGCTACATAGAAAATTAGAGCTGAGAAGTTTATTTTCCTCCAGCACACTGCAGCAAAATCAACAAAAATACTTGAATCCTACATGATAATAGAAATTCAGAGGTATTGGTTTACATACATTTGCAAATATATGAATAAACGCTGGGCCAACGTCAAGGCTCCTCTATACAAGCGTCCCTAACATTATGGGGCATCACCACTTAATTCACATAGATATTTTTTTATCACCTTTCTATTTGTTTGTCTATTATTAATGTAATTTTAACCCCTTACCATTAACACTTATTGATTTATCTTTACACAACTATACTTTACACTTCACTTTCACCTTTTTTACATTTTTCGTGTGATGCCCTGGGGATAGTCCTTGGCTGGATTCTTTTGGGGTTCCCTGCGTCTCGGACGTGAACCCCATAATGTTAGGGACGCTGGTATAGAGGAGCCTTGACGTTGGCCCAGCGTTTATTCATATATTTGCAAATGTATGTAAACCAATACCTCTGAATTTCTATTATCATGTAGGATTCAAGTATTTTTGTTGATTTTGCTGCAGTGTGCTGGAGGGAAAATCCCTTTTTTTCTGTAGCTCAGTGTAAACCCCACCCTTTACAAGCACCTGTGCAATGTCATTAAGTTGATGTGAGCGACCACCATACTTTTTGTTTGAAGTTTATTTTCCTATTTTGTGTGCAGTATATCTTCTTTGAGAGCTTCTTTTATTTTCTTGTCAGAACTTATGACAGTACATGTAGCTCACTCATTTATCATATTCCAATGGCAAACATAGATGCTTGCAGTGGTGGCTCCTACCATTTGACCTCTACAGCTGGTGCCATGTCTCCCTATCAGATAATTGTCCCGCATTGTATCCTCCTCCTCCAGATGATCCTCAGTGTTGTGCTGGCTCACATGGCATCCTGGGAGCTGTGGATATCACACATTCATTTCCCATGTGTAGCCACTGCACTTTCTGGGCTGGGGTGGCAGAATTATGCTGAGGGCTGCAGCCTTGCAGTCACTGGATACATGCATGTATATATTGTGATGGATAATTTTAAATATAGTACATCATTTGTCACCCACATTTTCCCTGCCTAATGAAGCTTGTATCGTTGGATTTAGCAGGATACTGACTTAGGGCCTTATTCACTACCAATAGGAACTGCGATTGCAATAGCGATTACACACGCAGTTCAACTGCGATAGTATGCTAATCTATTGCGATAGCTATGCCACCGCAGCACTACATAAGGAAGCCCACTTTACCTTACATATATCTGTAATGTTTAGCAAGACTGCGAAAACATCGGTACAATCGAGTACCATCGCAGCCTCATAAGCACTTGCACAATCTCTGACCTTACTCAGGAATTGCTAACTTCATCACACGCTATGTGTCCTCGGGCTGCGTAGGGTATCGCTATAGACAATTTATGCACGCCCATGCAACAGCGTTGAAACGTACTGGCACACCTGCATTTCCCAGACGCCCCCCACTACCGTTTTCCTCTGACAAATGGCACTTCCTGTCACTCACTCTGCAATGGTCTGGCGTAGTCGCTGTGATCACAGTCCCGATCGCAGTGGCCGGTTCACGCACTGCGATGCATATGCATGCGCAGTACACAACAATCGGTCGATTGCGTGCGTAATCGCAGTTGTGACTGGTAATGAATCAGGCTCTTAGTCACAAAGAGCTAGAAATGGGATCCAACCTCCCTTCCCCCATAAAAAATTCTCAAGGTCATCCTTTTTTTCAGTGTGTTTAACTACTGAGCACTCTGACTGGAAGCAACAAAGCTGCACTATCTTTCTACTAGTGTGTTCTATTAACAGTTTCAGTTTGTTTTAATCTTTTCTCACAAAAGCTAATGTCCTTCTTTGGTACATAAACCCTATTCTTTAATAGTCCTTGAAAGCAATGACCTGGAACATGATGCTAGCTTTTCAGGTTTAATGTATTCTTGTGTACTGTACTTGGGACTGTCTGCTTTTGGGTTGAACTTTTACTGTAAATATATTCTCAGATTACACTTTTACCAATTTGAATGAGGAATATGCTCCTGTGGCAAATATGTTTAGTTCTGTATATCTTTACTCATATAATGAACAAAAACCTTAGAAAATGTTTTGATGTACTTTTAATATTACTAGAAACACTGTGCCAGAGTTTGTCTCTCATTTACATAAGCATAACAGATATCTTTAATTTGAAAACTTAAAAGATGATGCATATTTATTTTACATATAAATAAATAATAATAATAATAATAATAATAATAATAATTAGAGATGTGCGGGTTTTACTCTATTCGGTTCTTATTGCAAAATTAGAGCAAGTTTGGATTATTTCGGATTTATCTTATTAGCTATCCAAAACACATGAGAGCCAGGTAGCCAATATGATACCATTTATGAGAACCAAACATATCCGAGTAAATCAGAGTAATACCGAACCGCACATTTCTAATAATAATAATAATAATAATAATAAAAATAATAAAAAAATTAATAAAAGAAAAATGCAAAAGCTATCCAATCAATCATGGCAGATGTAAAACTTTTAAAATAATAAGAAAAAAGGATATGACTCACTTTTTACAATAATAGAAGTGATGGTTTTCAAATGTTTTGTTAACAATATTTTTTTTTGGTAAGAACAAAACCTGTCACAAATGTATTATAAAAAACACATTTATTACCACTTATTACATGCAACATACACATTTTGGCAGGGGTGCGTTAGCGGTGCCACTGCACACAGCATGTGGCTTGCAGGGTGCCTGGAACATCACCCTGCAGCCACTAGCGTACTGCAGAACCGCCCCGAAGCATCCAAGGGACGCCCCAGACAGGCACCATGCAGCTGGTAGAGCTGGCAAGAGAGTTCTTAGGATGCTTCAGGTAGTGCTGTACTTACAGAAGCCTGCAACCGTGCCCCCTGTGCGTGACATCATGGTGTCACTAATTTAGTGGGCATGGCCAGTATAGGTAGGAATAGAGCCCTGTTTCGGCACTACTTGTTGGCTTTACCAACACATAGCAGACAGTGCAAACACAGAGTTATGGTCTTTTGTGCGCTGGTTTGATTTATGACCACTGGCTGCAGTGTTCATGTAGCTTATCAATGCTGTGTTAGTAATTGCATTGTTTTACCTCTGTGAATGTGTCTAAGATGCACTGTGCATGTGTCCCTATTTTTACCGCCAGGAGATGCTGCTCAAAATTCTATAGAGCTACATCTAATTTTGATAAGCGTTTCTGAGGCGGTAACTAAGTGGTGGCTAATAGTCGCTGGCGTGTTGCTGTCAGAGACTTCGTATACAGCTGCAGTTGCACTGACACTGGCGGCCTTGGTCACTCGGACATTCTACCTGCCATAGACTTTTGTTGCTACTGCACCTGCGTTCACCTCTGAGTCACCCTCCCTCTATCTAAGGTACAAAAATATAGCTTGTAAGCATCATCACTTGGGCATGATGTGCCTGAAATTATGGATTCACTATATAATAATGGCTGGATATTGCTTGAAAAAACATACACATTCACGCCTTACACATATGTTCAGCACACGTACCCCATTACCATCTTCCTTACCGCAGGTGTGATATTATATAATGCTGCTACCATCCAGTGCACTATTTACATTTAACATATTTGAAGTTTTGCTCATTTGCTGTCATAGAATCACTAAGGATGCTTGTGTTATTACAATTGGGATTGACCTTCGCAGCTTTGTAAAGTTTCACCTACTGGGCCTCTGAGTTGGCCGGATCTCTGTCCATGGGCCCGAATGGCTAGTTTTTTATTACAGCTCATGTACAGATGTGAATCTATGCACATTTGCGTATATATTGTACATCCTATTCTGACTCGGATAGAACCACCCTAAATTGTATGAGTGTCATGGTCGCACAGTATATCAAAAACTCTGTGCGATTCTTAGTCGTGTGCATGGAGAAGGGAAGCCTATTTCTGACTGACCTATTGCACCCAGCATGGGGCTAGTGCAAGTGCTCGGACCCTCTGGATTTGATGAACAGATTTTTACATGAGTTAGTAAATCAGGCTTCTGTGGCTGCCTGCAAATACATCTACTTTGCATGCAACTCAGAATCATTCGCATTGTTTTTACATAAATTAAAATGTTTCTTCACAGTGAATAAAGTAAAGACTATATTTTTCTGATATTTCTCACTTAAGGGCCTAGTCTTCATTACCTATGGGCCGGTTACACATGCTAAAATGCTAGTTTCCGCCAGTTTGTTTTCAACAGGCACATTCATTATTGGGGCCTGATGGGACCCCCTAGTATTCAGCAAACTCTGAAAACTGAAAGTTTCGGAGTTTGCTTGCTGGAATCAACTCCAGCTTTAGATGGCTTTTTGGAGCATCTGTCCCTGCACTGGAGTAATACGGGATTGTCCCGGTAATTAAGTATCTACTGCCGCAACTTACAGCGATGATGAATCGGCCCCTTAGTAGGCTGCTGGCTATTGGATAAAGTACATGTTCTTTGTAAAAATAACAATGAAGATATCATGGTGTTCTTGTGTAAACCTTTTGTAGTGGATTAAAACAAAACATCTGGTTCCCAAGGTACATGACCAGTGGGACCACCTGGCTAATAGCTACTTTCATCTCGTTAAGCAAATATTTTTGTCCAGAATGTTTTACACGCATGATTATTGCAACAGTGTTTTTATACCTATTTCTTTTTTTCATGCTATTGTGACAGATGGCATTTGAGTCATAAATACTCTAACCCTTAGATGTTATTCTTACTATTCAATGTTGTTTTGAATATGATGCTCCCTGTTTCTTCATTTGTACAGTTGAATGATATTCTACAGATGACAGACTGAATATACTACTAAGGGCCTGATTCAGAGCTGCATGCAAGTCATGGCAGCATTGCCCCATTACCACAATCAGTGTGCATTTCCACCAGCCCAGATATACAAAAATATGAGGCGCTTCCAGAGTCACTTCAGATGGATCCTAGAAGATAGTATCAATACGGGATGCAGTTTATAGACCGGCAGACTAAATGCCGTCTGTCTATATCATGACAGGAGAAGCCCGACAGGGGACTTAAGATAGGTGTCGAAATACTGATGCCTATCTTAATCCTGACGCCGGAATGCCGATGTAAGTCTGGGCATCCTTAACGTTAGCCCCGGTGGGGGGGCAGTTAGGGTTAGGGAGTGTGGCGGGGTTAGGGATAGGTTTTGGGGATGGAGATTAGGGTTATGCACCACTAGGGGTGAGGGTTAGAGTTAGGCACGCAACGGGGGTATGTTAGGGTTAGGCACCCCCCCTGGGTGGGCTAGGTTTAGGGTGCGGGAAGGGAGGGTTAGATTTAGGCCCCCCCAGGGGGGACTTAGGGTTAGGCACCACCCTGGGAATTTTAGGGTTAGGCATCCCTAAGGGAGAGTTGGGCTTAGGGGGGGCAGAGGGAAGGGTTAGGGTACATACCAGCTGGCGTTGGGATCTCCTCCTGTCGGGCTTCTCCTGTCGGGATTTCATTCCGATCCCTATCAATACTATTACTGTATATCTAATAAAACAACCTCTTGTAATTGCTGCCGTGTAACTAGGGTAGTCACCCTAGGGAATTACTATCGCACACGAAAAAGCAAACCAGCCCAGATACTTGCTGCAAGAGATAAGTCTGACAGATCTCTGTGTATGCTCAACACAGCATAGCCTACATGACCACAACACGCCCTCAGAACAATTAATTCTACAGTATGTGTGAATGCCCACTTACCACCCTTTTACACCCACTCAAAGAGATGCAATTGAAATGTGTATGACTCTGAAATGTCCATAGTTGCTCATAGTTGTGTATGCTCAGCCAGGGCCGGCCCAAGCCTTATTTTTTTGGTAAGCGAAGATAGATTTTGGCGCCCCTTGGTGGACTTTGTGCATATAGAAGACACGAGCCTGAAAAAAGGAAAGGGGCCTGGTCTCGTGGGAAAAGCTGTACCCATGAGCCATACATTTAATCTCTTGAACTCGGAACAGTGCGAGCCATCTGCAAAGGGGGCGTGGCCTTGCCACACACCACCATTTTGTCACTCTGGGGACGTGCCCAGCACTCCCGAAGATGATGGGCTCCCCCCAGAGACTCTCCCCGTGTAGATGACGTGTGCATGCGCTTCTGGGTAAAGTGCCTGGAGCTATTTAATTATTCCTCATGGTTAGCACCCTGCTAGCTACAAAAGATAGCTACAGACCTAGGGATAAGTGGTAGGAGGTATTCAAGTACTGCCCTTAGTAAGCACCCAAAACCCAAAAGCATCGAGTTTAGCCACAGAAAGCGGCTAAACCCAACTAAAGTCCTGACCGCAGTGCGAAAAGTGCTATTTGGCCCTAATGTGAGCATGTGGTAGGGAACATAGACTGTAAGCTCCACTGGGGCAGGGACTGATGGGAATGGCCAAATATTTCTCTGTAAACGTGCTGCGCAATATACGTGCGCTATATAAATAATTAATATATAAATTGCCCTAATAGAATACATACCTCTATTTGAAGTTAAGTATTTCTATGATAGAAATACATAGCAACATGTCCACTTCAAATAGCTAGCAAAAAAACGCCAGATGTCAACAAACATCATCCACTTTCAAAACAAATATATATTTGATTAATTACTAAACAGAAATATTTAATTTGTAGGCAAATACATTAATATTCTGTGTATACAGTATGTGTGTGTATTAGGGGTGTGCACCGGCCACTTTTCGTGTTTTGTGTTTTGGTTTTGGATCTGGATCTTTCTTCGTGTTTTGGATCTGGATTGGTTTTGCCAAAACCACCCTTCCGTGTTTTGGGTTCTGGGTTTTGTGTTTTGGATCTGTATTTTTTTGAATAAAAGCATAAAAACAGCTAAAATCACAGAATTTGTAGGTTTTTCTGCTCCTATGCTATTATTAACCTCAATAACCTTAATTTCCACTAATTTCCAGTCTATTCTGAACACCTCACACCTCACAATAGTGTTTTTATGTCCAAAAGGTTGCATCGAGGTAGCTGGATGACTATGCTAAGCGACACGAGTGGGCGGCACAAACACGAGACCCATCTAGGCGTGAAACTGCAGTGGCAGACAGGATGGCAGTTTGAAAAACTAGACCCCAAACTGTACATAATGCAAAGAAAAAAAAGAGGTGCAAGATGGAATTGTCCTTGGGCCCTCCCACCCACCCTTATGTTGTATAAACGGGACATGCACACTTTAACAAACCAATCATTTCAGCGCCAGGGTCTGCCACACAACTGTGGCTGAAATGATTGGTTCGTTTGGGCCCCCACAAAACAAGCTGGCAATTTATCTGTCCCTGCACAAACTGGCTCTACGGAGGCAAGATGTCATCCTCATCCTCCTCATCCACCGATTCCTCACCCTCTTCAGTGTGTACATCCTCATCCTCACAGAGTATTAATTCGTCCCTGCTGGAACCACAGGTCCCTCTGTATGTTCTGGAGGCTGGTCTCCCTGGAAGAGTTGATAATTCATTTTATGAACATCATCTTCTCCACATTTTGTGGAAGCAACCTCCTACGCCTTTCGCTGACAAGGTTCCCGGCTGCACTAAACACTCTTTCGGAGTACACACTGGAGGGGGGGCAACTCAGGTAAAATAGAGCCAGTTTGTACAGGGACCTCCAAATTGCTTCTTTTTCCTGTCAGTACAGGTACGGTCTGACATGCCTACTTGGATGCTGTCACCGATGTAATCCTTTAACAGACAGACGCACGCTTGTCGCTGCTGCTTTGAGGATGCAAGTGCGGCTACAGCCCACACAATTCACAAAGACAGAAAAAAAAAAAGAATATTTTTATTGTTTGTGGAGCGCACTTTGAGGGTTACACCACCCTTTAACAGACAGACGCACGCTTGTCGCTGCTGCTTTGAGGATGCAAGTGCGGCTACAGCCCACACAATTCACAAAGACAGAAAAAAGAAGAAGAATATTTTTATTGTTTGTGTAGCACACTTTGAGGGTGTCACCACCCTTTAACAGACAGACGCACGCTTGTCGCTGCTGCTTTAAGGATGCAGGTGCGGCTACAGCCCACACATTTCACAAAGACCGAAAAAAAAAGAACAATATTTTAATTGTTTGTGGAGCACACTTTGAGGGTGTCACCACCCTTTAACAGACAGACGCACGCTTGTCGCTGCTGCTTTAAGGATGCAGGTGCGGCTACAGCCCACACAATTCACAAAGACAGAAAAAAGAAGAATATTTTTATTGTTTGTGTAGCACACTTTGAGGGTGTCACCACCCTTTAACAGACAGACGCACGCTTGTCGCTGCTGCTTTGAGGATGCAAGTGCGGCTACATCGCACACAAGTCACAAACACATTAAATAAATAGTTTTTTCTTTTTTGGAGCACTTTGAGAGTTACACCACCCTTTAACAGACAGACGCACGCTTGTCGCTGCTGCTTTAAGGATGCAGGTGCGGCTACAGCCCACACATTTCACAAAGACCGAAAAAAAAAGAACAATATTTTAATTGTTTGTGTAGCACACTTTGAGGGTGTCACCACCCTTTAACAGACAGACGCACGCTTGTCGCTGCTGCTTTAAGGATGCAGGTGCGGCTACAGCCCACACAATTCACAAAGACAGAAAAAAGAAGAATATTTTTATTGTTTGTGTAGCACTTTGAGGGTGTCACCACCCTTTAACAGACAGACGCACGCTTGTCGCTGCTGCTTTGAGGATGCAAGTGCGGCTACAGCCCACACAAGTCACAAACACATTAAAAAAATAGTTTTTTATTTTTTGGAGCACTTTGAGAGTTACACCACCGTTTAACAGTCAGACGCACGCTTGTCGCTGCTGCTTTAAGGATGCAGTTGCGGCTACAGCCCACACATTTCACAAAGACCGAAAAAAAAAGAACAATATTTTAATTGTTTGTGTAGCACACTTTGAGGGTGTCACCACCCTTTAACAGACAGACGCACGCTTGTCGCTGCTGCTTTAAGGATGCAGGTGCGGCTACAGCCCACACAATTCACAAAGACAGAAAAAAGAAGAAGAATATTTTTATTGTTTGTGTAGCACACTTTGAGGGTGTCACCACCCTTTAACAGACAGACGCACGCTTGTCGCTGCTGCTTTGAGGATGCAAGTGCGGCTACATCGCACACAAGTCACAAACACATTAAAAATTTATTTTTATTTTTTGGAGCACTTTGAGAGTTACAACACCCTTTAACAGACAGATGCACACTTGTCGCTGCTGCTTTGAGGATGCAAGTGCGGCTACAGCCCACACAATTCACAAAGTTAGAAAAAAAAAGAACAATATTTTAATTGTTTGTGTAGCACACTTTGAGGGTGTCACCACCCTTTAACAGACAGACGCACGCTTGTCGCTGCTGCTTTAAGGATGCAGGTGCGGCTACAGCCCACACAATTCACAAAGACAGAAAGAAGAATATTTTTATTGTTTGTGTAGCACACTTTGAGGGTGTCACCACCCTTTAACAGACAGACGCACGCTTGTCGCTGCTGCTTTGAGGATGCAAGTGCGGCTACATCGCACACAAGTCACAAACACATTAAAAATTTTTTTTTATTTTTTGGAGCACTTTGAGAGTTACAACACCCTTTAACAGACAGACGCACGCTTGTCGCTGCTGCTTTGAGGATGCATATGCGGCTACAGCCCACACAATTCACAAAGACAGAAAAAAAAAGAACAATATTTTAATTGTTTGTGTAGCACACTTTGAGGGTGTCACCACCCTTTAACAGACAGACGCACGCTTGTCGCTGCTGCTTTAAGGATGCAGGTGCGGCTACAGCCCACACATTTCACAGACAGAAAAAAAAAGAACAATATTTTAATTGTTTGTGTAGCACACTTTGAGGGTGTCACCACCCTTTAACAGACAGACGCACGCTTGTCGCTGCTGCTTTGAGGATGCAGGTGGAATCTAGACGGGATTTGGAACCGAGGACACACTACCTCCATCAATTGTCTAAATCCCACTGCACTAATGGCGGATACCGGACGCACGTCTAACACCAACATAGCAGTCAAGGCCTCAGTTATACGTTTTGCTTCAGGATGACTGCTGTCGTACTTCATCCTCATCGCTAGGGACTGTTGGAGGGTCAATTGTTTAGTAAAAGTAGTGATGTTCCTACTTCCTCTCTGGGATGATGAACAACTCCCAGCAGCAGCAACAGCACTAGAAGGAAGTGGTTCTTGATCTTTCCCTATTTTATTTTTATCAGAGAAAGTTTGGTCCTCCATTTATGTTATATTGATATATACGTGCGGCTAAAGCGCACACAAACACAGAAAATATTTTTTTATTTTTGCTGGAGAGTAGTGCACTTTGTGGGTTACACCACCCTTTAAGAAATGAGCCAGCTGGCTCTTTACTTATGGGACACAGGCGCACGCTTGGCGCTGCTCCTTTGTTGATGCACGTGCAGCCACAGTGCACACAAGTCACAAACACAGAAAATATATATATTTTTGTTTTGAAGTGTACTTTGTGGGTTACAGAACCCTTTAACGGTCAAGCCAGCCGGCCCTTTACTTATGACACAGGCGCACGCTTGGCACTACTTTGTTGATGCACGTGCGGCTACTGCGCACACAATTCACAAACACAGAAAATAATTTTTTTTTTGGTTTGGACTGGAGTGTACTTTCGGGGGTTACAGCACCCTTAACGGTCAAGCCAGCCGGCCCTTTACTTATGACACAGGCGCACGCTTGGCACTACTTTGTTGATGCACGTGCGGCTACTGCGCACACAATTCACAAACACAGAAAATAATTTTTTTTTTGGTTTGGACTGGAGTGTACTTTTGGGGGTTACAGCACCCTTTAACGGTCAAGCCAGCCGGCCCTTTACTTATGACACAGGCGCACGCTTGGCACTACTTTGTTGATGCACGTGCGGCTACTGCGCACACAATTCACAAACACAGAAAATATATTATTTTTTTAGCACTTGGGGGGAGCACCCCTGATGGACAGAGCACCCCCTGGACAACACTACAGCACCCCTTTAGGACTGGGACACTGCACAGGACTTTGGAGTGGACACAGCCCCTATGGAGAACTGACTGCACAACACAGTCCAGCCAGCCCCTATGGACTTTGAAGTAGTGGACACAGCCCCTATTAACAACAGCAGCACAGCACAACACAGCCAGCCCCTATGGACTTTGAAGTAGTGGACAACAGCAGCACTACACTACACTACACTACACAGCCCTAACTACCACCCTCCCTCTTCACCGTCCACAGCCGAGTGAGAAAATGGCGCCGACGCGGGTACCTTATATAGGATCCAAAACCCGCGAGACTCGGAAGGCGGGATGATGACGTTTTGCCTCGATTTCAGATCCGAGTCAGGCGGGAAAAGTCGAGCCTGACTCGGATCGGACTCGGATCGGGGGGGCTCGGGGGGTTTGGATTTCAGAAATCCGAACCCGCTCACCCCTAGTGTGTATATATATATATATATATATACATATATACCCAATAGTTTTTTTTCCACTAAATATGTGTGTATAGAAGAGAGAGAGGCACACACACACGCACACATTTTAAAGCCAAGGCATTAACATACTTATTGGAAAAAAAGCTGTTGGGAGTGTGTGTGTGTGTGTATATATATATATTTGGGAATTTAAACAAAAATATCTTGTTGTTATTATTTTCAGTTCTTTAAAACCTAAACTGAGTAATCAAACTAAAACACTTTATATAATCCACCCCCTATCTCCCTTCCCCAGCTCCCTCCCCCATCTCCCTCCCCCAAGGTTGCAACATCCCCCAGGCTCTAGGCCAGTGACAAGGTCGCCTGTCTGGTGGTGATAACTGCTCACCTTCACTTCTATGTGGGCGTCCTACGAGGAGTGTTTGTATGCCGCTCCTCATCATTGGCACAGCGGTGAAGCTGCTTTGAGAATAAGTCGGCGAGCGAGTGTGCGGGTGCGCTGCGCCCGCGTGACGTCATCACGCCACGTTGCGCAGCCAGAGGAGGCGGAGCTACAAGGCAGCCATAGTCCTCCCGGGGCAGCGGGCGGACATTAATTGGATGTATTCGCGGCTCGGCTGTCGGTACCAGTAGCTGCGCAGGGAACTGAATTGCAGCCCGGCGGCTTCACGGCGCCCTCTGCCGGTTGGCGCCCTACGCGCTTGCGTAGTCAGCGTAACGGGTGGGCCGGCCCTGTGCTCAGCTCAAGCATAAGATTAGTGCAAATAGTCGCAAGATCTGTTCACAAAACAGTCTGGCATGCAACTCTGACACAACGCCTGATTTTGCAGTTAAACAGTTATAAATGTTTTTATAAGTTATCAGTATACAGTACTGTATGTAGAAGATTAATCTGAGAGAACTAAGCTAGAAGGGTCACGGTTTACTTGTTAATTTACTTGTAAATTTTGTGACATTGATAATTTTTTTTCTCTCTTCTTAAATTTGCTGTAAATATAATAATCACTTTTATGAATGTTTGTTCTGCATTAAAAGATACTGAATGGAAACCAAGACAGCTTAAGACCAAATAGTACCCAAGCACATATTGATAATACCAGTAGTACTATATTATACTAGATGTGCACCTAGTGAACATTGTACGAGGGTTGTTTGAAAAGTAATGAGACTGATATTTTTATTCAGAATCAGATGACTCCACAGGATCTGAACATTTTTCTTTTTCAAATTAGCGTCCTTCACATTCAATACAGTTTTTGCAGTGTTCAACTTTTTGTTCTAGGGCTCTCATTAGAATCTTTTACCTTAACCCAGAAGTTCCCAAACGCGGACCTCAAGGCACCCCAACAGTTGAAGCTTTAGAGATATCCATGATCGAGCACAGGTGGTTAAATCAAATTGACTGAGGTACTAATTAAGTTATCTGTGATCAAGCATGGATATCCTTAAAACCTGGACTGTTAGGATGCCTTGAGGGCTGAGGCTGAATCAGGACCACCCACAGCTATAGCGAGCGGCCAGGAAGATGGACGCGATGGTCAAGACCATCGCGACCATCGGGCTTGCGACGAGACCCTTGTGGTAGGGTCTCGTTGCCGCAAGCCCTGGAGTGCTTTTGGCTCTATCAGAGCCAAAAGCACTCCCGCTGACATCACTTCCCATGGGAACACCTCCGTCTGGCCAGCCACGCCCCCGGCATGCCCATCAAAGGGGGCGTGCTGTCACTCACCATCGACAGCAAGCCCCCTTTGTAGTGAGATGGCCGTCGCTATCCGGGTCTCTAACATGCGCACAACGGAGCCGGGTCCGTCATTCGCATGCGCACTGGGCCAACATCGACCCGCTTGTGAGCGTGTCTGAATTAGGCCCTGAGTTTGGGAACCTCTGCTTTAAACAGTTGTTTCAATTCATTTTTTTTGCATTGTTAATTTTATTAGTTCTCTTTGGTAATAATGCATTGTAAGTACTGCACTTTTAGTTAATAATTCATGTTTTCACATGTATAATTTTATTATATATTTGGATAATTGCAAAGCGATGTCACCAGTGGTACAATTTAAATACCCACTTTTTACCTATAAGTGCTAGCACGTGTACAAGGAGTCACACCTCAATACATAGTGCCTCATTCCTTCCTAAAATAAACTCTATTTGGAGTTCTCACCATAGTCCTATGTGCAGTTCTTTGCCCTGTGCTTAATACAGTATATTGCTGCCACATTATATTATAGGAAAAACTTGTCTAGCCACTGAATGTAGGGGTGAAAGTCTGGTGGTTATGAGAAAACCATGAAGAAGGGAATTACAACAGACAATGCAGGAAATTATGAGTATATGATTTTTTTTTGTATACTTCTTTATCATAGCTACATTTTATTTAAATAGGATAACTAACTTTGAAAAATGAAGTTCAGATAGTAAACATGCTTCTTTTATGCTGATTTATACAAAATATAAGGGGAGCTATCAAAATTAATGACTTTAATTTGCATCAACCAATTTTGGCCTTTGGATAAATAGAAATGAATTGTTAGATTTGTATGCACTGTGAAATAAGTAATTCTTGCTAAACTCCAGTTAAGGCATGAAAGCTATTCTCAAGGACCATAAGAAAAAAGTGTAGAAAAAAAATATCTGGTTTCAGCTATTGTAAACATTGCATTGTGATAGAAAAATGTTCTCTTGGCGAGCTCTGCGACTGTATGTTAATATTTGCAGGTGAAGGAAATATGCCATTTTTTAATTTGGGCGTAAAGCCTGAAACATGGTTAAGAAATCAGAGGAAATATTTTTACTAGCTACACTCGATTTGCAAGTTCATATTCATTTTTTATCCTGTTATAAATTGTAGAATTGAGGATATGATAATGGAAATGTCCGAAACAAACAGCCATAATTTATGATGGTGCAGTTGTCTATTTGGGACTGGCACTAGTGAATCTAGAAATCAATGGCCTGAAATCTGCAGCAGGCTACTGAGACCATTTCAATGCAAATTGACCTAACTAGAGTCTCACAAGTTTGTTTCAGTGGATGAACAGCCAATCTGTCCCTACAAACCTTGATCCTCTACCTGCTTTCCAATCCAACACTTCTGGCACATGGGGCTTCCAAATGACCCAAGTCACTGGCCACAAGATAAACTGTCAAACCAGAAGAGCCAGGAGCAGGAGAGGGGTGCTTAGGAGAGGGGAGTTTAGTGAATATCATCAGCATGGTATGACCCCTAGTTAGGCATGGGGAGAAAGCTTAACATTAAACATTTCATTTTGGTTGATATCTAACTATATATAGACAGAAAATACCATCATGTCCTTTATTATTAGCAGTCTAATTGCTATGAAAAGGTGCCGATAATTATACATATGTTATATTATACTTCATTCTCAGAACTATGGTGCATTTACTACAGTGCATTATTGGGTCGATTATACTGTATAAACTATCAGTATTTGCCATATATTTGAAAAAAGGGGCCCAGGTCATGCACTGTAGTATCCATATTGTCTGCATTCTATGTGCACGCTAATGGTTTGCTAAGCCTTTGTGGTCACTGGCCAGCACTGTGGTTGCTGGCCACACCCCTCAAGCATGGCCTCCTATCCATCAGGTCCATCATGCACCAGTCCAACACTGCATTATCCCTGTGCTTTGCGCTGTTTCCTCCAGCTGCTCCAGTTTCCTCCCACAAAGTCCAAAAAATGTAGGTTGATTGACTATTGACAAAAATGTTTGTGTGTTGTAGGGAATTTAGACTGTTAACTCCTAAGGGAAAGGGATTGATTTGAATCATTACTTAAAATTGCACAAGTACACGAGTGTGCACAAGATGGCTGCCTCACCCTATGCAATAATGTAAAGTGCTTTGAGGCCTACTGGGAGAAATAGATATGGGAGGGAAATGCTATATAATACAGAATTATTAGATTATTTTTATTTATTACTAGCTAGGATACCCGTCGTTGCCCTGGTTGAAGACTGGACCCTAAAGTACACCTGGAGCCTTTATTTGTTTACATTGTCCTCGGCTATAACCCCATTCCATTGATCCTGAAATGGACCCCATTTTTTGCTATCATGCTTGCAAACAGTGACATGACTACCATGGGTGCAAGGGGTGTGGCTGCTATGGTGCCCAAGCTGCCGCTGTGGCCCGTCGCTCCCCCTACACACAGTCACGCACACAGGGTCCAGTCAGGGCCATCGAAGGGGGCCTGGGTGTCAGCAATCTTGATTCGGTGCCAGCCCGCCATTTGATTACAGCTGGCGCACTGGCAGCAGTCATGGAGAGATAGCACCGGCGGTCGCAAGGCAATCAGAGCTCGTAGACTGGCAGCCAATCAGCAGTGGCGGCTCCTGATTGGCTGGCAATCTGCGAGATCCGACTGGCTCGTGACTGGTGCCAGATTGAAATTGTGCAGGTGCTGTCTGTCCATGTCTGCCGGTGCGTACCCTTGTGCCAGCTGTAATAAGCTGGCGGTCTGGCCCCAAATCCACACCTCCTGATGGCACATGGGGGAGGTTGCTGGAGGGACATGGGGATGTGAGTTGCTGTGGCAGGCATATTGTGTAAGGGGCACTACTATTGTGTGGAATAATGTGTTATATGGGGGACTATTACTATGTGGCATAATCTGTAAAGGGGATTACAGTGTGGAATAATGTTTAAGGGACATTACTGTGTAGTGTAAGGGGCATAATTGGGTAGCATAATGTATAAGGGGCACTACTACAGCGTGGCATAATGTGTATAAGGGATACTACTGTGTGGCATAACCTGAATGGGCTCAGTGTTCAAAATCTGAATGGGGAAAACTGAAAACTTCAGATCATACTATGTCAGATCTCAAAAACACGTACTAATTTGAGATTTTATAAACCTCAATATGTTATTAATTGTTAAGTGTGGTGTCTGTAAGTTTTTGTATGTATACCGGTATTAGGCTGTGAAATAATTAGTAACTATTGTAGTGGATTTTACCATTTAATTAATAGAATACTATTACCTAATACAAATAGTACATGTTTTTGAGATCTGACATAGTATGAAGTTTTGAGTTTTTCTGTATTCTGTTTTATGTGGAGCTTATCAGTGTGTCCACATCTTTAAGATGCAATTTGTCAGAATCTCGTGAATTAGCCTAGCCCCATCCCACTTTGTATAGTCTAAATGGGGTGTGAGTGGCATAACAAGAAAAATGGTTGACAATGTCTAAATAGACACCAGATGTTAGACAGCCAATAGGTCGACAGGACAAAATGTCGACGCGCTAAAAGTCGACATGTAAGAAGGTCGCCATGTACAAATGGTCGACGTGGTCAAAAGGTCGATGTGAAAATGGTTGACACAAAATGGTCGACACATGTTTTTTTCTAACCCTAATCTTCACCCTAATGGTGCATACACATGGTCAGATCAGACAACGATAAAGATATCGTTGTCTGATCATCCTGCATGTGCTGGATGATCGATATCGATCATCCAGCACAGCACCAACCCCCAAATGACTAAACGATCCGCGATCAACGATCGCTGGTCCCTATAGTAACCTGATCGATATCAACCAGGTTAGACTGCATGCACGAGCGATGGTCGTTATCGTTATCAACCATCTGTGCCCGCGCATCGTCCGTCGTTTGGGGGTTGGAAGGGGCCAAAAAATGGATGATATTAACGATATAATGATAAACAATATCGTTATCGTTTATATCGTCCTACAAAATCTGACCATGTGTATGCACCATGACCCTAACCCTCCCCTTGGTGCCTAACCCTAACCCTCCCTCCTGGTGCCTTACCCAAACCATTGGGGTAGGTGCCTAACCCTAACCCTAAATTTTAAAAATAATAATAATGTGTCGACCATTTCATGTCGACCATTTATACCTGTCGACATTTAGTGTGTCAACAGTTTGTCCCTGTCGACCTTTTGTCCCTGTCGACCTATGACTGTCTAACATCTGGTGTCTATCTAGACATTGTCTACCTGTGTACTGTAGATCTTTAGATTGGATCCCATTTTATTTACACCTTGCATGCAAACACAGAGGCCTGGATTTAATATAAACTTGTATGAGTCATCAAGTTTGCTCAGATGTTAAAATTATAATTTTGTAGCTTTCTCACAGGTTTTTGGCAGACTGCCATTCTCCACTGGACCCAGCCCTGGAACCTGTGTAATTTAAGTGTCCCCATTTTCAGCGATTGTGTGACAGTGTGTGGCCCTGATGAAATTCAAATCTAGGCAAAAACCTAATCCTGATCAAACTACACCAAAATGCCAAATTTGGTGTGGATAGGTCCAAAACTCTGGCCTTGCATAAAGGACAAAGAGACGACCAGACAGACACACATTCTCACTAATTATATAGATTATTCTGTTTATGAAACCAAATCATTTAAGTAGGTAAGCAATTGGAATCTATTGTACACAAAAGGACTGATGCAGAGTGAATATGTTAGTATGCCATTGCATAACTTGTTGAAAACATTCTGTATATGCTGACAGAGTGAATGTAGGCATATGCCTGATTGTTAATTGTGTATTTGGAACTGTACTTGTGACTCCTTAGTAATGGTGAGGCAGAATGAGGGAAGGGTTGTCTACTGTAAAGGCCCCCATACATGGTGAGATTCAAAGTTGGTAAGATCAGTTGTTCGATTTCCCTTGAAATTCTTCCCTTGAAATTCTTCATAAGATGTCATCAAATGGTGTACGACTGATCATTAAGATCATAGAATAAGATGCATAAAAGTGTATCACATCGTACACGATCAGTTGAGATCTCTCTGCAAAACCATCTGATCTGTGATCCAACTAGACGATGGTGGGGACGCGCATCGGGGTCGCAGAAGACTCAAATACAACTATTTTCAAATGATTGGTCTGTCCAACCTGTAGAAACTGCCAAAATCATGTTCAAAATCGTCCTGTGTATGGCCACCTTTAGCCGAGGAAAGTAAGGGTGTGTTCACGCAAATGTGGTTCATACAGACCTGCAGAGATATGCATATAGGCCTGTTAGCAGGGCACATGGAAAAAAACTTCTGATGAGGATTTGATGTAATCCAGGTGTACATGCTGATGAGGATTTGATGTAATCCAGGTGTACATGCTGATGAGGATTTGATGTAATCCAGGTGTACATGCTGATGAGGATTTGATGTAATCCAGGTGTACATGCTGATGAGGATTTGATGTAATCCAGGTGTACATGCTGATGAGGATTTGATGTAATCCAGGTGTACATGCTGATGAGGATTTGATGTAATCCAGGTGTACATGCTGATGAGGATTTGATGTAATCCAGGTGTACATGCTGCTGATGAGGATTTGATGTAATCCAGGTGTACATGCTGATGAGGATTTGATGTAATCCAGGTGTACATGCTGATGAGGATTTGATGTAATCCAGGTGTACATGCTGATGAGGATTTGATGTAATTCAGGTGTACATGCTGATGAGGATTTGATGTAATCCAGGTGTACATGCTGATGAGGATTTGATGTAATCCAGGTGTACATGCTGCTGATGAGGATTTGATGTAATCCAGGTGTACATGCTGATGAGGATTTGATGTAATCCAGGTGTACATGCTGCTGATGAGGATTTGATGTAATCCAGGTGTACATGCTGCTGATGCAGACATGGATATCTCCTGCTCTGCATTTGGCTGAAAATCATTTTTTTTTGCATATTCTTTTTTCTCAGCCATTTACATGCATTTTGTACAATATTTAGGGCCGTATTTAATTTGGAGCGAAAAGCCGTTTTCGGCAAAATTTTTTCGCCGATAACATAATTTTTGCCGATTCAACTTATCCCTGTATTCAATTTGCCCAACTTTTCGCCGGTGCGAAAAGTATGCGCCTTGTAACCAGCGGAAAAGTTTCGCCAATGGATACTCAGCGGAAAAAAGTGCAGAATTGGGGTTTTGGGGTGCAAAATTGCGGCAACCCCTAAACCCTTTTTTACACCCCCCTTGATGCTAATTGCACAGAAAACGCTAAAAAAAAACACTTTGAAAAAGTGGGCGAAAAAAATCAAAGTGGGGGTACAAAATAAAAAACTAGCGAAATAGCCTTTGGGGGATGGGGGAGGTATTTTTTGAATTGCAGGTGGTTGCTGAAGGTGCGTTTTTGGCGCTTTTTAATGCTTGACAATAGCAACTTTAAAATATGCTTGCACCCATTTTCATGTACCCCAAATTTGATGGGACTACATATTTCCCCCCCAAAAATGTCTAAATGCTATTCTTCTTTTCTTCACCACTAACCTAAAGACGCTACATAGCACTTATTGAGACCATTCAAAGACCCCAAATATCTTCAGCAGGGCTAATCGGGGGTACCCATAGTGAACCCCCATGTCAGAACACCTTTTGGGGGATGTCAGACTGATTTCCCCAAAAATAACATTACTTTTTGCTTATTTAATTCTTGCCATTTTCGCTGATTTGGAATTGAATACGGGGATAAGCAGGGACGTGAGCGATACTTTTTCGCAACCCAAATCCTCAGATGACGGTGAAAAGTCCGGCCTCGGACTTTTCACTCCAAATTGAATATGGGCTTTAATCTTAATGTTATCACTTTGCCAAATTATAATATGAATGACTTCCTCACCTTGTTTGGGGTTACTGGTTTGTATTAGAGATGAGCGGGCTCGGTTCTCAGAGAACCGAGCCCACCCGAACTTCCGCTATCCGAGGAGATCCGAGACACATCTCGGATATCCCTATCTGCCCTGAATCCCTATAGGAGGCAAAACCATGATATCCTGCTGTCAGACCTTGCAGTTTTGCCTCGGGCGACAAATTCAAAAGTCCCATTGAAATCAATGAGCTGACCGCTGATTGCCCAAGAGAGCTCTCAGCCAATCAGCGCTTCCCCATAGACTTCAATAGGGCAGACGCACGCAAGATAGCCCCCACCGCACTGAGGACACCGGCGCCCGCACTTGCCAAAACCCCCACTGCCGACACTGTCAGCACCCCCTCACTACCAACACCGCTGGCACCCCCACACTGAGGACACCACTGGCACTGCCAACACCACCCTCACAGTAAGGGCAATATTGGTGTATGCAACCCACACTGTATCCGACTTGCACTGTGACTCACACCGTAGCCGACCCGCACTGTTTCTGACCCACACTGTATCCGATCTGCAGTGTAAACTGCAATGTATCCAACCTGCACTGTATCCCGCACTGTAACCGACTCGCACTGTATCCAACCCACACTGTTTCCCGCACTGTATTCGACGTGCACTGTATTTAACCCCCATTGTATCCCACACTGTATTCCACCCACACTGTATCAGACCTGCAATGTAAACTGCACTGTATCTGGCCCACACTGTATCCTGCACAGTAACTGACTCGCACTGTATCAACCCACACTGTATCCCGCACTGTATTCGACGTGCACTGTATTTAACCCCCATTGTATCCCGCACTGTATTCCACCCACACTGTATCAGACCTGCAATGTAAACTGCACTGTATCTGGCCCACACTGTATCCCGCACAGTAACTGACTCGCACTGTATCCAACCCACACTGTATCCCGCACTGTATCCGACCTGCACTGTATTCAACCCACACTGTATCCCGCACTGTATTTGACCTGCACTGTATCCAACCCACACTGTATCCCTGTATCCCGCACTGTATCCGACCTGCACTGTATTCAACCCACATTGTATCCCGCACTGTATCCCACTCACGCTTTATCCAACCCACACTGTATCCGACCTGCAATGTAAACTGCACTGTATCTGACCCACACTGTATCCCGCACAGTAACTGACTCGCACTATGTCAAACCCACACTGTATTCCTGTATCCCGCAAAGTATCCAACCTGCACTGTATTCAACCCACACTGTATCCCGCACTGTTTCTGACCCACACTGTATCCGACCTGCAATGTAAACTGCACTGTATCCAACCTGCACTGTATCCTGCACTGTAACCGACTCGCACTGTATCCAACCCACACTATGTCCCACACTATATCTGACCTGCACTGTATCTGACCTGCACTGTATCCAACCTGCACTTTATCCAACCCGCACTGTATCCAACCTGTACTGTATATGACCTGCACTGTATCTAACCTGCACTGTAACCGACCCGCACTGTATATGATCTGCACTGTATCTGAGCTGCACTGTATCTGACCCACACTGTAACCTGCATTGTATCTGACCCACACTGTAACCTGCATTGTATCCGACCCGCACTGTTTCTGACCCACAGGTACGGAGCGCTGTTTTTATGGTTAGGGAGATTTGGGGAACTGCTCAACAAGGATGATTGATCAGGGCTTTACATGGGCACAGAGTGCCAGTCACCAGTGGCCCAGCGTCCCCAGGGAGAAAATGCAGGTTGGGCACTGAGAATAGGCATGTGCTGGAGGCATGTGCACTCTTGTAGGGGGCATTCACGTCTGCTGTTGCTATTTTACACATGGTTTAGGGTTTTTTTCTTGGCTGCTTCTTAACTATGACCACTTTTGTTTTGAGCAAGGATATTCCATGCACAATATTTATTACATTTCTGTGTTGTATTGTTTTCAATTGGAAGTACTTGCGAGTTAGTTAGATTGGTTATTGCTAATACATTAATAATTTGCTAAACATTTTTAAACAGAAATAACTGCTGTGTGTTTGTGCCGCTGCTCTGTCGCTTACTTCAGCCAGCCAGCTCACTGCAGCCTTTGGCCTATATTGGTGAAAAGTAGTGAAAACAATATTGTGAGATGTGAGGTGGTTAAAATTGTCTGGAAATGACTGGAAATTAATGTTATTAAGGTTAATAGTAGTATAAGAACAAAAAATTTCCTAAATTATGTGATTTTAGCTGTTTTCATATTTAAAAAAATAAATAAAAAACTACAGATCTAAAACCAAAACCAAAACATGTGAGGGTGGTTTTGCAAAACCAAAACCAAAACACAAATGTTAATCCAGATCCAAAACCAAAACCAAAACCAAAACATGGGGGTCGGTGAACCTCTCCAGTTCCTACAGTACGAAAGAACATCTGAAGATTTCTTGTACTGATTCAAAGATTTATTACTAATGACATTGAACATAGTTTTGGGCTTGCACATTGTTTGTTGCTATTGGAATAATGTTAAAGGCTTTTGAAGTTTATTTTCTAAATGTTTTACTTTAAAAGTATATTTTGAATGAAATTATTTTAATAGCCAAAACTAGCAATGCATCAATTACAGTCATGTCTATAGTATTTCCACCAGGACTCTGCTAAACAAATTTCAACTATATGAAAAAAAGTGCAAATGCAACAGTTACCAAATAAGTTAATTAATTTTATGATGTAATGCCTGTGCAATTTGAATAGCATAAAATTACAAAAATAATATTAAATGATTTGTTATTAAAATAAATTACTATTAAATGTTATGCTGAATTGCTTCTGACACTCCATATTACTATTCCCACTTTATAAAGATAGAAAGATCTCTGGTGGATTGCCAAAACTGAAATTCAAATAACGCTTCTTTTAGTGATAGTTATATTTTAGTCATTCACTTCTATTTGTTGCTATAGCCATATTTAAAACTGTTTTGTTTGCTTTTTTTTTCCTTTTTAGGTAAATAAATATTACTTTATTATTGAATTCTGGTAGTTAAATTCTATCTGTTAGCATTCAAATTTTAAATAAATATTTGCAAAATATTTCTCCAAAAATTCAGCTTTTCTTTAAAATGTTTTTGAATGATATTGATCAATTTTAGGAAGAAAAAATACTTTCCTGTTTATATTACAACCTGAAAACTGCTTTTATATAATATAATATATTTTAATGGACTTTTATTTAATTGTTATAATACATTAAATGTACAGTACTTGGAATTGGTAATACATACCACTGGACATAAGCCCGGCGGATGTAATACCGACGCCGGAAGGCAGAAGACTGAAGATCCAGACAGTATTTTAACTATCCCCTAAACCTCTCCAACACCCTAACCCTAACCCTCCCTTAGGGGTGCCTAACCCTATCCTCCTCCCTAGTGCCTAACCCTAACCTCCCCCCAGGGGTGCCTAAACCTAACCCCCCCTCCCCGCACCCTAAACCTAACCCCCCCGGGGGTGCCTAACCCTAACCCCCCTTGCCCTAACCTAACCCTAACCCTCCCGGGGGGGGGTGCCTGACCATAAGTGCCCCCGGGACCCCTAAATCTAACCCTCCCCCCGCAGTTGTCTGCTCCCGATGCCCGGATTACCTTTGTTCGGTATGCCGGGCATCAGGATTTTGGCAGGTGGATAATGATCGGCATCGGGATTTCGACGCCTATCATTAGTCCCATGCCGGGATTTCACAGTTGGGAAGGCGGCAGTCGGCATTTCAACCGCCGGCGTCTTGACCGCATACCCATGGAAACATGTTGTTTAAGAACTATTATAATGTATTAAATTACTTAAGCAATTTATGGACCAATTTGAATGTGATAAACCATGCTAATTTTATTTTCTTGTTGTCTCTTTTGTCTAGGTTTCAAAATTAAGTTCATAGATGGCATGGGTAACTTACACACTTTCCACTTTTCTGCTACTGCTTCAATATTATGCGTCATCAGAGGATGGTGAAATAAGATCAAGTAAGCAATGCTATGGACATCAAATATGCTCTCCATATACTATGTTTCTCCCTTATCCATGTTATCCCTCCACTATATTATCCACTATATCCCTCCACTATATTCTCTTCCACTTGCATATTTATCTTTCATGTCTCTCTTGCTCTCCTATATCTCTTTGTTTTCCTCCATTGTCTTACTCTTTCCATAAAATATATGTATCTTTTACATCTATCTAACTCCCTTATGCCTGTCTCCCCTCCCATATTTTTATCTTTCTGTCCCATATCTTTCCTTCCCTCTCATATATATTTCTTCCCTTCTGATACTGTATCTCTATATTCCCTTCAATATCTCTCTCCTTCCCTACCATATCTATCTCTCTATTGGGCATATTCATTAATATGCGCCATCTGTCCCCTGATACTTTGGTATACAACTCACCGTGAGCTGAAATGTCAGATACCATATTACCAGCACAATTAAAGATTGCTCTGGTATGGGGACAACTAATCCAAAAAGCAGCAGCCCCCATGATCCTTAACACTGGCATTTACACTGGTAATTAGTAGTTGTGTGACTTTATACTGCTGGGTCTGACCCGGCAGTGTTAGTGCACACTTATTTCACTAATGGGCATGGAGAGCATCCACATGAGCTGAGGGTTCTGATCAGTTTCCTCTTTGCAACCTGGACCTACTTCCCATAGGAAGGAGCAGGGCTCCTGGAACCAACACAATACGCTAACGCATACGTTCCTGCAAACTCCAAATACTTTCAGTTTTTGGAGTTTGATGTATGAAGGTCCTCATACTGCTGTACTGTATTGGGGCTGCCATGAAAGCTGGAGATTTCTGTGATATCCATTTCTTTTTCTACTGTATCTTTCTGTTTCCTTCCCATATCTCCCCTTTCATTTCTCTCTCTCTCTCGTCTCTATTCCGCTTTCAAATATCTCCTTCTTTCCCCATATCTATCTTTCTCCCCCATATCTGTTTTTCTCCAATCCATAATGTATATATCTTATGTTACTCTTTCCATTCTATATATTACTTTTTTCCCTCCATCTTTCCCTGGCATATACTTTCTTTCCCCTCCCATATCTCTTTTTTCCATCCATATATATATATATATATATATATATATATATATATATATATATATATATATATATATTATCTATCTCTTTCCCTCCCATATCTCTCTTTCCCTCCCATATCTTTCTCTTTCCCTCCCATATCTCTCTTTCCATCCCATATCCATTTTCATCCTTCCCATATCTCTTTCCATCCCTCCCATATGTCTCCCTTTCCCTCACATTGTTCTCTTTCTCCCTCATATAGCTCTCTCTTTCCCTCCCATAGCTGTCTTCAGGGGCATAGCAAGGGTGGTTCCAGTGAAGCACATGCTCCAGGTGCCTACTCCGGCCAGGGCGCCGGAGATCAGCCATCCGACAAAGGACAGAGCGTCTGCTGAGCTGAGCCTGAAACACATAAAGAGATCAGTGCCTCCAGACAGGGACATGGAGTGGGCGGAGTGATGCTTGTGGCTCTGTCCTTACCACACCCCTTGTATGGACACACTGATCTTTTTATGTGCTTCAGGCTCAGATCATTAGCAGGTGATATCTCCCCCCCCATCCAATGGCTGATCTCTGGCGCCCTGTAACAGTAAGGAGGGGGGGAGATCTGAGTAAGGGGGAATATTTGTGTGTGTGAAGGGAGGGGAGCTTTGTTAAGTGGAAGAGCTGTGTGTGTATGAGTGTGTGTGGGAGTTGGTCTGTGTAAAGAGGGGATATCTTTGTGAGGGGGACAACTGTGTGTGTGTGCGTGTGTGTGAAGGGAGGGATCTGAGTGAGAGGGGAGCACTGTGTGTGTAAGGGGAGGCTCAGTGAGGGGGAGGGCTGTGTAAGGGGAAGTGAGCTGTGTAAGGGGGAGAGCTGTGGCAGTGTCTGAATGAGGGAGGATCGTCATGTGTTTTTGAGGGGAGGAGATATGTTTGAGAAAGGGGAAGATCTGAGTGAGTGGGGAGAGTGAGAAATGTATACACTGTATGTATTTATATATACATTAATATGTAGCCCCAAGGCGGTATTTTGCGTAGGACCCTTAATCCAGCTGTGGGGCTGAATGGAAGGGAGGAAGGGTGGAGCCATGGGCAATAACAAAGAGGGAGGAAGAGGCAGTCCCCTCCCATCATCACCCTCAGCTTCTCTTCTTTTCCACCTCTGAGCTGGATCCCACCTACCACTCTGGCCAGTTTTGCATGGAGAAGGGAACATGGCAGCTGTGTCCCTGCTGCTGAGGTGAGGCCTGAGCCAGGTGATGATGCTGAGTGCCTGGGTCATGGCACTCGTGACTGGGAGAAGCCTGAGTGGTAAGTCTGGTGAGGTCATGCCTGACTGCTCTGATGCCAAATGCCAATAAGGGGCACTAATATGGCGTGTGTATAACTGGCACTACTGTGGCATAATGTGTAAAAAGGACACTACTGTGGCATAATGTAAATAAGGGGCACTATTGTTAGGCATAATGTGAATAAAGAGCACTACTGTGGCATAATGTTAACTATGGACCTTACTGTGGCATAATATGAACTGTGGGGACTACTGTGTAGCATAATGTGAAAAAATATCCAAAACTGTGGCATAATGCAAATTATTGGGCACTAATATATGGCATAAAATACACTGTGGCCATTATTGTGTAACATAATGTGAATAAGTGGCACTACTGTGTGGCATAATGTGAATTGTGGGCACTACTATGTGGCTTAGTTTTAATTGGTGGAATTACTTTAGTGGGTTGGAATATATCTAGCCCTCCATGTCTTAGTTTGATACTGACCCTAATGTTTATTTTTATTTCCCTTTGATTTGCCCCTACATGCTTGACACTCCCCCTACCTGGCATACTGGGGGGGGGGCACAGTATCACACACATGCTCAGGGCACCATGGCTACATGCTACATCCCTGGCTGTATTTTTCTCTTTTACCTCTTGCTCCTCCTCTATCTCTGTTTTCCTATCATGCTGTATATGAATAAGGTAGTATAACTCTGTGTAGGAGGAGAAGCAGATTGGTATACCAAGAATTAAGTGAACACAGCACAAAGCACATATCATGCAGTATAGAACACATACAATGTAATTCGACATGAGGTCTACACAAATTATGTATAAATTCACGGGGACTATCTGTGGTTACTGGATGACTATCAGGTGAGGGATGTAAAATTTTGACCTGGGGGGCAAACACAAAGTGGTCCAGTCTCTTCTACCAATCTGCCAGCAACAGAAAAATGGGCATGATGAACAATTTGCAAGTGTCATTTGTATAATGTGTGGTTATATAGACATTAATACTTAATATTATTATTAATAAATATTATTGTCTAAAAGCTATTACAGCTTGAGTCTCCCGTATCCAAATATTCCGAAATACGGAATATTCCTAAATACGGAATAATTTTGGCATGACTGAGATAATGAAACCTTTGATTTTTGATGGCTCAATGTACACAAACTTTGTCTAATGCACAAATTATTAAAAATATGGTATAAAATTACCTTCAGGCTGTGTGTATAGGGTGTAAATGAAACAAATGTATTTCATGTATGTACACAAACTTTGCTTGAGCCACAAAATTATTGAAAATATTGTATAAAATGAGCTGCAGGTTATGTGTATAAGGTGTATATAACACATAAATGCATTCTGTGTGTATATTGGGGTCCCATTACCAAGATATTTTATTATGATATGCAATTATTCCAAAATACGGAATATTCCGTTATCCAAAATACCCCTGGTCCCAAGCATTTTGGATATGGGAGACTCAACCTGTATCAAATTCAACATCTACCAGTACACCTGACACCAGAAAGAGCATCCTTGTAACCATCATATAATAGAAGAACATCAAGGACTGTCTCACAACACAAAGGGCATCATCACCATGACACAATAAAGTGATCATGTCCCAAAGCCATATTATGCTCCTTCAGCCATTTTATGGCACTTGTCTTCAACCATTTCATGCCTAATTGTGACTTGCAGGAGTTTTGAGCCTATACTAAACTTGAACCTATGATAGAGTTAATGAGATCTAAAATGACTTAATTAGCCAGTAGAATCACAGAATATATGTAAGTGCAGAGGATGTCTACAAATTGACACAAAAGAAAGCTGTTCTATTATCTAAGTTGTCCCCCTCTTTACTCTGAGACTGAAAAGACTCCAGAGGTAGTTGCAATCTGCGTAGCTCTGGTGAAAAATTCCTAAAGAAACCACAATTCGCTAGTAAGGCCATATAAGCATCACCCCTTAAATACGGTTTGACCTAGGCTGCAGCCTGTTTATCTTACTGGTTGATCATTTCTTTATTAACATTTTCTTATATAGCGCAACATATTCCATTGCGCTTCACAATTGGAAACATTAATAGAACACAACTGGGTAATAACAGACAGACCTAGAGGTAGGAAGGCCCTCCTCGCAAGCTTACAGTCTATAGGGAAATAGTCATTCATGCACAAGGATAGGTGCTATATTCAGGGTTGTCTTAACAGCAGTGCGGGCCCTGGGCAAAGCAATGCACTGGGGCCCCTACCCACCCATTCACGGACATAAAAATGTAAATGGTCAATAAAATGAAACCCTCCTACATGCTCATCAGACCTCCCACACATGCAGAGAGACTCTGTCTGAGTGGTCTGAAGCCAGCAGATGAAGTGAAACTGGGACTGAGGTGAGTACTCATCATCGGTGGGGGGATGGGGTGGGGGAGATTACATCAGAATATAGTGCAGCGGCGGCCGGCTTATAAAAATATCACAAGTATACCAACTGGCCGCGGCTGCAGGGGGGTGGGTTGGCGGGCCCCTTCAAGCTTCGGGCCCTTGGACAACTGCCCAACAAGCCCAATGGAAGAGATGGCCCTGGCTATATTGCATTTTGCTCCAGCCAGATTGCTGAGGTTCTTGGTGGGCTGTATGACCAGTCACACAGAAATGTTGGCCAAAGGTCAGGAGGATGTGAAAGAAAGAATATGTTTGAGATTATGTGTGGACTGTGATAGGAGATGTAATTAGATATGGAAGCTATGGAGGTTATGTCGGCGGTTCTGGAACCTGATAAGCTTTTCTGAAGAGGTGAGTTTTCAGGGAATGCTTGAGGGTTTGAATACTAGAGGAAAGTCATATTGTGTGTGGGAGGGCATTCAACAGAGTGGGTGCAGCCCAAAAAAATTCCTGTAACCGTGAATGGGAGCAAGTAATGTGGATGAGAGAAGCAGATCTTGTGCTGAGTGGAGAGGTCAGATTGGGAGATATTTTGAGATAAGTGAAGAGATGTATGTTAGTGTGGTTTGGTTAATAGCATTATGTGCAAGTAAAAACAATTTGTATTGAATACGGTAGAAAACCGATAACCAATGGGGGAACTGACAGAGTGGAGCAGCAGATGATGAACGTTTGGCAAGGAAGATCAGCCTCACAGCTGCATTCATAATGGATTGTAGTAGTGATTTTTGGGAAGACCAGTAAGGAGTCTTGACTATTGCAATAGTCAATGTAGGAAATAATGAGTGCATGGATTAGAGTTTTTGCAGTGTCTTGTGTAATATATGGTCGAATTTTGGATATGTTTTTTTAGATGTATGCAACATGGTTTTGAGATAGATTGAAAGTGGGTAACAAAGGATAGTTCAGAGTCACGGATGACACCTACGCAGCGAGCTAGTGGGGTGGGGTGGATTGTTGAGTTATCAACAGTTATCGAGAGAACAGGTTGGTAACTACTATTGGCCGGTGGAAATATAATTAATACTGTTTTGGAAATATTAAGTTTGAGGTAGCAAGATGACATCCAAGATGAAATGGCAGAAAGACATTCAATGACACGGACCAATACAGATGGTGACAAATCTGGGGAGGATAGGTAGATTTGAGTATCATCGGCATACAGATAGTGCTGAAATCCAAAAGAGCTGATTAGTTTGCCAAGAGAGGTGTTATAGATTGAGAAAAGCAGAGGGCCTTATGACTGAGCCTCGAGGTACACCAGCTGATAGAGGTAGCCAAGGCAAGGCAGAATCAGAAAAACGAACAGTAAAAGAGCGATTAGATAAGTAGGATAAGAACCAAGGAAGGGTTGTGTCCTAACGACCTAGGATTGTAGTGTTTGTATGAGAAGAGAGTGGTCAACAGTGTCAAAAGCAGCACAGAGATTTAGAAGAATTAGAAGTGAGTAATGGCCTTAGCTTTGGCAGTGACCAGATCATTCACTATCTTAGTCAGTGCTGTCTCTGTGGAGTGTTGGGAACAAAAGCCTGACTGAAGTGGGTCCAATAAGTTGTGTGAGTTGAGAAAGTGTGTCAGACGGGTGTAGACAAGTCTCTCAAGTAGCTTGGAGGGTCTTGGGAGCTGGGAGATGGGATGGTAATTTGAGAGTGTGTTAGGGCTATTTTACACATGCCAGTTTTCTGTTTTTTCTGTGTATAAAATTGAATGAAGCATGTAAATGAATGAGTCCTTTCAGATGGCACGGACATGGCATGGTCGCCATGTTACAGCCAGAAATACCCACTGAAATTGACAGCTGGTGGCAAGGTTTTCAATGTTAAAGATTGGGGAAAAAAACATAAACACAGCAAAAGCATCACACACGGCACCTGGATTTTTGCCAGCTAGTGAAAACTGCCATTTGTGAAATAGCCCTTAGGGTCAGAATTTTGTTTTTTCAGAATGGGTGTAATCACTGGGTGCTTGAACAGTGATGGAAAGATGCCAGTAGAGAGAGAGAGAGAGAGAGAGAGATTACAGATTTTAGTTAAAGTTGGGATGAACACTGGAGACAGAGCTTTACTGATTTGTGATGGTATAGGATCAAGAGGAGAGGTAATAGAGTAGGAGGATGAGAAGAGTGTAGATACTTCATCTTCATTTGTGGGGTCAAATGAAGAGAATGTGCCAGAGGGTTAAGGTAGGGAACTGAGCAGGTCCCTGGCTGAGGAAAAGCCCACCATTTCATTTTGGATCTTATTAATCTTGTTCTTGAAATACTGTAGGAAGCAAGAACTTGTGCACAGATAGTAGCAGGTGGGTTGGGTAAGGGAAGGGTAATAAGTGATTTAAATGTATTAAAAATTCACTTGGGGTTAGAGGCTTGGGCAGAGATGACAGATTGAAAATGTTTTTGTTTGGCAGTATCCAGTGCATTACGATAAGAGTGGTAGATAGTCTTATATGTGAGGAAGTCACTGGGAGTACAAGATTTACTCCACTGATGTTCTACTTTATGTGAGAGTTTTTGTAGATACCTTGTTTGACGTCTAAGTCTATGTGGTGTGTGATGTGTAGCTGGAGCCACTTCATTGAGGGCTATTTCTAGTGTCTGGATCAGGTGTGATACTGCAGTCTAAGGAGAAGTGAATGTAGAAATTGGTGAGAGTAGTTGTTGTAGAAAGGTGAAAAATTAATAGCATTAATATTTCTGCGGGTTTGAGGAGGCTTGGTTGAGTTCAATGATATTGAAGTTGATGTAATAGAGGAGAGTCTGCAGGTGATCATGCACCGCTTGAGAACCTTGTCTTGCTGGCCTTGGATTGCTTCTCACCTTATCTCACTTATATTCAATAAATATGACATATCAATCATTCATTCAAACATTACATGTATATAATCACATACATATCACGTACATGTAAATCACATGGTAATTACATGCACATCAACTGCACAAATCATTATGACCCATGTTATAATACTAGTTTTGGCCTGTGTTTAAATTTAGCATTAATTAAAAGGAATATATTAAATGGAGAGGGAACACTATGCTCATCATTTACACAAATCAAATATACATCAACCTTCACATCAAATATGAACTGAAACTATCACAGACATTTATCATCCAAGTGAAATGCACATTATTATTATTGTTTATTTGCATTAGGGTTGGTCATCAACCATTGATGGCCTGATGTTGATGGTGAGTGTTTTCACCCTTGATGACCAGCCGCCTATGGTATATTTTTAAAGGCTGTCCGATGGTGAATCATAGCTGTGTTTTGTGCATACATGGATCAAAGGCTCACCATTGGTGGCTTTCGCCTGATGGTTTTAAAACATCAACCATCAATGTTGGAGCTGTCGTTGGTCAACACTAGTTGATACAGCACCATCATTTTACTGTGCAGAGAATATTTGGGTTTCACATCAGTCCCTGTCACATAGGAGCTCACAATCACACTATAGTTATATTAAAATCCAATAAACCTACCAATATGTTTTTGGAGTGGGAGCAAAATGCATAGCGAAAACATACAAATTCCACATAGATAAGTTCCTGGTTGGGTATCGAACTTGTAATCCAAGGATACTGAAGCAGGAATGCTAACCACTGTCAAACTGTGCTTCCAAATATATATTTGCAGCAGTGTGCAAATGGAGGTTAGTCTACACAGCCGATGACTTATTCAACTGAAGCTTTTTATAACTAGGTAGAAACAGGTACAGAATAAAACAGGGTTAACAATAATGCAGTTACAGTAGTACAGGATGCAAGGATTTCCCAGTTGCACCAGAAGCATTTGTAGGGTTACTGGGCATTGCGATGTGCCATTAAGTATACACTGTATGTGACTTATACAGTGGTTGTATCGGGATAATATACATGTACTTTGTATTGGTGATATGGGTTGTAGTTAGCAGAATGTTGGCTAGGGTTAGGCACTAGGGGGGGAGGTTAGGGTTATTCACCACTAATGGATTGTTGGGTTTAAGGGAGGGGGCAGGGGAGGTTATCATACTTACCTGCCTCTGTCGGGATTTTCATCCTGTAGGGCAGTTGCTGTCGGGATTTGAACCGGCGCCATTTCAATCCCATTCCGGTGATATAGTGGAACTGTGGTCTCTGTGGGCATAAACAATCTCTGTTATGGAGACACTCTCAGGCGCACATCCCTTCACTATAAGGACAGAGAAGGAAGATACTGAGGGGAGCCACGCATGTGCTGTAGCACATGTTAGAGGTAGCGCCTCCAGCAACAGGCGCTCTGGGTCATAGTGTTTGGCCACTAGTGCAGCCGGCATCACTGAGACAGCTCAGATCATGCCTCTAACACCCCCTTGCTCAAGGCTGCCTCTGGTTACACAAAATAGCAATATCAGCATTCCACATTAGGTCGTCTCACCTGCAACCAAAAACATAAGGGTGTTATGCAAAACATGATATAAAATACATCAAAATTTCAAATGTTTTTTAGTCTGCACTTGTGCAAGAAAACATTCAATACATGTGATGTCAGACCTTAAGTTCAATCCAGTTGAGTGTGAGTCGGGTCCTGCGAGTTTTTTGCACAGGGAACTTGCACTGCAAATTACACTTGCATTCCAATTCCAAATTCAAATACATGAAATTGTGTTTTTTTGTGTGCACACCCCTGAGGGTGTGAAGAGGTAGGGAAATCTTTAATTTTGGGTAAAAATGTTAGGACTTGCTTCAGAATCCCTTGGACACCCCCACCCTAATGACTAGTTAGTCAATTGGAAGTTTTTAATTAACTTAACTGGGTCAATAATACATGTCATTATTGTGGATAAAAATATGGCATCAAATTAGCTTAAAGTCAACTTTTCATTAATTTAGGCACTCCAAATGTAATTAAAGTATTTCTGTAAATGAAAAATTATTGCTTTTTATAATTATTTTGACTTTTTAAAATCAATTTAAAGTTGCCTCAAGTTACCACAAAATCACCTTTTTTCTACTTTTTTGCCTTTTACGTTTAAAACAAAAAGTTTGTTTTTAGAATTTTTTCTTTTTTTTAAAAAAAATGCACAAATCAGCCTTTTCAAACAGTCTAAAAACCTCCAGTGCTTATCATATACCCACTAACAGCCTTCTATATGATTCTACTAACAAAGGGCCTGATTCAGAGCTGGGAATAGAGAGAGATATCTCTCTCAACTGATCATCTTGGTGAAACCATGCTGCACTGCAGGTGGGGCAGATTTAAAATGTGCAGAGAGATTTAGATTTCGAGAGAGGTGTCCAAACTGACATCTAAATTGTAGAGTAATAATAAAGCTGTGCAGTATTTGTGGACTACATCTAAAAGCAGCCAGTATTTACTCTACATGCAAAAAAAATTATGTATTTACACCCCTTGCATTGCAACATGGTTTGTTCAAGTTCACAGTTAAGTGCTATCTCTCTCTCTATTTCCAAGTCTGAATCAGGCCCAAAGTTTTCATGCTCTTCTCCCAGGTCACATTTTGTAAAAAAAATAGCACACACTCATGGCGATTACTGCAAATGGGCATTTCTAATTGAATCTCACATTTCTTGGGAGTGCACATTGGTTCAATGTTTGTGAGTTTCCTAAAACAAACTCACTTTTGCAAACTTGCACTTAATTGGACTGACTCCGTTCTGTTAACTTGTCAGTGACACTCTGACTGAGGCACTACCTACCAGCTCTTATGAAATGTCTGACAGCAATATGTTTGGCTCTACCCAGGGGCGCTGAGAGGGAGGGGGAGAGGGTACTAATTACTTGGGCCCGGGCTTGCTGGAGGGGCCCGGCGGGGGCCCAGATCCACCGCCGCTCAGCCTCTCTCTTTCCTATCAGCAGCCCAGCACTGAACAGCAGCTGCAGCAGTCTCCTCTGCCTGTGGGGGGGGGGGGGGGGGTGCGATCAAACTGATTGCGCTCCCCCCAAGAATTTGTGCAGGGCTGAGGGACTCACAGCGCCCCCCCCAGTGCGCAGTACCACTTTGCAGTGTGCAAATGTTTGTTTTTCCCTAAGGGGGAGTGACCATGCCTCTCATGAGTGCGCCAGTCCCTATTCCCCTGGGCCGGCTCTTAACGGCCCTGGCTCTACCATGGTGCTTGGTACTGAAAGATTAGTCTATTGCACTTCTGTTGATGTTCTCATCTTGATGTTCTCATCTAAGCTAAAAATATATGTCTCGCACATAGGGTATGATTCAGAGGTGCAAGCTAAGTGCATGCAATGCCATTGATGTTCATGTAGTTGAGTGATTATTTGCTAATGTGCATGCGCAAAATATTCTGAAAGCTCATTTGGCTCATCCAATACCCTGAGTGTATCCACAAATGTGCTGCTGTGCCCAGGACCATTGGTATCAGAATTGGTGAGGGTAACCCATGGTTGTTCCTTGGTGGTGACTGGGAGGTGGTCTGAAGAGAACGCAAAACAATCCGTCGTCTGGGCATGTTATGGGGATTTTGTGGGCGTGTCAGTGAAAGCTGCTGCGTTCACATTCGAAGAACTGCAATCACAGAGGCCATGTTCAGACGGAAAATCTGCACTTGCCATACGCTGGTGCAAATGTCGATGGTTCACTCAGTGATGTGCCGATGGTAGATTGCTCATAAACACCAGCGATGTTGCACTATGCACTGAAAGTATTAATCCCTGGGCTTGCACATTCTTTAGTTTTAATGAACTTGTCCTCTCAGATATCTAAACATTTGCTTGATGGCCATCCAGTGCTTTTTTTCTTGGATTGTTTGCAAGTTGACTTAAATGGCTGACAGTGTAGGTAATGTCTGGTTGTGTGCTAACGCTTGCATACATCAAAGACCCATTAGCACTCTGATAAAGAATTTTTATCATCTCTTCAATTTCTGCATTTGATGTAGGACACATAGCATTTGAAGTTTTCATACTTTTGTCAGTGGGTGTGCTGACTGCTTTAATATCTCTCTAATCAAAAACTTGCTAAGCATAGCTTCAATGTAACCTTGTTGATCTACACTGAAGTGCCAAAAGTCATGTGATAGCAGTATGTTAAGGGTTTGGCAGGTGGCATCTCTGGAATGTGACATCTTGGAAATGCCCAGATCTTCATCAGTTGTAGTTTGACATCTTGTGAATCAGTTTGAACATGACGTGAACTATCAGGGTTTGAGCGGTGCATGATGGTGGTTTCCCAAAGTTGTGCGGACATTCAACATTCCTCAATCTATGGTGTCATGTGTGTATCAGGTGTACCTCATGAAAGGCATTACCACCCACTGTGGACAGCACAGTGGCCAGCACGAGTGCTTAATGATAGTGATCAGAGGCTTCTGGGCAGAATTGTCTGTGGTAACAGACAAGCGACACTGGCTCAAATCACATCCACATTCAATGCAGGAGATAGCAGATGCTATCCAGCAGGTCAGTGCTGCATTCTTTAGCTTTCATGGGATATGGGAGCAGAAGAACCACCAGAGTTCCCCTGTTAACACTAAGACACCAGACACAGCACCTGGCCTGGACTTGTGATGTCACTATTTGGACCCTGGGGGATTGGTAACATGTGGCCTGGTCTGATGAGTGATGGTTCCAGTTGTTTTGTTTTGATGGTAGGGATCAGGTGTGGCGCAGACCCTGTGAGGCCATGGAACCCAGTTTCCAACAAGGCACCATGCAGGCTGGTGGTGGTGGTTCATAAGGGGGGGGGCGGTGTGTTCACCTTGCATGAGTTGGGTCTGCTGGTCCACCTGAACACGTCATTGACTGGTAAATGCCATGTTCATTTGCAACACTTCATGTACCTCCACAATGATGGAATATACCAGCAGGATAATATGCCATGTCATCGGTCCCAAGTTGTCCAGAATTGGTTTGAGGAGCATTCTGGAGACTTCTGAGGAATGGTGTGGCCACCACATTCACCCGAAATGAACCCAATCGAGCATTTATGGGACATGGTGGAGAGGTCCATTGGCACTCAAGATCCTGCACCTAAAAATATCAAGGAGCTGTGGGAAGCTATCATGACGGTGTGGGTCAACATCTCTCCAGAGGTATTCCCTCCATTTGTTGAATCAATGCCATGTCTAGTTGCTGCACTTCGCCGGCTAGAGGGAGTTCTACAGGATACTAAGCATCTGTCTCATGACTTTTGGCATTTCATTTTATGTTAATAGTCCCAACACTAAGGTTCTATCTGAACCTCAGACCTAACAATTGGTGAGCAGGCCCAAGGTCTTTGAGATAGAACTTCCAGCTGCAGGCATATCTAACATCACAAATTTTTGTAATGTTACAATGTCGTGCTTGCCTTTAGCTGAAGTGGTCTCATGAAATGCTACGTCTCTTAACTTTAGAAGTATTTTGCTGCTAATGTGCCATAATCTGTAGTCTTTGCTCTGTTGGCAGTATCCTAGCATGATACACGAGATGGACGGATTCCAGCTTGTGAATTCTTTCTTAAGTAATGCTGGCATATGGTCTACGCCCAAATACATGTAAATCACTGATACTTTGCCTTTTCATGGAGCACGCCTCCAATGGTGTCTTTTCTTGGTAGGTGCTTCGATTCTTGAGGTAAACAGCTGTTTGGACTGCTTCTGCCTCCAAATATTTTGTCCAGACCTGCATCATGTAACATAGTCTATGCTCTTTCAACTATTGTTCTATTCGCCATTTCACTCGCACCCTTTTTGTTCTGGTGTGTAAGCAAGAGTTAGTTGGTGCTATAAGTCATACTTCTTGAGATAGATGGCTAGATCTCTATTTTCATATTATCTGCCATTGTCAGATCTCAGTACTTTTATCTACAAGCCTGTCTTATTCTTTATGAGAATCTAAGATCTTGCTTGTAACTTCACTTGTTCCTAAGGAAATAAGTGTGTCATCCTCATAGCGTCATCAATGAGTGCCATGAAATATTGGTTCCCATATAAGGATTTCACTTCCATCGGTCCACATACATCTGCATGCACTAATTCCAGCAGTGCTTTAGCTGTGGATGTTGACTTGGGAAAGTTGCAATGTGTTTGCTTGCCCTTTACACAGCTTTCACAATCTGATCTTTCAGGTTTATTTACTGATATTCCCATCACCATAGCATCTAGAAGCCCCTGTTCATTGTAGTACCCTAGGTGACCTGATCTTCTATGTCATCGTTTTATGGACTGGTTGCAGTTAAAAGCTGCCATCGCACAACACTCTTCACTGTCCAGGATATACAGTTATTGGCACTGGGTTGCTTCGCACAGCACTCTTCAGTGTCCGGGATATACAGTTATTGGCACTGGGTTGCTATCACAATTACAGTCCCTCTTTTGTTGTACACAACATACTGACCCTTTGTGAAATGTACTTTGCATCCCTTCTTCTCCAGTAAATGCTAGTAATCAGATTGGTCTATGACAACTGTTTCACCTATAATTCTAAAGCTTACAGTAACTGTCCCAACTTTCGTGGCATTTAGAACTTTGTTTCCTATTCCCCTGACATTTACAGGTTCACTTGGATTTAGTAACTTGAATCAACTCTCATTGCAGCTAAAGTGCCTCATGGCTCCAGAAGTCTTTATGGTAAATGTCTGCTACATGCAATGCTGACTCATTCCTTTTATCAGGCTTATGTGATGAGGTACTACATGGTTCACTCACTCTTCACTATGAGGCTTTATGTTCCAACTTGTACACTTCAAACATTTGTACTTTGGCTTTTTAGGTTTTACGCTCTTTGAAAGCAGAACAACATTTTCAGCATTAGTTTCTACAGGTATAAGTTCTTGAAACTGCAGTAGCTTGGCCCATAGAGTATCTGTTGATAGCTTAGTAGCACAACACTCCAAAGCCTCTACTAAGAAATTATACTCTGGTGTAAGGTTTAGCAGCATTGCCATTGCAACCTCCTCGCCATCTACTTGGACGCCTACTGAAGTCAATTGCTGAGTGATAGCATATTATTTATATATTCATTAATATTTTTTGATCATATAAAGTATGTCTTAAGTTGATTCACCTCATTAGACCTTTGTCTTCATAAGACATCTGTAAATCCATGGCTCTATCACTATCACCTGGGTTTGGATTAGCACACGGATCAATGGTAACTTTCCAAAGCTTTGCTCGCTTTAATTGCATCTTCATGGCAAACTTCCATGTGGCATCATTTTCTGAGCATATAGAGACAAAAAACCCCAATGAACTGCACTAGTGCTCAGAGTAATTATTTGGTAGGAATATGTTTGAGTAACAATTAAAAAGGCTTCCTTTAATATAACAAACGTTTATTGCTTAAACTTCATTGTTTCACACATATGAATACTAAAATAGATAAATATCCAATGCTCAATGTAATCCAATTGCTATAAATACCATGTGAACAATGTATCTCAGTTTGAAACAGTTCTTCGATACTCTATATATTTATAGATAGAGTTTAACACTTGTATGCTCACCGGCTGGTTCTATGGTTGGAAAGTCTCTCCAATATTAGAACGTAATTAGGAGGTACTGGCAGATTTAGGAGATGAACAGACCTTTGGGATTTTGTCTACTCCAACAGTGGGCCTAATTCAGACCCGCTCGCGAGCGCTGAGCGCTCGCAAGTGGGTCGATGTTGGCCAAGTGCACATGCGAGGGAGCCGGCTCCGTCGTGCGCATGCGCGAGACCCGCATAGCGATGGGCAAGCCGTCGCTATGGGTCTCGCTACAAAGGGGGCGTGCTGTCGATGGTGAGTGACAGCACTCCCCCTTTGGTGGGCGTGCCGGGGGCATGGCTGCTCAGATGGAGGCATTCCCATGGGAATGCCTACCGTCTGGGTCCGGCCCCACTGACATCACAAGTGATGTCAGTGGGAGTGCTTTTGGCTCTGATAGAGACGAAAGAACTCCAGGGCTTGCTGCAACGAGACCCTACCACAAGGGTCTCGTCGCAAGCCTGATAATTGCGATGGTCTTGACCATCGCGACCATCTTTTTGGCCGCTCGCTAAAGCTGTGGGTGGTCACCCACAGCTATGCGAGCGGCCAGGAGGCCGCTCTAAAATTCAGAGGGATGGCCCCGATTCAGAACGAGTGCTCTGTCAGAGAGTCCGTCTCTGAATCAGGGCCTGTGTGTATAATGTCAAACTTGTCGTGCTCTGCTCCTGCAGCACTGCTGGTAAGAGACCTGCAGTGTCTCTCTTCTCTCTGCCTCTTATCACCGAGAGAAGGGGATATGGCACGCTGTGCTGGCTGGACTCTCTCGTTCTCGCTCCGGCTGAGTGTCTGCACACCGGGTCTGTTAGCAATGCAATTTTAAGCCCAACCCTATTCCTAATATTTTTATTGTTAACATTCTGACAGTGTATAAATTTAATTTGTCAACATTTAACTGTCATGTATTGACATTTTACAGGTGTCGACATGTTGGGTGTTGACATTTAAAGCATGTAGACATTACAACATTATAGTGTAGACCTTTTGACTGTCAACATTGCAATTGTCAACAACATAGCTACATGCCATTGCCTACATACTGTAGGCAGCCAAAATGACCCACAGTTATTAGAGATAACAGAAGTTGCTACTAAATTTTCACAAATCACATTTTTGGACAGGCCTCCTTTTGCAGGGGTGTGAAAGTACATCTATACACTCTTTGAAGTTTGCATTTGCTTTTCCATTCTGTGAAATTTCTATTTCGGGCTGTATCTATAAATTCACATTTTGCAGAATTTATAGTCTGTGATTAAAACTGGTATGATAATGGCTAGTTCACTCTGCTGTATGGTGTGTTTGGGATAGGACTGGAAACACTGAATGCCAAATCTGCTGCCAAAACAAGCAATATTCACAGCCAAATGCAGAATGAGGCAAATAATATGCGGAACAGTTCTGAAACTGTTGCTTATTTCTAATCGTAATATGTTATACAGTGATTCTTCATAATGCATGCCTGTATGTTATGTAAGTTACTAAGTTGTGTAACTCTGCTGATCTGTTCCTTTGAAATGACATTTGAGTTTCTGAGAACCTGATTTCTCTAAGGAAAGAAAAGGCAAAAGCTTAGCGAGGGAAGCCAGAAAAAATTTAACATGAGATTTCAAAGGTAATTCGGACATAAAAGTAGTCCAGAATGCAGACGGAAACTTAAACTTCAAATCTGTGATGAAACTGAACGATACGTTTTCTGTTAACCATGATAAAGTAATGAAAAAGAAAAGCATGTGATATATATATAATTGGGCTGGTGAATAAACTATGGTCGAGTGGACCTGCCATACCACCACTTCTCCTATTGCTTCAATTGTAATACTATCAAATTTCAGTCACTTATTTTTTTTAAACTGCCACTGCTAAATTTCCACTTCAGTCACTGAGGCAGGTCATTGTAGTATAATATCTGTTTGAACATAGTAACAATATTTGCAGTGTAATACAGAGAGTGACACAGTTTCTCCCCACAAAGGGGTATTTTTACTAAAGGTCGATTTTAATAAATTTTGATTGATTTAAAATCGACAAAAATTTATCAACATTGATGTTGTGTTTCTAGGGCTAAATCACACATTTACTAATACTTAAAAAACCAAACCCAAAATTGTCTTAGTAAATGTGTGATTTAACCCCAGAAGCGCAACATCAATGTTGATAAACTAAAATCAACTGTTAGTAAATATACCTCAGTCTCACTACCCATTTCACACTGCTGAAATAACCTGGGTTATTGCCAGATTGACCTGGGTCGCAGCTCAGTGTGAAATATCTCTGAAAAATAAGGTAGAGTGATCCAAGAATACAACCCAGGTAGCGACTAGGGTTGGACATGGGAACGACCCGGGTCACGGTGCTGTGTGAACTGTCCGACCTGGGTTATCCGACCTGGGTCATGTCTAAAATGAGCTGATTGGCGGCAGTGAAGCAGTCACCACCCACTTTTTATGACCTCACAAGTTTAGCAGGGCAGACCTGGGTTTGTTGTGAATGGGGCGGGAATAACCTAGGTCAAAGGTGCAGTGTAAACAGGGTCTGACCCTGGTCTCATCCGGCACTGACCCGTGTTCCAAATCTCAGGTTGGACCCCGGGATTTTGGTGTGAAAGAGAGATCACAGGCATAGATCAGAAGTTGTTCTATAGAATATTTGTCTTATTGATGCATTTGGCGCATTTGACGGTGGAATTTTGCAGGTTTATAAGAAACTGAACTTAATGTTGTGTGTGGAAACCCCCTTATTATTTGTGTTCCGCTTGGAAGTTCACTATAATTTCTGATTTGCCCCATTCCACGAAAGAAAGGATTAACTTTGGGGTTGCACCAGTTGCATTTATAGTCTGTAAATTCAGTGAAATGCAGAATGTGTAAAACAAAATCAAAATTATTGCCAAAACCTCTGCTGCACTGTGCAATTTGAGTTGTATGAAATTCCAATGCTACTGTACTTTGTTCATTTCTACCAATAGCTTTTGCAGCTTCAACACTTCCTCATTGTGTACATAACATTATGATATAAAATAAGCCATGTATATGATAATGCTACATTTTTTTAAACATTTAGATCAAATGTAGGCAACATGTTGTTCTCTATCTTATGCCCCATGGTATGCTGGGACCTGTAGCTCCAAAACTGTGGATGAGCCACCGGTTGCTTAAGCCTGCTTGATATGCTTTTGCCCACATCTGCATAACCTCAGATAACATTAGTAAAAGATTAGATTACAAATATTAATGCAGAAGCCTAAGCAATTATTTTAGTATAACCATGAAGATAGCCTTTACAGATGTTAGTAAAATGTGAATAGAGGTGATATTCTTAACTTTCCCTTGTGAATTTGACACCTCTTGATTTTTGAGAGTGTGTTAGTATTTTATTTTAGAGCATTTCTCTTGTCTGGCCTAAATGTGTTGGCAATTGTGTCTGATGTTTCAGATTACCTTTCAACACTTTCACCTTGTCTTGCACTTCTAGGAATTTAGTTTACTGAAAATATATCTCTTCGGGATGGCATACAACTTCATTACACTTACAATCTGTGCAATCCAATGAGATATGCTCACTCTGTGTTGTCAGTTATAGGTACACATTGGGTAAGGGTTATTATAAAAGATTATTTAAATTAATTTAAAAAAAAGCTGAGCTTTTTGGAGCTTAGCCTCAACAGCTAACACATATTTTCTTTTGTATTTGATGTGATGCTCTGGGTGTATTGGTGTTGGATACAGGACTGTTCAACACATTTATTTATTTTATGGATATTGGGTGTGGTGAAGGTTGGGTCTCTAGGCCTGATTCAGAGATGTATGATCTGTCCTGCGCATGTGCAAATCTTCTTCTACTAGTTTGTTTGTAGTGCCCAGGACCGTAGTGAGCTGGCCCGGGGTCCATTTTTATCAAGGGGCATGGTCTAAATATGTAAAACACTTGTGCGCTGGGGAAGGAGGGCGCAGTGAGTCACGCAGTTCAGCGCAAATCCAGCGCACACAGGGCCGGCACTTCCATTAGGTAAACTTAGGCAGCTATCTAGGGGCGCCGACCACTAGAGGGCACTTCTGAGTCCGCCCGGTTGCTATGGGGCCCACCGGCTCAGCGATCGTACCCCCTGCACCCACCATTTGCCGGGTGCCTGCTGAGATTGTGTTACCAGCGGGTACCTGACTTCTTCTCTCCTCTCTTCCCTCCGGCGCCAGCGGCAGCCAGAGGACGGAGCTCACTCCTGAGCTCCAGCTTCTGGGTCCCGCAGTGCACTATGGGAGTGACGTCATGACATCACTCCCATAGTTCCGAGGAGCGGGCCCCCAGGTACGAACGGCAGTTGGCACTGGAGCGGGGTTTAAGGTAAGTATTTTTTTTTTGTGTGTGTACTATATCTGTGTGCACGGGGGGGCTTGCTACTGGGGGCATTGCAGGGGCCTTACTACTGGGGCCATCATATGGGGGCACTACAGCAGCCTTACTACTGAGGGCATCATATGGGGCACTATTGGGAGCACTACAACTGGGGGCACTACAGGGGCCCTTACTACTGGGGGCACTTCAAGGGGCATTACTACTGGGGGCACTACTACAGGGGGCATTACTTTTAGGGGCATTATTACCAGGGGATATTGTTACCAGGGGCATTACTACAGGTGGCATTATTACTACTGGGGACACTGCGTAAGGGGCAACATTACAGTGGGCATTACACAAGGGGCACCATTACAGTGGGCATTTCACAAGGGTCACCATTTATGGAAACTACTACTGTGGGCATTGTGTAAGACCTAAGTTAGGGGGGGCCCTTAAAATTGTTGCTATGGGACCCAAAAAGTTATAGTTACGCCCCTGATACTGTGTGTATGTATATATATATACCGTATATACTCGAGTATAAGCCGAGTTTTTCAGCACATTTTTTGTGCTGAAAAAGCACCCCCTCGGCTTATACTCGAGTCATGCCCGCATGGTACGCTGCTGAGTAGCGTACCATGCGGGCCGCGGTGCAGACTGTGTCACTGTGACACAGCTTGCACCGCATGTGTAGCGCTGACCGGACGGAGTTCGGTCAGCGCTACACACTGCCAAACACACAGCCGCCGGAGCCGGCAGCTATGTGTTTGGTGTAATCAGCAGCCGCTGAGAGTCTGTCAGACTTTCAACGGCTACTGCTGCTCCCACTGCGGGAGCCATCTTCCGGCTCCCGCAGTGGGTAATGGGAGAGACGTCGTCATGACGACGTCTCTCCCATTATGCAAAGCAGCGGAGGAGCCGGTAGCAGCGTCGGGACCAGGAGCGGGGTTACAGGTAAGTGTTTTTTTTTTTTTACATTTCTTTCTACTGGGGGGGATACTACCGGGGGGTACTACCAGGGGGGGATATCGCTACTGGGGGCACTACCAGAGGGGGGGATTAATAATGGGGGAACTACCAGGGGGGGATGTTGCTACTGGGGGCACTACCAGGGAGGGGGGGAATACTGGGGGCACTACCAGGGGGATGTTGCTACTGGGGGCACTACCAGGGGGGGTTAATACTGGGGGCACTACAAGGGGGGGATATTGCTACTGGGGGCACTACCAGGGGGGGATTAATATTGGGGGCACTACCAGGGGGGATGTTGCTACTGGGGGCACTACCAGGGGGGGATTAATACTGGGGGCACTACCAGGGGGGGATATTGCTACTGGGGGCACTACCAGGGGGGGTATTACTACTGGGGGCACTACCAGGGGGGATATTACTACTGGGGGCAGTACCAGGGGGGGATTACTACTGGGGGCACTACCAGGGGGGGATTAATACTGGGGACAGTACCAGAGGGGGGATTACTACCAGTAGCTGCTGCATTTCCCACCCTAGGCTTATACTCGAGTCAATAAGTTTTCCCAGTTTTTTGTGGTAAAATTAGGTACCTCGGCTTATATTCGGGTCGACTTATACTCGAGTATATACAGTATATATATGTATATATATATATGTGTGTTTATATATACATACTTCTGCCTGCGCCACCCTCTTCGTACTCATTTAGCCCCTCAGATGAAAATTACTTTGCAAAGGTGGAGTGGCGGATAAGTTTTGTGTTTTTATATATATATATATATATATATATATACACAGTATATATATATATATATAAATATTTTTTTTTACCACAAAACTCGTCCGCCACTCCACCTGTGCAAAGTCATTTTCACCTGAGGGGCTAAATGAGTTCGAAGGGGGCGCAGGCAGAAGTAATAAATATATATAAAACACAGAACTTATCCGCCACTCCACCTGTGCAAAGTCATTTTCACCTGAGGGGCTAAATGAGTACAGGGGGGGGGCATGTCTAGGGTGCCTAGAAATCTAGCATCAGCCCTGGGGGCACAATCAGTGAGATCGCTCAACCCACAGGCGGAGGAGAGGAGACTGCGGCTGCAGTAGCAGCAGCAGCAGCAGTCTCCCTGCTCTCACTACAGTCCAGCACACAGCAGCACGTGCTGGGCTGCTGACAAGTAAGAGGAAGGGGGGGTGCCGTTGGACACAGGGCCCCGCTGGGCCCCTCCAACAAGCCCAGGTAATTAGTTCCTGCTCTCCTCCCTCTCAGTGCCCATAGCAGTGCCCAGATGCTGCAGCCTGATTGACAGGCTGCGGCTGTTTGGGGGTGGAGCAGTAGGTAGCGTCCCATAAAATTAGGGCATGTGGCTACCTCCTTGTACACAGCTTCACTGGCTACAGCTAAATGAAAACTGAAGGTTACTTAGATGGCCGATGTTCATGCAGAGTGATCCAGTGCTGCGCCCACAGATGCATCTGCAGTTCACAGAAGCCAGCAGGAGGCAGCTACTGTGCAATAGGGTACAACTCTGAATCAAGCCCTATGTACTTCTGGGGCTATACAGAAAAAAGGAATACATGGAGGAAAAATAGTATATATTTACTCCTTCATACATATACTGCATACAAAGATAGGTACAATACAGTATATGTTGAATATCTGGCTTACAATATGTGGTTTACAATGTATTACTACTTTCTTTCTTAGAGGATCCACTCTCATATAAATGTTAATTAAGAAGTCCTTGAATATGGAGCAGTTTGCACAAATGTCTGCGTGTTTTAGGGTAATTTTTCTTGATATTTTCAAAAAATTCTGCTATTCTTGACATACAGGTAGAGTACTGATACTAACAGCTTCATGGACAGATAATCATTTTGGGTTGTACAAATTTTCCAAACAAATGAAACTAAACAAATGTAACGATACTTGATCAGAACCTCTATACACACCTTCCTATACCTTCTAATGTCCTGCCTATACCTTCTAATATCCTGCCTATACCTTCTAAGGATGACGCTAATTTGCGTACGCAGTCACACCGTATATAAAGACTTAGACGTGGAATCTGTGGTTCCAAAGCACAAGTGTTATTCAGGTAAAAGTTCAGACAGTTACACGCAATTGATCTAGACACAATTTAGGCGCAAAAGGAAATTATACAGACCCAAGTACAGTATACATACGCAGCACTTCCGGACCCGGAGATAGGCATCAGCAAGAGACCCCTAGTCATACAGCATTCAGCACGAAGACTAAGAACCAGCGTTCGAGCACACATATTTATACTCCCCCAGAATAAACAGGACAATAGGGAAGTTTGCTGCTGATGTCATTGGTTCCCAGGGGAGAAGCATCTGTTACAGCGCATTTAACAGGCTGGTTCAAATAGACTCTCCCTGCCTCTAACAGCTGGGGATCTTTCCCTTCACACCCCCCTGCAACATCCTAACAGTTGTTCATGAACTATACATTTTGTTGCTTGTAGGCTCTGCGATCCGTAACTTGAGTTTGCATGATGCGACCTCCCCACCGATAACACCAGAATACTGTATAAAGAATACACATCAGTACAAAACCAAACACGACTTGTTTAGCATGTATAATACCTTAGTTATCAAATATCTTTATTTCTCAGCATTTAAACTAACTGAACCAACTTAAATCATACACTTTAGAGCTTATTGAACCTTATATGTGAATATGTAATGTGTGGGTATTCAGGGATTGATATAAGGACGCTAGTTAACTTGGGGCAGATGCATGCGCATCAAGCTAATAAAACAGCGGTTTCATACAAAGTCCTATGCATTCGCTAATATGCGACTAGTTAACAGCGCACTTGTGTGTATTAATGTGCGTATGGGAAATGGTGAAAAATGCAATCGCATGGTGTTAATAGTATTATCGCCACATGTACTAAAATGTGAGTTTATCTAAAATGGCGCTTAGACGGCCATTCACAAAATGGCGTCTTGCGAACTCATTTTCAAGATGGCGTCTTGTGGCCAGTCGCAGGGTGGTGTCGCCGCGATTAAATTTTAAACTGAACTTGTCTCAGCCAATGATTCAGCTTCGACAAATGCTATTAATCGGAATCGGTATGTACTACCGCCGGCCGCATGGCTGGCAGTTCGAATCCCGGCAGCATCAGGCCGACAGAGGAAGAGATCCCGGCAGCAGCAGTCTGACAGTGCTGGAAATCCCGATCGTCCCCAGGTAAGTACTAACTAACCTAACCTACCCCCCTAACCCTAACCCTCCCTTAGGGGTGTCTAACCCTAACCTCCCCCCCAAGTGTTTAACCCTAACCCCCCTTCTAAGTGCCTAAACCTACCCCCCCCTTCGCTGCTGCCTAAACCTACGTCCCCCGGGGGGTGCCTAACCCTAACCCCCCCTTCCCCTAGCCTAACCCTAACCCATCCGGGGGGGTGCCTAACCCTAAGTCTCCCCCGGGAGCCCTAAACCTAACCCTCCCCCCCCCACGGCTGTCTGCTCGATCGGGATGCCGGGCGCCGGTAATGACAGGCGTTTAGATTTTAGATGCCTGTCATGTAACCCTAGCCGGGATTGAAGAGTCGGGAAGCCGGCGGTCGGTATTGCGGCCGCCGGCTTCCTAAACGTATACCCTATTAATCATATATTGGGTCTAATTCAGATCTGAATGCAGTGTCGACAGGGCCAGATTAACAATGGGATGGATGGAGCTCCAGCTCCAGGCCTCAACATAAATATAGGCCATGACAGTATAATGATAACCAGCCGCCAGCTGGCCACACGTTTGACCATAGGTTATAAGTAGTAAAATAATAGTTCTATTTTCCTCACTATTTGCTGCAATTTTCTACTTTTAAATAATTAGGGAGACATTGGGGATGTTAGTAAAGGGGTGTACACGCCCACATGGAACTGGCCACACCCACACAGCACTGGTCACAGCTGCTCTGCTTCTCATAATAGGCCCTTGATCATTTTCAGCCTCAGGTTCATGTGGACTGTAAACCGGCCCTGCAAGTGTCGAAGGAGTGCCGGTGGTGTTACAGCAAGCAGAGATGCTGAAAGTGACCGTCTCAGTCCTTGCACATTCAGGCACACACTTGTAGACGAGGGGAAGGCTGACACTAGAATTACGTAGTATCCCAGCCACGACTCTGGTAACAGATGCAAGAGCAGATGCAGTATAATGTCATCCAGGATAATAATGCTCCTTACTTTTATGCTCTGACCTGGGAGTATGGCTGTCACCTGTAAATGAACTAAAAGTCAGTTAAAAGTTAGCAACAATTCCTGACACTAGTAATGTGTCTACAACATGAACATTGCATCAATGCATTAGTGTCTGGAATATAAAACTCTCATTGTGAACCACTGATACAAAATATCTGTAGATTTTAGATATGAATTTTGTATGGTGTGTATGTGTACATATGTACATACATGCTTCTTCAAATTTTATAAATATTTACATAGGCTGTTTCCCCAATGTACTGTACAATGTGGCACTTACTGATGAGTTGACACTATTATTAAAATGTTGCAATAAACCCAGAATGATGAACAAATATGATTTTGTTTAAAAACTAAAACAAATAACTTATTAATTTACTATTAAAACATGTAAACACAATGCAAAGATATTAAGGTTTAAGAAGGAAACACAGTTTTGGACAAGCCATTCAGTATATTATAGAGGTGTTTCTCAAATTGACCCATGCAGATATAAATCAACAGGGCGAGGGCAAGATGGATACCTAATAATCCCCCATGGTAATTAAGTATACAACTTTCCGTGAGTTGCAGGCCTTTTGGGCTTGATAATGAATAGGCCCCATAGAGATAAATTAACACAATCTATTTATGCAAAATGCCTACAGAATCTAGTAAGTCAATGCTGGTGGGGTGAAGTGTCGGACTGGGATTTGAAGGGCCCACTAGGGGAATGCAATGGCATGGGCCCGCAGGGGCATGCCTAGCCTTTTGGTAGGTGTGGTCATCAACTTGAGGGGCGGGCCACCCCACAAAGTACACAGCATAGTTTTATAATAATATTCGGCACCCCTTTTAGTCTGATAATAATATGTACCCCCTGTTGAAGATAGAGAGCACTACTGCTCAGACTGCATATTGTTCATCCAGAAAGGCTTACTTTCCTGCATGTGCAGCACCATCTTGTTCACTGTGGGCCTGATTCAGACCCGCTCGCAAGCAGGTCGATGGAGGGGCACTGTGCACTCGCGGCGTGCGCAATGCACGTGCAAAAGCCCAGGAGCGAGTGAGAAATGTACTCGATCCAGGGCTCGCTACAAACGGGGTGGCTGCCAATATTGATCAACAGCTCGCCCCGCTTTTTAGGCGGGGCAGGGGGGTGGCTGGACAACCAGTGATGTCAGTAGTGAGCTCCTGGCTCTATTAATCAGGGCCAGTGTTAGAGTGTCACAGTGGGAGATGCAAGTTTTCCATTTAGCTCCAGAGAGACCTGCGATTACCTGCGATCTACAACCCTTTCAGTGATCCTTCAACACTGATGAGCTATATGTCACCACACTCTGCTCAAGCTCTGCTCCATCTGACCAGTGTGTATAACAGTGAGTATGGCTATAGCCCATGCATCATCAATCAACCAATCCACTGGTAAAGTAGTTGGACTGTTAGTTGTCTCAGGGCATCTGCGGGTGTGTACAGTACCTCCGCCATATCATCATCCTATACACATATATTTCCAACACCCGGTTTAGAATAGAAATTCTAAAATAGTGCCCCTTTTATTAGAATTGTAATCACATGCCCCATTTATTAGAGTGGTAATCATATGTGCTCCCTTTAGTTTTTAAACATATAGTATTCAATTGCCAGTGAAAAGTCCTGGACTCATTTGCAAAGGATGCGAGAACACGTCCCGGCGAAACCTAAATCGGCGAAAAGTCCTGTAAGATTTGGGGAAATCAGCCTGACACCCCCAAAAGATGCACTGACATGGGGGATCACTATGGATACCCCCGAATAGCCCTGCTGAAGGTATTTGGGGTACTTAAATGATTTCAATAGCTGCTATTTAGCGTATTTGCATATGGGGTGAAGAATAGCATTTAGCAATATTTTTTCTTCAAAATAACTAGTCCCAGCAAATTTGGGATACCTGATAATGGGGGCTAGCATATTTAAAAGTTGCTAAAGGGAAGTTTTAAAAATCATGCAAAAAACACCTCCCGCAAACACCTGGAAAGACAAAAACACCTGTTGCATACTTGCGGACCCCCCTGGAGTCTATTTAGCTGTTTTTTATGTTTGTCCCCCAACTTTACACTTTTTCGCCACCCAAAATGAAAGTACTTTTTGGGGGTGTTCTAACGTTTTTTTTTATTTTTTTTATTTTTTTGATGCAGTTTACCTTTGGGGGGGACTGTCCTAACACTGTCCGGGGGTTCCCGCAATTTTGCACCCCAAAACTGCAATTTTTTCCGCCTCCATTCAGAGGCGAATCTTTGCCGCCTATCTGAATGCATTGACTTTCCGCTCAGGCAAAAAGTCATTGGAATTGAATCGGGCGGAAAGTCTCCGACATGCGAAATGACATTATCGGCGAAAACTTTTTGCCAAGAATGGCTTTTCACCTGCAATTGAATACGGCCCTTAGTGTGACCCTACCAGTGTAATAATAAAGAGAATGTGCATTCCCATCACTACAATAGTAAATATCATATATATTTAATTTCATATATTATGTCTCCTTCCTTCCTTCCTTCCTTCCTTCCTTCCTTCCTTCCTTCCTTCCTTCCTTCCTTCCTTCCTTCCTTCCTTCCTTCCTTCCTTCCTTCCTTCCTTCCTTCCAAAAAATACCAGCAGCACACTTCTGAGCAACTGAGATAAATGAAATCCACACAGGTACTGGTTATCAGATGGCCGGGTGCACGCTGAGCATGTTAGCTCGATGACAGTGTGAGTGTGAACGGCAAGGCAACTGACTGAGGCAGCCCTTTGAGGAGGAGGTACTAAGACTGACAGTGAGTAAAAAAAAAGAGATGAAGGGGAAGAACACTGAGGGGCAGGTGATACAGAGAGGGACAGGAGAGTGATGGGAGGGAAACAGCATGACAGAGAGGGGTATATAGAGAAAATGAAGTGGGGAATACAAATAGACAAAATGGGAGAGAAAAAGGTGAGGAGTGTCAGATAGATTATACAAAACAGACAGGAAGGAGAGAGTGATTGGGAGGGAATAAAACTCAGGCAAAGAATATTTAAAAAATATAACTGTGCCACGTTAATTTTTATTAAAACATTACATTTTAAAAATGGTACTATAATATATAAAATAGCACTCATACATGCACATGGGGCCTGATTCAGAGGTGGACCCTGCTGCGTCCGCTCTAGCGTGTCTCGGGTGCGATAATATGCAAATGATGGTTTCAGACTACCCCTTTAGTACTAGCGTGTTCCGGAATCTGCAAGCCCTGACATGTCCACAGTACTTTCACTGCCCTTGCACGCTGTAACATCACCGGGGTTCTGGACATGCCACCATCTGTGCACACCATCGCACACACCATCGACCATTACACCTGCCCATGCAATTTTTCCATCTGAAGCACTAAAAAAAATATAATGAGCCAACTGCATCAAACTTGCCAGAGTTACATAAAACAACTTCAGCCCCTGCAGTGCACCAATAAAATAGCAACTTTTTATATTACCATCTTTATTAAAATAATAGTTTCCTCATATTTCTGTAGTGTAGTGTAATAATCCCAACCCTTTCCCCACGTCCTCTCGAACCCTTACACTATTTACTTACCTTAGAGCTCATGCTTGCAGCTTGTCCCTTGCTGGCTTCTCTGACTGCTCCTCCTGACAGGTGCTACACTGTGTCTCTCTCCTTTCTCACTCATGGTGACTAGCATGAGCCCACCCCACAATGTCCACATGTAGACTGAGAGGGACTATCATGTCACTGAGCCAGAACATGCGAGTCATCCAATGACCCCTCTCCTGTAAATCCCTGCTCACAGTCCACTAAGCCCTGCCCCCTCACAGAAAGGGGCGGGGCCTTAAGGCAGTGGGGCTCATAAGGGAATTACCTGGCCCTCACATATAATGTTCCTGCACAAATTCAGACAGTTACAGTAATGAGAAAATTGATCAGTATTGCTCTCACCCCTAGGAGGTGCAAGCAAAAAAATTGTGAAATGATTTCCAGTTGCAGGCCTTGTAATTAATAAATACTCTGGGTACATTAAAAATAACATGCATGGTATATCTAATTCAATATGTTGTTTGGTGAACATTGTGCGGTAGGAGTAGGACGCATTATTGTTCCCATACCAGATATGGCCCTGTGATTGAGGTTAAGCAGGGCCAGATTAACAATAGGGCAGATAAAGCTACAGTACAGCTCCAGGCCTCCACATAAAAATATGCACATCATCATGGCAGCATGCCTAGCTGGCCACACAGTCAGCCATAAATTATAAGTGTTAAAACAGCATTTCTATTTTCCTCACAAAATGATGCAATTTTTATATTTTTAAGTAAGTATACTTTTAAGTAGGGAGACACTGGGGCTGATAGTATAGGGGTGTACACGCTTACATGGCACTGGCCACACACACACAGCACTGGTCACAGCTCCTCCCTCTGATTCTCACCATAGGCCCTTGAACATCTTCAGCTCCAGACCCAAATATAGTATTAATGGTAGTATACAGGAAACTACTGAAGAGGAAATGGATCTAGGAGTCATGGAGCATACACACGGTCAGATCTGTGAGATTTGTCAGATCTGCCAGATGAACGATTGAACGATTTGAACGATTTTACCAAAGATATGAACGATTTGAATGATTTGAATGATTTTTGACTGCATTAAAATGAATGAAATCGTCCAAGTCTGACTGCATACACATCAGATGTCAGATATCGTTATCTGACCATAGGGAACGCACATCGTTCAAATCGTTCACCTGACAGATCTGACAGATATGTCAGATTTTCGTCCAGATATGAATGATTGAACGATTTTTTAAATCGTTATCGTTCAGAGCTGAAGAAAAATCTGACCGCGTGTATGCACCATTACTATTTCAGGTGACTTAAAGGCAAGCAAACATTGTAACAAAGCAATGAGGAAGGCAAGTCAGATGCTTGGTTGCATAGGGATAGGAATCAGTAGCAGAAAGAAAGAAATGATAATACCACTGTATAGGTCATTGGTACATCCTCATCTCAAATACTGTGTTCAGTTCTGGAGGCCATATCTCCAGAAGGATATTAATACATTAGAGACTGTACAAAGAAGGGCAAATAAAATGGTGCAAGGTCTACACCCCACAATGTACCAGGAAAGACTAAAAGACTAAAAGATCTTAATATGTATAGTTTGGAGCAGAGAAGGGAAAGGGGGGACATGATAGAAACGTTCAAATATATAAAGGATTTAAACAAGGTAAAGGAAGAACACATTCTTCAAAGAAAGATAAGTATTAGAACAAGAGGACATGTTCTGAAACTGGAGGGTGATAGGTTCAGGGGAAGTTTGAGGAAAAATTACTTCACATAAAGGGTAGTGGACAAGTGGAATAGCCTCCCATCAGAGGTGGTAGAGGCTAAGACAGTAGAGCAATTTAAACATGCATGGGATAGACATGATATCCTTCAGAAGAAGTAAGGATCAATTAGGGTTGAGGTAACAATATGTTTAAAAATGGGGCAGACTAGATGGGCCAAATGGTTCTTATCTGCCGTCAAATTCTATGTTTCTGTTTCTATATGGCTCTTAATTTGGCCCTGAGTGTCAATGTCGGATGTAAGTCTACACATGTGTCGGACTCGCACTGTGCATGCATCCTGATGGCTACCGCACAGAACAAATTTGGATGCAGAGGGGGAGATGTACTAAGCTCTGGAATGTGATAAATTGGAGAGTGGTGAACTACCAGCCACTCAGCTCCTAACTGTCATGTTTGAGACTGTGTTTAAAAAATGACAGGAACTGATTGGTCGGTAGTTTATCACTCTCCAATTTATCACTTTCCAGAGCTTAGTACATCCCGCCCAGAGAGAGGCAATTTCAGAGGGCGTAACAGAAGGGTGGCTAGTCATATGTGAACATGGCTCGGTCAGCGATTGTGACTTTTTATGCAGTTGCACTGATTTCGGTCATGTTCAGGTGAACATTCTGCACCTCCATAGGGCTGGCGCAATGTTTGATGGTGACTGATATGCGGCCGATGGTATGCCTTAAAACGCAAAGCGTCAGATTAGTGCCACATCCGGTGGGCATCTCTGGATGAATTGTATCACCTGCAGCATAAGCATAAAGGCACAGTTGCACTTTATGCTGCATCAGCATTCACCTCTGTATCAGGCCCCTTGTGTGAGGCTCATAGTGATAATACACACTGTATAATATGAGAGATTACATTTGTCTCAGTAAAATGGTAGCATTTGCAGATGCAAAAACACATTTTACTTCATTTCATTCCATACAGTATATTACTGCTTTCTTATATTTTCCAAAAAACTAATTATTACATTGGAAACTGTACATGACCTTCAGTGAAGCATTTATTTAATACAGTATAAAGCATTACTGTACAGAATGTGTGTAGGAATGTAAGTGTAGGCATGATGACAACCTTATAATCATGAATTTAATGTATTCTACAGTACAGCACATCCTCATAGAGTTGTCGCCAGAGTACTTTAATGGAAAATCTTAATGAAACAATGAAAGTACTTACTGGGCACATGTTACCTGCAAATAATCTAATATAAAATAATTTAAGTATTATATGAAATCTATCACCACAAATATGCTAAACATGTTTGACATGGAGCATAAAAAAGATATGGTAATATGTCACATAACAATTTACACTATCTATGAAATAGTTATCTTGAAAGAGATGAATGCCAGTGCTATGTTATGCTGTTCTGTACATGCATACAAATTATATATCATTAATATGTATTTGTATAGAGAATGTTGTAGTGCTGGACAGTCAACATACAGTGTTACCAGAAAGTTTGTGACCCCTTTAGGGTGTGAAAGTGTGCAGACCTTCATCTAAATTATCTAAGTCAATAAAGATATCCAACCCAAAAAATGAAATAACATACACAAGAATATATTTTTATTGATCAAAATTATCCAACATTCATTTTATTTTGTAGGAAACACCATGCATACTTCTAGGATTCAGTAACTGGTGATATACCCTTGAGCAGCTATAACTTCAAATAAGCTCTTATGGTGATTGTTGATTAGTCCCACACATCATCTTGTGTAATTTGGTTCATGCATCCTAACAACTGCTTTGACCAGGGCCGAAACTAAGATTTTTGTCACCAGGGGCAAGACAGTAATTTGGCGCCCCCCATGTAATTCCCCTGCAGTAGTGCCCATATTGTAATGCCCCCATAGTAATGCCCATATGTTAATACCCCCATAGTAATGCCCCTGTAGTGCCCACCATACAGTAATGCCCCTGTAGTGCCCATGCTCCCATATTAATGCCCCTGTAGTGCCCATGCTTTCATAGTAATGCCCCTGTAGTGCCCATGCTCTCATAGTAATGCCCCTGTATTGCCCATGCCCCCATAGTAATATCCCTGTAGTGCCCTAACAGTAATGCCCCTGTAGTGCTCATGCCCCCACAGTAATGACCCTGTAGTGCCCATGCCCCAATAGTAATGCCCCTGTAGTGCTCATGCCCCATTAGTAATGCCCCTTATTGCCTATGCCCCATAGTAATGCCCCTGTGGTAATGCCCCTGCCCCCTTAATAATGCCCCTGTAGTGCAGCTTATTAAAAAAAAAAATACTTACCTTGAACCCCGCTCCTGCATCCAGCGTCGCGTCCGGTCCGCCGGCTGCTCCTTGGAACTATGGGGGAGATGTCATGACGTCTCCCCCATAGTGCCCGTGGGGAGAGCCGGAAGCTGGAGTTCGGGAGAGAACTCCAGCCTCCGGCTCCGGCTACACCGCGTCGCTGCAGAGAAGGAGCCGGGCGCCCGCTGGTAATAAATATTACCAGCGGACGTCCGGCTTGGAGCCTCTCTGCAGCGCCGGGCTGGAGGTCACTGGCACCAGGTACAGCGGCTCACCCGGTGCACGTGCACCTCCAGCCCCCCCCTAGTTGCGGCCCTGCTTTGACTTAACAATGGTATTGGACTTTCTTTCATTGACACAAAATATCAGGTCTGGTCAGGTGAGGACAGCTAAATGCCAAGCATGCTATAAGGGTGATTTGATTGGGCAAGAGACTTTGGAAAAGAGAAAGATAATGAGCTCATACTTAAATGTTAAATTTGAGGTACTGTAGAGTTGGGACATCCAGGTGCATTTGTGTTCTAAATAATAGCAAAACCCGCTTTTTGGACGACCATTATCTTCATTGGGCCTGATTCTGAGTGGCAAGTAATTCTGAATGCAAAAGGTTACAATGATTCTTAGCATACTGTGCATGTGACACAGCCTGCACAGGCATCCTAAAGTTTTTACAAGTGATATGCATCTCGTTCACATCTCGGTCACTTTTTAGTTGCAGCTGGATGGCCATTACTGAATGGCAATGGGGCGTTCACACATAGAAGACATTTTCCGCGGGTGTGCTATGTGTATGTGCACAGACTTGCATCCTGTTCTGAGCTGTGCGTGTGCAGAGATCCATCAGATTCTGTCAGATCTCCCACATCCAGACTAGAGCTGCTGCAAATACTGGTACGAGTGTTGACAGCTGCTCTCACAAGGGGGCGTGCAGTAAGAAATATACACCCAACTCTGGAATTGCACCGCATTACATGCGATTCAGATCCATTATCATTAGTTTCCCTACAAGTACTGTAATAACTGTCAAAAACTTGCCAGAAGAAAATGTACACGAATACAGGGATCATTGCCGAAGTTTATTTGAATTTGAAATAATTATGTTGCCGACACTTGCTTGTCAGTTACAGTTCATTTTACATGATAGCAAATATCTATGAGACAACAATGTTACTGTCATTGGACCACTGATGTGCTCCTATATTTTTTTTGGGGGGTGGGGGTGTAGGGCAGAGCTGTAACTAGACTTTTTGGTGTCCATTTTTTAAATAGGGACATAAGATAGTGCACCTGAAAAAGGGCCATGGCCTCATGGGGAAGAGCCAGGGAAGGGATAGGGGAGGCCAGGAGATGCTGGGGATAAAAGAAGAGGAAGCTACAAATGAAAATGATAATAAACAGGAACATTAACAGGCCCAAACAGCGCCCAACCATGGCACAGGTCGCACTACCCTATGGGGATGCGTTTAAAATCAGATGGAGGGGATTCCAGAGGTCAGAATACATGCGCCGGAATCCCAACACCTGTCAGAATCCCGGCGCAGGCATACCGTTCGCTTGAATCCCGAAGGTTACTGGGGTTTGGGGGAGGGTTAGCATTAGGGTTAGGCACTAGGGGGAGGGTTAGAGTTAGTCACAAAGTGTCAGTATTCTAACCCTGTCGGGATGCCAGCATCAGGATTCGCTTCTGTGATCACTTCACTTTCTCTTTTGGCCAGCTGCAACACTACTGCATATGTGCTGACATCCAGCGGATTGTAGCCCATAGGCTAATGTAGCATTACCTGCTGAGGCCAAGTTCCAGAATGCTTTGCATTGTGAATCTTGGTTAATCTGAAAGCCTTGCGGCCCCCACTGAAAGCTGTTGGAGCTGCTTCTGATGTTGGAAATGGAGGGACGGCAGCAGATATCGGAGATAGGATGAAGGTTAGACAGAGTTGCCTACCCTCCCGATTTTCGCGGGAGTCTCCCGAATAAAGGTGGGAGCTCCCGCAACCCCGTAAAGTAAGTTGAATCCCCCGCATTCCCTCTGCCCTGTCTAAAAATCCGGACTGCGCATGCGCGAGTCCGGAGGTAAAGGGGGCGGGGCCCAAGCTTAAGACGCAGGGGCGCACTCACCGGGTGCAGGGAGGCAGGAGTGTGGCTGCTGTGAGGTCTCCTGGGCACACCTTCCCCTGCTCACAGACTGCTGCTGGGAGAGACTGATGCTCCCAGCATTCCCTGGCCAGCCTGTGATGACAGAGGACGGAGGGGGGAGGAGCCGACGCCGGAGGACACTGAAAACAGAGGAGCTGCCTGAGCCTGAGACTGTGAGTGTTAGAGCTCACTGCAGCTCCTGCCACATGTATAACTCATGTCAGTGCCGTGGGGGAGGGAGGGAGATCTATTACTGTGTGTTTGTATGTGATGTATGTGTAGTAATGTGATGTACAGTATGTGTGGGTGTAGTAATGTGATGTATGTGTAGTAATGTGATGTACAGTATGTGTGGGTGTAGTAATGTGATGTATGTGTAGTAATGTGATGTATGTGTGTGTAGTAATGTGATGTATGTGTAGTAATGTGATGTATGTGTGTGTAGTAATGTGATGTATGTGTAGTAATGTGATGTATGTGTGTGTAGTAATGTGATGTATGTGTGTAGTAATGTGATGTGTAGTAATGTGATGTGTGTGTGTGTGTGTAGTAATGTGATGTATGTGTAGTAATGTGATGTGTGTGTGTGTAGTAATGTGATGTATGTGTGTGTAGTAATGTGATGTATGTGTAGTAATGTGATGTATGTGTGTGTAGTAATGTGATGTATGTGTAGTAATGTGATGTGTAGTAATGTGATGTGTGTGTAGTGATGTGATGATGTGTAGTAATGTGATGTATGTGTGTGTGTAGTAATGTGATGTATGTGTGTGTGTGTAGTGATGTGATGTATGTGTGTGTAGTAATGTGGTGTATGTGTAGTAATGTGATGTGTGTGTGTGTGTGTACTAATGTGATGTATGTGTGTGTGTGTGTAGTAATGTGATGTATGTGTAGTAATGTGATGTGTGTGTGTGTGTGTAGTAATGTGATGTATGTGTAGTAATGTGATGTGTGTGTGTGTAGTAATGTGATGTATGTGTGTGTAGTAATGTGATGTATGTGTAGTAATGTGATGTATGTGTGTGTAGTAATGTGATGTATGTGTAGTAATGTGATGTGTAGTAATGTGATGTGTGTGTAGTGATGTGATGTATGTGTGTGTAGTAATGTGATGTATGTGTAGTAATGTGATGTATGTGTGTGTGTAGTAATGTGATGTATGTGTGTGTGTGTAGTGATGTGATGTATGTGTGTGTAGTAATGTGATGTATGTGTAGTAATGTGATGTGTGTGTGTGTACTAATGTGATGTATGTGTGTGTGTGTAGTAATGTGATGTATGTGTGTGTGTGTAGTAATGTGATGTATGTGTAGTAATGTGATGTGTGTGTGTGTGTGTAGTAATGTGATGTATGTGTAGTAATGTGATGTGTGTGTGTGTGTGTAGTAATGTGATGTATGTGTGTGTGTGTGTAGTAATGTGATGTATGTGTGTGTGTGTGTGTAGTAATGTGATGTGTGTGTGTGTGTGGGGAGGTGAAATCTTCATATGATGTGTGTGACTGACTGGGTGTCTGTGTGTGAGAGACTGTGTGTGTGAATCTATTCATGGGATGTGCTGAGACTGTCTGTGTGTGACTGTGGGGCCCATTTATTAATGATCGCATTTTGCAATGCGATCAGGGCATGCAGTACCGCCCCTGATCGCATTGCAAAATGCGATCCTATCTGCCGGATGTATTATCCGGGACATGCAGGGAGACGGGCTCCGAAAAGAGCCCGTCCCTGCGATGTCTCCGGAGGGCAGTCGGGGCTTCTGCGCATGCGCAGTCCCGCGGACTGCACATGAGCGGCGCCGATTGCCGGCGGAGGGATCTGGCAGATCCCTCCGCCGGCTGATATGCGGTAAGTGCCCATAGGAAACAGCGGCTAACGCTATCTTCTTTAGATAGCGTTAGCTGCTGGGGCCAATATCGGGAATGCTTCGCATTCCTGATATTGATACATTTGGCAGCATCGCATCCCCCATAGAAACCTATGGGGGAGGCTGCTGCCGGCGGCAATGGAGGGATCGCAGCAGGTATCTCCGATACCTGCTGCGGTCCCTCCTTCATACATTCGGGGGATACTAAGTATTTGAGGTAAGCCCCCGAAAACAGGTGTTTTCGGGGAATTTACCTCGAATGCACTTTGATAAATGGGCCCCTGTGTATGAATCTATTCATAGGATGTGTGTGTGTGTGTGTGTGTGTGTGTGTGTGTGTGAATCTATTCATATAAATGAATGTGTGCGTCTGGGGGGGAATCTATTAATGTCAATATGGAAGGTTAGAGATGTATTAATGTCAGTGGGGGAGCTAGGGCGTCAGCTTATAGGAATATATACGCCCATAGGTGGTGTTAGACATGCCCTTTGGGTGGAGCAGACCACGCCCCCACAACGGCGCGTCGCATTCTGCAGCCATCTACAATCTCCCTCAAAGTAATTTTCAAAAGTAGGCAAGTATGAGGTTAGAGAAATAGGTTAACAGAATAATGAGAAAATGTTTAAAGGCAGAAAGGTACTTTTGACTTTGAGGTTTAGCATCATTAATGTATAATCCTTTAAAGGCACATCATAGTAACTGTTATTCTGGGTATACACACACATCAGTTGATCGGGGAATATATTGTATGCCCTTCAGCAGTGTGTACCAGCGATATGTCATTGAACAACATCATTCACAGACATATCGAGTCAGCTGTGCTGCACAGCCGACGGCAAATATATCTGTCCATTGTGCTGTGTGTCTGGGCAATCAGCCGTCTGTCCGCACACTTGCAGCCGCGGAGAGAGAGTCACATCGCGACCCATGGCCAGAGGGGCCCTGTGGACAGATGGAAGATGATGGTTGTTCAGTGTGTATGAACAACCATCATCTGCAGATTTATCTGCTAGATTTGTACCCAGCTACTCTGTTACTGCTCGATAAGCAACTGTTACTGTTACTGCTGGATAGTGTTTGCTTTCTTTTTTTTGCTTGTGATTACAGGTGTTGATAGAAGTATTTTTATGAGAAATCTTAGGACCAAGGTACATGGGTGTTTTCTCACTGGGTGGTTTTTTTTTTGTTTTACATCATTGCAGTATATTTTACACCATCAATGAGTTCTGAACAAATTGTCTATCTGATATGTGGTTAGGCTTTCAGTGCCTTGTTTAAAGTGACAAAATGTAAATAACTCAATTCATTTGAATTTATGTCAAATAGCTGAGCCAAAAGAAAGCATTGTTGTCAACTTTAAGGACTTACATAATTAATGAAAATATTATTTTTGTTCTATTTCATTAGGTTGCAGAACTGCCCCAACTGATTTGGTTTTTATCCTAGATGGCTCATGGAGTGTGGGTCCTGAAAATTTTGAAATACTTAAAAAATGGGTTGTTAACATTACCAGCAATTTTGAAATTGGACCCAAATTTACTCAAGTTGGAGTGGTTCAGTACAGTGATCATCCTGTTCTTGAAATCCCACTTGGCAGACATGAATCCATTGAAGATCTTATTGGAAGAATGCAAGCTATTGAATATTTAGGTGGGAACACACGGACTGGAAATGCAATTCAATTTGCAGTAGACAAACTGTTTGCTAGGTCTCTACGACCTTTAACCAAAATCGCCATTGTTCTAACTGATGGCAAATCTCAAGATGATGTTAAAGACATAGCGGAGGATGCAAGAAACAACAAAATTAGTCTTTTTGCTATTGGTGTGGGCTCAGAAATTGAAGAAAGTGAACTAAGGGCAATAGCCAATAAGCCATCCTCTACATATGTGTTTTATGTTGAAGACTACATTGCAATATCAAGAATACGTGAAGTCATGAAACAGAAGCTGTGTGAAGGTAATTTGTTTTGTTGACTATAATATAAAAGAATATAATTTTCACTTTACAAATTTATCGATGTTATGGAAAAGCAATCTTTTTAAATATTGTGATTCTAATTATACTTCTAGTAATAAATAGTAAAACAGGACTTCACTTTGCAATTAAAGACATGGTGCAGTGATATTAATGCAGATATGACACAAAAACATTTTAAGTTACAAGTAAACAAAAGCTTTCAACTTTTTATAAAACATACTGCAATATACAAAAGAAAAATTGCATACAGCAGTAAGTGTACAATTAGTTACTTTTTCAAAAACTGAAGAACAAATGTATCAAAAGTTAGACAGATAAAAATAATGTATATATATTTTTTCAAGATTAATTTACTAAAGGTATTTATTAGTTTTGTTTCTATCCTTATCATTACACAAAACAGTTATTCTTCATTCTACCAACTACCACTACCTATTATCAATCATGTAGTGAAAATTTAATGGAGTTACTAATTGTACATATTGTGTGAACAATATAAATACCTAATAATTATCAATAAATACAGAAAACTTTAAGTGGGGGAATTCAATTAGCTCCTATAATTTTTCTGGCAGATAAAATGGGACTTACCATGGCTAATTGAATTCCTCCCTTAGTATGAAATTAATATTGTACATTGGACCAGGATTGTTGAGTCTCAGGGTCAAACCATGTCTACAGTATGCCCGGTATACGTTTAGGAAGCCGGCGGACGGAATGCCGACCGCCGGCTTCCTGACAACTTAATCCCGACAAGGGACGAATGACAGGCGTCTAAATCTAGACGCTTGTCATTTTACCGACGCTGGGAGTCATCCCAATCGAGCTGATGCCGGGCACCGCAGCGGACAGCCGCGGGGGGTAGGGTTAGGTTTAGGGCTCCGGGAGGGACTTAGGGTTAGGAACCCCCCGGGAGGTTAGGGTTAGGCTAGGGGGAGGAAGGGTTAGGCACTCTCGGGGGGAGGTTAGGGTTAGGCACCCCCCCGGGAGACAGGTTTAGGCGGCAGGGAAGGGGGGGTTAGGTTTAGGCACTTAGAGGGGGGATTAGGGTTAGGCACAGAGGGGGGCAGGTTAGGGTTAGGCACCCTAATGGAGGGTTAGAGTTAGGGTGAAAAATAGGTTCGTTTATACTTACCTAGGGACGATCGAGATTTCCTCCTCTGTTGGCCAGCCGCTGTCGGGATTTGAACCGCCGGCCACCGGTCCAGCGCTAATTCATACCGATTCCGTATGCCCAAGTCCTGTCATTATGAGGGGCAAATCTCTACATTTCTTTGTCACAGGATAGTCATGTGCTGATGAGTATGTCTTTTACTCTAAATAAACAATTTTGGATCCTTAGGGGCCTATTTATGTTCATTTATATTTTTGTTCAGAAATATTTAGAAAACTTTGACAACTGAAAGTGGCATTGGTTCCCAGAGGCTTGCGCCTTCCTATGGGAAGGAGGTCCATGTTGCAGAGATAAATCCCTCTGCCCCCACTTCAGCCCTGCATCCCCTGCAGCAGTGTGCATGTGTGAACTTAGGTCATGTATATGCATAACTACTGCCGAGTCCATCCCCGTAGTGTGAAATTAGCAGTGGAATAATCAGTGCTAAATATTACAGAGCTTGCTGTAGCCGTCCTTGCAATGGACAATATTGAATTCCTCTGGTATTTTGTATCCACAACGGCGAGTTGGATACTTAATTATCAGACTGTGATCCATGTACAATTTCTCTATTTGGAGGAAATAAATCTAGATTACAGTTGAAACAAATAATTTGGATGCATGTCACATGGTATTATGTTCTCCATGTACTGAAAATCCACTTATCTTTGACATAAAAAGTTGCTCCTGCTTTGCCTGTTAACATTGTGAAGCAGGAGGCAACTACCGCAATGTTTCAATGTTTACTAAAACTAGCCCCGTCGAAGACAGTGAATGTAAAGTAACCCCCTCGGCGGTGTCAGCAGAGACACTTTGCTAGTCTTGACAGTGCAGACTCTCCCCTGTCACCTCTGGTCTCCTGTCCTGTGCAGCTTCAGTTCAGTAGTGAGATTTTTTTTTATTTTTTACAAACTTTATTAACAACCGGTCAAATGTGACAGGGCCTGCTTCCTGGAAGTTCCTGCTTGTCGTTAGTCATGGTAGTAAATAGATCCCCTTCAGAAGATGTACCCTGATGTCATCAGTTACTGTCCAACGTCATTAGTTACTATCTACGTGGACATAGAAGGGGAATATAAACCTGTGGCAAGCAAAGTGTGCCAACGTGCTCGGAGCATGGCAAGAAAAGTGAGCCCGCAAGGGGACAAATTTCTTCTTTTGGTGTCCTTTAAGGGCATGGAACAGCACTTTCTCCCTCACTCCATGTCAGGTACATCTACTGAATCGGAGCTATACACTACCATCTTCATATGAGCAGAAGCAGATACCAGCAGCTGGAGATGATGAAGCCAATGCTGGAGAACACAGTTCACAGTAAGTGACCTCTCCTTTTAGTAATAACTTAACCTATGGTGCCTACAGCATGGCAGCGCTGATATTCTAGAAATTGCTTTAGGGATTTTCTATTTTTTTTTTCATTTGGCCCCTTTATCTCCCCTCAGTATATGGACCCTCACGTTTAATTTTATATATAAAATTAATTTGCCTGTTTTTTTTGGTTTATTTGTCTATCTGTCTGGTTATGCATTCGGATTCCCCTGCACCGATTGGGATAACCTGGGGAACACTTTACAATGGTACTGGGAACTACTGTAATGTCTAGCTCAGATTGTGGGCATACATATGCCAGGCTGAGAAAACCCAACCAGTTTCATGGGAAGCAAGCTTTATCAAGGGTACTCTAACAACCAGTCTCCAATAAGTTGCAGGTACCTTCAATTCCTCCTGCATCTTGAGAACCTTGATACTGTAGTACTAAAGCCTAAGTGATAAAAACTCCGTAAGTACAGTAAAAGACAGACCATAAAAGGCACAGACTGTAAAATGAAGCTTTATTTGAACTCTTTTGTGTCCACTTCATTAAAACTTTCTCAATAGCAAAGCCCCAAAATGTCCAAAGAAACATAAAAATATAAAAGTGTCCATATATCCTCATCTTAAGCTGTTGTTGTTCTTTCAAAAGGTCAACTGAACCCCACCCCCCAAAAACATATATTTTTCTTTGCTGTATTCTAAACACAGACTGAAAAATATCTTTGTGTCATTGTCATATGCAGCCCTGTTCTCGTGAGTTTATTTAATTTCACAAAATCAATGGAATTGCCTTCTTAAATACCTCTCCAATATCACTGCAGGGGGCACACAGATACATCAGAGATGAATGATGATATGATTGATATCAGAATGTGGTTGATCTTACTTAAAGGCATCTTAAAAGTAAAAACATTTTAGAATATAAGTGATTGTTCCTCCATAATAGCAAAAGGGCCTTCTTCCGACACAGCATTGTAGACAAAAACATTAGGTGCAAATTATATTGAAATGCTATGGCTACGTGTAAGTACCTATTTATTTTGTTTAAATAAGATACAAAAGTACAACTAATAGATGGCTGCATCATGCTTATTATAGAAACCTCTGTGTAACTGTTGACCTTTACTTGATGCATCTGCATTTTGCCTCTGTATTTTTTTTGCCATCTTGAAATTAAAAATAGATTGTATCAATCTTCCATGGTATAAAAAGTGGATGGTGGGGTTGGAGAGCAAAATCACTCCAACCAATATTCCCTGTGAGATTTTCTACAATCAACCCTCTTTTCCAGACAATGACAATTGTAATATTCTAGTAACAAACAAGGGGTTTTATGTATAAAACAATGACAAGCGTGGAGAAGTGGACCAGTGGAGAAGTTACTCATAGCAAGCAATCAGCTCCTACCTATTATTTTCTAGACTGTACTTGATAAATACTACTTCAAAACTGATTGGTTGCGATGGGCAACTTCTCCACTGGTCCACTTCTCCATGCTTTTTACTGCTTGATACATACACCCCATTGTCATTTGGCATGTCCTGGTTAATGATATATTAGTCAAGGTTATTTATTGTAGTGCTGTTACAATGTGAAATGTCACATTAGCTGTATATTTGTGGAAAACTGCTTTAGTATATGTTAACAGCATTATTTTATATGGTAAATTACAAAGATTACATATTTATTATTTACCTACTGAAATCTCCATGTTTTCCAGCTTTATACATCTGTTTTATTGCTGAACAGACATATGTAGGAAGTACTTCGTTTATGGAGTTGAATTTCATTGTTTAAAACATGTCTTTAAACTGTGCAAATTATTATTACACAGAATGACCTTTAACATATTTTTGTTCTTGTTTTATGAAAAATAAAACAGGAGTAACAGGTGCAGTTACCTAATAATAGTTGTACTTGTTTTTGTAAATGTGGTCTGATAATTTTACAGTTATATTCACTGTAGTTTACCATCAGCTGCCCTTTATATTTGTCCTCTATAATGTAGTGCAACTTCTATTTAAGGAAACATAATGAGACACTGTCAAAAGCATTAACACTTGAATTGTTTTCTTTACATATTTATGGACATTGGTCTAATAACATTTGCCATCATATTTTTACAGAGAATATTTTTATTTGAATTGTTAGAACAGTATTTCCTCTACAATATGCCAGAAACGTAAATGAGACATAGGCATTTATTTCATTCCAGATGAATGTGCCAAATATTTCTTTACAAGATTTTTCTTAGAGAAATTCTGAATACATTTGGCAATGCCAATTTTATATATAAAACATTTTTTACATCATTTGTATTTAATATTAAAGTCACATAAGAGGACTGACTTGTATGAGAACTTGGAATTTACTGAATTTTGCCCAGTGACTGCTCAATAGATCAGATATTACAGCAAGAGGACAGTCCAGGCAGGTGAACAGACTGATCAATGTGTTCCTCTAGATATTTGGACTATGAATTGAAGAAATAAGGTCATGCAGTGCATATTTTTTGCATTAATGTGCATATACAGTATTCAGGTGCTTATGGCTGTTCCAGTTTCATGAAGCACAGAGACGATTTATGTGACAATCTATTATTATTATTTACACTAAGGGCCCTCATTTGTTGGTCACCCATTTAATTAATTGGCAAGTTTCCTTTTTCTCCCAAATTAATGCATATTGGAGCCTCATTTACTATATATATAACCCTAAAGTGTGGTGCACCTGTCACTGCCAATATTGCTTTTTACAGCATTCTGTGTTTACTGCTGTAGAGGATGGCATTGAACTGGATGTTACAAACTCACGGGTGGATAGTGGATGCGGAATCGGTATGTAATGCTGGTGGCTGAATAGTCACCGGATCAAATACCAACAGCGGAAGACCGACGGTTCGAAATCCCAATGGGGGGATGGTAAGTACCCTAACCGTCCCCTAACCCTACCCCTCCCGTAATGGTGCATAACCCTAACCTCCCCCCTTAGTGCCTTACCCTAACCTCCCCCGTTGGTACCTAAACCTAACCCCCCCTTCCCGCACCCTAAACCTAACCCTCCCAGGGGAGTGTCCAAGCCTAACCTCCCCCTGGGGGTGCCCAACCCTAACCCCCCCATCACCTATCCTCACCCTAAGCCTTATCCTAAATCCCCCCAGGGATTCCTAAAGCTAACCCCCCTGTGAATTTTGTTGTGAGGTTAATGGTAGGCATTGGGATTTCGATGCCTATCTTTAGTCCCATGACAGGCTTTTAGTGTTGGGATTTTGGCGGCCAGGGTAGCGGCCGCCGTTATGCTGACTACATCCCGTGGATGCTAGCCTGTACTTCGGGACTGGTGAGACCCAATACTGAGGCACGGAGGCTAATATGCCGGCAGTATTCATCAGGGACCCCCACAAGGAGGTTTGGACTTAGCTGCCTCCGACACACAGGTCGCAGCCCTCAGACTTGGTTCCCTAGTACAGGTGCTGTGAGCTCTGGATTGAAGCAGAGTACGATGAAGGCATTCAAACATGGTCAACTAGACAATGCCAGAGATAAGATGTAAACAGGTCACGGAGAATAGCCAAAGTCAATGCCGGATATCAAGCACAATACCAGGGAGGAGACAGATCAGGTCACAAAACCAAAGTCAGGTATGAGCAGTAGGGATCACTAGAAAGCTGGAGTATGGTTTGGGAGCCTATACTCTTGCAAAGGAGAAGCTGCCAGACTTTGTCTTATATAGGGCTACTTGAAATTTGCTACCCACAGTGACATCATTTTTGGCGCCCTTGTGCCTTTAAGTAATTTCTTGAGCGACGCGTGCAGCCCTGTGGGAGCCAAGACCACAAGGAGGAGCTACAGCTGGCAGCATAGAAGGAGCTAGGGACTTCAGCTGCGGGCACTGGGAACTCCTTGCCCACTGCTCAGATGCCGACCAGCAACGCTGGACCTGGTGAGTGAGTTCCGGGATCTGGAGTGCTGTGACACTGGATATGATTAACTCAAAGGCTGGAAGTGCAACAACCTATTGTCAAACCATATGAAAAGTAAAAAGCTTTGTATTTATCTCTATATAATAAAGATATTGTTGGATGTACCATTGACTGCATTTCACCAATAAAAGTACTGTATTGCCAATTTATTGAAAACAAAAATACATTGTAAATATATATAACCTGTATCGTTTACATGGAACATGAGAGTGGTAGGCGGACAAGGCAGAGGTGTTCGTTCTGCTATAGTATGACTACTTGTATAATCTGGTAGCCCAAATCCAAAGTGTCCCTCCAAAATTATGTTTGCATTGACTGGGCTGGTCATCTTATGAAAATAGAACAAGACAAGACGAATGCAGCCCCCTGTAACTTTATCCTAGCCAACTGGATATACAGTGATTGGAGTAGAGATCAGCAACATTTTCAAAACTGCTCAGTGGAACATTTGCCTCATTCCACATTTGGAAATAGAATTTTGTATGTTTCTCTGGTGGAATTTAGCCTTACACATTCCGCATGGCATGCCACCATCAACAACACAAAGCAGTATTCATTTAAACTGCCGCCTCAGCTCCATTTATAAACTAAATTCTGTGATGTGTAGAATGTGGTATTGGCAAATACAGTGCGGAATGCCAAAACAAAAGCAGAATCCAATGATTGTATCTCTGGAACGAAACGTCCCACCATGGAAATTACATTTTGGGAAAATTTCCGCCACAAGTTTGTTCACTTATAAAGTGATGTAATGCGGTATGGACCATGGGACTAACAAGTATTGCCCCTGCCATTGTCATATCTACACGTAATTGCCAGTACCACTATTACAGTAGATACTGTCCAAACGTTTACAATGTCTATAGAATTAGTTATCCTCTGAAAGCATTTGAAGTAACATTTTTGCCTGTTTTTTTATCCCAACACACTGAATCCTGCATCTGTTTGCCATCACACTGAACATTTTGAGATTTACCAGTTTGGTTTAACAGATTGTTTATAAGTGAAGTATTTATTCAATAGTCTAGTGAAACAAAACCTTATTTTTATTATTTTAATCTTAACATCCCAAATTCAATTATTTTTATTTTCAAACATCCCTCTTTAAGATCTCTCTTGGATATATGTTTTAATAGTACTCTTTATTAAAATGGGACCTAACACATTGATATACTAATAATGAACTGTTGCTGCAAAAGTAAATATTGGCCTGCACATTTAACAAAATAAAAGTGAAAATTCAACCCAGGTTATTTATGTTCATATTTATTTCACATTTTATTCCAACGATCATTTAATTACTAGCAGAACACAAGAAGCAATTCTCTTGGCACAAAAATCACAAAACTGAAAAGTTAGGTTGACTAAACAATACTTTTCACTATTGTATGCAGTACATTCCAGACACAGCTTATTCCTTATGGCAAACAGGAAGATCTTAAGTAGTGTCAGATTGCAGGATACCAGGCCAAACAGTAAATAGACTTTAGTTATAAGGTGGAGACAAGGAAAAAAAAGTTGTTTTATGTGGCACACATTTTAAACTGGAAATACACAATAGTACATTCCAGATCAATTCTGTCAATGGTTTTGAGACATTACTATCAAATATTGTACAATGTCTATTAATAAAATAAATGTAAGCAAACTTGTCATGTGGATCTTGTATCAACTTTCATGGTCAAACCTGAAACCAAGCAAAAATTTTTTAAATAAAATAACATAGAAACAGAATTTGAGGGCAGATAAGAACCACTTGGCCCATCTAGTCTTGCCTTTTAAACTGTTTGGTAACCTCAACCCTATGTGATCCTCAGTTCTTTGTAAGGATATTCTTATGCTTATCCCAAGCATGTTTCAATTGCTCTACTGTCTTAGCCTCTATTTCCTCTGATGGGAGGCTCTTCCACTTATCCACTACCATTTCTGTGAAGTCATTTTTCCTCAAAATTCCTTTGAACCTACCTCCATCCAGTTTAAGTGCATGTCCTTGTGTTCTAGTACTTCTCTGTCTACACTCTTGCATATTTTAGTGTCATCTGCTAACTTTCCCTTAAATACCATTTACAAAATGACCAATAGAGATATTAAAAAGCACTGGTCCAATTAAAGATCCCTGGGTTTCTCAGCATTGAGGACACCATTAATCTTGACCAAACTTGCAAGGAACCTCCACCATGCTACACTGTTGCCTGCAGACACTCATTATTGTACCACTCTCCAGCCCTTCGGCGAACAAACTGCAGAAACCAGTGGGACTCATGTACACCCATCTACTGTTCGGAGAAGTCTGTCCAGAAGTGGTCTTCATGGAAGAATTGTGGCCAAAAGCCATACCTTCAGTGTGGAAACAAGACCAAGAGACTCAACTATGCATGGAAACATAGGAACTGGGGTGCATAAAAATGGCAGCAGGTGCCCTGGACTGATGAGTTAACATTTTAAACATTTGGCTGTAACAGAAGGCAGTTTGTTTGTCGAAGGGCTGGAGAGTGGTACAATAATGAATGTCTGCAGGCAACAGTGAAGCATGGTGGAGGTGCCTTGCAAGTTTGGAGCTGGATTTCAGCAAATGGAGTTGGGGATATGGTCAGGATTAATGGTGCCTTCAATGCTGAGAAATACAGGCAGGCAGGGCTGCCATAAGAATTTGTCGGGCCCAGGACTGACAAAATAGGCAGGGCCCGTTTGCCCCCTCCCCCGCTAAGTCTCATGAGCCATGGCTTCCCTTATCGCTAACACATATACAGTATACTGTACACACACTAACATCATACGTGCCAACTCTCCCTCATTGTCAGGGAGACTCAATCTCTCTGACTCCCTGAAGAGTCTAGTAATCTCCCTGATTGCACCTTACCCCCATTATGAAGCTGTTATAACAATAAAAAAACAGAGATGTATATACATTCAAATAGTATACATTCAAATAGTATAATTTCCTGGTATTGGTTATCAGGCACAATGATCCCTATGGCTACATGCATTTCCCGAAAAGTATCAGTGTGTTTTCATCAACAAATAGATCTTACTAACTGCTTTGGGGCTCATTTACATTTGGATGTAAGTCAGTTTTATGACACTCCTCTCAAATGTAGCAGTACACGCCCACTTTACCGCCACCCTCATAGGTGTTACTTTCATTGGCCCTCATTCAGAGCCGTACGCTCTGAGCAGAGCGCACGCTCTGAATGAGGGCCGGGCTCCATTTTCATGGAGCGTCCTCCTGGACGCTCGTGCATTGTGATGGTCGCGATGGTCGAGACCATCACGACCATCGAATTTGCGAGCCGGAGCCTGCGGTTGAGGTTTTCAACCGCAAGCTCCGGAGTGATTTTGGCTCTATCAGAGCCAAAATCACTCCCACTGACATCGCTAGTGATGTCAGTGGGCCGGCTTCTGACGGGAGGCGTTCCCGTGGGAACGCCCCCGTCAGGGAGGCACGCCCCCGGCACGCCCACCAAAGGGGGCGTGCTGTCAATCAACATTGACAGCACGCCCCCTTTGATCGGACACAACGAGCGAAGGACTTTCCTTCGCTCGTCGCGTCTGGCGCATGCGCACGACAGAGCTCCCTCCGTCGTGCACATGCTCAGTCCATAACATCGACCCACTTGCGAGCGGACAGCCGCTCGCGAGTGGGTCTGAATCAGGCCCATAGTCTCCCTGAAATGCTTTTTCAAAAGTAGGCAAGTATGATCTAACATACATACACATATACACATACATACACATATATACACACTAACACATACATACACACACATATACACACACACTAACACATACATACTAGGGGTGAGCGGGTTCGGATTTCTGAAATCCGAACCCCCCCGAGCCCCCCCGATCCGAGTCCGATCCGAGTCAGGCTCGACTTTTCCCGCCTGACTCGGATCTGAAATCGAGGCAAAACGTCATCATCCCGCCTTCCGAGTCTCGCGGGTTTTGGATCCTATATAAGGTACCCGCGTCGGCGCCATTTTCTCACTCGGCTGTGGACAGTGAAGAGGGAGGGTGGGAGTTAGGGCTGTGTAGTGTAGTGTAGTGTAGTGTAGTGTAGTGCTGCTGTTGTCCACTACTTCAAAGTCCATAGGGGCTGGCTGTGTTGTGCTGTGCTGCTGTTGTTAATAGGGGCTGTGTCCACTACTTCAAAGTCCATAGGGGCTGGCTGGACTGTGTTGTGCAGTCAGTTCTCCATAGGGGCTGTGTCCACTCCAAAGTCCTGTGCAGTGTCCCAGTCCTAAAGGAGTGCTGTAGTGTTGTCCAGGGGGTGCTCTGTCCATCAGGGGTGCTCCCCCCAAGTGCTAAAAATATAATATATTTTCTGTGTTTGTGAATTGTGTGCGCAGTAGCCGCACGTGCATCAACAAAGTAGTGCCAAGCGTGCGCCTGTGTCATAAGTAAAGGGCCGGCTGGCTTGACCGTTAAGGGTGCTGTAACCCCCGAAAGTACACTCCAGTCCAAACCAAAAAAAAAATTATTTTCTGTGTTTGTGAATTGTGTGCGCAGTAGCCGCACGTGCATCAACAAAGTAGTGCCAAGCGTGCGCCTGTGTCATAAGTAAAGGGCCGGCTGGCTTGACCGTTAAGGGTGCTGTAACCCCCGAAAGTACACTCCAGTCCAAACCAAAAAAAAAATTATTTTCTGTGTTTGTGAATTGTGTGCGCAGTAGCCGCACGTGCATCAACAAAGTAGTGCCAAGCGTGCGCCTGTGTCATAAGTAAAGGGCCGGCTGGCTTGACCGTTAAGGGTGCTGTAACCCCCGAAAGTACACTCCAGTCAAAACCAAAAAAAAAATTATTTTCTGTGTTTGTGAATTGTGTGCGCAGTAGCCGCACGTGCATCAACAAAGTAGTGCCAAGCGTGCGCCTGTGTCATAAGTAAAGGGCCGGCTGGCTTGACCGTTAAAGGGTGCTGTAACCCCCAAAGTACACTCCAGTCCAAACCAAAAAAAAAATTATTTTCTGTGTTTGTGAATTGTGTGCGCAGTAGCCGCACGTGCATCAACAAAGTAGTGCCAAGCGTGCGCCTGTGTCATAAGTAAAGGGCCGGCTGGCTTGACCGTTAAAGGGTGCTGTAACCCCCGAAAGTACACTCCAGTCCAAACCAAAAAAAAATTATTTTCTGTGTTTGTGAATTGTGTGCGCAGTAGCCGCACGTGCATCAACAAAGTAGTGCCAAGCGTGCACCTGTGTCATAAGTAAAGGGCCGGCTGGCTTGACCGTTAAGGGTGCTGTAACCCCCGAAAGTACACTCCAGTCCAAACCAAAAAAAAAATTATTTTCTGTGTTTGTGAATTGTGTGCGCAGTAGCCGCACGTGCATCAACAAAGTAGTGCCAAGCGTGCGCCTGTGTCATAAGTAAAGGGCCGGCTGGCTTGACCATTAAAGGGTGCTGTAACCCCCAAAGTACACTCCAGTCCAAACCAAAAAAAAAATTATTTTCTGTGTTTGTGAATTGTGTGCGCAGTAGCCGCACGTGCATCAACAAAGTAGTGCCAAGCGTGCACCTGTGTCATAAGTAAAGGGCCGGCTGGCTTGACCGTTAAGGGTGCTGTAACCCCCGAAAGTACACTCCAGTCCAAACCAAAAAAAAAATTATTTTCTGTGTTTGTGAATTGTGTGCGCAGTAGCCGCACGTGCATCAACAAAGTAGTGCCAAGCGTGCGCCTGTGTCATAAGTAAAGGGCCGGCTGGCTTGACCGTTAAAGGGTGCTGTAACCCCCGAAAGTACACTCCAGTCCAAACCAAAAAAAAAATTATTTTCTGTGTTTGTGAATTGTGTGCGCAGTAGCCGCACGTGCATCAACAAAGTAGTGCCAAGCGTGCGCCTGTGTCATAAGTAAAGGGCCGGCTGGCTTGACTGTTAAAGGGTGCTGTAACCCCCAAAGTACACTCCAGTCCAAACCAAAAAAAAAATTATTTTCTGTGTTTGTAAATTGTGTACGCAGTAGCCACACGTGCATCAACAAAGTAGTGCCAAGTGTGCGCCTGTGTCATAAGTAAAGGGCCGGCTGGCTTGACCGTTAAAGGGTTCTGTAACCCCCAAAGTACACTCCAGTCCAAACCAAAAAAAAAATTATTTTCTGTGTTTGTGAATTGTGTGCGCAGTAGCCGCACGTGCATCAACAAAGTAGTGCCAAGCGTGCGCCTGTGTCATAAGTAAAGGGCCGGCTGGCTTGACCATTAAAGGGTTCTGTAACCCCCAAAGTACACTCCAAACCAAAAAAATATATATTTTTTGTGTTTGTGACTTGTGTGCACTGTGGCTGCACGTGCATCAACAAAGGAGCAGCGCCAAGCGATCGCCTGTGTCCCATAAGTAAAGAGCCGGCTGGCTCATTTCTTAAAGGGTGGTGTAACCCACAAAGTGCACTACTCTCCAGCAAAAATAAAAAAATATTTTCTGTGTTTGTGTGCGCTTTAGCCGCACGTATATATATCAATATAACATAAATGGAGGACCAAACTTTCTCCGATAAAAATAAAATAGGGAAAGATCAAGAACCACTTCCTCCTAGTGCTGTTGCTGCTGCTGGGAGTTGTTCATCATCCCAGAGAGGAAGTAGGAACATCACTACTTTTACTAAACAATTGACCCTCCAACAGTCCCTAGCGATGAGGATGAAGTACGACAGCAGTCATCCTGAAGCAAAACGTATAACTGAGGCCTTGACTGCTATGTTGGTGTTAGACGTGCGTCCGGTATCCGCCATTAGTGCAGTGGGATTTAGACAATTGATGGAGGTAGTGTGTCCTCGGTTCCAAATCCCGTCTAGATTCCACCTGCATCCTCAAAGCAGCAGCGACAAGCATGCGTCTGTCTGTTAAAGGGTGGTGACAGCAAAGTGTGCTACACAAACAATTAAAATATTGTTCTTTTTTTTCTGTCTTTGTGAATTGTGTGGGCTGTAGCCGCACCTGCATCCTTAAAGCAGCAGCGACAAGCGTGCGTCTGTCTGTTAAAGGGTGGTGACACCCTCAAAGTGTGCTACACAAACAATTAAAATATTGTTCTTTTTTCTGTCTTTGTGAATTGTGTGGGCTGTAGCCGCACCTGCATCCTTAAAGCAGCAGCGACAAGCGTGCGTCTGTCTGTTAAAGGGTGGTGACACCCTCAAAGTGTGCTACACAAACAATTAAAATATTGTTCTTTTTTTTTTGGTCTTTGTGAAATGTGTGGGCTGTAGCCGCACCTGCATCCTTAAAGCAGCAGCGACAAGCGTGCGTCTGTCTGTTAAAGGGTGGTGACACCCTCAAAGTGTGCTACACAAACAATAAAAATATTCTTCTTCTTTTTTCTGTCTATGTGAATTGTGTGGGCTGTAGCCGCACCTGCATACTTAACGCAGCAGCGACAAGCGTGCGTCTGTCTGTTAAAGGGTGGTGACACCCTCAAAGTGTTCTACACAAACAATTAAAATATTGTTCTTTTTTTTTCGGTCTTTGTGAAATGTGTGGGCTGTAGCCGCACCTGCATCCTTAAAGCAGCAGCGACAAGCGTGCGTCTGTCTGTTAAAGGGTGGTGTAACTCTCAAAGTGCTCCAAAAAATAAAAAACTATTTTTTTAATGTGTTTGTGACTTGTGTGCGATGTAGCCGCACTTGCATCCTCAAAGCAGCAGCGACAAGCGTGCGTCTGTCTGTTAAAGGGTGGTGACACCCTCAAAGTGTGCTACACAAACAATAAAAATATTCTTCTTCTTTTTTCTGTCTTTGTGAATTGTGTGGGCTGTAGCCGCACCTGCATCCTTAAAGCAGCAGCGACAAGCGTGCGTCTGTCTGTTAAAGGGTGGTGACACCCTCAAAGTGTGCTACACAAACAATTAAAATATTGTTCTTTTTTTTTCGGTCTTTGTGAAATGTGTGGGCTGTAGCCGCACCTGCATCCTTAAAGCAGCAGCGACAAGCGTGCGTCTGTCTGTTAAAGGGTGGTGACACCCTCAAAGTGTGCTACACAAACAATAAAAATATTCTTCTTCTTTTTTCTGTCTTTGTGAATTGTGTGGGCTGTAGCCGCACTTGCATCCTCAAAGCAGCAGCGACAAGCGTGCGTCTGTCTGTTAAAGGGTGGTGTAACCCTCAAAGTGTGCTCCACAAACAATAAAAATATTCTTTTTTTTTTTCTGTCTTTGTGAATTGTGTGGGCTGTAGCCGCACTTGAATCCTCAAAGCAGCAGCGACAAGCGTGCGTCTGTCTGTTAAAGGATTACATCGGTGACAGCATCCAAGTAGGCATGTCAGACAGTCCGTACCTGTACTGGCAGGAAAAAGAAGCAATTTGGAGGTCCCTGTACAAACTGGCTCTATTTTACCTGAGTTGCCCCCCCTCCAGTGTGTACTCCGAAAGAGTGTTTAGTGCAGCCGGGAACCTTGTCAGCGAAAGGCGTAGGAGGTTGCTTCCACAAAATGTGGAGAAGATGATGTTCATAAAATGAATGATCAACTCTTCCAGGGAGACCAGCCTCCAGAACGTACAGAGGGACCTGTGGTTCCAGCAGGGACGAATTAATACTCTGTGAGGATGAGGATGTACACACTGAAGAGGGTGAGGAATCGGTGGATGAGGAGGATGAGGATGACATCTTGCCTCCGTAGAGCCAGTTTGTGCAGGGACAGATAAATTGCCAGCTTGTTTTGTGGGGGCCCAAACGAACCAATCATTTCAGCCACAGTTGTGTGGCAGACCCTGGCGCTGAAATGATTGGTTTGTTAAAGTGTGCATGTCCTGTTTATACAACATAAGGGTGGGTGGGAGGGCCCAAGGACAATTCCATCTTGCACCTCTTTTTTTTCTTTGCATTATGTACAGTTTGGGGCCTAGTTTTTCAATGCCATCCTGTCTGCCACTGCAGTTTCACGCCTAGATGGGTCACGTGTTTGTGCCGCCCACTCGTGTCGCTTAGCATAGTCATCCAGCTACCTCGGTGCAACCTTTTGGACATAAAAACACTATTGTGAGGTGTGAGGTATTCAGAATAGACTGGAAATGAGTGGAAATTAAGGTTATTGAGGTTAATAATAGCATAGGAGCAGAAAAACCTACAAATTCTGTGATTTTAGCTGTTTTTTTATGCTTTTTTTCAAAACAATACAGATCCAAAACACAAAACCCAGAACCCAAAACACGGAAGGGTGGTTTTGGCAAAACCAATCCAGATCCAAAAAACGAAGAAAGATCCAGATCCAAAACCAAAACACAAAACACGAAAAGTGGCCGGTGCACACCCCTAATACATACACATATATATACACACAAACACATACATACACATATATACACACTAACACATACATACACACACACATATACACACACACTAACACATACATACACATATATATACACACAAACACATACATACACATATACACTCTAACACATACATGCAAATATATACACACTAACATATACATACGCAAATATACACACTAGCACATACATACACATATATATACACACACTAACACATACATACACATATATATACACACTAACACATACATGCACATATACACACACTAACACATACATACACATATATACACACACTAACACATACATACACATATATATTCTCTAACACATGCATACTTATTACTTACACTTTTGGGCAAAAGCAGGTTGCTGATGGGGGAGGGCACCTCACATCATTAGGCCCCACCCCTCCGTCGTGATTCACGGTTTGTATGGGGGTGAGGCATACTGCATTGACTCCACCCCCCCATTGTGGTCCGAGAATGAGGAGGGTATTCACTCCATTGTGGGGGGTGTAGTGTGCGCTGTACAGCGGAGGTAGGAGCAGACAGGGGCCCCCTCCTGTTCACAGTGTCTGGGCCCAGGACTCTAGTCCCGGCAGTCCCCCCCCTGATCTTGGCCCTGCAGGCAGGTACTTATCCATCATGCAATACCATCAGGGAGGCATCTTATTGGCTCAAAATTTATTCTGCAGCAGGACAATGACCCAAAACATACAGCCAATGTCATTAATAACTATCTTTAGTGTAAAGAAGAACAAGGAGTCCTGGCTGTGATGATATGGCAACCACAGAGCCCTGATCTCAACATCATCGAGTCTGTCTGGGATTACGTGAAAAAACAGAAGGATTTGAGCAAGCCTACATCCACAGAAGATCTGTGTTTAGTTCTATAAGATGTTTGCATCAACCTCCCTGCCGTGTTCCTTCAAAAACTGTGTGCAAGTGTACCTAGAAGAATTGAAGAATTAATGCTGTTTTCAAGGCAAAGGGTGGTGACACAAAATATTTGTTTGATTTACAGTAGATTTCTCTTCTGTTCATTCACTTTGCATTTTGTTATATCTATGGATTATGGATAACACTGATTTAACTCTCAAAATGGAAATAAAAATTAAACTCTGCTGGCATAAAAAATTTTTTCACCTCTAGTATTAAAAACATTTAATAAAATGCCACAGAAATTATATTGTTACAAAAAAGCAAGGTGTTGGGTATAGAAGGTAGTGATGTGTTTGCAGGGGTAATTAAGGATGACCAATCAGAAGCCTGATATTTATCTTTTGGATCGATATGGGTTCTACATCTTTGTGAAAACACTTAAAAAAACGTGGAAATAAAATTGATCTTTTCCGGGATTGATACTATTTCCACACATACGAAGTTGCATAGTGGGAAAAGGATATGCATGCACAGTTGAAAAGAAATAAGAAATGGTCAAGTATGCGGAGTGGAGCAAGAGATGCTGGCTGGACTTTAAGGTAAGAATATCGCTGCCATAATTGTGTTTTTTGGATAACCAAAAACTCGCGATGCTTTAGACATTAAAATTGATTTTTATATTCACCCATATTTTCCCGAGTTTTACATGCACCTGAGGTATGGTTTTGGATGCAAGGGCTGCAGATGTGCCCACTTTAGAACAAGACGAGGTCACAGGCCCTTCAGAAATGTGACCACATTGTACACTGGGCCTGATTCAGAGGCCTTCGCAAAAAGCGAGCGCTCACTCTGAATCAGGGCTGCCGCTTTTTTTTTGTCTGGCCTCCTGGCCGCTAGCTAAGCTGTGAGTAACCACCCACAGCTTTAGTGGGTGGCCAGGCGATGGTCGCGACCATCACGGACATCGGGCTTGCGACGAGACCCTTGTGGTAGGGTCTCATTCCCGCAAGCCCCAGTGAACTTCCTGGTCTAATAGAGCAGGAAGTTCACTACTGACATCACGTGTGTCAGTATTGAACAATATGTCCTAAGTGTGATGTCAGTAGGGCCGCCCCCAAACGGCAGGCGTTCCTTCGAGAATGCCTCAGTTTGGCTAACCACCCCCCTCCCCGCCTACAAAACGGGGCGAGCTGTCGATCAACATCGACAGCCACCCCATTTGTAGCGAGCCCCGGAGCAAAATAATTTCTCTCTCGCTACAGGGCTTGCACACGTGCAGAGTGCACGCGACGCGTGCTCACTGCTCGGCCATTGATCCGCTTGTGAGCGCAATGCGCTCCAGAGCGGGTCTGAATCAGGCCCACTGTTTCCTTTATGCATTTTATATTTATCATTGATTTAAATTCTGAGATATATCTCATACAGCAGAAACAATCGCTTATATTGACAAAAACAATGTACATTATTAAAACAAGAACACTGGCACGAGCATATTCTGTGCCAGGGAGCTGAAGGGAGCACCAGTCAGTGTGTGTGGGATGTTAGCAAGCAGTCAGTCACAAGCAATTTGCTAAATCCAACAGCCATCATCACTATAATTCGGTATTTGCACCTGCCCCTGTCCACTCACCAATTACCTGTCTATTCAGGACGTATTTCCATCTTTTTCTAAATCAGCATGGGAATGCACTTAACTTACAATGCCCTCGGACAGAATGCCTCTGTCCCACACCAAACTTTCCTTTCAGTCGTAAGCCTCTGGAGATGGCAATAACTGCTAAGAAGTTGTAAGGCTGAAAATGCATATACTGTATATGTGTGCACACAAAGAGCATTGGTAGAGCCGATTTGCACAATCTGACTAACTGAATACTCACTCAGCAGCAGCCCGCCCCTATGTGCATAACATTTATACAGAGAATCTGAGTGAGTAGATCTTGAGATCAATATGACCGAAATGTTCAGAGCTGATCCGCAAAATATTTGCCCTGTCTCCATAATTTGGCCTATTTTGAGAGGACCCTGACCAAACCTCTGACGAGAATGATTTCACCACCGTTGTCCCAGCTATACTCATTCCGTAAAATGTGAATTTACAATTAACATGTGGAATGGCATCCAATAGAATAGCAAAGAAAAAAGCAGAAAGTACAGTATTGCATTGCTGGGAGAAATGGTCTTGATTTTTGTGAAATAGTGATTTCTCTCATCCTGACAGGCAGACAATGAAGTTAGTCAGATAGTGAGGTAGAGCAAATTAGCTAAATGGGAGTACTAAGGGTGCTACTGTAAGTTGCTAATTGAATCTTTGTGTTTGCACCTTCAATATAATATCCATTTCCTAACTAAATTTGGAGTAATAACAATAGATATGTTATTGCTTTTATACAATGAAAATAACCTGCTTCATATTATCTTTCTTAAATAGCTACAAAAATTGCACTTTGTGAAGTACACCACAACTACTATCACTTATTTCAGTATCTTCAATATATCATTCTAATTATGGTAAAAAAATGATGCACAGTAGGAGTGTAAATTATAACACATATCTTTCTCATTATTCAATATTATCCAGTAGGCATACTACTAATTACTGGACTTATATTACTGGTGTAATGTCTTTGTAGCATGGTTGTTTAATAAAACTCATAATTAATATGTAGATCTTATCCATATAAGTGTATAATTCAGTGGTTCCCAGACTGTGCTTCACGGCACCCTGGGGTGCCTCGGGACACTTCCGGTGGTGCCTCAGGTTGGTGGTCCAGCACCAAATCAAATTCTTTATGGTCAATGTAATGTAAATATGTGCACAAACAGAAGTATAAATCTGCCTCCATCACATAACTGAGCCTAAGGATGACAGGTAAGCACAATTTACTTCACTTTACTACTTCACTACATTTTTTTGAGAATTTCTCAATAACAAACTTTTGGCTTAAGGAGGCCATGAAAACAATGCTGATACACTAGGGCGCCCTGATTCAAAAAAGCTTGGGAACCTCTGGTATAAAATTAAATGTGTGCACAATAATACAAACAATCTTTCTATAACGCAAAGATACCAGTGTGATCTTCAAAGGTTCCAGAGGATAATTTAAACTGTCACCGTTTTATTGTTTATAGTGAGCAATGCATTTTGTTTGCTTTTTTTTCTAAACTTAATAGGTTATCCAGATCCTCCCTTTTCGGAAGCAGTTTATGGTCACAGTAAGATCCGTAAAGGTATATTGCACAAACTAGCTTGGTTTTCTGGAATGTGCATGAGCACTTTTTGAAAGAGTTTTAAGCTATGGCAAAATATGGCTCATTTAATAACATATCATTAGTGCATATCTGGTGCTAAACTGTAACTGCAGATTTGACCCTATGTAGTAAAGAAGTTAAAGTTCTAGAACATATTTTTACCATTATAGTAGGTTATTGTGTACAAATCTGCATTTCATTTTGTAACATATTTGCATTAAAAAAGTATCTTAAATGAGCTTTCATTTATGAACAAGTGTCAGTAGCTGCTTTTTGAGTGTTTTCTAAAAGAGGAAACATTTCCTCTTGCTTTCTTATACATACTATTCTATTTTCATTAAAAGGCCATACATGTTACTTTTAATGAAATAAAATAGAAGTGCTGTAATTTTTTTTTATATATGTTGCATGGAAACTCCCTTTGAATACTGAAACATAATAATGTTGCAAGGAATTTAGTTACCAAAACATTGCATTATTAAGATTGCTTGACATGGCTGTTATAATTAATTATTACACAGTGCACTGCTTTTTGGTTGAGTGACAGCTTAGCCTTAAATTATGCTTATGCTTTGAAAGACATGTACTACGGATACAGAGCTGTGAAATTAAGTGAATGAATGAAAAAAAAACAAGAAATATGTCCTATATTTTCTTATCGTAATTATCAGAATTTACAGAACACTGTAAAATTATTTAATATTTAAAAATGTGATGAAACAGTATGCCCATAGGACCAAAGATTTGGTATCTTGATTTTGTAGAAATCATTCTTTTGATACAGTATCATTTTACTGTATGCTGTACCTGTGTTTTCTGTTGCTTCCATTAGTTTGGTTACATTTGGTTTATTCATCAGATGTTCTTTTCTGTAACTTTGTGGCTAGGTTTAAGTGCATTAAAATAAATATACATTGTAAGGGCAATTTTTCATCCAGGGAGAAAAACTAAAAAACTAAAAGTGGAATATACAGAGCAATGTCGGATTGTCACAAATTGATTAAATGAAATAACTGATTATGTTAAAGAGTAAAGAAATTCTAGTACAAAATTTGTTAAGCTTAATGACATATGAAAAAATTACTGAAAATTATATTAAGTACAATGTATAACAGAAAACATGAAAACGTGACAAAAACAATTATTAGAAATAGAGCTTTCTTACAGAAATAAAATAATATTTTAGCAGATTTATTGCAGAAAGGAATATCAATGCATCATAATCATCAAAATATACAGAGATGTAGACTATAACATATAAAAAACAATTTATAATTAATTTAAAAATATTATAAACATACTGCATAGGTGCCTTGTTTCTAAGCCACTGTATAGAGGATGACCACAATATAACATCGAAAATAAATTACTTGTCTTACTAACCAAGCTCTGGTAATCAGTGATCAGTTTATTTAATTTAGACACTACATGGTCAATCCAATTAGGTGCGAACTGCGATTTGCAAGTTGCTATTTTCTCTTCGAATTCGCATAGCGAATTCATTTTGCAATCCAATTAGCAACTCGCACTGAATCATTCAGCCTGAGGGTCTGATTCAGCAAGGATAGCAGTTGCAAAGACACACGCAATCAGTTCATTAATTCGCATTGGGCATGCATCGCAGTGTGTGTGCGTGAACTAGCAGTAGCAATGGGAAATGCAGAGGCTACGCAGACCCTGAGCACAGGGAATGACAGGAAGTGCCATTTGTGGGTGGTGACAGGGGGTTGGTCGGGCGAACTCAGGCGTGCCAGTGCGTTGGGACGGCGTTGCAGGGGTGTGCATAAATTATCCATTGCAATTCCATACTCAGACAGAGGCCTCATAGCGTGACCTGAAGTTAGCAATTCCTGATTGAGGTCTGACCTGCCTTAACTGTGCGTATGGATCCGAAGTTACTCGGTGTTACCGATTATTTCGCTTTGTTGTCTAAGTATACGGATGTGTGTAAGGGGAAGTGGGGGTCCTTATGATAAGCTATGATCGCAATGCGTTTGAAAACATTTCATCGCTAATATTAGCAACCGCAGTGCGTGCATTCTAGCAGAATAGCGATCCTTGCTGAATCAGGCCTTGAATTCGCATCTTTCCATTCGCACCTCCCTGAGGGTGAGAGCAGGAAAGAAAAATCTTTATTTTAAGGTTAAAATGTTGGGACACTGTGCTGAACCGCTTGGACACCCCCTCTAATGACTAATTAGGTAATTGGAAATATCCAATTAGCTTAATTAGTCCAATAATTACATATAATTTTTTGGGGTAAAAAAAATTGTCCTCAAATTACCTCAAAATCAACTTTTTTGTTAGTTTAGGCACCCCAAACTTACTTACAATATTTTTTTAATTGAAAAATAATTGTTTTTTATAATTTTTTTCAAATTTTCAAGGTGCGCTCAAAGTACCCCCAAATCACCTTTTTTCCTATTTTTTTTTGCACTTTTTGTTTAATTCTTTTGAGATTAAACAAAAAAGGTTTTTTTTTATAATTTTCTTGCATTTAAAAAAACAAAAACAAATCAGCCATTTCACACAATTTAAAAACCTACAGTACCTACCTAATGCCCACAAACCGCCTTCTATTTTTTGGAGAAAATAATTTTTGTAGTTACATTGGGAGTACATTAAATAGGGTGCAAGTATATTTTTGTGTCTATAAAGAGCAGTCTTAAAAAATGTTAAAAATACACCTGGTGCAGCCACCTGGAATGTTTAAAACACCTGTCCCATCCATAGGGCCCAGCAAAAAAAATTACATATCATTATTAGGTCGAATTGAGTTAAATAAAAAAAATATTTTCCTAATTAGTCATTAGGGGGGATGTCCAAAGCGCTCTGAACCAAGTTCCCACATTTTTAGACAAAAATAGGGGTTTTTCACATTTTTTCCCCTGCTCTGAGATGGTGAAAACAGTTTGCCGTTTTTTATCTATGGAGTTTTCGCACATGCAAAAACTCCGGCTATATGATTGCACGATACGCATTTTTGTGTGAAAAGTTTGCACCTGCGAACGCTTTCCGCCAAATGTGGCTTATCGCGACTAATTGAATCTCACCCAATATATTAACTAAATAGTTGTTGGTATAAATGTGGGAGGCAGCAGCAAACGTCATACAGCATCTAGACTATTTAAACAGTATGGGGTCAATTCAGTTATTGGAGAGGGCCATAATGTCCTGGTGTTCCGACCATATTTTTGGCACCTCTCGGCAATGGAGATTTTTCTTTGCACTCCATAGAGGAAAATCTGCGATGTTGGTGGTACCATAATAAGCTGTGACGCGCACACATCATGACCACACCATAGTTGTTAATTGAATTGCCCCGTGTCTTAAGTCAAGATGGCAATAGCAGCAAGCAAGAATTATTTTTGCCCATCAAATTGTTTGCATGAAGATCTCTGTTCATCCTGATAGGACAGGCAAATGAATATAGTATGTTTAGCTTTATAAATCCTAATATTGCATATCAGTTACAGTACATATGTAGTTACATTGGTTCAAAACTTGTGCTAGCAGTGTTTATCCAGGGGAACACAAAACAAATCACCAGCGTGGGAGCTGCCAATTTCTCTTCACAGTCTGAAAAAGTCTTTCCTGAATAAATAATATTCTGATTAAATTTCTGGATCAACCACAAAATCTTGTTTATTCTTTCTTTACAATGGGAACACACCATTCCCTTATATAATATGGTTGTACATGTCTGAACCCTTTCAAGTTCTGCTATGCTCTTCTTGTAGACAGATGTCCAAAAATGTACTTCATATGTTCTCTGGTAAGTGACTTATATATCTGTCAAATTATGTTTGTACCGTGAGCATCTATCCTACTTTTAAGGCATCCCAGGATTTTATTATACTCAGAAATTTATTTTATTAGCCTCAGAAATTTATGTTTGACACTAAGTGCTGTCATTCAGCATACTTTAAGTGTATTTCCAAATCATTTTCCATTTGAGATTTCCCCAATTGGTTCCAACAAAGTCTATAAGTAGAAGAACATTACAATGGCCTAAATGCATAAACTTAATCTGGGTACACACCTGACCAATTTGCCAAACAAGACTAGGGACTAGACAATTTTTGAATCTTAAAAACAATTTGTGGAATATTAGGTTTTAACATGAATGCACTACATTTTCAGCCCGATATTCTACCGTCGGGTCCATCAAATGTTGAGCAGCATTCCTCATATCAGGACCTGATGGTTTGGGCCTGACTATCGCCATGTGTGCAGTGTACGCATCAGATACTCAGGCCGAACAGTAGGAAATTTACTTTTCGTCACAATTATTGTATAGTGTGTATCCACCTTTACACTTATCTACATTAGACTTGCTTTCCATTTTCCTGCTAAACTTGTTAATTTGGCCAATTTATGTGGCAGCAATATACTATCATCTTCTATGTTTTTTAAAATTGCATAGTTGCACAGTAATGCTGGCTACACACGGAACAATCTGTACCACCAACGACTTGAAAGATATATTTCAAATATATCTTTCAAAGATATATTTCAGTGAAGTCATCCTGCCACATCTCTGAACAGGCAATGTTGACGATATCGTCCAGATTGGCCTGCATGTACGAACGATCATAGATATCGTTATCGTTCATGCGGGAACGTGCATCGTTGGTCGTTCACTGCATAAAAATTAACGATATGAACGATATATCGTTGAACGATATTGATAGTGTTCATATCATTCAGAGATATCGTGCCATGTGTATGCACCTTAAGATTGAAAAAAAGACACATTTCATGAAATTAATAGTTTCTGAAATTTTATTTACTGTATGTTACTCTGTAGAAAAGGAAAACAAATCCCCTAGGTGTGACCTTGAGGATAATCTCTGTCTCCCAACATGTCAATCTAATAAATTCTCTGGATCAATCAAAACATACATTAGTTGCTGTCAGCTACAAATATGAACATTTTACTTTCAAGCCCATCTAAATGGACACAAATATTATAAAGGACAGGACCCAATACTGATTCCGGTGGAACTGATAACTAACTCAATAATACCCTTACTTTTGTTTTCTACCTACAGTTTACCCAAGTTGTAATAAACTTTGGTTTATTGTCTCACATAACTAATTTAACATGTCCACGGATCCAACTATAGAATTGTGACCTGTCTACCCTCCAAATTGGGTTAAACTTATAAAATACATTGCAGACTATCTTTTCCTTCAAGTCAAACACTTATTTGCAAAAGACAAAAGAAATACCTACATTAATGATAACCCTCAGGGCTGTAACTAGGGTAGTGAGACCAGTGCCATGGGACAGGGCACTGCAGGGCAGGGGGTGCTGTTTGGGCCTGTCAGTTTTCCTGTTTATTATCATTCTCACTTGTAGCTTCCTCTTCTTTTATCCCAAACACTTCCTGGCCTCCCCTATCTCTTACCTGACCCTTCCCCATGAGGCCATGGCCCTTTTTCAGGTGCACTATCTTATATACCTAATTTAAAAAAATGGGAGGGGGGGTGCCAATGCTCTCTCTGGCACAGGGCACCAAAAAGTCTAGTTACGGCTCTGATAACCCTAGCATTATTTTTATGAAATAGAAAACTTTGTATAACTAATATATCAACATCTACAAATGGAGAGCTTGGAGTTTATGTATGTTTATTTATTAACTTTAATACTATGTACAAACTAATTTGAACTTATGTTTACAATATGAATTTTTTACACAATTCTGTTCCATCCCGGGTTATTCCTTTGTATTGAAATTTTATCATATAAAATTAAAAATCTTCTTTCCTTCTATATGCAATTCAGATGAAAATTTGCCAAATATATTTGGCCATCTCTAATCAGATCCTGACTTCAAAAAGTTTGTTTTGTTATTTTAGGCTTGATGATTAGTCACATTTTTATCATTTATAACTTGGGCCACTGACAGTAACTAACTTTCTGTTTGCACTGCAGAATCTGTTTGTCCAACAAGAATTCCAGTGGCAGCTCGGGATGAAAAAGGATTTGATATACTTTTAGGTTTGGGGATGAATAAGAAAAAAGCTAAGAGAGTTGAGGGTTCCATCCCTAAAACTAAAGCTTATGAAGTAACATCACAAATTGATCTTACTGAGTTCACAAGGTAATTCAATCCTACTATGTACGTTATATGAATAATATCATTTGTGAAATATCCCCCTTATCTTCATCTCAATTATTAACTTTTCTAAAATTAATTTGGAGTTTACTGCACTGATTTTTAATTGATGACTAGTCTGATTGTAATCCTTATGCATATAAAAATAATATTTATAACATAAGTCTCTGACTCGTTATGCTTTGGATTTATGGTTAACCCAATAAGATATTTTTTTTATTTTGGAATCCTAAAATGTATTAAACTACATTTTAAAATTACTGTAAAAATGGAAGCTCTTGTGAGAAGGATTATATATATATATATATATATATATATATATATATACACAGTATGGACAAAAATATTTGGCCACACCTGTTAATTATTGAAATGGGGTGTGTCAATCAGACCCGTTACCACAGGTGTATAAAAAGCACCTAGCCATGCAGTCTCCATTTGCACACATTTGTGATAGAAAATGGGTCGTTCTAAAGAAATCAGTGACTTCAAGCGTGGTACTGTGATAGGATGCCACCTTTGCAATAAGGCAGTTTGTGAAACTTCATCCCTGCTGGATACTCCATGGTCAACCATAAGTGATATTATTACAAAGTGCAAGCATTTAGGAACAATAGCAACCCAGCATCGAGGTGGAAGACCACGTAAAATCGGGGTCAACGGGGTCAACGTCTGCTAAGGCACATGGTGTGTAAAAGTCACCAACGCTCTGCTGATTCCACAGCTGAAGAGTTCCAAACTTCCACTGGCATTAATGTAAGCACAAAAACTGTGCATCGGGAGCTTAATGGAATGGGTTTCCATGGCCGAGCAGCTGCATGCAAGCCTCACATCACCAAGTCCAATGCTAAGCTTTGGATGGAGTGGTGTAAAGCACACCGACACTGGACTGTGGAGCAGTGTAAACATGTTCTGTGGAGTGACGAATCATGCTTCTCTGTTTGGCAGTCAGATGGGCGAGTCTGGGTTTGGTGGATGCCGGGAGAACATTACCTGCCTGACTGCATTTTGCCAACTGTTAAGTTTGGTGGAGGAGGGATAATGGTATAAGGCTGTTTTTCAGGGTTTGGGCTAGGCCCCTTATCTGCAGTGAAAGTTGTCATTATCCTATCATTCTGGATATAAATATTTAGATCTAGGAATTGAATGCTCTCCTCACTTATACTATATGCTAACTTCACAACACTAGAAGAAGAGTTGTGTTCTTCTAATAGAGTGCGGAGACCCCTTTCCACCTCCTGCCAGAAGATAAGCAGGTCATCAATAAATCTGTAATACAAGATAACCTCCTTCAACCATGTTCCTTCACTGAACAACAGACGCTGTTCCACATCATGCATGAAGGCGTTGGCGTATGATGGGGCCACATTGGACCCCATCGCACACCCCGCCCTCTGCAAATAGTATTTCCCATCAAAGAGAAAGTAGTTACTCTCCAAAGTGAGCCACAATAGCTGTGTGAAAAATTCTACTGATGGACCTTTGTAAAAGGAGTTATTTGTAATAAGCTTTCTCACCACCTCCACACCTGCATTATGTGGAATGCAGGTGTAGCAGCTGGTTACATCAGCACTATACAAACACAAATTGGCAGGTAATTCCCCCAGAGACTCAAGTGACACCAAAAGGGTAGTTGTGTCCTTCAAATAGGAGGACATCTGTTGTATACAAGGATTCAATAGGGTATCCAAATACACTGATGTGAGCTGCTACAGGGACCCCCATGCAGATATAATAGGACGCCCCGGGGGGTCCACTAAGTGTTTGTGTATTTTTGGTAGAGTATAATATAACAACACCACTGGGTGTGTTACAGTCAGGGCCTTCTGTAATTCCTGTGTAATGGTTTGATGCTGGACCGCCTCTGTTAATAATTGGTCTAGTTCCTGTTTGTAGGAGCTGGTGGGGTCACCATGGAGCAATTCATATGTTGCTGTATCTTGTAACTGTCTCAGGCACTCCTTTTTGTATGTACAAAAGTCCTGCACCACCAAGGCCCCTCCCTTATCCGCTGACTTAATTATGATGTCATTCCTTTGCATTAAATCTCATAGAGCATTAATCTCTTCCCTAGATAAGTTCCCTTTGGTGAAAGAACCTGGGTCCCCAAGGTTACCCTCCTCTTCCAGGAGCCGAGTGAACGTTCTAATTGATGCACTCTGCGTTACTGGATTAAAGCTGGAACGTGGCTGTAATTTCTACAGCTGTAATGGTATTCCAGATTCTGCATCATCATACAGGGTTAATTTTCCAAAGTGATCCTTTAATCGTAAGGTCCGCTCAAAACAAAACATGTCCACCTTCCACTGGAATTAATCAATTTGCTCAGTGGGGACAAATGACAGCCCCTTAGATAATACTTGTTGTTCCATTGGTGACAAAAGGCATGAAGAAAGATTTATCACAGAATCCATTATTTGCATGGCGGTCTTCTGTTTGAGCCTCCTCTGATTCTGTTTCGCCCGCCTCCTTGGCCTGTGGCTGGACTGTACATAATAGAGCGAGCTTGTAACCATAAATGGAGTGTGTTCTCACTTAAAGTGGATGGAAGTTATTCCGTTTCACTAGCGGAGGTACTAGTGTCACCTGCCTCCTTAAATCTATAGAGATCACGCCTTTGTCGCTGAGGGGGAAAATGGTCATTATGTACTCGGGCACTGCTAAGCCAAGGATAGACCCTCCTCTGCTCATAATTGAGCTGAACTTTATATAATTTTTTTTTTTTAAGTAAAAAGCTCCCTCTTGTACTGCTCCATTTGCATATTGAGCTTCTCCACCCAGTTGTTTTTGGGATCATAGGTAAATATGATCTTGTGGTCCTTTTCAAATGTCTCCAGCTTCTCTTTGATAGAGTTAAGCTCCCTAGTGGATTCCTCTATCACCAGTAATAGGAGATCCGTGGAGCACTTGTTCAAAATAGCAATCCACCTTTGGCAGAATGCTACATTGTATCTTCCAATAGTGGGCATGTTTTTAATTCAGAAGCCATGTGGGAGTTGTTTGTTTTTATAATAATCTGAGAGACTAATCCCATGGTACAAAAAGTCTCATTCCTTCTGTCTTAGCTTTAACCACTGACCATATAGAGATTCCACTGTGGGAGCTGAATTACGTGGGCAAGTCGGAGAGGAAATATAAAGAGAGATTGGCACTGCACAGAAGTGTGATTCATCAAGCCATAGAATCGGGTCAGAGTGACCAGCCAGTGGCCAGGCATTTTTCACAGGCTAGATATTGCGTGTCTAACCTGAGGGCTATTATCATTGACCATGTGCCATTCTTAAAACGTGGAGGTAATAGGGGCAGGTGTTTGCTTCAAAATGAATCCACATGGATACATACTCTGGGCACTCTTGCACCCAGGGGTTTGAATGAAACCTTAGGATTACAGTGTTTTTAGTAATGATATTATTGTTAATTGGTGTAAAGATGCTTTGTGGCTTTGTATGTTTTTGGGTAATGTAACATGTAATGTAATGTTGGGGATATATGATTGAAACATACATGGGGCTCAATATTTGGATTTACCTCTTTACCCCTGCTCTTCATTTTGTATTGTATTGTTCGGTATAGTTGCCCGGAGCCTATTGTAGTTAATGTGACAAGGGGTCGAACTTTTGTTCACAATTGGCTATAGGGGGAGTGATGTAGTTAATGTGATGTCCCATGTAAGAGCTGTGTACCAGAATGCCTACAAAACACAGCTGTTTGCAATAATGCTTAGTTAATGTAGCTGTAAACAACTGCATGTGTTGTTAACGAGGTGCTGCTAATGCAGGTTGTAATGTTTTTTGTTGCAAGTTTTTAACATGCATTAATAAGTTGTTGTTGATTGCTTGGCAACCAGGGATTGCGCTCACGGGAGAGGGGGGAGGGGGCAAGGGCTGATGACATCACCAGATGGCGACGTGCTGTCTGGCCGCGCTGCTGGGGATCTTGTCGGCTGGCATCCCACAGGTGAGATGATCAGCAGTGTTAATTGGTTATTGGTGAGGGTATTTAAATGTTGTGTTAGTATTCTATGTACATTCTGCTTGTCCCTGACGAAGGGGTAACTCCCAAAACGTAGGAAATAAAGGATGATTTTACTGTGTGCTGCAAAGTCTCCAGAGTGCCTCCTTATTGGATTCTCAACATTTGGCTGGGACTCACAACCCTGGAGGACACCAGAGCATTTGTTTGATTTTAAAGGAGTGCCGGGTTTGTGAATGATCCGGCACTCCAAAGATCATAAAATAATGGCTTGGGTGCCCTCTGCTAGCAATGTGTGATGATAGATGGACAATGTTTCAGAGCCTATTGGCCCTTTTTTCTGTATTCCTTGAAAAAAGGACCAATAGGCTCTGAACCGTTGGAAATTGTAATACATGTTTGACTCGATGTAAAGTCTTGGAGTGCCACTGCATTTTGTTTATATATACTGTATATATATATATATATATATATATATACATATATATATATATATACATGCACTATATGGACAAAAGTATTCGGATGCCTGACCATTACACCAACAGGGACTGTAATGACACTGTATTCAAATACACATTCTTTAATATGGAGCTGGTCCCCAGTTTGCAGTTATAACAGTTTCCACTCTCCTTGGAAGGCTCTCTCTCTCTCTCTCTCTCTCTCTCTCTCTCTCTCTCTCTCTCTCTCTCTATATATATATACATATGTATATATATATATATTATATATACATACATATATACATATATGATATTTTCAAGGAAAGCAGCAAATATTTTTTTATTTTCCATTTTTCTTGAAAATTCTTGAGTGATGGGTTTACTTTGCACACAGTATTGCATATTTGTACAAAAGAATTATGTTTTTTACATTTTATTTTTATTTCAGAATCTGACAAATGTTTTTTTATTTTATAGAAATGTTTTTCCAGAAGGTCTTCCTCCTTCTTACGTCTTTGTATCCACTCAGAGATTTAAAATCAAGAAGAAATGGGATTTGTGGAGAATAGTTGCTCTTGATGGCACCATACAAGCTGCTGTTTCAATAAATGGAGAAGAAAAGTCATTATCATTTATGACAACCAGCCAAACAAATGACACACAAGTTATCACATTTGTTAAACCTGGAGTTAAGGTAGCTAACAGTACATTATTAACTGTACAATATAATAGCCATGATTGAGCTTCATAAGCATCAAATATTTACTGTACATATTACTCTGTATGCAGATAACCTTCTATAATATGGAGATCACCCTAGCCAGCATACAGTATATTCCATTAATTACACAAGTACATTATTTGGCTCATTTGCTGTATATATAAAATATAAGCAGAAAAATCACAAATTAAAAATCACAAATTATCTGGCTTTGATACTAGTAGGAAATAGATTTTTAATAGTTATTTAAAGATGGCATCAAGTTTTGGTGAATTTGTTCTCATCATGACTGTACATTTGCCTAAAGATTTTACTCTTTATAGCTGATAGAGTTCAACTATTAAAACCCAAACATTATGTACTTAATATTAAGATCCCCCCCTGTTGTTGATCCCATAAGAGGGTGGCAGCAGAATAAAGGTCAAGCGAAAAGGAATTAACTTTATTTAGAAATATTAAGTCTCAGTACCAAAACTGCTAAAATGTGACCTGTAATGCTTTTATTTTTGAGGATGAGCACTATATTGCCCTCAAACGTACATATACACTACCTAGTGTCATGTTTGACTTACGTAACTCCCCTACTGAGGGGGTGAAAGCTGACGTCCTGGGTTGAGGGAGAAATCGGAGGCGTGGGGCCTGTATATACGATCTCCTCATCCACGAATATCGAATGTTGGCGAAACCTGATCAAAGGAGCGGAGTCTAACCTGCTGGGAGGTGTTCACCAGTGACCCCTCCAAGCGGGATATGGGTTTAAGCTGCACCCAGCAGGCAGGTTGCGGCCCTTTGGTCAAGTATCCGATACCCACGGGAATAGAGATAATACAACAATGGCCCAAGAGATATACTTCAGGAAGATGTACAGCTGCACAAGGAGTTGGTATTTGCAATTGTACGCAGGTAAAGGGTTTTTGATGCACTGCTGCACAAAGAGGTGGCACTTGTAACTGCACACAGGCACGGTGTTTTTGACCCACTGCTGCACAAAGAGGTGGCACTTGTAACTGCACTCAACCAAGGTGTTTTGACGCACTGCTGCACCAAGAGGTGGCACTTGTAATTGTAAGTGCACACAGGCAAGGTGTTTTCACGCACTGCTGCACAAGGAGGATGGTACTTGTATGGTACACAGGCAGGATGTTCGGATGCACTGTTGCACAAGGAGATGGCACTTGTATGGCACACAGGCAAGATGTTCGAACGCACTGTTGCACAAGGAGATGGCACACAGGCAAGATGTTCGGACGCACTGTTGCACAAGGAGATTGGCACTTAGAGACTCGAGTGTATCACGATAAGGGAACCTGGAACGAGGTGAAGGCAAATATACGCAAGGTAGCGACAATGTTGCACATGCAACTTTCTGCTGTCCGGAGGCTGGTTATATACCCTGAGGTAGCAGATCATTGGTAGACAGCGTTAGCTGACAACCACCATGCTACCATTGGGAAAAGGATAGTCAGGTGATGAGGACTGTCATGGCTGCGTCCATGATGGCAACCACAGCAACCAAGGCACAGCACAGCTCATGGATTTCCACATGGCCCCTAGGCATAATGCTCAGCGTGCCACTCACTGCCGCACTTGACATCTGACCATACGAGGGATCAGGGGAAGCCAGCACTGGGGTGAGTAACGACTGATCCTAGGCCATAACCTGACACCTACTGTAGTCTTTGCAACCATCCATTTAATTTGGGAATATGCCTACATTGTGGAATTTTTACATTTTCCTCTAATATAGTGCTTGTTTTATTTTGATTCATAAAAAGAATAAACATACAATTACATTAGCAGCTGTTATGAGTTAAACTAATAATATTATAGAAAAAATTACTTAACCTCCAATACTGAGCCTAAGGGTGGGTACACACCTGCACGATATTGACCCAATTTGGCCGATTTAACCAAATCGGAATGTCATATCGGGCATATCGTGTAGTGTATATGCCTGATTTGCGTGCTCCCATGGTCACATGCGTTATTGTGTGATTGGCTGTTCTGCACAGCCAGTCACATGATATCACATGCGGCGCCATACATATTAATGAAGGACGGAACAAGTAATCATTCCATCATTCATTAAATCATGCAATCATGCGATGTCCAGGGTGAAGGCAAATCGATTGCCAGTCGTTTAGGTGTGTACCCACTCTAAGAGATGAATATATATTAAAATACTGGCTTGATAATAAATTTACATTTATTAGTAGCATGTTACAAATAGAAATTAAATTAGAATAATTAATTCTTCCGGGGGCACGGAGGAGACCTGGAGAGACCCAATGGGTGGGGGGATTTGGAGACCTTGCCTCCAAGTGCCAAGGACACTGTTACACCAGTGACTATATAGTTAAGCAAACGCCAGCGTTCAGGTATGAGGACATATGAGCTAAAATGTTCAATTCCATTTTGTGTCATTCTTTGGATCTAGCTCAAGCCATCTAATATTGGCTCTGAAGTTCCAAAAGGTTCAGTTCCGGGGCAACTACAGTTTTCCATTTATAACTGACTTTCCCTCAGTCTGTAGTTCAGCTTCTATGTGCAGGAATCTAATTTACCTCATGTGGAACACTGGCTATCTCAAAACAAGCTGCTTTTGGTCTCTGTTAAAACAGTATTCATACTACAGGTTGAGTCTCCCATATCCAAAATGCTTGGAACTAGGGGTATTTTGGGTATCGGAATATTCCATATTTTGGAATATTTGCATACTATAATGAAATATTTTGGGAATGAGACCCATATCTAAATACAGAATGCATTTATATTTTATATACACCTTATACACACAGGTGTACCTGCAGGTAATTTTATACAATATTTTAAAGAATATTTTTGCCTTAAACAAAGTTTGTGTACATTGAACCATGTACTATATTTGGGACAAAGGTCAAATTGAAAATTTCAAAGTATATGGCACTTGATAAATAATGTTATTTTAACGCAATATAGGTCTCTAAAAGAATGAAAAACTATTAACTTTGAAAAAAAATGTTTTGTCCTTTTCCCTAAAACAGATATTATTTAATGAAAATTGGCATCAAATACGAATTTTAGTTACAGAAGAAGATGCAACTTTATTCATAGATGGCCAAGAAATTGAAACAAGAAAACTATTTCCTGTTATAGGCATCTACATTAGTGGAAAAACTCAAATTGGAAAATACACTGCAAGAGAAGAAACTGTACAGGTGAGCATGGAACTGTGGGCAACACTGAATTTGAGAGACAGCTGATCTAAGATTCAGTAATTAACATAAGCTTGTTAAATCTTCTAACCTGGTATAGTCTTCATTATTCTTACCTATTAATAAATATATATTCTAAAACATTTATGAAGACTGTACTCATTACTAAATTATTTTCAATTGATTTTTTTCAATAGAGAGAATGACACCGTGTAAGTTGTAGAAAATCCATCAGATGATGGGGTTAAATTGTTTTGAAAGCATACAGTGAAATCCTTTATAATGTTTTTATTAAAACATTAGCGAGATATTGATAGAGTGAGATGCTGTGAGAGGGAGAGATAGAGAGTGAGTGGTTAGGAGTGAGAGCAAAAGAGAGAGAGAGCTTGAGAGAGAGCAAGAGCGATTATTCTTTATAATTGACAAAAGTTATACATGTACTCTCATCAAGAGTTAATATTAATAGTAAGGTTATATAATATGCAAGTAATCTTTAGCAAGTACCCTTCTTGTTCATACAGCACATATGTGGTCATTGTACACAGAACTTGAACTATAATGTACAGTAGAACATGGAAGACATTAAAGCAGCCCAGATAGAAGAAATTGTAATAGACTTAGAACCCAGAAGAAGGGAGAACTGACCTCTGTTGATTGTTACAAACTGGATTCTATCCATCCTGACCCCTCTCTTATTTAAATATCATAGAACATTAATAGTATCTTTGAAGTTTGTTGGCTAACACTGTTGTTGTCATTCTCTACAATATTTTTTTTCTGCATTACCAAAAAAACAACCTGTTAGTTTTTTTTTACTGTGACTAGCTAAGACAATATAAATAATTTTGTTACACACCAAATTACTGTCACTATTACTGTCACTAAGTTTCCGAAAGGAGCATAGCACTAGCTGCCTTACTGATTACAGCAATAACTACTTTTAAAACAACATAAAGTAGAACTGCATGTCCTGAAACAATGCCACAACCACACATTCCAGCTACTGTATAGAGAAGGCATGTTCAACTTGACTTTAAAGAAGAAGACTATTTGGTTTAGAATTGGGCAACATCTGGGGACTGCTAAAATCAAATGTATGGTCATTATCTGTGCTTACACTAAAGATGTATGAGTAACTGTGGGAACATTTACAAGAAATGCATTTTGCAATTATTTCGACAAAGTAAAAAGGCATTTAATCAAACATGTTACCAAATTACCATTCTATTTATTTATCTCTGTTCTGTAATTTCTATAGTAAACAATATTAAAATGTCATAACTATAAAAAACATTACTCTGCACACTTAATGCAGCACAAAAACACAATACTAGTAACAACTGTGAAGGTGCAAACAGCTTCTGGTCATGGGAGGATTCAGCAGCTAATACACAAGAGAACTTAGGTGACAAACATCCAGGAACTGATTGGAAGCCAACAGCTCAAGGTCAGTTTATATCAGCTATATTATGGAAACCGTTGCTTTCAGTAGCTACTCACAAATATTAAGCACCTCATGAATGTATATATGGAGGACTACAGCAGATCTCTCAATATTTGCCGCAGTTCCCTGTTTTCGATCGAAAAAGCAGCCCCCATAGATATCTATGGCACCTGATAAACTGCTCTGCATTCAGCTCAGGGATGCAAAGTGTTCTGGAGCTTGGCCCCAGTAGCTAATGCCATCTTTAGATGTTGTTAGCCAGAGTTAGCCAATGTAGTCTATGGGCTACATTACACAAAATGTCCAATAGCGTGTGTTTGGTAAGCACATGTGTGGTCAGAACTCAGAAGTAAATTGAGTGCATTAGTGATCACTTTACTTCTTACACATCGCAGGGATGGGTTTCTCTAACAGCCCCTGTCCCTGCATATGATTTATGGTAAATTCAGGAGAAATATAATTAATTCTTTATTACTGGGATGTGCGGTTATAAGAAAGTATAATGATCAAAACCAAATTCTGATGATTGATAAATAAGCCTCTATGTCTCGTACATGCTGCTTAAACTAGAGGTAGTAATTTTTTTAATCATTAAAATATTCTGATGAAATTACCTGCGTGTAAAGAAACGCGTTAGATAGCCTGGAATTAACTTGGAATCACTAGCATAGTGATAGCAGGGACCCAGAAACAGCCTTTCTACGGTTACCGACACAGGACCGCTCTATTCAAGGAAGAGTATATTATCAGTGCTAACTCAATTCTACCATCAGCGCCAATCCCAATCTGACATATACAGCTGATCGGGCTCCACCTGCCCTACCCAGGTAGAGACGTCGGTGCACACCAACGCTGCAAGGGTAAGCAGCGTGTATATCCCTTAACAAAAACGGTGTACTGGACTCTCACCGGGACAACCTCTGATTAGTGGGTGAGAATTTACACTCTTCTCCATGCACTGATGTGGATACAGCTGACATTAGCTATATACTTCCCCTATTTAAGTGAATACTGTGGTCACTTTTCTATTTATAACAGCAATCCTTTTTTTGTGCAGTGCAATCGGACAGTTTATAAAGAACATTGTGTCCTCCTCTCCAGCTTTGACGGATTCTGGACACTACATAATAAGGAGATGAATGTGTGGTTTATATTCACACATAAAGATTTTTATAGTCTTTGATTGTTATACTGGGACCCATGCATTTTTGTATATGCATACTATTTTATTGCTCGACCACTTTTTTAATAAATGTATCATTATTTGATCTACTTGCACTTGGAATTTATATTTATATATTATATTTAACACTGGCATAGCGCAGTTCATGAGTTGTGTTCTTTCCCTTTTCTGGTTTATTTATATAAAACTGCAGAGTTTTATATTTCTTGAACAGCTGCTTAGCCAGTTTTAAGGAAAACATTGATTTTCTTAATTAGAAGGCAATCAGCGCCGACTGTTTCCATCCTTTGTGAGTGCATTAGTGATCACTTTATTTCTTACACATTGCAAGGATGGGTTTCTCTAAGAGCCCCTTAACCTGCACATGATTTTTGGTAATTCATGAGAAATGTAATTAATTCTTACTGGGATATGCGGTAATAAGAAATTATAATAATCAAAACCAAGTCCTGATGATTGGTAAATAATATTCCTCTATGTCTTGTAAGTGCTGCTTAAACTAGAGGCAGTCATTTTCTTCTGACAATAGTGAGCTGTACATTTTTTTAATTATTAAAATATTCTGGGTTTACTTGATGTTATCCTGTCTCTCACTGTGTTTCATTTTAATATATACAGTCAGGGGTGTAGCATGTAGCCATGGTGCCATGAGCATGTGTTTGCTACCACCCCCCCACCCCCCCAGTGTGCCAGGTAGGGGGTGTGTCAAGCATGTAGGGGCAAATTAAAGGGAAATAAAAATAAACATTAGGGGTAGTATCAAACTAGGACATGGAGGGCTACATATATTCCAACCCACTAGAGTAATTCCCCCAATTAAAAATAAGCCACATAGTAGTGCCCACAATTCACATTTTGCCACACAATAGTGTATTTTATTCATGTTACGCCACAGTAGTGCCCCTTATTCACATTATTTTACACAATAATGGCCACAATGCATGTTATGCCATACATTAGTACCCAATAATTTGCATTATGCTACAGTTTTGGCTATTTTTTCACATGATGCTACACAGTAGTACCCACAGTTCATATTATGCCACAGTAATGTTCATAGTTCACATTATGCCACAGTAGTGCCCTTTATTCACATTATGCCTAACGATAGTGCCCCTTATTTACATTATGCCACAGTAGTGACCCTTTTACACATTATGCCACAGTAGTGCCCATTATACACATGCCACAGTAGTGCCCCTTATTGGCATTTGGCATCAGAGCAGTCAGATATGACCTCACCAGACTCACCACTCAGGTTTCTCCCAGTCATGGGTGCCACAGCCTAGGCTCTCAGCATCAGCACCCAGTTCAGGCCTCCCCTCAGCAGCAGGGATACAGACGCCCTGTTCTCTCCTCCATGGAAACCAGGCCAGCTGACATCAGGGTCAGGTTGGTAGGTGGGACCCACCTCAGAGGTCGAGGTGATGATGGGAGGGGACTGCCTCCTCCCTCCTTTTTGTTATTGCCCATGGCTCCACCCTTCATCCCTTCCGTTTAGCACCTACGCAAAGTACCGCCTCGGGGCTACATATTAATGTATATATAAATACATACAGTGTATAAATTTCTTGCTCTCCCCACTCACTTAGATCTTCTCCTTTCTCACACATATCTCCTCCTCTCAAACAAACACGACAATGCCCCTCATTCAAACCCTGCCACAGCTCTCCCCCTCACAAAGATCTCCTCTCCTCACACAGACCAACCCCCGCGCACACTCATACACACACAGCTCTTCCACTTAACAAAGCTCCCCTCCCTTTACCCACACAGATATTCACCCTTACTCAGATATCCTCTCCCCCTCCTTACTGTTGAAGAGCGCCCAAGATCACCTGCTGATGATCTGAGCCTGAAGCACATAAAAAGATCAGTTTGTCCATACAAGGGGTGTGGTGAGGACAGAGCCACAAGTTTCACTCCGCTCACTGCATCCCCCCTGTCTGGAGGCACTAATTTCTTTATGTGTTTCAGGCTCACCACAGCAGATGCTCCGTCCTTCATCGGATGGCTGATCTCCGGCGCCTGGAGCATGTGCTACACTGGAACCACCCTCGCTATGCCCCTGTATACAGTTAGTCTGAGATCCTCGCAAGTTTGCCTCTAAGGCTATTTAATATAAATGCAGAAACACCAATCTTTTTAGGTGTCCAATGTATTGACTTGTCATAGTGTTACATTTCATGATATATACAGTCACGAAATTGACAGTCACAATGCCGACATTCATAATGGTGATACCAGAATGTCGACATTCTTAGAATGTTGACACTTGGAAAATGTCGACATGGGCAGAATGTTGACTTATGAAATGTCAACATTGCGAAAATATGTCGACATTATAAATAATAACATGGTGAAAGTCGATCTAAAGTACTAAACCCTTTCAAGGTGCACATTCAATTTTTGGCCCTTGAAACTGCCCATGGAAAGTCTGTTTGTGCCTTCATTTGAGAATCCTGTGGAAAGTACACTTAGTAGAAACTGTAAATCCATCACATCAAAGTCCAACCTACTTCTACTTAAAACCACTAACTTCTTCATTCATTTTTTCCCTAAAATACTTCTTTCTTTAGTCTCATATAGGTTGAATTTATTCATGACAGTGAGGAGGCATCATACATTTTTACTTGTCCCTTTTTTGTGTTTGAAGCTATTTATTATGTTGTTCTATGATCAGTGGGAAATTTGCTTTTTCAATTATTTGGATTATTCTCTAAAAGTAGTAATTACAAAGTCATCAAAATTATAAAATGTAAACTGCAATTTGGTTTAAAAGTATTGAATTTGTAATGGAGCTACACTGGAAGAACAGAATATATTTACACCGCTTGGGCCTGCTTCAGAGTTAGGAGCAAATCAAAAAAGGAGAAACCGCTTCTCTACTACTGTATAAACTAGAGATGTGCGCAAACCCCCATGTTTTAGTTTTGGCAAAACCACCCTCAAATGTTTGGTTCTTTTCTGCTTTGGTTTTGGATTTCTTTAAAATTTATAGAAACAGCTAAAATAGTAGTGCGACCAGTGCCATGGCACAGGGCACCGCAGGGCAGGGGGCGCTGTTTGAGCCTGTTCATTTTTCTGTTTATTATCATTATCACTTGTAGCTTCTTCTTTTATCCCCAGCATCTCCTGACCTCCCCTATCTCCTCCCTAGCCCTTCCCCAGGAGGCCATGGCCCTTTTTCAGGTGCACTATCTTATGTCACTATTTAAAAAATGGGGGGGCGCCAATGCTCTATCTGGCACAGGGCACCAAAAAGTCTAGTTACGGTTCTGCTGTTCTGTACAATTTAAATGGGCTCCAACCTCTGTGCAACATGGCTTTGGAAAGGTGCTAATTGCTCCTTTTGTATTTGATCCTAACTCTGAATCAGGCCCATTATGTAGTTTTATAGAATATTTGAGATATTTTTTAGAGTTGTAGAAACAAGAAATTTCAGTATACAGTATATTACTATTTCTAGCCATGTTGGTTAAACTGCACAAATAATTTACAGTAATGACCTGTGGATGATTTCTTATTAGTGGCCAGATATTATCAAACTAAATTATGTTCAGTTGTTCCTAAAAGATTCCAGAAAATACTGATATGTATTGTAAGTACCCTGCAACTTGCTATAACCAATCTCACCCATATTATTTTTAAACATGCATGAATACTTTAGCATGCCCTTAAAACCACAATCCTGTGAGTGATATCCTGTGGGTTCCATTTAAAGGCTTTGTATGGTTGTAAAATATACACTATTAAAGTGTAGTTTTTATTTTTGGACTACCACTAGGATTTAATGTTTTCCTAACAGCGATGTTTGAAAGTCTCCTAGTGTTATTTGCAACCCTTTACACATGTTCCCAAGACATTGGATTATAAAGCAAATTAAAAACTTCTTATTTTTCCATAGAGAAATGTGCAAAAAAGGCACATTAACAAAAATGGCTAGATCCCGCTGCAAAATGGATTTGCATACGACTCTGAATTGACAACTTATTGTATGTGCAATACATACCTTCACATTGGGCTTCATGAGGATTTAGTAGAAGACCCAGCTAAAATTGGCACAGGGACAGTTGTGATGCAAAGTGTTCAAATTATATATTTTTATTGTATGCAGGGAAAATACTGCCGAATTTTGATGCCATACAATAAGCAAAACCTTTTTAACTAGATAATATCAGGTGCTAAAAGATTCTTTAAAAAAATCAAAACCTCTAAACCAAACATTATTTCAATATGTTCTGGCTGTGCTGCAACATCTGACCTATTTCTTTACACATTATACAATGACCTATAAACATATGACAGCAATTAGAGCTGGGACAATAATTCTTTTCTTGCTCAAAGTATCAGCAGGAGGACTGACAGTTACATTCTTTGATCAGTGCATGGAGATACATTAAATGATATATGCCCTGGGCATTGCTATAATGCAGCCAAACCATAGATTTGCCTGGTTTGACTATAGAATATTCAAGTATATCAGAATATATTCATTCTTTTATTGGGGTAAATGTAATAGGCTGTGGCTTTGGGACACCGGTGAATCCCGTGCTAGACTGCCTGATGATTTAAGGTATCAATCTTTTAGTAGGCAAAACAAGGTTGATTTTGCCTATTAAAAGACTGCTACTTTAAAACATCTGGCAGTCTCGCACGGGACTCGCTGATGTCTCAAAGCCGCAGCCTATTACATATACCCCAGGGCATTTATTATCCTGAATGTAATGGACTTACATTTTACCAGACGGTTTTGTCTAATTTCGACAATATATTAAATTTCATTTAAGAAAAAAATCCCCTGTGTGCAGCCCATGCCGATATTCTTCACATCTAATTGTTTTGCATTTGGCGAGTCTCTTCTTTTGGTGTACAATCGTGAGCCATGGGCAATCATATAGGTATGCTTGGCCCTACTGCTGTCTAATGCACCAGGTAGCATGGAAGTTAATTTAAGTCAGACCAGGCCAGGCAATCCAACAGTAATATGTTCTACCTACAGATAGAATTACAATTGTATATTTATGTATCGAGTGTTCTTTTTTATGGGTCTGCCAGTTTGCCGCCCACTCTGATATTTGGTTTTGGACTTCTGACTACTTTTCATTTTGCATGTTCTCACCATGGAAGCACTTGAACACTTATAAATGTTAATGCTTTTCTAGCTGAGAAAATGAAAAAGGCAGCTACAGTATAAGGTGCTAGCTTAATTCTTGGTGTACACAAATAGGTTATTTGTCCAGATCTGATAAGAGCAAACAAGCAATTGTGCCTCCTAAGCAATGTGAGGGAAAGCCAAAAGCCAAAATGAATCACTACGGTAAGCCTATAAGCATGGCAGGAGGGCACTGTACTACCGGGGGGACTCACCTACAATGAAAAACATTTTTTTCCCCAACATTGATGCTTTTCCACCCTACAGGTCGTGGCATAAGAACTAGCATGGGAACATGGGGGAAGATGGTGCATGCACACAGTAGTTTCTCTTTTGCACATGCACGGTGAGGTGCCAAAGTGGCTTCTTGCAATAGGTGTCTGGGCATGGAGGCCACTGTAGAACCCAGTAAGAGTATGTTTTTGGGCTGTAGGAAGCAATTGGAAAACACTGAGGAATCCCACAAAAGCATGAGTAGAACATACAAACTCTCATTCTTGACTTCTAGATCTGGCTCAATATTGTTATGTTTCCTCTACAATGCAGTCTAAAAACTGCATAGCTTTGATAACTACATACAAAAACATCATTCCTAAATAAATTGTGGTAGATTTCACAGATTAACAAGAAATGTACTCGACTGAAAATCACGACAACGACAATTGTATGCATTAAATATCTAAGCACTTGCCAGACATTAAGGCTATGAAATGGGCAGACCTACTTTATAATTGTAAACCAATACAGTATGTACACCTGACTGGATTCAGCTGTCTAAGAATTATTGTTTTATTATGGATGATGCATTTCACGTTATATGTTTCTCATGTTCAGATCACTAAATGGATACTGCTATTTTATAGGACTGATTTATCTATTTTTGATTAGACACTATTTAATAAATCAGACTTATCGCTTCTCTCTTTACATCCTCATATATGAAACAGTTTGGCTATTGCATTACTTTACTCCTCCCTTTTAATCATCTCCAAACTTAGTGTTCTGTCTGGGAAAATGGATTCATACCAAATATATTTAGAAATGAAAACCACTGCCAGACAATATTAATTGCATTCATTCACCTAGCAAGTAAATACATGCCATCTGAAGATTCACACACCTATATATACTGTGTACAAGTGCACAGTATCATCTTGTGTAAAATACTGATATGAGCTGTGCAACATTTTCCTTTCCTAACAATATATATAATGTATTTTGCATTGTTTAACTTTCCCTTCCCAAGTCTATTTTATTCTTAGAGTACTGTACATACTTAACCTTATCAGCGAGTGAAAGGCAGAGGCCCCTCATAGCATTGGGGAAGCAGTTTGGCAGGCTGGTGTGTGCTCTGAAAGCCTTCTCATGTTTATGTGCTTATTATTACAAGCCATACAAGCCAGTGGGTACAGCAGCCAATTTATTCTTTACACAATACACTCTTATAGTCATTTCTGTTACAATTATTTTTATGTGTATTGCATTAATTCTGTCCACACAAGACCTGATTACATATTAATATTCGATAACATTTCTTCAATAATTTAATAAATATTCTGATTGTACGTTTTTTTCTGGCAACCTAAGAAAATTCTTATCTCATTAGGAAATGGCCACAGAAATGGATGAAGAATAGGGCAATGCATTTCAATGCTTCATGTAATGAAGCTGCTTACTTACTGCAAAATCAGAAAGTTACTTTTAGCACATTCAGTCCCTCACCCAAGCTCACCATTTCTTTCAATGTTCTCAGTATCTCCTCCATCCTCTACTGTACATGTCCAACCTCATCTATCTAGTCCACCTTCCCCACTCTGCCTAATTCAGCGACTCGCTTTCCCACAGACAGCCTATTCACGCTCCTGCCTCCATGATTTTCCTATGCTGCTCCACATATATGGAATTCACTCCTATAGTCAATCTGCCAATCCACCAGCAAAGCTTCAAAAGCTCCCTAACAACATGGTTGAAACAAAAGTAAATTGCTAGTGCTCAAGAAAAAACACTGGGTGAAGGAAGCTGGCTGCAGACCTAAAAGAAGGCTTCCAAGGCCCTCCTTACTTGACACAAATCAATAATAATAGTAACAATAATTAAAAATGATGATTGTGGTCTGCGTCATGGAATATGTCTATTCCATATAATATAGAGGTGTACTGCCAATAGTATTAATGTTAAGTAAGGAAATGGTATGTGTAGTATATAGTGTTAGAGGAAATGTGTCCTGGCTGTGAGTAACAAATAGTCTATAGCTGAATTGTGATTGAATGACCTCATACAAAGAATATAATATAAAGGAGTGAAATGCAAACAATGTAAAAAACATTAAGCCATGAATAGTAAATGTAACCCTTTTTTATTATTAAGTCACAGTGACAAGGTAAGTATATCACTCAGGGGGAATTAGGGGAAAGGGGGCTGAGTGTTGATTGCGAAGCAGTGGTGATGTCTAAGTGGCCTGGGGAGTTATTGGGTGACTGACCGGAGGTAGGCATCCCTAACCTCTGGTACTGGCAAGCCAAAAAGTCAAACAGTCAATTGATAATATCCAATCATGTGGATCAATATGTGAAGTAAATTTAATAGTCAATGTTAAATGTCCTGGTGCCTCACCTGTCTTCTGTTCTTCTTTATCCTTGTTCCCTTGGATCCTGACACTGGATTCTATTCCTCTGAGTGCTGGCGGTGCCAAGATCCCATGAGGTCACGCGGTCCGTTGAGTGCATAGCTGCCCCAGGACCCATGTCCTCACGGGATGCCGGCACCATTGATCGTGGGTGTCCCAGGGAGCACTGCAGGGACCATGCCATTGAGTGCACCACCAGCACTCATAGGATTAGAGTCTGGAGTCAGAGGATCCAGAGGAACGAGGATAGAGAAGAACAAAAGACAGGTGAGCCACAGGATTGGATATTATCAATTGACTATTTGACTGTTTGGCTTGCCAGTACCAGAGGTTAGGGACACCTACCTGTGGTCAGTCTCCCAATAATAACTCCCCCAGCCCCTTATACATCACCACTGCTTCTCAATCATCACACAGCCTCCTTTCCCCTAATTCCGCCCTAAGTGATATACTTACGTTGTCAGTTCCTTTTTTAAAGCACTGTAACTTAAATAATAAAAACGGGTTACATTTACTATTCATGGCTTAATGTTTTTTACATTGTTTGCATTTCACTCCTTTATATTACAGTATATTCTTTGTATGATGTCATTCAACCACAATTCAACTATTTGTTACCCACCGCCAGGACACATTTCATCTAACACTATATACTACACATACCATTTTCTTACTTAACATTAATACTACTGGCAGTATACCTCTATAGACATATTCCAGGGCTCAGACCACAATAATTATTTTTTATTATTGATACTATTATTAATTTCTCCCTAACAACATGCCCATTCTTTAAAGACCATCAGTTAAATCATAGCTCTTTCAACAGTAGCCCATACTCCCATTTACATTTTCACTCCATGTTACTCTTGTTTCAGTCCCTCCCCTTTAATATGTAAATGCTACCAGGTAGAGGCCTCTTTCCTCTTCATTTTTTCCCTTCCCCAATCTTGTTTCCCTGTGCACCCCCTTGCTCCTCACATGCAATCGATGTCACTTATCATTATGACTTAACCACTTTCTCTCCTATGTATAATGCTGTAGAATTATGTGGTGCTTGTGCTCTGGGTGGCTGGTGTCACCTCACGGACATGAGTGCAAGGGATCAGGAGGTGCCACACTTGGTGTCAAAACCTGGTGTGATGCCTCTCACTGCATTTCCCGGTGGGACACGAGGCAGAGAAGACAACAAACCTGCAAACTTTCAGCCCGTAAACTCAGAGAAAAGTATTGCGCAAGCATGTGGACCAGGTACTTGAGGGGAGATGCCTTAAAGAGTAGAAAGGGCTTGAACAGGGGCATAGACAGTGAAAAGGAACAGCGAAAGATTATTGGGAGGCAGGTATGAGAGTTGGGGTGACTCTTTATCATCATGTTTAATGCTTTAAATAACATTACTACCACATCCTTGTTCACAGCTTCACTGGCCTCAGAAGCATGAAATACATGGCTATTCTGAGTATCCTGAGAGTTATTCAGATGACCAGTGTTCACGCAGTTGATCTGAGAAGCTAGAAGTGGATTTTTTATTACTTAAGATGCCTACTGCAGCTTTCGCATATTGTAGCCTAGCCACTGCATCCAGTGCGTACATCTCTGAATCAGGCCCATAGTCAGATGGATCTTCTTTGGCATCTTCAGGAATGGCAGTGACATCCACAGAGCATTGGTGGTTGTCCTATAGATTGATGCATGGAAATTATGTTATTATATGTAATTCCTTCTCAATTGCCAGATCTCACAACATCATTAAGCAGGTATCAGCTGAGTGCCTTTTGTGGAAATAATAGTACTGGATCTTACTTGCACAATTCTGGACATTGACATATTGCTAGGTACAGGCTTTACTTTATAGAAGTGTTGGCCCAATGCCCTAATAGTGTATTTTATATTGAAGTTTCCACTTTTTATCCACTACCTACAGTATAAAAAGCCCATGTTTTTGTTGATTTGGGAATTTTCTAGACAACATACACCACTAAAATAAAAAAGTGCATGATTTAGAGTTAATAGCAACAATTGTGACACTAACATATGGGCAAAAATATGTCTGGACATGTATGAAGCTACATTTACAGTAAGACAATGTATTGCAAAGGGGCTTCAATAATTTATCTGTGCACCATCATCATCATCATTATCAGGCTTTTACTACAGTGTACTGCTCTTAGAAGTGATAACCAATCCGTTTACTCCTGTCAAAGAGAAAGCAGCAAGTATCATACACACTCAAATAATTAGGAAAAGTTGATTGCATACCATGGGCTAATTGATCGTCGGGGGCTATTCAATTAGCCCCATTTAATGGGGATTTCATTTTGGATCTCACAAGACCTGAAAACCCCCCCCCCCGATAAGTGTGCTGTTATTGGGGGATAACAGCCACTTAATGCCTGAATCCATGAAGTTTTTAACACAGGGGATAAAAGCCACTTAACGCCCGAATCCGTGAACTTTTTAACACAGGCATCAGGAGAAAAAGGGAGCCTAATTGAATAGCCTCGGGCGATAAATCCCGAGGCTACCTTCCTCTTTTTCCCCTTATAATATATTGGAGCTAATTGTATTCCCCCCTGAGTGTGACAGAGTTGATGAGAGAAGAATTTTTATGACCAATGGACTCGCATGTAAATCCAACATCAGATTCTGACCGTCTATGTATGAGGTTTGGAGCTCAAACCGATGGTTTACTGTAATCCCCATGATGTTTACTGTAATCTGCATGTGGTTTACTATGAGTTGAAGGCTGTTTTAAATCCACATACAAAGCTGCACATTAATACATGGCCAAGGACAAGTACCGGAGAGAAAAAACACATTTACATGAAACTGGTTTGTTAAAAGACAGAATTGCAAAATAAACAAAAGCAAATAATGATTTACCTAAAACAATTCTTGTTGAAACAACTTATGTTATCTTCTATCCTCTCTTCAAGCACAGCCTCAAATTAATTTTACACTGTTAGAAAGCTAATGATTCTGTTTACTCTCTATTTATATATCAATGTCTTTGACACTGATTTGCAGATGCCAAAAGGAAAATTAGAAAACCAACTAAAAACAATGTAATAAAATATTTAGAACTTTTGAAATGATCAGCAAGATACAGTATTTAAAAATGTTTTGCTTTCTTGTATATGTAAACTCACAGAAAATATGTCAAGTCCTGGTCAAAAGAACATCTGGCTCAGAGCAAGAGTATTTACATAAAACTATCCCTGATTTTTGTATCAGGTTTAAAAGCACAACAGTACTGTATGTATTTCTGACAAGTTTAATATTTATTGCATGTCCTAAACCTGCCAATTCAAATTGTCATACTCTAACTTAGATGTCCAATGTACAGGTGGGATCTGGTCAGAATGTTGACAGGTTCATTAAAGTCTAGAGTCAGAATGTGGACATGAAGATTAGGTCGCCAACCATTATGTTGACATTCAAAAACATGGACATGGTTAAAATGTTCACATGTTCATGATGTCGACATTTTACATATCGACACCAGAATGCTGACATAGTTTTTTGCTTATTTTTAGGGTTAGGTTTAGGGTTAAGTTAGGTTTAGAGTTAGGCTAAAATTGTATGTCAACTGTAATGTAACTGTATGTAAAAACTGTCAACATTCTGATGTTGACATTATAAACATGTCGACATTTTTAAGCGTTGACCTAAAGTCCATGTCGACATTACAACTGTCGACACTTAGAACATGTCGACATCCTGGTATCATCATTCTGAATGTTGACATTATGAGTGTCGACTTATCATACCACACCCATACAAGTAACATCAGAGATCAATCACAGATACCAATGGGTCTAACTTTTTTTTTAACTTTAGCCAGTTAGGCTGCTCTTTAACTAAACAGATTTTTTTTTTTTTAATATTATATTTTTCTCTTTTGTTTTACAGTTTACTCTACAAAAGCTGAGAATATATTGTGATCCTGAACAAAACAAACGTGAGACCGCCTGCGAGATTCCTGGAATGGTAAGTATTGTGCATGTCTGTATGTGTGTTTGTGTTCAATATATAAATCATTCTGGGCTCAGTGATGTTCAGTTTGTATTTATAACTAAAATTTTATTGCGCTGAAACTGTAAGATTTTGGTAACCAAATAGTTGTTTGGCTGTAATCTTTGTTCACGGGACCAAGAATTATAGCTTTCAGTCGTAAGGCCCTCACACACGGAGCGACATAGCGGACGATCCGACTGATTGGAACGATATTGCTGCTTTATCGTTCCGTGTGTGGGTCTGATACCGTCCGGTGCGTGCTCTAGTGAGGTCGTCCATCAATCCTCCAGATCTTTCGTGCTGCACAAGAGCTCTGGAGAAGCGATGTACGATGTCATGCAGCGCTATGCGGGGAGGAGGGGGTGCCGGCATATCAGACGGTCGGGCACCGGATTACTCCATGTGTGGGGTCTGCCCAATATGTCGGCCATCGCTTTGTTCGTTGCATCGCTGGCTACACATCATACTATGGGCTTTATTCAGAGGCGGCCTTACGGTCTACGACCACACGGCCGCCTCGATGTTTGTCTAGTGCGCATGTGCACGAGGGAGCCGGCTCCTTCGTGCGAATGCGTGAGACCCGCTACGACCGACAGTGCCGGTCGTAGCGGGTCTCTTTCCAAAGGGGGCGAGCTGTTGATTGACAGCTCGCCCCGTTTGGAAGGCGGGCTGGGGGGGGTGGCAGCCCAAACGGAAGCGTTCCCATGGGAACGCCTGCCGTTTGGGGGAGGCCCCACTGACATCACTAGTGATGTCAGTGGAGAGCTTCCTGCTCTGACAGAGCCAGAAGCTCTCCGGGGCTTATGACAAGTGAAAACCTACCCTAGGGTCTCGTCGTAAGCCCCGATGGTCGCGATGGTCAATGACAATCGCGACCATCACCCTAGCGGTCATTAGAGCTGTGGATGTTAACCCACAGCCTAACGACCGAAACAGAGGCGGCCGGTCAGGATGCAAGCGGCCGCCCAGTTTCTGAGCGACCGCTTGCATCCTCCGACCGCCTCTGAATGAGGGCCTATGTGTAGCCGGCTTTACAGTTGTAGATAAAACTTTTTTATTGTTTGGGTATCTACTGCTTACTTTTAAAATGCAAGTTGCAGATGGATTCAGTTTTGTAGTTGGTAAAATGATTAAATACTACCCCAAATCTTAATGTATTGTGTTGATTTGGTACATCCATTCTATCAAACATACAGTAAATATTCACCAAAATATTGCTCAGCATGTGGCAGGATGTAGCTAAAATTTTGCTGGGTGCAAGATCAGTACTGCTCTATAGTGTAAGCATACATGAGCCCTATAATTTATGTTTGCATTTTACATTTTTAGATAAAATAGAATATATTAATTGGCCACTTATTAGATTTACCAACTTACATATATCATTAAAACTCGTGCAGTCATTATGTGATTTTGTGTAATTTGGCACCCATATAACACAGGGCATATAATTTGACAATTAATTGAGCTGTATTTATGAATAAAGAAGAATATGTATACTGTACACCACATATTGGATGGGTTATACCTATTCTACCTCACATTGTATAAAAGGTCTCATGCCCCATTCTATATCTCCATGGTCCATTTCGGCAGACACATGGTACACTATTTAGGTGAATGTTGTCAGTGAATAAGCTGCGCATGCCTGGAGTATTCAAAAAAAGCATTGTTAAATGTTTTTTACTATCTACTTATTTACCTAGAGTTTTAGTTTGTGACATGTACAGTATGATCTATTTAACTCATAATTGTAAAGAGATGGTGCAGTTGTCGCTATTTCAAGTATCAGTTTTAACATTTTAACTAACATTATAAAAAAGTTGAAGCAAAAGCCATCTCAATATAAGAGTAGTGGCTGCTTAGGTCAGGTTACTGCAATTACAACCCTCTGCAATAATAAACCTAGTCCATATTCTATAACAAATACCTGCTAATGTCATGTTCAGGTGCTCAGACTATCATCAGCAAATGTCTGTATTACCCTCAAAAGTCACTATCTCTTCTAAAGCAAGAAACCACCATCTGTAAATATGTAGAAGTGCAGATATAAAAGTAAAGATGCCGATGACTTTTGCGATGCACAGTTCCATGTTTTATCATTTACAAATTACCCATATTTCATTTAATATAATTATAAACAATATGAAGCAAATCATTTATGTACATGACCATTACAAATGCACATCTATGCTTTTCTATATGGTTTTATATTGGAAATTATTATCATGACATTATAGACAAACTACTGTAGTATTATGGACCTGGCATACGCTGGGTCACCTCAGTCTCCACCCCCCACTCTGCCCTTCTACCAGCTTTGTACGGCCCCTCCTGATCTTTACTGTTCCCCACCCCCATTTTGATGCTGCTCCGCTCCCCCCTGACGGAACGCCGTCCTGACCCTTTCCATGGTTCCCACCTGATCCCCTCTCCCACCCCCACCCTACTCTCATACTTACCCCTGCAGATAGTCCTCTCTTCCATAGTCTGTTTCATAGTCTGTTCTTAGAGAGACAAGGGCTCCCCAACCAACCACAGACAATGAGAGACAAAATACATTCAAAAATAATTGTAGATTTATTTCTAAAGCCCCTGCTCTGCCTCATCCTGGCCTTCATTCTGTCTGGCCCTGCACCCTCTCTTCTGTTCTGACCCCTGCCACTACATCCTGAAACCCTGTTTAAATAAATAAAGCAGATCTGTTATGCCTGTCACAAGAAAGCTGGTGCTGGTGTTTACAAATTAAATTGTTCTCTCACCAAAAACTGAGGAAGTATCGCAGGATATAGCTTCCCCTCCAAAAGATTAGTACAGCTTCATACCCCCCAACTGTCCTGCTTTGGGCGGGACAATCTCTTTTTTCAGGGACTGTCCCACCCATGGGCTGCAGTATCCCATGAGGGGGGGAAAGTTGGGGGGAGCACTCTCACATCGCTGGTTTGCATTCAGTAGCAGAGCAGAGGGTGAATAGATGCTCACTGCATATACAAAGTGCAGAGAGGAGCATGGGGCAGCCTCGCAGCTCCAGGATCATTCTGGAAATGGGGCTATGCCATGAGGTTATGCCCCTTTATAAAGAATGCCACGCAGCTTTATACTGAAACATTTTAACTCTATGGTACTACAAATCTCAGGCAGACTACTTCTATTGTCTCTTGTGGCTGTAGCCACTCTGCAGGGAATGTATCAGGTCTTTCAGATAATAGATAAATTGCATAGAGATAAAGTACCAACCATTCTGCCTGTAACATGGATGCTGATTGGTTGGTGCTTTATCTCTCAAGGATTGATACATCTTCCCCTCTGTGTTTCTCTGCAGCTTCTATTCACAGATTTTCTCTACTTCTGCAAGCTGTGTAGAACCTTCTTCTTCACAAACTCAAACATCTAACCTCAGCCCACCTCTTATGGGGTCATCTCAGTACCTCTCAGTGGCTTCCCCTCCACTCCAAACTGAATGACCCTTGTTTGTGTCTATCATCTACCTGACTCTCCTGTCCTCCCTCTAACTGACACTCTTGTCCTCCCTCCAACTATCATTTACTTGCAATCCGGGAAGAGTAGTTTTTGACAGCCATGGCTCCCTGCAGCCTACATAACTGTGGCCACATTGTGCCCAGTGAAAGTTAGACCTCACAAAATGTGGGATATCACAGTTTTTCCATAAATAGTTATTACAAGTTAAGTTAATGGCTTTCCAGTCCCAGTATTATTTTGTTAAGTCCTCCTTGTGAGTCTGAGACAGTGCGGAGACATGGGATGATGCATCAATTCATATCACATTGTAAGCATTGCCTCCTACAGATATCTTTGTGTCAGTAACCGCATATACTGCCCATACTTAGGCATAGAACTCCAGGAGTACTAGTATGACTGAGGTGTTTGTACATTTTTGTCCACTTCATCGGAGGATCCCAATATTCTTTTGTTCTAAAGAATTACTAGGTTTTAGCAGTCATCATAGACACTTTGTCTACCTTCCTGGATTCATGCTGTGAGTTGATTGTGTGCAGTGGAGTATCTATAATGGGTGTAGGGTATGCGGGGCACATGGGCCCCTGGGTCCAGGGAGATCACATTGCTTACCCTGAACCCCTGTTCTATAATACTTATCCCTCTGTAGTCCTACAGCAGCAATGCTGCACAAATCACTGGGAATATGGCACAGTGGCCATTTTCCCAGTGACCTGCTGTACAAAAATTGCTGGGAAAATGGTAATTGCACCATTTCTCTGGAGATCTGTGCATGAGCAGTGTATTCTGGCACAGCGCCAGAGTCTACTCCCTTGTGGACAGAGGGCCTGATTCAGAGCCGAACGCTCCGACCAGAGCGCTCGCTCTGAATCAGGGCCCTCCCCCATGAAAATGGAGCGTCCTCCCGGACGCTCGCATAGCTGTGGGTGACCACCCACAGCTTATGCGAGCATCCATGATGATGGTCGCGATTGTCAAGACCATCGCGACCATCGGGCTTGCGACGGAGACCCTGCGGTAGGGTCTCGCTGCCACAAGCCCAGGAGTGATTTTGGCTCTATCAGAGCCAAAATCACTCCCACTGACATCACTAGTGATGTCAGTGGGGCCGGCTTCAGACGGTAGGCGTTCCCATGGGAACGCCTCCATCTGGCAGCCACGCCCCCGGCATGCCCACCAAAGGGGGCGTGCTGTCAATCAACATCGACAGCACGCCCCCTTTGGTGCGAGACCTGGAGCGACGGAGAGCCCGTCGCTAGCCGGGTCTCGCGCATGCGCACGACGGAGCTCCCTCCGTCGTATGCATGCGCAGTGGGGCAACATCGACCCACTTGCGAGCATCCTGCGCTCGCGAGTGGGTCTGAATGACCCCCTGAGACTGCAAATGTGACTCCTCCTCACTCAATATGCCCCTCTGGAAAAATGGGGAAGACTTGAGTTTGAGTTGACAAGATTAATGCAATATATGATACAACATTCCGTTTTTACAATAATTAATTGCAGAGGATCAATTTCTTCTTGTTTTACCTTTACTGCATTCACTTTTTATTTAATGTATGTTGTGTGTAAAATATATAAACCTATCTTGAATATAGACAAGTACGTCTTTCTTGATTTGTGTTGATATCTTTATGTAAAGGCTGTGTGATTTATCTGAATCTTCAGAGGTTGTTACTGATTTTTGAATTTTTTTTATGAATCTAACTTGATTTGTGAATTTGTCCATTTTAAATTACTACTTTAAAGTGAACTTGAAAGTTAATGTAGATTTATCAGAATTCTATGTTTTTATGAAAGCTTCACATATAAAGTCAAAGCAACAGTTGACCTAACCAGGCTAATTTCTCCTCAGAACTATAATGTTCTTATTACAAGTGGAACATTTTTCAACTTGTTTCATTACCAACCCATTCAGTGAAATATTAAATATTAATAATATTTTTATTTGTATTTGTTTCAGAATGGAGAGGTATGTACCTTATTTTCTGTTTCAAACAAGGTAATATTTTTACAACGTTTTGAAGAAAATGGAAAATCCAAAAAATCTGATAATAATGTCTTGACTCATCTGTAAAACACATTGCAATCAATTGCATCAGTTATTATTATTTCTTTCTATGAAGCAATGAATCATGTTATGCTTAATTATATACATCAATTAACACAATTCAGTATTCTATATTGTGTATCTTTTATTTTTCATTATATCTATTTATTTGCTACCTTAGGTGTTCTTGTTTATATATCTTGCACATTTTTAGTGTGTTGTATTTTAGAAATTAAAAGCTTTTCTTTATATAGAACCTGAATAATTGAGATTCTCCTTTTTTTTTGGTTACTACATGTGCAGTCTCTTTGTAAATACTAGTTTTTCTTGGGGATTCTTTGCACAATCCTTTGTTTTGACTGCTGGTGCTTCTAACCATATACATTTTAATTTAAGCCCCATCAGAGGGCCAAGTCCTGATCATTTTTGTTTTCTTTACCTTTTATACAACCATTCCTAGTATTTGTTAGTACAATTTTGAATATATTATTAACTGTTATTAACAGGTTTTTTTTATATATAATGCTATCATATTACGCAGTGCTTTACAGATAATATTTTATTAATTCACATAAGTACAATATGTATTTTGGAAGCATTTCATATACGAGTAAAGTTACAACAGAGAAAATTCATATTTTTAATCTATACAATTCTCTGTTCACTAGAATGCCAAATTCTATTTCACCACTAGCAAAAAAAATATTTTAGGAGAATATCATAAAAGTTTTAGATCCATTAAGGTTAAAATATGAAACCTAAAAGAGCTGAAATATTCATTTGGAAAAATATATTTTCCTTGCTCACTTCCCAGTGTTTAAATGGTCCAAGTGATGTTGGCTCAACACCTGTTCCCTGTGTTTGTCCTCCTGGGGAAAAAGGACCTCCTGGCCTCAAAGTGAGTATGGCTTGATTATTTTTATATTATCTTAATTACTATATTTTATTGTAGCTGTTAAATGGATGGACACAACAGATATTGGCTAATAAATCTGGAGTAATTTACCATAGCTTAATAAGCAAAAATCATGCTTCAGAAAGAAATATGTTAAAGTTAGAGAGCACTCAATCATGCAAAGTCATTGCATACCATACCCAATAATGCATTCAAGTGAACTTTTTACCTTACATAAATGTTCTGGGAAGGAATTTCCCTTAAGATTTGCCTTTCACATTAATATATTTGGATAGTTAATAAGAAACATTACTTAGAAACTTAGTCCAACTTACTGTAAATAACAACAAAAACATAAACAATTATTAATGTTCATATTTATTTTTCATTGACAGTGTTTAAGAAGGTACAATAGTGACATATCCCCTTTATGTTACTAATATGTACCAATAGACAGGGCCCAGCTAAAGGGAGTTTAAAATCTAAGGCACAGACACAGAGTAGGGGGTAAATTTACTAACGATTGATTTTAATCGATTTCAGCTGATTAAAAATGTATCTAAATTGATCAACATTGATGTGTTTCAGGGGCTAAATCACACACTTATTAACACTTAAAATCAAGATAAACAAAATTGTCTGTTAGTAAATGTTTGATTTAGCCCCTAAAACACAACATCATTGTTGATCGATTTAGATTGATTTTTAATTGATTAAAATCGACCTTTAGTAAATGTGACACTTAGAGCTTAAATTAAGTGTGAGATAAATGTTTTAATATATGTGACTAACTAGTTGTCCCATACTGATGTTCAAAATTATAGGAAAAAAATACTAAAAAATCAGAAAGATCTTTTCGGAATATCAGTAAATCCAGAAGCATTCAAAGCTTATTCATGAGAACTGCACATTAAAATAATGGAATAAGCTGTTTAGTGCAGTCCTGCACAATTTATTTGTCCCATGACAGCAGTTTTATGTTTACTATTATCAAAAGTGACATCATGAATATTTCTGTAGCTTAGAAAGAATCTGGTTATCTTGATTTTAAGATTATTAATGGCCATCCCTGAAATTAAAACAATATGCATAGTAATAAATTAGGTCAACAAACAAATGACCTGTTTTCTTAATTCTTTTATATTTATCTACCCTATTATGTTTACATACAGTGCGCCGGTTCAGTTTATTGCTCTAAATTCTGTATATTCTGCTAAGTGTATATTCTGCAAAGTGCTCTAACCTTAAAATATAATAATAATTCTGTGCTGTGTGCTATTATGAGCACTAGCACAATGGGCAGAAGTGAGAGGAGCCAAAAAAGTATTGAGGTACAAAGTATGCTGGTCTGGACATGTAGCAACGCCCCATGGTTCTTCAAGATGGTTATAACACATTATAACCACACACCCCTTAATACCAGGGCCTCATATTTTTCATGGCACCTGCTCTGGTGGTAGTCTTAGAAACTAACATTTATCCTAAGTTTCCTTGGAGTTCCATTGCAAATCTTAAATCCTATAGGGGAGATGTACTAAGCCTTGGAGAGTGATAAAGTGGAGAGTGATAAAGTACCAACCAATTAGCTCCTAACTGTTAGTTTACAGGCTGTGTTCGAAAAATTACATTTAGGAACTGATTGGTTGGTACTTTATCACTCTCCACTTTTTCAGTCTCCAAGGTTTAGTACATCTCCTCCTATGTCAGCTAAGGTAGACTTTAGAGAGACTACCTAGATATCAGGTGAGACAGGTTTGAGCAGCACAAATAAGAAACAATGAGAGTGGGTGTATATGTATCATGGTCAGTTAAAATGCAGATGTCAGAGATCCACCAAAACTGTTCACATGTTGCATAACTGCCAGGGAGCTTTAGGGACCCCACTGCAATTATCTGCTAAAACCTGTATTCATTCTTGAGGCATGTAGACAATGGAGTACTTTATATCAACATTGGCTTATGCCAAACCATATGCAAATAAACCATGTTCTTTCTTGTGAAAAGACAGCTGGGAAATTACATTTACATGTCAGCCATTTCAGTAAATCTTTTCCCACTATATTCCTATTGCATAACACAGGCTGGTACTGGTAAAAAATATTCACCTACAGATAACTTGTTAGGGGAAATGAACAAGCATACAGTATATTTCTGTAGAGGTAGAACAAGCCCTCTTCATCTCTATAGCTCCAAATGTTTTATGGTCTGTTCCCATATTGTCCCAGAGAGTAAACAAAATAACTCTCTAAATGCTCTCATTGTAATAGACAAGGTGCCAAAATATGACAACACCATCTGCAATACTACAGTATAATATTAAGGCAAAGTTAGCATTATCGCAATGCCAGCCTGGTACATATATTTTACTAGTCAATACTAAAGAGTGCCTACAGAGCTGGCTCCTAATATAATTAATTTGCTGGAACATTGATGCAGCTTATAAGACTGCTGGATACACTATGGGCTTTGCTTTAGTAAAGGTGCATTTTTCATTATATATCTCTTCCATTATTTTGAATTTAAACATAACAATTCTGTGCTGACGAATGGCTCTATTCCTTCCACTAATAATTTCTCACTCGGTAGCTGATTTGCATCAATTTCAATTGCATTGACTCTTTCACATAGAGCCCTGCCGTTACTGACATAATCACACAAAATGTGTTTCTCCTTAAACACTTTTGGCTTTAATTAAGGATTAACAAAATTATGTGGTTAGAAATTGCATGTAAAATGTGACCTGCAAATTTGGTATGAACTTAATCCAGTTATCAACATCGACATGATGACTATACCTGTCATTTAACTGTGTATGACATACATAAGTAAGTACGTGAATAAAAACCCCAGCCTATCCCCAGCCCCACAAAAATGTGCCGGCTCCAGAGGTGAGGCTGCAGCACAATCCAAAATTCAAATAGCAGCAAACTGTTTTGGCTACTTGCCAAGCAATGAATAGCCAGAAGCACTGCTTGTTATGGTTCTCACACGGTTGTGTAAAGCTGGCCACAACCGACCAACTTACATCCAACCAGCCAACTAGTTGATTGGTTGGAATGAAAATCTGGTAAGGTATGACAGCAAATGACAACAGCAATTTGCTCCCAAACGCCGGAAAATGAACACAAACTGTTGTTTGAACAAATTGTTTAGATCAAACATTTAACAAACTTGTCTGAACGACCATTTTCATCTGTTTTCTGGCATTTAGGAGCAAATTGCTGATCATCAATTACTCCCATTCCTTACCAGATTTTCATTCCAACCAATCAACTAGTTGGATGGTTGGATGTAAGTTGGTCTAGTGTGTGGCCAGCTTAAGACCTCTAGAGCCAACAAGAGGATCTTCCACCAACAAAAATTTATACTCACACTGGTGCTTAGGTGGCCACCTGGAATTAAGCCTCCAGCAGTAGAGGCTTACACAACTGACGAGAATCTGCAGGGCTGCTGACTACAGACAAGGCAGAACTGAGGAGTGGCAGTCCTTCTACTGGAACTAGCTGGAGTGAGGCTGCAGGCAGATGATTACTAGTACAGATGTAAAGGACAAGATACACAACCAGCGACAGATGGTGATGATCTCAGATACATCTTGGGACTATGGTGCAGCTAGGTTGCTAGGCAAGGAGCGGCTAAACAATGAATACAAGCTGCGGAGCAGGAGTGACCTGGACAGTGATACTGCAGGATTTACAGAGAAGGACTAGACAGGCAAGACAACCGATGGAATGCCACTTTTAGCAAAAATCTGAATAAAAGTGTTATCTCCTCTTGATACATCTGTCCCATGGTGTCTAAGCATACAGTAATTTCTTAATACTGATATGTTCTCATACACCTGGCTTCACTATGCCATATAGCGGAAGATGCCTGGTGGGACTGAGCTGTTCAGAGCAGCATAGTGTAGCTTCTTTTTCTTTAAACTTTTGCTGAACTTCCTGTAAACCCTTGATCCACATCTCTTGGCATAAAAGGCCACAAGAGCACCTTTCACTGCTCATGCATTCCCACAAATGTAGTAGTACTCACTCAGCATGAGCCATTAAAAAAGGAACCACGTGCTTCTGCCAGCATCCTAGTAACCTGACTGAATATAGACTGGTTAGTCCCTACCCACTTAAAACTGGAGACCTACAAATGTGCAGGAGAATACTAACGGAAAGTCTGACCCTAGTCAGGAACAGATGAAAAACAAATGAGATATCCTTATACAATTATAATTAATTTTGTAGAAGTCTTGCAATATAATTGTAGTTTGTTTGAAATTAAAACAGTGATAATTACACATAAAACAAAACATGTAAAAATAGTGTAGTAGTAGCAACAGTATTAGTATCATTCTATATATATATATATATTCGCAATGTCCACACTCCAAGCTAAAAGTTCCAACAGGGTGGTGCTCCATGAGGGACAGGTAGTCCAAAGATATAATAATTCAGAACATAAGCCCTCACCAGTAAATCTTTCAGCGGGTATTTATTTAATAGTAACTCACAAATAGATCACAGGTGTGGCACTCCAGACAATATTATCCAAATGCGGCAGCGTTAATGTGTCAACGTTTCAATGTGTTTATTCACATTTTCTTCAGGACATGAAAGAAAATGTGAATAAACACATTGAAATGTTGACACATTAACGCTGCTGCATTTTGATATTAATGTCTGGAGTGCCACACCTGCCAATTTCTATATTTTTGATTTGTGGAGGCACCCAGCGAAGCTGTATGGTAACGAGGAGTGCTGGACCTTGCTACATTACAGTATATATATATATATATATATATATTTATATATACAGTATATATATATATATATATATATATTCCATAGACAAAAAACCTTACGGTTTCACATGTCCCATTAAGGCTTGTAAGACACGAACTGAAATTTCACAAAACCTACTGAATTTCTGCCGATCAAACTCAAAAAAGCAATGAAATTCTGATCATTAAGGCTGAAGCCTTAATGGACGTGTTCCTTGTGCAATACAGATATGGTATGCCATCACACCCTGTGGTTAACTGCAGATTTAGCACTTTCAATTGCTGTCACTCACAGAATTGTGTGCTCATTAAAATACACACATGCAGTCTATGCAACTGAGGTCTGAGCAGTTATGTGGCACACACATCCCACTCAGTGCCCACAATCTTCCCATTCATTCACCACAACAATCCCACTGGGTTCCAACATCCTTCTCATTCCGTACATCCATTCAGAATACACATTCAGCTCCCTAAGTTCTAAAACCATCATACACTGTCCATGCATGTACACTATCTGCACCCCCATGCTGCTCTATCTTCCCCAATCACTACAGCTTTGTGGTCTCCTAACTGTACTAGTTCTTTATTCTCTCATCCACTCCAATCCGTCTTTCCACATCAGCGCCGCCATGTCTTCCTGCATCCATGTCACTATGTTTCCTTCCACCTGCACCACTACCTTCCCCACAGCCATGCCACTCTGTCTTCCCCTCATCTGCACCACTCTGTCCCCCCCAACTGTACCACCCTGTCTTCCCCCCACCAACACCACTCTGTCTTCCTCCCATGCCCACCAATCTGTCTTTCCCAGTGCCTAGTGATGTGTTCTCCCATTCTGCTAGTCTGTATTCCCTCATCCTACCAATCTGTTTTTACCCATCTGCGCTGCTCTGTCTTCCCGCATCCATGCCACTCTGTACCCCCCATCAACGTTGCTCTGTTCTCCCAAACCATGCCTCTCTGTCTCCCCTGCATCCGCACCACTGTTTTCCAACCATCTGCATCACTTTGTCCCCCCACATCTGCACCACTGTTTTCCACCCATCTGCATCACTTTGGCTCCTCTCCATCTGTGCTGCTTAATCTCCCCCCCACTCCACTCATTTCTGTCTCTCCAATCCACACCACTCTGTCTCCTCCCCCCATACACCCCACTCTTATCCCATCTGTGCAGCTCTATCGTCTGCTCAGACCTCAGTTACATAGACTGCATGTGTGTATTCCAATGAGCACACAATTCTGTGAATTAGCAGCTCCACCATTTTGTGAGTGACAGCAATCTCACTCTGTGAGAGTGCTAAATCTGCAGTTAACCACAGGGTGTGATGGCATACCATATCTGTATTGCGCAAGGAACACGTCCATTAAGGCTTCAGCCTTAATGATCGGAATTTCATTGCTTTTTTGAGTTTGGGTGGCAGAAAATCAGTAGGTTTTGTGAAAATTCGGATCATGTCTAAGAAGCCTTAATGGGACATATGAAAGCATAAGGTTTTTTTGTCTGTGAAATTTCATTGCTTTTTAAAATGTACTAACTATCAGGGCTTGGAGGAGCAAACTGGGCTACCTGCAAAGGAGAAGGGCAACAAAATGGTACACTAGTGCAGGTGGAGGAGGAGAGGCTGGCACACATGAGGTGTTTTGGAGGTGCAGAGTGAGAGAAGGCTGCTTGGGCGTGCTGCAGGTGGGCAGGGCAGCGGGATGTGTGGAGCAGTTGCAGTAGCAGGGCAGTGCACAGGGTCATCAGCGGATGATAGAGGGCTCACCAGCGCTGGGCATGAATCTGAGAAAATAAAATCAATAAGACACCGATGTATGGACATATCAGTGAGATCCATCTATGTTAAAAATGGAATATGTGTAAAATAAAAAAATTATATGGCCCCCACCCAAAGCACAACCAGCCCCTTGCTTGTCACTGCCGGTCCTGGTTGTGAAAATACAGGGGACAAAAAGCATAGGGGTCCCCCGTATTTAGCACAACCAGCAATGGGCTTTTCAGAGCCAGTCCTGGTTGTTAAAATACAGGGGAAAAAAGACTCAAGGGTTCCATGTATTTAGCACAACCAGCACTGGGCTCAGCCGATCCGTTCCTGGTATTGGAAATACAGGGGACAAAAGATTAGGGGTCCCCTATATTTTTCATAACCAGCACCAAGCTCTCTCTAGTGGGGTGATAATGCCCCAGCCAGGGGAACCCTTTCACCAGGTCTCCCAGCCAAAGCATTAACCCTGACCACTAGTCAGCCCAGGCCAGGGATCACTGGGGAGCTGGGGACCCCCCAAAAAGGGGTCCCCTTTTCCAGGACACTCCAGGCCTGGGCTGATAGCCAGGGGCTATCCCTGGCACCCCTGGAGCGATGGGTGCCAAAATGATTGTGTGAAGTAACCCCCTCTCCCCCTAAAGCTCAACCAGCTCCAAGTTTTTCACTGCCGGTCCTGGTTGTGAAATACAGGGGACAAAAAGCATAGGGGTCCCCTGTATTTAGAACAACTAGCACCGGGCTTTTTTTAGATACAATCCTGGTTTTCAAAATACAGGGGACAAAGGACATAGGGGCTCTCCTATATTTAGCGCAACCAGCACTGGGCTCTGAGCTGGTCCTGGTTTTGGAACTGCAGGGGAGAAAATTTACTTTAGGTGGCTTCCCTTGTATTTATTAAAACCAGCACCCGACCCTTTCTAGCGGGGGGTAATGCCACAGCCAGGGGAGCCCTTTCACCGGGCCCCCCAGCCAAAGCATTAACCCTTGACTGCTAGCCAGCCCAGGCCTGGGATTCCTGGGGAGCCCCAACAAAAAGAGGTCCCCCTCTCCAGGGCACCCCAGGCCTAGGCTGAGAGCCCGAGGCTATCCCCAGCACCCTTGGAGTGGTGAGTGCTGGGTTGACTGTGTGAAGTGACCCCCCTCCCCCTAAAGCACAACCAGCCCCAGGCTTTTCACTGCCTGTCCTGGTTGTGAAAATACAGGGGACAAAAAGATCCCCTGTATTTAGCACAACCAGCACCGGGCATTTTAGACCCAGTCCTGGTTGTCAAAATACTGGGGACAAAAGACATAGGGGGTTCCCTGTATTTAGCGTAACCTGAACTGGGCTCTGAGCTGGTCCTGGTTTTGGAAATACAGGGAAAAAAATTTAGTAGGGTTCCCCTGTATTTACCAAAACCAGCACCGGACCATTTCTAGTGGTGGGGCAATGCCACAGCCAGGGGAGCTCTTTCACCGGGTCCCCCAGCCATAGCATTACCCCTGACCACTAGTCAGTAAAGGCTGGGGATCCCCGGGGAGCTGGGGACCCCCCAATAAAGGGGTCCTCTGCTCCTGGACAACCCAGGTTGATAGCCCGGGGCTACCCCCGGAATTCCATGGTGGTGGATGCAGGATTGATTGTGTAAGTGTGGTGTTATATATTTTTCTTTGCAGGAGAACCACAGGTCCCAGCAAACCTCCATTACATGCTGGTACTTGGAGAACCAACAGTACCAGCATGCAGGGAATTAGGGCCCACTGGCACCTGTAGTCCAAATGTAAAGAAAATATTAAAATCAACACAATACACTTTAATATTGTAATATTTTATTTTACATATTCACCTGGGGGCGGCAGTCTTTAAGCTATTTTGCATGGCTGCCGCCACCCCAGGGCTTTGGCGTCTTTGCCTGGTGGGCACCAACCCACCAGGGCATTGGTGTCTTGGCCTGGGGGACAGCGGCTTTTAAGCTCTTTTGCATGGCCGCTGCCACGCCAAGGCTTTGGAGTCTTCACCTGGTGTGCACCAACCATCCAAGGCTTCCTGCATCTTCACCTGAAGGGTTGCAGCCTTTAAGCTCTTTTACATGGCCGCCAGCCATTAGGACTTCCGATGTCTTCTTTCTTCATGAGCTCTTCACTGTTCCCTCACGGCCATCTAACTGCCATGCCGCCTCCTCGTGCTGGCTTATATAAGCCAGCCAAGGGGGTGGGGCGATGATGTCACGAATTGTGATTGGCCATCTTTTAATTTAAAAAATGGTGCTGAGGATCCATCTTTGAAATGGTCATAGCTGCCGAACTCTGTGATGATGTTGAGAGCTGTGATTGGCTCATGGCAGCAATCTTCGAATTTCATAAATGGCACTAAGGTGCCTTTTTTGAAATGGGCTCCACTGCTGAATTCGGTGGAATGGCTGGCAGGGACTGGATCCTCGCTGGGACCAGGCGAAGTTGTGTGAGTTAGCCAGACGAGGACCCTGCAGCAGTGCGGCCATCATTGGCAGTGCAAGCATCAGAATCGGCGGTATGGGTTTCTCGGATCCAGGCCCGCCGCCAATGCCTGCACCGCCACTGGTTCCCCCCACAGCTGCTTAGTCTTGCCGCTAAAGTCCACACTGCCAATTCTGATGCTCGCACTGCCACTGATAGCTGCATCGCCGCAGGGTCCTCGTCTGGCTAACTCACAAAATGTCGCCGGGTCCCCGCCGCTGCTACCGCCCGCTACTATTGCCGGGCCCCAGTGCCGCTAATGCCCGCAGATGACAGCTATCTTGGTGCACTCAGGTGAAGCCACAGTGAGTGCACCACTCTGCTGGAGGCACCTACTGAGGCTGCGCAACAAGTTGAAGCTCCCTATCTGTATAAAGTGGCATTGTGAGGTAATACTTTAAAAACTGTAACTTTCTCAATTACATGAACCCCAAAGGGCCTTTTGGGGTTCATGTAATTGAGAAAGTTACAGTTTTTAAAGTATTACCTCACAATGCCACTGGAACAATAGCTACCTACTTAAACATATATATCCTATTAATGATTCATTTAATATCCTATTAAATTAATATTTTTTTTTAATCTCACAGACTCATGTTAGTTTAAAAAACAACAATTACAACAACAACAACAACAACAACAACAACAACAACAACAACAACAACAACAACACACAATGCTATTGTACTTATTGACAAATAGCACTACTACTAGGTTACAATTATTGTAGACATTTTTCATTACAGTTACTGGGTTACTTTACAATGACAGCTAAAAGAGAATGTTTTTGAAAATGCATGGTTAGTTAATAGCTATTTGGAAATGCCAAATAGTACATTTGTTTTCCAAGCATCACTCAGTGGAAAAGGAAAAAAAAATCAAATGCCAAAAACAATGCAGCAATATTACAAAGGAAAAAAAACCTAACAAAAGTAGTACATATAATTTTATTTTAGTTTAATATTATCTGTAACTATAAAGTTCAAAATCTCCATAAGTGTTCTACAGTATATTATGTATTAAATGTTGTATAGCACTGAAGAAAACTTTGAACGTTACATTTTGAACGATGCATGATGTCATTGCCTGCTCCATACTGACTGATAAGTGGCATCTTTCCTTTCCTAGACAGCTTGTCCTGTTGTAGCTAACAGTTTTAAGCTGTCTAGACAATTCAGAAAATGAGTTTGACGTTTCAATGTATAATATACAGTATGTTTTCAAGTGTCAGATTATCTTCTTAATGCTAGTTTTAATCTCCTGCTCATCTCCTTCGCCCCAGTTCTGCACAAATCAGTTAATGAGAATGGTCACAGCAGCTTACTGTAGGAAATTTCAGGAATTGTGTGAGCTGGTGCAATGAAGAGCAGTTACCTGTCCATTTGTGTTATGGAGTAAATTGTGGTATGGCAGGAAGTGGCAGGGATAGAGGTAGTGATGTAAGGTGGTTACTAAAAGGCGAAAATTTGATGCTAGAAATTATGCACCAACACATAGGGTATATTCACTTAGCTGCAGTGTTTACTGCGCAGGGAAGCTCCAGGTTTAGAGCTCTGAGCTTTAAAATTATTGTGCATTTTCCTGCACGATAAAACAAAGGGTAATGCATGGTAACCCATACAATAAGTGCTGGAATCTATGGGTTTCCCCATGCAATAATCCCCAGAGAGTGTATTTTTCTGGGTTGACAATATGCCCCTAGTGATGGATGGCTCCTATTAAACTGATACAGAAAGATTGCCAAATACACCTCTATAACTGCAGTCCATACAGTACATCCATCCTCCTAAAGCAGATGATTAGGTAGACTTATCAACACATACGATGCATGATATCATTGCTTGCTCCATACTGACTCATAAGTGGCATCTTTTCTGTCCTCGACAGCTTGCCCCTGTTGTATCTAATGGTTCTAAGCTGTTTGGACAATTCAGAAATTGGGCCATAATTATAATAACAGTACCTTCAGAATGCTAGAAGTTGCAGGGGTAGGAGAAACATCATGCTACTAGTTCAGATGAAGGATGTGAATAGAAATAAAGTAGGTTTCTCACATAAAACATGATTATCATGTTGAAGTTCAGTATTTAGAACCAGAGCCGTAACTAGGGTTGTGCAAGTGGTGCCGTCGCACAGGGCCCTGGGGGTGTTACCAACGCTGCTACGTGAGTCTTGTTTCTGGCCAGCAGGGTGTCCGCCTGTAATGGCACCATACTTGCCTACTTTTACAAAAGCATTTCAGGGAGATTATGAAAGCACTACCTATGAGCTCGGAGGTAAAGTGGGCATGTACTGTTACATCTGAGAGGTGTGTCATAAAATTTACTTACATCCACATGTAAACTAGCCCCAAAGCAGTTAGTAAGATCTACTTTTTGATGAAAACACACTAATACTTTTCAGAAAATGCATGTAGCCATAGGGATCATAGAGCCTTACATACCTCCCAACATGACCCTCTCCAGGGACACAATGCTCTGGTCCTGGACTTCCCTGGTAAGCTATGATTGGTGGCGGCTCCAGAGGTGGGGCTGCAGTACAGTCCAAAATTCAAATAGGGGAGTCACACCAACTGTCAGTGAGTCCCAGCCAGTGATGTTTGGCAGCGTGTGAAATGACAGTTAGTGTGGCTCCCCTATTTGAATTTTGAACAGTGCTGCAGCCCCGCCTCCTACCAGGGATGTCCAGGACCAGAGCAGTGTGTCCCTCCTGGAGGGGGTCATGTTTTGAGGTATGCCCTTATAATAATCAATGCAGGGAAATTATATTAATGATCCCATTCGAATATATATATCTTTGTTTTTTTATATATATATATATATATATATATATATATATATATATATATAACAGCTTCATAATAAGGGTAAGGTGCAATCAGGGAGAAGGCTAGACTCTTCAGGGAGTCAGGGAGATGGCTACTATTTCAGGGAGTCTCCCTGACAATCAGGGAGAGTCAGGGACTTAGGGAACCATGCTGGGCACGGGGAAGGGGGCGTGGCCTAATCATGGCAGGCATGGCCGCGTCCCCTTAGGACAGAAAAAAAATCATTTTTGCAGCGTTGCGTAGGGAGGGAGGTGCTGGGAGCCAATCAGACCAGTGCAAAGCCAGGGGGGGGCACGATCAGTGTGATTGGCCCCCCAATAGGCATAGGAGACTGCTGCAGCTGATGATCAGCAGCAGCGAGCAGTATCCCGCTGCAGCCCAGCACACAGAAACATGTGCAGGGCTGCCGTGAGAGGGAGGGGGGCGGCGCTGATCTTCAGCCAGGCCCCTCCACCAAGCCCTGACCCGGGTAATTAGTATCCACTCCACTACCCCTCTCAGCACCCCTGGGGAGAGTTGGCAACTGTATGAATGGCACCCTGCAGTTACTTGTCACTGCTGTCCTTTGAATGCTCCAGGCATGCTACCTGCAGTATGTACAGCCACTTGGAGCATCTTAAGGATGCTACAGGCAGTGTGCACTTCCTGGTGCTGGTGAGCTGTCACCCTGTTACGCTGCTGTCTAGTACTATGACATATTATAACAGATAACAGTTTTAAAATGGCTAACTGCATTTTCTCTTCATATGTTTTTTTTCTGGATAATATTTAAGCAGCAAACATGGCATTAATGATTGTGTACAAACTAGAGATTGGAGTAGCTCATTTTCCCTAAAGTACACCTGGGCTCCTAGCCAGGGTCTTTGCTCCTTCAGGGGGTTGCATGCGTCCTAAGGTTGAAAGGTTACACATTAATTGCAAACAGTTTTTGTAGCTTTCATTTTGTGAGCATTTTGAGTTTACTTTAAAAGATTAGCTAACATACAGTATATCTGTCTTTTGGTAGGGTGATCCTGGGCGGCCTGGCAATCCTGGTTCCCCTGGACAACCTGGTCCAGATGGTAAGCCTGTGAGTACTATAATGTTGTTATACATATGCACAGTAAATGTTCAGATATTCCTCTTGCTTGTACCATACAGTGCTCTCACACATGTACACACATATATTATGGAAGTTGGAAAGATAGATAATGCTGGTGTTGTATTCTCAGTGGAACAGTTCAAATGAATACTTGTTTAAAGTGAAAGCATATGAAACTCATAGCTTAAAGCTTGATAAACTTTAAGGAGTCTATTTACTAAGCAGTGTTAGGAGACAGAGTGAAAAGTGATAAGAAAGTGATAAGGTGCCAGCCAATCAGCTCCCAACTGTCATTTTACAGACTGAGAGCCTGATTCAGAGCCGGACACTCTGAATGAGCGCCCGCTCTGAATCAGGGCGTTTTTTTTTTTTTTGGTGCGTTCCCCTGGACGCACCCACAGCCTATGCGAGCGTCCATGATGATGGTCGCGATGGTCAAGACCATCGCGACCATCGGGCTTGCGACGAGACCCTGCGGCAGGGTCTCGCTGCCGCAAGCCCTGGAGTGATTTTGGCTCTATCAGAGCCAAAATCACTCCCACTGACATCACTAGTGATGTCAGTGGGGCCGGACCCAGACGGTAGGCGTTCCCATGGGAACGCCTCCGTCTGGGCAGCCATGCCCCAGCGTGCTGTCACTCACCATCGACAGCACACCCCCTTTGGTGCGAGACCCGTCGCTCGCTGGGTCTCGCGAATGCGCACGACGGAGCACCTCCGTCGTGCGCATGCACATTTGGGTACCATCGGCCCACTTGCGAGCGTCCTGCGCTCGCGAGCGGGTCTGAATGAGACCCTGTGTTTGAAAAATGACAGTTGGGAGCTGCCATGTCTCATAGGGTATTTTTATTTTCTTACTATGGCCTTTTTTGTGTCTTTTGTGTTTTAGCAGAAACACAGTATTCTTTACTGTATTTGTTATTTTATCTGATACCCTTCAACTGTTTTTACTGAATGATGTTTGCTTATCAGTTTACTGGGATAAGAGTTCAATGACTACAAATACATGCTGCAATACCGCATAGAAGAGTAAAAATTTTACTAAGGTTCCCTACTGTCAGCTTTATTGCCCCTCTTGTGTTTTAAAGGGATAACCAATAACAAGTTGCAATTAGGAGATACAGTATGTGTTCCTGTTAATTTTACCTTTCCACCAAGTTGTGAATTAAACTGATGTGCAATTCCTGTAGTGCAGAGCTAGCAGAGGCCTGGGTGTAATAACAGTGTGTAGCAACGCCCGATGCCCTGGCTAGTGGAAGGGACACCTTAGTAAAAATAGTTTACCTAGATAGTAGGGCTGCATTACAAGACACTGGGGCATATTTATCAAGACAAATTTGCAGGATATTTCCCATGAAAACAACTGTTAAAGCAGATGGTTAATTAGACTGTATCAACACATACAATCAGTGGCGTCCCTCCCCGTGGTGTCACCTGGTGCAGGGAGGGATGCTGTCCGCTAAAAAGGGGCTTGGACTCGTGGAAGTGGGCGGAACCCCCATGGTCCTATCACCGTGCCTATTACTGGGGAGCAGGGGGGGTGCCGGAGGTGCAGACTGCCATGTGTGCAGTGCTGCCTCCCTCAGTGTCAGGAGCCACGTGCTGCACTTAATTATGCAGTGCAGCACCCGGTTCCTTTCACTGAGGAGGAGTCTGCACCTTGGTGTCACCCCTCGGTTGGTGATACCCAGATGCGGCCACCACTCCCCTTGTGATGTCACTGCATACAATGCATATCTGCAGAGTCCAGTGTTTTCTATTGCAAAAGCAACTCCCACAGGTTTTTATGGGGGTTTCTAAATTGTGAAATTTTGGCCCAATAACTATTGCCAGGGCTACCACCAGACATCACAAGGCCCAGTGCAGATGAAACAGGCAGGGAACCCCCTCCAACCCAGTGGACGCATATGCTATAACATCCCCGAGCAGGGAGCAGGGGGTACAGCAGGGAGCATGGGGAAGAGTAGAATAAAGGATAGGTGGGAGCTGGCAAAAGGAGGACAATAATAAAAAATGTTCAAGTGCTTAGCTGCTCAATTGTCCTACTGTATGCTATAAACTGATAATAAATGAAGGCTCTATGTATATAACATTTAGATAACACAGTGTGTAATAAGAATGTGTCTAATATTGAAGCATGGACCTAAAATGTTTATACAGGTTGCTAGACATAGACAATCATCAATTGTTTATAGCTCTTCTGGGGAAGATGTCAGTGACTACCCGCCAGTGACTTAAAGGAAAAATATTGTCCCTACTCTTCCCTGTGCCATCCCATGGTGTGATCAAGTTCAGCTTCAGTCATCAGGCTGTTGCAATCAGCCCTGTGCCCTGCAGATTCCCCGTGGCTGACAGTAATGTGAGGCCCTGACAGGTTGTCTGGCTGTTGTTGTAGCTCCACGTCAAAGAACTACTTCTTCTCTCAGGCGGTGGTAGCCGAGAGCAGACAGGTAGGCAACAATGGAGGGAGAGACATCTCCAGCGACATTTTCAATTGGCGCCGGGTGCTAGCCAATAGGAGCTTGTGGACCGGCAGCCAATCATGGGCCGCTGCTTCTTTTTGGCTGCCGTTGCATGAGCTCTGCTTGGCTCACAGCCAGTGCTGTCTCTGTCACACCTAACGGTGTGGTAGCTGCAACCAGCTGCTGGCCCGGTGCTAATTCACACTGCTGCCAATCAGCCTCCTCTCTCTGTCCGGGCCCAGGACTCCAGTCCATCGCTTTTTTCCTCAGAGAGGGATCCTTCAGCCGGTTATACACTTTACGCTTGCCATGTCTGAACCCGGAGGCAAAGTGATAGCGGTGGCAATCACTTTGCTTTCAACTCTGCTGGGACAATGCTTTCTCAGAAGCTCTGGGCCTGATTCAGAGCCGCTGGTAAGCGGCCGCTCGTTCGCTCCGAGCGATTTTTGCACAACTGCGCATGCGTATGGGTTGTAATACGCATGCGCGAACCAGTCATTGCGGTCGGAAATTGTGTGCTCGCAAAATAGCGAATGTCTGCTAATTTGAGTGACAGAATGAGGCGTTTGTGGGTGGTAACAGGGGAAGGTGCTTGAAAACGGGGAGTGGAGATCCGAACGCAGGCGTGCCAAACGGTCAAAACGGGCGTTTTAAGGGTGTGCATAATTAACAAAGCAGCGTCATCGACCACTTCACTTGGTTGTCTTTTAGCCTGAACTGCTCGCATGATTGCGGTAGGAAATTGCTACCACAAGCACTGCGAGCAGTTCATACGCCTTTCGATGTACTCGATTAATCAAATAAATAGCGGAGATGACGTAGGATGCGAGCGGCCAGGGGGCGCATTTTAAAAAATAGCTAGCGCATGTTTCGTTCGCTCATTCAGACATAGAGACGTCAACAGACCGCAAAGAGAGAGCGCTCTATTTAAATATCCGGCCCCTTTTCCTGAATGAGCGAGCGCAAATAGCGTCCGGCTCTGAATCAGGCCCCCTGTCCCCACACCTGAAGATTGATAAGTACAAACAGGATTTGACAAATATGTGCCACTGTATCCTGATGTCACAAAGTAAGATTTACTTTTTAGCTAGGTCAACCCTTTTTTGTAATTGTGATACTCTGTACTGTATACAAGTTCCTATAGAATGTAGTCCAAATCAATATAAAATATAGAACAAATATATCTGTAATGCACCTCTGTGTAAAACAGTGCTTGTATTAAGTGATCTGAGTGATTTCTTGCCTTTAAAATGTTGTTATATAACTCATAGTATTTTTAACATTGGAGGATAAATACATCATCTGATTTTATGTCTGTGGATGAAAAATGTCTTGAACTAAACATCCTATTTCCCACATAAAGTTTTGCTTGTATTAATCCTTTGTAAATGCAGTTACAGTTAATCCACTCTCTATATAAAAAGACCTGTAAAGGAAAGTATTAGGCTTTTTTGTATAACTGGAAATAAAATATCAATTTAGAATTTAGATGTTTTGCCAACTAAAAGAAGGAATCCCCTTTTGCATTTCAGGAAATTTTTGATGTTACATAATTGGTTGCTAGTATACAGTGCATTTGGCAATATAATTGGAAATGTTTTTATAATTGGATAATGGGAAAAACTATGCTGATTCCAATAACATGTTTGTTTTAATTGTTTTACCAATACTTGTAAAAGTTATTGTTTTTATCTCCACGCTGGTAGGTAAAATGACTTACCATCATTATACGATATATATATATATATAAATAGTACTTGGGATGTCCGGCACTCAAAAGAGAATTCAACGGTCTGGGTGCCCCTCCAGCTGTGATCCGTATGGTACAGGTATAATGTAGAGTAGTAGAAACGGATGGCACTCCATACCGGAGTGCCATCCGTTTCTACTACTCTATATATATATATATGTATATATTGGGTTGGAACATAGGGCCTGATTCAGAGCCGGACGCTCTGACAGAGCGCTCGCTCTGAATCAGGGCCGGCCTTCTGTTTTTTTAGAGCGGCCTCCTGGCCGCTCGCATAGCTGTGGGTGACCATGGGAATGCCTCCGTCTGGGCAGCCATGTCCCCGGCCCGCCCACCAAAGGGGGTGTGCTGTCACTCAACATCGACAGCACGCCCCCTTTGGTACGAGACCCGGAGCGCTGGTTTGCCCGTCGCTATCCGGGTCTAGCGCATGCGCACGACGGAGCCTGCTCGCGAGCGGGTCTGAATCAGGCCCATAGTGTGTACCATTTGCAACACTGCATACTTAGCACATGTTTTGCGTATAACCTTTTTAGGAACATATTAGTTCTATGAATAATCCACAATCACGGATAATAAAAGGTGAAAGTAAACAAATTTAATCCAGCAGTGACATAAATGACTAAAAACACACGTACAAGATGTAAACCATAAAAGATCTTATCTGTCCATAAAAAGAGGTACAGGTACAGCAGTCCTAATGCGTTTCATCCTTCAATGACCAGACTTTTAATGGTCAGACTTCATCAAGGGGTCCCCAGATAAATTGTGTCACTATTTTCACAAGCACGTGTGTATGTATATATACACCCCACAAAGTTTTTACTTTACAGACACATTCAGGCGCTCATATCACCACTATTTATGTTTCTCGTTTTTTATTTGTTCACCAGCACATACTGAGTAAGTAGCAGCCACTCATTTAATATTTAAGGAGTGTCATAATAGCACTATTTTTGTTTGATTTAACCTTGTCACTATTGGTAGTTATAATTTTACCTGTGTGCCCCCATGTCTACTACAAAATATATAGGGTTGGGTATGACACCCGTGCGGATGAATAGCCTCCTCCGCTCTGTCTCCTCCCCTCCATCCACTCACTCTTATCCCATCTGCGCAGCTCTATCCTCAGACCTCAGTTGCATAGACAGCATGTGTGTATTCCAAAGAGCACACAATTCTGTGAATTAACAGCCCCACCATTTTGTGAGTGACAGCAATCTCTCATTCTGAGAGAGTGCTCAATCTGTAGTTAACCACAGGATGTGATGGCTTACCATATCTGTATTGTGCAAGGAACATGTCCATTAAGGCGTCAGCCTTACTAATAGGAATTTCATTGCTCTTTTTAGTTTGAGCGCCATAAATTCAGTAGGTTTTGTAAAATTTCAGATCATGTCTAAGAAGCCTTAATGGGACATGTGAAACCATAAGGTTTTTTTGTCTATGGAATATATATATATATATATATATATACAGGTTGAGTCTCCCATATCCAAAATGCTTGGGACCAGGGGTATTTTGGATAACGGAATATTCCGTATTTTGGAATAATTGCATATCATAATGAAATATCTTGGGAATGGGACCCAAATATACACACAGAGCATTTATGTGTTATATACATCTTATACACACAGCCTGCAGATCATTTTATTCAATATTTTCAATAATTTGTGGCTCAAACAAAGTTTGAGTACATACATGAAATTCATTTATGTTTCATATCCACCTTATACACAAATCCTGAAGGTAATGTTATACAATATTTTTTAATAATTTGTGCCTTACACAAAGTTTGTGCGCATTGAACCATCAAAAATCAAAGGTTTCATTATCTCAGTCATGCCAAAATAATTCCGTATTTCGGAATATTCCGTATTTCGGAATATTTGGATATGGGAGACTCAACCTGTATATATATATATATATATATATATATACTAATTATAAAAGGTAGAAATAAGCTTGCATTATCATCGAATTTAAACTTTTTTTTTAACCATTCATGTCTTTTATTCATCATTTTTATGTCAACAATTACAAAACTTTCTCTAATTGCTGCAAATAATCAAGTGATATTAAAGTAGCTGAAATTATGACTATCCATTGCTGATCAATGTTTGAGAAGGATTTCAAGTTTAAGGAGATAATCTTCCAGCAGTTGCCAATTGCAGAGGGACCTTGCGACCACCCCAGTGTTTACCATGCTGCCGATTACTGCTGATCGGACAACAGGCTAGGACCTCTCACCCGGTGTCTGATAGAAGAGCAGCTGCCAGGAAAATGTAAATGAAGTAGCCCCCAGTATATACCGGGCGGCCACTCAGTGGAGCTGAGGAAATGCAAAGTTGTGATGGTCTGATCATCACTAGTCTGATATATTGGTCACTTATACATTAAAAATCAATATTAATGCTATGTGTTTTAAAAAAAAAATAATATATATATATATATATATATATATATATATAATTATATATATATATTTTAGAATATTGTGTTGGAAAAGTTATAAATAGATGCTATTGACCTAATTCAATCATAAAAAACTATTTCTAAGCAGTTTTTGGTAAAAAATATTAGCCAGTTAAGTGGTTAAGGAGTGTGGCCAGCCATCACAGAGCCTTGGACAATCATTAGAGAGTACACAGCCTGCAGACAACATGGATACTACAGTGCATGGTCTGGGCCCCCTTTATAAATATATACTGTATAGCGCATAATGATGGTTCATGCAGCATAATCTACCAGATTATGCATGTAGAAAATACACCACTGGGAATACAGTAACAATGTAGCATATGTATAATAATAAAGCACATGATAGTGATCTTGTCTATACAGTATATACCACATTTGAGCACTCTACATATGATAGAGAACCGACTGTACACACCAGTCAGTGTCTAAAACTCAATGAGAACTGCATTAATAAAGGCCAAATATATGCATTTGTAACAAAAGGTTAAATTATCTAAATTGTTACCACGGGGATGATTAATGTATATGTTACATTTTTATGGTTTCTTTACAACTGTATTGTAGTTTACAATATACTATATTTTAAATGTCATTTTCACACAACAAAACATTAGATCTGTTAACCCAACTGCTAATTTTGATTGGCAGGAGGGCAAACTTGGTGTAGTTTCTATAGAAACAAACCAAACACCCATGTTCATCCATATTCCTGCTCCACCAGGTAACTAACACTCTAGAAAAACAATGTGGGGTGGGAGGGGGTCCTCAGTTAATTGGGCCCACCGCGGATTAACTCTGTGGGCCAGTCCGACCCTGTTGCTACTACTGGTATTGAGTATACACAATAGGCAGGAAAGACTAGTCCCAAATGAGCCAGTGTCGGGAGTCAGTTCAGCAGTAACAATACACAAGGCAAATTCAAATAAACCAGAGTTAGGAACCAGAAGGTCTATGATGTAGCACAAAAAAGTCAACAGAATATTGCAAGGTCAAATGAAGCAAAGGTCAGTTCTGGAGGAGTGAGCCTCACTCAGAGATGTACGCAAATTTGATACTGGCTGCTTTTGCCTATAGCAAACAAATACTTGTCAGCTTTGTTTTTACAGTGAAACTTAGAATTAAACTAGCACACATCTCATCCCAACCATAAATCGCTCTACACATTTTAAATCTGCCCCACCAGCAGTTTAATATGGTTTTGTCAAGAAACAAATTGCTCCATTTTTGACTTGCTTCTATCTCAGACACATTATCACTTTTATAAAAAAAATACTGCTAAATTAAGCCTCATTACTGTATTTTATGTCATATATGAGAGTGGCTTATTAAATGTGTCATTATCCTTGGTTTTATGGTATTGATAAAAAGTACAAGTATCAATACATGGAGACACCCAGCGTGATGCGGCTAGGGTTACCAGTGGAAACCCTAGCTAGGATTAGGGATGGCTGTCAATCATCGCTGGTTAATAATAGTGATCCAATGCATCTCCATCGATGGCAGAGAGCCCCACAATGTTTTTTTCTGCCTGGCGACAGAGCCTAGCTACTCCCCCCACAAAACCCCACCTCCAACTTTGATTGGCCCGCTGCCCAGAGAAGGGATAACCATCAGTGGTCAAAACCGTCAATAGCTTCCCATTGATGGTTTTATACCATTAAGTTTAACCGCCAATTGTACGTAACATCATTAATGACCATCAATAGTTAACCAACCAAAGGCCATCCCTAGCTGGGTTTCCTCTGGCAGTGCTGTCCAGGCTTCCCATGGTGGAGTGTGGTGCCAGTTTTTTCACTGTCAGTGCAGCCTGGGTTTGCCCCCCCTGCTGCTCCAACCCACCAACGGTGGCCACCTGTTCTAAAACCTACCCCATGTTTTGAATTAGGCCGTGGCACCAGTGAAGGGGGAAAGGCGAGCAGGGATCATGGCCTGCATGAAGGGAAAATTGCTTACTACCAGGCTTGGAAAGCCACAGGTACTAAGGCGGGACCTTGAGGGCTGCTGAACTTGCCATTTGTAGGCCTTTTGTTCAACTTCACTGTCCTAATTTTGAGACTTAAATATCAGCTATATTGTTTTAAGGGAGAACAGGACACTCTTTGTGCCAGTTACTCCCAACACTTTATTTTTTACACTGCTAAAAATACCACCCCCAGCTCTCAGCACCCCATTCTAACACCTCCAGCCATCTTTCAACACCCCATTCTGACCACCAGCCACATCTCAGCACCCAATTCTCTGACCCTCAGTCATCACTAAGTATCCGATTCTCTGACAGCCCCATCCATCTTTTAGCACCCCATTCTGCCATCCCCAGCCATCTCTCAGCACCCCATTCTGACATCCCCAGCCATCTCTCAGCATCCCATTCTCTGATACTCCAAGCCATCTCTCAGCATCCTATTCTCTGACAGTCTTAGCCATCTCTCAGCACCCCATTTTCTGACAACCCCAGCCATCTCTCAGCACCTCATTCTATGACACCCCCTGTCATCTCTCAGCACCCCCATTCTCTGACAGCCTCGGCCAGCTCTCAGCACCCCATTCTGACACCTCCAAACATCTTTCAGCACCCCATTCTGACACCTCCAGACGTCTTTCAGCACCCCATTCTGACCACCAGCCACATCTCAGCACCCTATTCTCTGATACCCCCAGTCATCACTCAGAAACTGATTTTCTGACATCCCCAGCAATCTCTAAGCACCCTATTCTCTGACACCCTCAGTCATCTCTCAGCACCCCATTCTCTGACATCTCCAGTAATCTCTCAGCACCCCACTCTCTGGCACCCCCAGCCATCTCTCGCCACCCCTTCTCTGACACTCCAGCAATCTTTCAGCACCTCATTCTCTGACAACCCCAACCAACTCTCAGCACCTCATTCTATGACACCCCCCGTCACCTCTCCACACCCCCATTCTCTGACAGCCCTGGCCAGCTCTCAGCACCCCATTCTGACATCTCCAGACATCTTTCAGTGCCCCATTCTGAACACCAGCCACATCTCAGTACCCTATTCTCTGACAACCCCAGCAATCTCTCAGCACCCGATTCTCTGACACCCCAAGCCATCTCTCACCACCCCATTCTCTGACACCTCCAGCAATCTCTCAGCACTCCATTCTCTGACCACCCTAGCCATCTCTCACCTCATTTTGAAATCCTCCGACACTTCTCAGCACCCAAACTGGCACCTCCAGGATCTCTCAACACCCCATTCTCTGACATCTTCAGTCATCTCTCAGCAACCTGCTCTCTGACACCCCCAGCAATCTCTCAGCACCCCATTCTCTGGCACCCCCAGCCATCTCTCACCACCCCATTCTCTGACACCCCACAGCAATCTCTCAGCACCCCATTTTCTGACAACCCCAGCGATCCCTCAGCACCCCATTCTCTGACTACCCCAGCGATCTCTCAGCACCTCATTCTATGACACCCCCTGTCACCTCTCAGCACCCCATTTTCTGACAGCCACAGCCAGCTCTCAGCACTCCATTCTGACACTTCCAGACATCTTTCAGCAGACCATTTTGACCACTAGCCACATCTCAGCACCCTATTCTCTGACACCCTCAGTCATCACTCAGCACCCGATTCTCTGACACCCCCAGCAATCTCTCAGCACCCCATTCTCTGACAGCCCCAGCCATTTCTCACCTCTAAGCACCCCAACTGGCACCCCCAAGATCTCTCAACACCCCATTCTCTGACACCCTCAGTCATCTCTCAGCACCTCATTCTCTGACACCCCCAGCCATCTCTCAGCACTCCACTCTCTGACACCCCTAGCCATCTCTCAGCACCCAATTCTCTGACACTCCCAGTCATCTCTCAGCATCCCTTTCTCTGATGCCCCCAGACATCTCTCAGCACCCTGTTCTCTGACACCCCAAGCAATCTTTCAGCACTCCATTCCCTGACACCCCCAGCCATCTCTCCAGCATGCACCATCGGGGCTGGATTAAGGGGGGGGACAGGGGCGGTCATCCTGGGGACCCCACAACAGAAGGGCCCCCACACAAGGTTAGCTTGACCCTGCAATTGCCGATTAAAAGTGCCCTGCGGTACCTGTTCTCAGACTGGGGCTGCCCGGCTGCTGCGGCTGTGTACTGCATGCTCAGAGCATACAGCACTCAGCTGATCCAGAGTCCCATCTCCAGCATCACGTGACACATCACATCCGTGATGCTCATGAGGGAACTCGGGAGCCACTGAGCGCTGTATGCTCTGAGCAGCAGTGTGTGACAGCGGCCGGTGGTGAGTTAGTGCGCAGCGCCAGACAGACAGGGGATGAGTAGTCCTCCCCACACTACTTCCAGTGGCGATAGCCATATAAGGTAGGCATCCCCCTGGTGTCCGTGTGTGCCGGACTCGGCTGTATGTGCCGGACTCTTCACAATGCATTTCACCGGTGGTAACAAAATAAATGATTGTTACCATGTGCCTCATATCTAACAACCTCTGGCTCATATCTACTCGCAATAGCTGACGTGGTTATCCAGGGATGTGGCCTCCCATTAATTTGTAGTAGCCAGTACAGTGGCACCACCACATATGTAGATTCCTCTTGGGCTTACTCCCTTATCATTAGGAGCAATAGTAGTTTTTGCAAAGCAGACTCTGGCAAAGTAAGATCATACCGTTGGAGTTCTGTGAAACATTCTAACTTTACACTGTGGGGCAAGGTAAGAGGCATAGTGACAGTGGAATGTCAATTTTATTGGAGGGCCCCCACAATTTAGTTGCCCCGGGGCCCTCACAATCCTTAATCCGGCCCTGTGCACCATACTTGCTCTGGTACATTGCAGATATATACTGATATGTTAATAGGCTCCTGACAAAAAAAAATGACCCATAGTGTTTTTATGTTTCTATGTGATAGGAAATATAGGGCATGATTCAGAGTTGTACGTTACACTGCATTTTGCTAAATATGCTAATGCCGCAGGAGGTGTGTGAAGGCAAAAGACACCCACTTCTGTCATCCCAGATCCAAATGCTGCTTCCGAAGATGTAACATCGGATCGCCATCGGACAGCCACTGGTCATCTACGTAAGCCTAAGTTTAATCAGAATGGTTGCCTGAACTCCAAATGCCAAGGCCAGTAAATCTGCATTGGAATACGCAGAAACTGCCCTTGTCACGCTCAGAAAATGGGGCCGACATGCCCCCATTTTCTGAAACAGACAGACTCCCTATCCCAAAACAGCCGCAGTATGTCGATTAGACTGCTGCTTCCCCAACACCTTGACTGAAACCACAGCTGCATCACAGCAGATGTGCAGGCCACCCACCTTTGGAGTTGTACGTAAACCATCAGGTTTGCATATAACTCTGAATCAGGCTGATAGATTGCAAGCTCGACTGGGGCAGCGAGTGATGTGAATAACTGAAATATCCTTTATAAAGCAAGGCTTCATATGTAATACGCACAAGTTGCTATCCATAATTTAGTTTTTCTTTTGTGGGGAGGCCCAAAGCATATTTTTGCTCCTAGGCCCATCACTAGCTAGTTCCGCCACTGTGCCATCTTAATCCATTTAAATCACTTTCACTTGCAAACTCCACATGTGCTGCATTAAATGGTGTGCAATGATGTAAAAATAAATACAAATGTAAATTTATACTGTCCTAAATTATCTTTATTTACTACCGTAGCAAGTCTGTAATGACTAAAACAGCTAGGGTACGTTTGGTGTACAGTGTAAAATATATAGCAGACCCAGTAGTGGACCGCACCTCCCCTCTGCTCAAAAATGAAATCAGCTTATCAGGAGAAATGAAGATGCAGTCATGCAGTAACTGACAAAAGACAATCTATTTATAAAAACACAATAAACCAGTTCAGAAGGTAAACTACAAATTACAAATATTTCAGTGTCTGGTTATTTTCAACACTTTCCCAGAGGTATTCTAGCCTGGTCTGACAATGGTTAACATTATTAACCAATTCAATCTCTTAAGTATACAGGCCCACATATTATGAACAGATGTTTGGTTTTAGATGGTTAGATGGTTAAAATAAATGCAACAATGTACATTTTGGTAATTTTTATGACATAACATTCATACCGAATTAGAGTCAACAATTAAAATAATCAGCAAAGTAACTTGTAAGTTACATACAAATGGATGCAGAAAATCCTGTAATTGTTGATGTTATGTTATTATAAAATATTGCTGATGTGAAACACAAAAAACTTAAATTGAATAATATTTGCATTTGTCCTCTAAAAAAATCAGTGCTGTAAAAACAACCATAATTGTTAAAAAATTCAAGCACACTGCTGTCATCCTAGTCTCTGCCTCAGTTTCACTTTGCACATCCAGTCCCTTGTGCTAGTGTCACGTATAGTACAGCATAGAGGCTTCTCTTCTGTAAATTTACAGATGTATCCCAAAAGCTGGTAGCCGAGGGTTTATCTGGAGATGAGTAAGACACATAGCCAAAAATTTATTAACCAGGTATGCAATCAGGAATCTGTCACTGGTAGCCGAAGGATGATTCAGAGACAAGGCCAGGAACTAAGTCAGATGAAGCCTAATGTGAGGCCAAACAGCTGAGCATGGTTGACATAAACAGATAAGATAGAGTGAAGCAAATTATGGCCAATGGTGCAGTTGTTTTCCAGACTTATATAACACTTGTTTGCAGGTAATTTGTCCAAGCTAGGAAGGGATCAGAAAGCAGGCAATATATGATATTTAATTCTTACCAAACAAAGCCTAAACAAACAGCACCTGCTTTGGCTTACTTGGTAGAAACACTGTTACTAAACACACAGGACATAGGACCAAGTGCTGCAAAGTCTGTTTATATTTTTCTTATGAGATCTTGACAGGTGTATTGTCGTCTCCTCCTTAAAAATGTTCCTAGAATATATCACTTCTTGCTCAATACCCAGGGCCAGATTAAGGGACACATGGGCATGTGGCTGAAAATTATCAAGGGCCTTTCTGTGAGAAATGGAGGGGCTGTGACCAGTTGTCTGTGTGTGGCTAGTGCCATATGGATGTCTACACTCTCTACAATATCAGCTCCAATGTCTCCCTTAATACATAAAAGTAGAACAATTGAATAATTTTGTGAGGAAGTAGAAACAAAAGTTTAATATGTGGCCAGCTGGGCTGCTAGTCATCATCATGCTGTCATGATGAAGGGCCTATTTTTATATGGAGGCCTGGAGCTGTATTCCCAACCGCCCCATTGTTAATTTGGCCCTAACATTACCAAAATATTATTCATTATTTAATTATCTCCTTCCTTGACTACTTAAACTGCTTACATTCAGGCATTCCCTTCAAACGCTTTTCCCCTCTACAATCTAAATTATATACTAAGACTGATATTCTCTCAATGCTTCACATCTGTTGCACCAGAGCTGTAACTAGACTTTTTGGTCCCCTGTACCAGAGAGAGCATTGGCGCCCTGCTGCCACATTTTTTAAATAAGTACATAAGATAGTGCACCTGAAAAACGGCCATGGCCTCATGGGTAAGAGCCAGGGAAGAGAGTGGGGCAGCCTGGAGATGCTGGGGATAAAAGAAGAAGAAGCTACAGGTGAGAATGATAATAAACAGGAATATTGACAGGCCCAAACAACGCCCCCTGCCCTGCGGTGCCCTGTGCCATGGCAGTGGTCGCACTACCCTAGTTACGGCCCTGTGTTGCACCACTGTGCAAATAACAACACTAGCAATTCAATAATCTTCTCATCTTCAAAGCTCTCACCATTATTTCTGACCTCATTACAAGATATAGCCCCTCTCACCCTATGTGATGTGTCTCAGGCTGAGGTCAGGTTGTGTTCCCGAACTGGAATCAGGGACTGGAGGGGGTGAACCAGCTATGCACTGGAAACTATAGGGCCTGAAAATGTTCAACACAGAAGAAGGCTAAGCAGGACGTAGACAAGTTTGGGAGGACCTGCGTAGAGACTCTGTTGAAGAATTGGTGAACTGGAGTCTAGGTTTTTCCTCTTAGGGTAGTTCTGAGCAGTCTGAGGAGTGGCCTGAATCTGGGCTACGCACTGAAGTGACTGTTTCCGGGTTGGTACCAGAGAGGCAGGTTTCCGGGCTGGTAACAGAGAGGCAGGGTTTCCGGGCTGGTACCAGAGAGGCAGGATTCCAGGCTGGTACTGGAGAGGTAGGGTCTCATCTGGTACCAGAGAGACTGAGTTCCGGACTGGTACTGGAGAGATTGGGTTCTGGGCTGGTACTGGAGAGACTGGATTCCAGTCTGGTACCAGAGAGGTTGAATTTCGGGCTGGTACCAGAGAGACTAGTCTGGGATCTGTTAACCATAACAGGCACAGGAGTCTCAGTGAGAGAGCACTGAGGAGCACAGATACAGAACTTACAGATACAGAACTTACAGAACTTACGCAGAACACTGTCAGAAAAGTTGCACTGGCAACCAGCTGGCCACCCAGGAAGTTATTTTATAGCTGAGAGTTGCTGCTGATTGGTTGTCAGCGGGGAAGATCAGGAACTACCTTCTCATTGGTAGTTCCTGCATCAGGTTACCATGCCGAAGATGGCTGCACCCACATAGACTGACCAGTGGGAAGACCTCCATGTGGGACACCAGCATCAGTGGGAAGCAGGAGCAGGAGTGTCAGACGAAGAACTGCAGCGGCCGTCGCTGGACTGAGTGAAGGAGCGATCACAGTGGCCACTAAGACCAGATGCCCATGGACCCCTTATGCGCCATGGAGAAGACCCGACAGTGCCCAGACAGGTAAGCAGCGGGGTATGATTCTGGGGTCCATAATGGGAGCCATGACAATATACCTCTGACTTTCACTTTCCTCCTCTCTGGTAACCACATCTCCAAGATCTCTTCCATACTTCCAACACTCCTAGGGCTCTATTTATTACAATCCGCATTGGGAACACAGATTGTAGTGTGATATTAAGTACTGTTTTCGCATTGCGAATTCAGCCAATATCACAGGGATTTACTAAAAATCCCTTGCAGGGACAGAGCTTGTGATAAAGCTCTGTCCCTGCGAATCTTCTCTACACTTTTGCAAAAAATACTGTGACAAGTGCCCGCGCATGCACCGACCAGCCACTGCTAAGCCCCCCCCATGATCGCGACCCCCCTCTCTTAATTACACTTACCCCCGGTGATGTCCTCTGTGGCTCTGGTCAGCTGATCTCCCATCCTGCACTGGGACCCGGTCAGCTGATGGGAGGATGGGAGACCAGCTGACCGGAGGGAGGACATCACCGGAGCCCCGATCTCCAGTCCCTGGACTCAGGTAAGTTATTTTTTTTTCACTATATATATTGTTTAGACCACACAGCTGATCACTAGGGACAGCTCCGGGCTCTGCTCTGCCTGTTAGAGTGGAGCAGGAGTCCTGTAACTGGGGGAGACCCCGGGTTATTATCACAGGGCTTCCCCCGGTATTTTTTTACAAGTTATTTTTAGTAACAACCGGACAGATCGCATTTCCCATTACAATTATGAGAAATGCGATCTGCTTACTAAAAATATGTGTTAATTAGGGGTTAGAGTAGAATTTTTCCGAATTCTACTCCAATTGCCCTTTAGTAACTTTAGGTGAAACTAAAATAATGTGAAAAGGGTGTGACGCCTCTCTGATGGTATTGCATGAAGGATAATTATCTGCCTGTATTTCTCAGCATTGAGGACACCATTAATCCTGACCAAATCCCCAACTCCATTTGCTGAAATGCAGCCCCAAACTTGCAAGGAACCTCCATCATGCTACACTGTTGCCTGCAGCCACTCATTATTGTACCGCTCTCCATATACATGTGTATGTATATATATATATCGACATACACATCCCCTAGGTTCTTAGCTTCTGTCTGGTGGACAGTTAACAAATTAGCTACCTTGATTACCAGATCACCTATAGAAGACTAATAAAAGTTGGGTCAATTTCTCTAGTCGCTCTCTCTCATTGGGTAGCAGGTTGAGAGGGAGAGAGAGAGAGACCACTGCTTGTTATTGCAAGTACTGTGATAAATAATGTACTGTAAGTTGGATAATAGGTCCTTCCACCTTGAGAGATTGAATTGAATGTTAGTTAGAGCCAGACAGGCTAATATTTATTTTTATGTTTTGTTTGTTTTTGCTTTCAAATAAAATTAGCTGTGGATTCTAGTACCAAGGCCCTGGACTGGTGTGCTACCAATAGGCTACTGCGTGCAAGGTGCTGCCATTTACCCCATGTGACACACACACACACACACACACACACACACACACACACACACACACACACACACACACACACACACACACACACACACACACACACACACAAACAATCTTATATAGAGTGTGCTTTGCCTTTTAAATGTGAATTAAATTTGTCTTCTTTCATGGCAAGTGCTTATAAGTATTGTGGAGTGTATTTTGAGCTTATCTTTCTGTAGGGATTGTGAATAGTTATTCTAGGCACCGTTGTTTCTATTTAGAAATGATAATGACTAAGCTTGTGTGGTCTCATGGCAGGAGATTTGTTCATAATACAGAGCCAGCTGGCAGAAAAATACTTCCATGAGGGCAAAACGGCACTCTGAGTCCAATGTTTTTGAATTTATAAAATAAAATTTGTGGTGATTTCTCAAGAAGTATTCGACATGTTAATGTTAATTGTTTAAAAGTTTGTAGCCACAAAGAATACTGTGTATATCTAATACCAATTTATAGAGAACTATACTGAAAACATGTATGTATGGGTATGTTGTAATATTATTTATTATTATTATTATTATTATTATTATTATTATTATATTAATTAACCTTCCAAAAAAATGTCGTGCAGTGGAACAGATCACAATGTAAGTAAAAATGCCAGTATGTAGGATAAACACTGAAACCAATGGTTTCCAAAGTGACAGCCATTTGCACGCATTTTTCAAATGTTAAAATATCCATGTAAAATGTCAGTAGGAGTTCACAGTTTGAGTCATGGGCGCAGGGCCGGCTCCAGGGGGAGCTGCGCCCTGTACAGGATGGGTAATAGACGCCCCTTAATCGCATGCAGCTAAGCCGCACGTGACCAAAAATGGAGGCATGACCTAATTATCATAGACTGCGCCCCATAAATTACGTTATTTGGGGGCATGCCCGTATGGCACATCTCCCATTAACATCAGGCTCTCTTCCAGCACTGAATGGATGCCGCGTGCATGCGTGCGGCATCCTTTCCTCTTCTCTGGGGACCGGCACCCAACCTCCTGACCACCCGCAGGACACTTCGTCCCGTGGGTGGAACAGTGGGGCAGTGCCCGAAAACCCCCAGGGCAAGCACCCAACCTCCTGACCACCCACGGGACACTTCATCCCGTGGGTTGAACAGCAGGGCAGTGCCCGAAAAAAGAACGAGACTGTCCCACTGAAATTGGGATAGCTGGGAGGGGTGCGCCCTCTATGGGGTGGCACCACTGTTCTGCCGCAGTGGTCGAACATGCCTCGAGCCGGCCCTGCCTGGGCATCACCAGATTCTTTCTTGGCATACGTGGCATGAGAAACCTTGCATCTGTTGCAACAGTTCAGCAATGAAATGTAAGAAAAGATGCTTAATTTTAACCTGTGACCCCTGAATGGCAATAGAAGGCCTTCAGGGTAAACGAGACCCACACAACAGGGTATATAAGAGACAGCATCAGAATAGGACCTAACAATATCTTCTTCCAATTTGACTAATAGGCATTGTAGCTTTTCTATAGAAACTGGGGGATATGTATAAAAAATGTGGTAAATCCCTGTAGCTCTCCATCAAATATTGTGTAAATTTAGACTAATTTTCATAAAATTTATAGTCGTATGTATCAAGAATATTTCGGCAGTAATAAGCAAAATTAAAAACTCCCTGAAATGCAAAAACATTGCAGTGTAGTTTTACAATTCCAATAAATAAAAATGAACTGCGGAAGCTCTGCTTGTGTGTTAGACACAAGGGCGCTGAGAGCGGTGGCGCGTACTAATTACCTGGCCACGGGCTTGTTGGAAGGGCCTGGGTCCAGGGAAGTCCAGAGCCGCATTAGGCATGGGGAAGGGGATGTGGGCTAACTGCGGGAGGCGTGGCTATGTCCCCTTAGGCTAATAAAAAATTGCAGCACCAGGGAGGGGCCGCAGTGAGCAAAGCCAGAGGGGGTTCGATCAGTGTGATTGCTCCCCCTATAGGCATTGGAGACTGCTGCGGTTGCTGCTCAGCAGCTGCGAACAGTCTCTCACTGCAACTCAGCTCACTCCAGCCCAGCACACAGCAGTGTGTGCTAGGCTGCTATGAGATAAGAGGAGAGGGAGTGGCGCCCGGACCCTCTAGCAAGCCCTGGCCCATGTAATTAGTACCCACTTCCCTCCCTCTCGTCATCCCTGCCCGGTTCTACCGCAGCCCATCATGCTCCTGTGTGCTGGGCTGCAGTGGGAGTAGGGAGACTGCTTGCTGTTGCTGAGCAGCAACAGCAGCAGTCTCCCCTCTTCTTCCTATGGGGGGGCATTTACACTGAACATGCCCCCGCCCTTTGGATTTGCGCATATCTTTGCAGCGCTGCAAAGAGTATTTTTTTTTTAACCTAAGGGGGCGTGGTTTCACCTACCGCGATTTGTGAGACGGTCATCCCCTTGTGAATGTTTTTGGAGACAGACATACATATAGGCCCGCTGGTATGTATATGAGCAGACCGGCACTCGTTTGCTTGGTGTTTGTAAGAATGTTCAATTTTACATAATGCTTTGCTTAAAGGCTTATACATATAATGGAGAGTTTGATTGACATCTGAAATTCCTGGCTGAAAACATTGGGTTCATAAAGTAGTGTACACCCATGGGTGAAGATAATAGTTTTCAAAAATATTGTTTGACTTGTGCACTGCTTTACAGCATTCTGTTGTCTTGTTGGAAATTAATATTGGTTCAGAGATATTTTTCTTTGTTTTGGTTTACTTGTTTTGTTTGTCTATTAGTATATGGTGGACTATGTATATTTTGTAGGATGTCACAGAAAGCCTTACAAAATCGTGCAGTAAAGTAGTCACCACAATCTGATACTATCTTATACAACCATTGAGGAGGTAAATTTCATTCATGAAAATTGGGTCTTTAAGCATAAATTGTCTTTTAGAGGAACACAAAATGGCTTTGCCTGGTAAACCTGACCATGATCACAAAGATAGTAATGTTATTGGTAAGAAAGAGGCAAGTGGGTTATAAAGTCCATAGAAATGTATCTCCATGGCCATGATGTAAGTAGGTAGAAGAAGGTAAAAATACAACGTAAAGTAGAACAGGCTGTGACATATTGTTCCACTGTTGGACAAATCATTGGACATCAATAATATTGACTGAAGATGAAAAGGCACTTTGAGCCTCTTTAGATAACTGGAAAATGTAAGAAATATTGGCTGAAGATGAAACAAATGAAGTATTGAATTGCTTTGACATCTACAGTATTGTGGTCTGTCATTCTTCAATGGCCTTGATTTCGGCAGGATCTATTTATAATTCTTGCAATGAAATGATTTGAGCAAGAAATTCCAACTTATTTGACAGAGGCTTTTTAAACTTGGAGACAAGATTATGTTGGTGGAGGTGTGCTAAATAAACATTTGAATATGATTTTGATATACTGAGAGAGACTATGGGGTAAATTTACTAAAGTGAGAGTTTTTAGAATTGGAGATGTTGCCCATAGCAACCAATCAGATTCTAGCTATTATCTTCTAGATTAGAAGGTGCTTGTTAAATGTTAGGTAGAATCTGATTGGTTGCTATGGGCAACATCTCCACTTCTAAAAACTCTCACCTTAGTAAATATACCCCTATGAGTACACCAGAACATCCACCAAGGAACATAATATTGGTCTAGTACTGTAGATCTCTAAATGCATCAATAATCAAGTTTTTAAAGGTGGCAGGGGTGTTGCAAAAAGGCATGGCACAATACTCAAGATGTCTGAGTCTGGCGTGAAAGTTGATTTCACTCTATGATTAATTTGTATCAATTCACCATCCCCCCAAAAGATAGTAAATCTGTTAGAGAGTTTAACTGTATTGACTTTTTCTGTATATGAAATAAGAGCAAGGATTATGGTTTCATACTGTGATCAGGTTTAAGGCTTGGTAATCAATGCAGGGATGAAGGGTCCTAGAGAAGGGGGATATAATATAATGTAATATTGCATTTCCAGATAGTCCTAATTTTGCTTCTAATAAAGCAGTAAAGTAGTCACATAGAATTTGAGCCACAGATACGTTTTAAATGAGATACTACCTGTTGAGAAGTGGGCAACATCACTCCTTAAGTAGAACTCCCATCTTAGTAAATTTACCCCTGAGAGTCTTGTGCTATCTTGACAAGAATTTGTCTATTAAGTCTAATGTTAACCTTAAGTCAATGATGTCTATCAGGAATGTCTATCAGGTTGTTCTGAACCTTAGCTCGAATAATCAGGGAAACATAAAATCTTGGAATGGTGATTGAAGTTTGTAAGCCAAAATTAGTCAATGGGTAGTTTTGGCTGGATACAGGTGATGCACTTTATGGTGCATTGGTCAAGGGTTTTCCACCCATCTCATTTTACCACATATTAGGCAGTCAGTAGTAAAGTACAGTACATGCTTAGATTTAACTCCAGTATCATGCTCATTCTTTCTTCATTAATGAGCCAGAGACACACACCAATTTTCATGAGTTCTTCGACTATAAAATTGGGTCCAGTAATGGCAAGAGAACATTACCCTGTGATTATAAAAGATAGATTTAAATCACTATATCCCATTAGATGAACTTGCCCTTGATCTGGTGATTAAGACCAACATGATATTAATTAAATCTGACCATGGCACCAACCCATCTCAAAATTATGCGGTACTCTATGACAGAACTGTAGCAGTATTATAAGGTGGTTTTAGCTGTATTACAATGATGATAGTCAGCAAAAGGGTTAAGGAACAGAAGGGTACTTATCTGCAGCCAAAGAGTTCAAGATCCAGAAAGATATTCCTATAAACAAAAAGTTTAAACACAGGTAAACAAAATAATACAGCTTTTATACCTAAATTCCGGGTCTGACCCGAAAGTTGGAACAGGGGGCTCGATTACGACCCGCTCACTAGATGCGTCTGCAAATTAGGCTATGTGACAGCAAGGCAGGCGATCACATGGCAAGGCATAAGCATGCCCACTATGTCTTGGCGTGCGATCACTCTGAGTATGCAGACGCCCACCAGCCTGTCTTAAGACGCCCACTTGCGCACGTCATCTCCAGGATGTGTATGCAACCATCTGTATCATCGGAAGTGAACGCAGCGCTTGTGGTTGACCATACCCTACCGCAAGCACTGCGAGCACTTCAGTGTAAAATTCAGCCAGGTGACGTGTACTATGACGCTGCGTCTTAATTATGCATGCCTCTGAAACGGCGTTGAGACGCTCAGACATGTCTACGTTCGCACCTCCACTCCTCCATTTTCATAGACCAACCCCTGTTACCACCCACAAATGGCTTCTCCTGTCACTCACTCAGTTGGGCAGTCTATGCGCAGCGAGCGTACACTTCCCAATCGCTCGGACTAGTTTGCGCATGCGCACTGCGATGCATACTCATGCGCACAAGGCAAACATCGGCAGTCTACGTGCGAACACTTCTTAGCGAACGGGTCTGAATCGGGCCCAGAGTTCCAAACCGGTTCAGACCCGAAATTTAGCTGGCGATGACCCAGGATATTCCCGAGTCGGCACCGTTCACACCGGTGTTGAGTCTGCAGTGACCTGACTCTTCCGGCATGTAATTGGACACTTGGAGTGACGTAATCTCCAAGCGCCACTGAAGCTGGCCAATCAGCAGGCATGCGGCGCGCTCCAGGTCATCGAGACCTGGATTGCACCGTTTAAACTGTAGGGTTTCACGGGTCATTCCAGTGTTAAACCCTGCAAATTACCTGGGTTGAATTGCCAAGTCAGTCGACCTGGGAATCCAACCCTGTCCCATTTTACACCAAGGAGCTACCTGGGTTAACCCTGCAATAACCCGGGCTTTACAGTAGCTCTGTTGTAAAAGGGGTATAAGATTATCAGGAGCACCCATTTAATACAATTGTTCACAGAGAAAAACTCAATAAATGATCAATGAGTCACTTCCAGGAATCTGAAGCTGAAATAACTAGCATGAAATATTTACATGTCATTAGCAGCAGCTGATCATTAAGAATCTTCTAGATCCAAAGTTTGTCCAAATGTGACAGGATCATCAAATCTGCAATAAATTCTAAAAGATATTTCTCTGGGGATTGGAGAAAGACTACACATGTGCTATACAATCCTTGTTTCTGAAATTATTGGAGACACAAACCACTAGAACATTTTTAACTCTAGTATTGGAAGCAGAACACACCTGTGCTAGACTTTCCTTATATCTGAAAATTGGACAGAGAACACACTTGTGCTAAAACTTTCATCTTTTGGATATTGGAGACAAAACACGTGTGGCAAAACTTCCTTATCTCTATGTATAGGAGGCAATAAAATGACCTTACCTATGAGTATTTGAGGCAAACATACCTGTGCTACGTCACTCAGCTCTGAGTATTAGACAGAGAACACTCATGTACATGTTCTAGAAACTTTTGAATCTGAGGAGTGTAGATACTTTAGTAACTGGCTTGTTTTGTGCTAAAGCATTAATATTATTTTAACTTTATTTAGTGTATCTAACATTGCCTGCCATGTGCCGCCATTGACATGTATACTGTAATCCATTCATATCTGTGAATCATTAAGATTGATCTTGCAAGTCTATAACTGTTAATAGATATAATTTTGTGGAGTAAAAATTAGAATGTGATAACAATTATTTTCCTTTACTTACACACAAAAATTACAGGTACATTTTGACAAGTCATACATTGATATTAGTGACAAATGTGTATCCCTAAACTTAATGAAGAGGCATGAGTGTTTTTAATATAAAGCATGCTGTACATTGATTATATTATTAAGCATATGATATATGATTGTGTCTAACTTGATAAGTTGCCAAGTTGCAAATAGTAATGTGATATTTCTTTTTTTATAACAGGGAACTCCAGGGGCTTTAGGGAGTTCAGGAATGCCTGGTTCACCTGGCTTGCAGGTAATAATTGAAGTTCACATACTACCACTGCTACTACTACTACTACCACTATTACTACTACTACTACTAGCATTGATAATAATAATAATAATAATAATAATAATAATAATAATTTTTTATTATTATGTTAAAAAATATTAAAACTCCAAGTACTGCATGTTGCTTATTAAAAATACAACATTTTGAAATGTTATGAAAAGAATCTAAACAACTGATACATCAATAACATTCATTACTCCACATTTAAACTAGAAATAATTGTTCCTTCTAAAAGATGTGGACATGTTGTGACTTATTTACAATTACCACAATGTGGCCAGCGAATTAAGTTGTTTATGCCTTTAATTAATACAGAAGAACAATGTGAAGCACGTTACTTCAATGGCTCAAGATCTTTATAAATAGAGGTTATGCATTACAGTAGCGCATGCAGGGTGGGTTTCTGAGTACCCTGACAGGAATGGGTATGAAATACCGCTGGCCGCATGGCCGGCGGTTCGATTCCCGTCAGCGGCAGCCCGATATGAGCAGAGTTCGAAGCAGCGGAAGCCCGACAGCGCTGGAAATCCCGATCGTGGATAGGTGAGTTTCTACTAACCTAACCTAACCCCCCTAACCCTAACCTTCCTTAGGGGTGCCTAACCCTAACTTCCCCCCCAAGTGCCTAACCCTAATCCCCCCTCTAAGTGCCTAACCCTAACCACCCCCTTCCCCGCTGCCTAAACCTAAGTCCCCCGGGGGGTTGCCTAACCCTAACCCTCCCTCCCCCTAGCCTAACCCTAAGTCCCCCCCAGGAGCCCTAAACCTAACCCTCCCCCCCATGGCTGTCCGCTTGCGGCGCCCGGCATCACTACGATCGGGATGCCGGGCACCGGTCTCTCTGCGGTATTTAGGCAGTCGGCTTCCCGATTGCATACCGCCTGACAGACTGGAGAGCAGGCACCATCTCCTTAAGCCCAACCCCCTTGTGGCAAAGTTCCGCGATTTGTGGGTCAGTCGGGAGGAGGCAGAGCCACAATGACGTGATTCCATTAGAATTGCATTATTTGGCTCCACCCCCTCCCAATTGTCCTGAATTTTATCGCTAGGGGGAGGGGCCTAATGACATGGTGCCAGCCTGCCAGGTCCCATCCTTATCAGGTCTAAAACTCGCAGCTTCTGCAAGGTAAGTGTGTGTGTAATGTATATGTGACATACATTAGGTGTGTGTGTGTTTAAGGTGTATGTGTGACATATGTATGATGTGTATGTAATATATGTGATATATATATACCATAGAGACCATAACCTATAATGTTTCTGCAGCTCTCAAACTATGGAGCTCATTCAGACCTGCTCGCAAGATGCGATCACTCGCTGGCAAAAAGGGGCCGGATATTTAAATTAAGCGCTCGCTCGTAAGGACGCCCACTATGTTTTAGCAAGCTACGGCAAAGTGCGCTCGCAAATGTCTGAAGACGCCCCCTTGCCACTCGCAACACACGTCATCTCGGGAATTGAAGGATTAATCGGGACCATCGTGACCCATTGGAGCTGCTCGCAGCCCTTGGGGTTGCCTTAGCCTGCCGCAAGCACAGCGATCAACGCTGCCAGAAATACATGCAGGTGATGTGTACAATGACGCTACTTTGCTAATTATGCACTCCCTTTAAATGGCGTTTTGGCGGCCAGACATGCCTGCATTCGCAACACCACTCCCCCTTTCACAAGCACCTTCCCCTGTTTCCACCCACAAACGGCACTATCTGTCACTCAAAGCAGTGACCTGATAGTGGCTTACGAGCAACCAAAATCAGATCGCAACGAATGGCTCGCTCACGCGCACTGCAAATTATACACATGCGCAGATGGGCGAAAATCGCTCAGAGTGAGCAATCGCGCCTTAGTGAGTGGGTCTGAATCAGGTCCAATGTTCAAAATGGGATATTTTCAGTATCCCAGCACTGGGGATGCTGGTGCTTAGTATACTGGCGCAGGATTCCCGTCACCTGTTAGAATCCCGGCAGCGGCATTCAGACCGCTACATCCTGAAGGTAGGTAGCGGGGTTGGGGGGATGGTTAGGGTTAGGGGTTATGTTTGCGGTGCGGAGAGGTGGAGGTTAGGTTTAGGCGGGGGGGAGTTAGATTCTGGCACCGGGGAGGGTTATGGTTAGGGTAGAGAGAGGGGGAGGTTTAGGATACCTACCGATAAGTGTCAGTATCCTAACCCTGTCCAGATGCTGGCATCAGGATTTTGACCGCCGGGATCCTGAGCGCCAGCGTCCCTTAGCTGCACCCTCTGAGCAGGTCACGGTCCTTTGACCAGGTACCCAAGCCCCGTGGGAATGGAGACACAGATAACCGTGGCCCTGAGAGAAAAATGCCTGGAGTAAGGCACTAAACAGTATCACCAATAATGAGGTTTAGTACGTAGTTTAAACACTTGGCAAGGAGATCACTAGAAATGTTAGATACACAGGTAGAGATGTAAGTCACGGTTGCACGGGCGGTCACCAGAGACGTTTGGGCACCCAGGTGGAGGTGGAAACACACTGCTGCACGGAGAATTCACCAGAGACGTTCGGGCACACAGGTGGGGTGGTAACACACTGCTGCAGGGAGAATTCACCAGAGACATTCGGGCACACAGGTGGAGGTGGTAACACACTGCTGCATGGAGAATCACCAGAGACGGGAGGCACACAGGTAGAGATGGTAATACACTGCTGCTGCTGACGCGATGGATCAAGAACCTGGACCGGGAACTCAACTAAGGCACTAGGAGACAACCATTATTCAGGCAACTTCCTGTAACCTGTGGGATCATAATATACCCAGGGGAACCCTGTGATAGGTGCACAGCATCAGCTGACCACTCACCTATCCAGGAACATAGATACTGTCACATGGGCTGACTGTCATGGCGGCACCCATGTCAGGAACTGCAATCCCCGACACCGGACCACCCGCAGACCACTGCATGCGGGGAGAATACTCAGATTCTCCCCGGCCGCCGCACCAGCCCCTCGACTGCCCGGGATGTCAGAGGAAGCCGGCGGGACGGTAAGAGAGAGCCGATCCCCATCTGAGCCCTGACAATATGTATGTAGGCCTGCATTAAGGTTAGTTGGACGGTATCAGGGGTAAACGCAGGATTTGCAAGCAGGGTTTCCATATATTCATGTGGGATCCATGTGTTAAGTCTCTGACAATGGCAAATGAGGATGGGAGTTCGAATCCCATGTATGGTAAGCTTAGAATTGTATGTTTTAAATAATGGGGAATTTAACTGAAAGGTGCACTTATCTATTGCACTTATTGGAACCTACCTGCCTTTGCCGCCCAATACATCAGTAAAATAAATTTGCGATTTTGTGGAATCATTAGATCCCTCATAATTGCAGGGCTAGCAGCAGGGATAATGTGGAACTTTAATAGCCTGTGAGATGCATGCATCGGCATGATTCCAGAGAGTCTGCCTGGGTATTCAGAACCCCCTCTCACCTTGCGTGCGCCACTAAGTATGGGCATTATATTAAATTGTTAGGTGCTTGGACAAGTAGTTACCATATGTAGTCCAGTCAGTGTTTCCAAGCACAAGTCTTACCTGTAGGTAATACTGAGAAATATGGAAGTAATATAGTCGTGGTAAGTGAACACGTTGGCTTGTATTTACTAAAGTGAAAGTTTTTAAAAATGGAGATGTTGCCCATGGCAACCAATAAGATTCTAGCTATTATCTTCTAGAAGGTGCTAGTTAAATGTTTAGTAGAATCTGATTGGTTGCTATGGGCAACATCTTGAATTTCTAAAAACTCTCACTTTAGTAAATATTCCCCCATGTTTCTATATACTAGCAGTCAAAATCTTGCCAATTCTCTCAGCATGGTAATTTACAAAATGACCCTCTAGGACAACAAATTTTGATTCTCAATGTGGCTGTGTTAATGAGGGAAGTCAACCCCCCGGTATGCTGCACCGGGGGGACTTGGTAGAGGATGTCACTGCAGCCGGGACTGTCTCGGGCTGCAGACCTGTGTGCTGACTGCTGGGGACCAGGGGCACAGCTCCAGGCCCTCCAGCAGTCCAAGGATGAGTGTCCAGACACTGGGAGATCGGGGAAGCCGGCCCCCAGTGCAGCGTGGAAGCAGGGGGGATGGGGTGCAAGGACCTGCTGAGTGCTCCCAGCTGAGGACCAGAAGCCTAGCTCCACAGGACTGTATGCCTACATGCAGGGGGAAAAGGGAGAGCCTGCTCCCGGACCCCAGTACTAAAGGATGCAGGAAGCTGCTGCAGCTGGGACAAGTGTCCTGGGCTGCAGTGCTGAGAGCCACACATGAAGGGACTGGGTTAGCTGGCTACCTGTGCTCCACCGGGGGGACTGCATGCTGACCCCTGGGGACCAGGAGCTTAGCTCCCGGCACCCCAAGGTTGATTGGCAGCATGCTGGGGGCAAGTAGAGTCAGCTCCCTGTGCCCCCAGCGCTGAGAGGGGAACAGCAGCTGAGCGCTGCAGTGTGGAAGTACAGCTGCTGCAGCCAGGACATGGTCCCAGGCTGCAGAGCTGAGTGCCCTATGCTGGGTACTGGGAGCTCGGCTTCGAGTGTCCCAGCACTGCAGGGCTGGTTTAGTAAAGCCCAGTGCTGGGCACAGTGTATAAAAACACAAACACACATAAGTATAGACAATGTTAAATAAAATGTTGAAAATATATTTTAACTGTATGTAAAAATGTATATTTTAAATTGTAAAGTTAAAGTGCACTTACCTTTGATTTATCTGGAAGACCAGGGGATCCAGAATCCACAGTGGGCTGCTGGATCCACCAGTCCCTTCCAGAAAAATAAACTGCTCTCCTGTGCCTCATGCCTGAAAGTGGTATGAAGAGGTGAACGGGGAGCTGGCCAATGCAGCCAGCTAATTGTTTTAAGAGAGCTCCAAAGAGCTTCCCCTCTGTGGCCAGGAAACCCTGCCTGGAGACCTTGGTTGCCCACTTCTGGAGCTCAGAATCAGGCCAGAGGTAGCAGGCCTGGTTCCTTAGCAAATTCCTGGAAGTACAATTTGGAGGGAACAATTTGTTCATTCCAGATGTGATGGATCCGGAGCATCACTGAGCACTGCGAGTGGGCTCAGGCACAGGGAAGTGACCACTCCCTACTGTCCATAGGGGACAATGTTAAAGGGAGCATGCCTTGGGAATGCAAGGCAAATGCACTTAAATTTATTGGGTAAAAACCACAGGGCGGACCTACAGTACCCCCTGTGGTAATGTGTATTGGATGGTCATAAAAGAAGGCCTGCGAGCCTGGTTGTGTGTATATCTTTTTAAACATCAAGGATTGTATTGCTGTGGAACATCTGTATGCTGATATACCCCCTTAAGCTGAGGTGAAGAGTATTTTTAAGACTATCTGAGCAATAAACATCTTGCCTCTACAACGACTACATCTGAATCCTGCGACAACAGAATTGCGCCAAACATTATTCCATTCTCCAGCTGTCCTGGATTAAGCCTAATGTCTCGAAGCTGAAGCATCTGGCAGCTACCACGCTGAGCCTGGTCCATTGTGAGGGATCAGGGGGAATCGGCCGACACTAATCAGGAGGTGTGGCTGCAGCTCGTCGACGTATAAGCAGTTCTAGGTGCCAGCGGTAGTACATAAACGGTTCCAAATGCTGATGGTAGAAGTTTGGTGGTGGCAGCAACGTTACAAGCCCACTGCACAGTGGGTGGAGTCAGTAACAGGCATTTACTGACGGCAAGAGGGAATCCAGTGGGGATCAGCGAGTGAGGTTATCTGGTCACACTCAATATGGTTGATTTTGAAAGAGACTTTTGCAGTCAATTCTTGTAGAGGACTAGTGCAAGAAGATCAAAAAGCTATTCAAACACGTATAGAATAGACTTTATTTCTCTGTGTATGGCTGGGGGTAGCAGCAGCAAGGTTTCTGTTAAGATCTTATTAGTCTCTATTTAGTCAAAATGTGAGTTGTTTTCATAAAATGTATTGAAACTTGATCATAACACAAAGACCAAAATTATACAAGTCGTTCATTGTCACAAAAAAATTCCTCACCTATATAACAAATAAAAATGAAAGATATATTAAACAAGAAAATTATTTAATTCACATCAAAGGACTTTGCTCTTCTTTTGGCACAAGAGAATGTTATATTCATACTGTTCGTAGTTTGGATAAGCATGTCTATTTTTTAACTTGCAGTTTCTTACAAAACTGTCCATCAATAACATCACTTACAACGGCACAGTTTAGCATGGGTGGATACAATCAGTTACAGTTTTTTAAATGCTATCCGAACTAGGTCATTGCATGGCACCATGTAATTTCAGTTAAACATTCCAATGATGTAATTGGCAACTATGTTAAATTATTTGCAGACTAAAGGGTCTATTTACTAGGCAGTGTTAGGAGACAGCGTGCAAAGTGATAACAAAGTGATAAGGTGCCAGCCAATCAGTTCCTAACTGTCATTTTTCAAACACAGCCTGTGAGATGACAGTTGGGAGCTGAATGGCTGGCACCTTATCACTTTCTTATCACTTTTCACTCTGTCTCCTAACACTGCCTAGTAAATAGACCCCCTAATAGTACATTTCATATGGCACTTTATCCCATTCATTTTTTTATAAATGCTTTTTAAAAAATCTAATATAAGAAAGCTGATAGGAAATATGGCAAACATGGATTATAATTAAGTATTTTTTTAGGGATACATTATTATTATTATTATTATTATTATTATTATTATTATTATCATTATCATTTATTTATATGGTGCCACAAGTGTTCCGCAGCACCATACAAAGTACATAAACAATTAAGTAACCAGTGACTTCCTATACAATACAATGCAGGACACGGACATGGATCATAAACATAGCTATATATTAGCGACCTTTACACCCACATAAGCAGCCAAGTGTTATTTGCCCTAGTGGGGAGTAAGAGATAAATGAAAGTACAGCAGGGAGAAGCACAAGAGGGTAGAGGGACCTGCTCAAAAGAGCTTACATTCGAAAAGATATGAATGTATGGAAACACATTACACTAATTATGTTATTGTTTTCAGGGACCACGTGGTTTGCCAGGTTTAAAAAGCAGTTCTGGTCGGGATGGCGATAAGGTAAATTATTTAATGTGTGTTAAACTGAGAAGATAACATAAAATGTTCCAATGTATATAACTTAGGGGTCTATTTATTGAAAATGTGCATTAACTAAAAATGTGTATCACTACTTATCATGGCAATACAGATTTTAGTTGCACTGCAAATCATCAATCTGATGTTCCCTTTAGAGCCCTGGCTCCTCATTGGCAGCTTAAAACTACCAGCGAAAAGGTCCTTTCCAGGTTTGCAAGTTCCCCATAGATGGGTACTGGGTAATACCATGTCAAATTGTTGTCATCTTAGCCACAAAAAGCTGGGACTGTGGTAACAGGTGAAATTAGAGGAACTGCAGGCAGTGGCATCCCTCCCCACGGTGTCACCCGGTGCGGGGAGGGAAATTTTGAGCAAAGTGTAGCCGCATGCGCCCCGAAGAGGGGGTATGGCCTTGTGAGAAGGGGCATGTCCTCGTGGGATGGGGACGTGGCCTCACAGCCCGATTGCCCATGGTCCCATTCTTAATATTACTGGGAAGGGGGGGGGGGTGCAGGAGGTGCTGACTGCTTGTGTTGCAGTGCTGGCTCCCTCACAGTGTCAGGAGATGGGTGCTGCATTTAATACTACAGTGCAGCACCCGGCTCCTGTCACTGTGGGGGGGTGTCAGTCTGCACCTTGGTGTAACCCCTCGGCACACCCCTTGTGATGCCATTGACTGCAGGAGATTCTGTGATTTCTCTGCAGTATTCCTCTTGTAAAATAGTAAAAAGCAGCGATAACAACTTTGAGAAAAAAAGCGTTTTCATTGATCCCCAAATAGACCCTTTAAACCAGGCCTGGCCAACCTGTGGCTCTCCAGCTGTTGTGAAACTACAGGTCCTAGAAAACCTTCCCACTGGGCAGCTGGTTAAGCATGCTGGAACTTGTAGTTTCACAACAGCTGGAGAGCCACAGGTTGGCCAGGCCTGCTGTAAACCATTCAAGCTGCTGCAAATTTATGCTACTATGTTTGTAACTTATCTACTAGATATACTCCAACTGTGTCCTGAAACTGGATATTGTCCCAAATGGTATAATGTTAAATTAAATTAAAAACATACATATTACATTGTTTTAGGCATGTCAAAACAAGCTACAGAAATGTGTGAAGACAAGCTTTCATAACCATTCACAGCAAATGTATTCTGTTTGCCTGGAAAAAAATAGTAATTTTGTTTCCAGTATATTGCTTGTCAAACAAAATGCATATCTGCCCCTTAAAACAAGAACACATCATACTCCATCTTTCCATTGCCAAAACTAAACAGTAATTCTACAGATGCAGCCTATTAATTCATACATTTATATAATATACCAGCAAGTGGATAACTCCATGCAGAGCTGTAACTAGACTTTTTGGTGCCCTGTGCCAGAAAGAGCATTGGCACCCCCTCATTTTTCAAAGGGACATAATGCACCCAAAAAAGGGCCATGGCTTCATGGGAAGGGTCAGGGAAGAGATAGAACAGGCCAGGAGATGCTGGGGATGAAATAAGAGGAAGCTACAAGCAAGAATGATAATAAACAGAAATTTGGCAGGCCCAAACAGCGCCCCCTGACCTGTGGTGCCCTGTGCGATGGCATCGGCCGCACTACCCTAGCTATGGCCCTGACTCCATGTACTGTAACACAACCAATATTGTACTGTAGATCGATAAGCTGTTCCAATAAAGTAATTATAATAGTGTTCCATGAGAACCGTTGTAGAGGGCTCCACTGTTGAGGCTTCTGTTCATATTATATGTGCCACATTTGAATAAGTTAACTTTCATAATATTAATTTATGCCGACTCATGCATCTACCATTGGAGGAAATAACATTTGTAGGGAAACCACAGTAAATGCCATAATATTTACATGGGTCTAGTGGTCAGGCTTGGTGTCAGTTATTATGTGAATGTGTGATCCTGTGGAATAAATTTGAGAAGCACAGAGTTAGGGAAGCACAGAGGATATAATCAGAATTAATGTTCTCCTGCTGTGCATTTAATTTAGCATAAATATGCACCTTATCTGTTACGCAGCTTTTGTGAAATGCCCCCAGAAATTGACTCACATGTGCAGTATGCTGAAATTCACAAGATCTGTCCAAAAAAAACATTTGCGCCCAACTCAGAATCAGGTCCTTATCTTCCCTTATGTCCTGAGCAGAAAATGGAGAGAAGACCCAAGGCTGGCAGTTATGAGGCCCAAAGTGTCCAGTTAAGCCTCTGGTTAACCCCATTCCATGTCAAACTACAAATTTTGATTTTGACTTTTTTCATTTTGAATGACATACTATAAGGATGACATACTCTATAAGCACAATTTACTTAATTTAATAATTTTTGCTGACTTTTTAATAACAAACTTTTGGCCCAAGGGTGCCATGAAATAAAAATACTGATACTCCATGGTGCTGTGATAAAAGTAAGGGAACCACTGGACATTGGTAACAGTACAACTGGTATCTTCTAATGTCAAATCCATTTACTGTACAAGCAAAATGCATTTGAAAGATAAGAGATATAGGCCCAAATGAAGACAATATAAACATACTAGAACAATAAATAAGCATGCACTAACACAAAAAGTAGTTACCTGTTTACTAGAGCTATGGGGTTTATTTATTAAGTGTTGGGTTCTAAAACCCAGAGTTTCCAATAGTTTTTTTATAGTCGCAATTTAAAAGATAAAAAAATATGATTGCTGTCCTTAAACAGAGCTTGAGTACTCTTTACTTATTCCTATCTTTTTGTTACAATTTCTTTAGTTCAGTAACTTCTGCAGAGTGATTTATTAAAAAAAAAAAACAATTTTAAACTGTTTTTTTATTTTCAAATCATTACAATTACATATTTTTCCTACATACACTGCAGGGCGAACGTGGAAATCCAGGCTTTCCAGGAATACATGGACAGCTAGGACCTAAGGTTAGAGCATGGACGTTTTTTGTTTTCTAGACACATATTAATTTTACATCTTGAAAAATGTAACAAGACACAATATTATGAGCACTGAAAATCTATTATCTGTCAAACAATCTTAAAGTTTCTTAAAATTAAAGGATATTTTTCTTTAATGTTTGGATTTTAAAAGGATTCACAATTAAAGTAGCTATCTGCGTGGAAGAAAGTCACAAAACTGCAAATAATTCATTACAATGGTAAATCTGGTTGTTACTTTTCATCATGGATCTCAGTGATTGATTAGTGTTAGAGAAATAAGTAGTGGAATGTTGCTTCTACCTCTTCAAATTCATCATTATCTTACTATTATCTCTGTCAGAGGCTCTCTTTTAACGTCCCATCCTCTTCCACTATCTTCCCCAGCAAGGCCTCAGATTCTATTTGTCCCATGTATTAATACAATTCAGAACTGAACAGTGTACATTACCTACAGTAGGCTTCCATCTACAATTAAGCAATGCTACTTGTGTAGCTATTCATGTGAGCCATAAGAAATACTTTAAGGTATTTGACATTTTAAATAACATTTTATAATCTGCTAGCTATATAAATGATGTAAAAACTTCTTAAATGGAGTTTTAGCATAACATCTATGAAATATTATTTTGCTATATGTTGCATTTGCTATATTAAATAGGTGATTAAAACTCACAGTGACTTCACTCTTCATTAATTTAGTGCGCTGTCTTCAGGGTTACACAGTGTTTAGTGGCGTAGCAACAGGTGTATTAACGCTAAGAATTGCACCCTGAGTCACCCCACTACAACTCTAATACAATTTATGGTATCCTGTTTCTCGGCTTGGTCAATAGGTAATAGAGATGTTTGGTATGATTTTGCTGAAAACCGAACACACCCGAACTTTAGAGTCCCGAGTCGAACTGAGTCCTGGCATGGATCACTTTGGGGTTACGAGTAGACTCTGGTCTTCACGCTAAATTAGGAACTTAGATCTAAAAACCTGATCTTTCATATTTTGGATTGCATTTAACTCCTTCCCCCAGTGATTTCAGGTGCTGTGAGGTGGTCAAAATTGACTACTAGTGACTGGAAATTAATGTTATTGATGTCGATAATAGTATAGGAACAAAAAACAGGTCCAATTTACATCATTTTAACTGTATATATAAATTTTTATAGAAATCCAAAAACAAAACCGAACAAAAGCACTTGAGGGTGGTTTTGACAAAACCAAAACTAAAACATTTAAGGATGGTTTGGCCAAAACACGAGGATCTGCAAACATCTCTACTGTTTAGTAATGTCACTGCATAACTCTATTTCAAGAAATCAGAACTTTCTAAATGATACCATATACAGGGCCCTCATTTGTTTGTGCATGTCCCTGGACTTAGATTTTGTACCAGGGCACATAGCCATTTATTTACACCATGGAGAGTATTTGCTTTTTATAACAGAAACTTTTACATTTGTTTTATTTTTTATGCTGTACATATTACCTTAGGGTGAGCGTGGGCATAAAGGAGACAAAGGAATTGCAGGTCTTGATGGAAAAAAGGTAAGCATAATATTCTTGGAATATATTTGTTAATAAAATAGTTTTTTTTACGTATATATTGGTTAAAAAGTTTGAGCAGGATTATAATGCTTAGTTACATAGGTAAAATGGAGTAATTTATAGCACAAAATAACTACTTTTTGTTGGGAAATTACAAATGCTGTTGATTTCTATGAACATTTTTTTAATAATAAATGTATAATAATAATAATAATAATAATAATAATAATAATAATAATAATAATAATAATAATTTTGCACCAGAATGGTTCAAATTGGAAATAATAGAGGAAAATTTAAAATTCCAAATGTGAATTATCCACCCATACTTATGAAATAGGTAATTGTAATTGGGTCAATTATGCTGACCTACAATGTACCTCAAGTCTACTATTTTCATTTGTTATAATTGCTGTGATACCACAATGATTACTCTCAAATCTGAGCTGCTAGGTTATACAGGATTAATTGAGTCAGTTGAAGGTTTTGGGGAGAGAAAAATGTGGTATTTTAATTTAAAACATATTCATTGCCGAAAAGTCAAATAAAACAAAACAACAAAAGACAACTTTGCTGGCAAGCCTTATAGTAATTAAAGTGATACTCTTTGTAATTTAATTGTGTACACCATACTTCTATAAATGTTTTTTTTTTTTGTACAAGGGATATGAATACTGCCAATTAAGTTGCTGCCTAAGGCACCTGGTTTTACATATTCTAAGAGCAAAGAACTTTTTTTTATAATGGATATGGATTTCCTGGACTGCCTGAACCTTCCAAGCTGTGTGTTACTATTATATTCACTTGGTGTTTCTGTTCATTTGCCAAATAGAAGACCTACAGTACCTGCAGACTTAGGGGGATATATACCAGAGTTGCTGTCACTAATTATAAATCTGTATCGCTAGTTGTAGCAGAGGTCTAGCACACCAGAGAGGGATCAGAAGATCTCTCAACGGTTAGGCTTCACCCGTAGTGTACACCTGGCTGATGCCATATTAATTTAACAGCCCCATAGTGTCGCCCTCACATAAAATTACAGCTCTACAGTGATACAGTGTTACGTTGATACTAAATATAACAGCTTTGATAGGAAGAAGTTTGAGTAGCCTGTATTGTATGCTATGTCACAACTATTATTTACTGTAGTGTGTAATTTTATTAGCCTACTCTTCATTTTGCCTTCTTCCTGAAAGGACCACACACAATTTAATCTTATGTATCTACATGCCTTCATTACACCTTCTACTCATGTTATTTCCAATTGTGTAAATTTAGAGTAACATGTAACAGTATATTCATTTACTGATTGCTTACTAATTAAGGCTCGTGAAATTGTATCTTGTATTTTTAAAATTTAGGGAGCAAAAGGAGACAAGGGAAGTACTGGACTAATGGGAAAGCCCGGAAGACCTGTGAGTATAATTTCCATAAATAACAACATAAATAAAAGCAGTTTATTTGTAGATATCTGATTCTTACCATTTATCAGGGAGAGCCCGGATTACATGCAAAGGATGGCATACCTGGATATCCTGGACCAAAGGTAACTACACATTTTATATAGATATTTCTTTTTGCATAATTTCAATCTTTATGACAGTTTGAATTATTATTTTCCAGAATACTTTTCACCTCTTAATACTGACCACATCTTAGCATAGGCAAACGCAGTGGTGATTTCCAGTTGACAGTAAATTCCCTCCCCTTGGCCAGCAGCTCACATTGTGATTACAATACTAGAAGTAGTATATAAAACGATTTTACTAGATCTGCGGCCACAACTTACTGTATAAGAGACAGTGCAGAGCTACTGCGTATGCCCATTGGCAACAGCTTCTTCTACCAAGTCTGCTGGGTATGTGAATCTAAATGCTCAATGTTTGCACTTCGACCAGAGAGACCAGATAGCAGCTGTCAGCAAGAAGAGACAGGTATCTTATCATGTGGTGGGAGAATTTAAGCTTAGAAAACTCAGATCTGTCTCCTATGTACTCTATGTATATTTATCATGGGATGTTTAACCTTTTTCTGAACACTTAATATGAAATATAAATATGCTTGATACAGAAAGTTTGTTTTTAGACTCTATTCCCTACAACTGCCCTAAGTTATAAACATCCATTGTGTTAATTATTAAGGTTTTTATGCTAATCCCCCACACTTCTAGACTTGCTCCAATGCTTTGCAAAGCAGGGGAATTGGATTGTGGAATGGTGTCCACATCCTTTAAAAATAATGATGTGGTTCCAGCTGGATGACCTTACTGCCACATCTAAAGGCTTACTTTGATCGCTGGCCCTGTATATGTCTGAATTGTTACATACGCTGCACTTTGTGTGAGCAGGGTCGAAACTCGGAATTTGGCACCCCTCCCAAAAAAATACAATATAGTGAACGAAAAGGGTGTGTGGTTTTGTGACACAGTAATGCCCCTTATAACACATTATGCCACACATTAATGACCCTTATAACACATTATGCCACAGTAATGCCCCTTACAACACATTATGCAACACAGTAATGCCCCTTATAACACATTATGCAACACAGTAATGCCCCTTACAACACATTATGCCACAGTAATGCCCCTTATACATTTATGCCATAGTAATGCCCCAAATACATTATGCCAGAGTAAAGCCCCCTTTACATAATGCCACAGTAAGGCCCCTTACACATTATGCCACAGTAAGGCTCCTTACACATTATGCCACAGTAAGGTCTTTTTTACATTAGCCACAGTAAGACCCCATCTACCTTCTCTTACCTGCCAGGGCCATGCGGTGGGTGAGCTCGGGGTGGCATGGGATGGGGCTGCCACACGCTGGGGAACTGTCAGTACTGCTGTCATTGAACCAATTGGAGCTTACAGACCGGCAGCCTCTGCTGATTGGCTGCCAGTCTGTGAGCGCTGATTGACTTGCGACCGGCACCACATTAGACTGACAGTGTCTCTGTGCCTCTCAAGGCTGGGATGCAGCTCCAAATGCACAACAGCAGCAACCTAGCCTCCTGGCAGCCTCTCCCTGGCACCCCCTCAAGTCCGGGAACCAGGGTCACGTACCCCCATAGACCCCCCCCCTGTTGCGGCCCTGATATGAGTCAGACTATAGCTTAAGTGCAATTTATGTCTCCTTCATGGGCTGGCCACATGCTCTAAAATTAAGCATTAGGAAAACCCCCTCTAGAAACTCTGTTTGCCCCATTTTAGTTCTCTTGAACTGTATAATAAAATAAATAAAATATATTTTGACTGTTACTACTGAATGGAGTTTCTTCTTGAAATTATAAATTCAATACCTACTTATATCTCTCACCTTACCTTGAAATATAAATCTTATTTTTTATCCCAAAACAAACTCCAGTTGTTCTCACATTGTAATTAAATTAATTTTCTTGCTATATTAATTTTTGAACTTAGAGCCTGATTCAGAGATGGATGCTAATGCGATCGCAGCTGCGAATTCGTACACAACGCAGCTGCAAAATATGCTAATAGTCAAAAAGCTTATGTGAGCATAAGGACGCCCCCCGCCGCTGCCTTCTGATGTGCGGGCGACATCGCCTACCTGCATAAATATCGGTAACATCAACTCACATCGAACGGCCATCTTGTCCTTGCGACAGGTCTGACCAGCCACAGACTCAGCATCTCTCCTGACATATAAAGGGCTCTCATGCTGAATAGGAATAGGAATACATACAGCCATGGCCAAAAGTTTTGAGAATGACACAAGTATTGGTTTTCACAAAGTTTGCTGCCTCAGTGTTTTTAGACCTTTTTGTCAGATGTTACTATGGTATTCTGAAGTACAATTATAAGCATTTCATAAGTGTCAAAGGCTTTTATTGACAATTACATTAAGTTTATGCATCAATATTTACAGTGTTGACCCTTCTTTTCAAAACCTCTGCAATTCACCCTGGCATGCTGTCAATCAACTTCTAGACAACATACTGACTGATGGCCGCCCATTCTTGCCTAATCAATGCTTGGAGTTTGTCAGAATTTGTGGGTTTTTGTTTGTCTATCCGCTTAAGGTCTGAGTAGTTTCCTGGCCATGGACCCAAAATTTCGATGTTTTGTTCCCCAAGCCACTTAGTTATCACTTTTGCCTTATGGCAAGGTGCTCCATCATGCTGGAAAAGGCATTGTTTTTCACCAAACTGTTCTTGGATGGTTGGGAGAAGTTGCTCTTGGAGGATGTCTTGGTACCATTCATTATTCATGGCTGTGTTCTTAGGCAAAATTGTAAGTGATCCTACTCCCTTGGCTGAGAAGCAACCCCATACATGAATGGTCTCAGGATGCCATGGCGAATTGCAGAGGTCAACACTGTAAATCTTGACTCTTTGCATAAACTTAATATAATTGTCAATAAAAGCCTTTGACACTTATGAAATGCTTGTAATTTTACTTCAGTATACCATAGTAACATCTGACAAAAAGTTCTAAAACACTGTGAAAACCAATACTTGTGTCATTCTCAAAACTTTTGGCCATGGCTGTATATAGCTCCAGGATATTTATTTCATAGTACTTTACAAATAGGAATAAACATACAGTAGTATTAAAACCTGACTGGGTATTAACAGACAGACAAATAGGTAAGAAAGCCCTGCTTCTAAGCTTACAGTTTAGAGGATAATAGGAGTTTGAAACGTTTATTATTATTATTATTATTATTTATATTTAAAGTGCAACAAAGTTTAAAAAGTACGGCACAAGAAAAACATTGAAAACATTTCAGTTACACAATATCATAAATATAATACACATCAGCATACCATAGCATAAGTGCATATCATAAGTAACGAACTACAGTAGCAAATGCAGACTGTGTATGACAAATAAGGGGCAAGGGTAGAGCAACCCTCAGGCAAGAGTTGCATGTGAGAGTCGATTCAATCCTCTTTAATCCTGTACCTAACGTATGGGTGAACAGACAGGGGTAAGAGTCGCTAAAGGGGAGAAGGTTAAGTGCCACATATTGCATAATGTTACTGCAAGGGTTAAAAAATATTAGTCTGAGTGTTAGAGAGTTGTTTGAGCATAGAAATAGAAAACATGTAGGTTTTATGTGAACTGTGTAAAGGGATGATATTTGGGTACGGTAGCATAGGAAGATTAGGAGGGAAGATTGGTAATATGAGAAGCTCATATCAAGAGCTGAGTTTTCACAAGTTTAGTGAGTATGAATGCTTTGAGGCTAAATTAATGTTTTGTTTGAGGGAGGACAGGGCACATACTGGTGCAAGTTGATTAAGTTCTTTAACCAAGAGTAGGAGTGAATGACACTGATTTTGCATACAGCAGAGGGGATAAGTTGGGTGATATTTTGAAACAAATTAAGACATTTATGTTGGTGCGGTGTCTGTTATGGCCTTGTATGTTAGTAGAAGTATTTTCTGTTAAATTAAATTCAGTAAAATAAAGGCCATTAAAGTAGGTACTGACAGAGTGGAGGAGCAGCAATAGAACAATTAACAAATGAATATCAGTCTCACTCCTGCATTCAAAATAGATTGTATGGGTGAAAGTCTGGTAGAGGCAATGCTAGTAAATAGGTAAGTGCAATAAATAGTGTGGTAGCTTATGAGTGTATGAATTAAAATTTTTTCAGTGAATAATCTTTACTCTCAGTCGGGGAAATTGTGAGAGAGCACAAAGAAGGGACCAACCAAGGCATACATTGGCTCTCTGTCTGTCCTCTGCATTTGTTAAAGTTATATACAGAAAATAACTTGCTAATGCATCCCAAAATGTGATTTTATCAGGAATTGTTGAGAATAAATAAATTTCCACTAGTACAAGGTTAGTCTTTGTGTGGGTATATTACATTTAAAAAAGAAATCAGAAGCCAAATTTAATATTAGGACTCAGGATAATTGTAGAGCTTCAATTAGGTTTATGGTAAAGTTCTAATTTGGGCAAGGTCTAGAGTTCAAATTCAATATGTAGGTTGAGATTTAGGTATTGGGCAATATTAGGACAATGTAAAGGTTAGTATTTAGATAATAAAGTAAGGCTAGTATTTATATATTATTATTTTATCATGAACCATTTAAAGTTATATTTTACTGGACCCCTTTGAACAAGTGGTCAAATTTAATTTTCACACTGCGCTTTTATTCATCTGACTCTGTATATCTACTGTGCACTCATAATTATACTTAGATTTTCTTGCTAAACATTTGCAAAGCAACTATAGTTCCATATGTCTCTAAATACTCCAAATTCATCTGTACAATGATTTTGGTGCTCAGTAGTTTTAAGATGACAGATGATAAAGGGATAACATAAGTTGTCTCATAGTCAGTGAATAAAAACTACTAATATGAAAAGAATTCTCTGTTTAAAGAATGACAAATGAGGTATGTAAATGTCTTAGAAAAATGTTAACCTAAAATATTTGTGTTACAAGAACATATAATCCAATAAAACTATTGCATGCAAGTTGTAAAATTTCCAGGTTTTCCCATGAAATACAGTATTTGGCATGGAACACAGCTTTTAGAATGTTGAAAGTGAGCAACACATGCAGTGGATGAAAGTGGGAAAATGTTAAAGATAATTTCTGTAATATTTTTGCTGAAATGGCCATTATATATTTCTGCTGGACCTAGCTACTTCTGTCCAGATCCTTTCTAAGCTCTTTGTTACACCCCAATGGGTAAAGCATGATTTTATTCTAATTCTGTGCCTACACTGTTGCCTAAAAGTGAAGTAGATGATTAAACCTCAGTACAAAGGAGTGGGGAGCAGAGTCTTGGCTTCTGGTCAAAAGGAAGGAGAGCTACAGAGTTTGCCAGAGTTACACATGTCTGTGTGCTATGCCTGAAGGGGTTCAATCTAGTGAATAATAGGTAATACCTAGTGCTGTGTGAAATGAAAAGAATTATCTGGGACTACTACCAAAATTAGGACTTTCACACATTTCCATCAAATCATGCTGCCAGTTTATGAGCACCCCTTGAACTACCACCTGGTTTGTTAGTTTGGAAACCTCAGGTCCCAAGCAAGCTCAATGGGTAGAATGGAACCTCTTGGTGTGGACCAAAATGTTGCTGCCCCATTGTCTCAGTGTTTGGAATTCCCACCATCATGTTGGGCCAGCTTTGTGAATTCCTGGCCTAAACTTTGAAATGTGTTGATAATAAAATAATGTAACTCAGGAAAGTCAGGAACTCAGAAAAGTGAAGCTAGTTTAATGAATGTATCAAATATAATTTTAATTTATTATTTATCTATATCGATATCTTATCTATATCTTAAAATGCCCAAAATGTAATATTTGTGGCCCTTATCACCATTCCAATCATGGCATTAAAGCTACAGTTTGTCTTCTGCCATCAATAATTAAATTGTTGTCAATATGCCAAGCAGTATTACTGCAGTTTTTATATTTCATTATTGCAACAAACCGACTGCCCACTGTTACAGCCTGGATATAATCAGCAAACAAACAACAATTAGCCCATCAACAGTGCTGTCTGTGACTTTGTAGCTGTTATGAATATTTAATACTCATTTGACATGAATTTTATCACAGCTGTCATGTAAGATAAAAGGGCAAAAACGACTATACAGCCTTAAAGAAAGCATTTTTATTTATATTTATCATTTCAAGCATATTTTTAATTTGTGAACACAGTAGTATATTTTGGCACACAGTCTCTGTATTGCTATTTGCAAAATATAAGATGCTGATGATGCTTGCTTCTCACTGAAAGCAAATACAAGGGAGTTGAAGACACTCAGGAGACAGGTCCAAGCAGGGGATGATATAACATTTACCACAATGACAGTATTGGTATACTCATTTTACGCAATTTGTTTTTCAAATAAACAAGACAACCTCTAGGTTAGGTGCTGCCAAACACACACACAGTAGTATAATTTTGCTTATGGCACTGTAACTCAGGAGAAGAATCTTGCAAAATAAATATAAATGTATATATATCTACATTCTACACTGACACTGACAAATCTCTTTGCTGCAGAGATGTGTTACAGCAGCATATAGGTATAATGTTGATTTATAGCAGCGGATTGAGCCAGCCTCTGCATACAATATATGTGTGTGCGTGTGAGCTACAGAATAGGCTGCACTTGGAATAAATTACGTTTCATTGTATTAGATATTTTCCTCATGGTGTTCACATAATGACAAACAACAATCTTAAATACGTTGCCCCAGGTGCAACCAGTGCAGTTTCGGGATCTCGCAGGAGACGATGTCCTGCATATCCCAGTAAAATATAAACATAAACAACCCAAATCGTGTAGACCATTAAATACTTTTCAAAAGCTTGATCAGTACGCAGTCGGTAATCCTGAAACAAAGTTCTCCTTCGATAAAATGATATCAGCAAACTATAAACAGTATATGTATATTACTATATAATTACTATAAGCAAATCAATTTACATACATAGAATAACCAAAGTAACAATGTAAGACATAAGAAAAAAAAGAAAAAAGGGGCTATATACTAAAGAATGAAGTGCTTAATCAAAAAAATAAAAAAATTACATAATAGAGTAAAACAGCAAATTGCACAATGATAATAAGCAAATAATTTAATAAACGTAACACAATTAAAATAATGCAGTAAAGCAGAATAATTTGCTAAATTGTGCACTGAATAAACTATATTAAGCTACTATATAATAAACACATAATCACCTGGGGCATGAACTATATAGTACCTGTCTTCAATACTCCAGAAGAAGCACAGTTTAGCAGCTTCTGGCGAGGTTAGCACTATTGGCTGTAATAAGTCTCCTGGCAACCAGTCAGATGTGCTGACCAGGAGTCATTATGCTGGGCTGTGTTCTGAATCTTGCAGCTGAATTCAGAGCCTTGCTAGTTTCTGGACCTATCATGATTGGCTATTCAGCTTTTTTAGAGATTGCCCTCTGAAACTCCTTTGTGGGTTGTAATCAGTCTGATTCTGTCAGTACTGGCGTTTACTTAGGGGTAAATTTACTAAAGTGAGAGTTTTTAGAAGTGGAGATGTTGCCCATAGCAACCACTCAGATTCTTCTTAACTTTTAACTAGCACCTTCTAGAAGATAATAGCTAGAATCTGATTGGTTGCTATGGGCAACATCTCCACTTCTAAAAACTCTCACTGTAGTAAATTTACCCCCTAGTCTATGCTGTTTTGTGTAGTCCATTTATCTGTGCCATTTGGAAGATCTTTCAGCATTCTTTACAGTATAATCAATGTAAGTTATTCAGAAGATCTTTGTCTCTTACTGTGTAAATCATCTGTGCTGTTTGGAAGGGATGTAGTGAGTATGTCGATGGACAGGATGCCAGCCGTCAAAATCCCAATGTCAGAAGCCGAACCAGGGCCACCTCAATGCCTATCAAAATTCTGATGCAGAAATCTTGACAGCTGTCCCGATCAAAGGTACATCGGGGCATCTTAGCTGTTCGCCGCAGAGGTGTGGGTTAGGGTTAGGCACCACAGCGGGGTTAGGGTTAGGCTTTGGGAGGGGTTAGGGTTAGGCACCACTGGGGAAGGGGGTTAGGGTTAGGCACCACTGGAGGGGGTTAGGGATAGGCACTAAGAAGGGACAATTAGGTTTAGGCACCAATGGGGGAGGGTTAGTTTTAAACACTAACGTGGAGGGTTTGGGTGTGAGGTGGGGACGGTTAGGGTGTAAGTAAGGAGGGTTAGATGGAGAAGGGGGGAGGGTTAATATACTTACCCAACCCCTGTCGGGATACCGAGCATCGGGATGCCGCTGTTGGCATTTTGACAGTAGGCATCCCGAATGCTGGTATTTCATACCCAATTAATTTGGAAGATCTCTTAGCATTTCTTCACTGTGCAATCAATCGGGATTGTTCAGAAGATCCGCCCAGCATCTCTTTATACTGTAATCACCTGTGCTACGTATCTATAGTGCAATTATACGATATGTGCTATGCAACCTGCTACCTACCAGCATTTTTTTACTGTGCAAATTACTTGTACTACTTGGATGATCTGTTCAGCATTTATTTACTGTGTAAAATACCTGTTCTATTTGGAAGAGCAGGATAGCATTTCTCTACAGTGCAATTATATGTGCTATTAAGAGAACATGTTACCTGTTAGCATTTATCCACTGTGCAAAATACATGTGGTATTTGGAATACTCTGTCCTGCAGTGCAATTATCTGTCAATTATCTGTTCTATTCATAAAACCTGCTAGCATATTCTGCAGTGTAATACCAGAGCTATTCTGTAGATTCGGTTAGCTATTTTCTACATATAGTTTAGTATTAACTAGTTACTCCTATTTAGTTGGCATATTTAGCTAGTGCATTAAGTTCCTGGTGACATATTATTTGACTGTACATTTAGCTAGTGCTTTTAAATTCTTATATAATTTAGTCATGTCAGAATTGTCCTGTTTCCCTTAAATATATGTGTCTGTGACCTTGAGCTTGCGCAACAAGTCCAGGCAGCAGCCAAGTACCGGTAAACGATAGTAGGTCAGAGAACAGGGGTTGTTATTGATGAAGTACTCGACAAGTTGGTTCTGCATGCTCAGGATCACAATAGGCACTCATAACACTGTTACAGTCATGATAAGTATTGAACAGTGGGGCTGATTCAGAGCCGGACGCTCTGACCAGAGTGCTCACTCTGAATCAGTGCCCTCCTACCTTAAAATGGAGCGGCCTCCTGGCTGCTCGCATAGCTGTGGGTGACCACCCACAGCATATGCGAGCAGCCAAAAAGATGGTCGCGATGGTCAAGACCATCGCGACCATTGGGCTTGCGACGAGACCCTTGTGGTAGGGTCTCTTTGCCGCAAGCCCTGGAGTGATTTTGGCTCTATTAGAGCCAAAATCACTCCCACTGACATCACTGGTGATGTCAGTGGGGCCGGACTCAGACGGTAGGCGTTCCCATGGGAACGCCTCCATCTGGCAACCATGCCCCCGGCACGCCCACCAAAGGGGGCGTGCTGTCAGTCACCATCGACAGCACGCCCCCTTTAGTGCGAGACCCATAACGACGGCTTGGCCATCGTTATTCGGGTCTTGCGCATGCGCATGATGGAGCTCCCTCCATCGTGCGCATGCGCATTGGGGGAACATCGACCTGCTTGCGAGCGTCCTGCACTCGCGAGCGGGTCTGAATGACCCCCAGTGTTCCAAAATGATCTAATCCTAATGCCCTGAACAACACTAAACCATAGAATCAAAATACATATGAAAATTAGAATAAAGCATATGATTATAATCTCCAGCCACTTCCCTGTTCTCTTCAGCCTCATACCCCATGTCTCTCCAGCCTCATTCCCCTGTGTCTTTGCAGCTCCAGCCCCCTTGTACCTCTCCACCCCCCAGTGTTTCTCCAGCTCCAGCCTGCTTCTGTCTGTCCAGCCCCCAGTGTTTCTTCAGCTCCAGCCTCCTTTTGTCTTTTCAGCCCCCTAGTGTCTCCTCAGCTCCAGCCTCATTGTGTCTCTCCAGCTCATCAGTGTCTCTCCAGCTCCAGTCCCCTTCTGTCTCTCTAGCCCCTGGTGGCAATTTAGCTCCAAACTCTTTCTGTCTCTCCAGCTCCCAGTGTCTCTCCAGCCTCCTATCTAGTTATTAAAATGGTATGCTTGGTTGGGCTACCATATTCTTCAGATTTTTTTTGTCAAAACCTACACTAAGAATCCTGGTTTTTACTATTCAGTAAATATTGATTATTGCTGAAACTAGAACCACAAAGTATTTCTTTGTGGTGTTTAAAAGATGAGAAAAAGAATCATCTTTGTTTTTGGTTCCCTTTCTTGAACTTTCAATAAAGCTCCCCACACCTTTTGGCCACTTGGGTTAAATTCATTTGATGTAAAAATAGGGATATTGAAACTACCCGAAATCCTGGTGCTGATGAATAATCTAAAAATCAAAAATAATCAATTCCCGCTGCTAGTCAATATGACTAAATTGCTATTTGGTCAGAAACTACTTTAGAAAACACATGCAATAATGACAGAGCCAGTGGAGAAATACATATAAATCAAATATGTCTGTTCATTGAGCAAAATCAAAGATGGCTTCTCTTTTAAAAAACATATATTTTAGGACTAACACATAACATACTAAACCACATTTAATAAATACATGGCTATAGATAGACTATATGGACAAAAGTATTTTTGCCACACTTGTTTATTATTGAATTGAGGTGTTTTAATCAGACTGGTTGCCACAGGTGTATAAAGTCAAGCACCTAGCCATGCAGTCTCAATTTGCAAACATTTGTGATACAAAATGGGTCATTCTGAAGAGCTCAGTAACTTCAAGCGTGGTACTGTGATAGGATGCCACCTTTGAAATAAGATGGTTCGTGAAGTTTCTGGATATTTCACGGTCAACTGTAAGTGATATTATTAGAAAGTGGAAGCATTTAGGAAGAACAGCAACTCCAAGTGGAAGACCAGGTAAAATCACAGAGTGGGGCCAACGACTGCTAAGGCGCATGGTGCGTAAAAAAGTCACCAATGCTTTGCTGATTCCATAGCTGAAGAGTTCCAAACTTCCACTGACAGTAATGTAAGCACAAAAACTGTGCAGCAAGAGCTTAATGGAATGGGTTTCCATGGCCGAGCAGCTGCATGCAAGCCTCCCATCACCAAGTTCAATGCCAAACATCGGATAGAGTGGTGTAAAGCACACTGACACTGGACTGTGGAGCAGTAGAAATATGTTCTGTGGAGTGATGAATCATGCTTCTCTGTTTGTCAGTCAGATGGGCAAGTCTGGGTTTAGCGGATGCCTGGAGAACGTTACCTGCCTGACTGCATAGTGCCAACTGTGAAGTTTGACGGAGGAGGGATTATGGTATGGGGCCATTTTATCTCCAGTGAATGGCAGTCTTAATGCTTCAGCATACCAAGACATTTTGGACAATGCTATGCTTCCAACTTTGTGGCAACAGTTTGGGGAAGGACGTTTTTTATTCCAATATGACTGTGCCCCAGTGCACAAAGCAAGGGCTATAAAGACATGGTTTGATGAGTTTGGTGTGGAAGACCTTGACTGGCCCACACAGAACCCTCACCTCAACCCCATCGAGCACCTTTGGGATGAACTGGAATATAAATTGAGAGCCAGGCCTTCTCGTCCAACATCAGTGTCTGACCTCATAAATGCTCTACAGAATGAATTGGCACAAATTCCCAGAGAAACACTCAAAAATCTTGTGAAAAGCCTTCCAAAAAGAGTGGAAGCTGTTATAACTGCAAAAGGGGGACCAACTCCATATTAAAGTATATGTATTTGAATACAATGTCATTACAGTCCCTGTTGGTGTAATGGTCAGGCGTCCGAATACTTTTGTCCATATAGTGTAGTTAAAATACTTCTGCTGCAGCCAAGGATTTTTTTAAAATAAATAGCAACAGATTATTTCTTTGATACAATTATAAACAACGTTACAAGTAAAGATGGTATTTACTAGGTATTATATGTCCAGTTCTCACAAGGAAAACTCTGGTAATTAGGTAGGGCTTTACCTCCAATGTCCGTGCCCTGATCCCAAATGTGTCTTTAATTGCTAGTGTTTGTACTCTAATTACTGGATTAACCAAAGACATTTAAATGCTCTAGAACAACACTAGTCAACAGGATGTAGTTTTAATCCCAGCTGTCGGGATGCTGGTGCTCAGAATGCCGTCGTCAGCATTCTTTGACACCAGTCAGAAACTTGGCACCAGCATCTCGACCTTGGCATCCAGGATGGTAAGTAGTAGGGTTAGTGTTAGAGGTTAGGGTTAGGCACTTGGGGGAGGGTTAGGGTTAGATACTAGGAGAGGAGGGTTAGGTTTAGGCAGCAGGGAGGGAGGGTTCGGTTTAGGGGTAGGGTTAGCATAATTAAGACAGGTGTGGATATCCTAACTAAGTTGGGATGCCAGCATCGGTATTCTGACCTTCGGAATCCCAAACGCCGGCATACCGTATCCAACATTCTCACAGTACATTAGTGCCCCCTTCTTTTCCCCTTCAATCTCCACCTCTTTGGCTTTTCACCAGAGTCTCCCCTTTCCTTGTCTCCCCACACCTGTTTTTCATTCAGGAAACAGAGCTTATCTTTGTCCTTCTTCATTGGCAAAATTTCGGCATTATGACAATGACACCACATGGAAAAAACTCCTCCTATGTCACATCTGACTTCAGTTAAGCACAAAGTAAAAAGTTAAGCTGCACGACAGGAATACATGGTAGTATCTAAAACCAAGGTGAAACATTTTCAATAAACTTAATGTAAAAGTTTTAATAAGATACATTGCCCTTTCACATACATGAGATATGAATGTCCTCACCAGTATAGGAATTAAACAAATATATTAACCCCCCCTCCTTCTCGGCATCCATTGTCAAAATGTTGACATTGTAAACAGCCAATTTTAGGGTGAGGCTGCAGTTAGGCTTAGGGTTATAGTAAGTTGGCAAGTCTATGGTAAAACACATTGCTGGCAATGTTGACATTCTGGAAATGTCAACATTTGACATATTGACATGCTCTAAATGTTGTCATTCTTTATGTCAACATAATCTAGCCCTAAACCTAACCCTAGACACAACCTAAACCTAACCCTAGCATGTCTACATTCAGAATGTCATAATTCAAACCATCTCGACATTCTGAAATCAACTTCCTTTTTTAGCCATCTGGTGGATGCACTACATCTGGGTTATGCATAGTGAAGGCTGGAGTCGGACACTAGCTAGTTGAGACTGGCTCCCACACCCTATATAACCTCTTCCCTTTCACCCTAAGCTCAGTCTTGTTTTTAGTGCCTTAGAGTAAGGTACTGGCTAGGTCCTAGCTTTTAGTTAGGTTTTATTTCTTTATTTTGATGTTTTTGTTGGGTGTTTAGTTCCTGGTGACAGGTGACTAGCACTAACAGAGTGGGATTTATATAGGTTAGAGGTCTGTGTGAACCCTGTATCCCACTCTAAAAACTACAGAGTCCTGGGTCCCTTTCCATGCCAGACACACATCTGAGGGGGCCACTGGCAAAGATAAGGTAAGACTTGTTACAGAAAATGTAAAAAACTTATTGACATTCTGTTCTGCTTCCCAGCACACTGCTTATGAGCAGATTGGCCAGGCTTGTTATTACTCACCTGCACTGTAGAGCTGGCTTGTCTTACACCTCCACAGGCTTCAACAGCACCATGCCACTTTCAGTCCCCAGCGGTTTCCTTGATGGGCCACCGAAGGGGTTACAGAGCAGGAACATGGTGCTGGCTTTGAGGAGAGAGGGGCTTGTTGTGTTCTAGGATGCGGCGCCGCTGCACATGTAGTCACACAGCGGTGATGTCATCAGGTCGGGCCATGGGTAGTCTCTGGGGAACGCCGGAGGCTATGGTTACACAGGTGTCCTGAGTGAGCAGGACCCCGAGGCTGGCCACGCCTCCCCAAGGTATTTATTATCAGTAGTTCAAACTGCTGCAACGCTAGGCATGAGAATGACTGAAGCAGGGCCGGATTAAGGCTTGTGGGGGCCCCAGGGCAACTAAGTTGCGGGGGGCCCCTTCAAGCCACACAGAGTCGAGCTGAGCCCAGCCGTGCCCCCAGTAGCAGTCTGCCCCAGCAGTGCCCCCAGTCAGTGGTGTAACTTCATCCCAGGTGCACGGAGGCAAGATAAATGTTGGTGCCCCCCCCCAAACTAAAATGTACCACCCCCCAGCACCTATGCCAGCCCCAGCTGCCACCGCCACCCCGTATGCAGTTCCTTTTATATAATGCCCCCAGTAGTGGTCCGCCTATGTAGTGCTCCCCGGTAATGGTCCCCCTATGCAGTAGTGAGCCCCCAGTAGTTGCCCCCAGTAGTGAGGCCCCTTGTAGTTGCCCCCAGTAGTGAGGCCCCTTGTAGTTGCCCCCAGTAGTGAGGCCCCTTGTAGTTGCCCCCAGTAGTGAGGCCCCTTTAGTTGCCCCCAGTAGTGAGGCCCCTGTAGTTCCCCCCAGTAGTGAGGCCCCTGTAGTTGCCCCCAGTAGTAGGCCCCTGTAGTTGCCCCCAGTAGTGATGGCCCCCACCGTGCGCGCACACACAAAACAAACAAACACTTTATCCCTGCTCCAGTGCTGCTGCCGTCCATCCCTGGTGTCTGCTCCTCGGCACTATGGGAGTGACGTCATTACGTCACTCCCATAGTGCACTGCGGGACCCGGAAGACAGAGGGAGCTCCGTCCTCCGGCTACCGCCAGGAGGATAGGAGCCAGGTGCCCGCTGGTAACACACTCAGCGGGCGCCCGGCAAATGGAGGATACAGGGGTGCAACTGCACCCCTTGCACCCTCCGTAGTTACACCAATGGAGGTGGAGCGCCAATCAGCGGCGCTGCTTCTCCATGCAGCTCCCGGGGACAATGGAGCCAGGTGCCCCCTTCAGGGCTGACGCCTGGCGGCAAATGACTCCATTGTCTCCGGGAGTTCCGCCACTGTCCCCAGTAGCAGTCCCCCCTCAACAGTAATCCCCCCAGGAGTACCCATAGTAGTAATCCCCCTCTATGCTGTGTCCCCCAGTAGTGGTCCCACCAGTGTGCAGTAGTAATCCCCCTAATCCTAGTAGTAATCCCCCTCTATGCTGTGTCCCCAAGTAGCAGTCTGCACCAGCAGTGCCCCCAGTAGCAGTCCCCCCTCAACAGTAATTCCCCCAGGAGTACCCCTAGTAGTAATTGCCCTCTATACTGTGTCCCCCAGTAGTGGTCCCATCAGTGTGCAGTCCCCCTAGTAGTCCTCCCAGCAGTGCCACCAGGTGTCCCCCCCAGCAGTGCCCCTAGTAGTCCCCCCCAGCAGTGCCCCTTGTAGTACCCCCTGCAGTGCCCCGAGTAGTACCCCCTAGAGGTTCCCCGAGTAGTAGTACCCCCTGCAGTGCCCCTAGTAGTAGTACCCCCCAGCAGTGCCCCTTATAGTACCCCCTGCAGTGCCCCTATTAGTAGTAGTACCCCCCAGCAGTACCCCTTGTAGCACCCCCAGCAGTGCCCCTAGTAGTACCCCCACGGCAGTGCCCCTTGTAGTACCCCCTGCAGTGCCCCTAGTAGTAGTAGTACCCCCCCAGCAGTGTCCCTTGTAGTACCCTCTGCAGTGCCACTAGTAGTAGTACTCCCCCAGCAGTGCCCCTTGTAGTACCCCCTGCAGTGCCCCTAGTAGTAGTAGTACCCCCCTGCAGTGCCCCTAGTAGTAGTAGTACCCCCCCTGCAGTGCCTCTAGTAGTAGTAGTACCCCCACCAGACACACACAAAATAACAACTTCCACTTACCTTAATCCCCGCTCTGTCGTCTTCTCCTCCGTCCGGTCGGCTCTGCATGATGGGAGATCTCCCATCAGCCACTGCGGGAGCCGGAAGACGGAGGCTCCGGCAGTGGGAGCAGCAGCCAATGAGAGTCTGACTGACTCTCATCAGCTGCTAAAACAAACACACAGCTGCCGGCGCCGGCAGCTGTGTGTTTGTGCTGTGTAGTGTGGACGGCACTTATGCGCCATCCGCACTACCGCCCTGCCCCAAGCTGATGCAGCAGCACTGACTGTGCTGCTGCATGCAGCTGCAGAGCGCCCTCCTCCCGGGAACAGGTGCCGCCGGCACCTGTTATCGGCAGGGTCTCATCGACCCTGTGTGGAGGCCCTCTGTGTGTGGGGGCCCAGGAACGACCGCCCCTGTCGCCCCCCTCTTAATCCGGCCCTGGACTGAAGTCTGTGTAGAGGAGCTCACAACAGATACTGGGCGATAGAGGTTGACAAGTTAAGCAGTGAACTAGGATTATTTCATTTTTTTATAATTTAACCTGGTGTTTTCAGGGCTTATAGATATATTAGCATCTTTTACTGCACTTTTTTTCTTAGAAATGTAGACAATAACATACAGTATGTCAGATTTATTTACCTTTGGTGGTTTTTTTTTTGCAAAGAAATTTGATTAGACTTGTCTTTCTTTTTCAGTATGGATAAGCCAGACAAGGGTTCCAAAAAACAGAGATCAGTCACTGTTTATACTTGTAAAAAATGTGAGAAAAAATTGCCAAAAAGTACGGACCAATGGTTGCTCTGTGCTGGTTGTTCACAGGGGGTTTCATTACCAGGAGGTTCGGCTGAACAGCCAGTGATGCCTGATCTATGGCTGGCACCATAGGTGAATTACATCACTTTCAGGAAAATTATATGATACCCTGGCATCAAGCTCCTACTTTGTGTGATCCCTCAATAGAGCCCAGACGAGCTCAGAATATGGGACGATGTCTCGCTCAGATGGCGACGTCCCTAAATAAAATGATACAATCTGCAGGGGCCACAGCCATTAAAAGATGATCAGGCCATTCCTCAGTAGCTTTTCTGGAGAAGAGACTTCAGCTACTTCTTCCTAGAAAGAAGGGGAATTGGATTATGACTGGGAAGACACCTCAAACTGGGAGGGTGACTCCCAACTGGATTCAGGAGTTTCTACATTGATAGATACAGTCATGGAAACTCTGCAGTTACAGGAAGCAGTTATTCCAGAGACTAATTCTGTTTATTTCTTTAAACGTAAGAAGAAACATGTATCTGTTTTCCCAGAACTTTCGCATTTTGAGGAAATATTAAAAGAATCCTGGGTAAAACCTGATTGTAAATTTTATATTCCAAAAAAATGTAAGTGACTTTTTCAGAAGAGGATACCAAGCTTTGGGAAATTCCACCCATGGTGGATGCTCCTATTACAAGGTTGGTCAGGAATACTGTTATTCCCACAACTCAGTTTGTTACTCCTAAAGATCCCATGGATAGAAAGAATGAAGTTGTACTTAAATCTTTATTCACTTTGTCAGGAGTATCACTGCGGCCAATTCTGGCCAGAGCCTGGGTGATAAAGGCTATCAATCCCTCACTGAACAAAATGATTAATGGTTCTCAATCAGGGGATTTGTCTGAAGCTAACTCCTTAGCTCATCAGATTTCAGAAGCTCTAACCTATACAGGTGATGCTTTAATAGATACTATTCAGGTACAGTCTCATATTTCAGTTTCCACCAGGCATTCACTATGGCTTAAAACATGGAAGGCAGACATAGAATCCAAGCATGCTTTTGAGGCATTGCCTTCTGAAGGAGGTTCTTTGTTTGATCCAGAGTTAACTAAAATTATTTCTCAGGTTACAGGAAACAAAAGTCATTACCTACCTGTTACTATGCCTAAACCAAAATCTCCTAGGTTTCGTTCGTTTTGGACTCAAGGCATAAGAAACTTTCAGGCTTTCCGAGGTGTGCCTAGGTGTCCTGAAGAGGGACCTTTAAGGGATAAGATGTCCCCAGCACCAGTTGCCCTGCTGATAAGCCAGCAGGTCAATCCACATGACTGTCACTGGGTCCTCTGGTGTGAGGCCGCTTTCTAAGCTTCCGGGAAGCTTGGAATCTATCCAATCTGGATTTTTGGGTAAGTCTGATAGTAAGCAGGGGTTACATTTTGGATTTGGAGGGTCCTGGTCCAAAAAGATTATTTTCCACTCCTCTCCCTGTGGATGGTTGCAGAAAGGTGGCCTCATACAGCCAATTTCTGCGCTTTCCAACTCCAGAGTAATTATTCCGGTTCTGGTACTACAGCAAGGCCTGGGGTTCTACTCCAGTCTTTTCTTGGTAGACAAACCAGATGGATAATTTCATCACATTCTCAACCTCAGGGGGTTAAATGCTTATCTCCATTTAGAAAAATTCAAGATGGAGTCAATAAGTTCATATAATTTGTTCCATGGAGGAAGCGGAATTTCTGGCTTCCATAGATATGAAGGATGCCTACATCAATATTTCTATATTGAAGGGTCATCAACATCTTGGGGGAATCTGCATTTTCAATTTCAGGCTCTGCCATTCGGTTTGGCCACCGCTCCTAGAGTTTTTACAAAGGTTATGGCAAACATGATCTCCCTACTCAGGAGTGGGGGGATAAATGTGTTGGCTTTTCTGGATGATTTGTTGATAAAGGCAGCCTCAATAGCACTAATAACATCTTCAGATTACCTTAGGTATGCTCCAGAGATTTGGCTGGATCATCAATTTCCCCAAATCAAATTTATTTCCATCAAAGAGGATGGTATTATTGGGTCTTCTCTTCGACACCTAGGGTCACAGAGTGTTTCTTCGTCGGGCAAAGATTCAGTATCTGCAATCCAGAATAAGGACCATTTTAATAGATGTCTCATATCTCAGTTCTCAGGGCTATGCAGATACTGGGAAAAATGGTGGCTTCATTTGAAGCTGTTCCTATCACCAGATTTCATACCTGTCCACTACAAAAACAATTGCTTCATCAATGGGTGAAGCCAGACCCTTGATTAAACAGGCAGATGTTCAGATTATCTTTGCAGACCCAGCAGTCTCTCCGGTGGTGATTACAGGATGCAAATCTGAACTGGGGTTGTCAATTGTCAGTAATATATTGGACCATCATCACCACAGATGCCTGCCTAACAGGCTGGGGGGCTGTGGTTCTAGACAGACACTTACAGGGTCTTTGGTCTGTACAGGAAGTCTCTATTCCCATCAATATACTGGAATTAAGGGCAATTCAATATGCATTGATTCAGGCTCAATGTCATTTAAGGAATTTACCAGTGTGAATACAGTCCGACAATGCTAGGGCAGTTGCTTACATAAACAAGGTGGCATGCACAGCTTATAAGAAATGAGGGAGGTTTCTCACATCCTTCATTGAGCAGCAAATTTGGTACCAGCCATTTCAGCAATTTACATTCCGGGAGTGGACAACTGGGAGGTGAACTTCTTTAGTTGCCACAGTGTTCATCCAGGGAAATGGGAATTACACCAAGAGGTGTTTGCAGAAATAGTTGCCAGATGGGGCTATCCAGACATAGATCTAATGGCTTCTCATCTCAACAAGAAGTTTCCAAGGTACGGATCTCAGTCCCGGTATCCTCAGGCATCTCTGGTGGATGCCATGACAGCACCTAGGGTAATCCAGCTGGGATAGATCTTTCTTCCTTTAGTAATGTTACCAAAAGTAATTCAGCAGATTTGATCAGTGGCACGGCTGGCCATTCTGGTGCCTCCAGACTGGCCACGCCGTCATTGATATGCAATTATTCGGACCATGTTGGCAGACATTCCATATTGTCTGCCCTTGCGACCAGATCTGTTGCTTCAGGGTCCATGCCATCACCCCGATTCACCTTGGCTTTGACGGCATGGTTCTTGAATCTAATATTTTGAGAGCCAAAGGGTTTTCAGAATCTGTGGTGAAAACTATAGTACAGGCTTCCAAACCAGTTATTTCCCAGATTTATAATCGGATATGGAAGATATATATTTCATGGTGTAAAGAACATATGTTCAAACCTGAAAAGTTCCGAGTATCTCATATCTTGTCTTTTCTGCAAGAGGGGTTGGTTAAGGGTCTTAGATTGTCCTCTCTTAAGCGACAAATTTCGGCCTGATCGATCCTATTTCAGAGAAAATTGGCCTCCATTCCTGAAGTTCAAACTTTCTTGCAGGGCGTTTTTCACATACAGCCTCCATATGTCCCACCGGTTCCGCCTTAGGACTTGAATTTAGTTTTGGAGGCACTTCAAAAGGCACAGTTTGAGCCTTTGGAAACTGTAGAATTGCGATATATTACTTTGAAGGTTTTTTCCTTTTGGCAATTGCTTCGGCTAGAAGGGTATCTGAGTTAACCGGTCTTTCTGTAAATCTCCACTTCTCATTTTTCATGAGGATAGGGTAGTGTTACACACTAAACCTTCCTTTCTTCCGAAGGTGGTATCAACTTTCCACATAAACCAGGATATTATCTTTCCAGCTATTTGCCAGGATTCAGTAACTAATGAAGATTCTTCCTTTGCACTGTTGGATGTGGTACGAGTGTTATACATTTACTTGGACCGCACTGAGGACCTGATTCAGACCTGCTTGCTAGGATGTGTTCACTCATAGCTGGATGATTTTTGCATTCTGCGCATGTATACGCATCGCAGTGTGCATGCGCAAACCAGTACAAAAGATTGGGAAGCATTCGCTCGCTGCGCATAGACAGCCCAGCAGAGTGAGTGTCAGGAGAAGCCATTTGTGGGTCGTGACAGGGGCTGGCCATTTACAACGGGGGAGTGGAGGTGCGAATGCAGGCATGCCTGAGCGTCTTAATGCTGTTTCAGAGGCGTGCATAATTAACAGGCAGCATCATAGTACATGTCACCTGGTTGTATTTCACACTAAAGTGATTGCAGTGCTTGCGGTAAGATATAGTTAACCTCAAGCGCTGTGCTCACTTCTGATGGTACCTGATGTACCAATGGTTGCATACACTTCCTGGAGATGACGTGCGCAAGTGGGCATCTAAAGATAGGCTGGTGGATGCCTACATACACAAAGCGATCGCTTGCCAAGACATAGTGGGCATGCTTATGCCATGTCGTGCTTTCGCCTGCCTTGCTGGGTGTGTGCCGGATTTGCATACACTGGGTGCGAGTGTATGCATCTAGTGAGTGGGTCTGAATCGAGCCCTGAGTCTTTGAGGTATATGAATTCCCTGTTGGTGTTGATTAATGCACCAAAAAGAGGCTGGGCTGCATCAAAAGAATCCATTGCTAGATAGGTCACTTCTGCCCATTAGGCAGGCATATTTGTCCTTGAATGTGAGGGTTCTGGCAGCAATTCAGGCCCGCTCGACTCGTGCTCTCTGGGCTTCCTGGGCTGTATATCATGGTGCCTCAGTTGGGCAGCTCTGCAAAGCAGCTACCTGGTCATCAGTAAACACTTTTACAAAATGTTACTACTTCCATACATGGCACAAGGGATGCCAGTGTTGGGTGGAAAATTCGGTTCTGACACTCCCCCCCCTTAATTGGCCTGCTTTGGTATATCCTAGACGTAAGGCTTCCCCCAGATGGCTGAAAAAGGAAATATGATTTTTACTCACCGTAAAATCTCTTACTTGGACCCCCCTCAGGCAGATGCCAAGATCCCTCCCTTGTTTGTTTTCATACTAGATATCTGTGGTCTCTGGTTCTCACTTCTTCCATTGGTCTTTCTCCAGCTTTTTTAGACATTAGACTGAGCTTACGGTGGAAGGGGAGGGGTTATATAGGGGGTGGGAGCCAGTTTCAACTAGCTAGTGTCTGACTCCACCCTTTACTATGCATAACCCAGATGTAAGGATCCCCCAGATGGACTCCAAGAAAGATATTTTACGGTGAGTACAAATCATATTATTTATACCACACCCACTGAAATAAAGAGCCTAACAATTTACTTTATCTGGCAATTAACTATTAACAGTTTTCATTTCTTTTTTATTTGTGTTGGCCTATATACTGCAGTATATAGTATGGGTGCCACTTGCACAAACAATAATTTCAGCTAATGACATTGTGCTTACAGTCATTCCCAATTGAGGGCCTAATTCAAAGGTGGATGCAGTTGTAGCTGGGAATGCTTCTTTTGCTGCAGCGGTGGCGCGACTACGTTTTTATGCTAATGTTGCAGCCGATGGTAGTCATACAGAGACGCCCATTGGTGATAATCTGCATATTGAGATCATCAGACACACCTTCAGAGTTCGCCCCAGCTCTATGGCAGGTATCATTTCTACATCTTAACATGGCCACTGGGGGCAGTGCAACTGTGTCTTAAGACGTAAAGTAGTTGCTGACTGTAACATGCCTGCATGTGGCTAGACATTCCCTGTTGCCACCCAGAAACACCCACTGATATTGCCTCTCTCTGCATCCAAATTCATTATGCATTTTTTGCCGGTAACCATCGGGAAGCATGTGCAGTGTGACTCAGATGTATGCGCAGACTGAAAACATTGGCTGCTGGCATTAACACTGCGTCCATGTCAAAATCAGGCCCTGAGTGTGTCAACCAATTACAGATGTGTCTACATACATCTTACCTCTGTGCGCTACAAGTCGCGTTAAACATAATGCATGAGCGTCATGCAACTCAGTAGCGCCAAGCTTCTCTATTTACTGTCAAATGTGTCTTATTTGCACAGTGATGCACATAGGACGCACAAGCAGCTTCTGCTGATAAAAATGATATGCGGCATGCCTATACTCTGTGTGCTACTGCGGATGTGTCTGCATGCTACATGCTATACATTTAGCATGCAGCGGCTGTGTCCCTGTAATGTAGCATTTAGCATGCAGCTACACCCGAGCTATAGGCATGTCACATATCATTTTAATCAGCAGAAGCTGTTTGTGCGTCCAATGTGTATCACTGTGCAAATAAGACACATTTGACAGTAAAAAGTTGCATGAAAGACGTTTGGCGCTACTGAGTCACAAAACGGCATGGCACGACTCGAATGGCTGTTTAATGCGCAAGGAAGTAAGATATATGTGGAGACATCTGAATACTTTTGTTTAAGAATCTAGTCAGGGCCGTATTTAGAGTAGAGGACGCCCATGCGTAGTCTCTTTCCGACTGGCAGCACACTGAGCCAGGCAGTAGACTCTGGACTCTAGTAGACTCTAGTGCTGTGCCAGAGTCTACTGCGCATGGGCAAGTCACCGGGTAAATGGCACGGCAGCCATTTTTCTGGTGATTTCCCTACTGCGCATGCACAAAATGCCTGGAAATTGGCCACCGCACCATTTTGATGGTGATTTGTTCATACAGCGCTGCTACCACCGACGCAGGACTCTGGAGAGGTAAGTATTGAATAAATGGGTGCAGGGTGTATGATATGGCCTTCCTGGGACCCAGGGGCCTGTGTGCGCTGCATGCCCTGCACCCATTATAGATACACCTCTGAGTCTAGCTCTTTGTCATGCTCCCTAAGCATTTTGACAGACCTGTGTTGAGAACAATCTTATCTAGTTCGACAATATTCTCCTACCCCTCTGGTTATCATTATTGAGCCTCATATTATTCTTCCATTATCACTTATTTGAAAAACAAACAAACACATTATGCCCTTCACACCTCTATTTATGCTATTAGATGACAGATGTGATGTCTTTTGTCACCTTCCGTTGGCCAACATGAATGATCGTTTTGACACATCTCAATGTCATTACCTTGTATTTTACTTATTTTCCACATGCACATTTCATCAGAATATCCTTGCCAAATGTCTGCATGCAATTTAACATAGATATATGGTTCTTGTTTTAAATCTGTTTGAATTGAAGGTGGTAATAAACGCTTGGAAGAAGCATATAAATAAGATTTATAGGAATGCATTTTTTTAAGTTTAAATTTCAAAATTGTACGTCACATACACTCATACAAAATGTTAGGGAATAAAACAGATTCAGTTTACACAGTAAAAAGAACATTTATTTAATCTTTGATTACTAACAATATAACACAAGATGTTACAGCGGGAGATATATCAGAGCTTGGAGAGATAAAATAGAGAGATTACCAGCCAATCAGCTTCTAACCTTCATTTTTCAAACACAGCCTGTAAAATTACAGTTAGGAGCTGCTTGATTGGTACTTTATCACTCTCCATTTTATCTCTCTCCAAGTTGTGATACATCTCACTCACAGTGATATAATATTGGTAAAGAAAATATTTTATATTACATTCTCTTGGGCCCTTGGTTGGTTGGCATGTGTCACTTCTCTACATAGTCAAATTTGTGTCAGCTGGATCGGGTTATTGAAACCTTCACTTGAATTTACAATGAAATGGAAGGTGATGGGGCATATCCAATTAGGTGCGAATTTACCAAAAATCTCGCACCTGCAGGAGGGAGATTTTTGGTATTCAATAGGGTGCAAGTTTTATATTTTTTTAGAGTGACACCTGAGCACATCCAATTTTTCCTAAAATCCATATTTTAAAGAAAAACGTCTGCACTTGCCCTGGATCCTTTTGGACACCCCCATAATGACTAACTAAGCAATTGGAAGTTTACAATGAGCTTAATTATTCCTTAATTACTCACCTTTTGCTGTCCTCCTCCTCCGTCTCTTCTCCAGCATCACAAACAGCTTACATGGACCGGCCATACACAGGACAGGTACTACCTATAACCCTGCACACCTCCCCGCACATACTACCTGCTTTACACTACCCATAACCCTGCACACACTACCTACACTACTCTACAATACTGCCGGTAACCCTGCACCCCCTCCCCGCACACACTACCTACACTACACTAATAACCCTAACCCTGCACCCCCTCCCCGCACACACTACCTACACTACACTAATAACCCTAACCCTGCACCCCCTCCCCGCACACACTACCTACACTACACTACTGCCGGTAACCCTGCACCCCCCCCGCACACACTACCTACACTACACTACTACCCCTAACCTTGCACCCCCTCCCCGCACACACTACCTACACTACACTACTACCCCTAACCCTGCACACACTACCTACACTACACTACAATACTGCCGGTAACCCTGCACCCCCTCCCCGCACACACTACCTACACTACACTAATAACCCTAACCCTGCACCCCCTCCCCGCACACACTACCTACACTACACTAATAACCCTAACCCTGCACCCCCTCCCCACACACACTACCTACACTACACTACAATACTGCCGGTAACCCTGCACCCCCTCCCCGCACACACTACCTACACTACACTACTACCCCTAACCTTGCACCCCTTCCCCGCACACACTACCTACACTACACTACAATGCTGCAGGTAACCCTGCACCCCCTCCCCGCACACACTACCTACACTAAACTACTACCCCTAACCTTGCACCCCCTCCCCACACACACTACCTACACTATACTACTACCCCTAACCTTGCACCCCCTCCCCGCACACACTACCTACACTACACTACTACCCCTAACCTTGCACCCCCTCCCTGCACACACTACCTACACTACACTACAATACTGCCGGTAATCCTGCACCCCCTCCCCGCACACACTACCTACACTACACTACTACCCCTAACCTTGCACCCCCTCCCCGCACACACTACCTACACTACACTACAATACTGCCGGTAACCCTGCACCCCCTCCCCGCACACACTACATACACTACACTACTACCCCTAACCCTGCACCCCCTCCCCACACACACTACCTACACTACATTACTGCCAGTAACCCTGCACCCCCTCCCCGCACACACTACCTACACTATACTACACTACCTCTAACCTTGCACCCCCTCCTGGCACACACTACCTACACTATACTACACTACCTCTAACCTTGCACCCCCTCCATGCACACACTACCTACACTACCTACACTACACTACAATACTGCCGGTAACCCTGCACCCCCTCCCCGCACACACTACCTACACTACACTACAATACTGCCGGTAACCCTGCACCCCCTCCCCACACAGACTACACTACACTACACTACAATACTGCCGGTAACCCTGCACCCCATCCCCGCACACACTACCTACACTACACTACAATACTGCCGGTAACCCTGCACCCCCTCCCCGCACACACTACCTACACTACACTAATAACACTAACCCTGCACCCCCTCCCCGCACACACTACCTACACTACACTAATAACCCTAACCTTGCACCCCCTCCCAACACACACTACCCACACTACACTACAATACTGCCAGTAACCCTGCACCCCTTCCCCACTACCTACACTACACTACTACCCCTAACCTTGCACCCCCTCCCCACACACACTACCTACTGTACACTACACTACCTCGAACCCAGCCAGGAACTACATCTCCCATAAGCCCCCTTCTCCTCCCAGCATCCTCCACAACTTGATCAACAGGAGGGGCTGACAGGAAGGGTCAGAGACCAGGGAGCAGATGAAACACATCAGTGAGTGCTCAGTGTTCTGTGCTGCAGATAAATTTGCAGCCATTTTTGTTATTGGATACTGTGGGTATCGGGAGCGTGCATACCCACGGTAATCCAAAATTGGACTTGACGTGTGGGCAAAATCCTGCACTCAATTGGATATGCCCCTATATATTTGCCACTGGAGTTTTCTTTTATATATGTGGCTACTTTTTGATACATATGTGGTATACACACAATTTGTTACTCTGATTACTATTGTTGCACATTGTCTCTCTAAATAACAACAGCATAGAAAGGACATTATGCAACTAATATCCTTTAAGTGCATTATGCCTCAGTGTATCTTAATATGAAAGAGAACATAAATAATAAATACATCTATTTACTGCCTTTCACACTGACAAAACCCAGATGGGCCTGATGTACTACACTATCACTCTTTGTGCCCTTTACTTACTCTGAATTTATAGTAGGCTGCTGAACCTAAAAGGTATGTCACTATGACAGACTCTATGATAATACAATTGATGTATGAAATGTGTGTTACTTACAACTCACTTTAAGTACAATAAATTGTATATCACTTTGGGGAAAACATTGGTTAGACATCATAGGACCATTTAATCTTGATTGATCAATCCGTTCAGTGAAGGCCTAGTTCCATTTCATTTATCTCTTTCTGTATTGTATGCATGTAATATTTCACATATAATGTACTGTTATAAAGATTACTTGTTACTCTATTTTGGTATGCTTTTTTATATCTTTAAAGTATTTTTCTCCCATTCACTGTGCCACTGCCATGGGCATAACCACCATAAGTGCAAGGGGTGCAGGTGCTATGGGGCCCAGAGCTAAGGGGGGCCCATCTTTCTTGTCAAAGTTACATGTGTTACAGTATATACATTTGTCACCAGTGGGTAGTACATAGGGGCCCTCACAAACTTTTGCTAAGGGACCACCAAATATCTAGTTACACCCCTGCACTGTGGTTTACTGATGCACACTAATCATCAGTCTACTTGAATATTCTATAAGAACTCATGGGCACACAAAATTCTAATTATTTTTTGTTGTAGTTAAAAGTCTTGTATTGTTCTGTAATTTATTTACAAGGTTAGTGCAGTTACAATAACCCTCTTCGCACTAAGTAGTTCCCCATTGGGTAAATTGTTAGCTTAATATTCCCCATAAAGGGGTGTAAGTGTATTTGACATCTAATAAGACAGCTGTGTACACCCTTATGAATTTTGCATGCATCTAACCTTATGATTAAAGTGACAGAACTTGGATGAGAAAATGTAGTAAGGGGCATTCACGCAACAATGCCTCATGGCGATCAGTAATGTGTATATGCACCTATTAGAAAGTGTATCTTTTGTACCTGCTATAAGACATGTCACAAACTAGGCACAAATGGTGTTTATACAGATAGGGTGCATTTTGAGATGTATGCATTCTGAATGTTTACATCAGAATGATAACTGTCAGAATGTTGACATGGACGTTAGGTCGAGAACCAATATGCTGATATATAGTTAAATACACATGGTTAAAATGTCAACAAATTTAGAATGTGGGCATTGAATATGTTGACACCAGGATGTTGACATATGCTTTTTTGTTGATTTTTAGGGTTAGGGTTAGGCTCATGTTTAGGGTTAGTGTTAGGCTAAAATAAGCAAAAAGTCATATGTTGACATTATGGTTTCAACATTATCAATATGTTGACATGTACCATATCGACCTAATTGTATGTCAATATATTGGTTGTAGACCTAACGTCCATGTCAACATTATGACTGTTGACAAACAGAACATTATGGTGTCAACATGTCTAAATGTCAACCTTCTGAATGTCAACTAGTCATACCATGGGATGTAGTCGGCATCCCGGCGTGCGGGATGCCGATGGTCTGAATACCAGCATCAAAATCCCGACAGGTTGGGATCCTGGGACCAGTATCCCAACGGTAAGTATCGGGGTGTTAGGGGGAGGTTAAGGCTAGGTAGTGGGGTTAGGCATTAGGGGGAGGGATAGAGCTAGGCACCGGGTAGGGAGTGTTAGGATTAGGAACTATGGGGAGGTTAGGTTTAGGCCCCCGGGGGTGGGTTTTAGGTTTATGGTGTGGGTAGGGGGAGGTTAGGTTTAGGCACTAGGGGGGAGGTTAGGATTAGACTATCAGGAGGGTGTGTTAGGGTAGGGGTTAGAATAATACTTACCGTGACTTTTTATGGGTGTCATGATTCTGGCTGTCAGGATGCTGCTGTTGGTATTCTGACCACCGTCATCCCGACAGGCAGGATTTCATACCCAACCCTCATACCACACATCTATAGCCCGGCAGATACCTTGAACCAGTGTTAGGCAACCTGATAAACCTTTGAGTCCACATTTGGTGGCCTTCTAGCTGTCAAAATGACAACACATTACTCTTAATCACAATAGTAAATGAGATCAATACATTTAGTCAAAGAGACTTATCTGTAAATAACATATCAGCAGGAATTGTAAACAAACATTATAAGCTTTAAACAAACAATGTGAAAACAAAGCAGATAGGATTTGGAACTGCAAGTGATGGCTTAGTTGCCCCTGTTGCCCATCACTGCCTAATGCTGGGTACACACTGGCAGATATATTGGCAGATCAATTGATCGGCCAATATATCATATGCCCGTCGGCCAGTGTGTACCAGCGATATGGCTGTAATCTATGTCGTTCACAGACATATCGCGTTGGCTGTGCTGCACTGCCGATGGCAGATATATCTGTCCATTGGGCTGTGTGTACAGGTGATCAGCCAGTCACCTGTACACTTGCAGTGGCAGCCACTGGGAAGGGGTTGTGGTGCGACAGATAAAAGATGATGGCTTTTCAGTGTATATGAACAACCATCATCTGCAGATATATATGCAGATCTCTCGATCTGCAAATATATCTGCTAGTTGTGTACTTAGCTTTAGACACTCTAAAAGTGGTTTGGCATTAATAGTGATAAGATAATGTTGAGATATAAGTTAACCTTCACAATTGGGAAACCTTGGTGGGAAACATTACAGCAGGAGGGCATACTGTAGCTTCATTGCTTCTTTTATATCCCTTTTTGTACATAAGCTGTGTAAGTAATGACTTACTATATTACATTTCTTTGAAGGGAGAAGGAGGAAAGGCTGGTCCCCCAGGAATGGAAGGTCAACGAGGATTACCAGTAAATATCATTAAAATATTTTCCACTTATCTTTTTTTATCTATCTTGTGTTGCTTTGAGAAATATTGCTCTTAAATTTACTTCTTTATTTCTTATGGGCTATTAATTAAACACTCAAAATAAAATCGATACCCTTATAATCCATCAGATACTATATCTTATATATTACTGTTACAGTTAAATTCAGTATGAGTGTTCAACTGTACATTTCAGTAATCTGTCAAACTTCTAAAGCACCTCACCACTCATCTGGGATTCAGCCCTACTTGTACTTGATAAAAGCCCCTACACATGCTTATATAGGTAAGTGGAGAACTTAAGTTTTGTAAATAACTCTTCTGGTATGTATATATCATAAAATGTAAGATGTATACACTGAATGCTAATGTGTGTAATGCATAGTGGGCTTATGGTGTGACTTGCAATATACACAATACACACCTACGGGTATATTTACTAAAGTGTGGGTTTACAGAAGTGAAGTTGTTGCCCATAGTAACCAATCAGATTCTAGCTATTATCTTCTAGAATGTATTAGATATATGATAAATAGAATCTGATTGGTTGCTATGGGCAACTTCTCTAATTCTAAAAATATGCACTTTAGTAAATATACACCCTCCTGTATGTTACATTTTTATAAATCTGAATCCGAACCAAAACACTTAAAGGTGGTTTTGCCAAAACCATTACATTTGAGGGTGGATTTGCCAAAAACAAATCAAAACACAAGTTCTATTTGATATTTTTAAAAATCTCATTGTAAATTCATAATTTGCCACAGGCTAGAAGCACCTTATTCCTTGCTCCATGGGCAGGGCTCCCATACTAAGTAAATGAAATACAGTGATATTTACGTGAGCTGATGTTTGCTCAGGCTGTTATATCTACTCCATACTTCAATTTGTATGCCAGCAAAATAAAACAATCATATATAATCTACATAAACATAATTTCCATGATAGAATGACTTCAGTAATTGTTGGTAAAAGCAAAGTCCACCAAGGAATGTTGTAATTGATAAACAGATGATAACTCTCTTGTACACTATGGGAACATCCTAGTAATTCCCTACTGACAATACCTGAACACACAGTAACAAATAGTAACACCATATTAATTTCAATGTTTACAGATAAATACAGCATCATGAAGTTCAAATAGATGTAGATATACTGCAGAGCAACTAGAAATTATTAACATTTATTTGTTAACAGTTATTTTTATCGTTTCTATATATATATATATATATATATATATATATATATATATAATAAGGTCCTCAGTTTAGTTTGTCTGCCTGTTCGTTGGGCTAATCTCTTGAACCACTGGATGGATTTTGATGGGATTTTAACTATTCTATACAGTATTGGTCCAGGAAGGTTTAGGTGTATGAACCACTCATCTTTGACAAACGGGAGCCGAGCAGTGATTATTTTAGTGAAACAAAGTTACAAGCTGCACCAAGCTGTTGTATAGGAGCTGGCCATGGTGCTGAAACAACAAACGACAGTAAGAGCCAATCAGAGATAGCAATGTGTCCTGATGCTTATCAGTAACCTAGAGAGGGCAGGGTGTCAGGGACTGAGCAGAGTCACGTTAGAGGTATACAGAGAGTGAGAGATAGCCTCCAATGATCCCATGAAGATACCCTGATGCAGACACAGTAGCCAGGAAAGAGCCAGGAGAGGCACAGCTATCAGGAATAATTCAAATAAATACAATAATCGGAACACCATTGAATGATTTCCATTCGATGGTGGCAAACATCAGAATACCACCATCAAATGGTAAAAACACTACCATCATAAAAAAAACATTGATGGTTAGTCACCATCAGATTCTGATGTCCATCCCTATGCTGAACCTGCAGGTGCACACTGGACACCACTACTCCGTGTGTGTCCCTGCTCATGTTTGTCCCACAGGCTGGTTGCCTCTGGAATACAATGTGGGCTCAAGCAAAGATTCTAGCACAGTTTATTGGTGCTAATACTAATATATTGTCAGTAAACTGGATTCCATAATGCTCCTTCTATTACTGTACTGACAACTGGCAGCTTCTGCCCAAAACTTCTATTTGCTAGCCACAGCTCAGAATAGTATGACATATTGATATGGGTGCAGACAGGGCCAGTTCTAGACATTGTGGAGCTCAGGGAGAAAGTTCCCAGTTGCGCCCCGACAATCCCCCCCCCTAAAAAAAAAAAAAGAAGAAAGAAATAACTGTTTTTTGATAACATTATGCCACACGCAGTAATGCCCTTTATAACACATTATGTCACACGCAGTAATGCCCTTTATAATGCATTATGCCACATGCAGTAATGCCCTTTATAACACACTGTGTCACACGCAGTAATGGCCTTTATAACACATTATACCACATGCAGTAATGCCCTTTATAACACACTGTCACACGCAGCCCTTTATAACACATTATACCCCCCATGCAGTGCCCCCATTAGTAGTACCCCCAGTGGTAATGCCCCCAGTAATAATGCCCCCTAAGCTAGTTCCCCCAGTAGTAAAGCTCCAGTAGTAATGCCCCCCAGTAGTAATGCCCCCATTAGTAGTGCCCACAGTAGTAATGTCCCTTATAGTAGTTCCCCCAGTAGTAATGCCCCCCATTAGTAATGCTCCCCAGTAGTAATTCCCCCATTAGTAATGCCCCCTATAGTAGTGCCCCCATTAGTAGAGCCCCCATTAGTAATGCTCCCCAGTAGTAATCCCCCCATTAGTAATGCCCCCTATAGCAGTGCCCCATTAGTAGAGCCCCCATTAGTAATGCTCCCCAGTAGTAATCCCCCCATAAGTAATGCCCCCAATTATAGTGCCCCCATTAGTAATGCTCCCCAGTAGTACTGCCCCCATTAGTAATGCCCCCTATAGTAATGCCCACTGTATAATGCCCCCAGAAATAATGCCCCCTGTAGTTGTGCCCACTAGTAGTAATGCCCCTATAATCGTGCCCCCAGTGCTTCCGACTGAAAAAAAAAAACACAATACTTACCTTTAGCCCCGCTCCTGCTTCTGCTGCCACTGCCGCTGCCGTCCGGTTCGACCGCGGCTCCTCGGGTCTATGGGGGAGACGTCATGACATCATGACGTCTCTCCCATAGTACTCTCTCTGCCGGATGCCGGAGCTCAGGAGTGAGTTCCGGCTTTCGGCTGCCGCTGCAGGCAGGGAGCCGGGTGCCTGCCCTGTTAGCCCGCACCTAGAACCGTCACTGGGTGCAGAGTGTACTGCAAAGAGCCACAAATATATTTCTTCTCATATACAGAACTCAAGAAGCATTTAGGTCGGAAGCAGGAGCAAATGCGTCAGGTTTACATTATACTTGCATTAATCTATTTTGTGTGCCACAATTGTATTTGCTATTAGGCATCAATTAAACTAGAAAAACATCTGTAATACAGCGTACACCAATCCACATCTGGTAGATGCAATAAAAGAAAAAAACAATTGCTTAAATACAATCACAAATGCATATGCTATGCCCATTAGTGTAGCATTCTCAAACAGCCATTCACAAGCGCATCATCCACTGTTTGCACCTGCCCATATCATCTGCAAATAATGAGTCTTTCTCAGACATGTGCTGTGTGCTTCTCTTTTCCCGGTCTGCATGAGTTTGCTTGGCCTACTTTATAAAGACCCCTGTCCTACCCAGATCCATAACAGGGTTTTATGGTGCCCTGTACCAGCCACGCCCCTGACCGCATGATGTCATGCCGAGTAAGAACAGCAGCACAGCGGGAGCGTACTCAGGATGCTCTAGGGTGCTTTGAAGGGTGCATGTCTGGAGCGCCAAAGGATGCTCTGGCAGTGCTGTAAAAGTGACACTGGCTGCAGAGTGCCATTCCAGGCACCCTGCTAACCAGATGCAGGGACCGTTTGACCATCAACAGTGCTGCCTACAGAGCCCTGTGCTCTGTGCGGAGGCACCACTCACACACACCTAGTTAGGGCCCTGGTCCTATCCTGTTTGCCCATTCAGGCGTAAGTGCCAGAATCATGGAAAACTGCATGCTTATATGCTTGTACCCACTGGGTGTGCATAGTGCATAGTGTAAATTTGTCATACTATTTGCTCTGTATCAGTCACAATGGCTCCATGAGCTCCTCACATTCCCACACTCCTCCTGCAGTTTGTACAGATCACCTTACTCCTCAATCTTCCTTTCTATCTTCCCTTGTTCATCTGTGAGATGCTTCTAGTGCTATGTCAAATCATGCAGTAAGATACTGTCCATTATAAAATCAAGTCATATTGAAGACATTAAAGTAGCCATTTTGGACAAAGATATATATATATATATATTTACAATACACTAAAAAAGAAAGGGCTTGATTGCATTATGTTTTAGACCAAATCTTCAGAGTGCCCCTAAAGCATCTGTAAGAGTTAACAAACCAGTTTTTGGTCAACACTTCAGTGCTTGGTGGCAGGGACAGTCTAGGTCTCATCACCTTCATAAGGTGGCAACCAGAACTATCTATAAACATCTTCACTTTAAATTGAAGGAGTGATCTGCTTCAAGATCATACTGTATGCGTCCAGTTTTATACAGTATTTAGTGCTGTCAAAGTGTAGTTCTCAATGGAAATATGTAACACAAATGAACACTTTTCCTAGAATGCCACAATCAGAACCAAGATAAATAGAATTAGCAGAAATAGTTTAAATTGTTGTTTTACAGTTTAGAAGCCATCCAGTACTGCAGTATGCATCAGAGTATCACAAATAGACTCCTGTTCTCAAAAACATATGAGACCCCTACACATTCTCCTTTCAAAAGCATGAATAGTTCATCTGCCTGTAAAGCACAATGATTTCTGTAGGCTAAAGGTAACGTATAACCATAAGTCTCAAATGTCATGGTGTATCCAATAACATAGGCAAGACTTTTAACTTAAGAACATAACTATCATAGGGGAACCTGATTTTGCTCATTCTCTAAGGGGCATATTTAGTTAGACATTGGAACCTCACGTGAGGTACGGTTACAATGTATTGTCTTTAATAATATCTCTCCTTTTTATATATTATTCATACTGCTGAATGGTAATAAATGGGTAGTGTGACAAACAAGAGAACTAAATACATTTTTCAACCCTATCTGTCTCTATGGACTTTTTGATGTTTGCTTTGTTTGAGTATTAACTAGAATATAACATAAGTATATGCTCTTACACTGATTCTTTTAGATAAGTTCAGCATCTCATCTTTATATATAGAAAAGAAATTCCACAAGATGCAAATGCACAAATACAGTGCTATGTCTTCAGTCTGTGGAATGTAATGTAAAGTGGAAGTTAAGAGTAAATGGGTATCTGGATGAAGGGTCGACAGACAAAGGTCGACAATGTACAGGGCAACACAAATGGTTGACATGCAATAAGTTGACAGGTACAAAAGGTCAACAGTGCAAAAGGTCAACAGGTAGAAAAGGTCAACAGGTTCAAATGATCAACACATCAATGGTCACAAAAAAGGTCTTTTTATTTTTCTACATTTTTAAGGTAAAGGTTAGGGTTAAACACTTGGGAGAGTGTTAGGGTTAGTCTGTTGGAGGGGACAGATAGGGCTAGGCACTAGGGGGAGCTTTATGGTTAGGCTACAGTTAGGTTTAGGCACTTGGGGTTGGGTTAGCGTTAGGCACCATGGGGAGGGTTAGGCTTATGCTTAAAATAAAATAAAAAATGTTGACCATTTTTGTGACAATATACAATACAAAGGAAAAGTGGTCCATATACCGGAATGCACTAATGTGTCACTATATATAATATTAAAACATAACTTTTATTGGTTATAAGTATAAACACAAAAATAATATAAATTCAGCGAATTAAAATGATAGTAAAGTAAGAAAGTATTAAAATAAGGGCTGTAGTATTCTTGTATCCCATCAATGTATTAGTAAACTGTATGTGAATATTGTAGCTGTTTATATATTGTTACAACTGCAACAGTAGGCAACGTAATTGTGATAATAATGTATCTACTACCAGAAAAACAGATATAGTGTCTATCAATAATAATCTTGAAAAGACTACTCTGCACAGAGCTAGTCTTTAACCAGGAACATTAGGACAACCTGTTTTCTGTACCATTAAGGTGCCATTAATCACATTAGAATATTGGAGATACTGCTGTTTATCCCCTAAAACTGCTAATGATACCGGCTTTTACATGCTATAGCAAGTTTAAGGCAATTGCTGCAGTCCGTTATCCACCACTGCTAAGATCAGTCATTATCTATTTAGGTGCTAGTAGTGATCATAGCGTGCAGCACTTTGTGGCCACGTTTAACTAAAGCCGCTGTAATTCCCGGCTCGTCTCTGCCTCAAACACTGGCAGTCACCGCGTGCAGCGTTAGTGCTGCGATCAGACCCCCTTGATGTAGGAGGTTGGTAGCGGTTTATACATATACAACATTAAGATACATAACAACATAACAGTGATTCTTTCAATTTTAACTGGGTACAAATATTTGCTACTACAGCCCAACGCCGACGCGCGTTTCGCTGTAGCTTCTTCAATAGGCAAGCCGACTGTTACCTCTCCCGGGTATTTTATACTTCAATCCACCAATCAGTAACTGTCAGTCATTTGAAAGGAGGAGAGAGAACAAATCTAATTGGTCTGAAACCTTTCAATTCAAGAAATAATATTTAAACAGGGGACATAAATCTTACACCTTCTGTTTCTTTATATATATAATTAATATATACAAAAAATTATACAAAATATATATCATAGTGAAATTAATTTGTGAATGTAATACATCATCCAATAAATAATAAAGTTGATGTTATCAATATTATCATCAATAATTATTAATGTTTATAGTGTTATACTACACAACTAAAATTACCCCTTATTTTCCTACTAAATGAGGAAATAATATTATAATAATTAAAATACAATAATCCAAGTGTGTAAATAAATTAGTGTGGTGCCTAATATCAATAATATCATCCCTAAGTAATAAAATGCAAATCTGTGAAAAACTATTACATCTAATTAATAACAGTGCTAATACCAGTTAATATAGTAAAAATTAACAAAAATATATATATGTGTAATGATAAAGTGATATTTGACTATAAATTAACCCTACAATATTAAAGTAATAAAGTGCATAAATAATACAGTGAATTATATTATAATTCACCTGGTGAATAATATTAGCTTTATGTGTAACATAAAAATTTAGATATATTAAATTCATAATTATAATATTACTTAAAATTAATCAAAAATTAATAAATATAATATAATAATATACAGTAAAATCACTCTAATAGTGTAGTTCATTATAAAACAGATTATAAACCAATTCGCTTTATAGGAACCTACTGTAAACAGTGGAAAGTCTTGAGGCATATTCTCCAGAAACATTCCTATGTTCTTAAAACAGATGAAGATTTGGCAACTGTCTTAGGTCCCCGAATTGATATAAGTTGGAGGAGATCAAGAAACTTGAAAGACCATTTGACACATAGTCACTTTGGTGTCAAAAACAAATCAAAGGATCAAAATATTGGCTCCTATAAGTGTGGACATTGCAAGGCCTGTGAATTTATGGTAAAGAAAAGTAATTTTCAAGACAGATATGACAACAAATGCACAATAAAAGACTTTATTAATTGTTACACTTTTGGGGTCATATATTGCTTGACCTGCCCATGTAATAAAGTATATGTGGGCATGACTAAGAGACAATTAAAAAAGAGAATTATGGAACATGTCTATAACATCAATAATGCACAGAAGGATGAGAGGAGAATGAATAAACTTACGAGTGTGGCGAGACACTTCTTGAAATATCATGAGGGTAGAAGTAAAGGATTGCAGGCATTTGGAATGGAGAAAATTCAGTTGGGCCTAAGAGGGGGAGATATCACCAGTGAACTCCTTAAAAGAGAAGCTAGATTGATATTCCTAATGAACAGTGTGACACCCAGGGGTCTTAATGAAAACATAAATTTTTCCATGTTTCTATAATAAATAATAATTATGAATTTTACTTATATATAAATATATGAAAAGGAACAACAGTAAAGATGTATTAAACATAGTGGGATTAATCTGTTTTATAATGAACTACACTATTAGAGTGATTTTACTGTATATTATTATATTATATTTATTAATTTTTGATTAATTTTAAGTAATATTATAATTATGAATTTAATATATCTAAATTTTTATGTTACACATAAAGCTAATATTATTCACCAGGTGAATTATAATATAATTCACTGTATTATTTATGCACTTTATTACTTTAATATTGTAGGGTTAATTTATAGTCAAATATCACTTTATCATTACACATATATATATTTTTGTTAATTTTTACTATATTAACTGGTATTAGCACTGTTATTAATTAGATGTAATAGTTTTTCACAGATTTGCATTTTATTACTTAGGGATGATATTATTGATATTAGGCACCACACTAATTTATTTACACACTTGGATTATTGTATTTTAATTATTATAATATTATTTCCTCATTTAGTAGGAAAATAAGGGGTATTTTTAGTTGTGTAGTATAACACTATAAACATTAATAATTATTGATGATAATATTGATAACATCAACTTTATTATTTATTGGTTGATGTATTACATTCACAAATTAATTTCACTATGATATATATTTTGTATAATTTTTTGTATATATTAATTATATATATAAAGAAACAGAAGGTGTAAGATTTATGTCCCCTGTTTAAATATTATTTCTTGAATTGAAAGGTTTCAGACCAATTAGATTTGTTCTCTCTCCTCCTTTCAAATGACTGACAGTTACTGATTGGTGGATTGAAGTATAAAATACCCGGGAGAGGTAACAGTCGGCTTGCCTATTGAAGAAGCTACAGCGAAACGCGCGTCGGCATTGGGCTGTAGTAGCAAATATTTGTACCCAGTTAAAATTGAAAGAATCACTGTTATGTTGTTATGTATCTTAATGTTGTATATGTATAAACCGCTACCAACCTCCTACATCAAGGGGGTCTGATCGCAGCACTAACGCTGCACGCGGTGACTGCCAGTGTTTGAGGCAGAGACGAGCCGGGAATTACAGCGGCTTTAGTTAAACGTGGCCACAAAGTGCTGCACGCTATGATCACTAGCACCTAAATAGATAATGACTGATCTTAGCAGTGGTGGATAACGGACTGCAGCAATTGCCTTAAACTTGCTATAGCATGTAAAAGCCGGTATCATTAGCAGTTTTAGGGGATAAACAGCAGTATCTCCAATATTCTAATGTGATTAATGGCACCTTAATGGTACAGAAAACAGGTTGTCCTAATGTTCCTGGTTAAAGACTAGCTCTGTGCAGAGTAGTCTTTTCAAAATTATTATTGATAGACACTATATCTGTTTTTCTGGTAGTAGATACATTATTATCACAATTACGTTGCCTACTGTTGCAGTTGTAACAATATATAAACAGCTACAATATTCACATACAGTTTACTAATACATTGATGGGATACAAGAATACTACAGCCCTTATTTTAATACTTTCTTACTTTACTATCATTTTAATTCGCTGAATTTATATTATTTTTGTGTTTATACTTATAACCAATAAAAGTTATGTTTTAATATTATATATAGTGACACATTAGTGCATTCCGGTATATGGACCACTTTTCCTTTGTATTGTATATTAGAATTACTGTCCAGGAATAGCACCCTCCCAACTCATTCAGAGCATTTATCTTAAGGAATCCTATTAGGGGAGGTATTGTGTGTTATTATATTTCTTTAGTGCGACCTATTTTGTTTTGTGAACATTTTTGTGACAACCTTACATGGGTCGACCATTTGTCCCTGTCGACCTTTTATACCTGTCGACCTTTTGGACTGTTGAACTTTTGTACCTGTCAACCTTTTCTCCCTGTTGACCTATTGCCTGTTGTCCTTCTGGTGTCAATCTATAGATTGTCAACCTTCTGCCTGTCGATCTCTTATGCCACCTATGAGTATATGTTCTTAGTTGTGTTTGGATCACTTTAATGGATTACAGGGAATTACTATTTAGAGTAAGAGTGTGTGGGTGCTAGCCCATTCATTAACACCAAAAGGTGCTCAAGGTTGGAATGCATATCTAGTGAGTAATATGAACCGATTTCTTTTTTTCTCTAATACGAACACTGAAAGATCCACTTAATAAATTACAATACATTATAATGTATCACAAATACTTTAGGAATTTCACCATACTGTGAAAAAACATGTAGAGACACTGGAAACTAGCCCTAACACATTGTTTTATCATTTTAGGGAATACCAGGAATTCCTGGAAATGATGGTGCAAGTGGAATAAAGGTGTGTGATGGCATTCTATACTTGAGCAATGGAATTTGCATCAAACGATTTTAGAATACATGTACAGAAACTGTATATTTACAATGTATTTATCTCAGTTTGTGGCAGAGCAATAAGGTGCTTTATGTTTTATGTTTCACATTTGTTTCTGATGAATAATTATTTGTAATTATATTAGCTTAATTCTTTTAAAGTGGGTACACACCTGACAGATATATCTGCAGTTCATACACACTGAACGGCCATCATCTGCTTGTGCCCTCAGGTCCCGGTGGCCGATGGGCGTGTCGGGGGCGTGTTCTCCCTCCTCGCGGCTGCCGCTGTGTGTGTATGGGCGGTCTGCAGACCTCCCGTACACACTTGCCGATGGACAGATCTGACCATCGGCTGTGCAGCACAGCCAATGTGATATGTCGGTGAACGGCGACATTCATCGACATATCGAGGGTACACACTGGCCGACGGGCAGCAGATACATTGGCCGATCAATTGATCGGCCAATGCATCTGTCAGTGTGTACCCAGCATTAGGCTCGTGTTGTAAAACATATATGTATCAGATGGCAGTTAAGTGGAATAATTATAGCAAAAACAGTTAAACACAGATACTAAACTACAAGGTTTCCACTAAACAAACTTTAGTCAACAAATGTAGGGCCCTATTAACTAAGCACTGGCAACAACTAATAATTTCACTGCATATCACAGTGATAGAAAATCTACTATAGTTTATTTCACTGGGGCAGCTGAGTGATACTGGCTGGCAGTGATAAGACTACACTTACACCTTCACCAGTCAGTTCGGGAAGCCTATGTTTTATAATATATACAAAGTATATATATATATATATATATATATATATATACATACACACACACACAGATGTGTCCTCATACACCTTTCATTTTGAGCGATTATCTGTAATCTGTGCATGCGTCTGAGTCACACTGCACATGAATCAAGTTTAATTTTTGTTGTCGCTCTTAAGTGAGGATTTATTGATAGACAGGTGCTGTTTGTGTTGTGGGCGGCAACGAGGAGGTGACGACTTAAATGCAGGCATGTCACAACTGCTTTTACGGAATGTCACTGCCTGCGACTGTGTTCCCAATTGTGTTGAAAATGGCTCCAGGGTCTCAGGGCCTGATTCAGCAAGCAACGCAAAGGAGAGAACACATGCATTTGGACGATGTTTTTGTACTGCGCATGCGTAGGCATCACACTGCACGTATGCGAACTATCCAGTGCGGTCGGGTAAGCGTATGTAGACCACACGCATCATGCATGCAGACCCCTTCCGATATTGATTGACAGGAAGTGCCGTTTGTGGGTGGTGACGGGGGGAGGGGGGTGGTCGGGTGAACGTAGGCGTGCCTGTGCGTTCAAAATAGCGAATGCCTGCTAATTTGAGTGACAGGATGAGGCGTTTGTGGGTGGTAACAGGGGAAGGTGCTTGAAAACGGGTGGAGATCCGAACGCAGGTGTGCCAAAAGATCAAAACGGGCGTTTTAAGAGTGTGCATAATTAACAAAGCAGCGTCATCGACCACGTCAGTTGGGTGTCTTTTAGCCAGAACTGCTTGCATGATTGCGGTAGGAAAATGCAACCACATGAATAGCGAGCGGTTCATTCGCCTTTCGATGTACTCTATTAATCTAATAAATAGCGGAGATGACGTAGGATGTGAGCGGCCAGGGGGCGTTTTTTACAAAAAAACGTCCGCATGTTTTGTTCGCTCATTCAGACATAGAGGCGTCAACAGATCGCAAAGAGCGAACGGTCAATTTAGATAGCCAGCCCCTTTTTCTGGACGAGCGAGCGCAAATAGCGTCCGGCTCTGAATCAGGCCCTTAGTTCCCCACTGCCATTCTGTGTGACTATAGAGTTCCTCAGAAGTCTGATATTCAACTGATCTGCAACCGAGCAGGTCTGTTGCGAAAATATGGTAATGACTGTAATCACAAAACTATTATAGAGATGCCCAAAGCCAGCATAGAAACGCCCACTACCACTTTCGCACATCCTTAATACCTTGCAATCCTGCATATACATCAGGAACATCGAGTAACATCGGCCCCTCACGCACAATTACAACAGTGAGTACTCAAGCTGCGCATGTTGTCGCAGTGGCTAATTTATGCACGCCCATGCAACAGCGTTCAAACAGACAGGCACACCTGCATTTCTCTGACCACTCCCCTGTCACCACCCCCAAATGCTGACGTCCCATCCCTCTATCTGTGATGGCTTTGTATCTGCGTAGGTGAATCTAGAGCGATCGCAATGCTAACTCATGCACAAATCCAGACGGCTGCGAAATTTGCACATTTTCGCACAGCCGCTGCGCACAAATTTGTTGCTGCTGCAGCATTAGTATACACCTATGAATCCGGCCTTGTTAATAAATATACCCCTTAATAAGGAACATTGGGCCTCATTCAGACCCACTCGCAAGCGGCTGTCCGCTCGCAAGTGGGTCGATGGTGTGCACTGCGCATGCGCACGACGGAGGGAGCTCCGTCGTGCGCATGCGCCAGACGCGACGAGCGAAGGACTTTCCTTCGCTCGTTGTGTCTGTTCAAAGGGGGCGTGCTGTCGATGTTGATAGACAGCACGCCCCCTTTGGTGGGCGTGCCGGGGGCGTGCCTGCCAGACGGAGGCGTTCCCAAGGGAACGCCTACCGTCAGAAGCCGGCCCCACTGACATCACTAGTGATGTCAGTGGGAGTGATTTTGGCTCTGATAGAGCCAAAATCACTCCAGGGCTTGTGGTCGAAAACCCCGACCACAGGCTTCTGGTCGCACTGGCGATGGTCACGATGGTCAAGACCATCGCGACCATCATCCTGCAGGAGGACGCTCCATTTTTATGGAGGCTGGCCCTCATTCAGAGCGAGCGCTCTGCTCAGAGCGTCCGGCTCTGAATGAGGGCCATAGTCTGATATCTTTTTTTTTTTAAATCATTGAAATGTTTTATTACAGTAGATATCTTTATGTGATTTATTGTCAATATTCAGTTAATGCTTTGAAGATAAGGTTTAGCTGTTATCAGAGTAATTGATTTATGACTGATATATACATATTTTCTGAACATAATGGTCACTGTTTTGTCATTATATGTTCATTTTCTAGGGTGAAACAGGAACTTCTGGAGAGCGTGGTGCCAGGGGACCTCCTGGGATCCCAGTGAGTATATACAATGATAAACTCAGCATACCTGGAGTCATGTAATCCAGATAAACTAAGAGATTAGGTTCAGTTGGCATGACATGAGAAGGACACATTCATAAATATATTAGCCCAGTGTGCATTTTTTAAATGTGATCAGCATAGATGAACTATTGCCAAAATGTAATTGACTTTAAAAATATGCAAGTGGTAACACTCTGACCTTTAAAAAATTGATTAGAAGTTGTTACAACACTACTACAAATTCCTATAAATGGTGGCATGCATGACTACTACTAAAACTTTGCACTGAAATCTCATTCTAAAATCCAAAAATACAGTTTGAACAATGGAATAATAAAGTTGAAGTACACTAACCACATCCCTATACTTATTTAAGCACTTTGAATATAATATAACACCACACCTACAGTAATGTTGATATCGGTATCAATGATGTCATTATGCCTGTATTTTAACAGACATATACCCATAGAGACAACTATTATACATTACAAAAGTTTTTAGCATTTGCTTTTAATACAGTAGTATAATAACAATATAAGTTATGTTTTATTAAATTATATTGCTAATTGTGTGTGCCTTGCAGTAGAATACTTTCCTTTTTATGTCCTAACATGTCATAGACATGATGGCTATGAGTGCACTAAAATATTATATAGATCCTCAACAAGCATGGGAGTTGGTGAATTACCAGATGAAGAGGTATTATAACTTTTAATATAAAATATATATTTTAGAGAGTACTGAGGTTTCTAAAAAAAATAAGGTGATTAACAGTCATAGTGAACACAGTGCAAATGAGATGAAATGGTTTAATTAGTGATCTTATTTGTTGTATATGTTATTGAACTTATCAACTGACACACTGAGGAACTGTTAATCAAAATTAGTAAAATAATACTTTAGTATTGGAGGGAAGCTAAGAGAAAGTGTGTAGCTCAGAACATAACGTGATCATGGGAGCCGAGAGCAGGGAAAATGTATAAAGCGTCTGGGCCCCCTCTGCAAGCGTCTCTGAAATGTGACAGAGTGAACCATAGGAATAGTTCATTATGCGTTGTGGCCTAGCTTCCTCTGTTGGCCACTCACCCCAAATACTGGGGCCTATCCAGCGACACTGAAAGTGATCATTTGTTAAAAGCTGCAGATACAGCCTGTTAAGCAATAATAGCTTCATTTTAAGGGATGAAGCTTGATTGTAAATTGTTACATAAGCCATAAGCATAAAGAATGGTTTATTCTGTATAGCCTTTATTTTGGATATACAGGAATTCATTTATTTATACTTAAATTAACACTAAAGTAAGCTTTGCGTAAGAAACATAAACTCAGAAACTAAACATATGATTAGTTTCATTGAAACATATGGCAGGGAATGCAACACAGACTTTAGTAATGAAGATGAACCCAGGGGGTCGTTTTTAATTATCGAATAAGGATAATTGTGAATTCCCACTTCCTGTCTGTTGTATCCAACTTGTGAGGTTTCCAGAGTACAACTTTTCTTCTAACTAAATTGCTGCGTGGTGTGGTCTGAACTGGAGATGTGTCTTGTTCAGTGAGTGTATACACATTGTGTCAACCATAACTCAAAATATTCAAAAGTACAATGAAACAAAGCATCATTTGCCTGAAATGTAGATTGTGAATTGAAAAGCATCATGCTCTGTATCTTCTCCATTACACAAAGAGTAATATTTTGTTTTGTAAAGTTGGGGCTGAGGGGGGTGGGGTATGTGTCTTTATATTATAGTTTTTGCCAAAGTATTATAAAATGTCAAACACAGAAATTTAGTCAAAGGTGGGCGCAAAGCACAAAAAAGGAGTAAACTGTGCACCTGGACAAACCATGTTGCAATTCAAGAGATGCAACATGGGTTAGGCTGTAGGGGGAGGTTATGATTAGGCTGCAAGTGGAGGGAAAGTTTGTAGATAGGGGAGAAATACTTACCAGAATGAAGAAAGTTCTCTGCCCGAAAGTAGAGATGTGCGGTTTGAATGCACCAAAACTTTGGGGTTCTAAATCGAATCAAGTCCAAGCCCAGATCACTTTTGGGGTTCCAAGTAGAAGTAAGTCTCGGCTCTGGTTTGCTTTAAGTTCAGAACTTGGATTTAAAAATTAATGTTAGGTTTTGGATTGCATGTAAACAGGTCCAAATTACATGATTTTAGCATGTTTTATCAATTTTAAAGAAATCCAAAACCAAATCCAAACCATGGAGCAGGAGAAGGCATGATGAGGAAGGAGGAGATGGGACAAAACAGGAGGAGGCATAGATAAAGAAAGGGGAGGCAGAATGAACCAGGAGGAAGTGTGAACAAATAAGGGGGAAGCGGGTTGGAGCAGGAAGAGGTATGGATGGAGAAAGGAGAGGCGGGTCAAAGCAGGGCAAGCCATGGACAAAGAAGGGAGGCATAGTGAAACAGGTGGAGGAAGAGGAGCAGGAGGATGGGTGAACGGAGAAGAGGAGGCAGAATGGAGCAGGCAAAGGCATGGTTGGGAAAGGAGATGTGGGACAAAGCAGGTGGAAGCATGGACAATAAAGGGGGACACAGAATGAATCAGGAGGGAGGTGGAGACAAAGAAGAGGAAGGTGGAATAAAGCAGGGGGAGGATTGAATAGTGAAGGGGGAGGTGGTAAATAGCAGGAGGAGGCATGGACAAAGAAGGGAGGCAGAAGAGAAGCAGGAGGACATGGATGGAGACAGGGGAGAAGCAGAGATTGAGGCTAGTTGGTATATGATGTGAAATCTGGACACCACATGTCCGGGATTGCTGATGCTCCAGATAGACCTGATTTCCGGACTGTCCGGAGCAGTCATGGATGTGTGAAAACCATAGTCCCTGTGAGTAAAAGACATAAAAGATAAGGTGTACTTCATCACATATTATTATAATACAGCCACAAAACTTTAGGGTAGTTTGAACCAACATTGGACAAAAAAACCCTGACCTAAGATAAAAACTGGTAAAATATCACTACAAAACAATAGGTCTACGATACAAATTTGTATTACATAGAGCCAAACCATGGTAAGCTTCTTTGACTGTGGAATATGCTCTAACTAGAGCCATTGTACAGTGTAGCACAAAAGCTGTTACACATTTTACATCAAGTCAAACTAAACAAACCTGCAGGCTTAAACGGAGACTTACCCGTGATTCCAAAAATGTAGTGTATATATTAGAATGTACTTGTAGTATGTAGGACACATAATGAGAACCCTAAAGAAAAGGATAGGACAACATTTAAACATCAGAAAGGTAGTTGTTAACCCTAGTGTGCCATAACACTGTAAATCAGCACACAACTGTAACACAGATGGCCTAAATTGTTTGGGATAGTCAAACTCAAGACTTGCAGCCCTAAAGATTTTAACATTGATCCATATACAGGAATGCAGGATACAATAATGCTTTCTGTATGTAATCACTAGGGTGCTCTCTGCATTATGTGATGACCCTAAGATTTTTTCCGTATTGTTTGCAAGCCACAAACATGCTCACTATATTGTATGGCTGTCACTATGGTGCTTTCTGTATTTTATGACACTCACAAATACGGTTGTCCATATTGTATTCTGGTCACTAGGATACTCTTTGTATTATGTAGTATCATAAGGATCCTGTCACAAACCACACAAATCTGCTGCAGCTTCTTCTCACCTCCTGCTGTCTTCATGGCTTTTATGTGCAGCATTCCCTCCAATGCTGGCTGCTGGGCGCAACCATAGCAGTCTGGATCAGGTGACCGGCTCTCCACCAATAGAAGATCAGTTTGTGGTCACATGATAACTGCAGCCAATCCCTGACAAGCCAGGGGTATACAGGGATTCTCCATGCACACTGCACTTGCCAGTGCAATGTTGTCCACAGCCTAGCTGTGTGCTTCCCAGTGAGCTCCTGCAGATTCTTATCATTGTCCAATCCAGATTAATTTTGGTGTTCCAGCAATCTGGTCCCATTCTACTATTCCAGAACTTCGATTCCATTCCAGAGTTCCAGTAATCCTGTCCCAATTCAGTGTTCCAGCAGTCCGGTACCAATCTGGTGATTCCAGTATTCCAGTTCCATTGTGTTGACTCCAGTATTCTGGTCCCATTCCGGTTCTACAGCATTGCAGTCCCATTCCAGTTCTACAGCATTCCTGTCCATTCCAGTTCTACAACATTCCGGTCCCATTCTGGTTGTACAGCATTCCAGTCGCATTCTGCTTCTACAGTATTCCAGTCCCAGTCCAGTTCAGTGTATTCCGGTCCCAGACTGGTCCGGAGTTAATCCGGTTTCAACTTGATCCAATTCCCATCTGATTCTAGCCTGGTTGAAGTTACTGAAACTCTCCTTCATCTTGTCTACCTACACCTGTGTGCATCAAGTATCTACACTCTGATTCCAACCAAGATTCCAGCTGTTCCATCAGTGTCTCCAGTCACCAGCAGACAGATCTTGGCTACCAGTTACACACAGTGCACTCTCAATACATTCCACCATTCCCTACTCTAGTCCATGAGCAGAAGCTACATTAGGTTGACCAGCTTTCAGCTGCACACCCCAGATCCCACTGCAGCCAGAAACTCAAGTCCGGGTTCACAAATAAACACAAACATTACAGATCTTCTCAATATTGTATAATGGTCACTTGCTCTCTGTTCCTTATCATCCAATCTGGGTGACACTGCTAGCTGATGTTGGGTTAAGTAGGTTGGACCCAGGGCCGGATTAACAATGGGGCGGGTGGAGCTCCAGCTCCAGGCCACCCCATGAAAATAGGCCCACAGGACCTACTGCAGTGCATGCTATATTAACAGAAAAAAAAACTTTTCCTGTCACCAGTCCACTACAGCTTTCCAAAAGCCCGTCCATTCTGCAGGATTATCTCCCATTCCTTCCACCCCCGGCCCCATTGCCCGAATCCCCGCTTATCCTCGGTCCTGCTCATAGCTCCGCCCCCAGACTGTACGAAACTCCGCCTCCGGGCAGGCCGACAGTGCATACTGAGTTGCGCTAGGCTCCGCCCCCGCATCGCGCTAAGCTCCGCCCCTTCATCTGTGTACCGGGATGCTAATAACTCTGCACCTGGGTTTTCTAAAGCCCAGCCATTGACCCCTCACCCCTCCTTGGCAACTGAGCTTGGCACACTACAGCCGGACACTAGTGAGAAAACTCAGAAAAGTTCATAACCAGAGGTGGGTGTAATGTCTGTCTATCTATAGATGTGTGTGTGTGTGTGTATGTATGTATGTATGTATGTGTAAATATGTGTTTATAGTGTGTGTGTGTGTATATATATGCATGTATGTACAGTGTATGTGTGCGTGTGTATGTATATGTGTGTATATATATATTATCCACACACACACGAATCTGTTTGATATACCACTGGACAGGATGCAGCCGGTCAGAAGACCGACAGCGACATCCCAATCTAAGTACCCTAGCTCTCCCCCTTTCTTCCTCTAACCCTACCCTGGTGGTGCCTAACCCTAACCTCCCCACGGTGGTGCCTAACCTCCCCTCGGTGGTCCCTAACCCCCCCTTGGTTGGTGCCTAACCGTAACCTCCCCCCCAGTGGTACCTAACCCTAAACCCCCCTCCCTGCAGCCTAACCCTCCCCGGTCGGTGCCTAACTCTAATCCTCCCCGGGAGGTCCCTAACCCCCCCAACACCAGGCTAACACTAACCCTTACCTGTATACTTACCTTCGGCATGCCGGTGTTCGGGATGCTGACGTTGGTATCTTGATCCCTTTGGGATCACAGCATCAGCTTCCTGACAACAGTCAGGATTCCAGATTTGGTACACAGACGTCCTGCATCCCGTCCCCTGGCATCTTAACCGCAAGTGGTAAATTAAGAGGGTACAGGAGCTTGAGGTGCACATAAGGGGACCGATTCTTGACTTGGACCCAGAGCTGGGAGTGCCTCGAGTGGCAAGCGATATGGAAGACTTCAGAAGCCCTCCCTGCATTGTACAGAGTACCACCTCTGCACATGTGTGATGTCACACCCACCCCACCGCTCCCAAAGGGACAGTGTCAGCACAAACAGGAAGAGCGACAGGCCCTGGATTAAGGTGTATAGGGGCCCCAGAAAGTTGGTTTATTAAGGTCCCTAAGATTCCTTCCCCCCTAGTGCTCACCATCCCATCCCCTCTGCTGGTCTGTCCAGTTTGCACTGTGATGTGCAGTTCTGTGTCACAGCTCATACATGCTGCTCCTTCGAGTCCCAGCTATACTGCATGGTCACTCTGTATATGTGTGCATCCGATCGGATCCCTCCCAAAGGGGAGCGTACCAATAAGAAGCCCATAGGCTTGTATTGGGTAAATCCACCTGAAGATGGCATTACCCATTGGTGCTCTGTACATATGGGGAATGCGGTAAACCCCCCCAAAAACTGCATTTTCGGGGTTTTACCGCATTTTCCCCTTTAGTACATCCCGTCCCCGTCCTACCTGTTCTATTAGCACTATCTCAGGATGGCAATAACAGATTACATTTTAAAAAACAAACAAACTAACAAAAAATATTTTTTATATGTAAAGACTTCTGAGTTTTTTTTATCATTTTAAATATTTTTTTTATTTTAAATTAACAAAAAAAACTTAATGCCCAAACAAGCTCATGCATACACAGCTGTACAGTAAGATAGCCCTTACTGCCCTAGTCCAGTATTACCATTGCAGATATTTATTTTTTTTTAAAAAGGAATAGCTAAAGAAGGCAGTTCATTTATTAATTCACGGTAGTGACTAGGGATGTGGGATGAACACTTATAGAAATATGACAATGATCTGTGAACAATTTTGATTTTTTTTTTCTTTTATTTAAACTATTCTAGCACTTAATGAAAGAAAGACAATAGACTTCATACCATTTCACACAGAGCGCAACTTTTTCTTGTAGTTGCTCCACTATAGCCACACCCATGGCACTGGCCACACCCCCTGTGCAGACCACACCTCGCAGCTCACGCCCTCACATCTTTAGTTACACCATCGCAGCAACTGTCACACCCTCTGCAGCGGCACACAATTGGCCAGTGGTTCCCAAACTGTGTGCCGTGGCACGCTGGGGTGCCTCGGGACACTTCCAGGGGTGCATCAGGTTGGTGGTTCACACCAAATCAAATTATTTACGGTCAATGTAATGGTAATATGTGGACAAACAAGCTCAAACCTGTCCACAACCATATTACTGACCCTAAGGATGACAGATAATCACAATTTACTTCACTTTACTACTTTACTAAATTTTTTCAGGATGTCTCAATAACAAGTGTTAGGTTTAGGGGTGCCATGAAAACAATGCTCATAGTCTAGGGCGCCATGATTCAAAAAAGTTTGGGAACCTCTGCAATAGGCCCTTCGTAAATATCAGCTCCAGGCCCATGTGGACATTAATCTGGCACTGGTTGGACCACAGGAGTAGGCACTAGAAGACTAATCTGATTGGCTCCACTTCCCTATATAACCTTTCCTGCTTTACTGAAGCCTCAGTTGTTTTCTAGTGCATGTGGACTGAGGCACTATGTATCTCTGCTCTTTAAAGTTAGCTTTATTTTTCTTTTTTTTATTTGTATTTTTATCACCAGCCTATGCTCCTGTTTAAATAACTCAGGCACTCAGAGCAGTTCCAGTTAGTGTTATATGAATCCCCGCTCTGCCGTAGCTTTCATTTATAATGTCTGTGAATTCAGGGCCTGATTCAGACTCGCGCGCAAGCGCTATGCACTCGCAAGCGGGTCGATTGTTAGGCAGTGCGCACGCGTGGTGTGCGCGATCCCCGGAGTGAGAGCAAAAAGCACTCGCTCCGGCGCTTTCATCCAAAAGGGGTGGCTGTCGATGTTGATCGACAGCTCGCCCCGTTTGGAAGGCGGGTGGGGGGGTGACTGGGCAAACGGAGTCGTTCCTGCAGGAACACCTGCCCTTTGTGGGCGGCCCTACTGACGTCACTCGTGATGTCAGTAATTAGAGCAGGAAGTCCACTGGGGCTTGCGGCAACGAGGCCCTACCGCAAGGGTCTCGTCGCAAGCCTGATGGACGCGATGGTCTTGACCATCGCGACCATCACCTGGCCACTCGCATAAGCTGTGGGTGGTAACCCACAGCTATGAGAGTGGCCAGGAGGCCGCAACTAAAAAAACAAGCGGCCGCCCTGATTCAGAGCGAGTGCTCGCTTTTTGCGAGCTCCTCTGAATCAGGCCCTCAGTGCACAGATCACTGGAGTCACACCTGAGGATTGGTTTGGATAGGAACAGGCGTGGGAGGCTGAAGTAGGAGTGTGGAGAAACTTGGATGGTTTTAACCAGGACCTCCTCATATAAGGATATGAGGATATGGCAGTGAATGAGGTGCCCGAAGGTGATGACAGAATAAAGAAAGTCTTTTTTATTAATAAGTTGAATAATGTAACTTGCTTTTGATAAGAGTCTGATGTTGAAGAACAACAACTTGATTTGATACATTTTAATAAGAGTCCAATGTTGAAGAAACAACTTGATTTGGTATATTTTGAAAAGAGCCCAATGTTAAAGAACAATAAGTTGATTAGTTGAGGATCCGATGTTTGAAGAATAATATTTGATTTGCTGAGGATCTGATGTAGATACTTATATGTAGTTGATTGGTAAGGACCGATGGTAATACTTTAATGTAGTTGATTGGTAGGAACCAATGGCGATACTTTAATGCAGTTGATTGGTAAGGACTGATGGTGATATGAGAGATAATTCCCAAAGGCAATTCCAGACACCAGCACATGAATATATTCAGTATGAGAGAGAATTCCCAATGGCAAGTCAGACTGCAGCAGATGGTATAGAAGTCTGGTTCCAGATGAAGAACATAGAATAGGATGCACTGCACCATTCAGACAAGGTGTATCTGGGAGTTCAGCACTTGAGCTGCAACTTCAGCAAGAAGCGACATTATAATGGCAACAGAGGCCAGTCAGGAAATAGAAAATATAGGGCAGGATCCCTGATGATTGGATACTGCGGTGAGCAGGTAGTGTTCTGAATGGAGGCATGGCATAAGATGACAGAGTCCAAGATGGCAGCGCCCATATCCCCATTCAGGAGGGAACTCTGGCATGCTGCCTGTATGTCAACACACTGGGGAAGCTTGTCAGAAGTAGAAGACCGCAAAGAACCATCGGCATGCCCAAACATAATCTGGGCACGTCATGCAGCTCGGACGGATCTCTATGCCATCCTGGATAGGCACCAGAGAGGTAAGAAGGTAGCTTTAATAGTGCAGATCATGACAGTACCCCCCCTTGTTGGGTGGCCCCAGGACATGTTATTAGTTTAAGTGAAAACTTAGCAAGGAATGATCTGATCGACTGAGGAGCATGAACATCAGAAGAAAAAGTCCAAAAACATTCTTCTGGGCCATAGCCCTTCCAATCAATTAAGTATTTGAGACATCCATACCGGATTCGAGAATCCAGAATTTTTGCTACTTCGTACTCCACTCCACGATGAGTTTGGACCTTGGGTGCCTTTGAAAGTGCAGAATGAAACTTGTTGAGTATGAGTAGTTTCAATAAAGAAATATGGAAGGAATTAGGTATCTTCTGAAAGAAAGGCAATTTGAGTTTGAATGATACTGGATTAATAACACGTTCAATAGCGAATGGCCCAATTTAGCGGGGTGCAAATTTCATGGATGATACTCTTAATCACAGATTTCATGTAGAGAGCTAAACTCATCACTTTCCTTGAGATTGGGAACTGCTCTTCTTTTCCTGTCAGTAAACCTCTTGTACCACTTGGAAGACTTCACCAGAGAGGAGCAGATCTCTTTCCATATCTTGGAGAAGTGCTGCAAGGTGCAGTCAGCAGCTGGAACTTGTGAGGCAGGAAGAGGCTGAAATTCAGGAACTCGAGGGTGAAGACCATAGGTAGCATAAAAGGGCGTGGAAATAGATGAAGAGTGGTACGGATTGTTGTGACAAAATTCTGCCCAAGGAAGCAGTTCAGCCCAGTTGTCCTGCGAGGAAGATGCATATACCCAAAGAAAAGACTCCAGATCCTGGTTGACTCTTTCCCTCTGGCCATTAGCTTGAGGGTGATAGGCAGGTGAGAAGTTGAACTTAACTTGAAGTGAAGCACACAAGGAATTCCCGAATTTTGCTACAAACTGCACTCCCCAGTCAGAGATGATTTCCAGAGGTAGGCCATAGAGTCTGAAGATTTCTTGTATGAATAACTCAGCCAACTTGGGAGCTGATGGAAGACCGATGAGGGGTATGAAATGAAATGAGCCATCTTGGTGAACCGGTCTACTACCACCCAGATGGTGTTAAATTTGTTCAAAGCTGGAAGGTCGGTGATGAAGTCCATCGAGAGATGTTACCATGGTTGATTTGGAACAGAGAAAGGAAGCAACTGCCCAGCTGGAGACTGTCAAGAAACTTTATGCTGGGCACACTTGTTACAGGAGGCAATAAAATCTTGGATGTCTCAGTAAGATCTCGAATTTAACTTGAAGGTTTTTTGTATGCCTGCATGACCTGCAAATCGGGAAGCATGGGCCCAATGTAGCAGTTTCTTGAGTAATGCGGGCTTGACATGGGTTTTCCCAACAGGAGGTTTGGTTTCTACTCTGACTGCAGAAAAAGCAACTGGATCAATGATGAGATGTTTCTCAGTGAATGTAGTCTAATTTTCTTGCTCCATGGAGTGAGAGAGGGCATCAGCCTTCCAGTTCTGATCATCTGGGCGAAAAGACAATTTGAAATTAAATTATGAGAAGAAAAGAGCCCATCTGGCTTGCCTCGGATTTAGACTATGGGCTGACTTAAGGTATAAGAGGTTTTTATGATCTGTAAGGATAGAAATGGGATGCATAGCTCCTTCCAGAAAATAGCACCACTCCTCTAAAACTAATTTAATAGTGAGAAGTTCTTATCCCCAATAGAGTAGCTGCACTCAGCTGGAGTGAATTTTCTGGAGTAAAATCCACAAGGGTGGAGAAGACCATCAGGAGCGCATTGAGAGAGCACAGCTCCGACTCCTACGGAAGAAACATCAACCTCCAAGATGAATGATTGTGTGACATCAGACTGACGAAGAACAGGAACAGAAATGAACTTCTGTGATTTTTTTAAATGCTTCCTTTGCTTCCTCTGACCATCAAGATAGATTAGCCCCTTTTCGTGTAAGAGCAGTAATTGGAGCAATGATGGTGGAAAAGATTTTTATGAATTTGCAGTAGTAATTAGCAAATCCTTGGAAGCGTTGAACAGTCCTAAGTGTATTGGGAAGTGGTCATTCTTGAATTGCTTGAAGTTTCTCTGGGTCCATTTTAAGACCAGAACCTGAAATAATGTATCCCAGGAAGGGAATGGATTTGACCTCAAAGACATTTCTCCAGTTTGCAGTAGAGATGATTAGAACGGAGATGTGTCAAAACCTCCTTGATTTAACGGCAATGTTCCTCCTGATTATTGGCAAATATGAGAATATCGTCAAGATAAACCACAACGTGTTTGTATAATAGATCGCGGAAGATCTCATTAATAGTGCTGGAATACTGCAGTAGCATTACTGAGACTGAAAATGAGAGCCGTAACTAGACTTTTTGGTGCCCTGTGCCAGAGAGAGCATTGGCATCCCCCCGCCCATTTTTTAAATAGGAACATAAGATAGTGCAACTTAGAAAGGGCCTTGGCCTCATGTGGAAGGGACAGGGAAGAGATAGGGGAGGCCAGGAATGCTGGGGATAAAAGGAGAGGAACCTACAAGTGAGAATGATAAACAGGAAAAGTGACAGGTCCAAACAGCGCCCCCTGCCCTGCGATGTGCACTACCCTAGTTATGGCCCTGCTAAAAAGCATAACGAGGTACTCATAGTAACTGTCGCAAGTGTTAAAAGCGGTCTTCCACTCATTTTCTGCCCGATTGCATATGAAATGAAATGAAGATGGTAGCTCCATTAGCTCAGTCAAAGAGTTCTGTAATTAACAGGAGAGGATAGCGGGTCTTAATAGTAATGTCATTCAGTCCCCTGTAGTCGGTGCAAGGGCACAGACCTCCATCTTTTTTTTTTTTACAAAAAAGAATCCTGCACCAGCAGGAGAGGTGGAAGGACGAATGGACACTTTTTCCAAATTCTCTTGAATATAGTCAGACATTGCTTTAGTCTCTGGGAACGATAACAGATAAATTCATCCTCTGGGAGGAGATTTCCCAGGGATGAATTAAATTGGACAATCCCACTCACGTTGAGGTGGAAGAACATCAGCACCAGCTTTGCTGAAGACATCAATAAATTCTTGATATGGGAAGAGGAGGATCCTGATGAGACGGTACTGCAGAACATACTGGAAGAATTTTTTGGAGGCAGGAACCAAACCGGGAAGATCCCCAAGTGGTGATTTGTGAGGTTTGCTAATCAATTTGAGTGTTATGTAAATGGAGCCAGGGCAAGCCCAGAACTATGGAATGTGAAGCCCTGGGTATGACAAGAAAACGTAAAAGTTCAGAGTGCAAAGCACCAATCTTGACTCACAGCGGATGAGTTTAAAGGGTAATAGTACTTCCTTGGATGCGGCTGCCAACAACTGCTGTAAGGTAGATAGGACTAGGCAGATTCTCAGTAGGTAGTGACCACCGCTGGAACAGTTCAGATGTAACGAAGTTACCTGCTGCACCGGAATCCAGCAAGGCTACAACTTGCTTGAAGCATTTGCCAACTTGAATAAAAACTGAAAGTATGCAATCGGTTTTCTTTGGAGAGGGTTGAAATACTCCTAACTTAGCCTCTCCTTGCCAAGTTAGGAGTGGGAGTTCCTGGCTGCTTGGGACAGTTGTTGAGCTGATGAGAAGGAGCAGCACAATATAAACAGAGATTCTCAGATTGTCACCTGCGGCATTCTTCCTGTGATAGACGAGAATGGTGCACTTGCATAGGCTCTTCTTTATGAGAAGAGACTGGCTAAGGCAAAACTGTTGCTTGAGGTTTATGATGAAAGAACCTCCCTTTCTCAATAGTTAGTTTTCTGAAATGTAAATCCACCTTGGTACACAAGGAAATTAAATCCTCTACCTTGTCCGGGAGGTCTCGGGTAACAAGATTGTTTTTAATTTTATCAGATAAGCCATTCCAGAAGGCTGCATAGAAGTCTCCATTATTCCAAGAAATTTCTGATGCCAGTACCTGAAACTGCACCAAGTATTGGCCTACAGAATTAGACCTCAGTCATAACCGTAGAAGGTCAAGAATGCAGATGACACTCTCCCAGGCTCATCAAAAATTTGGCGGAATGCCATGACAAATTCCTTACAAGATGTTAGGATGGAATCCGATCTTTCCCCTAAGGGTTGAAGCCCTAAGGCGGAACCAGACAATAGAGAGATGATATATGCCACACGGGTATGGTCTGTAGGAAAATTATTGGGTTGGAGCTAAAATTGTATTTCACATTGATTTAAAATTCCCCTGCAATTCTTGGGGTTCCCATCAAATTTTGCAGGATTAGGAATGTGCAGACTAGATGCTACTGAGTGATCCATAACCGGGGCAATTTGGGCGGGTGCTGTGGATATTCCTGAACCTCTCAGAGTGGATTGAATACTAGATATATGGAGGGGGGTTTTGTTGATTCTGCACAGGAAAATTTTTTTCTATACATTTGTAGAATATTAAACCAACCTTATTTGTGCTCTAATCTAAGGGTTTGAAAATTAATCTAATATTTCAATGGTTGGCGGTGCACCTCTGGAAAGTACAGTATACTTCACACAGTGGGTGTTGAAACATTCAAGAAATAATGGTTCAACTACAAAAAAGAATTCCTTTTTGGTGCACTCTTTTCTGACAATACTGTCTAAATCTTAGCTTTTAATACAAACAATATAAAATGGACTAAACAACAAAAACAGTTTGCTTGTTTTCAAGCTTGATCTTGCAAACGTTTTTAAACAGATATATCGCTGCAAGGGTCTTCTCCGATTCTAGAGAGAGTATTTAATACATGAATAGTATTATTCTGGCTCAAGGTAGTGTAGGAATACTTGTGGTATTTATAGCAACAAAATATTTGTTAATAAAGAAGCCGCATAGCTTTCAATATAAACACATTGTTGCTTTTAATCAAATATCAGGTATTCCAAAAGACAAAGAGTGAAATAACTATTGTTACCATTTATTTCAAATAATAGTATTTAAATGACATTAGACCATATACCAGATTTGTTATTATTTCATGCATCCGTTCTTTTACACTACCGAGTGGCACATGTGAGACTGTTTATCTTTCCATGATGCCGTTGGTGCTTGTTTGTGATCTATGTGGTGATGCTGGTGTGCTGGGATGGGTGCCTATTAAGTATTTGATTAATTACATTATGTTACAGTTGCTATATGGGTATTTATAAGACCGGTGGGTCAGGGTTTACTTTGTTGTAGGTGTTTTGGTGCATGCTGCGCTGTGTTGGACGTATCTCCTGATGAAGGACTCATTGGAATCCGAAAACGTTTGAGCACTGTATTATGTCTGTCTATATGTGAGTAATAAATAGCAACCTATTTTATTTGCAAGAAGAATCTGGTGAGTGCCCCATTATTTTGATTATATACTTTGATCTACCTATGTGGATTTGGGAAGACACCCCAGTACTTTGTGAACCTATTGAAGATGTGAGTGCAGCCCTACTACTGGAGATATATATATATATATATATATATATATTAGGGTCGCCATCAGACAGGGGCCCGGACACAGGCAGAATGGGGGGGCCAGTCCACTCCTGCAGAGCCCAAAGCACTACAACTTTGAGCAAAGGAGGGTGGCCATTCGCTACCACCCTTTTTGCGTAAATGGAGTGCAGGAGCCACTCTACCAACTTACAGCAGGATGCACTGATGTTAAGGCCCACTGGCCACTGTGTTCAATAGAGTTTATTTTGTATTTGGTGCACGTGACATCATAATGTCAGGGTGAGAAAGCCTAAAAGTCTACACAGGGCTCTTCTTCTGTATTATATTATACATCTTTTATTTGTAATGCTAAACTGTCTAAGGGTTACACAGAATGACGAGCCCTTTGTGCACTCTTTGAGTCTAGCATGCATGGCGGGCCATCAAGAAGCATGATTTGAGAATCTATTGTCCCAGAGTGGGCTAAATCTATAGCAGAGGCAATTGCAGACCTGGCCAGAAGGATGGATCTCCAGTCTGAAATTAATGATTTCCCTCTTCCAGAGGGTCAGGGGAATCTATTATATTAGCATCCTCTGAACTGGATCCTTTATGGGTTCGTAATATTGAAAGTTGCCTTTCTAAGGTGTCTGCCTGTATGGACAAGATTGCAGCCTAGAACATCTAGAGAACATTTTGGATCCTAACAGGCTATTTTCCCTGAATAATCAGATGTGGATCCTTATCAGGAAGAGGGTGAACCACTAGATCCAGATTGGGAAGATCAGACTAGCTGGGAGGAGGATTCCCTGGCTAGTCTGGGGGTCCCGGATTTGATTGCTACAGTCAAGCAGATCTTAAACATTCTGGAGGCAGAGGGGTCCAAGGTACATCGTCTTCTCTGTTTGAAGATAAAAAGAAACAGGTGGTAACATTTCCGCCATTTTCTCATTTTAAGGATACACTGACAGAAACCTGGCTTAAGTCTGACAGACGCTTTCAGTTTCCAAGGTGGTTTAAGTCAGTTTATGCATTCCTACATGAGTACACTGCATGATAGGAGGTGCCTCCCCATGTAGATGTGCCTATCACCAAGCGTTCGAAAGTTAAAGTTTTTCCTACTATGCAGGCTGTGTCCATAAAGGATCAGTCTGATAGAAAGAATGAAGCATTGCTTAAATATATTTTTTTCACAGGAGCTTTTTTACTTCTGGCATTGGCAATTGCCTGGCTAAACAAGGCTCTGGAATCTTGGACTGAGCAGTTGGCATTGGGTATGCATTCTGATTCTGCCAAACTTTTACCCTTGGTAGACCAAACCCTTGAGACCTCAGTATATATATATAGACAACACAACTTTGGATGTAGCCTCATTGTTGTCAAAGAGTTCAGCTCTGAAGTTTTAGCCAAAAGTTTGCTTTAGCTCCAATCTTGGCAGGCGGATCCAGAATTCAAGCAAACCATGGAAGCTGTCCCATGAGGGGGACATGCTGTTTGGTCCAGAACTCACTAAAGTGATCTCGAAGATCGAAGTCTCCTCAGTTTTGTCCTTTATGCATGGGAGGGACTGGTAGATTTACAACATCCAGTGGTAGGGGCCCGCTTGCTTCAGTTTCAGGATGTTTGTGCCCTGTCAGGACCAGATCAGTGGTTACAGGGCATTCTGGACAGGGGTTACACTCTGGATCTGCTGGGTCCCTAACCAAGCTGATTTTGCTTCTCTACCTCAAGACCAAGTTCTTCAAGAGGCTATCAGGATGGCAGTGCTTTCTCTGTTGGAGTTGGGGTTTTTATTCCCATTCTTGTAGCAAAGAGCAAAAAGCTCAGGGTTTCTACTCTCATCTAGGTAGAAAACCAAATAGTTTGTTCCAGCTTATTCTGAATTTAAAAGCGCTCAATCTTCATTTAGAGGTGGTACACTTCAAGATGGAGTCTCTGCGTTCTGTCATCAGCTCAATGTTAGAAGGGGAATTTTTGGCATCCCTGGATGTCAAATATGCCTATCTTCATGTTCCAATTTGGAAGAGTCATCAAAGGTTACTTTGGTTCACAGTAGGAGTCCATCACTTCCAATTCTGAGCTCTTCCATTCAGTTTATATATGGCTCTTAGAGTGTTTATGTAAATAATGGCTCACATGGCAACCTTACTCAGAAAAAGGGTGTTACCATCATTCCATATTTGGATGACCTGTTGGTAAAAGCAGGTTCATAGTCTATGCTGATGCGGCATTTGGAGATGGTCAAGGAAACATTAGAATCCCATGGGTGAGTAATCGACTATCCACAGTGCAATCTCATACCATCTCAGCAGATGATATTTGTAGGTCTCCTCTTTGATACTCTCATTCAGCAAATTTATCTTCCTTCAGAAAAGGTTCAAGATCTACTGTCTTTGGCCAGGACTGTAATTCAGCTTCTACAGGTTTCTATCCTCAGGAGTATGAATCTTCTGGTGAAGATGGTGGCATCAGTCAAGGCAGTTCCTTTGCCAGGTTCCATTCCCATCTTCTGCAGGCCCAAGATTCTGGCAAATTGGGTCTGAAAGGATCTGCATTTGGACAAGCAGTTTTTTCGCATGTCACTTTAGACACGAAAATCTCTCCAGTGGTGGCTGCAGCCTCAGAACTTGTCCAGGGCCAATCCCTTCTGGATTTGGGATTGGACCCACCATTGACGCCAGTTTGATTGCTTTGGTTGTGGTGATTCTTGGCCTTCAGTTTCAGGGCCACTGGTCGAGGTCCAAGATATGGTTACCAGTCAAGATTCTGGAACTAAGCTTGTCAGACTGACTCTTCTGCAGGCTTAGGATGTCCTGCACAAGAAGCCAGTTTGCATGCCATTGGACAATGCCACCATGGTGGCATATATCAATAGCCAGGGAGGTACTTGAAGTCTCCAGACTATGTTGGAGGCTTTTTGTTCTAATTATCCCTGGGTCTACAAAACAGGTTGAATGAAGTGAGGCTCAATTACCACTGAGGAAGCGGCCAGGTTACTGTCGGCTGAGAAACACGTTAGTAGTTTTTTTGTAACCATAATGCCTCACAAGCAGGATCGATTGTTCCAACCCTGATTAGCCTTGATCAGGTCCTGACCCCCATTACTACCTGACCCTGCCACTCATTGAACATTTGCAGTTAATACAGGATTGCACAGCTGCGGCACGGCTGCAGAGAGAATCTCAAACAGGCACCCGCTTCCTATTACCGCTAGTTCAAGCTCAGCCTGGAGTTAATCACACAGAGAGCGGATTATGGAATTTGCCTTACAACATGCACATTAGGATTCTACCTGCCGGCTCCCAAGTGGATTTGGTAAGAGCCTGCATCTATAAAAAGGTGTAAACACGCAAATCCTGCATGATTGCCATTAACTCTGTTTACAAGGATTCACGGAATATGTGGGTCAACTGTCTACAATAGGTATTACATGGGTTGGTTTTTTGAATGACTCATTATTCATTATATGTCATATCCTTTCAAAGAGGACTGTGGATTTTTTTGAGACCGTTTTAATTGTTTTATTTTTATTCTTTATTTTGTTATTGCTTCTCAGGTCCCATACACTCTGGACTGCCTATATCATTTTAAGAGGATCAAATATAATTTTTTACAAATGGAATACTCTGATACACAGTACTAATGTGTTTCTTTAGATACAGAATATTCTGTCTTGTTTCAGATAGTGTGTTTTACTAGATGCATATATTGTTCAGTCAAATTACTGAATGTTCACTTTTATCTATTTCCGCAATTGAATAATAAATATTTCATTTTATGAGATTATTATTATCATTACATATATCTGTTTGAGTGCTCCCGGTTCTGTTTTTTTCCCTTTTGAATTTTTCACAGGGGTTAGCCTCCCTTATCTGGTGAGCTGCTATACAGATTGATTTTTAGAATTATTGGAATGTCGGATACCAGACCACACTGAAGCGCCAGATTCATATGTTTATATGTTTTTTATAGACCTGATGACCTCTCGCCTCGACTAGAAGTTGCCAATTTATGGAGCAAGGTCCAGGGACCCTCAGGCAACTTTGGTTGATGCTCTGTCGGTTCCGTGGTCCTTCAGTCTGGGGTATCTTTTTCTTCCTCTGTCCATGTTGGCCAGGGTTCTTAAGTAGATTCAGTGAGAGGGTCTTCCATTCATTCTAATAGCCCCATATCTAATTTGTCAAGATGCCATTTCTTTACCCCAACTTTTCTCAACTAACTTTGATGACATGGGTCTTGAGAGCATGGAGGTTTTTGAGACCAGTGGTTTCTACTATGCTTCAGGCCTGAAAGCCTGTTGCAACCAAAATTTTACAACAAGGCTGGTGCCTGTACATTCTCTGGTGTGAATGCAGTCATCTTTTGGGCAAGGTTTTCTGGATTTTTCATCTTTTGTCTTTTTTACAAGAGGGATTGTCAAAAGGTCTACCCCTGTCTTCTTTAAATTGGCAAGTATCATCCCTTTCTGTGCTATTTCAGGCACCCAAGATGGCTACCTCACCTTTTACATGCTCCTGAACATCTCCATAAACAGCTTAAATTATACAAAAGTGACATCAGAAGCACAAGAAATATCCAAGGACTTACGTTTAACTTGTACTGCACTACATGGACATCTCTCCAAAATCAACAGATTGCATTCTTGCACTGAGATTCAGATTGGATTGGATTGAAACCTCTACCTTCTCCACTAGAACTCAGACTGGCATTACCTCTGCAGTGGACATCCCAGAGCAAGGTACTGTGGAATACAAATTATCTTTGGCTCCAGCTCCTCCTAAGACATCATTCACCTCTGTTCTCTTCTCAGCAAATAACTCTGATTTCTTGCATTAATAATCTAAAATACAGTATCCCCAGTCTCTGAAATCTGGAGGTCTGGTCATTTTAAAACACAGGATCCCATTTTTTTTTCCTGGAGACATGTTATCTTTACCCTGGCACAGAATATCCACTTCAAATGGAGTCTCACACTGGTATTTTCACACCTATACAATAGAAATAGCTTCTAACACCTTTCCACAAGCCTGCTTTGCCCTGGAATAATTTGTGTGACTAAATCATCAACTGAAAAGACAAGTTAGCTTATTTAGATACTCATTATTCAACATATACCTTTTGTACAAGAGAGAAGCAACTGGACATAGCAATAACCAAATTAAATTAGACTGCTCATGAATCCCATTATAACTTCTGGATCACACACAGAGTTGAGAAAACAGATATAAAAACTACTTGATCTTCTCTCATCATCAAATGCAATTCATGCTCTCTCTTCGATGACCCAATGTACTTTTACACCTCCAGCTTTATGGTTTCACTCCGCCCACCACGAGCAGCAGTTCCTATTGATCCAGGACAGGCTTCCATTCTTAAATCCCTTGGCATTTTAAAAAAACTGAATGGGGCAGTTGTGGGAAGCGAGGACGAAAGTCTCTTATACGCTGTAACCACGTAAGTTCCTTGTCTTCTGGTTCACCAGTTTCATATAGGAGACAAATAGAAGTGGTACCTATCAAACGGCCCTGTGCTTGGAAGAACAGACCTGTAAACTCTCGCTCTGTGACTGACATCCCCAGAGCCCCCACACTCAATATAAATAAAATGACAGGCCCTCTGGTAGGCCCAATCAGGTCTGTCCTTTGTAATGCCAGATCTATAAGACACAAGACTGCTACAATTGCTGACCTTATTGAATCTTCAGATCTTGCCTGTATTACAGAGACTTGGCTAGACAAAAATGCAGCTCCTATTTTGGAAGCTGCAGTTCCAACAAATTACTATGTCATTCACAACCCAAGGCTTAACTGCAGGGGAGGGGGAGTGGCAATCTGCTTTAAAAAAGAACTTAAACTTAGGGTCCACCCAATGGAAATTACTCACTCATTTGAGTGCATTGCTGCTCAGAGTTCTACAGACTTAGGATTCAGAGTACTTCTCATTTACCACCCCCCTGGAGATGGAAAGATATTTCTACAAGAATTTGTAGATATTGTTGCTGGACTAGTTCTGGAGCATCAAAGATGGCTGATCCTTGGGGATTTCAATGCATGGGTTGACAATGAGCTCTCTCACCTTGACCAAGATCTCCTGTGCACAATGAATGCTCTGTGCCTCACACAAGTCATTCCTTCATCTACTCATACAAGTGGTCACACTCTTGATCTTGTCTTCCAGATTGTAATAGAAGTCTCTGAACTAAATATAAACCCAGTCACATGGTCAGACCACCACTCAATTCACTTCTCAGTTGCAACCCCTCAAAACAGAACATTACCCATGGAGTTGACAAGGTATTGTCCAAGGAGGGGCATGACCCCCAGGCTCTTGCAGCAAACCTGGATCTCTCTGTGGTAATGAGGCCTGTGAAGATCCTTGATCTCTAGTCCATTACTTTAACAGAGATGTGACAGCTGCAATGCCCCTGTACGTATACGACCCCGCATACCACACCACCAAGCCCCTTGGTTTGACAATACTGTTAGTGAACTCAAGAAAAGGGGGCATAGACTTGAAAGATGATGGAGGAAGACTAACCTGGTAAAGGATAAGTTAACACTAATCAAACATATTGGACAATATCAATCAACAATCACCCATTAGAAAACAGAGTTCCTTTCAAATGAGATCAAGGCAGCAAACAATAGGCCAGCTCAACTTTTCCATACAGTGGAGATGCTTTGCAAACCAGCATGGCTGCAGCTTGGTGAATCCCTCTCCCAGTCAAGGTGCAATGAGTTTGCAAAATTCTTTGCAGATAAAGTATCCTTCATCTGGGCTGGAATACCCACAGTGCCATCAAAGGATTGCAAAACTACCAAGCCTGCCAAGGTAAGCCACCTGTCTCTCTGGAACAGCTTTGACATAATGGATGTAAAAGACATTGCCAAAATTATTAGAATGTTGTAACCCACCACCAGTGATCTGGACCCTGCCTCCACCAAATTTCTCATAGGGTGTATGGACATGATTGGCCCTGTAATTGTAAAAATATTTCAATGCTCTTTGCAAACAAGCATTTTTCTAGAACCACTAAAGGAAGCAATTGTTAGACCACTTCTTAAACAATCTAATTTAGACCCCGACTTCATGACCAACTATAGACCAGTATCAAACTTTCCTTTTCTAGGAAAGGTCATTGAGAAAGTGGTGGCAATGCAACTGGAAACCCGCCTGTCTACCCATGATATTTATGATCCATTCCAGTTGGGATTCAGGAGAAGCAATAGCACTGAAACAGCTCTGGTATGTGTGCTTACTGATCTTCTGATGGCAAGAGACAGAGGTGATTTTTCAATCTTAAACCTTCTGGATCACTCAGCAGCATTTGATACTGTGGACCATGGGATTCTAATTGACCGCCTGAAACATTATTGTGGACTGGATGGCACAGTCCTTAGCTGGTTCAAATCATTTCTGACCGGCAGGTCACAGAGAGTTTCTTCTGGAGTAAACTCTTCATCACCAGTGCCACTTCCATGCGGTGTCCTACAGGGTTCTATACTATCTCCCATGCTTTTTGCAGTATACATGCTACCATTGGGTGAAATAATCAGACGTCATGGCCTGGTCTACTACTGCTATACAGATGATACACAACTGTACCTGTCCTTTGCTCCAAGTACAAAGGACCCCATAACAACCCTAAATGGCTACCTAGCTGAGCTTCAAGAGTGGATGAGTGCCAGTTGGCTGCGAATGAACCCTGATAAAACAGAGGTCCTTATGATAGGTCACAAGTCAGGGGTACAGCATAGCCAACCAACAGGATTTACGCTTGGGGGTTCAGAATTACAAAACACTGAACATGTGCGGAATCTTGGTGCTGTCCTGGATAGTGGCTTGACACTTAAACATCAGGTATCAGCCACAATAAAACCCTCATTATTTCATCTGAGGAACATTGCCAGAATCAAGCACTTAATTCCCTCAGAAGATCTGCCCAAAGTCATAAATGTATTTACGGTGCATCCGGAAAGTATTCACAACGCATCACTTTTTCCACATTTTGTTATGTTACTGCCTTATTCAAAAATGGAATAAATACATTTTTGTCCTCAAAATTCTACACACAATACCCCATAATGACAATGTGTAAAAAGTTTTTTTGCGAGTTTTGCAAATTTAATAAAAGAAAACAAACTAAGAAATCACATGTACATAAGTATTCAAAACCTTTGGCAGCAATTCCAGCCTCAAGTCTTTTTGAATATGATGCCACAAGCTTGGCACACCTATCTTTGGGCAGTTTCGCCCATTCCTCTTTGCAGCACTTCTCCAGCTCCATCAGGTTGGATGGGAAGCGTCGGTGCACAGCCATTTTCAGATCTCTCCAGAGATGTTCAATTGGATTCAAGTCTGGGCTCTGGCTGGGCCACTCAAGGACATTCAGAGTTGTCCTGAAGCCACTCCTTTGATATCTTGGCTGTGTGCTTAGGGTCATTGTCCTGCTGAAAGATGAAACGTCGCCCCAGTCTGAGAGCGCTCTGGAGCAGGTTTTCATCCAGGATGTTTCGGTACATTGCTGCATTCATCTTTCCCTCTATCCTGACTAGTCTCAAAGCTTCTGCCACTGAAAAAGATCCCCACAGCATGCGGCTGCCACCACCATGCTTCACTGTAGGGATGGTATTGGCCTGGTGATGAGCGTTGCCTGGTTTCCTCCAAACATAATGCCTGACATTCACATCAAAGAGTTCAGTCTTTGTCTCATCATGGTCTGAGAGTCCTTCAGGTGCATTTTGGCAAACTCCAGGTGGGCTGCCATGTGCTTTTTACTAAGGAGTGGCTTCTGTCTGGCCACTCTACCATACAGGCCTGATTGGTGGATTGCTGCAGAGATGGTTGTCCTTCTGGAAGGTACTCCTCTTTCCACAGAGGAATGCTGTAGCTGTGACAGAGTGACCATCGGGTTCTTGGTCACCTCCCTGACTAGGGCCCTTCTCCCCCGATTGCTCAGTTTAGACGGCCAGTCAACTCTAGGAAGAGTCCTGGTGGTTCTGAACTTCTTCCATTTACAGATGATGGAGGCCACTGTGCTCATTGGGACCTTCAAAGCCGCAGATATTTTCCTGTAGCCTTCCCCAGATTTGTGCCTCGAGACAATCCTGTCTCAGAGGTCTACAGACAATTCCTTTGACCTCATGCTTGGTTTGTGCTCTGACATGCACTGTCAAGTGTGGGACCTTATAAAGACAGGTGTATGCCTTTCAAAATCATGTCCAAACAACTGAATTTTAACACAGGTGGACTCCAATTAAGCTGTAGGAACATCTCAAGGATGATCAGTGGAAACAGGATGCACCTGAGCTCAATTTTGAGCTTCATAGCAAAGGCCATGAATACTTATGTACATGTGATTTCTTAGTGTTTTTTTTTATTAAATTTGCAAAAATCTCAAAAAAACTTTTTACACGTTGTCATTATGGGGTATTGTGTGTAGAATTTTGAGGCCAAAAATTTTGGAATAAGGCTGTAACATAACAAAATGTGGAAAAAGTGAAGTGTTGTGAATACTTTCCGGATGCACTATATAGCATCACGCCTAGACTACTGCAACGCCTTCTACCTTGGACTCTCAGGAAAAGAATTGCACCGCTTGCAGATGGTGCAAAACGCAGCTGCCAGGCTATTAACCACCCAGCCCCGTTCCAGCCACATAACACCCACTCTCTACTCCCTTCACTGGCTGCCTGTCAGATGGCAAATTGTTTTCAAGATTGGATTACTAACTTACAAAGCCCTACATGACCATAGCCCAAGGTACCTAAAGCAGCTTCTGATTCCTTACCGTCCCACTCGATTACTGCAATCCATTGATAAAGGACTATTAACAGTACTTAGAATCTCCCAGAATTTGTCTGGGGGTCGAGCTTTCAGTTTTGCAGCTCCAACCTTATGGAACTCACTTCCCTGCAAAATTCGAGAGGCCTCCACTCTAGAATCCTTAAAAAATAGACTCAAGATTTACTTCTTCACCCAAGCATTTCACTAATGTCCCTTGTTTAAGCTTATTTTGTATTTTGTACTGTAAAGGCAAATGTAAAGCACTTTGAGTCCTTTAGGAGAAAAGCGCTATATAAATAAAATTATTATTATTATTTCTGAAACATTTAGCAGTCATTCTGGAGGTGCAGATGTTTATGCATATGTGCTTCGCATCCAAGCAAGTTATATTCCTCCTTGAGATTTAAATTTGGTTCTGGAAGGTCTTCAAAACCACCTTTTCAACTTTTGGAAATAGTAGAATTACACTAACTTACCTTGAAGGCTGTCTTCCGTCTAGCCATTGCTTCAGCTAGAAGGGTGTTGAAACCGGCGGCACTGTCCTGTTTGCCTCCCTTCATTTTTTTTCATGCAGATAGGGTGGTATTATGGACTAAGCTATCTGTCTTTCCTAAGGTAGTGTTTCATTTGAATCATCACATTGTTCTTTCTTCTTTTCTGGGTTCTTCCTCTTCTGATTCCTTGCTCCATCGCTTAGATGTGGTAAGATCATTATAGATTTATATTCATCGTACCTTGATCTTCCTCTGTACTGATTCTCTTTTAATGCTGGTAAATACTCTGAAGTATGATTGGTTGGGTGGCCTCCAATCATGGATTGATGACAGCAGATATTTGTAAGGTGTATCTTCTGTCCTCATATGTACCAGTTCCTACTTCACTCAAGGCCCATTCAACATGGGCAGTCAGGGCATTTTGGACGTTTCCCTATGGTGCTTTGGTATAACAGTTGTGCAAGGTGGTAACCTGGTCTTCTGTGCATATATTCACCAGGTTTTATCATTTTCATACTTTTGGCTATGCCAAGGCTGGTTTTGGACGCCATTTGTGGCCTTGCCGGTCGAGATCCCCCATGTTAGGTTTGCTTTGGGAAATCCCAGCATCAGCTAGCAGTGTCAACCAGATCAGAAGATAAAGAAATTGCATTTTTTAAGTACTCTTTTCCTTATTATCCATCTTGGGGGTACTGCGATCCATCCCTTTCTAGTCATCTTGCTGTTTTTGTTTTGGTTTATGGTTTAATTGTGGTGTGGCTTTGTTAGAAAATAACTAAGGCTTCAGGGAAGCAGGAGGGGTTATGTAGTGTGATGTAGCCAATCAGATTAGTCTTATAGTGCCTACTCCTTTGGTCCAACCTAATTAACCCAGCGTCAGCTAGCAGTGTCCCACGGATGGATGACAAGGAAAGGAGAGTACAGAATTTTTTTTTTTTTGTAATGTGGTTACTAAGATATGCAATATGATACTTGCTGTGTCTTACTTGTAATACATTTTGTATGGCTCATTCATGGGAGTATTATTGCTTATTCGATCAAAAGAGCATGTTTTGAATAGTTGATGATAGTATTTGAAAATAATCACAGTCTATGTTTTGTTAATGTTTGAAAGCCACTCAGATCTGGATTAAGATTTCCATATTTGGTCAAAAATTGAGAGCATAGTGCATCATGCATGAGAGAGTTTTAAAAGTAGGATGCAAATATTAATGAGGCAGTCAAAAAAATGGCATCACAAAATAAATATTTATTTAATATATACCCAAATACACAAAGCCTAATAACAGATGGGAAAGTCAAGTGTATGTGCCTCTATGCCCCCTTAAAACAGCTCCAAAGTTACCCCTACCTGCAAGAAAAGGTACTGAAGGCATTAGGATGGTGAAACCTCCTACAGGGAACAAAGGAATTACCACCACCATGGCTGCAACACCCTAACGTTTTATGAATTGAAAATTGGCACATTAGGTTACTAGTATTTAGGTGAGAGCTGGTTATTGTAGATCTTAGATAGCCCAGGCTCTTGAAGCAGTATATTACAACTGAAAAATTGCCTTAGTCAAGCCATGTGTGCTTTGCTATATATTTCAAGGAGGGTCTCTTTACAACATTCAATGATTTTTCTGTTAAACAGGCAGCTGTCAACGGCAGGGTCTCTGTACAAGCGGTGGCTGGCTTTTGAGGTAGCAAGAGACTTATATAATGACAAATGTTTTTTTTACGCAAACAATGTGTCTATCAAAATGTCTGATGAGCTAGCACTAGAAATTGTTAAAATTTGGCTGGCCCTGCCAGAGTATCGTACGATATTGGGGGGGGGGAATGCAACCCTTACCAGCGTGTGTTTTCCATAGTTCAAAACTGAAAATTAAAATTCAGGGTCTAGTGGTTCATAAGCTTGTACTACTTAGGACCAATTTCCAGTCAGGTTTTATTTATCCAAATACAAACAAAAGTGCATAAATGTATTCATTTTTTCCCGTAGGATTATATGATTGATTTTTTTTCCAGAAGGGTTGGTAAAAAAAACATTTTTTTTTCTTTTTTTAAAAAATAAGGTTTTGTTTAAACCAATTTTTTGCATTAATGTTTTAATGAAAAAAATGTAATCCTGTTTATTATAATAATATTGGGAAACATTGATCAACCATGTTTTAATGCTTTCTTACATTAATAATCCAAAATTATTATTTTTTTTGTAACTGATCAAAAGAGAGCCAGACTAAGGGGTCTATGTAGTAATAATCGCGGACAAGCTATGATTATTATCTATCTATTATATTTTTAGAGAAAATATCCCCGTTATATAGAAAGGGAAACTTGCAGGGACAGTGGTTGCGGTAACTGTTGACCCTGCGAGTTATATCCCTGGCAAATTGTAGAAGGTTTTCACATGCCGGCCATGGGCTGCGAGCCGGCTGGGGGCTGCAAGAGAGAGATCGAAAGATCGCTCTCCTGCTCCTGGAACCTCCATAGGCTTACAGTAGTTTACACCATCTGAAGATGGTGTAAACTACCGGGGCAAAACTCCGAAAAGCTTTGCTTTTTTTGGATTTTAGTGCATAAGGGTCAGATCGTAGTCCCCATTGATAATAATGGGGACTGCTATCTGCAGCACTAATTAGCACTTTGCCAGAGATTTCTGTGAAATCTACTGCATTGTGCCATTAGTACTTAGGAACAATATATAAAATTATGCAGAAACTAATTTTATGTAAAAAACAGCTTGGTACATAGAAGTATTTCTTTCTCCAACTCATCTCAGTAGGACTGAAGGTATTAAATTTAAATAAATAGGAAGGAGATGAAATGATGAGGTGTTTCTCTGTGTTTTTTTTCTTTAATGTGTTGGAGTTGTGTATCCTTTAAGATTGGGAATGTTACAGTATTTTTGATTTATTCTGTCCTATAGGATTGTTAGGGGAGGAGTTTGTGGAGTCTTAGCTGATCCTAGGCAGATTTAGTACTTCTGATCTGGTTCACCCTCCCTATTTCTCAGTTGTGTGTGAATTTACTGTATTGGTTCAGCTCACTCATGGAGACCATAAGCACCAAGAATGTGGAATAATACTAGGCGGTTTGCCTTTTAAAAGGCTTTTTTAAGAAGTCACGGTGCTGTGCATGTAGTCACAGCAAAACAGTGTTTAAAAAAAAACAAACAAACATTGGTTTAAACCACAATGGTTTAAACCAGCCAACCCTGTTTTGCAGACAATTCTACTTCTCTATAAATTCTACATATTAAATTATTTGAAACATTATTACCATGACATAACAATGTCTTGATTTTTAAATATTATCATATATCACATAACATTTAATACTGAATATGCTGTGAGAGTTGTTTTAGCATTGTTTGATTACAGAAGATCTCCAATAGAGGCTGTTAAATTCATGAATAATCTTATCAAATTCACAGATATATGCATTGTTTAATAGCTTACAGTATGTTTTTCTTCTGTTTCACTTGATGTTTATATCTTATTCATATAGTTACATTTTTAAATAGCTTAGAAACTTATTTAGCAGATTTTGTAATTGTTGGATGGAAAAAGGAGATTGAAATAGAAACAAGAATAGCTACATTAACTCCATCTGGAGCTAGACATTGGGGATTCCCTTTTGGAAAATTTTACTTTGGAATAAATGTTTTCTATTCCAAATTATTCTTGGAAATAGGAGTCTCCAAAGGGGAACAACCAAACCATTAATAGATATCTTAATACAATATTTCTGTTAAATATATTAAATACAAAAAGTATATAAGCAATAAGCTAATATATGTATGTGTATGTATGTAGATATATATATATATATATATATATGTGGAAATGCACTTATTGTAGCTCAATGTAGGTTTCAGATGGATAAAGCAACTAAACAAGCTGCCAAAGTTTATGCCATAATTAATATAGCTTCATAGATTTTTTTGTACTGATCTTTGAAACATCTCCTTGAATTGAAAAAATTTATCAATACATCTAAAACAAGAAGTGTTAATTCATAATAATAATGGTAATCATAGCTGATCAACTGCCTATTATTATCTGCTCAGATATATACTATGTAGACAAAAGTGTTTGGACATCCCCTACACAAGCAAAAATGCATGCAAGTTCCAAATGACCACTAACATGGCGGTTTCAACAAGAACACTTCGTAGGGAAGCCCATTCACTTGCAGTTCTATGGAAACAATGACAATGCCACCTGTCATGTTTGCAGGGCGACATTGGACTGGTATACAGAAAATTTGGTAACCCAGATGGACTTGCCAGCTCAGAGTTCAGACATTAACTCCATTGAGAACCTTTGGGACAAATTGACGGGTGCATTCTAGGCCAACTCTACCTTCTCAGTGTCACGGTTGGTCGTTGTACGTAAGGTGGAATGGCAAAACATACCGCCTGCTGTTGTTCAGGAACTTGTGGACAGTTTGCCAGGAAGGGTGTCTGCAGTTATCACTGCACGTGGTGGATCTACAAAGTACAGATTTCAATAAAATCTTGTTGATCTATTTGCTGTCAGTGTCCAATCACTTTTGTCTACATAGTGTATATAGAATAGCAAAAAACCCCATTAAATAATAAGGGCCCTCATTCAGAGCCACTCGCTAGCGGCAGTACGCTCGTTCCGAGCGATGTTCGCACATCTGCGCATGCGTACGGTTTTTAGTACGCATGCGCGAACCGGTCAGTGCGGCCGAAAATCATTTGTACGCAATATAGCGAGTGCCTGCTATTTTGAGTGACAGAAGGAGGCGTATGTGGGTGGTAACAGGGGAAGGTGCTTAAAAACGGGGAGTGGAAATCCGATCGCAGGCGTGCTTAAAGGTCAAAACGGGCGTTTTATGGGTGTGCATAATTAATACAGCAGCGTCAATGACCACGTCACTTGTTTTTTTTTAACTCAGAACTGCTCGCAAAATAGCGGTTGAAAAAACCAACCACAAGAATAGCGAGCAGTTCTTATCCTGTTCGATGTACTCGATTAATCTAATAAATAGCGGACATGACGTATGGTGCGAGCGGCCAGGGGGCGTTTTTATCAAATAAACGAGCGTATGTTTTGCTCGCTCGTTCAGACTTAGAGGTGTGAACAGACTGCAATGTGCGAACGGATCATTTGCATAGCCACCCCTTGTTTTTGAACGAACGAACGCAAATAGCGAACGGCTCTGAATGAGGGCCAAGTTTTCATGACACATACTACAAAACACTTTGTAACAAAATGCAGGTGAACACATCACTGATTTGAGAAGTAACCATAAGTTCATACGCTGAACCCCTTTTTTTGTCTACATGTTTAAACATTTGTTTTCATTTTTGTACAAAAAACATTTGTCACTAAAATGGCTAATTCTCATTTACAAATTTATAGATTTCAATAAAATTAGTTGTTGAAGCTTCTGCCACCTAGTTTAATGATCGCTATTGCTGCAAATGGTTTACCGCATCACTATTTGTGAAACTATCACTACATAATATCACTATATAACCAGATGGACACATGTGAGTTAGTTTATGGTGCACTTACAGTATATACCATAAGTATTTTTCAGAAGCTTGGTTTAGAAAGATGTATTTTTCAAAAACCTGACAGTGTATAGGAAAATGTCTCCAAATCCTTAACTTAATTTTTGAGCCAGCCCTACAGAACCTCAGCATACTATTTGGAAAAGTCCAAATATAAATTATGTACTTGGTGGTTGATTGAAAGCTACAAAGCCAAAAAGTTATTCACCTGTTACCTGACCAAATACAATAAACAATATTTATTTATTTATACTATTTATTGCTAATGTAAAACTTTCAAAATTTTTTTTTTTCATTTTTAAAACAGCAAAATACTCTTAAATTGTATTTTGCAGATGCAGTGATGAAACTACTACTGCTTGAGCAGTGTACCTTTGAATGTTTTTCACTCTGATCACGCTGCGGAACCAAGTGCCTTGAGTCATAAGCATTTTAATTGCATCTTCACTTGCGACTGAGGAGATGGAACTATTCCTTAATATATTGCAAACCAGTGATATGCAGTGAGGTCACTGGCTGGGGATGCACACATGGAGAGGGGTCTGAGTGCAGGGAGCTTGTCTCTCTCTCTACTCATCGTAACTCCCCACTCAGTACACTAAGTTTCAGTGTCCATTGACTCTCCTACCTGCATCACTGTGTCTTCTCTTGCTGCTGCTGACAGTGCTCCGATCTCTAAACACTGCAGTGTACTTCCTGGTCACATGACACATCCAAGGTGTCAATCAGTGCTCAAGGCACGCCCCCCATACTCAGAGGCATGCCTCTATTAGCTCTCTTTTGTAAACTTTTAGAGATGAATCTCTGAATGAATAAACTCCAAACAAATTCTAGCAATTTCCTGATGAGTTATAGAACACATTTATTGGCCCATTTATTATCAAATTTGAAACCGGATTCTATTTGCAGCAATATGAAATTCTCTAACACTTAACACATCCAGGGACAGAGGCTCCAATAGGCGCCATCCTTGTGATGTGTAAAGTTATTGCAATCACTTTACTTTGTGCTTCGGGACCCCTGGCTGCATACTGCTCATGAGCAGACATCAGACTATGCATCTGCGAGGGGTTATTACATCTTCAAAGTATAGAGGACTGAGATCTTTATACAATTTGTAAAAGGGAGAGGGAAAGAGAGAATACCAGCACTGGGTATAGATATATGTATAAGGTGTATAAAAAGCACCAGTAAGTATAGATGAATATTACCTCAGTAGTTTATGATATGAATATATCGTTGACTAGTGGTGCACCAGGGAATAGGTAAATAGTATAAGCGGCAAAGAAGAAACAAAGAAACTCCCTTTGTGGGGAACTCTTAAATAAAACTTTTATTTTAATATTTTTGTATTATATTTAAAATCTGTTATTAAACAACTTGTCCACAAGTACTGTATATAAAAAATATTTGTGCACTATTGTGCAACATTTGAAGGTAATGGGTATATTTTAACTGTAAGGCTAATGTACAGCCTAGCATCTGAAAGGAAAGTTGAAATACATGCAACAAATTAAAAATGTATTAGTATATCATATACTTACAAATGTAATGATCCACAAAAGAGATTGTAACTGAGTATATGATCTTAACGAAAAATTATTTTGACCTTCTGACTCTCCTTACTATATTGTTATATATCTTATGTATATTAGGATCTCATATGGCTTTTCTTTTGAATAACAGATTTTAATTATATCATATAAAAGTTATATTTTATATTTTTGTAAGAGTACCCCACAAAGGGAGTTTATTATTTTCTTCTTTGCAACTTTATACAATTGTAAGTGATAATTAGCAGTTTTAATTACAGATGTTTAGAGGTAATATATAACACATCAACAACATTCTACAGGAATAATAAGTTTAAAGGAACAAGTTAAATATTGAACATGAAGAAACAGTGTTGAGGCCAGTTGTAAATCACATTCTGAAGAATTATTAATAGTAAGCTAAAGTGAGTTCAAGAAGGCTGAATATCCATTACCACAGCTATGCTCCTTCTCCACTCCATGTGGCACTTACAGTGTTCCTAAGTACAGAGGCTCAGTTGTTAAAGAACATATTAATCTCACTCCTGATCTATCGCTCACACACGCAGATGCTTAAGGACATTTGAAATTATTTTTTGGGGGAAAGTACTGAGCAACTGATTTATGTGATATTTTAATGCATTATTTTCAATTATGTTAATTTAATTTGTTCGTCACTCTTTTGAATGGGATGTAGTTATAATGCAGACCTCCAGGAAGCCATCTGACGGAACTCCGGCATCGAAATCCCGAAATAGGACTAAAGATAGGCGTTGAAATCCTGATCCCTATCTTTAGCCCGATGACGGATTCCCGACAGACGGCTTCCCGAACGAAGTTAAGCTGGGACAGGGTTAGCGTTAGCCGTGTTTTAGGTTTAGGCAACCCTGGGAGGATTTGGTGTTAGGCACCCGCCCCCGGGGAGAGTTAGGGTTAGGCTAGGGGGAGGTGGGATTAGGGTTAGGCACCCCCCCGGGGGGGAGGTCAGAATAAGCCCCTTCCCGGGAGGGTTAGGTGTGGGGTGCGGGCACGGGGGGCTAGGTATAGGCACCCCTGGGAGGATTTAGGGTTAGGCACCACCCCGGGAGTGTTAGGGTTAGGTACCCCTAAGGTTACGGGGGGGAGAGGGTTAGGTATAAGATACTTACCTTGTCCATCGGGATTTTGGCTGTTCGGTTTTCCAGCGTCAGGATTTCACCCGGCGGGATTACATATCCAACCCCTTTTAAAAGTGTCTTTATATTAAGTTAGCAGTCATTGAAAGCAGGATGCCAGCACTTTTTATCTACAGTAATCTCTATATTATTAAGCACATTTATGTGCATACAAAATACTAACCATTAAAACAAAGAAAACTGAGACAGGGGGGTCAATTTACTAAAGTAAGTTTTTAGAAGTGAAGCAACCAATCAGATTCTAACTATTATCTAGAAGGTGCTAGTTAAATGTTAAGTAGAATCTGATTGGTTGCTATGGGCAACATCTCCACTTATAAAAACTCTCACTTTAGTAAATTTACCCCTAGGTGTTTCGCGACTAAACGATATTTAGGGTGAAATATAAAAATTGTAATTTATCAATGGAGTAGTCCTACATTTATGGTAGTCGGTCTTTAAATTGATGGTTCACCACTCTTTCCACCAAGCTCATTTGTACTGTATGTGCACTCATATTAACAAAACGTGCATCGACACTTACAGGGATGCTTTCATATTTGTGTCAAATAGGCACATGGCTTCACCAAGCAACATTTTCATTGCACTTTAGTAACTTATGCTTATTATTATTAAAAGGACCAAGCAGGTGCTGTTATCTCGGTCTGCTCCCCTTCTCTACCCCGTGCCACGTCCCGCTCTGTCCAACCGTGCCCCACTCTCTGTCCACTGCTTCATTCTGTCCTGCCCTATCCCTGCTCTGTCTCACTCCCTCCCCACTGCAAGTACTACCCCTTTTGAGCGCAAAGTGTTCCTCCAGCTAAAGTCTGTCCCGTTACTTGTTGCAGTGGGAGCTGTTGGAGGGATGGCTCATGCCACAGCTCCCACTGTGCATGCATGTTGGAGATGTGACAGACCTTAGGAGGTTATTATATAAAATTAGGTATATAAAGTACTGAAACCGAAGACAGGTGAGTTTGTAAAACAAAACTTAATTATAAAGGTATGGTAAACAGTTGAGGTGTACCAGCACTTCACTTCCTTTGAAGCTAGCTGTTTATTGACACTGCTGCAGCTAGTAGATGTTCTGTCTGCACCCAGTGATTTTGCTCATTTTAGAAAAATTGTCCTTCATTTGATAAAAGAGGAGATGCAGGAACATTATAAAACAGTGTTGGAAACCTAATGGATAAACTTCCAGGCTAAAGAGACACCAACTCAGCTGTCCCTGATACCTGTATTCTTATAATTCCAAAGTTGAATGGGGAAGTCTTTGATTCATGTGGAAATCTTAGTTGCCACATGGATTTGCCAGCAGAAAGCAAATACTGTAAATTCATAATTCCCAAATATATTCATATAAGGTTACCCAAAGAAGAACAAAACATAAACTAATACAGGTTGAGTCTCCCATATCCAAAATGCTTGGGACCAGGGATATTTTGGATATCGGAATATTCCATATTTTGGAATATTTGCATACCGTAATGAAATATCTTTGGAATGGGACCCAAATCTATACACAGAATGTATGTATGTGTTATATACACCTTATACACACAGCCTGCAGGTCATTTTATACAATATTTTTAATAATATTGTTGCTCAAACAAAGTTTGTGTACATACATGAAATTAAACTATGTTTCATATACACCTTATACACACAGCCTGAAGGTCATTTTATACTATATTTTTAATAATTTGGTGCCTTAAACAAAGTTTGTGTACATTGAACCATCAAAAAGCAAAGGTTACACTATCTCAGTCATGCTAAAAATATTCCGTATTTCGGAATATTTGGATATGGGAGACTCAACCTGTACTAAGAGACTTGTATAGTTGTCATCATGCAGCTAAGTTACTTTTATTTTTATTCTTTCTGTTTCAAATTTTAGGGAATGACAGGACCAGAAGGCTTACCTGGTCCACCAGGAACATCAGGACCTAAGGTAACAATATATTATTTTCTTACTTTTAAATTATCCAGTACATGCATATGAATAAGTTAAATGTATTCAATGTTTTGTTCATTCACAATCCACATTCATTTAAATATTGTGATAATATAAATGTTATGAGTATAGAATCCAGACTTTTCTGTAAAAGTGTCTGGACTGCTTTGTGACAAAGTATGAAATACTGTATTTTACGATGAAGACTGGCAGCAAGCGCCAGAATTCTATTGCATATCATATTCAAATCTTATATTTGAAAATTAAATTATTAGGTTTTAATTTTATTAAAAAGATCTGAAGCTTTATATTTGGCAGGTTTATTGTAGTGTAAGTTGTTATCATGTAAAGCTAAACATATTTCTTTATAGGGAAGTAGAGGTGATACTGGAATACAAGGGAAAGCAGGTTTAGCAGGAGCAAAGGTACGTGAGAAATGACTTTAATATGTACTTTCAGTTTCCTAAAGCTATAATGTTATTAAATTCTCTCCTCACTTAGGGCTATTGGCAAATTGGAAGATTTTTTTGTATAAATGAAAGACATGTTTTTTTTTTAATTTAGTGTTATTATAGCAGTAGTGTGAGATTCTTCTACATGTAGATAAGTTGTACAGCTTTCTGTCCACACTGTGCTCTTAATGATTTAGTGAATAAAGTTGGCAGATTTAACAATTTTTTACTGGATTAATTGGATGTCAAGTTGCTTTTCTACAGTTTCTTCATCTGATGCTTTTCTATACATTTTATATTTTTCTGGATATTAAAAGAATATTTACAACTAATAACTCATGCCTCTCCTGGTAGGGGTCTCATTGTGATCTTTAAAAATAGCAATCCCATTAGCAAATAAGCAGACTACAAGAAGCTCGTATTTACCATATCTCACTGGCTTGTTTCTTCAGGCTACTTACAGTCAGGTCCATAAATATTGGGACATTGACAGAATTTTCAGATTTTGGCCTCTATTCACCACCACAATGGTTTTGAAATGAAACAAACAAGTTGTGCTTTAACTGCAGACTTTCAGATTTAATTTGAGGGTAATTACATCCAAATCGGGTGAACGGTGTAGGAATTACAACAGTTTCAATATGTGCCTCACACCTTTTAAGGGGCCAAAAGTAATGGGACTATCAACTCAAAAGCTATTTCATGGACAGGTGTGGGCTATTCCCTCGTTATTTCATTATCAATTAAGCAGGTAAAAGGTCTGGAGTTGATTCTAGGTGTGACATTTGCATTTGGAATCAGTTGCTGTCAACTCTCAATATGAGATCCAAAGAGCTGTCACTATCAGTGAAGCAAGCCATCATTAGGCTGAAAAATCAAAACAAACCCATCAGAGAGATAGCAAAAACATTAGGTGTGGCCAAATCAACTGTTTGGAACATTCTTAAAAAGAAAGAATGCACCGGAGAGCTCAGCAACACCAAAAGACCTGGAAGACCACGGAAAATAACTGTGGTGGATGACAAAAGCATTATTTCCCTGGTGAAGAAAAACCCCTTCACAACAGTTGGCCAAATCAAGAACACTCTCCAGGAGGTAGATGTATATGTGTCAAAGTCAACAATCAAGAAAAGACTTCACAAGAGTGAATATAGAAGGTTCACCACAAGATGTAAACAATTGGTGAGCCACAAAAACAAGAAGACCAGATTAGAGTTTGCCAAACAACATCTAAAAAAGCCATTACAGTTCTGGAACAACATCCTATGGACAGATGAGACAAAGATCAACTTGTACCAGAGTGATGGGAAGAGAAGAGAAGGAAAGGAACTGCTCATGATCCAAAACATACCACCTCATCAGTGAAGCATGGTGGTGGTAGTGCCATGGCGTGGGCATGTATGGCTGCCAATGGAACTGGTTCCCTTGTACTTATTGATGATGTGACTGCGGACAAAAGCAGCAGAATGAATTCTGAAGTGTTTCGGGCAATATTATATGCTCATATTCAGTCAAATGCTTCAGAACTCAATAGACGGCGCTTCACAGTGCAGATGGACAATGACCCGAAGCATACTGCAAAAGCAACCAAAGAGTTTTTTAAGGCTAGAAAGTGGAATGTTATGCAATGGCCAAGTCAATCCCCTGACCTGAATCCGATTGAGCATGCACTTCACTTGATGAAGACAAAACTGAATGGAAAATGCCCCAAGAACAAGCAGGAACTGAAGACATTTGCAGTAGAGGCCTGGCAGAGCATCACCAGGGATGAAACCCAGCGTCTGGTGATGTCTATGCGTTCCAGACTTCAGGCTGTAAGTGCCTGCAAAGGATTTGCAACAAAGTATTAAAAAGTGAAAGTTAGATTTAGGATTGTTTAGTTTGTCCCAATACTTTAGGCCCCTTAAAAAGTGGGAGGCACATATAGAAACCGTTGTAATTCCTACACCGTTCACCTGATTTGGATGTAATTACCCTCAAATTAAATCTGAAAGTCTGCAGTTAAATCACATCTTGTTTGTTTCATTTCAACATCATTGTGGTGGTGAATAGAGGCCAAAATCTGAAAATTCTGTCAATGTCCCAATATTTATGGACCTGACTGTATAATCTTTTATAATGTTGCACAGTGTCCACAGTGTCGATCATAGCACCCTATTACATGGCATATAATGTAGTGAGCAGAGCTTTAAATCTTCCTTATAATGTAATATTCTCCCCCTCCTCTTCCTCTCTTTGCCTTCACATGACATGCTGATAGCTATCTATGGGCCTGATTCACGGTTGTACGCCATGCTGATATTTACGCAGTTGGACAATTTTCTGCGCTGTTTTATTACAGCGCATGCATCTGAGTCGCACAGCAGAGACCTAGTGCCTCTGCAATGTTGCTCACAGAGAGGATTTAGACGCAAAGTGATTGACAGTTATGGATCATTTGTGGGTGGTGATGGGTGGTAAGAGAGTGTCGGATCCAGCGCCTGCATCTCTGTATGGAGTCTTAATTCCATAATCTATTCTGAGTAGTCATAAGGTAAGGCCGATGATTGACTGATCTGCAGGCCCAATGTTACCGGCCACTGTAGTTTTGCAACCTACTTTTGAAAAAATATTTGGCTATCAGTTACATGCTCTTAAATCAGGCTTAAGCAAAGGTAAGAGAGAATGTAAAAAAAAGTTAAGCAAAGAGCAATTTTATTCCATAAACCATAATGAAACGGCTGTAGCAGGTAAATTCAGATGACCAATGGGAGACCGAGGTGTTGCAAACAAGTAAGCTTTTTATTTTAGACTTGAAAAGGCATAGCCAGTGTAATGGCTTCTTATATAAAGCAAGCACAGTTCAGGAAAAATAATTCAGATTACATGAGACAGCAGTTGAAATGAGCAGAGTATTCCCAGCACAGTCATGGTTCAAATTGTCCAGCGTAGAGAGACCTGCTGAAGGAGCAAACTCTCCCTCACCTTTCCACTGACTAACTAAACTTACCAGGTTTTTATACCTTTGCTGGTCTTAATTGAGGTAAGGGTGTGGTTCCTCCCTGGCTGCAGGGGGTTTAACCCTTTCCTCAGAATGTGGGAGAGACCCATTCTGTCACAACGGTATAAATGCATTTTTTATTTTTTGCATAGAGAGAAAATATGTCTGCTTTAGCATGTAGAGAACAAATTCTGGACAGCTGAACATGAACAAATAATAATAAAACAAAAGAGAAAATTGGGTATTTTATCAGTGCGATGATCTCGGCTGCCTACCCGCCTCTCAGAATATAATCAGAGTAACACCACACTCTATGTACGTTTGACCAAAATATGAAAATCACTCTGGATATGGGTTGGCGCTGGCAAATTCAATAACATTGGAATAATGTATAATACATTAAAAAAAAAAAATACTTAATCCTTCAACAAGAATTTCCATCAGTATTTATCTCAGTACTGATCTTCCAGTAGTATTGGATAAGTTCACCATTTCTTGCAAATTCATGTAACAGAAAGAAGTAAAAAAACATAGGGAGAAGAACGGAATCTCGTCACAAAATGATACAAAACACATGTCAAACAAATGGTGTATTTGAGACTGCTTTAGAAAAGTGGCATACTCTACTCACAATGTAGGGGAGAAATAATAAGCACATAAAGGTTTCTTTGTCCCACCCGTGTCAGGTCTTGCATGCAAACACGTGTGAGACACTTTAGAATTGAAGTAAATGGAGGTGGGCGGACCCTACGTACATCAGTAGGTACTTTATTCCTCCCATCAAGATATCTTTTAGCAATGATTCACCTTATTGGTCCCAGCTGTACTGTCCCTCATTCCACAATATAGGGATGCATAAAAGGAAATAATGGCCTTATGAATATAACATTTATTCATGGATATTCAGTCCTGGCAAACAGACTTTGGAACAGATGGTAACAAATATATATAACCTGAAATGTGGGTTTTGGGGTCCGGACCTCCATACTCAACTACAGTATCACTCCAAGCATCCAGAATAGTCCAAAACAAAAGAATCCAGTAAGTTCTCAAGTCCCCCTCACTGACGCGTTTAGATTCAAGTGAATATTTATCAAGGTATAGAGGAAAAGTGTCCAGTCCAGTTGTCCAGTTTTATATTCATGAGGCCACTTTTCTAAAGAAGTCTCAAATATTCCACATGTTTGACATGTGTTTTGTGTAATTTTGTGACGAGATGCTGTTCTTCACCCTTTCTTTTTTTACTTCTTTATGTTACATAAATTTGGGAGAAAAGGTGAATTTATCCAATAGTACTGGAAGATCAGTACTGTGACAAATATTGTTGGAAATTATTTTTGAAGGATTAAGTATTTTTTGTATGTATTATATAACAATGTTATTGAATTTGCCAGGCAACCAATATCCAGACTGATTTGTATACTTTAGTCAAATAATAATCAAACATTTTTTAAAATACAATCCTTACATATCCAGAAAAATACATATAATGTCTAAAATAAATGAATTCATAAACAAGCATACAGTAAATAGGTTATAAGTAAGTCTAAACCTCAGAATATCAGTCTCAGGGGTCTATTTACTAAGCAGAGTTAGGAGATAGAGTGAAAAGTGATAAGTAAGTGATAAGGTGCCAGCCAATCAGCTCCCAACTGTCATTTTTCAAACACAGCCTGTGAGATGACAGTTTGGAGCTGATTGGCTGGCACCTTATCACTTACTTATCACTTTTCGCTCTGTCTCCTAACACTGCTTAGTAAATAGATCCCTTAGATCTCTGAAAACCAGTGTCTTTTCTGAATTCTCAAAATTCCCACAAGCTTTGTAGATGATAACTTCTCATGCACAGCATATGATAGATTCCAGCATGACATGATTTACTGTACTTAACCCTTAACACTTTTATATATTATATTTATGGAAATCACCAGGATTATATTCCTTTATCGCCCAGGCTAAACCATAAGGCTAACATAGATCCTAGACTTTCATGCAGCAAAGTTTGGTATAAATAGGAGTACACTTATTTGTGCAACTAAATTACTACTTAACTATTATAATAATATACATACAATTTCTCCACCAGGGAGTAAAAGGGGAAGCTGGCCTTCCAGGCCCACATGGATATACAGGCATGCCAGGAAGTACAGGCGCAAAGGTAAAGATTTCTATTTGACATTACTTTGATGTTTAGTTGATGTATTGCTGTCTTTAGACTATAGACTTCTCCTCTTCCTCTTTCCAGCATTAGTGAGGAGACAAGGAGCATGCTGCATATGTGGGGATGGGTACGGGATGCCAAGATCCTGGCAGTCAAATCCTGACGCCGTCATTCCAACAGGGTTAGGATACCGACACCTGTCGGTAGATATCCTAACCCCCCCTCTCCCTCCCCTAACTGTCCCTCCCCTAACTCTCCCTCCCCAGTGCCTGACCCTAACCTCACCCTCTAGTGCCTAAACCTAACATTCCCCTCCCCACACCCTAAAACTAACCCTCCCCCACAGCGCCTAACTCTATACCTCCCCCTAGTCCCTGGTCGGGATGCTAGCGCCGGGATTCCGATACCGGTGTCGGTTGCCGGCATCTCATGCACTGTGATATTGAACGTATCCTGCACCTGTGACAGTAGATATTAGAGTTAGGGGGAGGGTTAGGGTTAAACAACAGGGGGAGGGTTAGTGTTAGGCAGTGGGGAGAGAGGGTTAGGGTTAGGCTGCAGAGGGGGAGGGTTAGGCTGCAGAAAAGGTGGGTTAAGGAGAGGGTTATTAGTTAGGTTTAGGATAATTATCTAATTGGGTCAGTACTCTGACTGCCGGCATCCCGTACTCAACCCCTGTGAACATTTTTCATGCTGTTTGAAAGACTGCTTTGTATATAATGCATGTTGTACATTTTAATATAATCCAAACTTTTAAATGAATACATATTAACCCTGCGTCAGGCACAGCTGGCCTGACAGGCGCCACAAAGCTGTTCTTGCTCACCTCTCCGCCGCAAGGGGGTGCAGGGGTCTGCCCCTCCTAGTACCTTCCTATATCTAGGTGTTATTTGCAACCCCCCTAGTCAGTTTTCCCGCCCCCTGCGTGGAGTGCAGTAGTGACCTTCCTTGCGCCCGAACTTGTCCGACTTTTGAAGGTACGTATTTCTTTTTATTTTCTCACAATTTTGTGTATTTTGCTCATTTTTTGAATGAAAATTACAAAGGTTGTGGGTATTATGTGGAGATTTGTAGGTTTGTCCAGGGTGGCCTCTTAGGCACACTGCGCCCAAACTTGTACTCATGTTCGTTCGTTTGTTTTACTTGCTTTAAGGTTAATAAATGTGGTTTTGTGAATCAGATTTCCATATATTCTCTCTTTGTACATCCTAATGAAGGTCACTGATCACTTTAAGAGTGTTAGAATTAAGTTAATTAGGTGCTAATGATGATTTTATAACAGGCGCCTGTCAGGCACACTGCGCCCGAACCTGGGATTCCCAGAGGTGCGCCCGACGCAGGGTTAAATAATGGGCAACCTTTCACAAAGATTATAGTTTATTATTATTTTTTAAAAATTGCGTTATGATTTATGATTGTTTCATACCATAATAACTAATAGCTGAAATACCTTTGGATTTCACCAGCCTATTCACATTTGTTTAAGATAGTCTGCTGAAATTCTTCTTTTGATATAAAAAATGTGTATAACAATCAGTGGTGTCCCTCCCCGCGGTGTCACCTGGTGCAGGGAGGTATGCTGTGCTGGCGACGTTTGCGATGCTTGACCTTCCCAACACTGAACCGGAAGAGGTGGCTCCTTCCACCATTTGCATGCTCTCTGCAAAACCGCTCGCCGACGAAAGGGGGCATTGCCTCATGGGCAGGGGCGTGGCTACGCTGGAAGGGGCATGGCCTCGAGGCTCGAACCCCCATGTGCAAACAGTGGGGAAAGGGGGTTGCTGGAGGTGCGGAGTGACTGCCCTGTTTGCAGTGCCGGCTCCCTCACAGTGTCAGGAGCTGAGTGCTGCACTTAATTATACAGTGCAGCATCTGGCTCCTTGTCAATGAGGGGGAGTCTGCACCTTGGTGTCACCCCTTGGCAGGTGACACCCGGATGTGACCCACATCCCCCGCACCCCCCTTGTGACGCCACTGATAACAATAGAAACTCTAAAAATATATATCTATATATTATTGATAGATATGCATATACAGTATTGATATGTTTGCATGATATTTGATAATAAATTCTGTTTTTTTTTACAGGGTGATAAGGGAAATCACGGAGAACGAGGGAGTCAGGTACTAACTCTGTCACTAAAAATAGTGTCATTAGAAATAATAATAATTCAATACTACTACTACTACTACTACTACTACTACTACTACTACTACTACTACTACTACTAATAATAATAATAATAATAATAATAATAATATTGTGTTTACAGTGGTAGTACAGATAAAATACTTCTGTTGATATTCTGGTATTTCAGCTGCATGATTAGCATTGAGAATCTATGCAGTCAATTTATAAATGGGAGAAGACCCCTAAATACTGTACTGCGAAAACTGCCATTTTTCGCAGGACTGAGGGATTCTCCTATTTATCATTCATCGAAGCCTGGGATGGCCATCAGCACGTATCACCAGAGTTGGTCATCTCAGGAGGTCTCCTATAATAGGTTCCCCATGCAAAGCAGAATTACCTGTACAGTCAGCTATCCTCAAATGCTACTAACATGCCAGGATGGCGATAGCAGGGTGTGATAAGGAGAATATGATTCCAGTGTAAGGTTCTGTCTAGCATCGCTCAGCTGCCTCTGAAACATTTTATTTATAAATAGCAGCAAAGTTTTTCTATTGCTGTGATATGCACAGATATTATATCTCTTTTTTATTCTGCTTTTTGCTATATAGACCCCTATGTGGGTAAAGATCAATCTTATTTCATCAATAAACTAGTAAATAATACATAATATACTGATGCAATGAGCTTAAAATGTAAATATGATTAGTAGATTGCACATCATATGGAACACTGTAACACCCCTGTAATTGTGTAACTGTAAAGAAATCAGAATATTACAATGGCACGCCGGGATGCTGACTACATGACGTTTTGGGTTTAGCACTGATTTGATAGCTTTCATGTTTTTATAGTTTTACATTTCACTTTGAGGAATGAAGCTTAATGAATTGCAGCCATCACAGTATATTTAAAAGCTTGAATTATATATAAAAGACAGCTGGAATCCCAGTGGGTGCATGGAAGAGTGCTTCCCTAGGATTTATTATCCTAAACTGGAGCAACTATTACTGGGACCACAGCACAGGTATGGCCGGCCTCATCCTACAAATCATCACGTTACATCTTACTCATCTGCCCGCTACATAACAGCTGTACCCCTATCCACTATGATAGTTGGGCATGTGAGGAATCGTCTGTCAGCAAAACTGGCAGGGGGAGAGGACCCGCATAAGAAATTCCCCCGTATTTGTAGTATTTCCCATTGATGTCTGAGTTTAACATTTGAGAAAATAGTGTAACAGTCCACTAACTAATGCGCAGTTGTTGTGTTCATCTCCTGCAATGGGCATTAATTACTGTGAGCAGTTTCGGTGTCAGAGTAGACTCCATAGCAGACAGTAGATAGGTGCGCTAGAATAATACAGTGAAATACACTATTAACAATTACTGCAAATAAAATAGTTATTAGGTACTTTATTAACAACAGATAATAGGTAGCAATAAATCAGAAATATTTTAGACCCATTTTTCATGAATTACTATCATCCTGCAGATGTAACCATACACCTGGTAACTTAATATTAAAATTCTATAACAGTTCCTATATTAATAAATATTATTTTTATGTACCTTGTTTTTCAAAGGGACAAAAAGGAACAAATGGTTCTCCTGGTATTACAGGTACAAAGGTATGTAATATACCCCTTCAAAATATTTATATATTCTTAGCTACTGTATATACACATTTAATACTTTTTTATATGTTTTTTTTTATTGATGAATTGACAAAGATAAAATACAAACATACATCTTGGCAATAAAGATAAATGAGAAAAACAATAATATCTGAAGTTACACAGCATATAAATACAGTCGACATTAGGATAAAATACATTAATAATAATACAGTGACAAGGAATATTGGGAGGCAAGCTCGCAAATGAGCATATAATCCAGTGGCAAATTTCCACCTTGAGTAACATAGAAATTTGTCTTAAGACACATATATACAGAGGAAAAATATGGACACAAACATCAGAATATTGCAAACTTTCAATACAACTTTTCAGAAGGGTATGCCAAATTTTTACTTTCAACTTATCTTTATGTTGTGAAGCCTCCATCCAATCCATCATAAATAAAAATTAGATTCTGGGCATCAATAAGGTCATTGTGGGTGGGTCTGGGGTAATCCATTCAGAAAGTATTGTCTTTTTGGTAGCAGCTGCCAAGTTAGCAAGCAAGATACGCGTTCCTTTTTGAAGGTGCTTAGTAGTGTTATTGGGAAGTATATTCCAGAAAGCCCATGCCTTAGAAAGTCTAAAATAATGTGCAGGGTGTGAATAATATAAATTTGGAGGTCGGACCAAAAAATGTGTACTTTAGAGCAGTCCCAGTGTTATGTCTGCATTGGGACCCTGACATTGATAGCAATTAGAATTTGGAGCATCTCCAATGAGATATTTAAGCTTCGGTGTGAAATAAACCCTATGCAAAATCATCCTTTCTTGGGGATACTGGGGAGGATGAGGTGGCAGAAAGGGTTGCTTTATCCAGGGCCGCAACTAGGGGGGGGGGCTAGAGGTGCACGTGCACCGGGAGGGAATTGCGGGGGGGTGAAAATGCAGACTCTGCCATCTGAAAATGGCCGCCGCCGAAGAGGAGACTAATGCTAGAGGTTCTTACTGGACCTCTAGCGTCTGTCTCTTCCTTGGCGGCGGCCATTTTTGGATGGCCGTTTTCAGCAGATTCCATGCGGACTAGCCGTCCGCATGGACTCTGCTGAAAACGGCCATCCAAAAATGGCCGCCGCCAAGGAAGAGACAGATGCTAGAGGTCCTACTGGACCTCTAGTGTCTGTTAGCAGAGCGCAATGCACACAGCGTTCCCGGAAGTGCCGGGAACACTGGCGCTGCAGGGAGAGGATGCTGAGAGCTGCATCTTCTCCCTTCAAACCCCCCTGGCAACGAGCATAAACCCCCCTGGAACCCCCCTGGAAACGAGCATGGAACCCCATGGCAACGAGCATGGAACCAGGGACGTCTGAGTAATGCACTACCTTATGGAGGAGCAAGGACAAAATCCAGGTACGGGAAGGGAGGGGGGCGCAAAATTGCTGCCTTGCACCGGGTGACAGATATCCTAGTTTCGGCCCTGCTTTATCTATAGCCTGCCCTCAGTCTGCAGCCAAGAGCCGCTCCAGGATGGCCACTGTTCCAAAGGTCTGCAGGGCTGGACTCCGGTGTCCACAGCATCCTAGGAAGCCGGCGGTGGTCCAAATGCCTTCCCTGGTTTTATCCCTGGAGGTCTCCCCTAGCCACCTGCCAATTTGCAGTGGCATGGATGGGCTATAAGTGTTGTTTTGGGAGCCTGCACCGGGAGCTTTCTAAAATGCGGCCGCGTCCATTGGCCCACCCACCGGAAGTCCCACTTTTAATACTTTGACGCTTATGTTAAAATTACTTTAACCTCTTCAAGATCAGAGGTTTGCCACCAGATAATTTTTGTTATGATGTGGTTAGATTGGCTTTATTTGTATCCATGAAAAATATTTTTGGGGGACATATAGAAGTTTCTTTTGGAAATATGTTAATATAGATTTCTTTTTTGTATTAAATGTACTTTTCCATTCAGTCAGAGCAATAATGACTATAAAGATACCAAATATCTGTATGAATTTATTTTTATCCCAAGTGAAACCTTTAGGAGACATGAGACAAAATAGTTGTGTTTTAGTTTTGTTAAAAATAGATCCAATACAAACAGAATTGTTTGTACACATTGTGGGTTTAGGAACCAAATGAAGTATTGATATTACACCAAACGTCTTCCACAGTAGGGTGATGGGAGGGATACACCTTCTATGCTATAACATTTATAAGTGCAATTTTCCGTGAATGGGTTAAGGATGAAAAAAATTGATTTAATTCAAGGGTTATTTCAGACACCAGTTATTCATTTTCTGCATTGGTACAATCCTTTATTTTTTATCAAAAGTTAAGTGAATAGCAAAATGTATGTCTCAATCTTATATTGGGCATGAATTATGCCTAGACTTTGGCTAGTTTAAATCTCTGCTTAAGTCCGCTGCCTAGTGTTTATCTGTATGTCACTGCATAAGGGTGCCTCAATCTCTCCACTGAATCATAGGGCAATTGTAGCTAGCACATGGATTTTTCAGAATGAGCAAGTACTAAGTAATACATACACTCATCAGCCATAATATTAAAACCGCTGACAGGAGCAGTGAATAACATTGATTATATCAATATAATGGAACCTCTCAAGGGGTGAGATATATTAGGCAACAAGTGAACACTCAGTTCTTGAAGTTGATATGTTGGTAGCATGAAAAGTTGGAAAGCGGAAGGATCTAAGCAACCGATAGGGACAAATTGTGATGGCTAGATGACTGGGTCAACGAATCGGCAGGTCTTGTGGGGTGTTCCCAATATGCAGTGGTTAGTACCTACCAAAAGTGATCCATGGAAGGACAACTGGTGTACTGGCGACAGGATTATGAGTGCCTAAGCCATGATCTAGTCTCTGTTTCAATCCAAAGAAGAGTTACTGTAACACAAATTGCTGAAAAAGTTAATGCTGTCTATGAAAGGTAATTGCATTAGGTAACAAAGAGAACTACCGCACAGGATTGAATCGACAGGCCTCAATGGTTTTTATATATATTATTGTATTATGTATATATAAAAATGTAAATAAAGGGGATGTGCTACCTACTACCAGTTTACATGCACAAAGAAAAAAAGGAAAGGGGTACTATACTGGTGCACTAGTCGAATTGTTATATGGTTAGAACATAAAAAGTAACTTTTATTAGCTATTCCTTAAAATAAGATTCCCGTCCGGGAATTATAAGGTGGCAATGTATTAAAAATTATAGGTTGAGAAAAAGAAATTAGAGATTAAAATTATGTGCCAGGGGTCTTATCACTTCATCAAAATGGCTCCTTATGATATCATAATATCTTGTTTGTATAGCATATGGTTCATATAAATACACTGTAATTATCAAAATCGTGTATTGTCTTATTTCCACCGTGTATTATTCACCGCATTGAACATATATCATGTGTGTAAATGTCATAGGACCACACCTAAAATGATCTGAGAGTACAGTGATAGCCCTTTGTAACTGGGGGATATCTCCTCCTCTTATTGTTATATTCAATAATCCTCCAATGATTAAACTGGGTTAGTGCTGAGCAATGACCTGCCTTCTCAATGACTATCATATTTAATAAGACTAAGGACCTCATTCAGAGTCTTTCGCTAGATGCGATCGCTCGCTCCCAGCATATGCAAATTTGTCAAAGTGACGCCACGGGAAGCGATCGCTCGCCAAGGCATAAGGACGCTCACCATGTCTTAGCGAGCGGCCAGCGTACGCCCAATCACACAAGCAGAACCACCCACCAGCACACGTCATCTCCAGGAAGTGTATTAAAACATTGGTACATCAAGGACAATCGGAAGCGATCGCAGTGCTTGTGGTTGCCTTACCCTACCTCAAGCACTGCGAGGACTTCAGTGTAAAAAAACAGGCATGTGACGTGTACTATGATGCTGCGTGTTAATTATGCATGCCTCTAAAACGGCGTTATTAGTGTCCTGCCCCTGTTACCACCCACAAACGGTCTCTCCTGTCACTCATTTCACTGGGCTGTCTTTGCTGGGCGAGCGAGTGTCCTGCGATTGCACAGAGTAGTTTGCGCACATGCACAATGAAGCGTGCGCATGCGCGTACGCAAACCATCGGCCGCTTGCGAGCACACAGCGCTAGCGAGAGACTCTGAATGAGGTCCTATATGTGGACGATTATCCTCTTTATATTCTAAAATATAGTAACATCAAATCACAAAATTACACATTTCTGATTTGATCCTTGTATCCCTCAATAATATCATCACATTGGATTAGAACATGAAGAACATGAACATGAAGTAGGATTATAATCTAACCTTAATTGTCACAGATAGACTCCCTACATATATATTTTAATCTTTTAGTATAGCTTTGGGATATTATAATGTGCAGTAAATATGTCCCAAGTCAGCATAGGGAATCTCTCCTGTGTGTCAATTGTATATAGTGTTTACACCAATAGTTTATTAACAGGTTAATTGTGAAACAGGTCACTCCTCCTACCTAGTTCTCGCTGTACTGTAGATTAAGGGCCTGACTCAGAGCCGGACGCGATTTGCGCTCGCTCGTTCAGAAAAAGGGGCCGGCTATTTAAATTGAGCGCTCGCTCTCTGCGGTCTGTTGACGCCTCTATGTCTGAGCGAGCGAACGAAACATGCGCTCGCTATTTTGTAAAGACGCCCCCTGGCCGCTCGCATCTTACGTCATCTCCGCTATTTATTAGATTAATCAAGTACATCGAAAGGCGTCTGAACTGCTCGCAGTGTTTGTGGTAGGATTTTCCTACCGCAATCATGTGAACAGTTCAGGCTAAGAGACAACCAAGTGACGTGGCCGATGATGCTGCTTTGTTAATTATGCACACCCTAAAAATGCCCGTTTTGACCGTTTGGCACGCCTGCGTTCGGATCACCACTCCCCGTTTTCAAGCACCTTCCCCTGTTACCACCCACAAACGCCTCATCCTGTCACTCAAATTAGCAGGCACTCGCTATTTTGCGAGCGCACGATTTCCGACCGCACTGACTGGTTGGCGCATGCACATTACAACCCATATGCATGCGCAGATGTGCGAACATCGCTCGGAGCGAACGAGCGGCCACTTACGAGCGGCTCTGAATCAGGTCCTAAGTCAGGAATCTATATTCAGTTTGTTAATGCAAACTGATAATTCTCTTGTTCTGATTATATTGTCCTCAGAGAATCACAACAAGTTAATTAAGTTGCAGTTTATAACTACACACTGTGAAGTTCCAAATGCATCTTGTAATCAAATGTTCAAAATATACACAAAGTAACACTGTAACAAATGTATGAGAGTAAATTGTTACTAGTTCCTTAGACTCACAGGAGTTGTCAGCTAGTGATCAGCCCTTCTCTGCTGATTATAGTCAGGCTTATGAAGACAATTGCTGCCTGCTCCTTTGAGGGAGTGTGTGAGATCTAGCCGCAGACTGGTCAGAGGGCATATGCTGACTCCTATCCACCAACGAAAGCACCTACAATGGGCAAGTGAACCTCAGAACTGGATCATAGAGCAATGGAAGAAGGAGGCCTGGTCTGTGGATAACCAGGTTCGTATGCATTATTTACCTGGAGAAGAGATTGTACCACGATGGACTATGGGAAGAGGGCAAGCTGGCAGAGGCACTGTGATGGTCTGGAAACCTTGGGTCATGGCATTCATGTGGATGTCACTTTGACATGCACCACCTACCTAAACATTTCTGCATATCAAGTACACCCCTTCATGGCAATGGTATTCCCCGATGGCAGTGACCCTTTTAGCAGGATAATGCGCCCTGCCACACTGCAAAAAATGTTCATTAATGGTTTGAGTAACATGACAAAGAGATCAAGGTGTTGACTTGGACTCCAAATTCCCCAGATCTCAACCTGATCAATCATCTGTGGTAAGTGCTGGAAAAACAAGTCCGAGCCATGTAGACCCCACCTCATAACTTACATGACTGAAGGAATCTGCTGCTAACATCGTGTGCCAGATACCACAGAACACTTTCGGAGGTTTGTGGAGTTCATGCCTTGTCAGAACAAAGCTGCTTTGGCAGCACAAGGGGACCTGCACAATATTAGGCTGGTGGTTTTAAACTTTCTATGTTAGGCTGATCGGTGTATGTGCTGATGATAGGAGATCTGTTAGATGTGAACTTTAGCTGGAGTCTGAGAATAGGGTTGAAAACCATGGCCCTATAAACTATGTTAAGTCTGTGCATTTTAAGATAAGACTATATATTCTCTCTTCCATTTTCATGATGCGCATATCATTTGCAATTGCAAATTAAGATAAATATGTATTCATTTTTTAATTTGCTACCATTTGTTTTTCAAGGGAGAACAAGGAGCTGATGGTTTTAAAGGAGAGGTAGGTATCAATCTTGAAAAAATCAGTGTTATTGTCTGTTCTTGTCTGTCTACATTTTTTCAAACAGGAATGCTCGCAACCCAATGTTCCTCATTCTTCAGTATTCCTCACTGAAGTCTATTTATTAACCCTTTCACTGCTGAGGGGTTTTATTTGTCCTATGCTGAGCTCATTATTCAATATTTGCACTGGACACATTCCAACATTAATATCAAACACCCACATAAGTTATACATTGTGTTATTCAGAAGACTTTGCATTCTCAGAAAATACCATTAGTGTTTTTGCTCATTCTAACACGCCAATAAAATGTAAGTAAATTTGTTCTTGACATTTCAAATAAGTGAACTGAAGGTAAGTGTACTTGTCACAAGGGGCCTGATTCAGAGGATGACACTGCTGCGATAATATGCAAATGGAAGTATCAGCTTTCCCCTGGTGTTGTAGCCTGTGTCTGAGTGTGCAAGGACTGAGACACCCACTTTCAGCATTTCTGCACACTGTAATACTGCCAGTGATTCTTTAGATGCCACTATCGGTGCACCGTCACGTGCACCATCAATATTTGCACTGCCCCCGGCCCAGCACACCCTTGACTAATGGTCAGTAGATGCAGAAGGACTATTTTTATTATTTCAGGGTACTTCATGGAGTCCAGTTGGAATGTTTTTTTTTTAACCCAGTATTACATTTACTGACCCTGAGAAGCTAACTGTATAATAAATTTGGTCCAAAAAAGGGTCTCAGGGAGTCTTTATTTATTGAATTATTTTTTACATTAAACTTTTGTATGTGTTTTTTATTTAATTTTTTCCAGGGTGTACTACATGTACTAACAGACCCAGGTGCTAGGGCAAGTGATTCTCCAATTGCCAGCATGCCCTGACAGTAATTTCTGGCATGCAACCTTGCAGATACCTATAGTGCGCCATGGACAAAATGTATTTAAATTAGGGGTGTGCACCGGCCACTTTTCGTGTTTTGTGTTTTGGTTTTGGATCTGGATTGGTTTTGCCAAAACCACCCTTCCGTGTTTTGGGTTCTGGGTTTTGTGTTTTGGATCTGTATTTTTTTTTAAAACAGCATAGAAACAGCTCAAATCACAGAATTTGTGGGTTTTTCTGCTCCTATGCTATTATTAACCTCAATAACATTAATTTCCACTCATTTCCAGTCTATTCTGAACACCTCACACCTCACAATAGTGTTTTTATGTCCAAAAGGTTGCACCGATGTAGCTGGATGACTATGCTAAGCGACACGAGTGGGCAGCACAAACACGTGGCCCATCTAGGAGTGACACTGCAGTGGCAGACAGGATGGCAGTTTGAAAAACTAGGCCCCAAACAGTACATAATGCAAAGAAAAAAAAGAGGTGAAAGATGGAATTGTCCTTGGGCCCTCCCACCCACCCTTATGTTGTATAAACAGGACATGAACACTTTAGCAAGCCAATCATTTCAGCACCAGGGTCTGCCACACGACTGTGGCTGAAATAATTGGTTCGTTTGGGCCCCCACAAAATAAGCTGGCAATTAATCTGTCCCTGCACGAACTGGCTCTACGGAGGCAAGATGTCGTCCTCATCCTCCTCATCCACCGATTCCTCACCCTCTTCAGTGTTGTGTACATCTTCAGCCTCACAGAGTATTAATTCGTCCCTGCTGAAATCCACCACCACAGGTCCCTCTGTACGTTCTGGAGGCTGGTCTCCCTGGAAGAGTTGATAATTAATTTTTATGAACATCATCTTCTCCACATTTTGTGGAAGCAACCTCCTACGCCTTTCACTGACAAGGTTCCCGGCTGCACTAAACACTATTTCGGAGTACACACTGGAGGGGGGGCAACTCAGGTAAAATAGAGCCAGTTTGTACAGGGGCCTCCAAATTGCCTCTTTTTCCTGCCAGTACAGGTACGGACTGTCTGACATGCCTACTTGTATGCTGTCACCGATGTAATCCTTTAACAGACAACGCACGCTTGTCGCTGCTGCTTTGAGAATGCAGGTGTGGCTACAGCCCACACAATTCACAAAGACAGAAAAAAAAGAAGAAAATAATTCCTCCACCATTCTGTCAGTGGTGACAGTATCATATGCAGTGACAGTAGACATGTCAGAAATTGACATTGTTGGCACATCCTTCAGTCCGGACCAGATGTCCAAACCGGCCCTTGACTTATGACACAAGCTCACGCTTGGTGCTGCTGCTGTGTTGATGCACCTGCAGCTACTGCGCATACATTTCGCACACAAACACAGAAAAAAAAGAATTGTTTTTTTTTGTGGAGTGCACTTTGGTGGTTACACCACCCTTTAACAGACTTATGGGACACAGGCACACAGGCACACGCTTGGCGCTACTTTGTTGATGCACGTGCAGCCACAGTGCACACAATTCACAAACACAGAAAATAATTTTTTATTTTGTTTGGAGTGCACTTTGGGGGTTACAGCACCCTTTAACGGTCAAGGCAGCTGGCCCTTCACTTATGACACAGACGCACGCTTGACGCTACTTTGTTGATGCACGTGGGGCTACTGTGCACACAATTCATAAACACAAAAAATATATTTTTTTATTGTTTTGGAGTGCACTTTGGGGGTTACAGCACCCTTTAATGGACAAGCCAGCCGACCTTTTACTTATGACACAGGTGCACGCTTGACGCTACTTTGTTGATGCACGTGCGGCTACTGTGCACACAATTCATAAACACAAAAAAATATATTTTTATTGTTTTGGAGTGCACTTTGGGGGTTACAGCACCCTTTAACAGACAAGCCAGCCGGCCCTTTACTTATGGGACACAGGCGCACACTTGGCGCTGCTTCTTTGTTGATGCACATGCAGCCACAGTGCACACAATTCACAAACACATAAAATTATTTTTTATTTTGTTTGAAGTGCACTTTGGGGGTTACAGCACCCTTTAACGGTCAAGTCAGCCGGCTCTTTACTTATGACACAGGCGCACGCTTGACGCTACTTTGTTGATGCACGTGCGGCTACTGTGCACACAATTCACAAACACAAAAACATATATATATATATTTTTTTTGGCGTGCACTTTGCGGGTTACAGCACCCTTTAACGGTCAAGCCAGCTGGCCCTTTACTTATGACACAGGTGCACTGTTGGCGTTACTTTGTTGATGCACGTGCAGCTACTGCGCACACAATTCACAAACACAGAAAAAGACAAAAACATTTTTTGGAGTGCACTTTGGGGGAGCAACCCTGATGCACAGATCACCCCCTGGACAACACTACAGCACCCCTCTAGGACTACAGCCTTTATGGGATACTGCACAACACAGTCCAGCCAGCCCCTATAGACTTTGGAGTGGACACAGCCCCTAGGACTGCAACTGACTGCACAACACAGCCCAGCCAGCCCCTTTGACAGCAGCACAACACAGCCCAGCCAGCCCCTATGGACAACAGCAGCACAACACAGCCCAGTCAGCCCCTATGGGCTGAGTGGTCACAGCCCCTATGGACAACAGCAGCACAACACAGCCCGGCCAGCCCTAGCTCCCACCCTCCCTCTTCACTGTCCACAGCCGGAGTGAGAAATGGTGCCGACGCGGGGACCTTTTATAGAATCCAAAACCCGCGAGATCCGGAAGGCGGGATGATGATGTTTTGCCACGATTTCAGATCCCAGTCAGGCGGGAAAAGTCGAGCCTGACTCGGATACGACTCGGACCGGGGGGCTCGGTGGGGTTCGGATTTCAGAAATTCGAACCCGCTTATCCCTAATTTAAATCTAATTCTAAGTGTACACTTTATTACCACAGGTGCTGGAAAATCTCTAGGGGTTTATTTATGAAGTGTAGGGTTGTTTCTGGCCAAAATTTTAATTTACGTAAATAAATCCCTTAGTGTTATCGGTACTTTGTGGGCTCCACTTCACTGGGGAACTGGCATTAGGCTGAAAGCGCTAGTGCTGGTTTAGTACTTTCCCCACACTTTATAATTATTTAGTATAAATCCCTATGCTACTGGTAGGTGGACATTTAACATACAATGGTGATTTTTTTATCGGGTAAATAATTCAGTACTCATAGTTTTCAATTATTTCAACTATATCTGTAGGTTGGAATTCTGGCAAATCAAGCATGCTGGAAAACTGTTTAAGTGTTTGGCCAACCGTTCAGAACAGTAATTTCACCAACTGATCTGAATGATTATCATTCAGTATATGGCCAGCTTCAGTAATATAACTAGTACTTATTAAGGGCTACTAAACTCAATGTATAAGGTTTATAAAAAAATCTGATAAAATACATTCTAGCACCCTGCACCTGTCACAACCCGTGCAGTTCCTCTTTCCTGCCTGGGGTGTCGCTCTCTGCTCTGGTGCTTCTAGCACACTCACCCAATCAACAAACTGTGAGATACAGACCAGAGTGTGCTAGAAGGAGCAGAGCAGATAGCGACACCCCAGGCAGGAAAGAGGAACTGCACAGGTTGTGACAGGTGCAGGGTGCTAGAATGAACACTACATTCATGTAAAAGGTCATATAACTTTAACTTGAGAGTGACACTGCATTTATTTTACACACCGTTACTGCAGCTTAGGCTCAAGCTGGGTACACACTACAAATCGGGACGAAAAGGCAGTTTCCGAGTGTTCGGTCCAAGCATCTGTGTGTAAACTACAACTCTGGCCAATGGTCGGGCCCAAATCAGTGACATCATGTCCTGATATTAGGAATGCTACACAACATTTGTTGGTCCCGGCGGAAAATGTAGCGTGTACGGAATTCCAACTGTCGGGTTCCGATCCCTGCTGATAGTTCATGTTAAAACGTCCTCTTTGTGGGTGTTTGTATTTACACCAGCAATAACGTGTCTTTTCTTGTCTGTAGGGCCTGGTTCAGATGTGGAAGCAATGCTGATATTTACGTAGATCAGCTATTATTGTCCGACTATGCATGTATCGCATTTGCACACACCAAGCCACCTGTACCTTAGTGATGGCACTTGCAGTGAAGATGTCTTTGCAAAGTGATTGGCATTCAGGGATCATTTAAGAATGGTTATGGGGGGTGACAGCACAAACACAGATGTTTTGTATCTGCTTTTTGAGTGTTTCTCAGCATACTACTGTGATCCCGTACCCAGAGAACTTGTTGCCAATGTCTCAGTTTCCGCAGCCATTCTTCACAACCATAGAGTTACTCAGATAAACGGAAGATGTACGGAAGAATCTGTGATCCGTGATCAGTGACCACTGATGCGTGTCTGTATGCATTTGCTTGGATCTGCTAAAATCGCCAGTGGGCGTCTCACTACATATCCAGGTGGCTGCATGCATAAGCATGTGTTCACACAGCAGCTGCGCATGGGATCGTGTCTGCGATTACATTAGTGGACACAACGTGAATAAGGCCCATAATTGTGTAGTGTTTGAAATCGGATGTTCTTGGGATAGTTTTTAAGCTTTTAAAATTGTCTAGTCCCTAGCATTGTTTGGCCAATCTGTCAGGCATGTACCCATCTTAAAAACAAGAAGTATAATTTGAATACCAAAAAACTCCCCTGTCATTAGTTAGATTTAATTATTTTATTTTATATGAAACTGCTCCAAATGACTTGTACTCAGTGCTGAGGGTCAGGTTATGTGATCCTTTACGTCAATAGCTGAAAAGCCAATTTCCAACCTACAGAAATGTAAATTAAAGGCAGTTCATTCCATTAAAAATATAAATAAACTTTCTCACCCATTATTGTCACTTCTCTGCAAATGCATCTTTACCTTTTGCACATTTGTATTCTGCTTGAATGAGACACTAAAATACAAAGGTGTATTGATAAGTAATTGGCTTCTGAATAAATTAACCATCCAGTAGTTTGTGTGTGTGAGCGTGAACATGTGTTAAGGAACATTGGGCCTGATTCAGAGCCGGACGCTATTTGCGGACGCTCGTTCAGAAAAAGGGGCTGGCTATTTAAATTAAGCGCTCGCTCTTTGCGGGCTGTTGACGCCTCTATGTCTGAACGAGCGAACAAAACATGCGCTCACTATTTTGGAAAAAACGCCCCCTGGCCAGTGGCATCATACGCCATCTCCGCTATTATTTGATTAATCGAGTACATCGTAAGGCGTATGAACTGCTCGCAGTGCTTGTGGTAGCATTTTCCTACCGCAATCATGCGAGCAGTTCAGGCTAAAAGACAATCAAGTGACGTGGTCGATGACGCTGCTTTGTTAATTATGCACACCCTTAAAATGCCCGTTTTGACCGTTTGGCACGCCTGCGTTCCCGTTTTCCCCGTTTTCAAGCACCTTCCCCTGTTACCACCCACAAACGCCTCAATCTGTCACTCAAATTAGCAGGCATTCGCTATTTTGCGAGCACACGATTTTCGACCGCACTGACTGGTTCGTGCATGCGTACTAAAACTCTTACGCATGCGCAGATGTGCGAACATCGCTCGGAGCGAACGAGCGGCCGCTTACGAGCGGCTCAGAATCAGGCCCATAGATTGTAAACTCCCATGGTGTAGGAACTGATGAAAATGATTTTGTACAACACTCCATTATATGTAAATTCTATATAAATAACAAAATAAATATATGTGAAATTAAAATATTATTATTAATAATAATAATAATAATAATAATAATACTTAATAATAAGCTTTCACTGAATTACTCAACGCCAAGCGAAAGAATACAAAAATGTGTGATTGATTCAGCAAGGAATGCACGGATGTAGACGCACGCACCCATCCGCTGCAAGAATATGCTAATCAATACATACGCACGGAGATCGTAACACAAGATGAAGATACCCAGCCACATATTAAACCGCCCATCTCCCTTTACTCTCAGCCTGATCAGCATGCAAGATAGCGTAAACATCGGTAACATCGAGACAAAAAGTGGGTTGAATCGGCGCTTGCTTATAATCAAGGGGTAGGTGGTTGAAGGAAAAAAGGTGCTGCAAATCCCAATCCTAGACTCCCCCAGGTCTAGCTATAGCAACTTGTAACTGAAAATGATCTATGTGTACAGACACACATGTATCATGAGCGGGATTGCGCTCCGTAAATGGTGTATGAAAGATGATATATGCGAATAAATAAATCTGGAATGTTCTCATGAACTGACAGATCTTTATTTATAAGAAAAGGGTCTTAATCATATAGCTGGTGAATGTGGTTGAGCAGCCCCAATAGGGGGGAGGAACTGGATGATGATGGGAACTGGTTACGAGGGGGGGGGGGGCGAATGAAGATCAACACCACAGTGAAAGACCAATGTGATTGTATTGCTCAGTAACTTGTAGTGTTGGTACAGTGGGAGGGCGTCCCACACCCCACTGAACCCAAACAGAGATCCAAAAAAAGTCAAATTCACAGTTTAGGAGTATAGTTAAGTCAAACAAAAGTTAGTTTGTATGCAGTCACAGATTAGTGAGGCCTCACCTGATGATAAGCATCTGAAGATTCCAGGTCCTGGTCTGTCCTGCAATGAGACTTCCTGCTCCCCTCTACTGTCGCCGATGGTAGGGCCGTATTCCGGTGCTTGGTGCTGCACGGCTACCGGCTTGGCCCCCACAGAATCCGTATGCCGGATCTCGTGCAGCACCGCGATCTCGCGAGAGGTCGCGGGCCACAGGGGATCACGCGGCTCCGAACTCCTGCGCGCTCTACTCGCCAAAGTTGAGGAGACTTTGGCAGACAGGAAGGGAGGATTAGGTCACAATGCTGGCAGTGTTGTAGAGAGAATAGTGATAATGCTCTGGTGCTCCTACGCGTGTCGGCTAACAGCCTTCCTTAGGGAGTGATGGTCAGCGCCATCTTGGAGGTGGAATTTAAATCACATTGGGCGGGCTTCAACCCTGCTGCAAGCCCACGTCATAATGTAAACAAAAGTTGCCATAGCTACTGAGCATACTCACACAAGCAGACACAGGGAAGAGGAGGAGGATGTGGGGGGCGGAGGTTGTCTTCCTCCTAATATGAGAATAACTGAACATGTTAACCGCATGTGTCCCCTGCTGGTGGTCAATAACAGTATAAAATGAAGTTATGTCACTCGTACATAACCAGTAATCTGCATGCCAGTCAAAGGTCTGTAAAGATTTGAGGATATCAGTAGTGTCTCTGATATGTGATTTCTGTTTCTGTAACATCGAGAACCATCGGTCCCATAAGCATAATAGTGGTTGACCTGACCTGCCGCAGGAATTTGGCCACTTCCTGTGCACACCTTATGGTATGGCTGCGTATGCCGCCGCACTGCCTTAATTATGCATGCCCCTATAACGGCGTTTAATGCCTGCGTTTGCCTGGACACCCCTCTTCACCACCCGCAAACAGCACTACCTGTCAATCAATATCGAAGGGGTCTGCGTACACACTGCATGTAGTCTGCATACCCTACCGCGATTGCACTGACTAGTTTGCGCATGCACAGTGTGATGCATATGCATGCGCAGTGCAAAAACATCGTCCAAGTGTGTTCTCTCCTGTGCGTACCCTGATGAATCAGGCCCACAGCCTGGTGATCTAACTAGTAAGTACTTCATATCGGAATGAGATTGAAATGCCGCTGGTTCAAATCCCGACAGCGGTTGCCCGACAGGATGAAAATCCTGACAGAGGCAGGTAAGTATGCTAACCATCCCCCCCCCCCCTCCTAACCCTAACCCTCCCTTAGAGGTGACAAACCCAACCCCCTCCTAGTGCCTAACCCTTTTTTGATTATAAATTTAGCGCCTGACTTAGTTTTTGTTTATTGTATGTCGGTATTTCGACGCCTAGCATAAATTCCTATCCAGCATTGTGACCCCTTTATATCAATATAGTGCTTATCACTGTTAAAAACGCATACATAGCTCAATAATGCTTAGTTAATATCTTTAGGGCCATTGTTTATATGTTTACCTGCACCCATCTCTATTACTGTGTTTATGGATCCGAACTTCACATCTTCTTTGCAAGAGAAAAGTTTAACTGTTTGTAAATAGATGCTACATTTTTGTAACAAATTATAAAGCTATAAACAACGACTGCCGGACAACTTTGTAGCAAATACAAAACAGTAGAATTGAAAAATATATTGTCAACTGTCTCTATATTATTTTTTATTTTAATGTGTAGATTCACTTTTAACTTAATTTGCTTAATATACAATTTTATTCTCTGCAGAAAGGAGAAGTAGGAGAACAAGGTCATCAGGGTTTTAATGGCCAAAGAGGAGAGCCTGGCTCTACAGGAGTAATGGGTGCTCCAGGACCGAGGGGTGTCAGTGGAGACAGAGGACTTCCTGGACTGCCTGGACAAGAAGGAAGGCCTGTATGTCACCTATCATGTTTGTGGGCTATAGTGTACAATTAATATAACATATATAAATGCAGGCCATGAGTATAAAATCTATCTTTATCTGTACGCACCTTTCCAACAACTGTACTTAGGGGATGATTCACTACCGATCGCAAATGCGATTGCAATAGCAATTACGCACGCAGTTCAACTGCGATACTATGCTAATCCATTGCGATAGCTATGCCACCGCTGCACTGCATAAGGAAGCCCACTTTACCTTACACACATCCGTAATGTTTAGCAAGACTGCAAAACCATCGGTACAATAGAGTACCATCGCAGCCTCATGCACACTTGCACAAGCTCTGATCTTACTCAGGAATTGCTAACTTCATCACACGCTATGTGTCCTCACGCTGCGTATGGCATCACAGTGGATAACTTCTGCATGCCCCTGCAATGGCGTTCAAATGCACTGGCATGTCTGCGTTTCTCCGACCACTTCACCATCACCACCGACAAATGGCACTTCCTGTCAGTCACTCTGCGATGGGTATGCATAATCACTGCGATCGCAGTCCCCATCGCAGTGGCTGGCTCGCACGCGCATTGCGATGCATACGCATGCGCAGAACACAACAATCGGCTGATTGTGTGTGTATTAGCAGTTGCGATCGGTAGTGAATCAGGCCCTGTGAGGGGTGCTGAGGACATATTTGAGAACCACTGGTATAGATAATGGGCCTGATTCAGACCCATTCGCAAGCGGCTGTCAGCTCGCAAGTGGGTCGATGTTATGGACTGAGCATGCGCACGACGGAGGGAGCTCCGTCGTGCGCATGCGCCAGACGCGACGAGCGAAGGAAAGTCCTTCGCTCGTTGTGTCCGATCAAAGGGGGCGTGCTATCAATGTTGATTGACAGCACGCCCCCTTTGGTGGGCGTGCCGGGGGCGTGCCTCCCTGACGGGGGCGTTCCCACGGGAACGCCTCCCGTCAAAAGCCGGCCCACTGACATCACTAGTGATGTCAGTGGGAGTGATTTTGGCTCTGATAGAGCCAAAATCACTCTGGAGCTTGCGGTTGAAAACCTCAACCGCAGGCTCCGGCTCGCAATTTCGATGGTCGCGATGGTCTCGACCATCGCAGCCATCACAATGCACGCTCGTATAGCCTGTGGGTGGTGACCCACAGCTATACGAGCGTCCAGGAGGACGCTCCATTTTCATGGAGCCCGGCCCTCATTCAGAGCGTGCGCTCTGCTCAGAGCGTACGGCTCTGAATGAGGGCCAATATGCAATATGAATAATTTTTATTTTTTGCTCCCTTTGTGCCTGATTCTGAGTTGCAAGCAATCCGCACACAATGCTGATGTTCTCGTAGTTGAACGATTATTTGTAATAGTGCATGCGTAAACATTTCTGAAAACCCCTATGGTGCATGTGTTACCCTCAGTGTATGCACAAAGGTGCTGTGATTGGGAAAAGTAATGGGTGTTCCTGGGCAGTGACTGGGAGGTGGCTAGTAATGCACACAAATGGTCCATTTAGTGGGCGTGTTATGGGAGTGTCATGGGTGTCTCAGTGCAATTGGCTGTGCTCCCAGATGCACACCTGACAACATAGTAGGCTGTGGTCAGATGGAGAAACTGCTCCTGCCATAGGGCTGGTGCAAGTTTTCGATGGTGTGACCGATGGTAGCATATAAAGATGCACCAATCGGTATTACAGCATGCACGAAGTGGGCATCTCAGTCCTTGCACATTTAGCTGCATGGATGTTTGTAGCAGCATTTGCATAAAATAGCAGACGAGTGCCCGTCTATAGATGCTGCTGAATGCGCTTTTCGCTACGAGTCACGAATCAGACACACTGTATACTAATCAACTATTTCACAAATGTTTTTGATTTTGTAATATATTCATGTAGTTCTTTATTTTTACAAAGGGTAAGGAGCAATCTGAACAATTTATAAGAGAAATCTGCATGGATGTTTTAAAAGGTATTTGATAAAAATAAAAATTATATATTTCGTTTTAGAGACTACATTTTTTATTGCTGTCAAATATGTAAAATACATGCGCAAATGTATGCAAATATATTATATACTACATTCAGATTACATTGACTTCCTCCTTTACTCCCAAGGCTTATTGTAAAGGGCCTGATTCAGAGTTGTACGCAAACCTTTGCAAAAGTGTCCATCTCTGAATCAGGCCCTAAGATCAGCAAACAAGTCACTGGGTGTGGAACTGCTGGATCCAGACCTTGAATTTCCTCAATGTCTAATGCCTAACACCTGTAATGTGTGACAGAATAGTTAATCATTTTGCCATTGTACAGTATATGCAAAATTTAGAGTAAATAAGTTTGAAAAAGAACAGTACTGCAATGAAATCAAACAGAGGGCGCTGAGCGCTCGCCGGCTCCGTCGTGCGTATGCATGAGACCCGGATAGCGACGGGCAATCTGTTGCTCCGGGTCTCGCACCAAAGGGGGCGTGCTGTCGAGTGACAGCACGCCCCCTTTGGTGGGCGGGCCGGGGGGTGGCTGCCCAGACGGAGGTGTTCCCATGAGAACGCCTACCGTCTGGGGGCGGCCCCACTGACATCACAAGTGATGTCAGTGGGAGAGCTTTCGGCTCTGTTTGAGCTGAAAGCTCTCTGGGGCTTGCGGCCACGAGACCCTAACACAAGGGTCTCATTGCAAGCCTGATGGTCGCGATGGTCTTGACCATCGCGACCATCATCCTGCCAGCTCGCATTAACTGTGGGTGGCAAATAAAAAAAAAAAAGACGCCCTGATTCAGAGCGAGCGCTCTGTCAGAGTGTCTGGCACTGAATCAGGGCCAGAATCCATAAGCCATCATTCTCTCTCTCGGTATGTGTGTGTGTAGATATATATATATATATATATATATATACACAGGGGTGTTTTAAGAGAGGAGGGGGCCCGTGTGCAGCCTCCGTCTGGGCCCCTTCCTCTCTGACTGTGGGTCAGTGGCACTGAGCGCTTTAGATTCATGCTTCATGCCAGAATCTACAGTGCATGCGCGGGTCTCTGGGAAAATGGCGCCCGCTCCTACTTTCCCGGGGATATCTTTTCTCATCTTTTAAATGAGTAAATACATGGGTACATGGGTACAGATATTTGTTGACGTTTCAAGACCCTAAGGTCTTTTCATTAGGACTGTACATACAGTACAGTCCTGATGAAAAGACCTTAGGGTCTTGAAACGTCGACAAATATCTGTACCCATGTTACTCATTTAAACACTATTTGATTGATTTTTCAACTGGGAGTGCCGCCTCTCTATTCTCTTATCGTTGTGGTGCTGCCATGCACCAGCATAGGAAAATTCTTCAGTTTATATATATATATAATTATATATATACATATATATATATACACACACATACAAATAATGTGATGAACAGCGACACTTGAAGGCTAATGAAAATTTAATGTGCTGAGTCACATGAAAGACCAAGGTTTAGGGGCGCACATGCCCCTTTGTCAATGTGAGTACATTGCCAGTGAAAAAAAGCTCACCTTAAAAAAGGAGAAACTCTCAAAGCGAGGTGACTGGATCCTGCCTGGAATACACAGTAAGGCGACCGTGATCTCGCTGTGATGACGTCACTGCATTGGAGTCACCCGGTTGTCCAACGAACCAGGATGCCTGTGGCTAGATGCGGCTGACAGTCCTGTTGGGAAGTAAATGAAGAAGAAGACTGTGTTGTGTAGCAGAAATCCCAGTGTAGAGAAAAAGTGGAAAGATAGAAGCAAAGAAAAACAAATAAAAGAGCATAAACGTACTACATTTGTTTAAGTCTAAAACAACATAAAGCAAATTACATATAGCGAGAATAATGCTGTCCCACTGGGATGTGGCAAAAGTAAAAGGTTGGAAAATGTTCGAAAAAAGGGGGGAATCAGGTAGGGGGAAAAATAGGGGAAAGCCTAGGGGGTAAAAGTGAAAAGGGGGAGGCAGGGGGAGAATGAAAGGGGGGGTAAGAGCAGTGATGTGCGGGCAGGTGAGGCAGAGCCTTTTCTGTCATCATTTTGTATACTCCAAAGTTTTCACTTTAAAAATGAGAGGAACAAATTAAAGAAAATATTATACATATCTTCTTTGTATTGTTCTAATCATTAAAACTCTGGAGTAACTGAGTGTATGGCAGGTGAGGCACTGCCTCCCCTGTCTACCTTTTCCGCACATCCTTGATCAAAACTCACCAAATTTCCAGCATTATAAACTGTTGCACCTTTGTATAATACCCACATGAACCTTCAGTTGCATGTATGTATATTGTCTCAATAGTCTAATTATCAGGGTGATAAGAAAAGGTCCCTAAAAGAACGTGCAGGCTATAAATACCCAAAAAATCAATCAAAGTTCAAGTACACGAGTTAATGAAAGATACTCCATACAGGGGCATATCTATAATGTGTGCAGGGTGTGCGGGGAACACGGGCCACTGGGTCCAGGGTGGCCCGCACCGCACACCTTACACCCATAATATTACTTACCTCTCTGGAGTCCCACGTCGGCGCGGGGGTCCGGCACTGTAAAATGACTGGAAAATGGCTGCCGCGGCCATTTTCCCATCGTTTGCGCATGTGCAGTACAGGAAAAATGGCTGCCGCGGCCATTTTCCCGGTAACCTGTGCAGACACTATAGACTCTGGGCACACTCTAGTGCCCAGAGTCTATAACTCCGGCGCTGGCTGCGCACAGCTCAGTGCGCTGCCGGCCATCGAGCGGAGAGGAGGGGGCCCTTGTCGGAGACTGCACACGGGCCCCTTCCTCTCTAGAAACACCCCTGACTCCATATGATTTTATTGTTAAGGCCATGAGGACTGATAGTGTTAGGCTTAAAAATCCATCTAATTTGTATTTGGAGTAGACGACCCTCCCTGTCACCACTGATGGATTTTGGCACATGATCGATTGCTTTATTTTTTTATGTGAATGGAAAGGGATGATTCTTCTCAGAAAAGTACCTGGCCACTGGTTGGTCCGATGGTTTGCCAGATCGCTGACTGGTGGAGAACCAATCGCTCCGTCATGGTTATAGTAGTTTTGCCAATATAGCTGAGGCCGCACGGTCAGGTTATCAAGTATACAATTAAAGTGGAGGTACATGTCAATATGTACTTGATGTTGAAGACACTATCTAAATGTGGGTGTCTGAAAGTAGATCCTGTGTCCATGTTGCAGTAAGTCGTGCAATTGAGGCACTTATAGTACCCTGGGGCTTAGATAAGAAAGACAAGGTGGGAGTATTTGTTATCTAAGCCCCCAGGGTGCTCTTTCATTGTATACTTAATCACCTGCCCGTGCGGCCTCAGCTACATTGGCAAAACTGCTAGAATCATGAGGAAACGAATGGTTGTCCACCGGTCTAGCCGCAGGTGTCCTGGTTGCTTTGACGATCGGGTGAGACAGACAGAGTGACGTCATCATAGCGGGACACTGGCCGCCATGCTGTGTGTCCCCTTCATTCGGCGGGCTTCTCCTTATTTAAGGTTAGCTTTTTATCACTGGCATTGTACGCACCCTGACAAAGGGGAATGTGCACTCTCAAATGTTGGTCTTCCATGTGACTCATCACATGAAATTTTCTTTTGACTCCAAGCGCTGCTGGTCATCGCTTTGTTATTGTTAATACCCCATAGGGCACTGGAGCACCGATCACCTTAAACAGTATAAATATACACACACAAGGTATGGCTATTAAATAATGAGACTGTACTTGTAAAAGATAAACCATACTCATGAGTTAAAAGGGAGTGGGGGAACATTGACATTGGACTAGCCCAAACTGGTGTTGCAAGTTCCACTTCCCTCGCACAGATAGTTTGCTGTCACACAGCATTCAAAGAAGTTGTATTTTTCCTGGGCATTGTAAAAATGCTTATTTAAAAAGTAGAGTGTGGTGACAACCGATGCTCTCCAAAAAGGGGGAGTGGTCTATATTAAAGGGGCATGGCCTTGTGGGACTCCCTATCGCACCACTCCGGCGATATCGCGCCCAGCATCCCCGGAGATACTGGGCTGTCCTGACCCTCGGAGACTGTGCCTAGACAGCCGGCTCATCCTCTGTGACAGGAGCCGAGTGCTGCAGGATAATGTCATACTGCAGCACCCGGCTCCTGTCACTGAGGAGGAGCTGGCATTTTGATGCCATACTCTCCGAGAGTGACACCCGGTGCGGCCCGCACCCCCATAGTGACGCCACTGCTTCTGAGTGTATTCCATAGTTCCTGGTGATTGAATCCTGCCTCGCTGAATTCCTCATCTGCATTACCTGCTTTCTAAATTGCTTCATTTGGCTTCTGCCACAATATATTACACAGACTGCAGCCAGTTACCTCTGACTTCAGTAAACTTGTAAGTTCACTAGTTTTCAGTTTTCAACAACTACAATTTTTCCAAGTACCTGTGTTTCTGACTGCTAAGCTTCACTTCAGGCTAACTGTTCTGACTGAGATTACACCTGTGTCCAGTGGCGTCCCTCCCCGCGGTGTCACCCGGTGCGGGGAGGGATGCTGTGTGCGTGGCAAAGCTGCGCACCATCAAAAAGTGGTCATGGCCACGTGAACAGGGGTGTGACCACATGGTAAGGGGACATGGCTTCAGGGCCGAACCCCCGTGTTCTCGTTATTACTGGGGGTGCCTGAGGTGTGGCCTGCCCTGTGTGCAGTGCCGGCTGGCTCCTTCAGAGTTGTCAGGAGCCGAGTACTGCACTTATTATACAGTGCAGCACCCGGCTCCTGTCACTGTCAGCGGGTGACACTCGGGTGCGGCCCCCGTACCCCCTTGTGACACCACTTACTGTGTCTCCATCTTGCTCCTGATTACATTGTTTGACAAAGCCCTACTAACAAGTGCTGGTGCAATGCCTTTCATAATCTGCTGCAGTGATCCTGAACTCTGTCATGTGTTTAACCCCTGTATCTCCTGTGAGATAACCTGATTCAGTGTATACTATACCTTTAATGTCCAGCCATTGTACCCAGCAGCAGAGTCTCATTCCATCAAAATCAAGTGACTGTTTGATCCTGTTCAAGCACAGGTATATACAGTCAGTACAGTGTTGCACCTTGGCCCTAATTCAGAGACGCTCGCTGCCGCTGCCTGCACACTGGGATTGTGGGCGTTTTTTTTTGGTCTCCGGCTGCTCGCAAAGCTGTGGGAGACCACCCACAGCTTGTGCGAGTGGCCAGGAGACCATTGCGATAATCGCAACCATCGACCTTGCGATGAGACCCTATGGTAGGGTCTAGGCTGCCGTAAGGCCGAGTGGACTCCCTGCTCTAATAGAGCAGGAAGTCCACTACTGACATCAGTAGTGATGTCAGTAAGACCTCCCTACAAACGCCAGGTGTTCCTAAGGGAACGCCTGCGTTTGTTCAGCCACGCCACCTACCCGCCCACAAAAAGGGGGGAGCTGTCACTCACCATCGATAGCCGCCCCATCTTGTTGTGCGCCCCATAGTGACTGAACGCGCATGCCAGATGCGGCGCATGTGCAGTGCACAAACATCGGACCGCTTGCAAGCGCACAGCGCTTGTGAGCGGCTCTGAATCAGAGCCCTTGTCCTGTTCAGTCCTGCACTCTTGTACTCCTCAGAGCTACTGTACACTCAGTAACAAGTGCACACCAGTGCAGTATCATCCTAGTCTGGTTCCACTTCGGTCCAAGTTTGATTCCAATCCAGTATCTCCAGTTTAGTCCCAGTCCTGTCCAAGTCTGCTTCCAGTCAGCCACTGGTACCAACCAAGTGTCTAGCCTTACCAGAGAGAGCTATTGCCCAGAGGTGCCTCATCCTGTGTCCGCTGACTATCCTGACTGATCTGGACAGGTCGGATCCTGACACAGTGAATCAACAGTAATACAAAAATGTACTAGCAACTTTGTGGGAAAGAATCAGAAGAAAGAGACCGGAGTTGTGGAAATATGGGTTCATCCTCCATCAGGACAGCACAGCAGTCCACACAGCTCTCTCTCTGTGAGGTAGTTTTTGTACAAGAAACAGATTGCAGGGCTAGAACACCCTCCATACTTGCCAGACCTAGCACAGTGTGACTTCTTTGTTATCCCTAAAGTAAAATATGTAATCAAGAGAAACTGTTTTGAATCAGTTACTGAAGTAAAGAAGAAAACAGAGTTGTTAAGACAGCAACAGATAATGAGCTACAGCTTTCACCAATGGAAAATCAGAATTTTCAGTGGATGCAGAAGGGGATTACATAGAAGGCGTTAAAATATACTTAATTTAATTAAACATAAATTATAGCATCAGTCTTGTTATTTAATAGCCACACCTTGTGTATTTGCAGGGGCGTAACTAGAACTTTTTGGGCCCCATAGCAAAGTCTTGTAAGCCCCCCAACCCCCACTGGCACCGAGAAGTAGGAAAAAATAAACACATTTGACTCCACATAAAAACACATTGGCCCCCACATGAAAACAAAAACATATACAGCACTGCAGACAGACAGATAGATATATATGTATATATATATATATATGTATATGTACAAACAAAATGTTCCAAGGGTAGCACTCCCAATGAGCAAACACAAAACACTGTCTGGTGCCCTCCTAGGTGTCCCACAGCGGGGATCCAACATGCACTGAATAGAAGGTGGCACTCATAATAATACACCAGATCACAGCCGGTAAGTAAGATTTCAATGTTTCGAGATGTTTATTGTCTCGTCATCAGGATATAAAAGATACAAATACACTAACCTTAAATACCTTCACCATCACCTCGTGCAAGACAGGACAGCAACACCCCCTGAAGACGCTCTCAAATGAAGTCATCAACAAGAGTCACGTTGCCCAGACAACCAGAATCTGTGACATGACATCAAAGACACAAACACACATGTTACACAAAATAAAGAAATAAAGAAACAATGTTACTATAAACATAAAAACAGGAACCAAAGAGCAAACCCAGCGAGAATAATACAATAAATGGCTGTATCAAAACAAGCAAAACTGCTGAGCTTCACGGAATACAATGCACACTCGGGTAAACTACTGGCGGTGACTCCTTCATAGAAAAGGCCACCTACAGTATACTAAGTATTAGACATGTTAGTTGAAACAATGTAAACCCATACTTTCATTTAAGCCCCTGGGTGAAAGAGTGCCCAATTTATGAATCCATCGGGATTCACAGCGCAACAATTTGCCAGCACAGACGCCCCTGCGAATAGAGTCTGGAATGTGATCAATGAGAATAAAACGAACACTGGGCAGACTGTGACCGGCATTCAAAAAATGCCTGGCCATGGGCTGATCACTGCATCCACTCTCTATAGCCATTTTAATGGCCGAGCGATGTAAAGCCATCCTTTCCCTGATGGTTCTCTCGGTTTTACCTACATAGCTCAGTCCACAAGGACAGGTTATGAGGTATATCACATATCTCGTTAAATAAGTAAGATGATGCTTGATGGTAAGTTGTTGACCACTTAATGGATGTCTAAAAGTGGTCCCGACATTCATATACCTACATGTCAAACAATTATGACATCTAAAACATCCAGGTTTTAGAGACAAAAAATTGGTCGGAAAATTTTGTTTAACATTTAAATTAGTAATATCAGTACGCATAATCATGTCTTTAATATTGCGACCTCTCGTGTAACATGGCATAATGCGCTTATCCTGTAAGCGTAAAGATGTATCAGATTGCACAATGGGCCAAAGACTCTTAATCACATTGTTAATCTTGGGACTCAAGGGGCTAAAATGATTAACCCAGGGAATACACGATTTCTCATTCGAGTTTTGCTTTTTCAAAAGTAATCAAATCCTGCAAATCTCTGGATGTACGATGGGGTCCAATGTGGCCCCATCCTATGCAAATGCCTTCATGCTTGTCGCTGAAAAGGAGATCTTTTTTAGTAGGTCGATGATTTGTGACCAGGATGTATTGTCACTATATTGGCGACATTTTCCTGTTATGGTCGGGCTCTGATGATCAATTGACTGAGTTTATTACACATCATAATGAGACTAATAGCCCCATTAAATTTACCTTTCATGCCGATGTGCACAGGGTTAATTTTTTAGATGTGGAGGTTTCACTATATGAGGGTGTACTTACCACATCTTTGTCTCAGAAATCTACTGACTGCAACACGCTTCTTCATGCAAGCAGCTGCATTCCTAATTCTTGTAAATATGGGCTTCCGTTTTCCCAATTTATTTGAATTAGGTGTATATGTAGCAACATCGATGATGCTGGTCGACATATGGATGCTATGGTTCAAAAATTTCTAGGACGAGGGTATCAATTGGATAGACTCATTAAACATAAAAATCGTGCTTTATCTATTTCCAGGGAACGATTACTTTTGAAAAAGCAAAACTCGAATGAGAAAGCGTGCATTCCCTGGGTTAATCATTTTAACCCCTTGAGTCCCAAGATTAACAAGGTGACTAAGAGTCTTTGGCCCATTGTGCAATCTGATACATCTTTACGCTTACAGGATAAGCGCATTATGCCATGTTATACGAGAGGTCGCAATATTAAAGACATGATTATGCGTACTGATATTACTAATTTAAATGTTAAACAAAATTTTCCGACCAATTTTTTGTCTCTAAAACCTGGATGTTTTAGATGTCATAATTGTTTGACATGTAGGTATATGAATGTCGGGACCACTTTTAGACATCCATTAAGTGGTCAACAACTTACCATCAAGCATCATCTTACTTGTTTAACGAGATATGTGATATACCTCATAACCTGTCCTTGTGGCCTGAGCTATGTAGGTAAAACCGAGAGAACCATCAGGGAAAGGATGGCTTTACATCGCTCGGCCATTAAAATGGCTATAGAGAGCGGACGCAGTGATCAGCCCGTGGCCAGGCATTATTTGAATGCCGGTCACGGTCTGTCCACTTTTTGTTTTATTCTCATTGATCACATTCCAGACTCTGGGTCTGATTCAGAGCCGCTCGTAAGCGGCCGCTCGTTCGCTCTGAGCGATGTTCGCACAACTGCGCATGCGTATGGGTCGTAATGCGCATGCGCAAACCAGTCATTGCGGTCAGAAATCGTGCACTCGCAAAACAGCGAGGGGCTGCTAATTTGATTGACAGAATGTACCGTTTGTGGGTGGTAACAGGGGAAGGTGCTTGAAAACGGGGGAGTGGAGATCCGAACGCAGGCATGCCTAACGGTCAAAAGGGCGTTTAATGGGAGTGCATAATTAGTAAAGGAGCGTCATCGACCACGTCACTTGGTTGTCTTTTAGCCTGAACTGCTCGCAGTGATTGAGGTAGGAAAATCCTACCACAACCACTGCGAGCAGTTCTGATGCCTTTCGATGTTCCCGATTAATCTAATAAATACCAGAGATGACGTGTGTTGCGAACAGCAAAGGGGCGTCTTTACAAAATAGCGAGCGCATTTTTCGTTCGCTCGCTCAGACATAGAGGCGTCAACAAACCGCAAAGAGCGAGTGCTCAATTTAAATAGCCGGCCCCTTTTTTGGAACGACCGTCCGCAAATAGTATCCGGGTCTGAATCAGGCCCTCTATTCGCAGGGGCGACCGTGTTGGCAAATTGTTGCACTGTGAATCCCGATGGATTCATAAATTGGGCACTCTTTCACCCAGGGGCTTAAATGAAAGTATGGGTTTACGTTGTTTCAACTAACATGTCTAATACTTAGTATACTGTAGGTGGCCCTTTCTATGAAGGAGTCACCGCCAGTAGTTTACCCGAGTGTGCATTGTATTCCGTGAAGCTCAGCAGTTTTGCTTGTTTTGATACAGCCATTTATTATATTATTGTCGCTGGGTTTGCTCTTTGGTTCCTGTTTTTATGTTTATAGTAACATTGTTTCTTTATTTCTTTATTTTGTGTATGTGTGTTTGTGTCTTTGATGTCATGTCACAGATTCTGGTTGTCTGGGCAACATGACTCCTGTTGATGACGTCATTTGAGAGCGTCTTCCGGGGGTGTCGCTGTCCTGTCTTGCACGAGGTGATGGTGAAGGTATTTAAGGTTAGTGTATTTGTATCTTTTATATCCTGATGACGAGACAATAAAGATCTCGAAACGTTGAAATCTTACTTACCGGCTGTGATCTGGTGTATTATTACGAGTGCCGCCTTCTATTCAGTGTATATATACATATATATATATAATGTATATAGGTATATTCATGTTACTCTATATAATATATATAATATTAATGGGCATATTATATTTATAAAGAAATGATAAATTAGCTTGAGCATGAGCAGGCTGTCAGCAGCAGCAGCAGCAGCAGCAGCACAGTTTGTTTCACTCACAGTCACTCCTTTAAACACTGGTGCCACTCCGAAGCCGCTGCCTGCTGTGCCACACAACCCTCCCACTACCAGTCCCTGCCTGCCGCCCAAAGAAGAGAGAGACTCGCAAGATGATGATGTCATTATCTCGCGAGACCAGTAGCTCTGCACGTCGGGTAGAAGCCAGACAGTGTCAGTGAGTGACACACAGCGCCCCCCCATCCGGCATTTGCCCCATAGTAAGCACACCCCCTGCACCCCCTATAGTTACGCCTCTGTGTATTTATGTATTTAAATATATATATAGACATATTTAACTTTAAGTATGTTAAATGCAATTAAAAGAACTAGATTATTGTATGTTAAGGTAATTTATGTGACAATGCTTCAAAGTAATTTAGATTTAAGAAAGTTATTTTACCTATTTAGTTTGTGACACATGTTGAAATATGAAGACATATGGAGAATGAGGACAGCATAACATTTCACTACTTGATGCATATCACACCTGAATGTCCATGTGAATATGGCAGCATTGTTAGTTCATTTTAAATAGATCTATTCCAATATGCTGCCAATAAATACACATATTTGATATCCATACATACACAATCAGTAGCATCTTTATTAGCTAAACCTGCTCACCAATATCTGCTAGCCAATCATATTGCAGCCACCCAATGCATAAAAGCATGCATACATGGTCAAGACATTCAGTTGTACAGACCATATACCAAAATAAGGAATAAATGTGATCTAAGTTAATATGACCATTGAATAGTTATTGGTGCCCCGACACGCTGGCTTGAAAATTTGTAAAACTGATGATCTCCTGGGATTTGTGAACAAAAAAGTGAATGGTAGTTCCGTGGGTCAAAATCCTTGAAAATGAGGTCAGAAGAGAATCTCCACACTGGCTGAAGATGGCAGGAAGGTGACATTAAAACAAACAATTATGCATTATTACAGTGGTATGCAGAAAAGCATCTATGCAGGAGTGTATTTATAATGGGTGCAAGGTGTGCGGTGCACACGGGCACACCATGCACCCATAAAACTTACATCTCCTAAGTCCCACGTCAGCTCTGGTGTCATGCGCCTTTAAAAAACGGCTGGAAAATGGCCACCACGGACATTTTCCCGTCGTTTGCACATGCACTATAGACTCTGGTACCCAGACTCTGGTACCCAGAGTCTATAAGTGTGGCGCTGGCTACGCACCGCTCTGTGCGCAGTCGACTGCTGGACAAAGAGGAGGAGGCCCGTGACAGAGACTGTACACAGGCCCCCTCCTCTCTAGGAAAGCCCCTGCATCTATGAATGCATCAAACCTTGAAATGAGTGACCTACTGCTGTTGAAGACTTCATCAGGTTCCCCTCCTGTCAGCTGCAAGCGACTGCAGACACAGTGGGCAGAGACTCACCAAAACTTCACAGCTGGACATTGGAAAAACATTGACTGGTCTTATGAATCTTGATTTCTGCAGTAACTTGCGGATGGTAGGGTAAGAATTTAGCATAAACAGCATGAATCTATGGATCCATTCTACCTTGTGTCCATATTTCAGGCTGCTTTTGTTGGTGGTGTAATGGTGTGAGGAACGTTTTCTTGGCGCATATCTGTATAAATGAAATGTTGTTTGAATTCCATAGCCTCCCTGAGTATAGTTGCTGGTCATGTGCATGCCTTTATGGCCAAAAGCTAGTCATCTTGTAATGTCTACTTCTAGCACAATAACTGCCACAAAGGACATGTCATCTCAAGCTAGTTCAACAAACATTACAATGAGTGCAGTACACTCCATTGGCCTCCACAGGCACCAGATCACAATCCATTAGAGCACCTTTGGGATATGGTGGAACAGGAGATTCCCAGGATGGATGGGCAGCTGACAAACCTGCAGAAACTGTGCGCTCATGTCAATGTGGTCCAGAAACTATAAGCAAAGTTACCAGCAACTTGTTAAATCCATGCCACAACTATTTCAGGATGTTCTGGCCCAAATTGGAATCCAACACCATGCAAGAAAGGTTCACTACATAAAGGGACCACTGGGTGTGTTAGAATTTACATAATGAAAAAAATAGGTAGTGGATTTAATTTCATGAATGTAGCTCGGGAAGCCATTTTGAAAAAAATATACATTATTTTTTCCTCATATAATGCCCAGAAATGAAAACATATATTTACTCAGCTATGGTAAACCACAATATCATGTCTGGTGAAGAATTAACTGATATAATATGTGCAGAACCAGACAAGATCGCAATAATTATGAAAAATAAAAATATAAAACAATTTTTTTGAGTCCAATATTTCTTAAATCATTTAATATAAAGCAAAACCCTTAATCAGCTAACTACAAAGTAATCTAAGGATTAAGAGAAAACTATCCTTTTTTTTATTCTTATTACTGATTCTGCATTATAATTTGAATAATTGATTTTATTTTTTTTACCAATGTCAGACCAGTTGCCATCCTTACTGCATTCTGAAAGGCTGCAGAATCGTGATCAATGTCAAACTCAACAAGGACCTCCTGGGGTTGCAGGATCTCCTGGACCAGTTGGTCCTGAAGGTCCAAGAGGGCATCCTGGAATACCTGGAAGAAATGGTTTTCCAGGGCCTGTAGGACATCTAGGTCATCAAGGCATTCCAGGACCTAAAGGTATAGCAACATTTTATAAGACAAATATGTGTATTTTACTGTTGACATTTTTTGCAAAAGTACTTTTTAACACATTAAAGGAGAGATGTATTGTGAGAGAAAAAGCTGCCAGTAGCAACCAGTCAGCTTCTACATGTCATTCCATAGACTGTGTAAATAAATAATAGCAAGAAGCTGATTGGTTGCTATGGGCAGGGCCGCCATCAGGGGGGACTGCCAGGCCTCGAGTCCCAGGCCCGGAGAGGGTGGAGAGAGAAGGGGGCCTGGGTAGCAGCGATGCTGCACTAGCAGCTGGAGTGAATAATTGATATTGATATAACGCTGGCCGCTCATGATTGGCTGCCTGTCCCCGAGCTTTGATTGGCTCGCAGTCTGTGCCATATTTGAAATATTTAAGTATAATTGCTGTTGTCGCTGCGTAAATTGAACTGGGCAAGAGGAAACCACATGACCTGCGACGGTCATAGATCCTTCCTCACAGTTAGCAGCATCAACTGTCAGTGCTGATTCTACCTGGCTGGCTGTGCCAGCGCCAGTACAGCCAGCTGAAGAAATAAACCACTAATAGAGGTACTACATAGTCCTTGATCTTGCCTTGTGCTTCCCCCCCTCCAGTCCAGCCAGCCTTCCCTGCCCTTTTCACCCCTTGTTCCAGCCAGTCTTCCCTGCCCTTCCCCCCATTCCAGCCAGCTTTCTCTGCACTGTTCCCCCCTGTTCCAGCCAGCCTTCCCTGCCCTTTTTACCCCTTGTTCCAGTCAGTCTTCCCTGCCCTGTCTCCCCCACAAGTTCAGCCAGCCTTACCTGTCTCCCCCCCAGTCCAGACAACTTTCCATTCCCTGCCCACTACCGCAGTCCAGCCAGCCAGCCTTCCCTGTCTCCCCCCTAGTCCCCTTCCTTCTGGTTTTTAAGTGGATCCTGCTTTTTTATGCATTTTATGTGCTTCCGGGTGTGTGTATGTAGAATTGACGCTGCCTCTCCTATATATTAAGTATAGATTCTGGTTTTCTGTGTGAATTTACAGCAGTTTTCTCTCATATAGTTTCATTATATGATAGACTAACATGTTATATTAACAACCACATCTTAAACTTTGAGAATGTATAAACTGGTTTACGTACCAATTGATGCCCCTCCTCCCCGGTGTAGCTCTGCCCCCTCTTACTCATCCCCCAGTGGGGGGTGGGCTGCCTATTTTGTTAGTACCGGGACCCACAATGTCTGATGGCAGCAGTGGCTATGGGCAACGTCTCTACTTCATCTCACATGAAGGCTTGATACATCTCCACTTATAGGAGCCATTCAGTTCTGTGTGATGACTGAGCTTTCTGGAATGGCGCATTGTGAGCACCTACATTACCTACTTAGCCTCATACCTCATAGAGATACACAGAAAAATCAACAACGTTGTGCTACCATAGTATACTGTAATGTGTACATGCACAACATTGTGTATGCACATAACAATGTTATTAGGTAGAATCAAAATGCTCCTAAGGGTCATTTACAAACATGTACAAAATGCAAAAGCATCCACTTACATTGCAGTTGCACGTACACCTCAGGGGTGTTCTCTTTTTAGCAAGGGGGGGTCGCAGAACTTTACCTACTCGAAAATGAATGTATTTTTGTGGGTGCCAACAAAGTTCTTTCAATGGGACAATTTTTGCACCAACCAATGGGACACTTTTTTCACCATTTTATATGGTTAGTTACTCTGCATTTTTTACTATGTACTTATTCATCTGAAGTAGTAGACTCCCACTTTTTTCCTTATAGAGAGCTGACCTGTTCAGTGTATTGTGCATGCACAATGCATTTGGCAGGTCCCTTGACCAGCGCATGTGCAGAAGCACCAGCTTCTAGGGACTGCATAGGCTGCAGCCCCTAGAAGCCGGGTAGGGCTGACGGCAAGGCTGGAGAGTGACTTCCCATTGGAATCGCTCTCTCTGCTAATCGTGGTCGGGACTGGCAGTCCTAGGGGGAGAAAACAACTTCCCTGAGACTGCCTGCCTGGCTGTAATTAGCAGGGAGCGCTTCTAATAGGAACCACTGCCAGGGAACACCACTAGGGGTCATGGATTTACTGGGGTAAAATTCACCACTGAACCCACATATTTGTAAACATTTGCATTCTGTTCTTTGCAATCAATTATTTATTTCATTACAATTTCCAATTTGTACATTATTGTATGTCCATGTGACATTTACTTCACTGATTTAGTGCTCTGTGCAGTCTTGCTGTAAAACACACAGTGCTACCTCTTTGTAGCACTGCATAACATATGGTGCTGCTTCTTTATAGCCCCCGCTTAGGACACATTCCAAAACTGACATTATTCTGAGGAATGTTTTATTGCTCTTTTTAAAGATAATGCACATGATGTTTAGGAAGTATGGTGCTATATCAGAGATCAGTATTAATAAAAAAATAAATGTAGGTTGAAATTAAAATCAAAGTTTTATTTATAATTGGGAACATTTTTTTTTTGGCATTCAAAAAGTGCTACATTTATCATAATTTATAAAACTGCTTATTAGATCTTGGTAGGGATAAGTTTATAGTGCGGGATGGGGGGGGTTATGTTTAGGCACCCCCGGGGGAACTTGGGGTTAGGCACCACCCCGGGAGTTTTAGGGTTAGGCACCCCTAAGGGAGGATTAGGGTAAGGGAGAGGGAAGGGTTAGGGTAAGTACTGCCGGCATCAGGATCTCCTGCTGTCGGGCTTCTTGTGTCAGGATTTGAACCGAAATTAGCCACCAGTAGTACATACTGCTTCCGATGATCACATGTAATTCAGATTTGCTTCTGTGTAACATCCTCTTGGGCAGTAAAGCAGATAATCTAAATATAAACCTCCCAGATGAATAGAGGTCCTAAAAGAAATCTCTAGTCTGGAAAAGTAATATGAGTAGTAAGCATACTGATGGTTTCTAAAAAGTTCATAATCAGTTCACTGTAATGTAAAGTTTGGTTTTGTTTCTTTACTTATTAGTTTGCAAAAAAGTATTCAGTTTTGTATATAGTCAAAGATAAAGCCCTAAAGAGGATATCCACAATGCTTTCCTGCAGCTGAAATTATCTATAAGGTGTAGTTGTTGGTAACCTCTTTTACTGCACTGTGATTGGCTATTTCACCTGTCAGTCACTGATATTGCTTTGGTACATGTCTGCCTTGCATATCCAAATAAATGACTTCAGTATGTAATATGTATTTGCTTTAAAAAACAAACATTGTTGTTTATAGTTAGCAATGCCTTACAAATATCAGAATGTATTCTGATCCTGAAATTGTAATTGCAGTGACATATTCCTAAATCCAAATAGTGACTTTCAGAATTTGCTCATTTGAAAATCATAAATTCTGTTTAATACACACAGGGCCACCTGGGAAGCCTGGATTAAAAGGACATAAAGGAGAGGCAGAACCTGGAATAGAGGGACCACCAGGGATTCCAGGTATAGTTTGTGATTGGTTATTATATTTTCAAATACACTGTTTTTTGAATGTGTTCAATGAGTGGACATAATGCAATCACTATGTAATATTGCACTTTTATTGCTGTGTCCATCTATTGATGTCACTGCTGATCTATCATGTAACAGTAAATAAAAGTTCAGCATGTCCTTGTCTACCAATAACAGAATTTAGTCTAAGGCTGGCAGCCAGTTTGTGAGGGAGGATTTGAGTCAGTTTCTCACTTTCCATGCTACAGGGCGAGACTCAAGATTTGCTTGGGGAAAAAAAAATGCTGGAGGGGAGAAGCCAGGTCACGTAGACTTAATGCTCAGGGCAGATAAAACATGTTTTCCATAAACTAAATTGAATAAATCATAATAAGCAAAGACGTTTCTTCTAAATTGTCATATATATGACCAATTAAGGTCAATTGGGAAAATGTAATATTAATTACTGATATGGGTTTTTATATATTTTGCTATTTTAGGACCCATGGGTCCACCAGGAATGAGCAAAGAAGGTCAATCTGGATTACCAGGCCCTCCTGGTAGAGATGGAGAACGAGGACCTCCTGGAACACAGGGGTCACCAGGACAACCAGGAATTTGTGACCCATCTGTATGTTTTAGCGCAATTGTTGGCAGAGATCCATTTAGAAAAGGACCAAACTATTAACAGTGATTTTTAGGAAGTAGCATAACAATGTTCGTCTTTCATGTCTCAGGAAGATTTCTAGTGGTCAACTTCATAAGAACACAAGTACCTCTTTTTTTTGTAAATTTGTCTTCAGAAAAACAAAGAAACAAACATTGGTGGTCATTAAATCTGAAGGTGGTGGCATATATCCAAAGTAAGCTCTACTTATAGTGTATATTTATCTATCTGTAAAGTATGCAGATATAAAACTGTGAAATAGTTTCACATAAAGTTACATAAAATATGTAATGAGAATATTGTGTCAGATACCTTTTGTGCAACAATGTTAAAAATCTACATGTTATGCTAAAAGAATATGAAAAACCTGTGCATCTTATTTAAAACAAGATTATATTTCTATAAAGTCTGATTTATATGCTAAATAATGTTCCATACATGAAAGACAACACTCATCTTTTGGACCAGAATTAAAAATGTTTTTTTTTTTTTAAACAAGAATGTAAATTGTATTGCTTCAGTTTGTTTATATTATTATATAGTGTATATTGTAAACTAATATTACTTTTTGATTACAGTACTGAAATAAGTGAATTTACAATAAGAAAAAAATATTATTGTTTTTATTACATTTTACATGTTCAATGATAATTATTCCAAAGCATCTACTGTACAAGATGGAACAACTATATTTATTTGATCTCTGACAGGTACAATTTACAGTACTTACAGTGGAAATGCTGGAGCATTGTTACAGATAGAAATAAGCAAAATATTCACCATGTTCTGCTTTTGGCTGTGACATTGAGTATATTTCTCTAACTAACTATTTTAGTCATACCCTAACCACAACGCAAAAGTGAATTAATCGACTGCAATCATCCCATTTCTATTCATTCAGCAAAATTAAAAAAACAAATACAACATGAAATAGAAGATTGGTGGGTTTATGCATCAAGCAGTGAAAAGCGTGGAGAATTTGATTAGTGGATTAATGGAGAAGTTGCCCTTAGCAACCAATAGGCTTTGAAGTAGCACTTATCAAGTATAGTCTATAAAATAATGGGTAGGAGCTGATTGGTTACTATGGATACATACAGTAAACCCCTGTATCTCTGGGAGTAAATTTTGCAAAATGTTGGTGCGATTTTGCATATCATTAGTTCTCAGATCTCCCCCAACACACCCCACAGCAGACTTAACTATAGTCATGTCAGCCAAATTCATTGACTATGCTTTCAATGTAACTGAAATTTACAAATAAAATGAATAATACTGTACAGAACAGGGGTGCAAAACTCGAAGGAGGTGTCATTGAAGCTTCGGAACACTGCAAAATGTGATTTACAAGAAATTTTGCTGCAGTTTCACTTATCTCTAATTAGATGACAGCAGTTGAATGGAAGAGATAACATTATCACAGAGTGTCTCAAAAATACAATGATTGACATATCATATGCTGCAAATTACCACTAACTACTGAAGGTGTGACAGCAAAGTCAGCAAAGGAGTAAAGCAATATAACCATTCTGCAGTAACATCAGGATTCTGGCATAATAAGAGGCTGTACATCTCTTGCATTACCTGAGGATAAATGCCACAGAACCTCCTGCTGTCTATCTCTGTACTATAAGGACCTTATGATGCATGGACTTTAGTTCTTCAAGAATATATAAGAAATATAGATGAAGATTTATTAATAAATATAATATTTTCACTATTCCTTTTGATATTCCATCATTGACTCTCTCATGTCTTTCTCTGTACTTATCACTCATTTCTGTAATCTTACTACTGATAATAATTTGTTTATATGCATAGTTTCCGGGGTATATCAGCAACCATTTAAAATTAGCATTTACTGTAGGTAGATGTCAAGTGCTTATGTGAATTTTCCAAAAATTAGGGATTATTGATCCCTTTGGTGTATGTGCCCTCTTTACACACAAGTATGGGTGGTGTTTGGTTTTAGTGTTTGTTGTATTAACCTGTGTCAAAGGAAAACCCAGCATTTAAGCGTGCAGATGATGCATTCACCGCAGGGGTCAGTGATCAGTCACTAATGCCTGTAGTATTCACAGAGTCACTTAACTGTACCTCTGTGTGAATCATCTATGCTACTGTACCTGAAAAGTGTGTATGTTAATAAGGTCTAACTAATATACCCAAATGGGCACCAGGGAGAACTGAACTGACAAGTCACCCGGAATCTCAAATCAGAGAATACAATAACGGTCCTTTACAGTAGACATGTGCAACAGGGATTGCCACAATGGTGGACATACTGTAGCTAAGAGATGAGTAAGAATGGTGGTAGCCATTCTGCTGACTGAGGTGGTAACTGTGTATTACCTGCACACAACATAAAATACAACATAAAATGAATTCTTCTATAAAGTACACTTTAAAAAGCAATAGTCAATTTCTATCATTATTAAATATATTAACCAGTGGAGGCTCCTACCTGTGGTATTGAGGGGGGCTGCTGCTGCATTGCCCACCTGAGCAGCACCATGTGTGAGGGAGAAGACCCCTCCCCCCCCGTAGAGACCTGCGCATGAGCACAAGCTGCAGGGCTGACAGTGAAGTGTATGGGAAAAAAAGAAACAAGACTTGCACATGCTTACAAGCCCCCAGTTTCTAGGGACTGCATCTAGAAGTCCATTATGGCTGCATCGAAACATGCGCATGTGCACCTCCCACTTCTCCTTCTAGGAACTGCATCGGCTGCAGCCAATGGAAGCATATTAGAGTTGACACAAAAGCAGGGAAGTGACTTCCCATTGGAAGCACTATTTGCCGATTGCATTCCAGACTGCCTGTCCAGCACGTAATTAGCAGATAGTGCTTCCAATGGGAAGCCACTGCAATCACTGGGGGCTCCCTGAGGTTGCAGCTTTTAACTGGGGCCTAGGTAAATCCACCACTGATATTAACAATGAAGAATTCACTAAATTAATTAGACTTTTGCATCAAGATAATTTTTCATTTAAAATTTAATGAAATGCATCCACTGTATACCCCTTTAACAATCCAATGGGAATAATCTTTCCTACAGTAGTCCAAATGAAAATGTCAAATAAGTAATGTAAAAGGATAACTTATAGTAGTGACTATAATGAATGTAGGACAATAAGACGGAGAGTTCGTTATGCAAATGGACAATCAGGTAGATAGAGCTCCTAATAATCATGATTGAAATTAGCTGTGTTATTTTGCAGGAAAACCGAATACATCCAAACTTTGGGGATCTTGTCAAACTGGATCTCGGCTTGGATCACTTTGGGGTTCTGAGTAGAACCATGTCCCGACTTGGGTCTTCTTGCCAAGTTCTGAACTTTTATCTAAAAGCCTGATCTTGCATATTTTGGATTGCTATTAAGTCCTTCCCTTGTGATTTCCGGTGCTGTGAGGTTGTCAAAATTGACTGGAAATTAGTGTTATTGATGGTAATAATACTATAGGAACAAAAAACAATTCCAAGTTACATGATTTTAGTTGTTTTCATCAATTTTTCAAGAAGTCCAAAACTGAGCCAAAACACTTGAGGGTGGTTTTGCCAAAACCAAAACACAACGATGGATTAAAACCAAATCAAAACACGGGGGTCTGCGTACATCTCTCATTGAAATAGGAAGGCTAGGGGGTATATTTACTAAAGTGAGAGTTTTTAGAAGTGGAGATGTTGCCCATAGCAATCAATAAGATTCTAGCTATTATCTTCTAGAAGGTGCTAGTTAAATGTTTATTAGAATATGAATGGTTGCTATGGGCAACATCTCCATGTATAAAAAACATTCGCTTTAGTTAATATACCCCTAGCAGTAAGGAATATTTCTTAGTAACAGACATATTAATTATTATGGTATACTATTTTACAAGTTGCATAATTTCAGCAATTTTAAGTCACGTCAAATAACATGGCACCTTTGACGAATTAAAAATGTTCTAAGAGGCATCTTTGTATGCAACTTTCCTAAATGTGTTTCTTGTAGCATGAAAACCATAGACAAGGAGTACCTGTTGTTTGGCTAATGCATCCCAATGAGAAGTCCTGAGAGATACTTACGCAGCTTTTTTTTTTGTTTTACCACAAAAATATAAAACAGCTGTTGACAAACCAAAGTAACTCACCATTATAAGTCCCTAGTTATGTGACCAAAAATCTATAGTCAACTTCATCACAATGTGTTAATAGTAAACATAAGCTATTAAACCATCCTTTCCAGTGACGGCTTCGACTTTAACTTTTTACTATGGGGGAGTGGCTGTCTGGGCTGCAGTACAAACCCTCTGTGCAAGCCAACGGTGGCCACGGTCCCTATTCAATCCGCATGTATATAAAAAGTACATAGAAAAATATCCACACAAAAAAATCTGGCACGTGCAGAAAAACGGCATCAGCTAGGAGCTGCATCTGCTGCTGATAAAACATCTCCCCCTGGGGCTGTCTGTCTGATGTGTGATTAGCAGAAAGCGCTTCCAGTGCAAAGTACAGGCGGGCCAAGGGATCACAGGGGAGTGGCGGCAGATTTTACTGGGGTGGGTTTGAAATCCACAACTTATTTTCTCTCTTATTGACTAGTAATATGTTACCTTCATGTTTTCATTCAATACTTAAACGTTTATTGATATGCCTTACAAAAGGTTTTTGAAATCATCTGTTATATAATCCTTGTGTGTCTAGCAGCCTTCCCCCAGACAGTTTCCATTGGATCTGATCTACCCTCTATACCCTGCTTCCAAAGCTCTGACTCTCCATTTATGTGTCCCCTGCATGGCTGCAGCACTTCCCTTCTCTCCCCTCAGTGTCCTGGAGACACAACTGCATCTCAGCTCTGTTGATAATAATCGCCAGAATACCGACACCTGTCAGGATCCCGACCACCGGCATCCAAAAGGTAAGTAGCGGGGTTAGGGGGAGGGTTAGTGTTAAGGTTAGGCACTAGGGAGAGGGTTAGGGAGGGTTAGGGTTAGGCACTACAGGGGAGGTTAGGTTTAGGGTTCTGGGAGTGGGGAGGTTAGGTTTAGGCACAAGGGGGGAGGTTAGGTTTAGGGTTCTGGGAGTGGGGATGTTAGGTTTAGGCACTAGGGGGAGGTTAGGTTTAGGGTTCTGGGAGTGGGGTTAGGTTTAGGGTTCTGGGAGTGGGGAGGTTAGGTTTAGGCACTAGGGGGGAGGTTAGGTTTAGGCACCGGGGAGGGAGGGTTAGGATAACGACCAACAGGTGCCTGTCGGGATGTCGGCGTCTGGATTCTGACCGCTGAGATCACGAGCACTGGCATCTCATACCCAACCTGAGCTAGCCCAGTGTGTCAGTGCTGCTGTGAGGCACCGTCTCCTTCTGTTCCCTCACAGCCTTTCCTCTCCCCAGCTAACCAGCAGCCCAAAGGCTGTCAGACAGTGACTTCCCTCTCCCCGCCTCACAGCCTGGCATATTTTTATTTTGGCACCATGTTCCTGTGCATGAGCCAATATAGTGGTCAGAATCGATATATCTCTTGACAACTGGGTGGTGAATTGGAACAAAAAAGATAAAAGAATGACATGTTCAGGTAAGAGAGAAATTGGGGCAAAAAAGGTAGGGGGGAGTAGATGGGGAATACAAGTAAAGAGAGAGAGAGAGATTGGGAAAGGGGGGGGTTTAGGAAAGTCAGTTAAGAGATAGGACAGGAGTAGAGACACAGAGAGATGGGATAGGAATAGACATGTAAAGGGGGGCAGGGTACAGAGAAAGGAGCAACAAAACAAGAAAATGATAATAACAGGAATAAAAGAACATGGAAAGATGCAATAATATGGTTAGTACAACAAAAAGCATGGTAACCTATAGGATCTTTTCTATGCAATTTTAATTTTTTAAACTAAATTACTTGTTGCCTTTGTGTAGGAAAAACAGATCCCTCACAGACCCCTGCAAAACATAGCGATTCATCTAACACCTCTGGTTAGCATGCCTTAGAGTAGTGTACAATCATTTTGCTAGGCCTGATATATCTACGAAAGCTACTGATCCGAGGCTTGAATCTTGGAAGTGTAAAAACCCGCAGTGGTACCAGAAGTGGCTGCACTGATCATGAATGAAGGAATGCTAAAGTCACGAGGAGGAAAACCCATGAATTCAACAGCTTCCTTCCACACATGACTAAAGTGGTGTTTAGTGAGAGGAGATACATCCGCAAGGATCAACCAAGCCCCAGCAGAAAGCACTGATAAATAAGGATGAGCTAAGGATACCAAAATATCTGTGTGCGACAGGGTCTGAATCTGTATACAAAATGCTACGATGCAGCTGCTTTTTTCCATGCCTTTGTGTTTTCATTGTGCCTTTGTGTTCCTTTGTATTTCATATACAGACTCAGTTGCACACAGATATACAAGTGTTGCATATCAAATTAATCAGCACAGTCTCCTGGTGAATCCTAGTCATATCACATTGCGACTAAGATGTATATTTGGGCAAAAAAGATACCAAAAATATGCCAGACGCTAGCATAGGAGCACGGGACCTGGTGTGTCACTCGCGCCAGGCATCTCACGCCATATGGCGTATTGAGGCTAGATCTATGAAAACACATCTGTACTATTACAAAAACCCTCATAGTGGTAATGATAACCATAAGATATAAAAAAAATATGCAATAACAGCCAACCATTTTTTTCATAGAAGGGAGCAAATGGGAGAAATAAAACAACGCAAGATAAAAGTGAGCATCAGGCAATGCTTACTTATACCGCAATTCAGAGGCACAGTAGAGCTTCCACTCTGACAATGCTGACTCATAGGAGCTAAGAGTCCCAGGGGCTACTGAATGCTACTAAGTCCCAGAGAGGACAGTATAGTGATATATGAGGGGGAATAACACAGCTCCCAGCACACACTGATATGTAGTATTAAAATTATAAAGGGGAGAGGGGACTGTACAGTGATATTTGAGAGGGGGATGCAGTCAGGAAGCCGATAGTCGAAAAACCGACTGCCGGCTTCCCGACTGTCAAATCCTGGCAGGGTACTAATGACAGGCGTCAAAATCCCAACGCCTGTCATTAGACCTACGCTGGGAGCCTGACACCCGGCATACCGAATGAAGGTAAGCCGGACGCGGACAGCTGTGTTTAGGTTTTAGGGCTCCCGTGGGGACAGGGTTAGGCACCCCCCCGTGAGGGTTAGGTTTAGGCTAGGGGAAGGGGGGGTTAGTGTTAGGCATCCCTGGGGGGAGGTTAGGGTTAGGCACCCCCCGGGAGACTTAGGTTTAGGCTGTGGTGAAGGGGGGGGTTAGGTTTAGACACTTACAGGGGGGTTAGGGTTAGGCACTAGGGAGGGAGGTTAGGTTAAGGGCAACCCTAAAGGAGGGTTGGGGGGGAGTATGGTTAGTAAATACTTACCTTTGGAGCTGTCATGATCTTCACTGCTGCTGGTCTTCCGGCATCAGGATTTGAACCAGTCCGGTGGTATTTCATACTGAACCCATGAGAGGTATAACACAGCTCCCAGCACACACTGATATGTGGTTTTAATATTATAGAGGGGAGAGGGGACAGTACAGTGGTATATGAGGGGGAGTAACACAGCTCCCAGCACATTCTGATATGTGGTATTATTATCATTATATAGGAGAAGGGACTATACAGTGATATGAGGGGGAATAAAACCGCACACTGATATGTGGAATTATTATATAGAGAAGAGGGGACTTTACAGTTATATGAGTAGGAGTAACACAGCTCCCAGCACACACTGATATGTTGTATTATTATTATATAGAGCGGACTGTACATTGATAAATGATGAGGAATAAAACAGCTTTCATCTCTCTTTCTCTCTTGTCTCTTTTTCTCTCCCTCCCCATCTCTCTCTGCATCTCCTGCTCTCTCCTCCACATGTCCCTTATACACCATCAGATCCATTTAGATATGCCATCATATCCAGCCCCCTTCACAGACTCCACCTCCTCCAATTTAGGGCTGCTTCAGAAATTTCCCAGGCTGGTTTTCCATCCCAATCCGCCCCTGCTCCAATCTGTCCAGCTTACAAAAGGGACCAGTAATGGGTCATCCTCATCACTGGATGTCGCTGCTCCTATCCGATCTGCAAAGGATAATAAAGAAACAACACACACCCCCTGTCTACAGAGAGTGGAGAACAAACAACAGCAGGAGAAACATGACCAACATCAGTTGCACTGACAATAAGGGTGCTGATGCACCCCCAAGCGCAACTAGTGTATTCGTTTGCTACGACTGCTAGGGTGGCCTGATACAGTCGCTAACTAGAGAAACCAATGAGGGAGGGGCCTCACTGTTTTGACAATGCGTGCCCGCAGCAAGCAACACCAACATTTACGCTGCAACAATGGTACATTATAAACGTATAGTACATATTTGTCACCACTTGGCTATAAAGTGGCTGTGCAGGCTGCAATTCATGCTTTACCAATGAACCAGTCTTCTCCTACAACCCTTATCTGGCCAGTATAGGTTGACCCAGCAACCTTTATGAGGCTGCTGCCTGCTAAAGCAGCACCCCTCTGTGAGAGATTAACAGCCAAATGAAAAAGTGGCTGCTTTCTTTTAATAACAGGGAGGGGGTGAAGCCAATCATCAGCACCTTATGTCCTGATCACCCACTTCTTGCACTGCCCGCCGAAGCCATGCCATCAGGTCCGCAGCAGGATTCCGGGGCGTCTATGGTGCTTCTAGGTCTCCTAGGTACTTTTCAAGCAAGGCTCCTTTAAAACTGTTGATTTGTGTAGTAAATTTTTTATTTGTTTTTTTTAACCAGTTAGGTGAAGGGTTGTGTACTTGTGTTTTTAGTAGATATGAGTGGTTCAGTTATGCTGACAACCGAGAAGTTTAATATGCTCAGCCAGATCTCTGGCTTGCGCTGCAATTACATGATTCTGCACATGTATTCTAATATATTCTGTAATGTGGTAGTGGAGATCAGTGATGGGGAGAGAAAGAGGGGGGCATATTAATTACTCACAAACGGCAGTTTTCAGTCTACCCAGAAATACTGTATTGGTTCCTTTTCTGCTTTAAATTAACTCTGTGTTAGACATGTGTTTCACAATATACTATTTACAGGAACTCCATAGCAGATATCCTAGTCATGTGATGTGACCATACATACAGTACATATATTTCTCTCAAAGCCACTTGCACACAGATTCTTCTATACATTTATACTGTACAAGTAGATAACTATATGAGTTTAGATACACATAATACATCACAGTGACAATGATTCTATGCACTACATGGCCAAAAGTATGTGGGCACACCTTCTACCTAAGTAGTATGCTTAGCCAAATGAGCCATGCCCACTGCTAGCAGATGAAGAAAATGAAGCATACAGATAGGCAATATCCATAGCTTAACACTAGCAGTAGACTAGACAAAGTTCAGCCCTGCTAGAGCTACTCTTGTCTGTTGTTATTGTGAAGTGGAAATGTCTCAGTAACATTAGCATAGCTGCAAAGTGGTAGGCCACACAAGCTCACAGAACAGGCTGCTAAAGCCGGCCATACATTGTGCGATTATCAGTTGGTAAGATGTGTAGTATAATTGCCATTGAAATTCTTCCCTTGAAATTCTCTTTTCAAATCATTAACAATGCATCGTTTTTTGCTAAACACCTCACTATAAATCTTCTGGAATTTGAATAGGTGAGGGCTTAGCTTGGGGGTATAAAAGGCAGCATCCATTTTAGATATATGCACACTCTGCTCAGTGACTAGTGAGGCTTGGTTTTATACCCTGCTGAACGTTGTACTTTGCTAGTGTGTTTGCTTTGTTTTAAGGCTTGCCTTTTACAAAGTGTGTGTATTCTTCTTTCTGATGGATTCCTATCGCCATAAGCTTCTGCTAGCCTATGGCTATCTGAGGCTGAAAGGTGTAGGACCTGAGGAGAGGAGGAGGATGAGGTCCTGCTGGGCCAGGGAGTGGCTGACAAGGAGGGAGAGTCGCTCCCATATGCCCCTACGGATGTAGCTTGGGAAGAACAACCCGGACAATTATCGCAACTACCTGTGGATGGATAACGCCACATTCCAGGAGTTGTTGCATCTGGTGACCCCCTATATCCAGAGGCAGGATACCAGCATGAGGATGGCCATTCCAGCTGAGGAGAGGTTGGTGGCTACCCTGAGGTACTTGCTACAGGACGGTCTTTTAAAGACCTGGGATCCTCATTTCCGTCCAGGCATTGGGGCGCATCATCCCGGACACCTGTGAGGCCATTGTGAAAGTCCTGAAGTTCCAGTACTTCAAGGTGATTAAAAACACAACAATGTATTTTTGTGTAAAATGTATTTATTTTTTTATTTGGAAACACATATGTAACAACCAACATGGCTCTATTTAACAGTGTGTAACCAACATTACTTTTTTGGGGGGTACAACAAATCCAACATGGTCTTTATATTAGCCAAACTAGTATATCAACAAACACTGGCTGATACAGTGGTGGGGAAATATTCCTTCAAGAAACTTTTTCCCTTTACAAGAACACACATATAAATTTCACAGAAAATAACAGGTGTATCAACCATTTTTTGACTGCCCAATAGATAGCCAGCTGCAGGGTATAGGGTGTGTCAGATGATGGATTGAAGAGGACAAAAAGAACATGGTGCAAGTGCAGATTGAGGCCCCTGCAAACCACAATCTGCACTTGCGTCATGCTTTTGGTCACCCTCTCCAAACCGCATCGTCTGCACCCTATACCCTGTAGCAGGTATTGGCCAACCAAAAACTGCCTGATACTGAGGAAATTTTCATTATGAAAAATTACCAAATTGTGGTGCCTCCTCAACCTTGGACAACAATGTACAATAAAACACCTCTAAAGAGGAGGATGTTGAGGGGTAGGATGCTTCAGGCATACTGTAGGTGTGAGTGGGTTGGGATGGGGTTTGCCCCATTCTTCCAGTGTCCTGGTAGGTTGGTGGGGGAAATAAAGGCGATGCCATATACCCATGGGCCGTATTGGATGCGGACGTGAGTACCGGCTCCTTGATCACTCTGGAAGTATTTTCTAGTTGCTTCCTTTTCCCCTGCATAATGATGTCATAGATCAGTTTTTCAGCATGGAGTTACTGATCCTCATCCATGACGCGAAGATTGCTGGCCACATGTGATCCAAGGCTGTCAAATTGATCTGGTGGATTAGCTAGGGCCTGCTTAACCTGCAGCAATAGGGGATGAGAGGCTGGCAGGTTACAGCGTGCCATTCTTTTGGTACGGCGTGGTGGCTCCGCCACTTCTGGCACGCTTTCAGCAGACTGGGTTAAAAAGTGTGGGCTTGCACTTGGGTCAAACTCCGATGTAGCAGACTAGGAGAAGAGATAGGAAAATGTTATTTTAATGTGTTTCATAAAATGTATTTGCATTTTTGTTTGTGTTTTAGTTTCCATCATCGATGGAGGACTGGAAGACCATTCGGGAAGAATTTGAAAGTCGATGGAATTTCCCAAATTGCACAGGAGCCATTGATGGGAAACATATACGCATTACCCCCCCTCTCCACAGTGGCTCTTTTTACTTAAATTATAAGGGATTTAACAGTATAGTGCTGATGGCAGTGTTAAAAGCCAACTACCAATTTATTTATGTTGATGTGGGGAAAAATGGTCGTGCTTCCGATGGTGGTTCCTTCAAGAAAACTGAATTTTTTGACCGACTCACCACCAACCGTCTAAAATTGCCTACAACAGCGGATACGAAGCATGGCCTGAACTATGTGTTTGTGGCAGACGAGGCATTTGCTCTACATGAGCATTTAATGAAGCCGTATGGACAAAGGGGACTGACCAAAGAGAAACACAATTTCAACTATCACCTATCCAGGGCCCTGCGCATAGTTGAAAATGGTTTTGGAATTATGTGTTGTCGATTCCGGATATTTCATACAGCTATAAACCTTTGTGTGGACAAAATTGATTCTGTGGTCATGGCCTGTTGTGTCCTACCCAATTTTTAGCGGAAAAAAACCCTAAAGAACTTGGACCAACGGGTATGAACTTGGACGACCAGGAACAACCACACGAGGTTGGCCAAATGCCCTCTGTCGCAACACCCACAGTGAGGGAGACACTACCAAGTGCATGGGCAAAATGGGTCAGGGAGCAATACCTGGCCTACTTTAATGGAGTGTGGGCAGTACCATGTCAGGTGGACAGCATATGATAAAAAACAATATTAAATAAACTTATCAGATCCAGAGAGGATGGTGGTTCACTCCCTGGATTCTCAGAAGACTCCTCCTCGGGAACCATGTCCACTAAAAGACTTCTGGATTCACGCTGGGGCTCCACTTCATGGAGGAACTCCAGAAATTTATAGTACCATAATGTTCTAGTATAGATATCATTTACCCCCGCCCCAGAATCCCGGGAGTCACATTCTTTGTTCCTCTCACTCACGTAAACGGTCCGCAAGTTCTGAATCCTCAGTTTAATCCATTTGGGGGTTGCCTCGTCATGATACCTGATGCTGAAGGTCACCATCTTGTCAATAGCAGCAGTCTTTTTCAGCTTGTTGCTATAATCCTTTGACTTAATTTTCCATAGGCACTCATGGGCCCTGTACAACTCCAGGAAGCCAGTGATGAACTGCCATTCTCTAATGCTTGTAATTTCTGGTGAAATAAAAAACATAAACTGCGTAATGATATAGCATTTTACATTCAAAACTGTAAAAAAAAATCTGCTTTAACACAGTTTGTTTGAAAATGTTTATGACAGTTTCAGTTCTAAAGTTTATAAAGTTGAATAGCTTTAATAATAAATATAAAATTCCCAAAAATATAATGCTCCTTAATATCTAAACAAGGGTGTGCCAGGGTACAATAAAACATTGGTGGCACAGTGGTAAAAACAAGGGTGTGCCAGGGTACAATAAAACATTGGTGGCACAGTGGCAAAAACAAGGGTGTGCCAGTGTACAATAAAACATTGGTTTCACAGTGGCAAAAACAAGGGTGTGCCAGGGTACAATAAAACATTGGTGGCACAGTTGCAAAAACAAGCGTGTGCCAGGGTACAATAAAACATTGGTGGCACAGTGGCAAAAACAAGCGTGTGCCATGGTACAATAAAACATTGGTTGCACAGTGGCAAAAACAAGGGTGTGCCAGGGTACAATAAAACATTGGTTGCACAGTGGCAAAAACAAGGGTGTGCCAGGGTACAATAAAACATTGGTTCCACAGTGGCAAAAACAAGGGTGTGCCAGGGTACAATAAAACATTGGTGGCACAGTTGCAAAAACAAGGGTGTGCCAGGGTACAATAAAACATTGGTGGCACAGTGGCAAAAACAAGCGTGTGTCATGGTACAATAAAACATTGGTGGCACAGTTGCAAAAACAAGGGTGTGCCAGGGTACAATAAAACATTGGTGGCACAGTGGCAAAAACAAGGGTGTGCCATGGTACAATAAAACATTGGTTGCACAGTGGCAAAAACAAGGGTGTGCCAGGGTACAATAAAACATTGGTTGCACAGTGGCAAAAACAAGGGTGTGCAAGGGTACAATATAACATTGGTTGCATAGTGGCAAAAACAAGGGTGTGCCAGGGTACAATAAAACATTGGTTGCACAGTGGCAAAAACAAGGGTGTGCCAGGGTACAATAAAACATTGGTCGCACAGTGGCAAAAACAAGGGTGTGCCAGGGTACAATAAAACATTGGTTGCACAGTGGCAAAAACAAGGGTGTGCCAGGGTACAATAAAACATTGGTGGCACAGTGGCAAAAACAAGGGTGTGCCAGGGTTAAATATCACATTGGTGGCACAGTGGTATAAGCAATAGTGTGCCAGGGGAATAGACATTGGTGGCACAGTGGTTACAAGGTAGCCTGTATAGTACATATACTCACTTGCCAAGGCTCACGATGCACACGATGCTGCTAGCTGTTCTCCATTCTGTCATCTCTCATTCTCAAAATAGAGAAGGGGAGTGGCCAGGGATTTTGCAAGACCTCGTACATTGAACATCGGATCGTAAATACACAAAAACTACTACGATGTGTGTCACATCGTACAGAACAGGTTGTAATCTTATCGTTTTCCCATAAGATGTACGATGCAGATCTATGACGGCGGGGACACGCATCGTCATCATAAATGGCCAAAATATACACACGATGTGCACGATTGATCACTACAATCGATCTAAATCATCCACATCGTGTAAAAAAATCGCACCGTGTATGTGCCGCTTAAGTGCTGAAGCGTGTAGTGCATAAATATTGCAACACTACAAGAAGTATCTTGCTGGCTCCTATATAGTATATCTTGCATGTTTTCCATATTACTTGCTTACCAGATACAGATGTGTCCTCATACAATTAGCTTCAATACACCATGCAGCATGACTTGCCTGGCATGAGTGAGCCGCCAGGTCCCATGAGACTCTGCTAGCTCGGCGATTCTTTTTTTGCCGAAAAATTAGTCTAAGTTGCAATGTGATGTGACTAGGATGCACCAGCAAACTGTGCTGATTAATTTAATATACCGTATATACTCGAGTATAAGCCGAGTTTTTCAGCATATTTTTTGTGCTGAAAAAGTACCCCCTCGGCTTATACTCGAGTGAAGTGTAGCGCTGACCGGACGGAGTTCGGTCAGCGCTACACAGCACAAACACACAGCCGCCGGAGCCGGCAGCTGTGTGTTTGGGAGCCGGCAGCTGTGTGTTTGTTGTAATCAGCAGCCGCTGAGAGTCTGTCAGACTCTCAGCGGCTGCTGCTGCTCCCATTGCGGGAGCCATCTTGCGGCTCCCGCAGTGGGTAATGGGAGAGACATCATGAGTAATGACGTCTCTACCATGCAAAGCGGCCGGAGGAGCTGTTAGAGGCGGGACCAGGAGCGGGAGTTTCAGGTAAGTGATTTTTTTTATTTATTATTATTACGTCTCTCTCTACTGGGGGGGGGGACTACTGAGGGCACTACCAGGGGGCGAATACTACAGGGGGCACTACCAGGGGGCGATTACTACAGGGGGCACTAAAGGGGGGATTACCAATGGGGGAACTACCAGGGGAGGATTACTACAGGGGTCACTACTAGGGGAGGATTACCACAGGGGGCACTACCAGGGGGGGATTACTACACGGGGCACTGAAAGGGGGGATTACCACTGGGGGTACTACCAGGGGGGGATTACTACAGGGGGCACTAAAAGGGTGGGTTACCACTGGGGGCACTACCAGGGGGGATTACTACTGGAGGCACTGAAAGGGGGGATTACCACTGGGGGCACTACCAGGAGGGATTACTACTGGGGGCACAACCAGGGGGAATTACTACTGGGGGCACTACCAGCTGCTGCCATTTCCCACCCTAGGCTTATACTCGAGTCAATAAGTTTTCCCAGTTTTTTGTGGTAAAAGTAGGTACCTCGGCTTATATTCGGGTCGACTTATACTCGAGTATATACGGTATGACACTTGTACACTATATCTGTGTGCACCTGAGTCTGGATATAAAGCACAACAGCACTTGGAATGAAAAATGCATTGCGAGAGCATGGTGCAAGTGCAGATTGAGGCCCCTGCAATCCACAATCTGCCCTTGCGTCATGCTTTTGGTCACCCTCTCCAAACCGCATCGTCTGCACCCTATACCCTGTAGCAGGTATTGGCCAACCAAAAACTGCCTGATACTGAGGAAATTTTCATTATGAAAAATTACCAAATTGTGGTGCCTCCTCAACCTTGGACAACATGGTACAATAAAACACCTCTAAAGAGGAGGATGTTGAGGGGTAGGATGCTTCAGGCATACTGTAGGTGTGAGTGGGTTGGGATGGGGTTTGCCCCATTCTTCCAGTGTCCTGGTAGGTTGGTGGGGGAAATAAAGGCGATGCCATATACCCATGGGCCGTATTGGATGCGGAGGTGAGTACCGGCTCCTTGATCACCCTGGAAGTATTTTCTAGTTGCTTCCTTTTCCCCTGCATAATGATGTCATAGATCAGTTTTTCAGCATGGAGTTACTGATCCTCATCCATGACGCGAAGATTGCTGGCCACATGTGATCCAAGGCTGTCAAATTGATCTGGTGGATTAGCTAGGGCCTGCTTAACCTGCAGCAATAGGGGATGAGAGGCTGGCAGGTTACGGCGTGCCATTCTTTTGGTACGGCGTGGTGGCTCCGCCACTTCTGGCACGCTTTCAGCAGACTGGGTTAATAAGTGTGGGCTTGCACTTGGGTCAAACTCCGATGTAGCAGACTAGGAGAAGAGATAGGAAAATGTTATTTTAATGTGTTTCATAAAATGTATTTGCATTTTTGTTTGTGTTTTAGTTTCCATCATCGATGGAGGACTGGAAGACCATTGGGGAAGAATTTGAAAGTCGATGGAATTTCCCAAATTGCGCAGGAGCCATTGATGGGAAACATATACGCATTACCCCCCCTCCCCACAGTGGCTCCTTTTACTTAAATTATAAGGGATTTAACAGTATCGTGCTGATGGCGGTGTTAAAAGCCAACTACCAATTTATTTACGTTGATGTGGGGAAAAATGGTCGTGCTTCCGATGGTGGTTCCTTCAAGAAAACTGAATTTTATGACCGACTCACCACCAACCGTCTAAAATTGCCTACAACAGCGGATACGAAGCATGGCCTGAACTATGTGTTTGTGGCAGACGAGGCATTTGCTCTACATGAGCATTTAATGAAGCCGTATGGACAAAGGGGACTGACCAAAGAGAAACACAATTTCAACTATCACCTATCCAGGGCCCTGCGCATAGTTGAAAATGGTTTTGGAATTATGTGTTGTCGATTCCGGATATTTCATACAGCTATAAACCTTTGTGTGGACAAAATTGATTCTGTGGTCATGGCCTGTTGTGTCCTACCCAATTTTTAACGGAAAAAAACCCTAAAGAACTTGGACCAACCGGTATGAACTTGGATGACCAGGAACAACCACACGAGGTTGGCCAAATGCCCTCTGTCGCAACACCCACAGTGAGGGAGACACTACCAAGTGCATGGGCAAAATGGGTCAGGGAGCAATACCTGGCCTACTTTAATGGAGTGTGGGCTGTACCATGTCAGGAGGACAGCATATGATAAATGACAATATTAAATAAACTTATCAGATCCAGAGAGGATGGTGGTTCACTCCCTGGATTCTCAGAAGACTCCTCCTCGGGAACCATGTCCACTAAAAGACTTCTGGATTCACGCTGGGGCTCCACTTCATGGAGGAACTCCAGAAATTTATAGTACCATAACGTTCTAGTATAGATATCATCTACCCCCGCCCCAGAATCCCGGGAGTCACATTCTTTGTTCCTCTCCCTCACGTAAACGGTCCGCAAGTTCTGAATCCTCAGTTTAATCCATTTGGGGGTTGCCTCGTCATGATACCTGATGCTGAAGGTCACCATCTTGTCAATAGCAGCATCCTTTTTCAGCTTGTTGCTCTAATCCTTTGACTTAATTTTCCATAGGCACTCATGGGCCCTGTACAACTCCAGGAAGCCAGTGATGAACTGCCATTCTCTAATGCTTGTAATTTCTGGTGAAATAAAAAACATAAACTGCGTAATGATATAGCATTTCACATTCAAAACTGTAAAAAAAAATCTGCTTTAACACAGTTTGTTTGAAAATGTTTATGACAGTTTCAGTTCTAAAGTTTATAAAGTTGAATAGTTTTAATAATAAATATAAAATTCCAAAAAATATAATGCTCCTTAATATCTAAACAAGGGTGTGCCAGGGTACAATAAAACATTGGTGGCACAGTGGTAAAAACAAGGGTGTGCCAGGGTACAATAAAACATTGGTGGCACAGTGGCAAAAACAAGGGTGTGCCAGTGTACAATAAAACATTGGTTTCACAGTGGCAAAAACAAGGGTGTGCCAGGGTACAATAAAACATTGGTGGCACAGTTGCAAAAACAAGCGTGTGCCAGGGTACAATAAAACATTGGTGGCACAATGGCAAAAACAAGCGTGTGCCATGGTACAATAAAACATTGGTTGCACAGTGGCAAAAACAAGGGTGTGCCAGGGTGCAATAAAACATTGGTGGCACAGTGGCAAAAACAAGGGTGTGCCAGGGTACAGTAAAACATTGGTTCCACAGTGGCAAAAACAAGGGTGTGCCAGGGTACAATAAAACATTGGTGGCACAGTTGCAAAAACAAGCGTGTGCCAGGGTACAATAAAACATTGGTGGCACAGTGGCAAAAACAAGCGTGTGCCATGGTACAATAAAACATTGGTTGCACAGTGGCAAAAACAAGGGTGTGCCAGGGTAGAATAAAACATTGGTTGCACAGTGGCAAAAACAAGGGTGTGCCAGGGTACAATAAAACATTGGTTGCACAGTGGCAAAAACAAGGGTGTGCCAGGGTACAATAAAACATTGGTGGCACAGTGGCAAAAACAAGGGTGTGCCAGGGTACAATAAAACATTGGTTGCACAGTGGCAAAAACAAGGGTGTGCCAGGATACGATAAAACATTGGAGGAACAGTGGCAAAAACAAGGGTGTGCCAGGGTACAATAAAACATTGGTTGCACAGTCGCAAAAACAAGGGTGTGCCAGGGTACAATAAAACATTGGTGGCACAGTTGCAAAAACAAGTGTGTGCCAGGGTACAATAAAACATTGGTGGCACAGTGGCAAAAACAAGCGTGTGCCATAGTACAATAAAACATTGGTTGCACAGTGGCAATAACAAGGGTGTGCCAGGGTACAATAAAACATTGGTTGCACAGTGGCAAAAACAAGGGTGTGCCAGGGTACAATAAAACATTGGTTGCACAGTGGCAAAAACAAGGGTGTGCCAGGGTACAATAAAACATTGGTTGCACAGTGGCAAAAACAAGGGTGTGCCAGGGTACAATAAAACATTGGTGGCACAGTGGCAAAAACAAGGGTGTGCCAGGGTTAAATATCACATTGGTGGCACAGTGGTATAAGCAATAGTGTGCCAGGGGAATAGACATTGGTGGCACAGTGGTTACAAGGTAGCCTGTATAGTACATATACTCAGTTGCCAAGGCTCACGATGCACACGATGCTGCTAGCTGTTCTCCATTCTGTCGTCTCTCAATCTCAAAATGGAGAAGTGGAGTGGCCAGGGATTTTGCAAGACCTCGTACATTGAACATCGGATCGTAAATACACAAAAACTACTACGATGTGTGTCACATCGTACAGAACAGGTTGTAATCTTATCGTTTTCCCATAAGATGTACGATGCAGATCTATGACGGCGGGGACACGCATCGTCATCATAAATGGCCAAAATATACACACGATGTGCACGATTGATCGCTACAATCGATCTAAATCATCCACATCGTGTAAAAAAATCGCACAGTGTATGTGCCGCTTAAGTGCTGAAGCGTGTAGTGCATAAATATTGCAACACTACAAGAAGTATCTTGCTGGCTCCTATATAGTATATCTTGCATGTTTTCCATATTACTTGCTTACCAGATACAGATGTGTCCTCATACAATTAGCTTCAATACACCATGCAGCATGACTTGCCTGGCATGAGTGAGCCGCCAGGTCCCATGAGACTCTGCTAGCTCGGCGATTCTTTTTTTGCCGAAAAATTAGTCTAAGTTGCAATGTGATGTGACTAGGATGCACCAGCAGACTGTGCTGATTAATTTAATATACCGTATATACTCGAGTATAAGCCGAGTTTTTCAGAACATTTTTTGTGCTGAAAAAGTACCCCCTCGGCTTATACTCGAGTGAAGTGTAGCGCTGACCGGACGGAGTTCGGTCAGCGCTACACAGCACAAACACACAGCCGCCGGAGCCGGCAGCTGTGTGTTTGTTGTAATCAGCAGCCGCTGAGAGTCTGTCAGACTCTCAGCGGCTGCTGCTGCTCCCACTGCGGGAGCCATCTTGCGGCTCCCGCAGTGGGTAATGGAAGAGACATCATGAGTAATGACGTTATTATTATTACGTCTCTCTCTACTGGGGGGGGGGACTACTGGGGACGATTACTACAGGGGGCATTACCAGGGGGGATTACTACAGGGGGCACTGAAAGGGGGGATTACCACTGGGGGTACCACCAGGGGGGGATTACTACAGGGGGCACTAAAAGGGTGGGTTACCACTGGGGGCACTACCAAGGGGGATTACTACTGGAGGCACTGAAAGGGGGGATTACCACTGGGGGCACTACCAGGAGGGATTACTACTGGGGGCACAACCAGGGGGAATTACTACTGGGGGCACTACCAGCTGCTGCCATTTCCCACCCTAGGCTTATACTCGAGTCAATAAGTTTTCCCAGTTTTTTGTGGTAAAAGTAGGTACCTCGGCTTATATTCGGGTTGACTTATACTCGAGTATATACGGTATGACACTTGTACACTATATCTGTGTGCACCTGAGTCTGGATATAAAGCACAACAGCACTTGGAATGAAAAATGCAGGGACTCATTTGCACTCAGAGATAATATTGTCACATATCAAATTAATCAGCACAGTCTGCTGTATCCTAGTCACATCGCATTGCGACTTAGATGCGTTTTGAGCAAAAAAAGACTCCCCGCGCTAACAGAGTCTCATGGGACCTGGCGCTCCGAGAGGGGCTCTTTAGCACGACTGTAGCAAAGATGTGTAAGGACACATCTGTATGCACCATAAATAATAGTAGGGAAAAAGAAGATGTGAGGGGGTCCCAGAGTGAACCTGTGTTTCCAACCACCATCGGCAACAGAAATCATGGGCCTACAGCTCCCACAGTCTCTCTCCAGCCCCAACAGTGTCCCTTCAGCCCCCACAGTGTCCCTTCAGCCACCAGTGTCCTTCCAGCCCCAAACCAGTGTCTCTCAGTGCCCCTGCACTTACCTTCTTGTATGTGTTCTGCTCTCATGTCTTTCAGTGGTGCAGCACTGTATAATGTCATGACGTCAAGTGCACTGCACCGCAATAAACGAAAAACTTTAATGTACCGCTACTGCCGGTGCAATACAGCTGTAGCTGCTCCCCGGATGGATCCTGGACATGCTTGCACCCTGCTGATCACTGTAGTGGCGCAGGCAGAGGCTAGAGCTAGGTTTATCTGTAAACCCTGAGTGGGTGGCAACCAGATGTGGGCGTTATGCAGGCGTGTCAGCGACTGCATCTAAAGGCTCAGTTGCACTATGTTCAGATGGACATTCTGCTACTGCCATGAGGCAGGTGCAATGTCCGATAGTGAGTCTTTGTACGCACATCAGCGGATTTGTGTCACAGCAGGTGGGCGTCTCAAAAGGAAGCCCATCAGCTGTGGCATTCGAATAAAGATGCAATAGTGGCTGAGATAAAATATGCAGCTGCTACTGTAATAGTGTCCACCACAGAGCTGTAGCAGGTGCAAGCGTGAGATCAGGAGACCCATTCAATTGAGGAAACACCAGAGCCAAGGTAATTCATCATGTTGAAAATTCATGTTTTAGTGGAATTATTTTGTACTGTTATACTGAGAAATGCTCTGAGCTTTCTTCAGAAGTTCATCTTAGGACAAGGGTAGATATTTCACTTGAGGGATTTCCAGGATGTCCTACCAGTTCACGAATATGCCAAGAGCTAATGCAAGCTTTCATGGTCTATTTGATTTTTAAAAACAGGCCATTGCCTAGACTAAGTCTCACTATTCTTTTCTGTAGGCAAGCCATGTCGCAATTAAAAAAGTTCTAAACAATTTAAATGTAAGCCATTATAATATATTTTAAACAATATTTAAATGAAATACTAGACTGCTTAGTATATATTGTCTATTTGCTAGTCTGAATACATATTTTCATACCCAGGGAGCTGGATCAAGCGCTACATGGCATGATACTGTTTGTCTGTGTGAGTAAGTCACCAGATGGGACACAGATGTTTTTCACATGTGCAATACTTGTTTCCTATATTTGATGAATTTAAGTACCAGGAATTATAATGCAAAATACAAAAGATATACGAGGTGGTTTTACAGTTTTTGTACATGTAAGAAAAGGGTGGAGATATCTTGCAGTTATTTTATTTCACATGGCAAATACTGCATGTAATAGGGAAACTAACCTACAGTATGCACTATTCTTATATAATTACTCTATGGCCCATTTAACCTTCAAAGCAGAGAAGGTCTATAGATAAATATTTAGGTAATGCCAGGCTCCAAATGATTGGCATTTATTCATGGCAACTACGTTAAAGCCTATAATTTTCCAAAAATGTCAGAGTTCCCTCCTTTATTTAACACACAAGCCTGCCAACAATAATGTCTTCCACTTCAAACTTGCCTCTGTGCAAGACTAATGACTCCTAGGAATGTTTTTCCGACTAACTACTACAATTTTAGATAATTAAATGTATTATAAAATAAAAAGAGTTTGCTCAGTTGACGTTCAACATGTGTTTTTTAATGACTGTGAACTTTAAATTACAAAATTCACAGTTTAGTTTTTGCATTTGGCTGTTACTACAAAATGTTACTGTACGTCTTACATAATATTCATTACTAAAATACAGGATGCACGTTACCATACAATTTGAATAATATTCAAATGGTGAATTTTTTATTTCCTTGAAACAACAAAATTGTATAGGTAGGAAGGTGGGACTACACGAAAGGTATTTTTAACAGATGCCTTTATTGAAAGTTGGTTTATTTGAAGAAGATGTTGGTCTGTAAGAATCAGCAACTGTATACTCTATTTTGTTAATATGCATATTTCAACATTATTCAAGTACACTGTCAGCTTCAAAACCAAACATATACATACATCTTTGCATCAAAGAACAAATAGTGCAAAACAGATTCAGGGGTATACAATTATTTTCTCATTCAACAATAAGGCACTTTAGTAAATCACAGTAGCAATCACTTTTCAGACATTAGAAAATGTATATAAAAGAGCTCAACAATACTTAATAAGTGAAGCAAATAACCTCAGTTAAATATTTCCTACAAACATCACAACACATTAAATGATTACAGTATACCTTATAGTATAAGTGCATTTATAACTAACTTTGCATACCTCAAAGAAACGTTTATCAAGAAGCTGAATGTTCCCAGAAATTGAGTGCAGTAGTAATATGATGTCTCTTGAATCTTCACTGATCAGCACACAAAAACAAAGGAAGTTGATCCATTAACAAGCGTTTATAATGAAAGTCAAATGCACTTTCCAGACACTATGGATTCCAATATATATATATTAGGGGTGAGCGGGTTCGGATTTCTGAAATCCGAACCCCCCCGAGCCCCCCCGATCCGAGTCCGATCCGAGTCAGGCTCGACTTTTCCCGCCTGACTCGGATCTGAAATCGAGGCAAAACGTCATCATCCCGCCTTCCGAGTCTCGCGGGTTTTGGATCCTATATAAGGTACCCGCGTCGGCGCCATTTTCTCACTCGGCTGTGGACAGTGAAGAGGGAGGGTGGGAGTTAGGGCTGTGTAGTGTAGTGTAGTGTAGTGCTGCTGTTGTCCACTACTTCAAAGTCCATAGGGGCTGGCTGTGTTGTGCTGTGCTGCTGTTGTTAATAGGGGCTGTGTCCACTACTTCAAAGTCCATAGGGGCTGGCTGGACTGTGTTGTGCAGTCAGTTCTCCATAGGGGCTGTGTCCACTCCAAAGTCCTGTGCAGTGTCCCAGTCCTAAAGGAGTGCTGTAGTGTTGTCCAGGGGGTGCTCTGTCCATCAGGGGTGCTCCCCCCAAGTGCTAAAAAAATAATATATTTTCTGTGTTTGTGAATTGTGTGCGCAGTAGCCGCACGTGCATCAACAAAGTAGTGCCAAGCGTGCGCCTGTGTCATAAGTAAAGGGCCGGCTGGCTTGACCGTTAAAGGGTGCTGTAACCCCCGAAAGTACACTCCAGTCCAAACCAAAAAAATAAATTTTTTCCTGTGTTTGTGAATTGTGTGCGCAGTAGCCGCACGTGCATCAACAAAGTAGTGCCAAGCGTGCGCCTGTGTCATAAGTAAAGGGCCGGCTGGCTTGACCGTTAAGGGTGCTGTAACCCCCGAAAGTACACTCCAGTCCAAACCAAAAAAAAATTTATTTTCTGTGTTTGTGAATTGTGTGCGCAGTAGCCGCACGTGCATCAACAAAGTAGTGCCAAGCGTGCGCCTGTGTCATAAGTAAAGGGCCGGCTGGCTTGACCGTTAAGGGTGCTGTAACCCCCGAAAGTACACTCCAGTCCAAACCAAAAAAAAAATTATTTTCTGTGTTTGTGAATTGTGTGCGCAGTAGCCGCACGTGCATCAACAAAGTAGTGCCAAGCGTGCGCCTGTGTCATAAGTAAAGGGCCGGCTGGCTTGACCGTTAAGGGTGCTGTAACCCCCGAAAGTACACTCCAGTCCAAACCAAAAAAAAAATTATTTTCTGTGTTTGTGAATTGTGTGCGCAGTAGCCGCACGTGCATCAACAAAGTAGTGCCAAGCGTGCGCCTGTGTCATAAGTAAAGGGCCGGCTGGCTTGACCGTTAAGGGTGCTGTAACCCCCGAAAGTACACTCCAGTCCAAACCAAAAAAAAAATTATTTTCTGTGTTTGTGAATTGTGTGCGCAGTAGCCGCACGTGCATCAACAAAGTAGTGCCAAGCGTGCGCCTGTGTCATAAGTAAAGGGCCGGCTGGCTTGACCGTTAAGGGTGCTGTAACCCCCGAAAGTACACTCCAGTCCAAACCTAAAAAAAAATTATTTTCTGTGTTTGTGAATTGTGTGCGCAGTAGCCGCACGTGCATCAACAAAGTAGTGCCAAGCGTGCGCCTGTGTCATAAGTAAAGGGCCGGCTGGCTTGACCGTTAAAGGGTGCTGTAACCCCCGAAAGTACACTCCAGTCCAAACCAAAAAAAAATTATTTTCTGTGTTTGTGAATTGTGTGCGCAGTAGCCGCACGTGCATCAACAAAGTAGTGCCAAGCGTGCGCCTGTGTCATAAGTAAAGGGCCGGCTGGCTTGACCGTTAAGGGTGCTGTAACCCCCGAAAGTACACTCCAGTCCAAACCTAAAAAGAAAATATTTTCTGTGTTTGTGAATTGTGTGCGCAGTAGCCGCACGTGCATCAACAAAGTAGTGCCAAGCGTGCGCCTGTGTCATAAGTAAAGGGCCGGCTGGCTTGACCGTTAAGGGTGCTGTAACCCCCGAAAGTACACTCCAGTCCAAACCCAAAAAAAAAATTATTTTCTGTGTTTGTGAATTGTGTGCACTGTGGCTGCACGTGCATCAACAAAGGAGCAGCGCCAAGCGTGCGCCTGTGTCCCATAAGTAAAGAGCCGGCTGGCTCATTTCTTAAAGGGTGGTGTAACCCACAAAGTGCACTACTCTCCAGCAAAAATAAAATAATATTTTCTGTGTTTGTGTGCGCTTTAGCCGCACGTATATATATCAATATAACATAAATGGAGGACCAAACTTTCTCCGATAAAAATAAAATAGGGAAAGATCAACAACCTCTTCCTCCTAGTGCTGTTGCTGCTGCTGGGAGTTGTTCATCATCCCAGAGAGGAAGTAGGAACATCACTACTTTTACTAAACAATTGACCCTCCAACAGTCCCTAGCGATGAGGATGAAGTACGACAGCAGTCATCCTGAAGCAAAACGTATAACTGAGGCCTTGACTGCTATGTTGGTGTTAGACGTGCGTCCGGTATCCGACATTAGTGCAGTGGGATTTAGACAATTGATGGAGGTAGTGTGTCCTCGGTTCCAAATCCCGTCTAGATTCCACCTGCATCCTCAAAGCAGCAGCGACAAGCGTGCGTCTGTCTGTTAAAGGGTGATGACACCCTCAAAGTGTTCTACACAAACAATTAAAATATTGTTCTTTTTTTTTCTGTCTTTGTGAATTGTGTGGGCTGTAGCCGCACCTGCATCCTTAAAGCAGCAGCGACAAGCGTGCGTCTGTCTGTTAAAGGGTGGTGACACCTCAAAGTGCTCTACACAAACAATTAAAATATTCTTCTTCTTTTTTCTGTCTTTGTGAATTGTGTGGGCTGTAGCCGCACTTGCATCCCCAAAGCAGCAGCGACAAGCGTGCGTCTGTCTGTTAAAGGGTGGTGTAACCCTCAAAGTGTGCTCCACAAACAATAAAAATATTCTTTTTTTTTTTCTGTCTTTGTGAATTGTGTGGGCTGTAGCCGCACTTGAATCCTCAAAGCAGCAGCGACAAGCGTGCGTCTGTCTGTTAAAGGATTACATCGGTGACAGCATCCAAGTAGGCATGTCAGACAGTCCGTACCTGTACTGGCAGGAAAAAGAAGCAATTTGGAGGTCCCTGTACAAACTGGCTCTATTTTACCTGAGTTGCCCCCCCTCCAGTGTGTACTCCGAAAGAGTGTTTAGTGCAGCCGGGAACCTTGTCAGCGAAAGGCGTAGGAGGTTGCTTCCACATAATGTGGAGAAGATGATGTTCATAAAATGAATTATCAACTCTTCCAGGGAGACCAGCCTCCAGAACGTACAGAGGGACCTGTGGTTCCAGCAGGGATGAATTAATACTCTGTGAGGATGAGGATGTACACACTGAAGAGGGTGAGGAATCGGTGGATGAGGAGGATGAGGATGACATCTTGCCTCCGTAGAGCCAGTTTGTGCAGGGACACATTAATTGCCAGCTTGTTTTGTGGGGGCCCAAACGAACCAATCATTTCAGCCACAGTTGTGTGGCAGACCCTGGCGCTGAAATGATTGATTTGTTAAAGTGTGCATGTCCTGTTTATACAACATAAGGGTGGGTGGGAGGGCCCAAGGACAATTCCATCTTGCACTTCTTTTTTTTCTTTGCATTATGTACAGTTTGGGGCCTAGTTTTTCTAACTGCCATCCTGTCTGCCACTGCAGTGTCACTCCTAGATGGGTCACGTGTTTGTGCCGCCCACTCGTGTCGCTTAGCATAGTCATCCAGCTACCTCGGTGCAACCTTTTGGACATGAAAACACTATTGTGAGGTGTGAGGTGTTCAGAATAGACTGGAAATGAGTGGAAATTAAGGTTATTGAGGTTAATAATAGCATAGGAGCAGAGAAACCAACAAATTCTGTGATTTTAGCTGTTTTTATGCTTTTTAAAAAAAAAATACAGATCCAAAACACAAAACCCAGAACCCAAAACACGGAAGGGTGGTTTTGGCAAAACCAATCCAGATCCAAAACACGAAGAAAGATCCAGATCCAAAACCAAAACACAAAACACGAAAAGTGGCCGGTGCACACCCCTAATATATATATATATATATATATATATATATTGTGATAGGATCACTGGTAAAGTGGTCTGTGAAAGGGACATTTATCCCAGATTCCTGTCTTATGTGTTTTATAGTCCTTGGCATCAGCCAGGCATAAGTCAAAATAGGCCTTTTGTGGCTCCCCAGACAGAAAAGGTGCCACCAGACTTGCCCACTGCTCCCTGGGCCAACTCTCCCTTTCGGCCATTCTTTCAAATGCGGTGAGGTAGGCCTCCACATCATCGCCCGAAGTTATCTTTTGGAGGAAGTGACTGGCTCGTATGGAGTGAGTGGTGGTGGGAGGACCAGTAGTAACATCTCTGGGCTGAGCGACCAGGTGCTGTACCACCTCTTTTATGGCCCGGCTGTTTTCCGCTAAGGCCTTGCTGTTTTCCGCTATTGCCTGGCGGGTTTCCTCGACGGCGACCTGTTGTTGCCTCTGGGCTGTCTCCAAGGCCAACAGTTGCACCCTGGTGGATTCCTGCTGAGCCCAGGTAGCTTCCTGCTGAAGTTTGTTTGTCTCCTGCTGAGCTGCTGTAGCTTGGAGCAAGGCTTTAATAATGTCCTCCATTTTGTCCTGGGGTGTAGGTTGGAAGCTGAACCTTGCCTCTCTGAGCATTGGCTGACGCCTCCTCTATGGGACTCCAAGGACACAGTTTTATTTCCACACTCACCAATTGGGTGTCTGTTCCTTTAATTTTTAAACGGAAAGTTTTCCTCTCGCTGCAACTTCAGTGTGTGTGGGTGCCCGCATTCTCCACCATATTGTGACACAGTCCGGTTAGGGGGTCCCTCTCCTGGATAGAGGACTCCTTCCTTACACACACAGAAGCTGGGAAACAGTACGCCAGACTGGATTCGAGTACAAGCTGGTCGGCGCCAGTCTTTATTGTACAATGTCAGAAATAATCATAAAGAAAACAAACATAAATCCTAGCCCTGTCGGGGCACTAACTTCACAAGTGACTTCCCTCACTACAAGAACCTGGCAGGGCCTAATGCCCTCGCCAGCAACAAAAGCACAGCACAGCACTTACAAATGGGTTTTCAAGTGTCTCTGAGCAAACTCCCTGCCTGCTCTCCCAGGTGAGACACTCAGCCCTAAACACACTAGGCTTATATTGGCCACTCTCAGGTGGAAACCTTAACAAGCCTGTTACCAGGTTGCAAGGCCCAAAACCTGGAGTGGCCGTGGGTGGAGCCCTCCCTCTCCTCTCACCCACAACCCCCAGGTCCCAAACCGGCTTTTCAAAAAGCCGAAACTCAAGCCTGCTACACTGCAGACTTTCTCCTGGGGATTTAAAACACATAAGACAGGAATCTGGGATAAATGTCCCTGTCACAGACCACTTTACCAGTGATCCTATCACAATATATATATATATATATATATATATATGTAAATAAATATATATATATATATATATATAGATTATTCTTGTATTTGGTCAGTCACTACTGTAGTATTACGAATAGCAGTAGATACCTTGCTGTAATATTTAATCAGAATAACTACTGCAGTAATGGAATACTAGCCTTTAATACTGTTTAAGGTTGCTTGGGTATGCAATCGGGAAACCGGCTGACGTGATCCCGACAGCCGGCTTCCCGACTACTTTATCCCGGCGTGGGTTAAATGCCAGGCGTCTATATCTAGACACCTGTCATTTTCCCGATGTTGGGAGACAGGTGCCGTGAGCAAACAGCCGCAGGGGGGGAGGGTTAGGTTTAGGGCACCTGGGGGGGACTTAGGGTTAGGCACCCCCACAGGAGGGTTAGGCTAGGGGGAGGGAGGGTTAGACACCTCCCCGGGGGACTTAGGTTTAGGCAGCGGGGAAAGGGGGGGGTTTAGGGTTAGGCACTTACAGGGAGGATTAGGGTTAGGCACTTGGGGGGAGGTTAGGGTTAGGCACCCCTAAGGAGGGTTAGGGTTAGGGGGGTTAGGTTAGTTATTACTTACCTAAGGCCGATCGGCATTTCCAGCACTGTATTTAATACCGATTCCGTTGCTTGGTAATTATCAGGCTGTAATGTAAGGTCACTGCTGCTTCTCCCAGCCCAGTGTTTTACAACTATGGGGGGATGTCCCTTGGCAACAAGGGTGATCACAAGCAGAGGGGTGATTGTCTTACCCGAGTCCAAAGACAGTCGCTGTATGGCTCCTGTTTGCAGCTTCACGGGACGGGCGGATGCCGGTCTTCCCAGCAGTTGCCTGGACCACCGCTATCCAGCGGGTCTCAGGGCTGCTTCGGCCACTTCTACACAGTGGCATAAGTTCATCCCAGACTCTCGGAGGCAAGTTCTATTTTGGTGCCCCCCCCTCCCGTCACAGCTGCTGACATTGTAATGTAGCAATTCACATCACATGCAGACAGGCTATAGATAGACGAAGTCAGCAGCTGACGGTCTGACATGGAGCTCTCCACTAGTGAATGATGGCTTCTCTGGTGCCGGGAAGGGGTGCCATGTATTGGGTGGCCGTGACGGTACACTCCGGGTACATAGTTACAGCCCTAAGTGGGGGAAAAATGTTGTGGACAATGGAGGAGGTGCCCCTTCAGAGCTGGAGCCCAGTGGCAGGCACCTCCATTGTCTGCCATAGTTCTGCCCCTGCTTCCGCAGGTCTCCCGCCACACGGATATTGCTGCTGTGCTGATGTTCCGGGTGCAAGCGGCTGACGCTCTGTCTCCCGAGTCCTTGGTTCGGCTGAATACATGTCACTCACTGCTGATGCGGAAAGTACAGGCTTCACGCTGAGCTGCTGCCGTGGCTGCACACACCAGCCAATGCTTCACACAAAGTCTCCTTCCCAGAACTCCTCACTTAAACACTCCATGCTGGATCTGCACACATCCCAGCCTATGCAGCAGCTGTATATATTGCTTCTGCAGATCCAGGGTAACATTCTAAATCTGGGCTTCCTGCCCCTAGGGCACCCAATCAGCTGCAGGCAACATTCAAGGCAACTGGCAACATTGTATTGCCTGGAAGTCACGTTAACCCTTGGTATTCCTGAGAGAGTAAAAAAAGGCTGTGTTATCCCTTTTTTAGTCTTGGGGTATGCACTAGAGACAGGAGGTAACATTAGTCCTTCCCAGGCTTGGGGATATTCCTGGGGGGTTACACACGCATACACAGGGAGAACATACAAGTGTCACACATGTAGTACCCTGGTCCTAATTGAACCCAAATCCCTGTGAGGCAGCAATGGTAACCATTTTGTCACTGTGCTGTTGGGGATATCAGTCTCTGTTTTTTCTTAGGGCTCTTGTATGCCTACATGTACTATATAAATCCAACTTTGAGGCCAAGCTTAGGTATCATATTGGTCTGTTAGAGAGAAAATAATTAACCCTCCCCACCTTTTATATTATTAAGTAATAATTTGCAATTGAAATCCTTGAAAATTGGATGAACCCACTATAAGGTTTGGGCTGCTAGCGCTTTATTCATTTCTACATGCCCTGTTTACTTCGACCCGTAGTGGTGACTGCCTTCTCTCCTATCCCTTCTCTCCCCCCTTCCCTTCCCCCAGCCTCCCTCTCTATGTTGTTTTATTGGTGTACATTGTACAATATGCAAACAAAAAAGTAAAAAAAACAAAGTGGGTTTGACAAGTCTTTATCATATCTTTACATCGCAACTTGTAACAGTTGGTTGCTTTTCTTTCTGTACTTTGACAATGTTTAATTTGTTAGTATGGGGTTGTCTTAAGGTGCGTACACACTGGGCAATTTAAGTGACCGACTGAACGATAACGATATTGTCTACCTTTTCCGCACATCCCTGATCAAAACACACCAAATTTCCAGCACTATATCATGCTGCACCGTTATATAATGCCCACATGAACTGTCAGGTTCATATATGCATGTGTAAATCTGGCTCTGATACTAGCTAGTGCCTCCTCAGCCATTTACCTCACTGCATATCACTGCCTGCTGCAAAGAGTGCATCATTAAGAGCAGGACGCTTCCGGTTACTCCACTGTACCCAGTTAGAGCATTGCTTTCTTACATAGAGGGCCAGCGCTACCATTATTATTATTTTTAGAGATGAGCGGGTCCAGTTCTCAGAGAAATGAACCCACCTTAGCTTCGCAATCCGAGCTCGGATCCGAGTCCGGCTCGGGTTTTCCTGCCTGACTTGGATCCAAAAACGAGGCAAAACGTCATCTTCCCGCTGTCAGATTCTGACAGTTTTGGACTCTATAAAGGTCCTGGTGATCGGCACCATTTTCACTCTGGCTGTAGAGAGTGTGCAGAACAGACGTGCTCTGTCTGTGCTGCTGTTGTACAAGGGTTCAGTGTTGTTGGGCTGGGGGCATACATGCCGACTTTTAATCTGCCCTCCCCGGGAGAAGCCTGGGGAGAGGCAGCAGTTGGGCAGTGATGGGGATGGATTATTCACATCATTAGGCCCCACCCCTCATGACAAAACTGTGAATCGTGCATATTTTAATAGGGGGCAGGGCCAATTGACGCAATACCAGAATTGCACCATTAAGCCACGCCCCCTAATGACGGACCGCAGATTTCAGGTAAGTTTCTACCCATTCTGCCAACTTCACTAGGAAGTGGGCGGGATGTAGGAGAAGTGCCTACACTGCTGGGAGTGCAGGGGGTTACCCGAAAAAACGTGAGCCTCCCACGACTTTCGGGAGTGTAGGCATGTACAGTATGGCTGGGGGTCTGTGCTGCTGTTGTTCAAGGATGCAGTGTTGTTGGGCTTGGGCTGCAGTACATAAAGAGGGGCTGCAGTACATAAAGGGGTGCTGTGTCATCCAGGGGTGCTCTGTTAATCCAGAGGTGCTCTTCCCCAGTGTTAAAAATACAAAAGTGAAATAAAATTATCATTCTACAAAAATATAAGAAAGGTCTGTTTTGATTATTTTTTTGTGTGAGTGCTTCTGTAGATAGCAGCTACGCTATTATTGTTTGGTGAAACTGTCGGCCAGACCGCAGTTTATCATCCACATATTTGTGACCCTGTAGTTGGTCTATCCGCACTCCGCAGGGGTGCTTTGTTGTCTATAAAGAGGTGATGGGTTGTTCATCAAGGGGCTGCCGCCTTGTCCAGGGGTGGATTTTGGAATTTTTTGCAACTCTAAGACCGTCACCAATGCCCCCAATGATTTATTTACATACTGTATTGTTTACTGCCACGTGTTTGCTGCCCACTGTTGTCACTTTGCTTAGGCAGCCAGCTAGCTCGGTCCAACCTTTTGGCTTAAACTAGATTAAAAATTTATATTGTGTGCTGTGAAATGGTCAAAATAAAGAGGAACTGACTGGAAATTAATGTCACCGAGGTTAATAATACTGTAGGAACAAAAACAGGCTCAAATTCTGTGACTTTAGCTGATTTTATCATTTAAAAAAAAATATATATACAGATCCAAAACCAAAACCCACAAGGGGCGGTTTTGGCAATACCAAATACAAATCCAAAACATGAAGGAGATACAGATCCAAAACCAAAACACGGGGGTCAGCACACATCTCTAATTATTATTATTATTATTATTATTATTATTATTATTATTATTATTATTATTATTATTATTAATATTAACTTTTATTTATATGGTGACAAAAATGTATGCAGTGCCATAGAGAGTAAATATTTTATACAAAACATTCATATTATCAGGGCATTCAATCTTAAATGCAATAAACAGTAGAAAGCCATAGCATGAATACCAAATTTGAATATCACACTACAGACTGGGTAGGACAGATAACTGGATCATGGTTTAGGTAACTCACTGAAGCTAGCAGTCAATGGTGGGAACACTTCTTAACTATGTGATTCTGTATTCAGTGTATGGGTGAGCAGAAAAAAAATTAGAGTTGCTGAAGGAGGTGACACGGGGGCAGAGCACTGGTGACATGGATTAGGAAAGAGGTAAGAACAAGAAGAAGGAAGGCCCTGCCTACATACTAAGGGAAAGGACAGCTGGAGGGTGAACTGGGAAGATAAATGGTGGAGGGTTAGAGAAAAAGCGATTACTACACCACTAAACTCATATAGATATTTATTGTCTGTATTCTATCATTCATACCCCACAGAGGTCTATGTGCAAATAGCTAATAAGAGCAATTTGTTGCACTTAGTAGACCCAAAGCTCCTCTGAATGATTACATGCAGATAGCTATTGGTTTATCATCATTATTATTGTGGCTCCTCTTGGAGCAAATCATGTGTTGTCAAATAAGTCTTTATTTTTATTTTCCAAACTGATTAACAGAAGATTAACTCTAATTTGGACTAATAATAATAATAACAACAATAATAACAATAACAATAATAATAATAATAATAATAATAATAAGAAGAAGAAGAAGAAGAAGAAGAAGAAGAAGAAGAAGAAGAAGAAGAAGAAGAATAAGCAGATGGCTCTGGAGGGAAGAAGAGCAATTGAAGTTTGTAGTTAATAAAACAGCAGAATATGATGATATCTTTGGGTAAAAGGCTAGAAGATAAACATCCCTACGTGTTTAGGTGTACAATATAGATGGATTCAAATATTTTCAAAGATTTAAATGTAGCACTACTGCTCCCAGCGGGCCGTGAGTGACAGGGTATGCTACAAGAACCAGCATGATCTATGAGGCCCTGACTGCCATGGCCATGCTGGAACTTGTACTGTAGTTCTACCAAAAAATAAATTTTGTGCCGAGCCCCCCTAAGGCACTGTGCTCATCAGACTGGGACTGGTGTAGTCCAGCCTGGGATTGGTTCCCAGATGTTGTGCTTCTCCCTGTTACAGTTGGAAAATAACATTCTTCTGATCCATGCATTAGCTGTAATCAACCCAGACCTTGAGTACTACCAGGGCCGGTGCAAGGTTTCAGAGCACCCCAGGCAAAGGTTCACAATGCCGCCCCTGCTTCCCCCAAACCCTGCGCCCAGCTCACAGACACATAAACATTCACAGATCCCTAATAGTATTCATATGTCCTGAATTAAAGATATGATGCAGAAAGCCTTATATATATATATATATATATATATATATATATACGCACACACTTCCACGATCCGGCACTCAAGTGGTACATAAAAGAACTGGGCCGGATGCCATCCACAGTCAGCCACAATAAGAGTCCCGCTGCAATATATTCATCCACAGGCGGCACTCCGGATCAATAATAACTGCACAATCACTTAGCTTTAAGGTGCAGCGTTTCAGCGCCCTTTATTAGCGCTTTTGTCAAGCCAGAATATACTCCGGTTTGATAAAAGCACTAATAAAAGGCGCTGAAATGTCTTATTATTGATCCGGAGTGCCGCCTGTGGATGAATACATATATATATATATATATATATATATATATATATATATAGATAGATATACACACACATATCATTCTTACATGCTGCATATATATAAAGCATACATGCTGCATATATAATAAATATACAGTATATATATATATATATATATATATATATATATATAAAACATACCATGTTAGGAACAGCGGATGCTGCAAACGGATGATTTGCAAAAATAAAAAAAGTGTATTTCCAAAACATTGCAACACAGCGTTCAAGTATAATACAGTATAATTGTAGGATTGAGCAATATCTCACCTAGAAGAAGGCACACATTTTAAGAGCACTGAGTGTAGTTATATCGAAACCTCTTACAGCAGGGAAGATGCAGAGTAATATATAGCTGTAAGGACCTAAGATATTGTATAGATCCCTTATCTGCACCACATGTCATGTATACTTTGTGTTTGGGAGCTCTTAACCCTTATTCATCTCTATCAGCCTCCAGTAGCAGGGGGAAGGGAGAGCACTGATGTATTTACAAAACAAAATACGAGGGTTGACTTAAAAGTAATTTCTAAATGCTCATAACTCTGAAATAATACGCAATATTTATTTGAAACTTTGTCAGTTTGTAGTTTAATATGTCTGCTAACTATATATGTAGTTTTGTTTAGGTAGTTCAAGAAATACCATGTAATCCAAGATGAAACAAAGAGCCGTCATTGCATTTCTGGAAAAAGAAGGCTGCAGTGCTACAGAAATCCACAAAAGACTGAAAAAAGTGTATGGTGAGGGTACAATGACTATAGCAATGTGAGAAGGTGGATGAAGCATTTTCAATAGGGAGAATCGTCCGTGTGCGACAAACCTCGTGGTGGCAGACCATCAACTGCAGTGACAGCAGAGTACCGACACAAAGTCGATGCCATTATTCAGAAAGACCGTCGTGTGACCATCAGAGATATCAGTGATTAACTTGAAAGTAGCCACCGCACTGTAGAAACACTAATCAATGATTTGGGATATCGTAAAGTGTGTGCTAAATGGGTTCCAAAGCAATTAAACAGGGATCATAAGGCCCAAGTGTGCCATGACCTTTTGACCAACTTTGAAGCCAACCCTGAGACATTTTTGGCGGTCAGAGGCGGTCGGAGGATGCAAGCGGTCGCTCAGAAACTGGGCGGCCACTTGCATCCTGACCGCCCACCTCTGTTGCGGTCATTAGGCTGTGGGTTAACACCCCCAGCTCTAACAACCGCTCCAGTGATGGTCGTGATGGTCAGAGACCATCGCGACTTACGACGAGACCCTAGGGTAGGGTCTCACTTGTCGTAAGCCCCGGAGAGCTTCTGGCTCTGTCTGAGCCGGAAGCTCTCCACTGACATCACTAGTGATGTCAGTGGGGCCGCCCCCAAACGGTAGGTGTTCCCATGGGAACGCCTCCATTTGGGCTGCCACCCCCCCGGCCCACCTTCCAAATGGGGCGAGCTGTCAATCAACATCGACAGCTCGCCCCCTTTGGATCGAGACCCGCTACGACTGGCGCTGTCGGTTGTAGCGGGTCTCACGCATGCGCACGACGGCGCTGTCATGCGCACGATGGCGCTGTCATGCGCATGCTCTGTGGGGGGCCATCGACCCAGTCCGAGCGCATCGGTGCTAACGACCGGGTCTGAATTACCCCCTCAGTCCCTTAAATACTTTCAAGTACATCTTGCAGCTGGTATATGTTATGTCTTTCTACCAGTAATACGAAGGTGTAAGTTGGAAATGTATGGCCTATGTTTTGCATATGCTGAATCCACTATTTGAAATCCAAAAAGTCTGTACAAGAAGTCTATAAGCTATGAACACAGGATAGTTACAGGATGAAAAGAAGTTAAAAAATAACCATTATTTTTGTATATACAAAATACTTATCCAACGCTGTAACCATTTTAAATTTAGCAGAACACTGGCATTAACAAAATGGGGAATATTCTCCCACAAGTTCAAACAATCTAATAATGACACCAAGGGCGAGATGCAATAGCCTCAAACTCACAAGGCTATTACATTTGGTGAGTTGTGGGACAAACTCGGACCTTTAAATGTGCGAGACTGTCTGAGAGCGAACTTGTGAGTTTGAAGCTAAAACATTTGCCAGTGTGAATGTGCATTATAAGGTCCAAGTTATACAGAAGCCTTCACAGATCAGGACCAGCTCAACAGAGTCTGGTGCTGGTTCGTAAAATACAGGGGAATTCTACGCATATTTTCCCCTGTATTTAAGAACCAGAACAGACTCAACAGAGCCCAGGGCTGGTTATGCTTGTGGGGAGGGGGGGAGAGGCAAATCATTTTTTTTACAGTTTTCTTTTCTTTTACACACAGAAGCATGCACGGATCTCATGGATCTGTGCATGTATCCGTGTAACTCGGACTTGCTCAGGCTAGACTCTCTATCCTGAAGCAGGTCTTTTTTTTTTACGAGTTTTCAGACAGTAATAGTGTGTGAGTGGGTAAATTTACTAAGAATCGAGTTTGGTCGAGATGCCAGTCTCGGGAGAGTTTAGGCATGATTTTCAACTTGCAAATTGACTAAAGGCAAAGTCGAGTGAGTTAGTGAGAGATTTCTCTCTTCTCACTCATAAAACTCGGGTGTGATAGCAAACTCAAATCTTATCACCATCGGGCAAACTCGGAAGAACTTTTCACCTAAAAGATACAGCTCACAAATTTACCAAGAATCGAGATGACAATCTCGGGTGAGATGCCTGCAAACTCTCTGCCAAATTGAAGTTTTAAACACTCACCTCCAGAGCTGCGAGTTTGGCTGAAACATACATAAATCATTGTGATTTGCGTATGTTTCTGCCAGTAAATAGTTTAAATAGGGTATATTTTAAAAATAAAATGACATAGGGTCCCCCCGAAAAGCCTAACCAGCCACAGACTTGCCAGCTAGTCCTGGTACCTAAAATTATGGGGCACAAAATGAGTAGGGTTCCACCATAATGTAGGTACCAGCACCAGGCTGCAGGACCAGTCCTGGTTTTAATTATAGGGGGAAAAATTGCATAGGGGTCCCCCTATAATTAAAATCAGCACCAGACCCTTTCTAGAGGGGGTCTGATGCCACAGCCAGGGGAGCCCTTTCACCGGGCCACCCAGCTGCAGTATCAGTCCTGACCACTAGTCAGCCCAGGCCAGGGATCCCTGGGGAGTTGGGGACCCCCCAATAAAGGGGTCCCCCTCTCCAGGGCACCCCTGGCCTAGGCTGATAGCCCAGGGCTATCCCTGCCACACTAGGGTGGTGGGTAGCAGGTTCATAGTGTATGTAGTGTGTAAAAAACAGAATTAACAACATTGTCTTTACAGTGGAACTACAGGTCACAGCAATCCTCCCCCACATGCTGGTACTTGGAGAACCACAAGTACCAGCATACGGGGCATTAAAGGCCCACTGGTACATGTAGTTCACCTGTAAAGAAATATGTAAAAAAACACACAACACACACCGTGAAAGTACAGTTTTATTACAAACATACACACACATACATTCTCACCTACATTACCAGGAGTGGTCCTCTGGTCCAAAGTAGGCATCCAAGGTCTTCTTAAAACAAAATAATGCAAATACTGAGCCACGCAACTGATAACCAGAATGGTTGGTATCTCCCAAATGAAATGCTCAGATGCGGCTCTAGCCTTAATAGAGCCATATCTGAGCATTCATTGGCTGAGAGAGGTGAGTCCCCACCTCTCTCAGCCAATGAACGGCTCCTCCATTGAAGTCAATGGTGGGAACCAAAGAATAAACTTTAGTAACCCTGTGGCTCTCCACTGACTTTAGTAACCCTGCGGCCGTTCTTTGGCTGAGAGAGGTGTGGGCTGACCTCTCTCAGGAAATGAACGCTCAGATACAGCTCTATAAAGGCAGAAACTGAGTCTAAGCGTTTCATACGGGAGATACCAACCTTCCTGGTTGGTATTTGTTGTGTGGTTCATGATTTCCATTTTTTTGTTTTAAGAAGACCTTGTATACCTACTTTGGACACGGGCACCACTCTTGGTATGGTAGGTGAGTATATGTGTGTGTATATAGTATGTTTGTAAGAAAACTGTACTTTCACGGTGTGGTGTGTTTTTTTTACACATTTCTTTACAGGTGAACTACAGGTACCCCTGGGCCCTTAATGCCCCGTATGCTGGTACTTGTGGTTCTCCAAGTACCAGCATGCGGGGGAGGCTTGCTGGGACCTGTAGTTCCACTGTAAAGACAATGTTGTTAATTCAAAATTTTACACACTACATACACTATCAACCCGCAACCCACCACCCTAGGGTGGCTGGGATAGCCCCGAGCTATCAGCCTAAGCCAGGGGTGCCCAGGGATCCTTGGCCTGGGCTGACTAGTGGTCAGGACTGATGCTGTGGCTGAGGGGGCCCGGTGAAAGGGCTCCCCTGGCTGTGGCATCAGCCCCCTCACTAGAAAGAGTCCGGTGCTGGTTTTAATTATAGGGGACCCCTATGCAATTTTTCCCCCTATAATTAAAACAAGGACTGGCCCTGCAGTCTGGTGCTGGTACCTAAATTATGGTGGAACCCTATTCGTTTTTTTCCCTGAATTTTTAGTACAAGGACTGTCTGGCAAGTCCGGGGATGTTTTTTTTTATAACATTTAACCAGTTTTTTACAGGTCTTAACACACAAACAGCCAGCACATATCCAGGGCCGGATTAAGGTCTGTGGGGGCCCCTGGGCAACAAACTTGTTGGGGCCCCTATATACCACCGTTTTTTGTCACCCTAGGAACATTTATTTATTTGTATGCACCTTAATGCCCCCAGTAGTAATGCCCCTCTTGAAATGCCCACTGTAGTAGTGCCCCTTATGCAATCTACCCAGTAGCAGTGCCCTATGTAATGGTCCCCCCTATGCAGGCCCCCTGTAGTAGTTCCCCTTATGCAGTGCCCCTTATATAGTGCCCACAGTAGTAGTCCCCCCTATGCAGTGCCCCTTATGTAGTGCCCACAGTAGTAGACCCCCCTATGCAGTGCCCCTTGTATAGTCCCCCCAGTAATGCTCCTTGATGCAGTGCCCCTTGTAGTAGTTCCCCTTATGCAGTGCCCCCAGTAGTGTCCCCCCATGCAGGCCCCTTATATAGTGCCCCCAGTAATGCTCCCGTATGCAGTGCCCCTGTAGTAGTTCCCATTATGCAGTGCCCCCAGTAGTGCCCCCCCATGCAGGCCCCTTATATAGTGCCCCCAGTAATGCCCCCCTATGCAGTGCCAGTGCCCCCAGTAATGGCCCCCCTATGCAGTGCCAGTACCCCCAGTAGTGCCCCCCTATGCAGTGCCAGTGCTCCCAGAAGTGGCCCCCTTATGCAGTGCCAGTGCCCCCAGTAGTGGCTCCCTATGCAATGCCAGTGTCCCCAGTAGTACCACCCCCATGCAGTGCCAGTGCCCCCAGTAGAGCCCCCCCTATGCAGTGCCCCAAGTGGTGCCCCACCATGCAGTGCCAGTGCCCCCAGTAGAGCCCCCCCTATGCAGTGCCCTAGGTAGTGCCACCCCCTCATGCAGTGCCAATGCCCCCTTACAAATACATAAAAAAAAACCCACTTACCTGAATCCTGCTGCTCCTGCTGTGACCGCTGTTATCCGCTCCTCCGGCAGGCAGTCTATGGGAGAGATGTCATGAGGAGAGACATCATGACATCTCTCCCATCACCCACTGCGGGAGCCGGAAAGCGGAGCTCATGAGTGAGCTCCAGCCCGGCTCCCTCCGTGTGTACAGTAGCCAATGAGAGTCTGTGTGACTCTCATTGGCTGCCAAAACAAACACACTGCCGCCGGGTGTCAGCAATGGTGTGTTTGTAGTAACAACAAACACACCACCACCGGCACCCGGCGGCAGTGTGTTCTTTGCTTTGTGTGTAGTGTAGACCTCACTACTGCGGTCCGCACGACACTGAATTTGTGTGGGAGCCCTCTATGTGTGGGGGCCCCTGGACGACCGCCCCTATCGCCCCGCCCATAATCCGGCCATGCACATATCTCACTGATATGTGCAGGCTGCTAGCTCGGGAGAGATTTGCAGAGAGAAAACACTGCAATCTCGGGTGAGTAACCTCATCTTCACTTGCAACTCGGGGGAGATATCTCGATCTGCTTCACAATCGGCCAACTCACTTTCAGCTAAACTCACTTCTTAGTAAATTTGCGAGATGAAAAATGGGAAAATCACCCGAGATTCAGCTATGCAAATCGAGATAAAAAAAACTAAACTCAACCATTCTCGATTCTTAGTAAATTTACCCCTTGCACTCTATTATATTGCCTGAGTTGTATGCTCACAATAGTAAAACATCTGAATGCATGTTTTGTCAGGTTTGAGAAACATGCGAGTTTGCATGTCCTCGCACCGTATTACATAGGGTGAGTTGTAAAAATGTGAGAGTATAGCTCTATACTCGCATATTTTCCAAACTCGGACCCTATTACAATTACCCCTAGGTGTTCACTTATTAGAGAGGCAGGTTGGTCCATGCTCAGTTGATTGTGAAATATCGAATCCTGCTCATCTTTTGACAACACTTTGTTACAGATAAAACAGCTTGTAAATGCTAGTGAGTATGCTACATCAGGTACTGTACTGGTTCATACAGGACAGACTTATGACTCCATTTTTTGCTTCTAAATTCTCTTTGCCGCTTTGTTCTCTATCCTGATGGTGACTAGATGAAAAGCTTGGATTACTATATGGAGACAAACAACTGGAGCCTGATTCATCATGGATCACAACTGCAACAGCATATGCAGATCAGCCGATAGTGTGTACTGTGCATGCGTATGGCCTACATGCGTGTGCGTGAGTTGGCATTGCAATCGCACTGCGATCACCAATGCAGATACAAAGCCAGATCAAGGGACAGGATGTCAGTGTTTTGGGGGTGGTGATGGGGGAGTGCTCGCAGAAAAGCAGGTGTGCCTGTCAGTTTGAATGCCGTTGCATGTGTGTGCTTAAATTAGCCACAGTGACAATAATATACTAAGCTTGAGTATTCACTGCATGCTATGAGGTTAGCAATTTCTGAGTAAGGTTAGACCTGTTGTAATTGTGCATTAGGAGCGATGCTACTTGATGTTCCCAATGTATACGCAGGACTGGAAGGTATTACGGGTGTTAGATAGTGGTAGTGGGCGTCTCTATGCTGGCTGTGCGACGGCTTTGAGATTGCATTCATTAGCATATTTTCACAGAACTGCATGCGCAATCGCAGCCGCAATCGCAATAGCATTCCGTAGTGAATCAGGCCCTAGGTGTGGTATGCTTAATACATTTACTAATCATGTCACAATCGATTGGATTAGCGGAGGTCTGTGTTACCCAATTGCAGTTGAATACAGGGAGCCCAATTTTTCTCTGGTACTCTTTTGATACTCACACTGTCGCTTCCACTCTACACCATGCAGCAGTGCGGCAAGTGTTCCCACCACCAGACACAATAAATGCACAACCAGTTTGTTGCAAAAGGATTGTATGTACAGGTTGAGTCTCCCATATCCAAATATTCCGAAATACGGAATATTTCGAAATATGGAATATTTTTAGCATGTCTGAGAGAGTGAAACCTTTGCTTTCTGATGGTTCAATGTACACAAACTTTGTTTAAGGCTCAAAATTATTAAAAATATAGTATATATAGTAATCTTCCAGCTGTGTGTATAAGGTGTATATGAAACATAAATTAGTTTCATGTAAGTACACAAACTTTTTTTGATGCACAAAATTATTTAAAATATTGTATAAAATTACCTGCAGGTTGTATGTATAAGGTGTATATAAAACATAAATGCATTCTGTGTTTAGATTTGGGTCCCTTTCCTAAGATATCTCATTATGGTATGCAAATATTCCAAAATATGGAATATTCTGATATCCAAAATACCCCTGGTCCCAAGCATTTTGGATATGGGAGACTCAACCTGTACTTGATTACTTATGACCTCAACAAAATTTTTACAATGGGTCACTTTCCTTAGAAAGATATTTATAAGATTTCTCTTATGCTATGCATTATAATACAGACATGTGCGGCAATATATATTAGGATAACACAATATTAAACATTTTACACTTTTGCTTAAATATTATTTTCTATCTTAACTGAAACCAAAGATTAACTAGCTCTTCACAAACCAATACAGTTTCTTCAATAATCCTACAGACCTAATAACTATTAAATAGTGGTACTCTCAGCAATAGATGAACTACAGACATATCACACTGTATACTCTAAATGAGGTATAGTCCTAACTAAATTGGCTAGGACTCTTTCAACTCAGGAACCCTCTTTATGTGACTTATATGGTATCAACCCAGGTCGCTTAAGGGTTTTGTGTGCACAGTTGGGGCCCATGCTGTTATATGTACTTCTTTAATAGCAGCAATGTCCCATGTACAATAGTATATATGTACAGCTTAGTAATGCTTATATCTCACCAACTCTGTTGACTTAACACTGGATGTAGCTCCCCCTCTGGAACTTTAGATACAACTTAAATACAACACTTGCACTAGTTAAAGCGCCCAAGTCCCAGGCACTCTGGAATTTGTCTCAGGAGACTGTAGTTTTGGTGCACTCTCTCAGCAGCTTGAGTCTCTCCACCTCTGTAGGCTGCCTCTCAAACTTCTTTCTTAGTCTTTCTCTACAGGCTCCCAATGTCTTTGCCTGGTATGCAGGGGCTATCGCCTCCCTCCTCTAATCATCATTCACTATTGGCCAGCTCTCTCTCAGGTGCTACCTTACGGCTGCAGTAGCCAGACCTTGCACTATCCTACAGTGGGTACAGACCCTCCATTATGACCCATCAGGTACAAATGCTCTGCTCCTGAACTTCTCTCTTAATTTATGATCACAGCCACCTGTGTTGAAACACTTCTCACATAAATTAACTTGTTCAACACAGATAATTACAATTATAACTTAAGTGGGAAGTCCAGGAGCAGAGCATTTTGTACCTAAATGAAGGGGTCACGTTGGAGGGTCTGTGGTTATACAATCGCCCTTCAAATGGAGCTTCTCTCTTGCACACTCAGTCTGTCTCATTTTTCCCTGGCTTTGCGCTGTGCTTGTTTCTGCTCTGCTCCATTTCATGTAAACACTTGCCCCTGGCTTTCCAGGGCTTCAACACTCCTCCTCTTGACATCCTCTGTCTCCATGTGCACATGCATGGCCTAATTACCACTCCAAAGCATTGTGTGGGGTATAGTCCTTGGTAGCAATATGTTTCCAGCCATCTTCAATAGCAGCAGCTGCCTGTTACAATCTGTGTTGAGACGCAATGACAGGGTATCACAAATCCACTTTTTTTTCTCTTTCTTTTGCTCTTTATATCTGTCTCCTTTTCTCCATTTCTCCTTTTCTCTCTACTAGTTAATTTCCTTTTCTCTCTATTCTTTTCTATCTACTTTTCTATCTATTTTTAATTCTATTTCCGTTATATGTCTGTTTTCTTGCTTACCTCTTCTATCTGCTTTCATGTTGTCTCCTTTTATTCTGTATTCACATTTTCAATCTCTTTTTCTTACTCCTCCTTTCTCATTTTACTGTCTCTTTTTAAATTTCTCTTTTCCTCTCATTTGCTATCTATTTTTCTGTATTTCTCTCTCAGATCAAGGGATAATGTCTGCATTAATTCGTTTTTTACTTTTCCAAAACATTGTCTAATAGGCTATTATTATGAATTGGGTTATTTGCTAGAATGGAAGCTAATTATTAAAAACTGAAATAGATCAGTCATCAAGTTGAGCTAGTTATGCACATAGGAGCTGATTCTGAGTTGGGAGCAAAGCAAACAAAAAACAACTTTACATCTGGATAAGCCATGTTCAATCATTGAACTTCAATTCATGTAAATACTAGCGGATTTTGCATGTACTGTGCCACAAAAATACTAGACTACTGTATATTTTTGCACTGCAATTTAGATTTGAGTTTGGACACACCTCTCCCGCATGTATATCTCACTTTTTTTACTAGCTAATATTTTTTCCAAAAATGTCCCCAAAATTCTTGTTTTTTTATTATGCAAATAATAGCTATTCAAAACTGTTTCAGGATACTTTCATTATCAAATGTGTAATAATGAAAATAAAAAAAACAACTGGGTAAAATTTTGGAAAGTTAGCAACATATAAATAATAGTTAACACAGGAAAGTCTTTTCTAACTGTACAAAAATATCGTTCTCAGTAATTACACTTCTCAGAGGACTCTTTGGGAAAAGAGGGTGAGCGTTTCTGAGGATCACTCATCACTGCTGCCTGGGGACAATAAGTAACTGGGTAGAGGCACAGCTGCAGTGAGCCTAGGCTGCAGAATGATTCTCTTCTTGCAGCCATGGGTGAGTGATCCTGTTAGGATCACCAATCACTGTTACTGTGGGAAGTCAAGGCGGCAGTGATCCATGTGAAAATTCTGTATCCACAACCACAATCGGGGATTTGCAGGAGAGACTGCTGGTGGAGCTTCAAGTCAAGAGGGGCTGGCCAGGCACTGAGCTCCGTGGCTACCATATGATACAGTAACCTTATAGCAGCTGCCAGGGAGCATTCCTCACACAGTCGCATCAGATGCGACCATGCCAGAGAAAGACCAGCTTGGTGTGCTTGCATCTGATGAGATCATGTCATGTAAGTCGTTAAATCTGTCCCACCTGCAATGCAGTATTATTTTGCTGAGGTGCAAAGGTACATGCTTTTTTTTTTGCTTTTCAGCCCCATAATGACATTGTAGCAGATGCAGTTGTCATCAGAAATAATTAAACTCTACATTTAAAAGATGTACAGCATTTTGACTGTATCGCACCATTGTTGTACACCTATGAATATTCTAGCATGGTAAAGGGGTATTTAAATTGCATTTTGTTCTAATATCATGCAATATTAACTAATGTGGGCTTTTACAAGAAACCTCCTGGCATTACTCCTTATTAAGGGGCAATGTGCACTTGGGATACGATCAATATCCTGGCGTGCGGGATGCCAGTGATTAGAATACCGGTGCCGGAATCCCAACACCTGACAGAATCCCAGCGTCAGCATTCTGTCCAAGGCATCCCGAAGGTAAGTAGCATGGTTAGGGGGAGGGTTAGGGGTTAGGGTTAGGCATTAGGGGAGGATAAGTGTTAGACACTAAGGGGGGTGGGTTAGGTTTAGGTTGCATGGAGGGGCAGGTTAGGTTTAGGCATTAGGGGGAGTTTAGGGTTAGGCACCGGGGTGGGGGGGTTAGGGGTAAGGAGTGGGGGTGGGTTAGGATACCGACTGATAGGTTTCTATATACTAACACTGTTGGGATGCTGGTGATGGGATTTTAACCACCGGGATCCCGAGCGCCGGCATCCCGTACCCAACTGTGCATGGTTTAAAGACAAAGTAATAGTAATGCCAGTATTTGCTGCTTAACAAGATACCAATATAATCTGTGATTTAAAAGTCTAATGCTATCATTTAGAATGTACAGCCATAGCCAAAAGTTTTGAGAATGACACAAGTGTTGGTTTTCACAAAGTTTGCTGCTTCAGTGTTTTTAGACCTTTTTGTCAGATGTTACTGTGGTATACTGTAAGTAAAATGACAAGCATATCATAAGTGTCAAAGGCTTTTATTGATAATTACATTACGTTTATGCATCAATATTTGCAATGTTCACCCTTCTTTTTCAAAACCTCTGCAATTCGCCCTGGCATGCTGTTAATCAACTTCTGGGCCACATACTGACTGACGGCCACCCATTCTTGCCTAATCAATGCTTGGAGTTTGTCAGAATGGGTTATTGTTTGTCCACCCGTCTCTGGAGGATTGGCCACAAGTTCTGAATGGGATTAAGGTCTGGGGAGTTTCCTGGCCATGGACCCAAAATTTCGATGTTTTCTTCCCCGAGCCACTTAGTTATCACTTGTGCCTTATGGCAAGGTGCTCCATCATGCTGGAAAAGGCATTGTTCATCACCAAACTGTTAATGGATGGTTGGGAGAAGTTGCTCTTGGAGGATGTTTTGGTACCATTCTTTATTCATGGCTGTGTTCTTAGGCAAAATTGTGAGTGAAACCACTCCCTTGGCTGAGAAGCAAGCCCACACATGAATGGTCTCAGGATGCTTTACTGTTGGCATGACACAGGACTGATGGTAGCGCTCACCTATTCTTCTCCGGACAAGCGTTTTTCCAGATGCCCCAAACAATTTGAAAGGGGATTCATCAGAGAAAATAACTTTACCCCAGTCCTCAGCAGTCCAATCCCTGTACCTTTTGCAGAATATCAATCTCTCCCTGATGTTTTCCTGGAAAGAAGTGGCTTCTTTGCTGCCCTTCTTGACACTGGGCCCTCCAAAAGTCTTCACCTCACTGTGCATGAAGATGCACTCACAACTGCCTGCTGCCATTCCTGAGCAAACTCTGCACTGGTGGTGCCCTGATCCCACAGCTGAATCAACTTTAGGAGATGGTCCTGGCACTTGCTGGACGTTCTTGGGCGCCCTGAAGCCTTCTTCACTACTATTGAACCTCTCTCTTTGAAGTTCTTGATGATCCGATAAATGGTTGTTTTAGGTGCAATCTTACCTGCAGCAATAGCCTTGCTTGTGAAGCCCTTTTTGTGTAAAGCAATGATTACTGCACATGTTTCCTTGCAGGTAACCATGGTTAACAGAAGAAGAACAATGATTTCAAACTTCACCTTCCTTTTAAAGCTTCCAGTCTGTTGTTCTAACTCAATCAGCATTACAGAGTGATCTCCAGCCTTGTCCTCGTCAACACTCCTGTGTTAACGAGAGAATCATGATGTCAGCTGGTCCTTTTTTGGCAGGGTTGAAATGCAGTGGAAATGTTTTTCTTGGGATTAAGGGCCTGACTCAGAGCCGCTCGCAAAAAGCGAGCAGCAGTTTTTTTTTTAAAACCGGTCTCCTGGCCGCTCGCATATCTATGGGTGACCACCCACAGCTTTTGCGAGTGGCCAGGTGATGGTCGCAACCATCTCGACCATCGGGCTTGTGACGAGACCTTTGTAGTAGGGTCTCCTTCCCGCAACCCCCAGTGAGCTTTCGGCTCTAATAGAGCCGGAAGCTCACCACTGACATCGTGATGTCAGTGGGGCTGCCCCCAAATGGCAGGCCTCCATTTGGCCAGCCACTCCCCCGACCCGCCTACCAAACGAGCTACCGAGCTACCGAGCTGTCGATCAACATCGACAGCCGCCCCTTTTGGATGCGAGCACCGGAGTGAGTGAGTGATTACTCGCTCGCTCCAGGGCACACTGCCCGGCTATCGATCCGCTTGCAAGCGGGTCTGAATCAGGCCCTAAGTTTATTGTCAAAGAGGGACTTTGCACTTAATTGCAATTCATCTGATCACTCTTCATGACATTCTTGAGTATATGCAAATTGCCATCATAAAAAACTGTAGCAGCAGACTTTGTGAAAACCAATACTTGTGTCATTCTCAAAACTTTTGGCCATGGCTGTAAGCTCTTACGAGCAGGGCCCTCTACCCTCTTGTGCTTCTCCTTACTTTACTTTCATCTACTTCTTACTCCCCACTAGGGCACCTAACACTTTGTTGCTTTGCTCTGTTGCTTTTCTGGATGTTATGATCGCTATTGTAGCATTGTAAATTATCCTTGTCCTCTTCCTGTATTGTATTGTACTGTAAGTCACTGGTCAACCTATTTGTTTATGTACTTTGTAAGGTGATGTGTAACACTTGTGGTGCCATATAAATAAATTATGATAATAATAATAATAATAATAATAATAATAATAATAATAATAATAATAATGTTATATATCTATTGTCTTTCCACTCTGTTCATGTTGTACTCCTAATACCTCTTACACAGTTTTTTTCTTACTGAAAGAAGATTTACTATGGATACATGTGTGTTTGTATAAATCTTCCTGTATTTATCTTTCAGAATAAGGAAAATGTTATTCATTGAGCCCATTACACTTACTGATTGTTAGGTTTCTATAGATACATTGTTCAGGTGTGTGGGCTAGACTTTTTGTTCTAATTTTGAGTATGGAAAACTATTTTAGAGCACAGATCCTGAATTTTGGCTAACCTTGCTTTGAATGCGTTCCTTCAGTGGAAACTAGTTCTTTTTTTTCCAAATATAATTGCAGGATTACAATCATATTTAGATCTGATTTATTGTGTAAATGTTAAAATTATTATAAACTATAAATATATGTATTTTTTCTTTAATTTGCATTGCTTCGTTTTGGACTTTTATTACTTTGTGTAGACTCTGTTTACGGAACTTGATTATTTCAATACATTGTGTGCTGGCCTCTGTTCAGACCTCTTATGGACAAAACCTATAATTTCCACATATGCTGTGAGTATTAGAAACACATGCAGTTTTCTTTTGTAATCTGGCTTAAATAATGGCAGATCATCTTTAAGTTATTGAATTTGCTCTAGTCAGTATGTCTGTCATTATAGCTTTACATTATTCTAGTTTAAACATTTCAACAGTTTCCATACTAATGTGATAAATGGATATTGAGCTTCTCAGATCATGCAGTAATTTACAGCAGTTCAAATATATAACAACTAATACACTGAATACATTAGACACAACAATCTATCTTGCACACTGTAGGCTTTTACTCTGTTCTACAATTAGATGGTTGTCACAAAAATGAGTGATGAATAAAATTTTGTATAAAAAATTGTAGGCCCTGATTCTGTTTCGGGCGCAGTAACATTATGCAAATACCGCTACAAGGTCTTCACTGGCGTACAGCCATGCATGTATCTGCATGTGCAAGGACTGAGACACCCACTATAATTGTCTTCACACACTGCAATCATGCTTGGTGCGTCTTTAGATGCAACCATCGGTCGCACCATTGAAAGTTGCTACAGCCCCATTCTAGGTGCAGATTGTCCATAAGAGTATGGCCTCCAGCGTCAGTGTTTATGTGTCTGAGTTGGAAACCACTATCAGTGACATCATGGTAAAATCAAAGTTGTATAACTGCGCAAGGCTTTAGGTTGCTGCTTTAAGACCTCTGGTGGTCACCTGCACCTCTTTTTAAATAAAATGTGGTCGGAGAGTTACTCCAAGGCCTTTTATGGTCTGTAGTTCCTTGCCCACCGTTTTCAGCCTCAAATAAAGCAGAAAGGATTCTTCACAGTGTGATATATATTCAAACAATTTATTGATAATAAAATAATAAAAACCACCTGTGGCTGGTTTTACTTGCTAGATAATGGTAACCCTTAAAGGCCTGTTACATGCAACCATACAAGCATTACACTTGTGAGTAGGACCGAATGTACCTCTATATGGTTACTACACAGAGGAGTATTTTCTTATTTCTATATCTCACCACAACATCTCAGCAAGAGTAGCGCTCGGACCACTATCAGTGATACCACGCCCTTAGGACAGACCATCTACATATGTCCGCAAAGCCACCTCCCTCTCAGTTCTGCAATTATTAAAACATAGGCCCCTTAGTCTAATACTGCTTTTATACCTAAATTCCGGGTCTGACCCGGAGGTTGGAACAGGGGGCCTGTTTCAGAGCTGGACGCTATTAGCGGACGCTCGTTCTAAAAAAGGGGCAGGATATTTAAATTGAGCGCACGCTCTTTGCGGTGTGTTGACACCTCTATGTCTGAGCGAGCATCCGAAAAATGCGCTCGCTATTTTGTAAAGACGCCCCTTTGCCGTTCGCATCACACGTCATCTCCGGTATTTATTAGATTAATCGGGAACATCAAAAGGCATCTGAACTGCTCGCAGTGCTTGTGGTAGGATTTTCTTTTCCCTAATACTGCGAGCAGTCCAGGCTAAAAGACAACCAAGTGACCTGGTCGATGACGCTCCTTTACTAATTATGCACTCCCATTAAACGCCCTTTTGACCGTTAGGCACGCCTGCGTTCGGATGTCAACTCACCCGTTTTCAAGCACCTTCCCCTGTTACCACCCACAAACAGTACATTCTGTCAATCAAATTTTACGAGCGCACGATTTCCGACCGCAATGACTGTTTTGCGCATGCGCATTATGACCCATAAGCATGCGCAGTTGTGCGAACATCGCTCAGAGCGAACGAGCGGCCGCTTACAAGCGGCTCTGAATCAGGCCCAGGGTTCCAAACCGGATCAGACCCGGAATTTAGCCGGCGCCGACCCAGGATATTCCCGAGTCGGCGCTGTTCACACCGGAGCCGTGTCTGCAGTGACCCAGCTCTTCAGACGTGGAAGTGGATGCTTGGAGATGACGTCATGCGCCGTTTACACTGCAGGGTTTCATGGGTGATTCCCGTGTTAAACCCTGCAAGTTACCTCGGTTGGATAACCAGGTCGACCCGGGAATCCAGCCCTGTCCCCTGTCCCCTTTTACACCAAGGAGTTAACCCTGCAATAACCTGGGTTTTAGCTCTCGTGTAAAAGGGGTATAACTGCAGTTCAAATAGTACAACCTAAGCACAGCAGCCTCAATAGCGTTGAAGCAAGCACATATTTGTAACAAGCAGTGCTGTTTTCATATTGGCAATAACATATTTCTGCCTAAAGCAGTGTTTTTGTTTTAATTGCGTATTTGTTAATAATAAGCGCTGCTGCTTCTATACTGACAGCTATATACCTGTGTAAAAAGCAATACATTTGTTCTAATTGTGGACTAGCGCTGCTGCTTTAGTTATTGTGGATATACCATTGACAAGTGTTGCTGCTTTATTTATTGGCAGTCATACATCTGCCTAAAAGCAGTGAACTAGTGAATAACCAATTTAATAGATTAGATTCTGCCTAAAGGTGCGTATCCGCTAGGTGATTAAAATGAGCAATTAAATGATAACAATATCGTTTTCGTTCAATCACTCATTAATCATTTACAAATCGTGTATTAAAATGTCGAAAATGAGCAGCGATGCGCACTCTTGCTGGTCGTTTCTGACATCAATCATCGCCTGAACATGCAGGTTAATCTGCCAATAACGACAGATTGAGCATGTTCGGGGATGAGGGCGGGTGCCTGCACTGAACAACATATCGTTCAGTCTAGGCACCTACAGGATGAGGAGCGACCGTATGCTTACAATGTTGTAATCGTACTGTCATTCCTCAATTGCAAGTGGATACGCACCTTTAGACAAGTGCAGCTCAAACACTACAGCAGAACAGCAACATTGATACTGTGGAATCAATCAGGTATTAGGGACGAACACTGCTGCTTTCTATACTGGCAGTTATATGTCTGTCTATCTAAAGCAATACCAGATGAGGCAGCGATTAGCCCCTATTACAATAAGTTATTATAACAACAGATGTTCAGTCATTCCCCTTCCCCAAATCGCATAGTAGGAGGAAGACAACCTCCGCCCCCCACATCTTCCTCTTCTTCCCCGTGTCTGTCTATGTGAGTATGCTCAGTAGCTATGGCAACTTTGTTTACATTATGACGTGGGCGTGCAGCAGGGTTGAAGCCCGCCCAATACAACTTAAATTCCACCTCCAAGATGGCGCTGACCATCACTCCCTAAGGAAGGCTGTTAGCCGACACGCGTAGGAGCACCAGAGCAACATCACAATTCTCTCTACCACACTGCCAGCATTGTGACCCAATCCTCCCTTCCTGTCTGCCGAAGTCTCCTCAATTATTGGTGAGTAGAGCGCACAGGATTTCGGAGCCGCGTGATCACCTGTGGCCCGCGACCTCTCGCGAGATCGCGGTGCTGCACGAGATCCGGCATACGGATTCTGTGGGGGCCAAGCCGGTAGCCGTGCAGCGCCTAGCACCGGAATACAGCCCTACCATCGGCGACAGTAGAGGGGAGCAGGAAGTCTCCTTGCAGGACAGAACAGGACCGGGAATCTTCAGATGCTTATCATCAGGTGAGGCCTCACTAAGACTGTGACTACATACAAACTAATTTTTGTTTGACTTAATTATACTCCCAACTGTGAATTTGACTCATTGTTTTGGATCTCTGTTTGGGTTCAGTGAGGTGTGGGACGCCCTCCCACTGTACCAACACTACAAGTTACTGACATTGGGCTTTCACTGTGGTGTTGATCTCCATCCCCCCCCCCCCCGGTTATCCTCCGCTTATCCTCAGGTTATACATAACCAGTTCCCATCATCATCTTGTTCCTCCCCCCTATTGGGGCTGCTCAACCACACTCACCATCTATATGATTAAGGCCCCCCCCTTTTTTATAAATAAAGATTTGTCAGTTCATGAGAACATTCCAGATTTATTTATTCACAAATATCACCTTTCACACACAAATTACGGAGCGCAATCCCACTCATGATACATGGGTGTCCGCACACATAGATCATTTCCAGTTACAAATGGCAGTTATATGTCTGCCTAAAGCAGTGTTTTTGTTCTAACTGTATATTTATCAATAATAAGTGCTGCTGTCTCTATAGTGATAATCACACATCTGCCTAAAGAGCAGTGCATTTATTCTAATTGTGCATATCTTTAAAAAGCTTTGCTGCTTTATATTTTGGCCGTCACATGTCTGTCTATAAGCAGTGCATCTGTTTAAATATATTGCTCACAATACAATATACAGCTGAGATAACTGAGTACAAGTTTTTTAAGAACACTGTTGATTAGTACTGTATGTGATAAGACAGCATAATATGGCTGTTGATATTTTGCCTGCCTGATTAATATGCATGTGTCCAACTAAGCAGCTAAATGCTCATTCGTAATACAGCATTTAATAGCTACACAGGCTCGATGCCATATAATGATGTACTTTTCCTCATTATGTCCATAACACAGTCCTCTCGTGATTAAAACACTAATTGTCTGCTGGCAATAGAATGGGGTCTATTTACTAAGCAGTGTTAGGAGAAGTGAAAAGTGAAGAGTGAAAAGTGATAAGGTGCCAGCCAATCAGCTCCCAACTGTCATTTTTCAAACACAGCCTTTGAGATGGCAGTTAGGAGCTGATTGGCTGGCACCTTATTACTTTTCACTCTTCACTTTTCACTTCTCCTAACACTGCTTAGTAAATAGACCCCATAGATTGTCATATTCCTCTGTGTGACACCTGTAATTTCATAAATATTACTGCATTATTTTGCCAATATAATATCCGTGCAGAGGCATAGGTGACAAACAAATTATATTCATTTGACCCAAGAGAGCAGTGTAACTATTCAATAACAACCAATTATATGACACTAATAAAATAGAATGGCTAACACAGCAGTTACATTGTATTAATGGGCAAATGTAACTAAATAACAATCTGATACTTATTAATCTAGCCTATTGCATTGGATTTCAATATTGGGTTTGAGGAGACTCTATATGCTAGCAGTATAGTGAATACTGGTTTTACAATATGGGACGAGGGTTATCAAAGCTTGGAGAGAGATAAAGTACCAACCAATCAGCTCCTGTCACTTTACAGGCTGTGTTTGAAAAATGACAGGAGCAGATTGATTGGTACTTTTTCTCTCTTCAAGCATTGATACATCTCCCCCAAAGAGTTTTTATTCATATCAGTAAAAGTACATATATAGATCGTCATAATTACAGGTATACCTCCTTCTATTATAGCTAATAGACAGTACTATTAGGGACACTATTAGGGACACTATACTATTAGACAGTCAGGAGGCCGGCTGTGGGCATTTCGACCATCGGCTTCCTGACTGCATCCTGCATATTAGTATATACTAAAGCTACAGAGATATACTATATAACAAGAGAGCCGGGGGAGGGGAAAAATACAAACATTGTATACTGCTTATCTCTCTTCAAGCTTTGATACATCTCCCCCAAAGAGTTTTTATTCATATCAGTAAAAGTACATTTATAGATTGTCATAATTACAGGTATACCAGCTTCTGTTATAGCTAATAGACAATACTATTAGTGTCAGCTGAGCCATGTGATTTTAATTTTATCAGAAGTTTATTATAATTTCCATTTCATTTATTCTCTTTTTCCTAATTCACCTTTGGGTCACGTTATTTGTTTCTTTTCTTTATATTTCCCTTTTGTTTCTAATATTTATCATTATTGTTAGTAACAAGTGTGTATTATTTGAAAGCATATCAAATAAAATGTATATTTTTAACAAATTAATATTTATAAATGTTCATTAAGTTGTCCAAGAGTGCCCTATAGGGAATTGTATTGTGGTTTGGAATATTTTCCATGATAGTTATTTGTAGCTTGTATACTATTCCAGGAGCACCTCCTGACCATGTTGTTTATATATTTAGTGCTATTTGTTTCATTAGGGTCAGGATTTCATGGTCAACTTAGCTCAGTGTGGTTATAATTTTTTTGTATAGGAATGTGGACTGGAAAATATGTACAGAAAATGTTAATATTTTACTTGCTGAGTAATGTTATGTTTGCATCACAGGTGAGATGTTAAGTGTGTGCGATGCGCACATTATGTCATGTGATGAGAGGCAGTCTTAGTGAAGTGTAGTGTTGGATGATGAGCACTCCTGTGCTGCCTCCAACAACTTTGCCAGTACAGTAGGTAACTGAGCTGTCTGTAGGACCTGCTGGAGCTCAGCAGGAGACCTGACCTCCGATATGCGCTGCTGTTGGTGCGTCTTTCCTCCCAAGCATCCTCAAAGTATGGATGCACCTTCTGAGACTCTATTGTTTGTCAGCCATCCAAAGCCATATGGAGATTACAAGTGTCAGGAATATGTGCTTAACTGGGACCACTGGGCTGTATGGATGAGACTGATATGAGTAATGACTGTGTAAGTGGTGCTTCACTTTAATCACTATTGAAGTTCTTTATTAGCAATGACTGGGCTGGAAATGGAAGATTACAGGACTGGTACTGAGACCGGACTGGCACTGGGAGATGATTGGACTTGAACTGGTATACTGAATGCCAGGCTGGGACCAGATAGGCTTGGATTCCGGGCTGGGACTGGCTAACACACTCTGGACTGAACTGGAACCATTAGGCTTAATGGATACTGGGCTGGGATTGGCTGATGCACATTGGACCAGACTGGGACCAGTAGATGCAATGGATGCCAGGCTGGGACCAGCTAATGCACACTGAACTGGAGTAGAACTGGTAGGCTCAATAGATGCCAGGCTAGGACTGACTATTGCACACTGGGCCGGACCAAGACTGGTAGACACAATGGATGCTGGGCTGGGACCTGCTAAGGCACACTGGACTGGACTAGACTGGACTGGGACTGGTAGACACAATGGATGCCAGGCTTGGACTGGCTAATGCACACTGGACTGGTAGACACAATGGATGCTGGGCTGGGACTGGCTTAATGCACACTGGACTGGGACTGGTAGGGTCAATGTATGCCAGGCTGGGACTGGCTAATGCACACTAGAGCAGACTGGGACCGGTAGACACAATCGATGCTGGGCTGGGACTGCAGGTGGAGGCGAGAACTGGAGTCTACAGTGAAGGGGATACTGCTGAAACCAGGTGTAATAGCATAGAAGCCCACTGTATATGGATCTTGGAACTTGCACTCTTATACCACAGGTGGATAGGTGCAAAGAGTTCTGGACTGATAATTGGAATACACACAAAGAACCGGCTTTCTCCAAAAAGTATGCAGATGAAGCACATTGGTATATGATAGCTAAGCATCACATGATCATTAAAACAAGAATCATAGGGTGAATGCAGATTACACTGAAGCAGTGTCAGTCAGATGAAGATGGAGCTGGAAAAGGATGAGCCAAGTATTGCTGGAAACTGTAGTGCTGTAAAATAAATTATGCTGAAAACAGAATTAACCAGACTGGGACTGGTAATGCTGGGAGCAGTAGTGCCACAGAGTAGTTCAGAGCTAAAAGCAGGATTAACCAGGCTTGTAGTCTTCTGCAGATTTAGAAGGTAGCAGGCTGAGTGATTACTGTAGCTTAAACTTCACAGGTGGACAGCACAATTAGCAGACTCACTGAAGCTCTATAATGCAGAGACCATAGCGGATCTGTGGAATGTAATCATAGCCAGTAGGAACAGAGGCATGACTAGGAACAATTGCAGCTTGGAGAGAAGAAGGTAACAGCAGAGCTGACACCTAGGTACTACCTCACAAGGATCATGGTAATAAAACTTGTTGATCTGGCAATGTACAAATAGGCTGTCCTGGGAGCGGACAGGGTGCAGAGATCATGGGGAGAACTGTATGAACAAGATTGGTGTAGGAATAATCACACGACCACAGTAAACATGGTTGCACCCATACTGTTGGGCCTAGTCCATTGCCTCTGGTTCCAGTCTCACTGGAACCAGAGGCAATGCACGGAATGACATGCACAGGGATATCCAGAAGACAGGGCATGCACAGAGGACCATAGGACACGCCAGAATGCCACATGAGTAAGGTAATCTGATCCAGGGGAGTGGAACTTGACAGCAAGTACTCTGAACCCCTACCGCTAGTATTAAGGGAAACAGCACCACTGAGCACCAGGTTGTATGTAATTTTACCACAAGGTTTACTACAACACCCAGTTATACCCTTACACCTTAAGCTGCATACACACGTTCAGATAAAGTGAATGTTTTAAATGATAATGATAAGGATCTTATCGTTATCATTGAAATTGTTCACTTTAATGCCCCTGCAAATGACCAAATGGTGGTCGATGCACTGGCACGAATGGTCGTTATCGACTGTCGTCCATCGCCCAGGCAAACCGGCATACATGGTCGATTTTGACCATGTTAGTCTGTTTACTGTAGGGACCTGCGATCATTAATCGCGGGTCGTTATAGGTTAATGCACATGCAGAACGATCAGATAACAATCGTTATCGTTATCTAATCGTCGTGCAGTCATCCTTATCATACATGCCTACTCTCCCGGGCATGCCGGGAGCCTCCTGAAAATCACGTTATAGGTTAATGCACATGCAGAACGATCAGATAACAATCGTTATCGTTATCTAATCGTCGTGCAGTCATCCTTATCATACTTGCCTACTCTCCCGGGCATGCCGGGAGCCTCCTGAAAATCGTGTGCTGCTCCCTGCCCCCAGCATGAGTAGGCAAGTCTCCTGGAATGGCCGCCCTCCCATGCACCAGTGTGCCCGCAGGCTAAAGTGGGCAGTCCGGGGGTGCAATGATGTCATTTGTGCTGAATCGCATCTTCGGCACATCGCTCCCTGCACCGCCCACTTCAGCCGTCCCCACACCACCCACTGCACTAACCTGGCAGCCCCCTCCCAGGTGGGGCTGCCAGAATGTTGGTAAGTATGGTCTTTATGGTATATGTTGTTTACCGCTAAAAGGCTCCAGATGCAGCTCAGCAGCCACAAGCAGGACTTCAGTGTACAACCCTGCTGCACAATACTCTAATAGAAGACTGTTCAGGTAATTGTGTCACTTATCTGGAAAGTAATTGAAGGACAAATAGGTAAAGTGAATTGTGTGTCTAAACTTGAGGGAAATCCAATTTACATCTGATAACATATTAGGATGGTGTGTTTTTAGTTTTGCAGCAACACAAAACAGCAGATTGAGTTGTGAAGAGTATTATGCTTGAGTGAATTCACATTGAGCCATAAGTTATATCCCATAGTCTATTACAGCATCTGTTGTCTTATATGATTCCTGGCCTTAGGTGATAGGAAAGATTTGCTTCTGAACCAAAAGTCCAGTGTGGAATACATATTGATTTCCAGGGTGGTTATTTGCAATAGAAATTAAAAGTTAGGAGCAAGCCATATATGCCATATTTATATTTCTATGCTGATGTCATAAAAGTGTTTGAATTTGCTCTGCTCAGTAGATAAAGTAATACAGGGGGTGATTCAGCAGAGGATACAGATAAACAGTCCCACACAAATTACCAATGGTTGGGAATCTGCAAATGCACCAGACCCATACTGCACATGTGCAGTACGGGTCTGCGATGTTGGATGATGTTCAGCAGCAGCCTGTCAGTGATTGACAGTCTGCTGCCATATCGGGGCAGGGAGGGGGCGATGATGGCCTCCATTTCCCAAAACGTAGGGGTGTCACTGCTGTTGAGGGGGAGAGGAGAGGACGGGATCTCTGTTGATGGAGATTTCCTGGATGTTTTTGTGCATCTGTGGCAGGCGGTTTGCGAGACCCACGGTCACTGCCTCATCCTTGGATGTAGCTCGGATCAGTAATGAAGGCAATGAGGCAGGACGCCTCCTGCTGCATTACCATAATAGTGCTATCGCATGTGCTACAATGTTAGCAGCTGCGATACCAACTGTCTCTCTGCTATCTCTTCCTGAATGTCCCAGCGATTTCTCAAACTTAATATGTCTATGACTGAGCTGATCGTCTTCCCACCCTCCCACATAACATCATGTCCCACTATTTCTTTATTAATAGATGGTATAACTATCTCATCTAGTCCCAAAGTGTGTTGTCTTGGAGTTATCCTGGACTCCTCCCTCTCCTTCAAACTACACCTTCAGAACCTCTCGCAGTCCTGTCGTTTCCATCTCAAGAATATTTCCAAGATCAGACCCTTTCTCACCCAGGATGCTACCAAAACCCTCGTACATTCACTGGTCATGTCCAGATTGGACTACTGTAACCTTCTCCTAGCTGGCCTCCCCAAATCCCATCTCTCTCCTCCCCAGTCTGCCCTCAATGCTGCTGCTCGGCTCATCTTCCTCTCCAAATGCTCTACATCTGCCTCCCCTCTTTTGCAAGCCCTCCACTGGCTCCCCTTCCCTTTCAGAACCCAATTCAAGGTTCTCACACTCACTTACAAAGCCACCCATTCCTCTCCCATTTACATCTCTGATCTCATCGCCCTTCACTCTTCTGTCCGCCATCTTCGTTCACTTAATAGACGCCGCCTTTCATGCCAATTGATTAGTTGCTCCCACTCCCGCCTCCAAGATTTTACCCATGCTGCTCCCAACCTTTGGAATGCCCTCCCTCTCCCCATCAGACTCTGCACCTCTCTATAATCTTTCAAATGAGCTCTTAAGACCCAGTACTTCATTAGAGCTCTCATCCTAACTTGCTGCTACATCTTCCTTTCTCCCCGCCTACCCCATTCTGTGTCACTCCTGTTTGTCTACCCCTCCCTTAAAGAATGTAAGCTCTTTCGGGCAGGGCCCTCTACCCTCTTGTGCTTCTCCCAACTGTAATTTAATTTATCTTACTCCCCACTAGGGCAACTAACACTTGGCTGCTTATGTGGACGTAAAGGTCGCTAATATAGCAATGTTTATTATACATGTCCTGTATTGTATTGTATTGTAATATAAGTCACTGGTTACTTATTTAACTATGTACTTTGTAAGACGCTGCGGAATACTTGTGGCACCATATGAATAAATGATAATAATAATAATAATAATAATACCAACTATGGCCCTCATTCAGACCCACTCGCAAGCGGGTGCACGTACGTTAGGCGTACGTACAAAAAAATTTAAATTCAATGGCTCGCTCGTATTTTCGTTCGCATCTAAAATTCCTCCCTAAACTCTGACGACCCCTCCTCTAACTAACGAGCGTACGAAATAGCGAGCGTACATCCCCGAAATGGCTTGAAAGGAACGCACGCACACGTATAAACAGGAAGTGGCCTTGTCAGATGTCGATTACCTGCTCCTTTATTCTGCCTACCTCCATCAATCGTATCATGCCAATCAATGTATCAATTAGCTTAATTGTTTGTTTTTTTTCAACACAATGCAAGAAACTTTACTCTTGTCCGTGTTTGTGTTTACCCGCAGAATACGTACGGATGAAACATTCACTTTTATTGTTCAAAAAACATGTGAACCACAATTAAACAATTGTACTATTGCTGTGGATCCCCGCATATTTCCCTGGGTTGATTTCTTTATTTAAATTTGCTTACGCATGTCACTGCATCAAGCCTATCATAACTCTCCAGAGATTTCTGGCCCTGTCGAACACATGACTCATACACTAACCAATAAAATTGCTCCTGTTAATTTCCAAAATACATTAGCCAATCAGAAAATTTTTACACACTTTATCAAAAATGATTTTTAAGAAAAACACCATTGCCATCATGAGAGCCTCCGCATTCACCAGGCGTGAGCTGCTGGTGCTTACGGAGGTCATGGATCGCCGGATCACCAGCCAGCCTCAAGCCATGACCAACCGGCAGAAGCGCTCCGCGTATGCGGAGGTACGGTCCCGCCTGCGGTCCTTCGGCTCACGCCGCAACATCGGCCAGCTGGAGCGCAGGTGGTCCGACCTGCAACGGCGAACGCCCCGCTTGCTGGCATGCTTTCGCATGCAGATCCTGGCAAGTAAGTGTTATGTATTGTGGTTTTAATGTTTGTGTTTGTGGGGCAAACTGCGTGTGCATGTTTTCCTGTCTGTTCTATTTATTATTTGTACTCATATCTGCGTGTGCATGTTTTCCTGTCTGTTCTATTTATTATTTGTACTCATATCTGCGTCTGCATGTTTTCCTGTCTGTTCTATTTATTATTTGTACTCATATCTGCGTCTGCATGTTTTCCTGTCTGTTCTATTTATTATTTGTACTCATATCTGCGTCTGCATGTTTTCCTGTCTGTTCTATTTATTATTTGTACTCATATCTGCGTCTGCATGTTTTCCTGTCTGTTCTATTTATTATTTGTACTCATATCTGCGTCTGCATGTTTCCCCTCTATTTCTGTTTTTTTAATTCTACTGCTATTTTTTTATTTTTATTTTTTTTTTATTTTATTTTTTTTAGTTTGGTTGCCCGGATTTGTCCATAAACTAAACGCAATTTCTTTGACATATTTTAGGGGGACAGCCAAGACTCCGCCGTCACCGTCCGTCCAGACGGCGTTCCCGCCCACTCTCCCCAACCCCCAGCCAACACTCCACCCCAAATCTTTCCCCTATTCCCCACTCCTCCCCATCCTTCCCAGACCCTCTCCCGGAAATGTCGGGCCTCCTTCCCCTCCGTCCCACTTCCCCCTCTCCTCCACCCACCCCTCTTCCAATTACCCCCTCCCCGGAGTCCAGCATAACTCCGCCCCATTCTTTGGGGAATGACGGATCCTCCGAGGAGGATCATGGAGGTTTGGCCGGAGCTCCCGTTTTGTCTCCCGGTATGTTTTTTTAATTTTTTTTTTAAAGCACAAACTGTTTGTATGTAATCATGTGTCGTGCCTTTCTTCGTGTTTTTGTGGCTTGACTTTTGTTGATTGTGAAGGTTTGCCTTTACCTCTTCCTGGTGATTTAAGCATACACATATCATACCTGTGGGAATTTGTACCTAGGCCTTGTATTTTTGCCAGCCCACCCTTTTTATTTTTGTTTTTGGGTTTAGGAGTGATTTGTTTTTTTTTTTTAATTTTTCTGTGGATTCCCTATTGTTGTATTAACCCACACACTTTTCTCACCCACAGAGGAACAGAGGCGTCGGCAAGAGGTGGCGGATGTTGTGGGGCAGATGCGCCAACATGTAATCGGCCTTCTGGTGGCCCTCGACCGGCTGTCTGGCCTCCTTCGGCATTAGTTTTTTTTTTTTGGTTCTATTTTCCAATTAAATTTATTAAGACAAATATACGTTGTGGCTCATTTTTAAAAACCAAAACCAAGATAGTTTAGCCTGACATAAGTAGACTGTTCCTGCAAGGATTTCCCTTTTTTAAAAGTTAGATTGTGTTTTGTCTTTGTATGTCAAACAGACACCAGAAACACATAACAGTAACAATGTCATTTCCCTTTTTGGGTGTAGTGTCAATTACAGATTTCTACATTTTCCAGGTTCCTACTTGGTGCGCAAGCTGCTTAGGCCAATCTTACAAATCCCAAGGTTGGGCCAGGCTTCCTTTTGGTGTGGATTGGGAAGCTGAAAACATATTTCAGTTTTGCTCAACTGGCGTCAGTACTGGTTTACCCCTTAGTCAAATGTAACTTGTGTTAACCTGGTTACACTTGCTGTTAACGTCCCAAAAAAGGAAGACCATTTCACTCTTCAAACATTTATTCACAACATAACAGAGAAAACAAAGTGGTCACTCCCAAAAAAAATACACAGTGATAAATTCAAATACAACACATACCAAGAAATAATTAAATAAAAACACAAAATCAAGAACTGGTTGACGAAGGACCATGCCAACATGATTCCACAAACATGGCGTTGTGATATGGGTTCCAGAATATATGCCCAAAAGGACCAGATCCAGGTTTGGTAAGGGTAGCAGGAAGTAGTGAGCGTTGGAGTGCCAAAGATTATGTGAACAAACAGAAGATGGTGAGAAAAATAAAAATAAATTAGATGTTCGCCAAAAAACACAAACACATTAGGTATAAACACTGGAGTTTTGTTCAAACTTACCTAAAAAATCTGGCCACCACATCATCGCGTATGGCCCCCCCACATACTGACCTTCGACCAACCTCGGGGGGGCCATCCTCAGGTAAGGCATCCTCTGGCTGCATTGGGACACCACTCCTTATGGCAATGTTGTGAAATATCCCACACAGGACCACAATTTTAGACACCATATCCGGCACATACATGAGCTCGCCACCAGAGCGGTGGAGGCATCTGAATCGGCCTTTTAAAAGGCCGATACAGCGCTCCACCACTTGCCTGGTGGCTGTAAGTGCGGAATTATACGCACTTTGTGGCCCTGGTGTGGGAGCCAAATAAGGAGTGAGCAGCCAGGACATGCAAGGGTATCCACTGTCTCCTGTGAACAAAAATAGACCACATCAGGAACACTGTGTATCAAGCTTAACATTGTTATGTACTAAAGGTCTCCACTTACCCAGAAGCCACGCATCACCAGCTTGTAGGTTGGTTAATTTCTGCCATATCCCTGATTGCCGGATGACGAAGGAGTCATGAGCACTTCCGGGTAATTTAGCATTCAGGGACAGGATCTGGAGGGAGGCATCACATACCACCATTACATTCAGGGAGTGATAGTGTTTCCTGTTTCTAAATATTGCCTCCAGCCGTGCTGGAGGCTGAAGTGGTATGTGAGTACCATCCACAACCCCTATGATGTGTGGGAAGCCAGCTATTTGGTAAAAATTGGCCTTGGCCACACTAAGGGCACCCATATCCAAAGGCATTTTAATAAAATGATGGAGGTGCTTGAAAAGTGCCTCCATCACTGCCCTCAGGATCCGGGAAAAGGAGGATTGGGAGATGCCCGCCACTATTCCCACCGTTGTTTGAAACGATCCTGAGGCACAGAAATGTAACACCGCCATAAATTGCGTCAGTGGTGGTATTGCTGTTGGACTGTCAATTTGCCGCTCAAGATCACTTTCTATTAATGAGAGAGTGTCTATGATGATTTTGGGAGGTAGACGGTAGCGTCTTAAAACCTCATCATCGGGCATTCCAAAAAGGGTGACACGTGTTCGAAATATCTGGGGCCTTGCATGCCTACGATGCCTACGCCTGGGACGAGTTTGAGGTTGGTCGTCTTCCGGGAGCAGGGCCAGAACAATTCGCCCCAGATCTACCTGAAATTCAAAGTTTACAATGTAAGGCTTTTGACCCACCCCAAAAGTAAGAAAAAACAACTTAGCTTTCTGATACCATCCATAGCTGCTTACATGCCGGGGTATTGTCATGATATGTATAAACTGTAAAAAAGCCAACAATGAGACTTCAAAAATTTAGAGGGTGTTTTTTTTTTTTTAAATTGTTGCAAGCCAACACAGAAAATAGCGGAAACACACATTTGGCCATCGATGAAAACGACATTGCACACCGTACGTCAAATAGGGTTCAAATGGACCCAAAAAATGGAAAAGGGAAAAGCAAAACTGGATTATATGATGAATAAGCCGTCAAAAATGCGGTAATTAATTCGCAAATGCAAGTCACTACACCAACAGTCAAAAATGCGGTAATTAATTCGCAAATGCAAGTCACTACACCAACAGTCAAAAATGCGGTAATTAATTCGCAAATGCAAGTCACTACACCAACAGTCAAAAATGCGGTAATTAATTCGCAAATGCAAGTCACTACACCAACAGTCAAAAATGCGGTAATTAATTCGCAAATGCAAGTCACTACACCAACAGTCAAAAATGCGGTAATTAATTCGCAAATGCAAGTCACTACACCAACAGTCAAAAATGCGGTAATTAATTCGCAAATGCAAGACAAAAAATGGACTTACCCAACTCGAATATATAAGATTTCCCAAAAAAACTTCTTTGGGTCCGAAAACCCAAAAAAACTAAAAAAGATGAAATGAGTGTTAAACAAATTAACGAACCACAAAACAGAAGAATACACCAATTGGCCACAAATTTGACTGCACAAAACTTACCAAATCAGGAAAGGATGTGGTAAAAATGAAAAAAATGCGAACGGAAAAACCAAAGAAATGTAGCAAAAACAAACAAAAAACCAACTCTGCCAAATCCTCCAACCGCAAACAACAAAATCCAAACCACTTAACCGACAACACTCCAACAACCCCACCTCGACTCCACACACACCAAGCCATAAATAGTGTTTATTTTCCCGCACAAATTAAGGATGAATCATAGGGACGCACAATCAATGATGCGGCCGCAAACTAAGGACGCATGTATAAATACGTCACGAAATCACATAGAATTTCTGGATGATTTCATGCTGGAAGCAGAGACATGGCTTCAAACCAGGGAAACAATGGTCAAAATTGCGGCGGTAAGGCCTTCATGCATTTTGTGTCAATGATTCTTTTAAAACATAATATTGTGCAAGTTGTGAAGTGGCTAAATCTGCATATTTACCCAAATAGGTGAGGAGGATGACATGGAAGAGACTGCTGGCCCCAGTCAACCCGCCAAAGCTGGCAAAAAAAAAAGGCAGCCACATTTCACAAGCAAGGAGATGGAGGTTTTGATCCAGAAGTGCGTTGACATCCTGCCCCAGGCAGCCAGGAATATGAGCCAAAGCCAGAAGTGGAGAATGTGGGAGGAGGTCGCCGTTGCTGTCAATAGGGTGGGTGATTATGTCCGTCTAGCCCGGGATGTCAAACGGCGGTAAGTAAACACTTTCCCATCCTATAAACAAACCCCATTGTAAAAAAAAGGATAATGGTTCCAAATTCATTCCACAGATGGGCAGACTTCAAATATCGTCTCAAACAAAAACTTGCCGACAGGGCTAGGCATGCAAGGGGGACAGGTGGGGGTCCCACCCCTGTGTCATTGGAGTTGACAGACTTAGAAGAGATGGCACAGGGGTGTGTGCAGGCTGTGGAGGTGTTTGGCGTGTCCAACATGGATACGGACATGCCAGACTTTGCGGCTCCTCATGTTGGCCAAGGTAAGTCTTGTGATGTCACCAACTCAGAAATGCTATTGTGCCAATATGTAGATTCTAATGTGAGTCTTTTCTCCAATTTCCTAACAGAGACAGAGGCGGATGAGTCTGCTCCAGAGGGGAGCCTTGGCCGCAGAATTTCTGCTGGCTCTGCAGGGGAGGAACCAGTACATCCGGCTGAGGACCCTGCAGAAGCCAGTCCAGGGCGTGCCCCCTCGCAGGCAGTGGGCCTCCTCACAGAACTCAATTTTAAATCGGATTGCCATACGGAGATTCTGCAGAGGATGGACGCCAGTCTGATACGGGTGGCTGAGGCCCTGGAGCAAAATGCTGCGGCCAACGTGACCATTGGTCAGGCCCTGGCGGAAAATACCAGGGCCAACATCCGCATCGCCGATGCCCTGGAGCAGCTCGTTCGCCAGCACATGGTGGAGCCGACCTCCCTTCCTGCCGGAACATCCGGATCCTCCACCTCTGGCACAACATCAGCCAATCCTCCAAATGTGCCTAGCCCTGTGCCTAGTCCAGAGGCCACAACATCTGCCTCTGGACAGGCCAGCCCGATGGCATCCCGGACCCGGTCTGGCGCCCACCCTCACCCAGCCAAACGGGCGAGAAAACGGTGACAGCAATGGCGACTTTTCCCACACTCCTTCTGTGCTTGGCTCATATTCCTTTCTGGTCAAAACTTCCCTCTCCTTTCTTGTGAAATGTTTTTAAATTTTGTATTTACGCTTATGTTAGTAGTTATGTTTTTTTTTTTTTTGGATCAAATATCTTGGCCACAAAAAAAGGCAACAAAATATTAGGCCAATTTGTTTGTGTGTAAACAATAAATTAAAAACAAAACACTGACATTGTATTGTGACATTATTGTACAAATGGGTTACATTTAATCCTGGCCTTAAAGGCAAAAACTGACCCTCTTTAAAAAAAAAAAAGGCCTCTTTAAGGAACGTTTAAAAAATCACATAGCGATGCAAATTCCACAGTAAACCAAAAAAAAGGGGAGCTAATTAAAAGATGATGACATTATTGTTACAATAGGCCATAACCACCAAATTGTGGCCAAAATAAAACCCCAAAAATGTACGCTAATTGATTGTGTAATCATGACATTAGCAGCTCTGATTTCCACCTGCGTACGCTTTTGTGCTATCCCAATAAACTGCTTTCCAAACACATACCAAGCCGGATTTCAATCCAACACTAATTACTTTACTGACCAGCCGCGATTAATCGCTGCACCATCGTGGAGTCCCGGGACGGAGGAGAAGGCCATCGCCAATGTGGTCGAGTAATCCTGACCCTAAGCTGTGCGAGCATTTTGAAGGGAAAGCGGATGTTTCAGTGACGTATGAGACGGTCCGAACACATTTGACGTTCGCATCTGCTAATGTATGTACGCCCCAAAAACGCCTCGCCACGCCTGCGTTTTTTCATCTCCACCCCCGTCAACACCCAAAAACGCCCTGTTCTGTCAATCACATTTGACATGTCACTTCCTGTACGCTATTTTAGGAACGAGAGAAAAAAAGCTCGCAATCTGCCGTACGCACATGCGCGGTGTAACACCGACGCATGCGCGGTTAGTCAACATCGGAACGCAACGAGCGTACTGTTGTTAACGTGCGGCTCTGAATGAGGGCCTATGTCTGCAGCTGAATCAGACCCACAGTTTGTAAATGTAATCTTTGATCCAAATAATGTGTACTGCTTTATAAGTATTCAAAAAAGGTCAGTATAGTATAATCTGAATACATTGTGATATAAGCTGAATTATAGACTGTTTGTAGTTCATTTATAAACACAGAAATCAGAAATGGCCAAGAACAGCCTCTCAGGACTCTAAAATAAATCTTTAAATTGTTAGAGTTGGGATCATAAATTGGGATCTTTCTTATACAGTAAATAGGAATGAAACCATTTTTCACAATTGTTCCAATACTGAAGTTTGTTTAACCATATAGTGTGATTCAGGGACATATTTATTATAATTTGCAGTCTGCCCCTGATAATATACATTCTTTATCACTGCAGTTTGTGGCAATAATAATTCCTTATTCACCAGGATGTCTCATTTCTGTGGCGCTGGGACAGGGGGTTCGATACTTGCCTGTCTTTGCGATCAGTGAGAAGTAATGTGATTGAAATACGAACACATTGCTTCCTGCTTTGGACCCTCAATGCCACTACTGCGCATGGGCAAGCTGGAGCATCTAGTGAAAATCTTGAAAAAGGTAGCCCATAGGCTACTATAGGCTAACGCCATCTGAAGTTGACTTTAGCAGCCAGGGCCAAGTTTGGTAAATACGGCAGCAACGCATGACTGTGGCTACTGTTGGAAATGGGAGGACCATTGTAGATATCAGGGGATGCAATCGGGAAACCGGCTGAAGTGATCCCGACAGCCGGCTTCCCGACTGCTTTATCCCGGCGTGGGTTAAATGACAGGCGTCTATATCTAGACGCCTATCGTTTTCCCGACGCTGGGAGTCAGGCACCCGTCATCCTGATCAAAGGGTTGCCGGGCGCCGCGAGCAGACAGCCGCACGGGGGGGGAGGGTTAGATTTAGTGCACCCGGGGGGGACTTAGGGTTAGGCACCCCCCCGGGAGGGTTAGGGTTAGGCTAGGGGGAGGGAGGGTTAGGCACCCCCGGGGGGTACTTAGGGTTAGGCACCCCCCGAGGGACTTAGGTTTAGGCAGCGTGGAAGGGGGTGGTTATGGTTAGACACTTACAGAGGGGATTAGGGTTAGGCACTTGGGGGGGAGGTTAGGGTTAGGCACCCCTAAGGGGGGTTAGGGTTAGGGGGGTTAGGTTAGGTTAGTATATACTTACCTGAGTATGATCGGGATTTCCAGCGCTGTCGGGCTGCCGCTGCCAGCATCTGTCCATCTGTCGGGCTGTCGCTGCTGGGAATCGAACCGCCGGCCATGCGATTCCGATATCAGAGATATCTGCTGCTGTCTCTCCTTTTTACATCTTAGGGGTACTTTGTATTTGCAAATATCCCCCGAAAATGTTTGTTTATGGTAGATATGGTGTATACTTTAATAAATAGGCTCCTTAGTATGAAAAGCTTGTCTCATACACATTTACTCTAGGCACACCAAATAGTCCCTTCATGGAATACCAGAGTCCTTACAACTTAGCCCTGTAGTGTTAAAATACTGGCATAGTGCTCACTTTGGGGTTGATGTATCAAGCAGTGAAAAAAAGTGGAGAAGTGGAGAAGTGAACCAGTGGAGAAGTTGCCAATAGCAACCAATTAGCTTTGAGGTAGCAATTATCAAGTACATTCTATAAAATTATAGGTAGAAGCTGATTGGTTGCTATATGCAAGGTCTCTATTAGTCCACTTTGCCACTCTTTTCCCTGCTTGATACATCATCATCCCCTTTGAATCTATATTGTCAAATGTAAGTATCTTATGCAGCGTATCCACTAGCAAATAGTGGAACGACAATACGATTACATCTTCCCCTGCAGTGCCTACACTGAACGATATGTTGTTCAGTGTAGGCACCCTCCCTCATCCCTGAACGTGGCCAATCTCTCGTTATCGGTAGATCGACCAGCATCAGGTGATGATTTATGTCGGAAACGACCAGCAGGAGCGCGCATCGCTGGTCGTTTCCGACATTATACTGCCCGATTTATGCACGATTAATGAGCAATTGAATTATAATGATGTCGTTATCATTCAATCGCTCTTTTATTTCTGCAAGTGGATACTCAGCTTTACTCTTCTGCTCATATTATTGCTTTAGATGTGAGATTTAAATAAAATAATTTTGCTGACTGGCAGATGAGTACAGGGGGTCATTTGACATGTGCTCTTGCAAAGTTGTTTTTAGCAACAGTAGTTGGGATTAATATCCAATGTGTTAAGTTATTTTACTGCTTTAAAGATTACATACACAATGATTGTTATTGCAGGTGACAACTGTATGAGAATTGACCTTAGATTTCTCTAAAGGTTTCCCCCGTAGCTAAGACGTGAGTCTCACCTGGTTAGTTTAATGAAGGTAGAACAATTTTAAGACCATTTAATTCCCCACAGTATTGAAGAATGAGCCTCAAGTACAGGAATACGTAGTTTTTCCTTGTCTCTCAGCACTGCTGACAATTGGTGATGTGGAAAATAAAAATGAAAACATCTCTTTATAATTTATGTGTAGTTATTTTACTACAGTTGTGGGATTCTACTGAATTTGAAACATTTACAATTTTTTTTAACCATGTGGATATAATCAAAAAGTGAACATTTTCATAAAATGTATTTGCTGTACATCTCAAAGTATTAACATTGTGTTTAAAGTGGTAAAAATATTGTTTTTAAAGTGGTAAAAACATTGTTCAGTAGTTTAAGAAAACAAATATGCATCCAAAGCTTACTGTGGCAATAAGAAATTAAATATTGCCAAAATTTAACAAAATCCCATCCAGGGATAGGGTAGTGGTCTGATGACCTACACATGCGAGGTCATCAGACCATGTATGTGCGAGTGGACATTCCCAGTAATGTGGCAAAATGTAGCCTATACAGCAGGCTGAAATGGCTTACGGCAACTGAAGATGGTGTAAGCTACTGGGGCAAATCTCTGCAATGATTTGCATTTGCATTGTTTTTATGGGGGCAACTTTTGCAGTTGCTTTGTAATTGAGTACATTGTACCTTATATAATACTGTTACCGCTGTAGAGAAAACTGTTTGAATATAATGTGAAGACTTTTGTCACTTTGAATGTTTGATGGTAGCGGGCATTAGTCTCACTAGATTTACTGGTATTAGGGACCTAGGGTGTCTATTTACTAAGCTGTGTTAGGAGATAAAATGAACAGTGATAAGGTACTAGCCAATCAGCTCCTAACTGCCATCTCACAGGCTGTGTTTGAAAAATGATAGTTAGGAGCTGATTGGCTGGTACCTTATCTCCGTTCACTTTATCTCCTAACACAGCTTAGTAAATAGACCCCTATGTAATAATAATCACGATACTGCCGGCTTATGTACTACTGGGAACTTGCAAGGACAGCGAGTTACATCCCCGGCATTTCTGAGAAGCCTTTCACTGAAGTGAAAGAATTCCCTGGGGGAAGCTGACACTGCACATGTGCACAGCGTGAGCTTCCCGGACTGGCCAGGGTCTGCAGGAGAGAGATCAAAAGATCTCTTTCCTGCCCCTGGAGCCCCCATAGGCTAACAGTACTTTACACCATCTGAAGATAGTGTAAACTACCGGTGCTTTGCTTTTTGGAGTTTAGTACATAGGGGTCAGATCTTAGTCCCCATTGATAATAATGGGGACTGCGATCTAAAGTGCTAACTAGTACTTTGCAGGAGATTTCTGTGAAATCACCTGCAATGTGCCATTAGTACATAGGATCGATACATAAAATAATGCAGAAACTGCATTTTGGACTTTTTTCAAATAAAGGGTTACTGTTATCTATAAACCTGCTATGATTCACATGTTAGTACTGCCTGAGGGCATCACACTGTAGCATGTGCTTGCTCTGGGTCCCAGCTCACCATGCTATACCTCTGCTTCCACCAGGCTGGAGGCGGGGGCCCTGTCTGTGTCATCTGTACTGGGCCCCACAATTTCTGATGGCAGCCTTGGAGGCATATATATTTTCTCTTGAGGAAAGTATACATTTGGCATTTTTGAAATGCTGCTACTGAGTCTCTCTGTTACTTATATTGAAGTGAGTGTAGTTTCCTTTTAACCTTGTGATATACAGTATGACTATTCTTGACCACCAGACATTTTATTTAACTGAATGTCTTCTCCTTTGTTTGTGCATAGTGGCTTAGTACATCAATAGCATAATCCACATAATATTGGGGTTGCCTTCTCTGCCAACCACTATATATAATATTTTCACTCTATCTTCAGAGACAGGACACCCTCATGTGTTCACGTGGACTCCAGTTCTAGATATCCTGTAGGAAACAGATCAGCCTCCCACTTATACTGTATCTCTTTCACATCGCATATTCCAAGTCGCACCCGGCATTTCTACACGCGTCCATCGCAGGTGCGACCCAGCTTAGAGTCCATTATAACTGGTGGCCCGACCCAACAATAATGCCTGGTCGATTATGTCACCGCCATCACTGCTGAGCCAGTGCTTTGGGATGAGATCATCTCACACTGCACCGCAAGCTGGGTTGAACTCGTGTTCAACGCTGCTTGTTACCCGAGTTGAAATGCCGGGTCGACGCAGGTTATTTCAACTGGCCCCTCTTACACTGCACAGTAACCCGGATTGCTGCACGTTCACCTGCAATAACCCAGGTTATTTGCTGTCAGTGTGAAAGGGGTATTAGCTGATGACCCATCTACTAGGAATTGGCTAAGCCTCTACTCAGGCCTACAATGATGCCATTGCACTTCCTTGTGGACATATAATAGATGCAGACATTTGCACAATTCCAGCGAGTCTTCTTTTTTAAAGCTGCAATCATATAAAAGGCAAAACTAACCTGGATTGGTATTTCTTAGTTTGTCTACTTGTGCAGGGGTGGATTGGGCCCCCGGGACACCTGGCAGGCTCCCGCCGGGCCGGTCCCTACAGTGGCCGGCGGCCGCCCAATACTTACCCACTCCCGCTGCCGCGATCGGGGGCAGCTCTAGACAGCTACTCGGACAAAAAAAAGGCTGATAGGAGGGCCACTGCGCAGCCACAGCAGGTCCTCCCACAAGCTATTGCGGAGTCTGTCAGTCATCACTGACGGCTCCGCCTCCATCTGGCTCCTCTGCACCCGGGCTCGACTCCACGTGTCCAGGAGAGCAGCAAGGTGCCATGGCCAAGAGAAGTAGCGCTGCAGCAGGCAGCCAACACGAACAGCTGCAGATAAGTTGCGTGTACCAGTGGCGGCAGCGGCAGCCGGGGGAGTTAAGGATCAGACAAACACTACTGGTGGGGGGGGGAATGAATGTGGCTGACACATAGGCCCGGCTGAGACACACAGGTGCTGGGGGAATGGGGCTAGGGCACACAGGAGCTGGGACACAGGGCTGGTGCATACAGGTGCTGGGGGAATGAGGCTAACACACATTTGGGATGAGACCCACCCTGGGGCTGAGGAATGGGTTTGAGACACACACTGGGGCTGGGGGACATGGCGCTGACACACACTGGGGCTGTCGGGAATAGGGCTGACACACACTGGGGCCGAGACACACACTGGGGCTGGGGGACATGGGGCTGACACACACTGGGGCTGTGGGAAATAAGGCTGACACACACTGGGGCTGCGGAAACACACTTGGGCTGGTGAATGGGGGTGTGATACACACTGGGGCTGGGAGGGAATGAGTCTGACACGCTGGGGGGGAATGAGGCTGACTTACACTGGGGCTGAGACACACACTGGGGCTGGGGAGAATGAGGTGGACACACACTGGGACTGAGACACACAGTCTGGCTGGGGAATAGGGCTAAGACACACTGAGGCTGGGGGGAATGAGGCTGACACACACGGGCTGAGACACAGGCTGGGGTGGGGTAATGGGGCTGAGGGACACACACTGGGTCTGGGGGAATGTGGTTGAGAGACACACTGGGTCTTGGGAATGAGGCTGAGACACAATGGGACTGGGGGAAGGAGGCTGAGAGTTACAGGTGGGCTTGGGTATGAGAGATGCAGGGGTCCTGCAGAGAGACATGGAGGCCCGGAGATGGATATTCACAGGGAGCCTGGAGAACCACAAAGGCCTGGAGAACCACATGGGGACCTGAGGATAGAGAGACATAAAGGGGTCTGGAGTAACACGGGGGCCTGGAAAGACACAGAAATTGTTTGATCAGGGAAATTCACATTTTGCCCTGCACAAAAATTGCTGTTACTCTACATTATCTGGTTATGATGATGTAAACAGGCATCTTCCAGACAGCGTGATCTACATGAATAGTGAATACCGGCTGAAGACGCTGCCCAGTGAGGCTTGAATTCTTCAGATGCTCCTCGTTGCAGAGAATCTGCCATATAGGTAAGAAAAAAGACTTCCAAACTCACTGGCCTGTACCTAGTGCAGAGGGATGGACTATCATTCACCAAGATTTCTGTTGCTGCCCCTTCTCCCCTCAGTGGCTTACAAAACCCCTCCAGGCCCCAAGAGTCCTGCCCTCCTCCACAGATCCCGCCCCCACAACAGACCCGCCCCCATAAGGGCTGCTTCCAGAAATTTCCCGGGCTGGTTTTCCATCCCAACCCGCCCCTGTACTTGTGTGTCCCTTGTTGTCCAAATATATAGGTATTAGTCACACCTAGATCTACATACAAGCAGGAGTTTTATAATTAACAATTTTTGTGATTTCATTACTTCATATTAGCTGATTTACTTTCTGACAATCCGTGACATCTGATATTTGAATAAATTATGATTTCCTATTATTGAATTATATATGTGCCAGACATCATTACTTTTTAATGTGATAACTCAGTTCATTGAGTTTATGATAATCTTGAAACCGTTCAATATATACATTCAGTAATTCATTATTCTGGTCTAAGTGTGTCTGTCAAAAAGGCATGTGAGGGAGAAGCTGGAGGAGCTGGAGGGTCAGACAGGCATGTGAGAGAGAAACTAGGGGAGGAGGGTCAGACAGGCATGTGAGAGAGAAACTAGGGGAGGAGGGTCAGACAGGCATGTGAGAGAGAAACTAGGGGAGAGGGGTCAGACAGGCATGTGAGAGAGAAGCAGGGGTGCCGAAAGCCCGGACCTGGGCTTGTTGAAGGGGCCAGACGGGGCCCCGGTCTTGGCTCGGGTCAGCTGCTTAGTGGGACATTGTCCCCCGTGCAGCACTGGTGATGGATACAAATGTCCCCCTTTGCAGTGTGCGGTGCACTGCATAGTATTTTTTCATTGTTTGGAGGAGGCATAGCAACACATCACAGATTTGGCCAGGACACCCAATAGTGAGGCCCTTGTCAGCTCTCGAAGGCCCTGGGCATTAGTGGCATATAAAGAGGCCTGGCATATATAAGGACATAAAGGGTCTCTTACTGCATATGAGGAGTTTCTGATGTCACATACAGGGGCATGAGTGGGCTGTGGCATATAAAGGAGCATGTGTTTATTAGAGTTATTAGAAAATGGCCTGAAAATGTACAAATTAAATGGTATACCCTATTGCATTTTAGCCAAACCCCTGGCCATGCGCCCTGATCACGCCCCCTATCCAGGAATCTGAAAATAAAAATGTGGTAACCATAAATTTAGTAAAGAGTTGTAATCATATTGAGGGATAGTACTGTTTACTCTCCTAAACCACAATTTAGGGTTTAATGCAGCTTTAAGCCTCAACAGTTTTGTATTTTGTCAAACAAACAAGAAACTAGAACCCACTGTAATATTAGGGTGATTTGCTATTTTTACTCTATGGATTTGCTGCAGATTTATACTCAGTACTCTCTCAGTGGTTATCAGCTACTTATAGTGCATTGTCCTCTAGAAATTATGGCAAATTTTCAAGAATGAAGTTTACAGCACAAAGGTTCTTTTGATCTAAATTGATAGCACACTAATGTCATCTTGTATTTTTTCTGTAATCAGTTATTTTCCTTTGTTACACAAGGAATGAGAAACTCACAACACTGCAAATTACATTGGAAAACTCTAATTGTGTCTGGTACATTAAGATGTGCATGGAAAATTATAGAAGTCCAAACAAGATCAAGCTGCAAAAAACAATGCTGGCACAAATAAAGTTGCGGGTAGCAATCTAGTAATAAGTATGAGTCATTCTAGTTCATGGAAGGATACTGATGTGCTTTTGATAATGCAAATTTTTTATCTCATAAAATTTACCATAAATAAACAGACCTAAATTATCTTGTTATAATATCCCTATATTGTCACTAAAGTACACTGTGTTTGCTTTACTTCTGATGATACATTGCATGCTAATAAAATCTAACTATATTAATACTGGTAAAAAAAAAGAATGTGGCAAAAGATAAACTTGAACTGGAAGATTCAGTGTTGCATTAGTCACTGTGACCTAGGCACAACCTAGGGTCAATTCGATCTTGTGGACCCTTATGTCTTGACCACCGGCCAGATTACCCTAACCCCATTTTTTCTTTTTAAATATATACTGAAGTGCCAAAAGTCATGGGATAAATGCCTAGTATCGTGTAGGATCCCCTCTAGCCCAGCGAAGTGCAGCAACTTGATGTGGCATCAATTCCACAAGTGGACGGAAGAACTCTGGAGAGATTTTGACCCATGCTCTCTGGATAGCTTCCCACAGCTCCCTAATATTTGTAGATGGAGGATCTTGGGTGCAAATGGCCCTCTCCACCACATCCCATAAATGCTGAATTTGGTTCTTGTCGGGTGAACGTGATGGACACACCATTCATTGAAAATCTCCAGAATGCTCCTCAAACCAATCCTGGATAACTTGGAACCAGTGACACAGGTGCATTATCCTCCTGGTATATTCCATAATTATGGGGGGGGGTACTTGAAGTCCATAAAGGGTTGCAAATGTTCATCAAACAATGCAACATAGCATAGCAGTTACCAGTCAAGGACATGTTTAGGCAGACCAGTGGCCATGACCCATGCCACATGAACACACCCCACACCATTATGGAACCACCACCTGCCAGCAGGGGTCCATGGCCTCATTGGGTCTGTGCCACACCCAAACCCTACCATCTGCCCAAAACTGGAACAGTGACTCATCGGACCATGCCGATGAGTTTCCAGTCTTTCAGGGTCCATTTAGCAAAGTTACGAGCCCAGGGCTGATTGAAAAGTAGTGAGACTGATTATTTTTTTTCAGAATCAGATGACTCCACAGGATCTGAACAATTTTCTTTTTCAAAATAGTATCCTTCACATTCAGTAATTTTTTTGCAGCGTTTCAACAATAATTCAAAGATGTGCAGTAGACTATTTTGTGACATCAGTTTTAGTGTTGCAGCTGTTGCATTTTTCACTTCATCATCGGTTGAGAACTTCTTTCTGCGCTGTTGATTTTTAAGGGTTGGGAATGCCCAGAAATCATAGGACGCTAAGTCCAGGCTATATGGAGGGTGTTCCAGTCCTATCCCATTAACTTCAGTCACTGCTGCCAGTGCAACAGCAGCAACATGTGGTTGGGCATTGTCTTGGAGCAAAAACCACTGTTTCTTTAGTAAATTTGGTCTTTTCTTCCAAATGGGTTTTCAGGACGTTTGCATAGTAGTCACCATTAATTATCTGTCCATGGGGGACCAGGTGCTGTAGGATCATATCGTGTGCATCAAAGAACAGCAGAAGCATGACTTTACATGCCGAAGGAATCACACGGAATTTGTGGGCGGAGGCGAATTCACGTGTTTCCATACACTGGACTGTTGTTTGGATTCCAGATCATAATGACAAATCCACGATTCTTCACAATCGATGTCAGGAAATCGGGTATCCTCTACAACATTTTGGACGGTGTTTTAGCATGATTCAACTATTCTTTGCATCTGCTCTTCTGTGAGATTTCTGGATACCCACCTGGCACACACGTGATGCATTTTCAGTTCTTTTGTCACAATATGCTGTATCCATTCAAAGAAGATGCCAAGTGAAGCCAAAAGTTCACATAAAGTAACCTTCTGTCATTTTGCAACATCTCCGCAGCTTTGGCAATATTGACATTTGTAACCATTGTGGATGGTCTACCAGAACACGCTTTGTCAGTCACTCACATATTACCCTCTCTGAAGTGCTTCCACCACTGAAATACTGCAGCACGGCTAATTGTTTCTCCACCGTATGCTTGCTGTAACATTTCATGAGTTCTTCTTTTTCGAAGTAACACAAAATTCAATCACACATCTCTTATGTAATTTCACAGACACATCTTCCTCATCCGCCATGATGAAATGTACAAAGATCTTCCACTCACTGTGACCAAACAAAGAAGACTATGGGGTAAATTTACTAAAGGTCGATTTGCAGGTCAATTTGAGGAGTGATTTACCTCTTCTCAAATTGACGCAAATCGAATGCAGTGAAAACCGTTATTTCACTGCATTCACTATTATTCGATTTGTTTTGCGATTTGCAAAACAAATTCGATTTGAGTCAGTTTTGAACAGTGATTTGCTGTTCGATTTGGCATGTTCATGTCCAAATCGAATGGCAAATCACCCTTCAAAACGAACTGCTAATCCCCGACACGTTAGAACTGCTTCTTGCTTTCACTTTGAGCATGAGCAGTTCGTTCTCACACATATACATGCAGACATCAGTGAGATGCCTGCATGTATCTGCCTTGAAAAAGTGTTGTAAAGAGTTAAAATAAAACTAAACTCACAAAATTAACTCACCACCCACCGCCCAGGGGTGGCGGGGATAGCCCCAGGCTATCAGCCTAGGCTAGGGGTGCCCTGGAGAGGGAGACCTCTTTTTTTGAAGGGGTCTCCAACTCCCCTGGGGTCCCTGGTCTGGGCTGACTAATGGTCAGGGCTGATGCTGTGGCTGGGGGGCCCAGTGATAGGGCTCCCCTGGCTGTGGCATCAGTCCCCCATTGTAAAGGGTCCAGGGCTGGTTCTGTGATTTACAGGAAGACCCTACGCAAATTTTTCCTGTAAATCCAGAACCAGCCCTGCTTCCCATATCCCAGTGCTGGTTGTACTGAGTACAGGGAGACCCTACGTCATTTTTTCCCTGTACTTAGGCCCTGATTCAGAGCCGTTCGCTATTTGCATTCGTTCGTTCAAAAACAAGGGGTGGCTATTCAAATGATCCGTTCGCACATTGCAGTCTGTTCACACCTCTAAGTCTGAACGAGCGAGCAAAACATACGCTCTTTTATTTCTTAAAAATGCCCTCTGGCCGCTCGCACCATACGTCATTTCCGCTATTTATTAGATTAATCGAGTACATCGAACAGGATATGAACTGCTCGCTATTCTTGTGGTTGGTTTTTTCAACCGCTATTTTGCGAGCAGTTCTGAGTTGAAAAAAAACAAATGACGCTGCTATATTAATTATGCACACCCATAAAACGCCCGTTTTGACCTTTAAGCACGCCTGCGTTCGGATCTCCACTCCCCGTTTTCAAGCACCTTCCCCTGTTACCACCCACATACGCCTCATTCTGTCACTCAAAATAGCAGGCACTCGCTATATTGCGTACAAACGATTTTCGGCCGCACTGACTGGTTCGCGCATGAGTACTAAAAACCGTACGCATGCGCAGATGTGCGAACATCGCTCGGAACGAGCGTACTGCCGCTAGCGAGTGGCTCTGAATGAGGGCCTTAGTCAACCAGAACTGGGTTTCAGCAGTTCGGGGTTGATGCTGATTTGGGGAGGGGACCTCACGTCAATTTATTTCTAACTTTAACTGTTTAATTACTTTTTCCAGCCAGATACATGCAGGCATCTCACTGATGTCTGCATGTATCTGTGTCAATCCAACCTGCTCATGCTCATATGGAAAGCATGAAGTTGGTCTATTGTATTGGGGATTTGAAGTTCAATTTGAAGTCCGATTTGAGGTCGATTTCAAATCGAATGATAGTAAATAAGGGTTTTGTGTGTTGGGCTATGTAAAAGTACCAATGTTTTTCCGATGGACGATTTGAGGCCAATTTGACTCAAAATTTCGATTTGAAGTCTGATTTTACATTCAATTTGGGCTTTAGTAAATACCCAAAAGCAAACTCGAATCCAAAGTGAATAAAAATCGCACCTCAAATCACTCAAAATGCCAGATCGACCTTTAGTAAATTTACCCCCAAGGCAGGTTCAGACACTTCAATGTATGAGCTTCACAATAACCAGCATGTTGCCATGTCTAACTATGAGGCACAAAAACAGGCAGTCTCATTACTTTTCAATCAGCCCTCATAATATATTGTATTATTCCAAAGAAAAGGTTAGCAACACTTGATTATAACCCTTCAAAATGGTCCCACTCTTCTTCAGCATCTATTTTCTCAAGTCCTTTTGTAATTCAGAACCATATTCAAATGCCCAATAATTTTGGACTCATTATCATCTATTTATGTACAACATTCTTGACCTACCACAGGGATGTTTGACTAATCTAAGTGGTCAGTAACTCTCACAAAATCAAGAACAAAGATCCATATTATCTATTGAATACCAATAGGATCTTAGATTAGTAAATGAACAGATGCAAGGCATCTTGGTTACAAAAGTTGCTCCTGTACAATTACCTGTAGTATAACACAACTTTTGTCCTTTATCATACAGTATAATATGCTAACTGTACCTTCTATATCCTTATACATTGTTTATCATCTACATTCATGCAAAACTCAGGTCTCCCTGTAGCAACTGTGACTTGCAAGGCTGGGGCATACATTAAACAAGCCTGTTAATACAATAAGATAGGAAAATCTACTACAAACTGTATTTTAGGTGACGTGTTAAAACAGGTGCAATTACCATTCATTTGATTATGGCAACACCATTCGGTATTTATAATATTTGTGGTGTTGATGAAGTAAGCTAGTATAGGTATGCCTGCCTCTACAATCATAGTTAGATGAGTACAAATCCAACATTTACTTTTTAATAGGTGTTTTTGCAAAACTACAATGCATTTCTTTCACTGAATTTCCTGTCAAATCATCTTGATTATCTTCCTATCGTAAGTCTTTACGTACATGTATTCTTCCCATTTACTATTTAACTCATGTTATCATATACTGTATATAAATGGTAACATCATCCCCAGTATGTAAAATATTCAAACTTGCAATCTGAATAATAGTCATGATAATCAGAATACCCCATCCAAAAATGCAACTCCAAATAAAAAAGTCTGGTCTTTGGCCCAACAACATATTTCTCTTCATGATAATCTTCACAGTACTCTTTATAGTTATGTTTTTCTTTAGAGTTACTGCGCTGGCAAGTGGCCCAGTTTTATTATGACTGATTCACTTACTTGTTGGAGGAGCCTGTAAGAACCACTCACTTGATGCTTTTATTGATGAAGTAAAGTAGCTGTACCTTGAAGAATGTTCTCAGATTGAGCTGTCTCAGGAGAATTTAATCTTTTACAATGTGTATCCACGTCATCTTCTCTACTTTAACAGCAGTTGGAGTTGTTAGCAATACACGATAGGGTCCTTTCGACTGGTCTGTCATTGAGCCTGATCTTAGGAAATTTCTCACCATCACCTAGCGAGCATGATCCCAGGAAATTTCTGACCATCACTTAGCTAGTATGATCTCAGGAAATTTCTGACCATCACCTCAGGAGCATGATCTCAGGAAATTTCTGACCATCACCTCAGGAGCATGATCTCAGGGAATTTCTGACTATCACCTCAGGAGCATGATCTCAGGAAATTTCTGACCATCACCTAGAGAGCATGATCTCAGGAAATTTCTGACCATCACTTAAGGAGCATGATCTCAGGAAATTTCTGACCATCACTTAAGGAGCATGATCTCAGGAAATTTCTGACCATCATCTAAGGAGCATGATCTTAGGAAATTTCTGACCATCACCTCAGGAGCATGATCTCAGGAAATTTCTGACCATCACCTAGAGAGCACAATCTCAGGAAATTTATGACCATCACCTCAGGAGCATGATCTCCGGAAATTTCTGACCATCACCTAAGGAGCATGATCACAAGAAATTTCTAACCATCACCTCAGCAGCATGATCTCAGGAAATTTCTGACCATCACCTAGAGAGCATGATCTCAGGAAATTTCTGACCATCACTTAAGGAGCATGATCTTAGGAAATTTGTGACCATCATTTAAGGAGCATGATCTCCGGAAATTTCTGACCATCACCTAGAGAGCATGATCTCGGGAAATTTCTGACCATCACTTAAGGAGCATGATCACAGGAAATTAATGACCATCACTTAAGGAGCATGATCTTAGGAAATTTGTGACCATCATTTAAGGAGCATGATCTCAGGAAATTTCTGACCATCACCTAGAGAGCATGATCTCTGGAAATTTCTCACCATCACTTAAGGAGCATGATCTAAGGAAATTTCAGACCATCACCTAAGGAGCATGATATCAGGAAATTTCTGACCATAACCTAGAGAGCACAATCTCAGGAAATTTCTGACCATCACCTCATGAGCATGATCTCAGGAAATTTCTGTCCATCACCTAAGGAGCATGATCTCAGGAAATTTCTGACCATCACCTAGAGAGCATGATCTCAGGAAATTTCTGAACCTCACCTAGCTAGCATTATCTCAGGAAATTTCTGAACATCAACTAGAGAGCATCATCTCAGGAAACTTCTGACCATCACCTAGAGAGCATGATCTCAGGAAATTTCTGACCATCACCTAGAGTGCATGATCTCAGGAAATTTCTGACCATCACCTAGAGAGCATGATCTCAAGAAATTTCTGACCATCACCTAGAGAGCATGATCTCAGGAAATTTCTGACCATCACCTAGAGAGCATGATCTCAGGAAATTTCTGACCATCACCTAGAGAGCATGACCTCAAGAAATTTCTGACCATCACCTACATTAGCTAGCATGATCTCAGGAAATTTCTGACCATCGCCTAAGGAGCATGATATCAGGAAATTTCTGACCATCACCTAGAGAGCACAATCTCAGGAAATTTCTGTCCATCACCTCAGGAGCATGATCTCAGGAATTTTCTGTCCATCACCTCAGGAGCATGATCTCAGGAAATTTCTAACCATTACAAAATCAAGAACAAAGATCCATATTATCTATTGAATACCAATAGGATCTTAGATTAGTAAATGAACAGATGCAAGGCATCTTGGTTACGAAAGTTGCTCCTGTACAATTACCTGTAGTATAACACAACTTTTGTCCTTTATCATACAGTATAATATGCTAACTGTACCGTCTATATCCTTATACATTGTTTATCATCTACATTCATGCAAAACTCAGGTCTCCCTGTAGCAACTGTGACTTGCAAGGCTGGGGCATACATTAAACAAGCCTGTTAATACAATAAGATAGGAAAATCTACTACAAACTGTATTTTAGGTGACGTGTTAAAACAGGTGCAATTACCATTCATTTGATTATGGCAAAACCATTCGGTATTATTAATATCTGTGGTGTTGATGAAGTGATCTAGTATAGGTATGCCTGCCTCTACAATCATAGTTAGGTGAGTACAAATCCAACATTTACTTTTTAATAGGTGTTTCTGCAAAACTACAATGCATTTCTATCATTGAATTTCCTATAAAATCATCTTGATTATCTTCCTATCGTAAGTCTTTACGTATATGTATTCTACCCATTTACTATTTAACTCATGTTATCATATACTGTATATAAATGGTAATATCATCCCCAGTATGTAAAATATTCAAACTTGCAATCTGAATAATAGTCATGATAATCAGAATACCCCATCCAAAAATGCAACTCCAAGTAAAAAAGTCTGGCCTTTGGCCCAACAACATATTTCTCCTCAAGATAATCTTCACAGTACTCTTTAGAATTATGTTTTTCTTTAGAGTTACTGCGCTGGCAAGTGGCCCAGTTTTATTCTGACTGAATCACTTACTTGTTGGAGGAGCCTGTAAGAACCACTCACTTGATGATTTTATTGATGAAGTAAAGTAGCTGTACCTTGAAGAATGTCCTCAGATTGAGCTGTCTCAGGAGAATTAATCTTCTACAATGTGTATCCACGTCATCTTCTCTACTTTAACAGCAGCTGGAGTTGTTAGCAATACACGATAGGGTCCTTCCCACTGGTCTGTCATTGAGCCTGATCTTAGGAAATTTCTCACCATCACCTAGCGAGCATGATCCCAGGAAATTTCTGACCATCACTTAGAGAGCATGATCACAGGAAATTTCTGACCATCACCTAAGGAGCATGATCACAGGAAATTTCTGACCATCACCTCAGGAGCATGATCTCAAGAAATTTCTGACCATCACCTAGCTAGCATGATCTCAGGAAATTTCTGACCATCACCTCAGGAGCATGATCTCAGGAAATTTCTGACCATCACCTAAGGAGCATGATCACAGGAAATTTCTAACCACCACCTCAGGAGCATGATCTCAGGAAATTTCAGACCATCACCTAGAGAGCATGATATCAGGAAATTTTTAACCATCACTTAAGGAGCATGATCTCAGGAAATTTCTGACCATCACTTAAGGAGCATGATCTCAGGAAATTTCTGACCATCACCTCAGCAGCATGATCTCAGAAAATTTCTGACCATCACCTAGAGAGCATGATCTCAGGAAATTTCTGACCATCACTTAAGGAGCAGGATCTCAGGAAATTTCTGACCATCACTTAAGGAGCATGATCTCAGGAAATTTGTGACCATCATTTAAGTAGCATGATCTCAGGAAATTTGTGACCATCACCTAAGGTGCATGATCTCAGGAAATTTCTGACCATCACCTAGAGAGCACAATCTCAGGAAATTTCTGACCATCACCTCAGGAGCATGATCACAAGAAATTTCTGTCCATCACCTCAGGAGCATGATGTCAGGAAATTTCTGACCATCACCTAGCTAGCAAGATCTCAGGAAATTTCTGAACATCACCTACAGTAGCTAGCATGATTTCAGGAAATTGCTGTCAATCACCTCAGGAGCATGATCTCAGGAAATTTGTGACCATCACCTCAGGAGCATGATCTCAGGAAATTTCGGACCATCACCTCAGGAGCATGATCTCAGTTAATTTCTGACCATCACCTAGCTAGCATGATCTCAGGAAATTTCTGACTATCACCTAGAGAGCATGATCTCAGGAAATTTCTGACCATCACCTAGAGAGCATAATCTCAGGAAATGTCTGACCATCACCTAGCTAGCATGATCTCAGGAAATTTCTGACCATCACCTAGAGAGCATGATCTCAGGAAATTTCTGACCATCACCTAGAGAGCATGATCTCAGGAAATTTCTGACCATCACCTAGAGAGCATGATCTCAGGAAATTTCTGACCATCACCTAGAGAGCATGATCTCAGGAAATTTCTGTCCATCACCTAGAGAGCATGATCTCAGGAAATTTCTGACCATCACCTAGAGAGCATAATCTCAGGAAATTTCTGACCATCACCTAGCTAGCATGATCTCAGGAAATTTCTGACCATCACCTAGAGAGCATGATCTCAGGAAATTTCTGACCATCACCTAGAGAGCATGATCTCAGGAAATTTCTGACCATCACCTAGAGAGCATGATCTCAGGAAATTTCTGACCATCACCTAGAGAGCATGATCTCAGGAAATTTCTAACCAACACTTAAGGAGCATGATCTCAGGAAATTTATTTCCATCACTTAAGGAGAATGATCTCAGGAAATTTTGGACCATCACCTCAGCAGCATGATCTCAGAAAATTTCTGAGCATCACCTAGAGAGCATGATCTCAGGAAATTTCTGACCATCACTTAAGGAGCAGGATCTCAGGAAATTTCTGACCATCACTTAAGGAGCATGATCTCAGGAAATTTGTGACCATCATTTAAGGAGCATGATCTCAGGAAATTTCTGACCATCACCTAAGGAGCATGATCTCAGGAAATTTCTGACCATCACCAAGAGAGCACAATCTCAGGAAATTTCTGACCATCACCTCAGGAGCATGATCTCAGGAAATTTCTGTCCATCACCTCAGGAGCATGATTTCAGGAAATGTCTGACAATCACCTAGCTAGCATGATCTCAGGAAATTTCTGAACATCACCTACAGTAGCTAGCATGATTTCAGGAAATTGCTGTCCATCACCTCAGGAGCATGATCTCAGGAAATTTGTGACCATCACCTAAGGAGCATGATCTCAGGAAATTTCTGACCATCACCTCAGGAGCATGATCTCAGGAAATTTCTGACCATCACCTAGCTAGCATGATCTCAGGAAATTTCTGACCATCACCTAGAGAGCATGATCTCAGGAAATTTCTGACCATCACCTAGAGAGCATAATCTCAGGAAATTTGTGACCATCACCTCAGGAGCATGATCTCAGGAAATTTCTGACCATCACTTAAGGAGCATGATCCCAGGAAATTTCTGACCATCACTTAGAGAGCGTGATCACAGGAAATTTCTGACCATCACCTAAGGAGCATGATCACAGGAAATTTGTGACCATCACCTCAGGAGCATGATCTCAGGAAATTTCTGACCATCACCTCAGGAGCATGATCTCAGGAAATTTCTGACCATCACCTAGCTAGCATGATCTCAGGAAATTTCTGACCATCACCTAGAGAGCATGATCTCAGGAAATTTCTTTCCATCACTTAAGGAGAATGATCTCAGGAAATTTCAGACCATCACCTCAGCAGCATGATCTCAGAAAATTTCTGACCATCACCTAGAGAGCATGATCTCAGGAAATTTCTGACCATCACTTAAGGAGCAGGATCTCTGGAAATTTCTGACCATCACTTAAGGAGCATGATCTCAGGAAATTTGTGACCATCATTTAAGGAGCATGATCTCAGGAAATTTCTGACCATCACCTAAGGAGCATGATCTCAGGAAATTTCTGACCATCACCAAGAGAGCACAATCTCAGGAAATTTCTGACCATCACCTCAGGAGCATGGTCTCAGGAAATTTCTGTCCATCACCTCAGGAGCATGATTTCAGGAAATTTCTGACCATCACCTAGCTAGCATGATCTCAGGAAATTTCTGAACATCACCTACAGTAGCTAGCATGATTTCAGGAAATTGCTGTCCATCACCTCAGGAGCATGATCTCAGGAAATTTGTGACCATCACCTAAGGAGCATGATCTCAGGAAATTTCTGACCATCACCTCAGGAGCATGATCTCAGGAAATTTCTGACCATCACCTAGCTAGCATGATCTCTGGAAATTTCTGACCATCACCTAGAGAGCATGATCTCAGGAAATTTCTGACCATCACCTAGAGAGCATAATCTCAGGAAATTTCTGACCATCACCTAGCTAGCATGATCTCAGGAAATTTCTGACCATCACCTAGAGAGCATGATCTCAGGAAATTTCTGACCATCACCTAGAGAGCATGATCTCAGGAAATTTCTGACCATCACCTAGAGAGCATGATCTCAGGAAATATCTGACCATCACCTAGAGAGCATGATCTCAGGAAATTTCAGTCCATCACCTAGAGAGCATCATCTCAGGAAATTTCTGACCATCACCTAGAGAGCATGATCTCCAAAAATTTCTTACCATCATCTAGAGAGCATGATCTCACCAAATTTCTCACCATCACCTCAGCAGCATGATCTCAGAAAATTTCTGACCATCACCTAAGGAGCATGAACCCAGGAAATTTCTGACCATCACCTCAGGAGCATGATCTCAAGAAATTTCTGACCATCACCTAGCTAGCATGATCTCAGGAAATTTCTGACCATCACCTCAGGAGCATGATCTCAGGAAATTTCTGAACATCACCTACAGTAGCTAGCATGATTTCAGGAAATTGCTGTCCATCACCTCAGGAGCATGATCTCAGGAAATTTGTGACCATCACCTCAGGAGCATGATCTCAGGAAATTTCTGACCATCACCTAGCTAGCATGATCTCTGGAAATTTCTGACCATCACCTAGAGAGCATGATCTCAGGAAATTTCTGACCATCACCTAGAGAGCATAATCTCAGGAAATTTCTGACCATCACCTAGCTAGCATGATCTCAGGAAATTTCTGACCATCACCTAGAGAGCATGATCTCAGGAAATTTCTGACCATCACCTAGAGAGCATGATCTCAGGAAATTTCTGACCATCACCTAGAGAGCATGATCTCAGGAAATATCTGACCATCACCTAGAGAGCATGATCTCAGGAAATTTCAGTCCATCACCTAGAGAGCATCATCTCAGGAAATTTCTGACCATCACCTAGAGAGGATGATCTCCAAAAATTTCTTACCATCATCTAGAGAGCATGATCTCACCAAATTTCTCACCATCACCTCAGCAGCATGATCTCAGAAAATTTCTGACCATCACCTAGAGAGCATGATCTCAGGAAAGTTCTGACCATCACTTAAGGAGCAGGATCTCAGGAAATTTCTGACCATCACTTAAGGAGCATGATCTCAGGAAATTTGTGACCATCATTTAAGGAGCATGATCTCAGGAAATTTCTGAACATCGCCTAAGGAGCATGATCTCAGGAAATTTCTGACCATCACCTAGAGAGCACAATCTCAGGAAATTTCTGACCATCACCTCAGGAGCATGATCTCAGGAAATTTCTGTCCATCACCTCAGGAGCATGATTTCAGGAAATTTCTGACCATCACCTAGCTAGCATGATCTCAGGAAATTTCTGAACATCACCTACAGTAGCTAGCATGATTTCAGGAAATTGGTGTCCATCACCTCAGGAGCATGATCTCAGGAAATTTGTGACCATCACCTAAGGAGCTTGATCTCAGGAAATTTCTGACCATCACCTCAGGAGCATGATCTCAGGAAATTTCTGACCATCACCTAGCTAGCATGATCTCAGGAAATTTCTGACCATCACCTAGAGAGCATGATCTCTGGAAATTTCTGACGATTACCTAGAGAGCACAATCTCTGGAAATTTCAGACCATCACCTAGCTAGCATGATCTCAGGAAATTTCTGACCATCACCTAGAGAGCATGATCTCAGGAAATTTCTGACCATCACCTAGAGAGCATAATCTCAGGAAATGTCTGACCATCACCTAGCTAGCATGATCTCAGGAAATTTCTGACCATCACCTAGAGAGCATGATCTCAGGAAATTTCTGACCATCACCTAGAGAGCATGATCTCAGGAAATTTCTGACCATCACCTAGAGAGCATGATCTCAGGAAATTTCTGACCATCACCTAGAGAGCATGATCTCAGGAAATTTCTGACCATCACCTAGAGAGCATGATCTCTGGAAATTTCTGACGATTACCTAGAGAGCACAATCTCTGGAAATTTCAGACCATCACCTAGCTAGCATGATCTCAGGAAATTTCTGACCATCACCTAGAGAGCATGATATCAGGAAATTTCTGACCATCACCTAGAGAGCATGATCTCAGGAAATTTCTGACCATCACCTAGAGAGCTTGATCTCAGGAAATTTCTGACCATCACCTAGAGAGCATGATCTCAGGAAATTTCTGTCCATCACCTAGAGAGCATGATCTCAGGAAATTTCTGACCATCACCTAGAGAGCATGATCTCCAAAAATTTCTTACCATCACCTAGCTAGCATGATCTCAGGAAATTTCTAACCATCACCTAGCTTGCATGATCCCAGGAAATTTCTGACCTTCACCTAGAAAGCATGATCTCAGGAAATTTCTGACCATCACCTAGAGAGCATGATCTCAGGAAATTTCTGTCCATCACCTATCTAGCATGATCTCAGGAAATTTCTCACCATTACCTAAGGAGCATGATCTTAGAAAATTTCTGACCATCACCTAGAGAGCATGATCTCAGGAAATTTCTGACCATCACGTATGGAGTATGATCTCAGGAAATTTCTGACCATCACCTAGCTAGCATGATCTCAGGAAATTTCTCACCATCTCTTAAGGAGCATGATTTCAGGAAATTTCTGACCATCACCTACATTAGCTAGCATGATCTCAGGAAATTTCTGACCATCACCTAAGGATCATGATCTGAGGAAATTTCTGACCATCACTTGAGGAGCATGATCTCAGGCAATTTCTGATAATCACCTAGAGAGCATGATCTCAGGAAATTTCTCACCATCACTTAAGGAGTATGATTTCAGGAAATTTCTGACCATCACCTCAGGAGCATGATCTCAAGAAATTTCTGACCATCACCTAGCTAGCATGATCTCAGGAAATTTCTGACCATCACCTCAGGAGCATGATCTGAGGAAATTTCTGACCATCACCTAAGGAGCATGATCTGAGGAAATTTCTGACCATCACCTGAGGAGCATGATCTCAGGCAATTTCTGATAATCACCTAGAGAGCATGATCTCAGGAAATTTCTGACCAACACCATGTGCGCCGACCCCTATATTTTGGTTTTGGTTTTGGATCTGGATCGACCCTGGTTTTGGATCTGGATTGGTTTTGCCAAAACCTCACCTTCATGTTTTGTTTTCATGTTTTGGTTTTGGATCTGGATTTTTTCTTAAAAAATCATAAAAACAGCTAAAATCACATAAATGGACCTGTTTTTGTTACTACAGTATAATTAACCCCGATAACATTTATTTCCTGTAATTTCCAATCAATTTTGACCACCTCACAATATTATTTGCTTCATCTAGTTAAGGCCAAAAGGTTGCATCCAGCTATCTGGCTGACTAATATAAGTGACACAGTGGGCTGCACTAACATGTAGCAGTTCAGTTTCTAATTTCCAACATGGATACAGGGCCTGATTCAGACCCGCTCGTAACCGGGTCGATGGTGGCCCACAGCGCATGCGCACGACAGAGCCGGCTCCGTTGTGCGCATGCTCGAGACCCAGCTAGCGACGGGCAATCCGTCGCTCTGGGTCTGGCACCAAATGGGGCGAGCTGTCAATGTTGAGTGACAGCTCGCCCCCTTTGGTGGGCGGGCCGGGGGGGGTGGCTGCCCAAATGGAGTTGTTCCCATGAGAACACCTGCCGTTTGGGGCAGCCCCACTGACATCACGAGTGATGTCAGTGGAGAGATTCCGGCTCTGTTAGAGCTGAAATCTCTCTGGGGCTTGTGGCCATGAGTCCCTACCACAAGGGTCTCGTCGCAAGCCCGATGGTCGCGATGGTCTTGACCATAGCGACCATCATCATGGCTGCTCGCAATAGCTGTGGGTGGTTACCCAGTGTGGGGGTGCAGTGGTGTCTTAGTGCAGGTTTGCTGGCTGTGTCGGCAGAGCAGGGGTGCCAGCGGTGTCTTTGGTTCAGGTTTGCTGGCTGTGTAGGCAGTGCGGGGGTGCCAGCGGTGTCCTCATTGCAGGTTTGCTGACTGTGTCGGCAGTGCGGGGGTGTTCTCAATGCAGGGTGTTGGCAGAGCAGGGGTGCCAGCTGTGAACTCATTACAGGTTTTCTGACTGTGTTGGCAGTGCAGGGGTGTTCTCAATGCAGGGTGCCGGCGGTATCAGAAGAGCGGGCGTGCCAGTGGTGTCCTTGGTGCAGGTTTGCTGACTGTGTCGTCAGTGCAGGGGTGCTGGTGGTGTCCTCAGTGTGGGAGTGTCGGTAGTGTCGGCAGTGTGGGGGTCACTGACGTGTTCTCAGTACGTTTTGCAGTAGTGCAGGAGTGTCAGCAGCAGTGGTGTCGGCAGCGGGGTATGCTGCCAGTGGGGGTGTCGAGAGCAGGCGGATGCTGGCATTGTCAGGTGGCGGGGGATGGCAGGTGCCATCTTCTTTTTCTTGATTGTGCTGTTTTCAATGGGCTTAATGCTGAGTGGCTGAGAGCCATGACAGACGACTCTCTCAGCCAATCAGCGTTAAGCCCGCTCAAAACAAAACCTTGTGACTCAACAGAGGGGTCGCGAGGTTTTGCTTCGGGTCAGGGATCCGGGGCAGGCAAGGAGATCAGAGCTGCGCTCGGATCGCCCCGGATCCCTGAAATTTGGGTGGGTTCTGATCTCTGAGATCCAAACCTGCTCATCTCTAATTACAAGGTTGTAGATCATGGAAAGCACCTTCCATGGGTATTGGATGTATACCGATCATAAAGTGTTATATCCAAGCCTTGTGCAGATCAGGAAAATTCAAGACACAGCAGCAGCAATAAAAAGAGTTATACCAACCTCACAACACACATAAAAAAGAGATATAAATTACTGTGCTAATGTGTCTCAGTCAGGACAGTATTAGTTTTCAGTAATTGATAGACACATTTATATAAAATGAAACATACATAAGTACACACATTTAAATTCAACACAGCCTACATTGGTGTATTAGCAACCTTGTAACATATAAAAGTGGCCAAATTCTTTATCACTCCACTAGATATTGTGTATTCCTTGGCTACAGTCACACGAATAAAGTAAACCGGTATTATGGATAAATAAGCAAATCCTTATATCTCAACCAGGTTCTGTGATTTAAGCACCTATAATTGTTCTTACATACAACAGCCATATTAGGTCACTGGTAGTTATTTAAACAACAAGCCCAATGCTTCCATATATTTGTAATCCTATCGAGAAAGTTCAATCAGATATAATTACCCGCACACAGCAGCTGCTGCTGTTCATATCCAGCTATGTTTATCCAGGATCTGAGACTGTGTGCAGGCGGTTTGAGAGAAACGCAGCAAGTAGCTAGCAGCATCACAGGCACCAAGACTCCTGACCTCGGATGGATGGATGGAAAACATCCAGATAGGCGGATCTGTCAGCTGTGCTCTCACTGCTCGTAGCCGCGGTCATTGCATTCAGGTCATGCTTGCCGGGTTCTGGGGCACGCTAGCTTTTGGAAATTAGTATAGCGGGCACATGAGCAGCCAAGAATGTCACCTTCCTTTATTTCGGTAGTAAGAGCAGCCTGTGCTTATTAAAAACACCTAAGGGCAGATGGGAGGGCTGCTAATACCAAGCAGAAGGAGTCTCAGCCTTCAAGTGTACAATATATACACAAATATAGAGGAAAGGAGGAGGGGCTTCGACTGCACGTCCTCATTTTTAAATATATAAGAGGTGCTACTATGCTGATACTTGTAGTACAATGCAGAGGACAGTAAATGAAGGTGCACACTCTTAGCACCCCTCTCATCTGTTCTTATGTGGTTTCATTCAGCACAGGTTCCTACATTGCTGTTTACATATTAGAATGGGCACTGTTATAGGTAAGTCCTGAATAAATTTACATAATGTTCTAGTATTAGGGATGTTAGGTACCCATCTTACGGGTGTTCACCTTGATGTGGTGGATGGGCAAACATTTTTGTCCACACATGTACTAGAACCCTCAATTATACTCCATGTTAATTGGCGAGTTTACCAGGTTTATTTTGACTATCATTGTTCTTAGTACTTACATTGTGCACCTGTATTTTTATCCTCTGCATTGTACTGCACCTCTTATTATGTTTATAAAATATGGTGTGCAGTCCATTCCCCATCACCCTAACCTAATCTCGTCAGGTTAAATTGCCCTTTACAGACACATGAGTTCCACACTCTACTAAACTCGGCCTTATAGTGCATAAGGTGCTTTTTCATCGTATATGGGAGTTTAACCATAGCCTATCCCTTACAGCGGCCACTGTCCAGACATCAGCTTCTGTCAAGGCCTAGCCAATCACACACACATGCTCTCACAGAATCACTCTCAATTTAACATGATATTGCAGACTAAATATCCCAAACAATTTAACTTAGTTTAAACTATCAATAATAACAGAACTTATGGTAAACTTTGAATTGGTTCCACACTCTTTACAAAGGCAAGAACAAGCCAACAATGACACACAAAGACAGATGACCAGAGAGTGTTCCTTAGAGCAGAGTAAGAAAACTCTTCACCCCTCTGAAGAAATCCCTATGGATTGAAATGCGTTAGGGTCTGAACAAGATTGCTGCATTCATCTGCTGATACCCACAGCCGCGTTTGAGCGATCATCCTGCTCTTAAAAGCTGCTATCATTAGCAGCAACCAGCCACCGCTTTGAGCCGACGTTATATCCCTGCTACATATTGAAAGGGAGCTGGACTTGGCAATACTATCACGTGCATTCCGGGGTGGACACTGAGCCTTCAGCTGGGCTCCACCACAAGTGCATACTCTCTTCCCCCACAGACGGATGGGGTTGGTAATTGTCCGACAGCTGCCGGCTCAGCCTCAAACTCTCTGGTAATATCTGCAGCACATATCTGGATAGAGACGGAGGTCCAGCCTGGTGTTGACGCTTCACGCCTCACCCGGTGACCATTTGCTGCACATTCTCCACACAGGGATCTGCCCATGGGGACCAAGGTTCCTGTACCACGCTCTCCATTCTGCTTCATTAACTCCTGAGGATTTCCCCATTAGATCAATGAAGGTTGAGATCCAAATATATGCTGGATTACTGTAACCCTCTTTAAACAACAAAGTATCTTTGCGGGCTGACTATGTTACTTTTTTATAAGGAACAATATATCAAGGTGCTCATTCACAAGTGGATTAAAATTCTCTACACCACGTTCTCTCCATTTATATTTATATATATTTTTCAGCGCTATCTTGATTGATAATTTGTGATCCCATTTTTTTTTATATTGGGACATCAATGGATTAAATATCACAGATTGCTGTTTTTCTCTTTTACATATTCAATTACAGTGGACATTTGTATTGTTTTATATGTGTCTTTTTTATATATTTATCTTATTCATTATTTTTTCATTGTATTATTTTTTTGTATTTAATTTGTTTTATTGTGTCAGAATTTTATGATCTAGATAATAAATGTGAATTGTTTTACTTTAATGGGCTTTTCTCAAAAATATATATTTCTATTCCTTCAGCACTGTTCATTGATTTAGTTCATTTGTTTCTTTCTTTTGGTTTGCTACCATACTGTACAGCTGCAGGGGAATATTTGTTTATTGGCTCCAGTCAGCACCTGAGGCTGATTTTCCAGTTCCTTATTTCTTAACTTGTGGTCACAGTTGATCCAACTGTGTCAATGGTGGGTTGATCTCAGTGGGACCTCCATAAAAATGTTATGGAAATACAATAGTACACAATTAAGTTTCCTAAAGATTTATTATACACGTCCATGCAAAGCAAATAAAATCAGATATGCAAGCAAATTGTCATGCAGGTCATCAGCCTTATATACCAGATTTGTTTAAACCCATCATGACCATATTTTAATCTCATCATCATGACTACATTATAAAAAAATAACCTAAAAAATATTCAATAAGTTCAACTTCCCTATTTCTTCTGAAAGTCCCTAACTATAAATTATCATATTCTGTAAGATTCAGCTGGTGTCTGTTTCAATATACAGTGCATCCGGAAAGTATTCACAACGTTTCACTTTTTCCACATTTTGTTATGTTACAGCCTTAGGGCCTGATTCAGAGGCGCACGCTATTTGCATGCACTCGCTCTGAATCAGGGCGTTCCTATTTTTTTCCATACTCCAGGCCACTCGCACAGCTGTGGGTGACCACCCACAGCTTGTGCGAGCGACCTGGCGATGGTCGCGATTATCACGACCATCAGCATTTCGAGGAGACCCTGTGGTAGGGTCTCAGCTCTCGCAAAACCGAGTGGACTTCCTGCTCTAATAGAGCAGGAAGTCTACTACTGACATCACGAGTGATGTCAGTAGGGCCGCCCACAAATGGCAGGCGTTCCTTCAGGAATGCCTCCGTTTGTGCAGCCACCCCCCCTACCCGCCTACAAAATGGGGAAAGCTGTCGATCAACAACAACAGCCGTCCCGTCTTGCAATGAGCCCCGGAGTGACGGAGCTGCCGTCATCCGCTGGGGTTTGCGCATGTGTACGCCGGAAGTGGGGCATGTGCAAGGGCCAAACATCGACCAACTTGCATGTGCTATGCGCTCGGGAGCGGGCCTGAATCAGGCCCTTAATAAGAAATGGTATAAATGAATTTTTGTCCTCACAATTCTACACACAATACCCCATAATGACGTGTAAAAAGTATTTTTTTTTGATTTTTGCAAATTTAACTAAAGAAAAAACTAAGAAATCACATGTACAATAAGTATTCACAACCTTTGCTCAATACTTTGTTGATGCACCTTTGGCAGCAATTACAGCCTCAAGTCTTTTTGATATGATGCCACAAGCTTGGCACACCTATCTTTGGGCAGTTTCACCCATTCCTCTTTGCAGCACATCTCAAGCTCCATCAGGTTGGATGGGAAGCGTCGGTGCACAGCCATTTTCAGGTCTCTCCAGAGATGTTCAATTGGATTCAAGTCTGGACTCTGGATGGGCCACTCAAGGACTTTCACAGAGTTGTCCTGAAGCCACTCCATTCATATCTTGGCTGTGTGCTTAGGGTCATTGTCCTGCTGAAAGATGAACCGTCTCCCCAGTCTGTGGTCAAGAGTGGTCTGGAGCAGGTTTTCATCCAGGATGTTTCGGTACATTGCTGTATTCATCTTTCCCTCTATCCTGACTAGTGTTCCAGTTCCTGCTGCTGAAAACATCCCCACAGCATGATGCTGCCACCACCATGCTTCACTGTAGGGATGGTATTGGCCTGGTGATGAGCGTTGCCTGGTTTCCTCCAAACATAATGCCTGGCATTCACATCAAAGAGTTCAGTCTTTGTCTCATCATGGTCTGAGAGTCCTTCAGGTGCATTTTGGCAAACTCCAGGCAGGCTGCCATGTGCTTTTTACTAAGGAGTGGCTTCCGTCTGGCCACTCTACCATCCAGGCCTGATTGGTGGATTGCTACAGAGATGGTTGTCCTTTTGGAAGGTTCTCCTCTCTCCACAAAGGAATGCTGTAGCTCTGACAGAGTGACCATTGGGTTCTTGGTCACCTCCCTGACTAGGGCCCTTCTCCCCCTATCGCTCAATTTAGATGGCCGTCCAACTCTAGGAAGAGTCCTGGTGGTTCTGAACTTGTTCCATTTACGGATGATGGAGACCACTGTGCTCATTGGGACCTTCAAAGTAGCAGATATTTTTCTATACCCTTCCCTAGATATGTGCCTCGAGACAATCCTGTCTCGGAGGTCTACAGACAATTCCTTGGACTTCATGCTTAGTTTGTGCTCTGACATGCACTGTCAAGTGTGGGACCTTATATAGACAGGTGTATTCCTTTTAAAATCATGTCCAATCAACTGATTTTACCACAGGTGGACTCCAATTAAGCTGTAGGAACAACTCAAGGATGATCAGTGGAAACTGGATGCACCTGAGCTCAATTTTGAACTTCATGGCAAAGGCCGTGATTACTTATGTACATGTGATTTCTTAGTGTTTTTTTTTTTTAAATTAAGTTTGAAAAAATCTCAAAAAGCTTTTTACACGTTGTTATTATGGGGTATTGTGTGTAGAATTTTGAGGACAAAAATTAATTTATTCCATTTTGGAATAAGGCTGTAATATAACAAAATGTGGAAAAAGTGAAGCGTTGTGAATACTTTCCGGATGCACTCTATATATTGAAATCAAATTAAAACATTGTATTTGTTTAACTTGAAACTCAGGGGCGTCTTAAGAGAGGAGGGAGTCTGTGTGCATTCTCCGTGCTGGGCCCCCTCCTCTCTCCCCGGCGGCTGGCAGCTGACTGTGCCCGGAGCCTATTGCGCATGCGCCGAACGCTGGAAAAATGGATGCAGCGGCCATTTCCTGGTGTTCTGTGTAGTGCTGACACCCGATCACGGACAGGTGAGTTTTAAATTATATGGGTGCAGGGTGCCCCGCACACCCTGCACCCATTATAGATACGCCCCTATTGAAACTTTTAAAGCTATATACCATTATAATCTATGATCTTTCAGCTTCCATTTTTTTTCAGTTATCCATATTATTGTGGTGTTACTATTACATCACAAGTAAATCAATATAACACAATAGCATAATGCTCCAAGCACAGACAACCTCGAACACAGTGAAGCTGTTTAGCAGAGTGATTACATTAGCAGGATGATCCAATATTCCAGCAGTGATTGGTACAAAGACTTCTGGAACAAATTGGAGGAAACAAGGCACTGGAACACCAGGAGCCTGTGGTAATAACAGACTGTGGCCTAGAGCTAATTGCTTTAAATAGGGAGCCGACAGGTGAAGTAATCAGCAAAGAGATAGGGAGGCCAGCACAATGCTGATAGGTTATGTGCTATAGGACCAAGATGCTGGCAGCATCCCCTTTGACATGGTGCTGGACTGCCATGACCCATAACTACATGCCAAGTGCTGATACAAGGCAGACCTCAGCCACCAAGAGACCCCCACCCTCCAGACCATTACAGTAGACCTCCCTGTATCCTGCAATACATCAACCTGTGATGCTTTGGTAGGTTGTGACAGGTGGGCTATTGACATTATATGAGTATTGGTGGCAAGTGTCAATATTGTGCGGTTAGTCTTTTTTAAATGTGAGGACTGGTTAGGCTATTAATATTACATGGTGGCTCATTATTACATAATTATTAATGTAATTTGCTGTTGATTGGGCTATTGGTATATTGTAGATGCTATTAATGCAATTTGGGATTTCTATTAAAAGGGTGAGTTGCTAATTAAATGTAGCAAACATTTGACATAAATTGTTGTACTTATTAAATTTTTAATGTTGTTAATTTAGCATAATTGCTGTTTTTTAAATATGAATGCTATTAGTTTGACGTTTGGATTGGTAGGGGGCCATAAACCTATTTATTAAATGCATGAGGGGAAGTCAGACTATTTATAAATGTGAATTCCAATAATTTATTTTTATGACTAGTTGGGTCTAAGAAAACCTATTTTTTAAACGCAAATACTATTAATTGAATTTTGGGGCTTCTTGTGAGGAAGACATAATTATTAGATGTGGTTACTTTTGACTTTATTTCAGGGTTGGTTGAGGCATGAACGCATAGAGTGTTTAATTGTTCCTTTGCTTTAGAGTAGTGGAATTGTCCCAAGTAGTGGAATTGCCTCAAGGATTGTGCCCTCAGATGGCGCCAAGATGTTAATGGGTTTGCCAGCTCCCACCCATCTCTAGCTAACCAGGGGCTAAAAGTAGAGCTGTGTGGTTCTGTTTTTAAAATCAAGTTCCAGCTCGGATCACTTTAAGGGTTCCGAGTAGAACCGAGTCCCAGGTCGGGTCTGCTGTAAATTTGGAACTCAGATTTTAAAACCAAATCTTTGGTTTTGGATTGCATGCAAACAGGTCCAAATGACATGATTTTAGTTGTATTTATCAATTAAAAGAAAAATCCAAAACTGAAATCGCACCAAAACACTCTAGGGTGGTTTTGCCAAAACCACAACATTTGAGGGTGGTTTTGCCAAAACCAAAATCTCTAATATATTGTATAGTTATAATGCTGTCTATGGGCCTAATTTAGTGAAGCACACAATGTCAATGTCAGGCGCAGTGCAGTGATTCTTTGCTACAGTGCATATACGCCAAAGTTACACTGCACACACGCGGCTATGGATTAGCGATGGTGGTCACAGAGAGAATTAATTTGCAAAGTGAGTGACAGTCAGCGTTTGGGAGAGGTATGGGTGGATAGAAAACCACAGGTGTGTCGGGACCGTTTTCTGCCCGTGCCTTCTGCAAATTTGTATGCAGCTAAAGTCATCTTAGATGAGACACTCATTCTGTAACAGCATAGGCTTGCTCAGAGGTTCAATGATGTGCAAAAAAAGTTTCCAATTTTTTTGCAGTTGTTCATAAGCGACCAATGTGAGGCGCCGGAGGTGGGTGTCTCTCTGTACAAGACAGCGGCTGAGCCATTAGCATATTTTCAGCATAAATTTAAGTCCACTGCATGTGGAATCTCAGCAGCTATGGGCATTGTGTGCAACTCTGAATCAGGCCCTATATCTTAGCAATTATTTTCAGTAGGCATCCAAGTAGACAAATACAAGGTTGCAATGGCAATGCTGCAAAACTTTGTCAGAGTATGATTGCCTAGTAGTAACTTTTGGTAGAGATTGTACAAGCCAATCTACTGTAATTTTTTAAAGTGCACACCTGTTGAGACTAATACTGAGAATTCCATTTCAAACTGTGTGAAACCTAAAAAGCCCAAGTACAAGTTCTTCTAGTTTCACAAAATGGGACATAAGGCCTCAGAATGTTCAGCAAGTGAACCAAGTAGTACTTCATCATGCAACTGTGATAGAAAGAATGAGTCAGCATTAAATGTAGCTAGCAGTCACCACAAAGATTGCTGGTACATGGACTCAGGAGCCACAAGGCACTTCAGCTATATTGTAAGTTGGTTTAAGTAACTAAAGTCATGTGAGTCTGTAAACATCAGGGGAATAAGAGATAAACCTTCTGAATCAGAAGTGCATGTAATGTCAATGATGAACGCGAGATACCAATGTTTTCAGTCTGCGCATGCATCTGAGTCGCACTGCGCATGAGTCCCAATGGTTACCGCCAGGATCCATAGAGCAAATTTAGACACAAGAGCTGGGGATTTCAGTGGGAATTCCTGGGAGGTAACAAGGTGTAGCTAAAAGTATGTGGGTGTGTCACTTGCTCTGACTGTGGTCCTGATTCAGGACCTTTGTCTGTACACTTTGCTGTGTTTGCCTCCAATGCAACAACCAGGAAGTCAAATTTAGGAGTCAAGTTCTGTAGCTTTCCACTCCAGAAAGTTGCTGAGAGACAGACATCATTTTGTCTGCATAATCACTCATATTGCTGCATTCATTCAGTTTGGTGCTATACAATAAATGTATCCTCCTCATGAGACCTCCATCTTGATATGCTACTTGCAGTGCTGTCTACCAGTAACAGATCTACATTTTTGGGTCCCTGAAGTTTGAACTGTTATGCAACCAATAAAATAGGGCAACATCCAACAAGGTCCAAAGAGCCTTGCGGCCCTTGCAAGGATTGTGAGGCCCAAATGGCGGAGATGTAGAAACCCCCCAGAGAGTGAGAGACTGGGGGGTTTCTACATTTATCTGTCTACAGAGAGTGAGACACTGTAGATAGATAGATAGATAGATAGATAAATAAATAGATGTAGAAACCCCCTGGAGAGTGGCATACTGTAGATAGATATATGTAGAAACCCCAGTGGAGAGTGAGATACTGTCGATAGATAAATAAATAGATAATGTAGAAACCTCCAGAGAGTGAGACACTGTAGATAGATAGATAGATAAATAGATAGATAGATAGATGCAGAAACTCCCCAGAGAGTGAAAGACTATAGATAAATAGATAGATAGATAGATGTAGAATCCTCCAAGAGAGTGAGAGACTGTAGATAGAAAGATGTAGAATCCCCAAATGAGTGAGAGACTGTAGATAGATAGCTGTAGAAACCCCCCAGAGAGTGAGAGACTGTAGATAGATAGATAGATAGATAGATAGATGTAGAAACCCCCCAGAGAGAGAGAGTGAGACTGTAGATGTATAGATAGATAGATGTAGACACCCCCCAGAGAGTGAGATACTGTAGATTGAATTAGAAACCACCCAGAGAGTGAGACACTGTAGATAGATAGATAGATAGATAGATAGATAGATGTAGAAACCCCCCAGAGATAGAGAGACTGTAGATAGATAGATCAATAGATCGATGTAGAAACCCCCGAGAGAGAGAGAGAGAGAGAGAGAGAGACTGTAAATAGATCACATACAAAACCAAAATTTACTCACTTCCTCTGTAGGATCCCAGCTATTGATCCTCTTGAGTAGGATCTCTGGAAACCCCCAGAGTCAGGTCTCACCCCCATGCTGCGTGCTCCTGCCTCTGAGCTGCATGACATCCCTCAGTCAGCTCAACTTTTAGTTTAGTTTAGAGTATCTGCCGGCCAGTACTGATCCGGGGTGGGTTCAGTGGTACTCAGAACCCCCCCCTACATGCACTACTGTAGAGCATATTCTAAGGTCAATATTAAGTACTTCAATCCTTTGGCTTATGATTCTTTCATTAAAATAACCTCATTTTAATAAAGCACACTTAAAAAACTCCATTGATTTTGTTGAAAAATTCACTCATTGAAAAGCTTCATTAGTTTCACCCTTTTGCTGACTCTGGGCCTGATTCAGCACTGATAGCAATTGTGATCGCAATGCAGTTGCGAAAATATGGTAATATCTGCCACTGCTCAGCCAGCATAGAGACGTCCACTACTGTTTTCTCACACCTGTAATACCTCGCAGTCCTGCGTATACATCGGTAATATCAAAGCACATCGGTCCCTCACACACAAGTACAGCAGGTCTGATCCGTTGCAGAAATTGCAAGTCTCGTCGCATGCAGTGAGTACGCAAGCTGCGCAGGCAATCACAGTGGCTAATTTATGCACGTCCATGCAACGGCGTACAAACTGACTGGAACTCCTGCGTTTCTCCAACTACTCCCCCATCACCACCCCAAACGCTCATGGCCTGTCACTCACTCTCCAATGGATTCCTGTCTGCGCACGTAATCGCAGTGTGATTGCCATCCACGTGCAGTGCAGTGTATGAGCAGTACGCAACAATCGTCCGATCTGCGTATGCGGTTGCAATTGAGATCCGTGCTGAATCAGGTCCTCTTTCCCATGTATTGTATAATACACGTAATGCCTATGGTACCCATGACTCTTTCTATATCATCTGGGCTTGAATCTGAAACTGGTTGCACAGTGGCTTTGCACAACCGTTTATGATTTAATTGCATTTTAATTGCATGCTCCAGGCTGGCTCAAGCTGCAGTTCAACTCTGGTCATATTCCGGTTTCAGTCTAAATCATCCTGCATAGGATAGCCTGTGTCTTTCATTCCAGATCCAGTCCACTTCAGCCTGTTTGTTACATCCTTGTCCCAGTTTATCCAGTAGTCTGAAGTATCCTGTTTATCCTACAGATTATTCTAGTGTTTAAAGTGCCAAGTCTTCTGTTTGCTGTTATCCTGACTTCAAGCAATCCTTCTGTTTACAACTCACCTGCTCATTGTGGGTTGAAATTGACTATCCCCATTTGCACTTCAGACTCTATTGCTGCTCAGTGAAACTATTGTCTATCTCAGCATTGCAGTTCCTAACCTGTCTCTGGAACTCTCTCCATACCATCGGTATCACTATCTATAGTGGTTGTTGTCATGAGGGTCCTCTCTGTATTGGGGTTCATGCTGATTTTCTGCTGGAGTAGTCAATCCAGGTGCTGGGTACTAGATCTATATCACTCTTTGAGGGTGTAGGCTCCAGAGGCGCTGAGAGGTGGGGGGAGCGGGTACTGAGTACCCGGTCCCGGCCATGTCAGGGGGCCCGGTCTGCAGCAGTAACTTTTTTGTCATTTTTTAAATCTTTTTATTAGAAAAAATCGCCTGTGTTAAACCTCCGCCACGGGGGCGGCAGTTTTTTCAGGTGGGAGTGTTAGTGGGGAAGGGGGGGGGGGAGTCTTGGAAGCCAGGCTCCTGGACAGTGCATCACTCACTTCTGGTCCTAGCTGCTGCGCCGCTGCGGAGCTAAAGGTCTCATGAGATGATGACGTCATCATCTCGCGGGGCTCTCTCACTCTTCACCAGACCCCAGAAGGTGGGCCTGGACTAGGAGGGACAACAGGAAGGAGGGCTGGATGGATGATCCATGATTCCTAGGCACAGAGACAGAGGCCCTGATTCAGAGCCAGATGCTCTGACAGAGCGCTCGCTCTGAATCAGGGCCGGTCTTTTTTTTGTGATGTCAGTGGGGCCACCCCCAGATGGTAGGCGTTCTCCTGGGAACGCCTCCGTCTGGGCAGCCACTCCCCCAGCCCGCCCACCAAAGGGGGCGTGCTGTCATTCAACATTGACAGCACGCCCCCTTTGGTACGAGACCCGGAGCGACGGATTGCCCGTCGCTATCCAGATCTTGCGCATGCGCACGACAGAGCCGGCTCCGTCGTGCGCATGCGCTCTGGGCCACCATCGACCCAGTTGTGAGTGCTCAGTGCTTGTGACCGGGTCTGAATCAGGCCCAGAGTCAGAGTGGTGTCAGTAGTGTATGGCGGAAAGGGAAGAGCTCAGGAGTGCCCCGCTGACTGCAGACTGTGAATGCCTTTGACACTGGAGCTGCAGTTGCTATATTTTTATTTTATAAATATAATAAATGTATTTATCCTTTAGTGTACTAGATATATATATTTTCTATATTATATATATACATATATATATATATATCATACATATAGATAGGTAAATTTAAATATGTATGTAATATATATAATTAATAATTAATCATTTTTGTGATCACTTTTTCTCATGCACCCCTTTTAACTAGTTATCTAACTTGTGTCAGCTGTTTTCCTAGGTGCTTTGCAACAGGTGTGCTTGGTAACTGTCTCACATTTAAAAGCAAAGTTGCTGTGAGCTTTAAACCTTGATAGCATACCCTGAGTTTAACACTAACGTGATGGCTATGTCCATGTTATAATTCTGAGCAATAGAGTAGGGACTTGCAGTAAAGTGGGGTCCCGTGACGATGGGCTGCAAGCTTAAATGCATTTATCAATTCATGAACCAAAACCCCACTGTTTATTATTATTATTATTATTATTAGTTATTATGGTGAGTGCAGAGCCCCTGTGATTTCTATTTAAACAATGTGGTCACATACCATGTTGCACCCCAAAGCTAGGAATGGTGAGTGCCGGGGATTAGTGCTTTTTATATACAAATATGTATGTGCAAATATATGCGTATTAACGTATATAGGTGTGTGTTTTATATATATATATATATATATATATACAGTATATATATATATGTGTGTGTGTGTATATACAGTATATATGCATTATTATAATATATATATATATATATATATATATCTATGAGGGGTGAGCGGGTTCGGATTTCAGAAATCCGAACCCCCCCGAGCCCCCCTGATCCGAGGCCGATCCGAGTCAGGCTCGACTTTTCCCACCTGACTCAGATCTGAAATCGAGGCAAAACGTCATCAACCCGCCTTCCGGGTCTCGCGGGTTTTGGATTCTATATAAGGTACCCGTGTCTGCGCCATTTTCTCACTTGGCTGTGGACAGTGAAGAGGGAGGGTGGGAGTTAGGGCTGGCTGGGCTGTGTAGTGTAGTGTTGTGCTGTGCTGTGCTGCGCTGTGCTGCTGTTGTCCATAGGGGCTGTGTCCACTCCTCAAAAGTCCATAGGGGCTGGCTGTGTTGTGCTGTGCTGTTGTTGTCCATAGGGGCTGTGTCCACTCCTCCAAAGTCCATAGGGGCTGGCTGTGTTGTGCTGTGCTGCTGTTGTCCATAGGGGCTGTGTCCACTCCTCCAAAGTCCATAGGGGCTGGCTGTGTTGTGCTGTGCTGCTGTTGTCCATAGGGGCTGTGTCCACTCCAAAGTTCTGTGCAGTGTCCCAGTCCTAAAGGGGTGCTTTAGTGTTGTCCAGGGGGTGCTCTGTCCATCAGGGGTGCTCCCCCAAAGTGCAAAAAAAATAAATATTTTTTCTGTGTTTGTGAATTGTGTGTACAGTAGCCGCACGTGGATCAACAAAGTAGTGCCAAGCATGCGCCTGTGTCATAAGTAAAGGGCCGGCTGGGTTTACCGTTAAAAGGTGCTGTAACCCCCAAAGTGCACTCCAAACCAAAATAAAAAATATTTTCTGTGTTTGTGAATTGTGTGCACTGTGGCTGCACGTGCATCAACAAAGGAGCAGCGCCAAGTGTGCGCCTGTGTCCCATAAGTAAAGGGCCGGCTGGCTTGTCTGTTAAAGGGTGCTGTAACCCCCAAAGGGCACTCCAAACAAAATAAAAAAATATATTTTTTTGTGTTTGTGAATTGTGTGCGCAGTAGCCGCACGTGCATCAACAAAGTAGCGCCAAGCGTGCGCCTGTGTCATAGGCAAAGGGCCGGCTGGCTTGACTGTTAAAGGGTTCTGTAACCCCCAAAGTGCACTCCAAAAAAAATATATATATATATTTTTTTGTGTTTGTGAATGGTGTGCGCAGTAGCCGCACGTGCATCAACAAAGTAGTACCAAGCATGCGCCTGTGTCATAAGTAAAGGGCCGGCTGGCTTGACCGTTAAAGGGTGCTGTAACCCCCAAAGTGCACTCCAAACAAAATTAAAAAAAATATTTTTTAGTGTTTGTGAATTGTGTGCGCACTAGCCGCACGTACATCAACAAAGTAGCGGCAAGCATGCGCCTGTGTCATAAGTAAAGGGCCGGCTGGCTTGACTGTTAAAGGGTGCTGTAACCCCCAAAGTGCACTCCAAACAAAATAAAAAAATATTTACTGTGTTTGTGAATTGTGTGCACTGTGGCTGCACGTGCATTAACAAAGGAGCAGCCCCAAGCGTGCGCCTGTGTCCCATAAGTAAAGGGCCAGCTGGCTTGTCCGTTAAAGGGTGCTATAAGCCCCAAAGGGCACTCCAAACAAAATAAAAAAATATATTTTTTTGTGTTTGTGAATTGTGTAGCAGTAGCTGCACGTGCATCAACAAAGTAGCGCCAAGCGTGCCCCCGTGTCATAGGTAAAGGGTCGGCTGGCTTGACCATTAAAGGGTGCTGTAACCCCCAAAATGCACTCCAAAAAAATTAAAAAAAATTTTTTTTTGTGTTTGGGAATTGTGTGCGCAGTAGCTTCACGTGCATCAACAAAGTAACACCAAGCATGCGCCTGTGTCATAGGAAAAGGGCCAGCTGGCTTAACCGTTAAAGGGTGCTGTATCCCCCAAAGTGCACAACAAACAAAATAAAAAAATATTTTCTGTGTTTGTGAATTGTGTGCACTCTGGCTGCAAATGCATCAACAAAGGAGCAGCGCCAAGCATGCGCCTGTGTCCCATAAGTAAAGGGCCGGCTGGCTTGTCTGTTAAAGGGTGCTGTAACCCCCAAAGGGCACTCCAAACAAAATAAAAAAATATTTTCTATGATTGTGAATTGTGTGCACTGTAGCTGCACGTGCATCAACAAAAGAGCAGCGCCAAGCGTGCGCCTGTGACCCATAAGTAAAGGGCTGGCTGGCTTGTCTGTTAAAGGGTGCTGTAACCCCCAAAGGGCACTCCAAACAAAATAAAAAAATATTTTCTGTGTTTGTGAATTGTGTGCACTGTGGCTGCATGCGCATTAACAAAGGAGCAGCGCCAAGCGTGCGCCTGTGTCCCATAAGTAAAGGGCCGGCTGGCTTATCTGTTAAAGGGTGCTGTAACCCCCACAGGGCACTCCAAACAAAATAAAAAAATGTTTTCTGTGTTTGTGAATTGTGTGCACTGTGGCTGAACGTGCATCAACAAAGGAGCAGCGCCAAGCATGCGTCTGTCTGTTAAAGGGTGGTGTAACCCCCAAAGTGCACTCCAACAAAAATAAAACATTTTTTTCTGTGTTTGTGAATTGTCTGCACTGTACGTGCATCCTCAAAGCAGCAGCGCCAAGCATGCGTCTGTCTGTTAAAGGGTGGTGTAACCCCCAAAGTGTGCTCCACAAAGAATAAAAAATTCTTCTTTTTTTTTCTGTCTTTGTGAATTGTGTGGGCTGTAGCTGCATGTGCATCAACAAAGGAGCAGCGCCAAGCGTGCACCTGTGTCCCATAAGTAAAGAGCCAGCTGGCTCATGTCTTAAATAGTGGTTTAACCCACAAAGTGCACTAGTCTCCAACAAAAATAAAATTATTTTCTGTGTTTGTGTGCGCCTTAGCCGCACGTATATATCAATATTAAATAAATGGAGGACCAAACTTTCTCCAATAAAAATAAAATAGGGAAAGATCAAGAACCACTTCCTCCTAGTGCTGAAGCTGCTGCCACTAGTCTTGACATAGACGATAACATGCCATCAACGTCGTCTGCCAAGGCCGATGCCCAAAGTCATAGTAGAGGGCACATACAATCCCAAATTACAAAGTTCAGGAAAATGACCTTGAAAAAACATTTAAATCATCTGAAGAGAAACGTAAACTTGCCAATATGCCATTTACGACACGGAGTGGCAAGGAACGGCTAAGGTCTTTCCCTATGTTCATGACTAGTGGTCCAGCTTCACATGACGATTGAAGCCCTCCTCCCGCTAAAAAAATCAAACGAGTTAAGCTGGCAAAAACACAGCGAAGAACTGTGCATTCTAAGAAGATATCACAAATCCCCAAGGAGAGTCCAAGTATGGTGGCGGTTGCGATGCCTGACCTTCCCAGCACTGGACGGGAAGAGGTGGCTCTTTCCACCATTTGCACGCCCCCTGCAAGTGCTGAAAGGAGCACCCACAGTCCACTTGCTGATATGCAAATTGAAGATGTCACTGTTGAAGTACAACAGGATGAGGATACTGGTGTAGCTGGCGCTGAGGAGGAAGTTGGCGAGGAGGATTCTGATGGTGATGTGGTTTGTTTAAATCAGGCTCCGGGGGAGACAGCTGTTGTCCGTGGGATGAAAAAGCCCATCACAGTCATGCCTGGGCAGAAGACCAAACATTCCACCTCTTTGGTCTGGCAATATTTCTATCCAAATCCGGACAACAACTGTCTTGCCATATGTACCATATGTAAAGGTGAAATAAGTAGGGGTAGGGACGTTAACCACCTAGGAACAACCTCCCTTATACGGCACCTGCAGCACGTTCATAAAAAGTTACTGTCAAGTTCAGAAACTTTGGCTAAGACCATAAGCAGTCCAGGGACACCTAAATCCCATTGTCCTGTTGTATCCAAGCGCCTGCAAACCACATCGTCAACTCCCTCCTCGTCAATTTCCTCCTTAGTCAGGATCCGAAGTAGTCCTGCAGGCCATGTCACTGGCATGACTGACTCTCCTATCCGGGATTCCTCCGGAGGATCCTGCATTGCTACGCCTCCTGCTGCCGCTTCTGCTGTTGCTGCTGCTGGGAGTCATTCATCATCCCAGAGAGGAAGTAGGAACACCACTACTTTTACTAAACAATTGATCCTCCAACAGTCCTTAGCGAGGAGGATGAAGTACAACATCAGTCATCCTGAAGCAAAACATATAAACATATGACTGCTATGTTGGTGTTAGACATGCGTCCGGTATCTGCCATTAGTGCAGTGGGATTTAGACAATTGATAGTGTGTCCCCGGTTCCAAATCCCGTCTAGATTCCACTTCACTAGGCAGGCGATACCGAGACTGTACAGAAACGTCAGAAAAAGTGTCCTGAAAAATGTGGTTGTACCCAATGTCCACTTAACCGCGTACATGTGGACAAGTGGAACAGGATAGACTAAGGACTATATGACTGTGACAGCCCACTGGGTAGATGTATCACCTTACGCAGCAACAACAGCAGCGTCACCAGTACCAGCATCTCAGAAACGCCAGCTCATTCCAAGGCAGACTACGCTGTGTATCACTGGTTTCAGTAAGAGGCACACCGCCGACAACCTCTTAGAGAAACTGAGGGAAATCATCGCCCAGTGGCTTACCCCACTTAGACTCTCCTGGGGATTTGTGATATTTGACAACGCCACCAATATTGTGCGGGCATTACATCTGGGCAAATTCCAGCACGTCCCATGTTTTGCTCACACAATAGTCTTGGTGGTGCTGAATTTTCTGAAAAGCGACAGGGGCATGCAGGAGACACTTTGGGTGGCCTGAAAAATTTCGGGCCACTTTCGCCATTCAGTGACTGTGTGCCGAAGACTGGAGCACCAGCAAACACTCTGGAACCTGCCCCGCCATCACCTGAAGCAAGAGGTTGTGACACGGTTGAACTCAACCCTCTATATGCTTCAGAGGATGGAGGAACAGCAAAAGGCCATTCAAGCCTATACATCCACCTATGACATAGGCAAAGGAGGGGGTATGCACCTGACTCAAGTGCAGTGGAGAATGATTTCCGTGTTGTGCAAGGTTCTCCAGCCCTTCGAACTTGCCACACGTGAAGTCAGTTCAGACACTGCCAGCTTGAGTCAGGTCATTCCCCTCATCAGGCTTTTTCAGAAGCAGCTGGAGAAAGTGAAGGAGGAGCTAAGACAGAGTGATTCCGCTTGGCATGTGGGACTTGTGGATGAAGCCCTTCATTTGCTTTGCCAGGATTCCAGGGTTATCAATCTGTTGAAATCAGACCACTACATTTTGGCCACCATGCTCGATCCTAGGTTTAAAGCCTGTGTGGTGTCTCTCTTTCTGGCCGACACAAGCCTGCACAGGTGCAAAGACCTGCTGGTGGAAACACTGTCAGCTGAAGCGGAACTTGACATGTCAACAGCTCCTTCTTCATTTTTTCCCGCAACTGGGGCTGCCAGGAAAAAACTTAGGTATCCTAAGCAACCCGCTGGCGGTGATGCAGTGCAGGCAGGACCAAGTTTGGACATTTGGTCCAGACTGAAGGACCTGGCAACAATTTCTGACATGTCTACTGTCACTGCATATGATACTGTCACCATTGACAGAATGGTGGAGGATTACATCGGTGACAGCATCCAAGTAGGCATGTCAGACAGTCCATACCTGTACTGGCAGGAAAAAGAGGCAATTTGGAGGCCCCTGTGCAAACTGGCTCTATTTTACCTGAGTTGCCCCCCCTTCAGTGTGTACTCCGAAAGAGTGTTTAGTGCAGCCGGGAACCTTGTCAGCAAAAGGCGTAGGAGGTTGCTTCCACAAAATGTGGAGAAGATGATGTTCATAAAAATGAATTATCAACTCTTCCATGGAGATCAACCTCCAGAACGTACAGAGGGACCTGTGGTGGTGGATTCCAGCGGGGACGAGTTAATACTCTGTGAGGATGAGGATGTACACAACACTGAAGAGGGTGAGGAATCGGTGGATGAGGAGGATGAAGACGACATCTTGCCTCCGTAGAGCCAGTTTGTGCAGGGACAGATTAATTGCCAGCTTGTTTTGTGGGGGCCCAAACGAACCAATAATTTCAGCCACAGTCGTGTGGCAGACCCTGGCACTGAAATGATTGGTTTGTTAAAGTGTGCATGTCCTTTTTATACAACATAAGGGTGGGTGGGAGGGCCCGAGCACAATTCCATCTTGCACCTCTTTTTTGTCTTTGCATTATGTACTGTTTGGGGCCTAGTTTTTCAAACTGCCATCCTGTCTGCCACTGCAGTGTCACTCCTAGATGGGCCACATGTTTGTGCCGTCCACTCGTATCTCTTAGCATAGTCATCCAGCTACCTCGGTGCAACTTTTTGGACATAAAAACACTATTGTGAGGTGTTCAGAATAGACTGGAAATGAGTGGAAATTAAGGTTATTGAGGTTAATAATAGCATAGGAGCAGAAAAGCCCACACATTCTGTGATTTTAGCTGTATTTATGCTTTTTTAAAAAAAAATACAGATCCAAAACACAAAACCCAGAACCCAAAACACGGAAGGGTGGTTTTGGCAAAACCAATCCAGATCCAAAACACGAAGAAAGATCCAGATCCAAAACCAAATCACGAAAAGTGGCCGGTGCACACCCCTAATAGATATATATATATATATATATATATATATATAAAACCACTGTATAAATTCGGCACTCAAAGGTCCAAATGGTAACCTGATGCCCTGGTACTTTCCCCAGCCATAAGTGTAGAAACACTATTCCCTCGCAAGAAAGACACAGGCGGCACTCCACAGAGCACAGAGCCGGTGGAGCTCTGAAACTTTGGTGTTTAAATATTTGCAATTTTTTCTAAGTCCCAGAGTGCCGTCCATGTCTTTCTTGAGAGGCAGGAGTGCTTATATAGGGGTCCTGGGGGGATGCGCTATGCAACCAATCCAATGACGGATGAGATGCACAGCATGACGATAGTATCTGGTAGTGTTCCCGCTAGGCTGTTTTAGTGAGGTACCGTGCCCTGCCCGATTTTAAAAGGACAAACTGCGCCCTGCACTTTTAATGGCACAACACTAAAATCAGCCTGCCCTGTGCCTTCCCCACCAGTAGGCTGCAGTGTCCCAGTTGCAGTGACCAATCACCGCTGGGTTAATAGAAGCCATGCGCGTGCACACAGCATATTTATACCGTGAGGGAAGAGCTTGGGGGAAGCCCAGCACCTCGGTAAGTGCCGGGTATGCCCCCAAGTGTGATGAATTGTCCTTGTGACACGCCTTTCCTGGTTAGCTACACCCACAGAATCCGTGCCCCACCTACGGTCTAGAGGAAACACTAATCCGGCTGCTCTGTTCTGCTGCCAATAAGATCTTGTCCTGTCTCCCCCTTCAATAGACAATAGAAATATCATATGCTGCAAATGGCTAGGGGGGGGGGCTTGGAAGTTGCTGTACCGGGGCCCAGGATTTCTCTTGGCAGCCCTGGTAAGCTCCAACCACCAGAGATGGTAATCGTCTTTGTGCTATGTTTAGTGGATTCCAGATGGGCTACCAATTAGCTGTATTAATCACTGCTCTGCTCCATGAGTTCACATACACTGATTCCAGCCCTTGACTCCTACACTCAGGATTAGGGGATGAGTTGCACTCAATTGGTTCCAGGGACAGACTAGGAACCTTCCAGTGATCGCTAACCTCTTTGATGACACTAGGCCATATACCATATGGGTCCTACCCATGAGTGGACATCTAATCAAGCCTCTGCAGTTCATATATAACTCATCAGCCCAGTCCACACATCCTGACTCAGATCTGAATACTCAAACCATGGCAATCTGCATTGTACTAGGTGGCACTAGGCCGAGCCACAAGGGCACTAGGCCCTAAAGTATTGTATCGGCTGCATTGTTCTAGGTGACACTAGGCCGAGCCACAAGGCCAATAGGCCCTCTATCTTTATTTTTGTACTAGGCCCTAAATGGTATTATTGCTGTCTCATTAGCTACAGGGGCATTGTAGTCAGGACCATATTAAAGTTAGGCTGTTGGTAAGAGCATTACAATGAGAGAGGTAGTGATATTCTGTTCAAGCTTCAGGGAAAGGGAACCAGCTGCAATAGATTAAAAACCTTGGTTTAACCCACTGGGATCCGAAACATAGGCAATAACTAGAATACTGGTTGATTCAAAAATGACGCTAGTAGGGGTGATGGGTGTGTAGAGGTATACAGTAAGATGTGGGGATAAGGAATTAACTTCCCTTTTGTAGTACGTCGTTGAGCTTCAATGCAATTTAGTAATATGCAATGGCATAAAAATATATATACACATATTATTCTACGTTGATAATAGAAATTAAAATAAGTGTGTAGTACAGCTTTAATATAGTTCAGGTACATGAAAAGACATAAAAAAAGACACAGTCTTATACAGTGATACTGTATGATATAAATAGCATAAACTAATGTACTTGTCATCTTTAGTATGAAACCATACACATGATAGTGACAAGATATAAAAAACAAAGTATTTATTAAAGCTAAAACATATAAAATATCTCAACAGTAGATAGATAACAATGAATGAAAGTACAAAATAGTTCAGGGAGTGTTACCAGAAAGTTGAGTCAAATGGGTGTGTAGTATAAAGTCTGAGGTTCCACATTCTCAAATCTCCATTCTGGACATCACTCAGTCAGGGGGAATGGGTATGTAATACTGCCGTATGTAAGCCCGGCGGATGAAATCCCAACTCCAGAAGGCTGGCAGATGAAGATCCCGACTAGGATAGGTAAGTATCCTAACCCTCCTCTCCCCCCCAACCCTAACCCTCCCTTAGTGGTGCCTAAACCTAACCTCCCTACAGGGGTGCCTAAACCTAACCGCCCTCCCTGCACCCTAAACCTAACCCTCCCAGGGTGGTTCCTATCCTGAACCTCCCCCCATGTGGTGCCTAACCCTAATAGCTCCCGATGCCCGGCTTACCTACATCCGGTATGCCGGGTGTCGGTATTTAGATGCCTATCTTTAATCCCATACCTGGCTTTCAGTGTCGGGATTTCGGCGGTCAGCATTTTGACCACCGGCATCCTGACTACATCCCAGTCAGGGTAGGTATTGTCCTTCTTGCTTTGGGGTCTAAGGAGATTAAGCCATCAACACATTTCGAGACTGTCTCTTCCTCAAGGCAGACATGTTGTGTCCTTGGATGGAAGTCCTTAAATAACTGATCCATTATTAAATCATTTCTGGTTTTGCAGCAGTAACTGGAACTGGAATTAGGAGAACTGCTTGTTTTTACTATCTGGTGAATATTACTTTGCGTTGTAACTGCATTGATGCCTTGTGCTGTAACCATTGCTGTATTGTTATGCAATTGCATAGTTGAGGAGTCTAGGAGCAGAGCGTTAGCAAGTACATTACACCCAGTCTTTATTGTTGTCCACTAGGTCAGTCAGAGTTAGTGCCTTAGGTGTGAATGAGTAGCCAGATTGTTGTGTGTGGTACATGCTAGGGAAAATAGGTCAGCCTAGCACAGCTGTGTGGGTGGGCTGATTAGCAGAGATTAGGACCATTCGTCCATCAAGAGGACAAGTTTAGATTCGTTGAGTATAATATGTGTTGTGTATGTTATCCCCAGCCCCCCCTTTCACTTCTGGCATTTTCGTTCAGATTGCACCCCCATACTTGGCACTAAGGTGTAACCAGTCTGAAGCCAAAAATGCCAATGATGACCATTCACTGAGCCCAGTGGAGGTCATCCTATTGTCATGTGTTTCATTACCCTTGCAAGATCCAGGAGGAAGTTTACGCCCACATCCGACCTGCATTCCAGAACCATCGACTGAGGTGTCATTGGCAGCCTGAAGGTGCGAGTGAGTGGTGTGAGGCAAATGCCCGACTACACCTGCACCACAGCAGGATGCCCCCATAGCCACCCCTCACAAGATGACACAGTCGCAAAGCTCCATTCTCCTCCTTTGTAAGCTCCAAATGATTTCCACTGTTATCAGTGTAGTATTTAATCCTAGTGCTCTCTTGTTGGGGATGGATACTGTTGTGAATTGCTTTGCACTTATATACCATGCATCAGATTACAGCTGGGTACCCACACTTCAATCATCTGACACTTCATGGTGTTGAATACTATCCAAGCAAGTAACACTTATGCTATGTCAATTAAAGATGCAGTGATTGTTGTCAGTTTGCAGGGGAACCTGCAGGAATTGGTGACTGGATCCTGGTTACAGAGTCTACTAAAATGTGAGCGGTATTGCTGATATTTTGGCCAGCTTCAGGGTCAAGTGTACCTGTTGGAGCAATAACAGTGACATATCAGCAGACTCAGTAATCAGGATCCAGTCTCCAATACCTCTGCAAATCTTGCAGGTTTTCCTGCACACTGACGCAAAACACTGCATCTAGAACAGACATACTGTAGAACCATAAGAATTCAACACATTGGGCTCTATTTACTACAATCCGCATTTTGAATGCAGATTGTAGTGTGATATTACCGACTGAATTCGCATTAAGAATTCAGGCAATATCACAGGGATTTACAAAAAATCCCTTGCAGGGACAGAGCTTGTGATAAACCTCTGTCCCTGTGAATCCCCTCCGCACACTTATCACGGTATTTTCGCAAAGAATACTGTTACAAGTGCCGATACATGCACCAACCGACTGTCACTAAGCCCCGCCCCTGCCGGTAAGCCCCACCCCTGCGACCTCCCTCCCTTAATTACACTTACCTGCAGTGATCGGTGCTCCGGTGATGTCCGTTAGCTGACATCCCATTCTGCACTAGGACAGGTCAGGGGACAACCAGGCCCCAGTGCAGGCTGGGAGACCAGCTGACTGGAGGGGAGACATTACTGGAGCCCTGCTCACCGGTCCATGGACTCCATGGTCTGTTTAGACCACACAGCCGATCACTGGGGCCGGTTCCCGGCTCTGCTCTGCCCGTTAGAGCAGAGCAGGAGTCCGGTAACCGGGGAAGACCCTGGATAAAGCCACCTCCATATAACAGGGCTTCCCCCGGTAATTTTCACAATTTATTTTTAGTAACTTTGGCCAGATCACATTTCCCATTACAATTATCCTACATCCTCATCAATAACATCCTCATTATCAGCATCCTCATCATCAACCTCCTTGTTAGCGTCAGCTACACAAATATCCTCTTCATCCTGGTGCACTTCCATAGCAGCATCCTCAATATCTATGTCAGCATGTTGACTTCTGCTGCTCATCCCCACATTTGCAGAGGATGCACAAGTGGTGGAAGGTGGTTCCTAGATAGTTAGGGTCCCTACCTCTATTGACTCTGGCATGACAACGGGTAGAGATAGCTTGACAATTGTTGCCTGGATTTGGGTAGAAATGATTCCACGCATGAGAAGTTGACTTTTTTGTTTTATACCCAAGCATGATAATGGGCTTTTCCCTATCATTGGCAACAACTGTTTCCACTGGGGCCTTATTAACATGAATAACATCCTCATCAACAACATCCTCATCATCAGCATCCTCATCATCAATATCCTTGTTAGCATCAGCTACACAAATATAATCATCATCCTAGTGCACTTCCACCGAAGCATCCTCAAATTCTATGTCAGCATGTTGAATTGTACTGCTCATCCTCACATTTGCAGAAGTTGTGGAAGGAGGCTCCTCTTCGAGTACAGTTTTGGAAAGGTCAGGCTCACACATGGCACCCGCCACCACACTTAGACTCTCCTCAGGGATTTCTGACATTTCTGAGCGCACAGTTGATTCCTGTGCCTTAACGATTTTAATTTTTTTAAACTTCTACAGGGAGAAAGGCTTACATCATCATAAGAGGCTGAACCACCAGTCATAAATACAGACAAAGACCTTAGCCTTTCCTTAACACTTCGTGTGGTGAAAGGCATATTGGCAATTTTATGTCTTTCTGCAGCTAATTTTCCCTTTGATGTTTTTGTCTTTACCACTGTAAAAGATTGTTGTTTTTTATTTTAGATGCCCTGACTTAAGCCCTGTATGCCCTTGGGCATCGGCTTTACTAGAGGACGTAGATGGACTAGTATTGTCATGACTGGTGGCACTGGCAGCAGCTCCAGCACTTGTATGTGGTTCCTGCTCTCCTCTCAACTGATCTTTCTCCATATTAACAAACATGAATGAAATGTGGTAGAGCACACATGTCAATTTGTACCAATTTTAAATATTACACTGCGGTAACAATGACCTAGAGTGTCACACTATTTTGTATGAATAGGAAAATAATAACACACTGCCTTACCACTCACAGTGTCACAAGATTTTTTATGAGTAAAACACCACGCTACCACTTACAGTGTCACACGATTTTTTATGAATAAGAAGAAAAGAATAACACACTTCGCTATCACTGACAGTGTCTCAATAATTTTTATGAATGAGAATAACACACTGCACTATGACTTATAGTGTCACAATATGTACAATAAAAATGATAACTAAGTTATCAAAAGGAGCGCTGTTGTGGGTGTTACCTCTAGTTCAACAAGAGCAGCTAGATAATGAGGGATAGTCAATCCCTTAACAAAGTACAAACAAATAATAAATAGTACCAGCGCTCAAATATAAATAATCAAAATTTGGTAAATAGCATAATTTAATCACATGAAATAAAATCAAGATAGATAAATAAAAAATGCACAAATATTGAAACAGATCTTAATGGTATCACAAAAATTGCACACTGAGCGACGATCAAATTGTAAAGTGATCCACCATATAAGCTGCACTCGTATTATGTCAGATATATAAATGTCTCGAATAGATAGTCCACATTGTATTGCTGCAGCCGCAATATTGGTTGAATATACCGCAATTGTCTTATGGAGACTCCAAATCGCAAATGGCTATTGGGTGAGAAGGGACAGGTAATCCCAATGAGGCTATAGTTACCAGTTCCAGTGTCTGTATGGCTTTACAGGGTCTTTATTAGCAATGCTTGTAGAGCTATCACATGAAGGTAGTCCCTTTGGGCACGGTTCCTGGTCCAAATAGCAATCTCCAACAATTGAGGGTCTCACCAGTAGATGGGAAAATGGTATACTACTGGTGGTCAATGGTGGTCGCATATGAGCCAGGGACTGACACGTTTCGCTGCGTGAAGCTGCAGCTTTATCAAAGGTGGTGTTACTCTGGCATGGCACCCTTTTTATCTCAGCCATCCAAGATGTCTGCTAATTAGCAGCTGGTGTGCATCAACAATATTTAATATGAGATTCGGAAAAATAAACATATATAACACATATAATAAATATAAATAATTAATGAAAGAATAATCACAGTAGTAGGAGGCAAACCTAATCGCTAAATTCATATTCAATAACAACCTGATGGCCTTAATATCTTGAATTGTTCGATGAAACTTATCAGCTTTTGCTGGAAAGCAATTAGTTCTGTCATGTCTCTCTCCACAACCTAGAGTCGAGACATGGTGATTGTACGGATCCAATCCATGTGACGTAAACAAACATCACATGGACGGGTCCGCACAGAGGGCCTGATTCAGAGCCGCTCGTAAGCGGCCGCTCGTTCGCTCTGAGCGATGTTCGCACAACTGCGCATGCATATGGGTTGTAATGCGCATGCGCAAACCAGTCATTGCAGTCGGAAATCGTGCGTTCGCAAAACAGCGAGGGGCTGCTAATTTGATTGACAGAATGTACCGTTTGTGGGTGGTAACAGGGGAAGGTGCTTGAAAACGGGGGAGTGGAGATCTGAATGCAGGCATGCAAAACAGTCAAAAAGGCGTTTAATGGGAGTGCATAATTAGTAAAGGAGCGTCATCGACCACGTCACTTGGTTGTCTTTTAGCCTGAACTGCTCGCAGTGATAGCGGTAAGAAAAACCTACCACAAGCACTGCGTGCAGTTCAGATGCCTTTCGATGTACCCGATTAATCTAATAAATACCGGAGATGACGTGTGTTGCGAACGGCGAAGGGGCGTCTTTACAAAATAGCGAGCGCATTTTTCATTCGCTCGCTCAGACATAGAGTCGTCAACAAACCACAAAGAGTGAGTGCTCAATTTAAATAGCCAGCCCCTGTTTTGGAACGACCGTCTGCAAATAGCATCCGGCTCTGAATCAGGCCCAGAGTGTAAAGCCCATTACGTGAGAGCTGCTAACGTGAAGTCACATCTCGCTATATTCTGCAGTATCGGCAATCTAAAATAAAGACATCATGATTGTACAGGTCCCGTCCACGTGACGTAAACAAACATCACGTGGGCGAACCCGCATGGGCTGTGAAACCCAGTTACGTAAGAACTGCTGACGTGAAACTGCATCTTGTGGTATTCTGCAGTATCTAGAGGATGCTATGGTAATTCATTAATAATCATGTGATATAAACAAACATCACATGAAACAATTGGAATCATTTGTATATTGGCAAAAACTATGGCCCTCATTCAGAGCCACTCGCTAGCGGCAGTACGCTCGTTCCGAGCGATGTTCGCACATCTGCGCATGCGTACGGATCGTTATACGCATGCGCAAACCAGTCAGTGCGGCCGAAATTCATGTGCTCGCAATATAGCGAATGCCTGCTATTTTGAGTGACAGAATGAGGCGTATGTGGGTGGTAACAGGGGAAGGTGCTTGAAAATGGGGAGTGGAGATCCGAACGCAGGCGTGCTTAAAGGTCAAAACGGGCGTTTTATGGGTGTGCATAATTAATACAGCAGCGTCATTGACCACGTCACTGGGTTATTTTATAGCCAGAACTGCTCGCAAGATTGTGGTAGCAAAAACCAACCACAAGAATAGCGAGCAGTTCATACGCTGGTCGATGTACTCGATTAATCTAATAAATAGCAGACATGACGTATGGTGCGAGCGGCCAGGGGGCGTTTTTAACAAATAAACGAGCGTATGTTTTGCTCGCTCGTTTAGACTTAGAGGTGTGAACAGACTGCAATTTGCGACCGGATCATTTGAATAGCCACCCCTTGTTTTTGAACGAACGACCGCAAATTGCGAACGGCTCTGAATCAGGCCCTATATCAGCAAATAATTAAATTAATTAGTAAAGAGACAGTCTTCCATATTTTAAATGGGACGATCGATCAGAAATATAATTCCAATCTAGGCATATAATATATCACGTAAAATTATTTTTATAAATAATCATAAAACAAAATTATAATATAAAATATGTATATAATCATAAAAATATGTATCTCTAGTTAGAATCTAAAGGTTTCAATAGGACTATAATCTTTTATCCTGATGATATAATTATATTAAAAAGGAATATATATATATATATATATATATGTATGAACATATAAACATAATAAAAGAAAAGCAGTACCTATAATATACTCCAATATGTATTATAGATGATCATATTAAAGCTTATGATCACAGGTGAAAGGGCATTATTGAGACGAGATATAGTTGTACTAGTGGATCACCAATGAATGAGACAAGGGGGACCTGAATGGAACATAAATGATGGAATTGAGTTCTAGTGCTTCATTTAAACCGTAGGGATGTAGAGAGTTCAGACGAAATATCCAATACGATTCTTGTTTGCAAAGATGTCTAAATCAGTTTCCCCCTCGTGGGGTACAGGGGACTTTCTCAATCCCTATCAATCTAAGAGACTCTGTAATTCCATTGTGGGTGTCTGAAAAATGTCTGGATACACTATGTGTCATTAGTCTGTTGACAATATTCCTTCGGTGTTCCATAAACTGAGTTGTAAGACTCCGGGTGGTCCTACCCACATACCTATATCCACATCCATATAGAACCATATATATTACAAACTTGGAATTACAATTAATGAACTCCTTTATTAAGTAACTCTCCTTATGTTCATGTATGGAAATGTTCTTGGTTCCATTTAATGTATGTTCACATGTGGTACACCTAGTACTCCCACACTTGTAAAAGCCAACTGGTTGGAGAGGAAGCCAAGATAATGATGTTTTAATAGATGTAGGAAATTCTGTTTTTCTCAGTTAGCTTGGGGCTAGTATACTTTTGAGAGATTTGTTTTTCCTAACGACAACTGTAGGTTTAAAGGGAATCAGGGCCTGATTTAGAGCCGGACGCTATTTGCGCTCGCTCGTTCAGAAAAAGGGGCCGGCTATTTAAATTGAGCGCTCGCTCTTTGCGGTCTGTTGACGCCTCTATGTGTGAGCGAGCGAACAAAACATGCGCCCGCTATTTTGTAAAGACGCCCCCTGGCCGCTCGCATCCTACGTCATCTCCGCTATTTATTTGATTAATCGAGTACATCGAAAGGCGTCTGAACTGCTCGCAGTGTTTGTGGTTGGATTTTCCTACCGCAATCATGCGAACAGTTTAGGCTAAGAGACAACCAAGTGACGTGGTCGATGACGCTGCTTTGTTAATTATGCACACCCTTAAAACGCCCGTTTTGACCGTTTGGCACGCCTGCGTTCGGATCTCCACTCCCCGTTTTCAAGCACCTTCCCCTGTCACCACCCACAAACGCCTCATCCTGTCACTCAAATTAGCAGGCACTCGCTATTTTGCGAGCGCTCGATTTCCGACCGCACTGACTGGTTGGCGCATGCGCATTACGATCCATACGCATGCGCAGATGTGCGAACATCGCTCGGAGCGAACGAGCGGCCGCTTATGAGAGGCTCTGAATCAGGCCCTCAGATCCCAAAGGATATTATCTTGTTTAAGAATATTATAATTCTTATTTACAATGCTCTTAATATCTTTATATTGGCTATTGAATGTGACCAAAAAAGTTAAATCTCTATCAACATCTGAGCCATCTTGTTTTTCTTTCCTGTTTAATAGCAAATGTGTCACAATATGTGTATGATAAACTGCTTTCTGGCTGGCACTGTCGCCGAACAATAATAGCGTAGCTAACGCACACAAAAAACCCTCAAAAAAATATTTATTTTTTATTTTTATTTTTTTGAGGAGTGCTAATTTCATTTAACTTAAATTTTTTTTACACTGGGGAAAAGCACCCCTGGATGAGGCAGCAGCCCCTTGATGAACAACACATCACCCCTTTAGGTACATTGAAGCACCCCTGTGGAGTGTAGATGGACCAACTGCTGAGTCACTAATACGTGAATGATAAACTGTGGTCTGGCCGGCAGTGTCACCGAACAATAATAGCATAGCTAGCACACACACACAAAAAAAAATTAAAAAAGGACAATTATTCATCTTAACTTTAATTTTTTTTACACTGGGGAATACCACCACGGGAATGACAGAACTCCCCTGGACGACACAGAACCCCTTTATGAACTGCAGCCCTAGCCTCTTGATTGACAAGACAACAGTGACACAGCAGCACCCTCCAATTTATGTACTGCAGCCACAGCCCGACAACACTGCACCCTTGAACAACTACAACAGTGCACCCTTGAACAACAGAGGAGAACAGAGCATGTCTGTTCTGTACATTCTCCACAGCTGGAGTGGGAATGACGCCGATCCCCGGGACCTTTATAGAATCCAAAACCCACGAGAATCCTACAGCGGGAGGATGACGTTATGCCTCATTTTCGGATCCGAGTCAGGCGGGAAAATCTGAGATGGACTTGAATTCAACTCGGAGTTGCAATGTTCAGGTGGGTCCGGTTCTCGGAGAACTGGACCCGCTCATCTCTACATGGGTACGGGTGCTATGGGTTTTGATAGACCATAAGTAAACTAGCCCCATTGGCACTGTGTAATCCTCTGACAGTATCCAGAAAAGGGGAGAGGAAAAGGAAACCAAGGAATTTATTTACCAGGCATCAACAGGGCAGCAACTAGGGAGGGAGGGAGGGCTAAAGGGGTACGTGTCCCCGACTGGCCATCTGTCAGTTCTGGCCCTTCTGTCAAATGCCAGAAGGGCCAATGGCCTGATGGACCAGTCTGGCCAGCAGTGGCGTAATTAGGGTATATGGAGCCCTGGGCAAAATTAAAAATGGAGCCCCCCCTCTATGTGCGTGCATAAAAAAATGGGCATGGTCACATGCCACAAGGGGCATGGCCACTGAAAAATGGGGTTTGTCAACATGACTCAAACCCCTTTCTCATCATTCTGGGAACATTCCTTTCCATTACATATGCACCTAAATGCTCCGAGTAGTAGTGCCCCTCTTGCAATGCCCACTGTAGTAGTGCCACTTATGCAATGTCCCCAGTAGCAGTGCCCCATGGAGTAGTGCCCTTTATACAGTGCCCCCAGTAGTGCACCTTATACTGTACCCGCCTATGCAGTGCCTCTTATGCAGTCCCCCCTATACAGTGCCCCCAGTAGTGGTCCCTCTTATTCAGGTTCTCAGTAGGGCCCCTTATACAGTATCCCAGTAGTGATCCCCTTATGCTGTGCCCCTTATCAGTGCCCTCAGTAGCGGTCCCCCTTATGAAGGCCCCCAGTAGTGCCAGTTATACAGTGCCCCCAGTAGTGATCCCCCGTATGCTTTGTCCGTTATACTGTGTGTTCCGTAGTATCCCCGGCCAGTAGTGCATAACAGAAAGACACAATACACTTACTAACTTACCTGAATCCCCACTCCTGCCACGCCCACAACTGTCTGCTCCACTATGTTCCTGCTCGGTACTATGGGAGAGACTTCATACTCGGTACTATGGGAGAGGGCCTGTACCGTGGCCAGCAGAACCCTCCGCGTGGTGCCAGGCCCACAGCACCCAGGGCACAAACCCAGGCGCCCATGCCCTAGTTACGCCACTGCTGGCCAGTGCCGCTGTGGGGTGCTCGGGTGGCAGTAGGTGTGAATTCGGTGCTGCAGCGGCAGGCAGCCACAACCCTTGGCCTCTGGCGCTGGTCACAAGCCAATCAGAGCTTGCTGCGCGGCAGACAATCAGTAGTGGCTGCCAATCCACAAGCTCCCATTGGCTCATGACCACAGTTATATTTTTCATACTGGATTTTATTCTAACCGCAAATTCATATTTTCATACATCTCTTTCATATCAGCGACATGCGCTACAGGTATTTATGGGAATTTATTCCCGATATGTAGAAGCACAGCCTTCAAACTAACTAGATGAGTCTGTGAACAATCGCCACTTATCCGGCCACTGTTGATGTCCAAGAGCTTCCATAACAGAACAAACATGTGTAAGACAGGTCATAAAGAACACTAAAATCTGAAAAAAGAAAAGTAGCTGTCACAAACACATTATGCCCGATGGAAACATTCTAATCACATATTTGAATTGTAATTGTAATAATTAGGTGTAATTATTGCACCATAATTAATAAGACAATGTAGACTCTCTAATAAATATTTATAGTACCTTATTCTTTTTTCTGTTCCAAAATACCAGATATCTAATACAGCATATGTTTTGATCAATATCGCCTATCGTAACTGCATTTAAAACAAATACAGTTTTTTGGGTGCTTTGACGAGTGGTCATTTGGTTATGCAAGTCACAGCTTGATACATTGTGTACATTTGTATTCTTTACATGTGTAAAAACTGGAATGGTGTTCTAAGAACTGGTTCTTTAAAACAAGGTGGTTTTGTCTTTAGTAAATCGCACAGCTTACAAAACATCAATCTGCCAAAATAACATGTGATTTTGCAAAGTTGCAATTTAGTAAATCTCTCCCCCGTTGTTATCAATCCCATACTTTCAGGGCACATGCTTTATAATTTAAATTGGTGTCACGTAATATGTTTTCCAATAGTTTTGTTCAACGTTAGAAATGTATTTTACAGTTGCACATTAGTGTTCAAGCGCCATCCAGTGGTGTCTCAGTAATTTGTATGTTAGGTTTTAGTCGGAATTGAACAGATATGTAGACATACTGTATCCAAGCAATCAGAGACAAAAGTGATGTAATTGATAATAGAATTGTTAAACAAATTCAACACAACATACTGTACATAAGTGAAAAATTGCTAAACAGTTACTTAAATCCTTAACATACAGCATATGAAGCAAAAAGTCTCACTTTGGTAACATACTATAAGAGACAGAGGCCCTCATTCAGAGCCGTACGCTCTGAGCAGAGCGCACGCTCTGAATGAGGGCCGGGCTCCATTTTCATGGAGCGTCCTCCTGGACGCTCGTATAGCTGTGGGTCACCACCCACAGGCTATACGAGCGTGCTTTGTGATGGCCGCGATGGTCGAGACCATCGCGACCATCGAAATTGCGAGCCGGAGCCTGCGGTTGAGGTTTTCAACCGCAAGCTCCGGAGTGATTTTGGCTCTGACGGCTTCTGACGGGAGGCGTTCCCGTGGGAACGCCCCCGTCAGGGAGGCACGCCCCGGCACGCCCACCAAAGGGGGCGTGCTGTCAATCAACATTGACAGCACGCCCCCTTTGATCGGACACAACTAGCGAAGGACTTTCCTTCGCTCGTCGCGTCTGGCGCATGCGCACGACGGAGCTCCCTCCGTCGTGCGCATGCTCAGTGCCTAACATCGACCCACTTGCGAGCGGACAGCCGCTCGCGAGTGGGTCTGAATCAGGCCCAGAGATAGCATCCTTAACAAAACACATTCTGTTTCTCCATCTAGTACTCCTTCTGTCTTCCCAGCCAGCACCTCTTCTGTCGCCCCAGCCAGCACCCCTTCTGTTGCCCCAGCCAGCACCCCTTCTGTCTTCCCAGCCAGCACCTCTTCTGTCGCCCCAGCCAGCACCCCTTCTGTCGCCCCAGCCAGCACCCCTTCTGTCTCCCCAGCCTGCACCCCTTCTGTCTCTCCAGTATGCACCCCTTCTGTCTCCCCAGCCAGCACCCCTTCTGTTTCTCCAGTATGCACCCCTTCTGTCTTTCCAGTATGCACCCCTTCTGTCTCCCCAGCCAGCACCCCTTCTGTCTCACCAGCCAGCACCCCTTCTGTCTCCAAAGCTAGCACCCCTTCTGTCTTTCCAGCCAGCACCCCTTCTGTCTTTCCTGCCAGCACCCCTTCTGTCTCCAAAGCTAGCACCCCTTCTGTCTTTCCAGCCAGCACCCCTTCTGTCTCCCCAGCCAGCACCCCTTCTGTCTCCCCAGCCAGCACCCCTTCTGTCTCCTCAGCCAGCACCCCTTCTGTCTCCCCAGCCAGCACCTCTTCTGTCGCCGCAGCCAGCACCCCTTCTGTCACCCCAGCCAGCACCCCTTCTGTCTCCCCAGCCAGCACCCCTTCTGTCTCCCCAGCCAGCACCCCTTCTGTCTCTCCAGTATGCACCCCTTCTGTCTCCCCAGCCAGCACCCCTTCTGTTTCTACAGCCTGCACCTCTTCTGTTTCTCCAGCCAGCACCTCTTCTGTCTCCCCAGCCAGCACCCCTTCTGTCTCCCCAGCCAACACCCCTTCTGTCTCCAAAGCTAGCACCCCTTCTGTCTTTTACTGCCAGCACCCCTTCTGTCTTTCCAGCCAGGCACCATTCTGTCTCTCCAGCCAGCCCCCTTCTGTCTCTCCAGACAGCAACCACTCTGTCTCTCCTGCCAGCCCCTGCATCCAGCCCCCTGCAGCAAGTAGACACTTACCTTCTCTTGTGTCTTCTGGCTGGTTCTCTTCTTGTTACGGCCGGCTCCTCTGTTAGTGGTTCAGCATGCGTGATGTCATGATGTCACACGTGCCTTGCCTCAATACAATTCAAACATTTTATTGTGCAAGGCAATCACCAGCAAGAGGCTGCCCGGATGAACCCCACAGTAATGGATAGGGAAGATCCATCTATAACTGCTGCCTGCGCTGCTGCAGTGATCAGCAGGTTGCAGGCAGCCATTATAGATGGATCTCTCTGTGCCCCCCTGAAGACCAAGTCTTCCATGTCCTCCGGAAGGTCTGCCACTGTGCAGCTCTCCAGGCAGTAGGAGCCAAGAGTGGGCAACCCTCTCTGTCTGGGCCCGGGATTCCAGTGACGGAAGTCCCCCCTTGTATTTGTTGTAAAAAAATAGATTAAACTAGCTGATATCAACTCCAATAGTTTAATCAACACTAGTGCTGTCAGCAGTGGCAAAACTAGGGTCTTTGGGGCCAAGGTCAAGATGTAAAATGGAGCCCCCCCAACTGTGTGGCCAAAAAAATGGGTGTGGCCACTGAAAATGGGGGTGTGATCACCATTTCTGGTCACTCTGGGAACATTCCATTTCATATGTATCTTAATGCCCCCAGTAGTAGCTCTCCTTATACAATGCTCCTTGCAGTAGTGTCCCTTATGCAATGCCCACTGTAGTAGTGCCTTATTATGCAATGCCCTCAGTAGCAGTGCCCCTTATCCAATGCTCCCAGTAGCAGTGCCCCAGTTGTAGTGCCCTTTACAGTGGCAAACGCAGGATTTTGAAAGGGGGGTTTCCAACTGACTGAGATATGTATATATATATAATACTTGTGTACTTTACGGACTTATTACCTTATTAAGTGTCCAGCGCCATTAGCTACCATCCAAGTGAGCACAGAGAGGGAATATAACCATGTGGCAAGCGTAGCGAGCCCGCGAGGGGACAACTTTCACCGAAAGTTCTCTATAATAAGGTAATGAGTCTGTAAAGTACACAAGTACCATATATATATACACACATATATATATATATATATATATATATATATATTTTTATAGACAGTTCACCATTGCACACACACTGACTACATACTGACACACACACACAAACTGACAGACTACACAATGTCACACACATATACTGACACACACACTGACAAAGACTACACACTGTCACACACACATACTGACACAAACTGACAGACTACACAATGTCACACACATATATACTGACACATAAACTGACAGACTACACAATGTTACACACATCTACTGACACACACAAACTGACAAGACTACACAATGTCACACACACATCTACTGACACACACACTGACACACAAACTGACAAAGACTACACACACACACATCTTTCACTTAAAAAGTTAATGCAGGCAAATAAATAGAGCATAATTTATTAAAGATTCCCACCTCCCCCACCAACAACCCCGTCCCCTCACCCGGTAGCAACCCTGCGCTGGCATGACACCACAAACACATCCCCGCCGGCACCTCCTTTCCTCTGCCACGCATCCCCACATGTAATAAACACACCTGTGGGGCGCCGGGGGAAAGCGCCATGGATACTGTCACTGGGTGCAGCCTCTCACGATGCACCGTCGGCATAGCCTGGGAAGAGCTACGCACTGCAGCTGCAGCTCTCCCTTCATCAGCTAGCCGAGCCCAGCCAGTGCAAAAAGCCGGCTGCTCCTTCTCTGCGTGCTAATAGAGCGGCGGCCAGGGGGGGTTTCTAGGTACTCGGAAACCCCCCCTGCGTGCGCGGGTGCTTTATGCAGTGACCCAGTAGTGCCCTTTATGCATTGCCCCTCTAATGCCCCTTATACAGTGCCCCTGCCAATGTAGCAACCAGTCCTAGGCTATTCAACTTCACCCCCAGGACAAACAAGCATTGTACTAATAGAAGTAGGAGTATCCCTCACCACTGGACAGTGCTTGTGGGTTAATTAGTTAAAATAAATGTTAAAATGATAATTTTTCCATGATGCACTATGGGACCTAGCCTCCTTTTAAGTGGTTGCACATGTTGGTGCTTGTAGTATTTCTAACATCACCATACAAATGGCTTCCAGGACATACTGGGCCTTATAATGAAATAATGAGAAATGAATAATAATTTTAAAAAGAGATATGTCATTTAAGATATTTTTATTAGAAATAAACATGCTACTAAATAAAAACCTTGTCCATCAATTTATTGCTCATCTAACTCCTGGCATTCCTGGGGAATATACTTTAGTCTATGTAGGCATTCACGGTGCCCATGTTTTTGATGGAATTTTGCCTCCAGTTCTACAAGAGCGCCTATGAGTAGTTTCATATCAAGAAGTGACAAGTGCTGAAGCTTACATTATATGAGTTCATTGAGATCTTCCATTGCCAAATATAGTCGTGGCAATCTCCAAAAAATGTACCAAGTATGGTGAAGTATAATTATAGAAAGGGGGTACTTAGATATAAATAAAAAGTAATGAGTTTATACTAGGGGTGAGCGGGTTCGGATTTCTGAAATCCGAACCCCCCCGAGCCCCCCCGATCCGAGTCCGATCCGAATCAGGCTTGACTTTTCCCGCCTGACTCGGATCTGAAATCGAGGCAAAACGTCATCATCCCGCCTTCCGAGTCTCGCGGGTTTTGGATCCTATATAAGGTACCCACGTCGGCGCCATTTTCTCACTCGGCTGTGGACAGTGAAGAGGGAGGGTGGGAGTTAGGGCTGTGTAGTGTAGTGTAGTGCTGCTGTTGTCCACTACTTCAAAGTCCATAGGGGCTGGCTGTGTTGTGCTGTGCTGCTGTTGTTAATAGGGGCTGTGTCCACTACTTCAAAGTCCATAGGGGCTGGCTGGACTGTGTTGTGCAGTCAGTTCTCCATAGGGGCTGTGTCCACTCCAAAGTCCTGTGCAGTGTCCCAGTCCTAAAGAGGTGCTGTAGTGTTGTCCAGGGGGTGCTCTGTCCATCAGGGGTGCTCCCCCCAAGTGCTAAAAAAATAATATATTTTCTGTGTTTGTGAATTGTGTGCGCAGTAGCCGCACGTGCATCAACAAAGTAGTGCCAAGCGTGCGCCTGTGTCATAAGTAAAGGGCCGGCTGGCTTGACCGTTAAAGGGTGCTGTAACCCCCGAAAGTACACTCCAGTCCAAACCAAAAAAAAATTATTTTCTGTGTTTGTGAATTGTGTGCGCAGTAGCCGCACGTGCATCAACAAAGTAGTGCCAAGCGTGCGCCTGTGTCATAAGTAAAGGGCCGGCTGGCTTGACCGTTAAGGGTGCTGTAACCCCCGAAAGTACACTCCAGTCCAAACCCAAAAAAAAATTATTTTCTGTGTTTGTGAATTGTGTGCGCAGTAGCCGCACGTGCATCAACAAAGTAGTGCCAAGCGTGCGCCTGTGTCATAAGTAAAGGGCCGGCTGGCTTGACCGTTAAGGGTGCTGTAACCCCCGAAAGTACACTCCAGTCCAAACCAAAAAAAAAATAATTTTCTGTGTTTGTGAATTGTGTGCGCAGTAGCCGCACGTGCATCAACAAAGTAGTGCCAAGCGTGCGCCTGTGTCATAAGTAAAGGGCCGGCTGGCTTGACCGTTAAGGGTGCTGTAACCCCCGAAAGTACACTCCAGTCCAAACCAAAAAAAAAATTATTTTCTGTGTTTGTGAATTGTGTGCGCAGTAGCCGCACGTGCATCAACAAAGTAGTGCCAAGCGTGCGCCTGTGTCATAAGTAAAGGGCCGGCTGGCTTGACCGTTAAGGGTGCTGTAACCCCCGAAAGTACACTCCAGTCCAAACCAAAAAAAAAATTATTTTCTGTGTTTGTGAATTGTGTGCGCAGTAGCCGCACGTGCATCAACAAAGTAGTGCCAAGCGTGCGCCTGTGTCATAAGTAAAGGGCCGGCTGGCTTGACCGTTAAGGGTTCTGTAACCCCCGAAAGTACACTCCAGTCCAAACCAAAAAAAAAATTATTTTCTGTGTTTGTGAATTGTGTGCGCAGTAGCCGCACGTGCATCAACAAAGTAGTGCCAAGCGTGCGCCTGTGTCATAAGTAAAGGGCCGGCTGGCTTGACCGTTAAAGGGTGCTGTAACCCCCAAAGTACACTCCAGTCCAAACCAAAAAAAAAATTATTTTCTGTGTTTGTGAATTGTGTGCGCAGTAGCCGCACGTGCATCAACAAAGTAGTGCCAAGCGTGCGCCTGTGTCATAAGTAAAGGGCCAGCTGGCTTGACCGTTAAAGGGTGCTGTAACCCCCAAAGTACACTCCAGTCCAAACCAAAAAAAAATTTATTTTCTGTGTTTGTGAATTGTGTGCGCAGTAGCCGCACGTGCATCAACAAAGTAGTGCCAAGCGTGCGCCTGTGTCATAAGTAAAGGGCCGGCTGGCTTGACCGTTAAAGGGTGCTGTAACCCCCGAAAGTACACTCCAGTCCAAACCGAAAAAAAAATTATTTTCTGTGTTTGTGAATTGTGTGCGCAGTAGCCGAACGTGCATCAACAAAGTAGTGCCAAGCGTGCGCCTGTGTCATAAGTAAAGGGCCGGCTGGCTTGACCGTTAAAGGGTTCTGTAACCCCCAAAGTACACTCCAAACCAAAAAAATATATATTTTCTGTGTTTGTGACTTGTGTGCACTGTGGCTGCACGTGCATCAACAAAGGAGCAGCGCCAAGCGTGCGCCTGTGTCCCATAAGTAAAGAGCCGGCTGGCTCATTTCTTAAAGGGTGGTGTAACCCACAAAGTGCACTACTCTCCAGCAAAAATAAAAAAATATTTTCTGTGTTTGTGTGCGCTTTAGCCGCACGTATATATATCAATATAACATAAATGGAGGACCAAACTTTCTCTGATAAAAATAAAATAGGGAAAGATCAAGAACCACTTCCTACTAGTGCTGTTGCTGCTGCTGGGAGTTGTTCATCATCCCAGAGAGGAAGTAGGAACATCACTACTTTTACTAAACAATTGACCCTCCAACAGTCCCTAGCGATGAGGATGAAGTACGACAGCAGTCATCCTGAAGCAAAACGTATAACTGAGGCCTTGACTGCTATGTTGGTGTTAGACGTGCGTCCGGTATCCGACATTAGTGCAGTGGGATTTAGACAATTGATGGAGGTAGTGTGTCCTCGGTTCCAAATCCCATCTAGATTCCACCTGCATCCTCAAAGCAGCAGCGACAAGCGTGCGTCTGTCTGTTAAAGGGTGGTGACACCCTCAAAGTGTGCTACACAAACAATTAAAATATTGTTCTTTTTTTTTCTGTCTTTGTGAAATGTGTGGGCTGTAGCCGCACCTGCATCCTTAAAGCAGCAGCGACAAGCGTGCGTCTGTCTGTTAAAGGGTGGTGACACCCTCAAAGTGTGCTACACAAACAATAAAAATATTCTGTTAAAGGGTGGTGTAACTCTCAAAGTGCTCCAAAAAATAAAAAACTATTTTTTTAATGTGTTTGTGACTTGTGTGCGATGTAGCCGCACTTGCATCCTCAAAGCAGCAGCGACAAGCGTGCGTCTGTCTGTTAAAGGGTGGTGACACCCTCAAAGTGTGCTACACAAACAATAAAAATATTCTTCTTTTTTCTGTCTTTGTGAATTGTGTGGGCTGTAGCCGCACCTGCATCCTTAAAGCAGCAGCGACAAGCGTGCGTCTGTCTGTTAAAGGGTGGTGACACCCTCAAAGTGTGCTACACAAACAATTAAAATATTGTTCTTTTTTTTTCGGTCTTTGTGAAATGTGTGGGCTGTAGCCGCACCTGCATCCTTAAAGCAGCAGCGACAAGCGTGTGTCTGTCTGTTAAAGGGTGGTGACACCCTCAAAGTGTGCTACACAAAGAATAAAAATATTCTTCTTCTTTTTTCTGTCTTTGTGAATTGTGTGGGCTGTAGCCGCACTTGCATCCTCAAAGCAGCAGCGACAAGCGTGCGTCTGTCTGTTAGAGGGTGGTGTAACCCTCAAAGTGTGCTCCACAAACAATAAAAATATTCTTTTTTTTTTTCTGTCTTTGTGAATTGTGTGGGCTGTAGCCGCACTTGAATCCTCAAAGCAGCAGCGACAAGCGTGCGTCTGTCTGTTAAAGGATTACATCGGTGACAGCATCCAAGTAGGCATGTCAGACAGTCCGTTCCTGTACTGGCAGGAAAAAGAAGCAATTTGGAGGTCCCTGTACAAACTGGCTCTATTTTACCTGAGTTGCCCCCCCTCCAGTGTGTACTCCGAAAGAGTGTTTAGTGCAGCCGGGAACCTTGTTAGCGAAAGGCGTAGGAGGTTGCTTCCACAAAATGTGGAGAAGATGATGTTCATAAAATTAATGATCAACTCTTCCAGGGAGACCAGCCTCCAGAACGTACAGAGGGACCTGTGGTTCCAGCAGGGACGAATTAATACTCTGTGAGGATGAGGATGTACATAACACTGAAGAGGGTGAGGAATCTGTGGATGAGGAGGATGAGGACGACTTCTTGCCTCCGTAGAGCCAGTTTGTGCAGGGACAGATTAATTGCCAGCTTGTTTTGTGGGGGCCCAAACGAACCAATCATTTCAGCCACAGTTGTGTGGCAGACCCTGGCGCTGAAATGATTGGTTTGTTAAAGTGTGCATGTCCTGTTTATACAACATAAGGGTGGGTGGGAGGGCCCAAGGACAATTCCATCTTGCACCTCTTTTTTTTCTTTGCATTATGTACAGTTTGGGGCCTAGTTTTTCAAACTGCCATCCTGTCTGCCACTGCAGTTTCACGCCTAGATGGGTCACGTGTTTGTGCCGCTCACTCGTGTCGCTTAGCATAGTCATCCAGCTACCTCGGTGCAACCTTTTGGACATAAAAACACTATTGTGAGGTGTGAGGTATTCAGAATAGACTGGAAATGAGTGGAAATTAAGGTTATTGAGGTTAATAATAGCATAGGAGCAGAAAAACCTACAAATTCTGTGATTTTAGCTGTTTTTATGCTTTTTTTCAAAAAAATACAGATCCAAAACACAAAACCCAGAACCCAAAACACGGAAGGGTGGTTTTGGCAAAACCAATCCAGATCCAAAACACGAAGAAAGATCCAGATCCAAAACCAAAACACAAAACACGAAAAGTGGCCGGTGCACACCCCTAGTTTATACCTTGTGTGAAAAAAAAGTGGCCTAACAATAACAAAACATTCATTTTGTTATAGTTTAACAAAATGAATGTGTGTCAATATTATTACATGTAATGTGTGCCCTCTTTCATGTAATAAACTGTATTTATCCAAAACAGAGCAACAGAGCTAAAAGAGGCACTCACCAGACTTCATAAGAATAAACTTTAATCCATCATCAGTGAAGACATGTAATACATCAATTATAGGGTCTGATTCAGAGATGTACACTAACCCTATCGTTCACACACATCTCTGATGTTTTGTGGTCTGCGCATGTGCAGAACGGAATCGGTATGAAATCCAGGCGGGATGCCTGTTATACCAATATACCGACAGCGGCATCCCGATGCTCAGGATCCCAATAAGGGTCCGGTAAGTATGATAACCTTCTCCCCCTAACCCTCTGTTCCTGCATCCTAGCACTATCCTTCCCCCCACTATAACCCTAACCCTCCTCATTAGTGCCTAACTCCCCCCCAGTGGTGCCTAACCCACCCCCGGAAGTACCTAACATTAACCTCTCCCTCCCTTAGCCTAACTCTATCCCCCCCATGATGCCTAAACCTAACTACCCTTCTCCCTCCCACGGCTAAGACCTAACCAGCCCCGCTATACTTTCAATCGGCATCCCGGCTGGTGTCGGCATATTCACTGCTGTCGGTATTCCGTCACTGGTCTCCTGGTAGGGTAGTGGCATTCCAGTGCTGAGATTATGTCAGCCAGTATGCTGCTGTAGGTATAATGACTGCATCCCGTGCAGGACAGGCCCTGTAATCTCGCTAGCAGACCCCCCCTAGCCACAGCATAATTGACATGCTGTGGTGTTTTGGGGGGTGGAGTGGGGGTGTTTCCCAGGAGGAATGAGGCCAGGGTCTGTGTGGACGCAGATTTCCTGGCCTCACAAGCAGGGGTTAAAGTGGGCCGGAACAGGGATGGAACCTCCTCCGGCTCACCTCATCCTGGCGTTGCAGGGAGGCTCCATTTGCCGGGTGCCTGCTAAGATTTTGTTACCAGAGGGCGCCCGGCTCCTTTCCCGCAGCACCAGCCAGAGACTGGAGCTCACTCCTGAGCTCCGGCTTCCAGCTCCCGCAGTGTGCACTATGGGAGAGACATCATGCTGTCTCTACCATAGTTCCGAGGAGCAGCCAGGCGGACCGGATGGCAGCAGACAAAGGAGTGGGGTTTAAGGTAAGTAATGTTTTTGTGTGTGTGTGTGTGTGTGTGCAGGACTACTACAGGGGGCATTACTACATGGGGTATTACTACAGGGGGAATTTCTGCAGGGGGCATTTCTATTGGAGGAATTACTTCTACAGTGGGCATTACTTTTACAGAGGGCATTATTATTGGGGGCATTACTACAGGGGGCATTACTATTGGGGGCATTACTACAAGGTTCATTACTTCTAAAGGGGCATTACTGCAGGAGGCATTACTTCTAAAGGGGGCATTACTATTGGGGGCATTACTGCAGGGGGCATTACTTCTAAAGGGGGCATTACTATTGGGGGCATCACTGCAGGGGGCATTACCACTGGGGGCACTACTACAGGGGCATTATCACTGGGGAACTACTACAGGGGGGATTACTGCAGGGGACATTTTATTGGGGGCATTACTGCAGGGGGACTACTTCTACAGGGTGCATTACTATTGCGGGCATTACTGCAGGGGGCATAACTTTGGGACATTACTGCAGGGGGCATTGCTATTGTGGCATTACTGCAGGTGGCATTACAACAGGGGCATTACTATTGGGGGAAAAACTGCTAGAGACATTACCACTGGGGGCATTACTGCAGGGGACATTTCTATTGGGGGCATTATTACAGGGGGCATTACTACAGGTGGTATTACTGGGGGAACTGCATAAGGGGCACCTCTACAGTGGGCAATGCATAATGGGCACTACTGCTGTGGCCATTATGTGTAAGGAGCACTACTGCTGTGGGCATTATGTGTAAGTGGCACTACTGTGGGCAGTATGTGTATTAGGGGCACTACTACTGTAGGCATTGTGTATAAGGGGCACTGCTGTGTGTCATAACATGAATAAGGGAAACTACTATGGGGTGTAATGTGAATCATGGGCACTATGTGTGGTGTAATTTGAATTGGAAATACTATTGTGTGACCGTGCCCCTTTATTTTGAGACCAAGCTCCTTTTATCAACTCGCTTCTACTGCGCACAGTCCCTTTAGTAAAGAAGCGCCAAAGGGGGGGGTGAGTTCCACCACTTCTCTAGGACCACTTTAAGCACTGCTCATAAGTGACCAGGACCCGATCAGGCTGTGGTTGCGATGGTGATCCCTGCCTGACACCGCAGATGCAGCAAGGAGGTGTCTGTTTCCTACAGACACCTCCTGCTGCATTATCATTTTAGGATGGAATTGCACAGACGCTTGTGTGCGACTGCAGTTACTATGGTCATTATATATGTGTGTGTACTCTATGTGTATAAATATATATATATATATTTATAAATGCAGAGGAGCCCTTTTCCCTTATAATATGTTAGAGATTTGCGCTGACCCCCGTGTTTTGATTTTGGATCTGTATATCCTTTGTTTTTTCGATCTGGATTTGGGTTTGCCAAAACCGCCCTTGCGTGTTTTGGTTTTGGTTCTGTATGTTTTATTAAAAATTGATAGAAACTGCTAAAATCTCATAATTTGTTTTTTTTTGTTCCTGCAGTATTATTAACCTCAATAATATAAATTTCCACTAATTTCCAGTCAATTTTGACCACCTTACAGGTCACTAGTTTTCATCCAGTTTAGGCCCAAAAGTTGCACCAAGCTAGCTGGCTGACTAAGCTAATCAACAGCAGTGGGCGACATAAACATGTGGCAGTTCAACTTCCAACATGACACATAAGGAAACATATGTTTTCATTAATCAAGAGGCCTGAGGGATATGGAGTATGCATGTAGTTGAAGGCAGGGAATGTAAGGTTTGAGTCATAGTAAATTCAATTTAATTTTTTTATTCCGAAGCAAATTTATGAGGGAGGAGGGGAGATCATGAGTGAACAATATGAACCATGTTTTGCCCACAAAATCAACTTGGTGGTTCAGAATATTTTTTAAAATTAAAGGGGCATGCAGGAGATGCTGTCTATGGCCATAAACATTTCTGGACATTCTCTGCATTCAGCAACTGCATGTCAAAGATTACAGCAGCTGTGGCAAATTTATGGGGGAAGAGGGGAGGCATTTGCAAAAAATACAAAAAATATTTAAATCATTCACATAAGTCCTTGTCCCAGTTGAGCTCTTTGATGGTTCCGCATGTTTTTTTTAAAATGGAAGGGGAATGCAGGAGATGCTGTCTGTGGCAGCACACAAAACAGAAGCTCTGAACAGAATGGGGACAGAGGGTTTTAAAAGTCTTGTACTAAACATTTCTGGGATTATGTATGGGAAGGCTTGGAGAGGAGGAGGGAGAACATCTCCAGATACCATCACAAAATAGCCTTTCCATTTGGTGTTTGAGTTGCATCTGACCAAACATGGCTGTTATGATCAAGAACAACCAGGCCCACCAGGTTGGTATCTACAACTGAAGGTTGAAAAATGGCATAAGAGTATTTTGCAAGTACTGTATACCAATTTCTGATTTTAGTTGAAATAAATATACTATGAAACAAAAAATGGTAAGTGTCAGAATAGTGGCACAAAAGCACGGCAGTTTACAAAATATAGGACATCTTTGAAACATTTGCCACACAGCAGTGGCAGACAGGATGACAGTTTAATAAACTATAAAATTAGAAATGTCAGGCAGCAATGCCCCAAGCAGCTTCTAATGCAAAGAAATTAGGTATAAGATGGAATTTTCCTTGGGCCCTTCCAACCACCATTATGTTGTATATATTAAACAGGACTTGCACAGTTTAACAAACCAATCACTTCAGTTATAGATGGCTTGAAAATTGTTGTCCGAATTTGGGTAGAAATAATTCCACACATAACAAGTGGATTTTTTTGTCTTATGCCCAGGCATGACAAAGGGCTTTTCCTTATCATGGGCAACAACTGTTTCCACTGATGCCTAATTTACACAAACAACATCCTCATCAACAACATCCTCATCATCAACATCCTAATCATCAACATTATTATTAGCGTCAGCTACACAAATATTCTCCTCATCCTGGTGCACTTCCACAGCAGCATCCTCGATTTCTATGTCAGCATGTTCACTTGTTCTGCTCATCCCTACATTTGCAGAGCGCGTACAAATGGTGGAAGGAGGTTCCTCTTCGAGTACAATATTGGAAAGGAGGTTCCTCTTCAAGTAAAATATTGGAAAGCTTACACATGGCACCTGCCAACACACTTAGGGGTAAATTTACTAAAGTGAGAGTTTTTAGAAGTGAGTTTTAGAAGAGGTGTTGCCCATAGCAACCAATCAGATTCTAGTTTTTATCTTCTAGAAGGTGCTAGTTAAATGTTAAGTAGAATCTGATTGGTTGCTATGGGCAACATCTCTTCTAAAACTCACTTCTAAAAACTCTCACTTTAGTAAATTTACCCCTTAGACTATCCTCAGAGATTTGTGATATTTTTGAGCACACAATTGGTTCCTGTGCCTTATTTTTTTTAATTTTTTTGAAACATCTACAGGTAGAAAGACTTATATCATCATAAGAGGCAGAACCACCAGTTGGAAATATTAATTTTGTGTGGAGAAATGCATATTGACAATTTTATGTCTTTCTGCAGCTAACTTTCCCTTTGATGTTTTTTTCTTTACCACTGTAAAAGATTGGTTCTTTGATTTTAGATTGCCTGACTTAGACACTGTATGCCCTTGGGCATCAGCTTTAGTAGATGACGTTGACGGACTAGTATCATCATGACTGGTGGCACTGGAGCAGCACCTGCACTAGTATGTGGTTCCTGGTCTCCTTTCAACTGATAGTTCTACATATCAACAAACAACAATGAAGTGGGGTACAGCACACACCACAATTTGTACCCAAAATGTTTATATTTAATTTTAAGTATATTTGAAACTTTGTTCACAAATGACACTGCACAGTCACACCGCTTATGTGAATGCACTGGGGTAGAACCTACAGCGTTACAATACTTGTACGAATATTACACTGTGGTATTAATGACCGAAAGTGACACAATACTTATATGAATATTACTGACCGACAGCATCACAATACTTTTATGAATATTCCAATGCGGTATTACTGATCAACAGTGTCACAATGCTTATATGAATATTAGACTGCGGTATTACTGACCAACAGTGTCACAATTCTTGTATGTACATTACACTGTGGTATTACTGACTGACAGCATCACAATACTGGTATAAATATTACAATGCAGTATTACTGACCGACAGCATCACAATACTTGTACAGGTATGTATATTACACTGCAGGATTACTGATCAACAGCATCACAATACTTGTATGAATATTACAATGTGGTATTACTAACCGACACCGTCACAATACTTGTATGTACATTACACTATGGTATTACTGACCCGAAAGCATCAGAATACTTGTATAAATATTACACTTCGGTATTACTGACCGACAGTGTCACAATACTTGTATGAATATTACACTGCGGTATTGCTGACGGATAGCGTCACAATACTTGTATGAATATTACACTGTGGCATTACTGACCAACAGCGTCACTATACTTTTAAGAATATTACAATTTACAATGCAGTACAGATGGCAGCGTCACAGTGCTTATATGGACAGATACACTGGGAGGGTATGGTATACAACGTCAAAGTGTTTATATGGATACCCTGGGGTACAGCACCAAAAAAAATATTTTTCATTTTTTTTACTTATTATTATTTTTTTTTTATACTTTTACTGACTTTTTTTTTACAGCTAGTGGACAGGCAGCACACCCCTGGATTGGACACACAGCCACTGATTGAACAGCCCTCCCCCCTTCCCCAGGCACAGCACATCCCTGTTTAAACAGTCCCCTGGAAAGAGCACAGTGACAGCAGTGCACACCCCTGTTTTGGACAACAGCACTGCCAGAGCATAGTGACAGCACAACCCTTGATTGGACACACAGCCCCTGATTGAACAGCCCCCACTTGGGAAGAGCACAGCACAACCCTGTTTAAACAGCCCCCTGGACAGAGCACAGTGACAGCACACCCGTTTTGTACATTAGTGTTGCCAGAGCCACTGATTGAACAACAGCCCTCTTGCAACAGCCCTCTTGTCACAGAGAGCAACACAGCACGACAGCCCGGGACTCAACAAGGAAATGGCGCCAATCACTGTGGATAGGCACTTATATACAGTTAAAAACTCGCGAGAATCCGACAGAGGGAGGATGACATTTTGCCACATTTTGGATTCTGAGTTAGGCGGCAAAACCAGAGCCTAACTCGAATGCTACACGGATCCCCTATGTTTGGCTCGGTTTGGTTATCGGAGAACCAGACCCGCTATTTTCTAACATATATATATATATATATATATATATATATATATTAGGGGTGTGCACCGGCCACTTTTCGTGTTTTGTGTTTTGGTTTTGGATCTGGATCTTTCTTTTGTGTTTTGGATCTGGATTGGTTTTGCCAAAACCACCCTTCGGTGTTTTGGGTTCTGGGTTTTGTGTTTTGGATCTGTATTTTTTTTAAAAAAAAGCTAAAAACAGCTAAAATCACAGAATTTGTGGGTTTTTCTGCTCCTATGCTATTATTAACCTCAATAACCTTAATTTCCACTAATTTTCAGTCTATTCTGAACACCTCACACCTCACAATAGTGTTTTTATGTCCAAAAGGTTGCACCGAGGTAGATGGATGACTATGCTAAGCGACACGAGTGGGCGGCACAAACACGTGGCCCATCTAGGAGTGACACTGCAGTGGCAGACAGGATGGCAGTTTGAAAAACTAGGCCCCAAACAGTACATAATGCAAAGAAAAAAAAGAGGTGCAAGATGGAATTGTCCTTCGACCCTCCCACCCACCCTTATGTTGTATAAACAGGACATGCACACTTTAACAAACCAATAATTTCAGCGCCAGGGTCTGCCACACGACTGTGGCTGAAATGATTGGTTCGTTTGGGCCCCCACAAAACAAGCTGGCAATTAATCTGGCCCTGCACAAACTGGCTCTACGGAGGCAAGATGTCGTCCTCATCCTCATTCACCGATTCCTCACCCTCTTCAGTGTTGTGTACATCCTCATCCTCACAGAGTATTAATTCATCCCCGCTGGAATCCACTACCACAGGTTCCTCTGTACGGTCTGGAGGCTGGTCTCCCTGGAAAAGTTGATAATTCATTTTTATGAACATCATCTTCTCCACATTTTGTGGAAGCAACCTCCTACGCCTTTTGGTGACAAGGTTCCCGGCTGCACTAAACACTCTTTCGGAGTGCACACTGGAGGGGGGCAACTCAGGTAAAATAGAGCCAGTTTGTACAGGGGCCTCCAAATTGCCTCTTTTTCCTGCCAGTACATGTACGGACTGTCTGACATGCCTACTTGGATGCTGTCACCGATGTAATCCTTTAACAGACAGGCGCACGCTTGTCGCTGCTGCTTTGAGGATGCAGGTGCGGCTACAGCCCACACAATTCACAGACAGGAAAAAAAAGAAGAATTTTTTTATTGTTTGTGGAGCGCACTTTGAGGGTTACACCACCCTTTAACAGACAGATGCACGCTTGTCGCTCCTGCTTTAAGGATGCAGGTGCGGCTACAGCCCACACATTTCACAAAGACAGAAAAAAAAAGAAGAATTTTTTTATTGTTTGTGGAGCGCACTTTGAGGGTTACACCACCCTTTAACAGACAGACGCACGCTTGTCGCTGCTGCTTTGAGGATGCAGGTGCGGCTACAGCCCACATATTTCACAAAGTCAAAAAAAAAAGAAGAATTTTTTTATTGTTAGTGGAGCACACTTTGAGGGTTACACCACCCTTTAATAGACAGACGCACGCTTGTCGCTGCTGCTTTAAGGATGCAGGTGCGGCTACAGCCCACACATTTCACAAAGACAGAAAAAAAAAGAAGAATTTTTTTATTGTTTGTGGAGCGCACTTTGAGGGTTACATCACCCTTTAACAGACAGATGCACGCTTGTCGCTGCTGCTTTAAGGATGCAGGTGCGGCTACACCCACACATTTCACAAAGACAGAAAAAAAAGAAGAATTTTTTTATTGTTTGTGGAGCACACTTTGAGGGTGTCACCACCCTTTAACAGACAGATGCACGCTTGTCGCTGCTGCTTTAAGGATGCAGGTGCGGCTACAGCCCACACATTTCACAAAGACAGAAAAAAAAGAAGAATTTTTTTATTGTTTGTGGAGCGCACTTTGAGGGTTACACCACCCTTTAACAGACAGACGCACGCTTGTCGCTGCTGTTTTGAGGACAGTATCATATGCAGTGACAGTAGACTTGTCAGAAATTGTTGGCACGTCCTTCAGTCCGGACCAGATGTCCAAACCGGCCCTTTACATCACCCTTTAACAGACAGACGCACGCTTGTCGCTGCTGCTTTGAGGATGCAGGTGGAATCTAGACGGGATCTGGAACCGGGGACACACTACCTCCATCAATTGTCTAAATCCCACTGCACTAATGGCGGATACCGGACGCACGTCTAACACCAACATAGCAGTCAAGGCCTCAGTTATACGTTTTGCTTCAGGATGACTGCTGTCGTACTTCATCCTCCTCGCTAAGGACTGTTGGAGGGTCAATTGTTTAGTAAAAGTAGTGGTGTTCCTACTTCCTCTCTGGGATGATGAACAACTCCCAGCAGCAGCAACAGCACTAGGAGGAAGTGGTTCTTGATCTTTCCCTATTTTATTTTTATCGGAGAAAGTTTGGTCCTCCATTTATGTTATATTGATATATACATGCGGCTAAGGCGCACACAAACAGAAAATATTTTTTTATTTTTGCTGGAGAGTAGTGCACTTTGTGGGTTACACCACCCTTTAAGAAATGAGCCAGCCGGCTCTTTACTTATGGGACACCGGCGCACGCTTGGCGCTGCTCCTTTGTTGATGCACGTGCGGCTACAGTGCACACAATTCACAAACACAGAAAATATTTTTTTATTTTGTTTAGAGTGCCCTTTGGGGGTTACAGCACCCTTTATCGGTCAATCCAGCCGGCCCTTTATTTATGGGACACAGGTGCACGCTTTCCACTACTTTGTTGATGCACGTGCGGCTAATGCGCACACAATTCAGAAACACAGAAAATATTTTTTTATTTTGTTTGGAGTGTACTTTGGGGGTTACAGCACCCTTTAATGGACAAGCCAGCTGGCCCTTTACTTATGACACAGGCGCATGCTTGGCACTACTTTGTTGATGCACGTGCGGCTACTGCGCACACAATTCACAAACACAAAAAAAAATTTTTTTTTATTTTGTTTGGAGTGCCCTTTGGGGGTTACAGCACCCTTTAACGGACAAGCAAGCCGGCCTTTTACTTATGGGACACAGGCGCACGCTTGGCGCTGCTCCTTCGTTGATGCACGTGCAGCCACAGTGCACACAATTCACAAACACAGAAAAAAAATATTTTTTTTAGCACTTGGGGGGAGCACCCCTGACGGACAGTGCACCCCCTGGACAACACTACAGCACCCCTTTAGGACTGGGACACTGCACAGGACTTTGGAGTGGACACTGCTCCTATGGACAACTGACTGCACAACACAGTCCAGCCAGCCCCTATGGACTTTGAAGTAGTGGACACAGCCCCTATGGACAACAGCAGCATGGCGCAGCACAGCACAGCACAACACTACACTGCACTACACTACACTACACTACAACACTACACTACACAGCCCAGCCAGCCCTAACTCCCACCCTCCCTCTTCACTGTCCACAGCCGAGTGAGAAAATGGTGCCGACGTGGGTACCTTATATAGGATCCAAAACCCGCGAGACCCGGAAGGCGGGATGATGACGTTTTGCCTCGGTTTCAGATCTGAGTCAGGCGGGAAAAGTCGAGCCTGACTCGGATCGGCCTCGGATCGGGGGGGCTCGGGGGGGTTCGGATTTCAGAAATCCGAACCCGCTCACCCCTAATATATATATATATATATATATATATATATATATATATATATGTGTAATCCCTTGCAATATTAAAATAAGCAGCTTTAAGCATGTAAATAGTATGTATATAGTTATATATATTTATAAATATGTATAGTGTGCCACTGTAGTGTAATGTAATGTATATGTAGGGGTTTAATCATTACAGTGGTGACAGTGGTATAATTTATTGGGAGGACGATGAACTATTGCAGTATCCCTGGCACTGAAGGGGTGCGATGGGCAGATTGTGAAGTGACAGTTGGAGCTGGCAGAGAAAAACAGTTATTCGAGGGGGCTCTTGAACGGCTGCGTACCTGAATAGAGGATGGCGTGCCATGGTGTTTGAGAGCTGGAAACCAGTGATTGATAGGAGGGACGCTGAGGTGAACACTGCTAGATATTTGGGGGAGGATCTGGAGAGTGAATGCTGCCTATAACTTAGCTTTGTGGAGGAGAAACTTGAAAGTCAGCAAACCAGAGGGTCTGAGGCCCAGCCCCCAGGAGGAGTCTAGTCAGCGCTGCTGTGCCTGTGGAAGAGACGGAAGGAGACAGAGATAAGTCTAAAATGAGTCCTGCTGACAGGTCTCTTTATTACAGTAATACTAACTTTACATACCACATGAGTACCGGAAAGCAGTTCTGCAGTCCATAGACTGACATCGCATTGAAGCGGATAGGTGGTACTGTTTGTTGTACTGATTGCATTAGATTAAGGAGGAATTAGCTATACTAACATTCCGCACCTGCTCAGCATTATAATTCTGGCCTTCAGACAGCATAGACTCCTGCCTATTGTATATATTTTCAGGCACAATTGCTAACATAGCACCAAGGATTATAAGGAATAACACTACAGGCTGGTGCATATCACTACTACAGCCCATTGGATGAGAAGAGACTAATTTTAGGAATTCCCTATAAACCCGGATTTTACTACTTAAATGCATACTACTCTACTAATACGTGCACCAACAAGCATGGCCATTCACATTGACTAATAAGGGGAATTTAAGAACCGCATATGAGAGGGTAATCTCTTTAAAGCTTTAAAGAAAACAGGTTATTGGTTATTTGTATGTAATTTGTATAGAATAATGTTGTGGCAATTTCATTCATGTGGGAATGTTATTCTGAAAATGTTATGACTAATGCATTGCTCATTAACCAAACTTATCTTCAGCAGAACAGAGAGTTGCAGTAAAATAAACTATGTTACCTATTTGTGTTTAATCCTGAGTATGAACATAGATGTTAAATTGAAGTGAATTATTGCTGCTGCATATTTGTGTCACTGGTGGGTTAAATCAATTGATATTAAGGTATAACTTCACACATAACCGATACTTACCAGCGAGGGGTGTTCCCAAGTCCACTCCAGGTTTAGCATAATGAGATACAAGACTTGGGTGGAGGCACTAAAGGGAAAGAAAGATTAGAAAGGTTTATAGTAGCAAGTAATGGAAAGAGAATACCTGCTACATATATATATATATATATATATATATGTGTGTATATATATATATATATATATATATATATTAGGGATGTGCAGGCTCAGATAGGTTCGAATTTGCACGCCGAGTTCGTATTTTTTCCTCCAAAAACGGGACTCAGAAAGAGGCTGAACGTCATCTCGCATGGACAAACATCATCATTCCTGGACTCTGCGATGGCAGAGTGAACACACGCCGGTCTAAAGACACCCACCTTTCTTTCTTAGCACACATCATCTCCAGGAAGTGTGTGATTAATCAGTAACATCGAGAGCCATCGGAGCTGCACGCAGCGCTTGAGGTAGACCCTACCCCGCCGCAAGCACTGCGATCACTGCAGGCTGAAATACAACCAAGTGACGTATACAATGATGCCTCCATGCTAATTATGGATGCTACACGGGGGCAGGTACTAATGTGAATGGCCAAATATTCTATGTAAAATGCTGCAAAATATGGGCCTCAATCAGAGACGGACACTAAAGCAATCAAAGCTGCCATTGCGCATGGAATACAGCTGTGAAAATGCTAATGCTTCCAAAGCTCACCTAAAAATAGGAACGCCTACTGCTGCCTTCTCACATTCGTCCTATGTCGCGTTCCTGCGTAAACATCGGTACCATCAATGCTCATTGGCTTGTCACACAGCATGTAAGTCAAGTCTAACCAACCGCAAACACTGCACCTCTCCTGACACGCTTAGAGCTCTCATGCTGCGAAAGCGACTGCAATGGCTAATTTATACATACCCATGAAAGGGCATTTAAATGGTCAGACACGCCTGCATTTTGCCTAACCACTCCCTCCCCATTAGCTCCTCAGACGCTGTCTACCTGACACTCACTTTGCAAGTGAATCCTCTGTGCGAACAAAATCGCGAAACAATTGCAATGTGAGGGGCGGGTGCGGTGCAATGCCTGCTGCCGTGCAGGTGTACGTCTGTTACTTACCTTGCGTCGCACCCTCTCACCTTCAGGCCGTGTGTTGAGCAGACGGTCCTGGAACCTCCGAATAGAACACGGACACGATGACCTAGGGGGAAGGAGACGAGGTGAGTACCGTCCTTCCTCACGTCGACCGACGCGCCCTACCGAACCGGGGGATAAATTCAGGTTTTAAGTGAAGATCATCATTGGCACTTTTGGCCTCAGATCCCGAATTTTCACCTATCGGTACTCACGCACCAGGTGAAGATCCGTCCTTGCACCGGGTTGCAAGGTTCACCGTCCGCCCAGAAGGAAGGAGATAGATAGTGACAAACAGGGAGAGACAGTACACATAGATATTCCTCACCGTGTCCACTCTTGCTCTTCGTCCGCTCACTCGCCTACAGGTCCCTGTAAGGAGATACACAACACAGCCTAAACCTATGTCAAGCAACTACACATACTAAAACGGCATCACCCTCAACCTACAGTGTGTGTAGTGCGACAGATATAACAAAAACTAAACATTTGCCCTGCACGGAACACCAAACACAGACTAAATACACAAGAGCAAAACACAGTGCTGTCCCTTTAAATGTCTGCTACCTATCCAGAGCCAGCTCCTCTTCTCGGTGACTGGGGAGACCACTACCTCATGGGTGGAAGCCGTACAGCTCTCCACCACTGCTCACACCTCTAATCATCTATGCGGGGGCTACCTAATGGGCTCAGGGCCCTGGACCTAACGCCCAGGATCTTACCAGCTGCTCAGGGCTTATGCCTGCCTACTGCGGGGTACTCAAGGGACTTGGGCCTACTGCCCAGAGTCCCGCTGTATTTTGCAGCTCAGGCCTAGTGGCCTGCCTAACGGTGGGCTCTGGTAGTGGTCTGGGCCTAAAGCCCAGACCACATTTTATGGGGCTCAGATATAGGGCCTAGTGCCCTCCTGTATGGGTACAGGCCTATGCCTGATTTATGGCCACGGGCCTAGTGCCCGCCTACTCGATCATTTAGTGGCCTGGGCCTAGTACCCAGGCCACTCACACCTTATTACGGGCCAATCCTTTTATAGGGCCTAATGCCCGCTACTGTCCCCCGGTCCTTGTGCCCGACTAATTGCCCATGGGCCTAGTGCCCGACAATACTCCACGGGCCTAGCGCCCAACAATCCTGGCGGTCTAGGGAGGCTGCGGGGGGGAACTTCGTGACGCTCTTTTACTTTCCTCCCCCGCAGTCCTCTCCGGTCCTCAGCCGCATTCTTCAGCCGCGGGCCCGTCCTGGCCAGCGGCGCCGCCTCTTCTTCCTTTCTTCCAGCCGGCGCCACCTGTCTTCTTCTTCTTTCTTGACAGCGGCGTCTTCTGGCCTCTTCCACGGCCGCCGCCCCTGTTGACGCGCCGAACTGCTGCTCTTTGGGAGGTCTTCTCTCCTCCCTCTCTGCCGCCGAACTGCCCTTTCCCGCTCGGCGCCGTCTAATACAAGACTGCGCGAGTGGGCGGGGCTATGACGCGGCGAGCCGCGATTGGCTCGTCGCGTCCGCCTCTGATTGGCTGCTGGCCCACGAGCCAGATTTGGCTCGCGGCCAGAGCCAAACACCCGCCGCGCCCAACGCCTGACCGGCGCTGGGAGCAAGTACTCTCTCCCAGCGCTGGCTACCCGCCGCTTCTTGGCTGCCGGGTGCCACAGTACCGCCGGCACTGGTGAAAGGGACCAGGAGCTCCCTTCACCAGGTGCCCGCGGTATCTGCACCGACGCTAGGGACATTACTGTCCCAGCGCCGGCAACGGATGTGTCCCGCAGAGGACACATCCCTTCTGCCTGCCCCTGCACGTCGGCTGATGCTGGGATCAAACTCGTGATCCCAGCACAGCCTTCCACATTTCCCCCCTCTTTTTCCTTTGTAGTCCCTACAAAGTCTTCCTCCATCTCCAACGTCCGCGGGTCAGGGTATTCTATGGTCCCTCCAGCGAGGATCTGTTCAAGGGCCCAGCTGGGACCGACTATGACCCCACATTCCTTCTCCACTGGCTCCGGGCTCTCCATCTTCGTACCTCCTGACTTCACTCTGCGGATCCTCTGTGGGAGTGGCAACTCGGAAGTGCCACTCACGATGGGCCACCATGGGGAATTTTCTTCTAAGGGTGCCGCAGCCACCCACTCTTCTTCCAACTTGTCTGGGGGCATCTTCACTGAATTCAGGGGGTGGCACTAACCACCACCCAATAGTCAATTCCTCTGGGGCATCCTCTTCCTCCCGGGTCTCCGCCCACATTTTCCATGAGTCTGGACTCTTCTCCACAGACTCCTGCAGCAAGCGACACTTTCCTTCTTCAGCGTACTCCACCTCTTCCGCTGACATCTCCGGGTATCCAGGTCTCGGACTCTTCCAGCATGGGGAGATCCTAGACTTCTTTGCCACTGGGTCTTAACGCTCTTCCTTATAGCGTGGCATCTTCACCTCCCAGTCATCCACATCCGTCCTCTGCGGGCAAGGATCCTTCTTCAATGGGACCTCTTCGGAGCATAACAGTGTCACTGCCTCTTCCCAGGGACACTCATGGGCCAAGTGTCCCTGCCGCCAACACTTCCAGCATGGGGGTGCTGTTGCCATCTTCATCACAAAGGGGTCTCTACCCTTCGGCTCCTGCTCAGGAACAATGGGCACCTGCGAACGTACTTCCAGCAGGCTCTTCTGCTCCACTTCCCTGGCTTCTTCTATCCACTTCTGTGCTCGGCCATCCAAGATCATCCAGTTTTCGTCCCACAGACAATCTCGAAGCTCATGCTCTGGATCTCCACATCCTTCACACCGGAATTCTTCATCCTCCTGGTGCCACTCTTCATCACGTGGACAGCTATTATGCTCATGCCCGTAGGTTCCGCAGAGCATACACCAGAGTCTCTTCTTCACGGAGTTCTTCTGACCACATCTCTGGACCGCTTGCTGGGCCATCTGTGTGATCTCCAATGGGGACATTTCTTCCTCTTCTGTCGCCCTAAACTCTCTCCAGGGACATTCGCTGGCAACATGTCCCAGCCGCTGACACGTCTTGCAGGGGGTCACAGCTGATTTCTTGCGCCCCTTCTCCCGGTGCTCTTCCTTGCCGCGCTGTACCAACCGCTGCACCATCTTCATGATGTCTTCTCCCAACACCGTAATCCAGTCACTCTTGTCCTCATACGCCCGGGGATGGTTCCACTCTGGAGCTGTCCGTAGGGGGGTCCTCTTGCCGGTGGTCCACATCGTGTCCGTGATCCTGCCGACTACGCCAAATGTGAGGGGCGGGTGCGGTGCAATGCCTGCTGCCGTGCAGGTGTACGTCTGTTACTTACCTTGCGTCGCACCCTCTCACCTTCAGGCCGTGTGTTGAGCAGACGGTCCTGGAACCTCCGAATAGAACACGGACACGATGACCTAGGGGGAAGGAGACGAGGTGAGTACCGTCCTTCCTCACGTCGACCGACGCGCCCTACCGAACCGGGGGATAAATTCAGGTTTTAAGTGAAGATCATCATTAGCACTTTTGGCCTCAGATCCCGAATTTTCACCTATCGGTACTCACGCACCAGGTGAAGATCCGTCCTTGCACCGGGTTGCAAGGTTCACCGTCCGCCCAGAAGGAAGGAGATAGATAGTGACAAACAGGGAGAGACAGTACACATAGATATTCCTCACCGTGTCCACTCTTGCTCTTCGTCCGCTCACTCGCCTACAGGTCCCTGTAAGGAGATACACAACACAGCCGTGCAGGGCCTAAACCTATGTCAAGCAACTACACATACTAAAACGGCATCACCCTCAACCTACAGTGTGTGTAGTGCGACAGATATAACAAAAACTAAACATTTGCCCTGCACGGAACACCAAACACAGACTAAATACACAAGAGCAAAACACAGTGCTGTCCCTTTAAATGTCTGCTACCTATCCAGAGCTGGCCAGCTCCTCTTCTCGGTGACTGGGGAGACCACTACCTCATGGGTGGAAGCCGTACAGCTCTCCACCACTGCTCACACCTCTAATCATCTATGCGGGGGCTACCTAATGGGCTCAGGGCCCTGGACCTAACGCCCAGGATCTTACCAGCTGCTCAGGGCTTATGCCTGCCTACTGCGGGGTACTCAAGGGACTTGGGCCTACTGCCCAGAGTCCCGCTGTATTTTGCAGTTCAGGCCTAGTGGCCTGCCTAACGGTGGGCTCTGGTAGTGGTCTGGGCCTAATGCCCAGACCACATTTTATGGGGCTCAGATATAGGGCCTAGTGCCCTCCTGTATGGGTACAGGCCTACGCCTGATTTATGGCCACGGGCCTAGTGCCCGCCTACTCGATCATTTAGTGGCCTGGGCCTAGTACCCAGGCCACTCACACCTTATTACGGGCCAATCCTTTTATAGGGCCTAATGCCCGCTACTGTCCCCCGGGCCTTGTGCCCGACTAATTGCCCATGGGCCTAGTGCCCGACAATACTCCACGGGCCTAGCGCCCGACAATCCTGGTGGTCTAGGGAGGGGGGTATATGGTGGGCCTCACGGAGGGCCTACCTGCTACGTTGGAAGAGGCTGCGGGGGGGAACTTCGTGACGCTCTTTTACTTTCCTCCCCCGCAGTCCTCTCCGGTCCTCAGCCGCTTTCTTCGGCCGCTGGCCCGTCCTGGCCAGCGGCGCCGCCTCTTCTTCCTTTCTTCCAGCCGGCGCCGCCTGTCTTCTTCTTCTTTCTTGACAGCGGCGTCTTCTGGCCTCTTCCGCGGCCGCCGCCCCTGTTGACGCGCCGAACTGCTGCTCTTCGGGAGGTCTTCTCTCCTCCCTCTCCGCCGCCGAACTGCCCTTTCCCGCTCGGCGCCGTCTGATACAAGACGGCGCGAGTGGGCGGGGCTATGACGCGGCGAGCCGCGATTGGCTCGTCGCGTCCGCCTCTGTTTGGCTGCTGGCCCGCGAGCCAGATTTGGCTCGCGGCCAGAGCCAAACGCCTGCCGCGCCCAACGCCTGACCGGCGCTGGGAGCAAGTACTCTCTCCTAGCGCCGGCTACCCGCCGCTTCTTGGCTGCCGGGCACCAAGCTCCGCTGAGCTTGCGCCCGGAGCCAAGCTTCTCCCGGCGCCACAGTACCGCCGGCACTGGTGAAAGGGACCAGGCGGTCCCTTCACCAGGTGCCCGCGGTATCTGCACCGACGCTAGGGACATTACTGTCCCAGCGCCGGCAACGGATGTGTTCCGCAGAGGACACATCCCTTCTGCCTGCCCCTGCACGTCGGCTGATGCTGGGATCAAACTCGTGATCCCAGCACAGCCTTCCACAGCTACACGTGTGACTCACAAGCATGCGCAATAGCAAACAATTGCTTGATCTGTGTAAATATCGCCATTGTGTCCGTCTCAGAATAAGGCCCAATGTGTGCACTATACAGTGTAAATAACCAGTGACGTGTGGTGAGGTCTGTGGCTGGGGAGGCACACATGCATAAAAACACAGTTTTTATATCAAAATTCTGTAGCTTGACAGGGAGTATGATAGGTGAGGTCTCTGCTTCCCCTGCCTACCCTAACTGTATGTCCTGGTAAGTAACTAGAGATGTGCGTCGACCCTCGTGTTTTGGTTTTGGATCTGGATCCCCCTGGTCTTGGATCTGAAATGGTTTTGCCAAAACCTCACCTTCGTGTTTTATTTTTGTGTTTTGGTTTTGGATCTGGATTTTTTCTTAAAAAATCATAAAAACAGCTAAAATCACATAAAATTGGCCTGTTTTTGTTCAGTATAATTAACCTCAATAACATTTATTTCCAGTAATTTCCAATCAATTTTGACCACCTCACAATATTATTTGCTTCATCTAGTTAAGGCCAAAAGGTTGCATCCAGCTAGCTGGCTGACTAAGCTAAGTGACACTGTGGACGGCACTAACATGTGGCAGTTCAGCTTCTAATTTCCAACACGGATACAGTGTGTTATACAGTGTGGGTTGGACACGCCAATAGTACACTTACTGTGACAACAGTGTCGGCAGAGCGGGATTGCTGACGGTGTCCTCAGTACATGGAATGGCAGTGCTGCGGTGCTGGCAGTGTCCTCAGTGAAGGGTACCAGTGATGTCAGCAGTGCGGGGGTGCCAGCAGTGTCTTTAGTGCAGGTTTGCTGGCTGTGTTGGCTGTGCGGGAGTTGCTGGCGGGTCCTCAGTACATGGAATGGCAGTGTGGTGGTGCTGGCAGTGTCCTCAGTGAAGGGTACCGGTGGTGTTGGCAGAGCGGGGTTGCCAGCAGTGTCCTCAGTGCAGGATTTCTGACTGTGTCGGCAGTGCATGGGGTGTTCTCAATGCAGGGTGCCAGTGGTGTCCTCAGTGCAGGTTTGCTGACTGTGTCGGCAGTGCAGGTTGTTCTTAATGCATGGGGCCGGCGTAGTCGGCAGAGTGGGGTGCCAGCGGTGTCCTCGGTGCATGTGTGCTGACAGTGTCGGCAGTGCAGGTGGTGTCCTCAGTGTGGGAGTGTTGGCAGTGTGGGGGTCGCTGACGGTGTCCTCAGTAAGTGGGGTAGGGGTGCCAGCAGTGTCGGCAGTGGTGGTGTCAGCAGCGGGGGAGGCTGCCAATGGGGGTGCCGGCGGTGTCGGCAGTGGAGGGGTGCCAGCGGGGGATGGTAGGTGCCATCTTCTTTCTTCTGTGTGCATTTTCAATGGGCTTAATGCTGATTGGCTGAGAGCCGTGACAGGCGGCTTTCTCAGCCAATCAGCATTAAGCCCGCTCAATAGAAAACCTCACGACCAGAACCCGGGTGGGTTCGAATCTCTGAGATCCGAACCCACTCATCTCTATAAATAACTGGTAATAAATAAATAAAAAATAAAATAAATAAATAAAGGTTAAATTGATCAACATCGACGGGTTTTCCGACAGTGAAATCTGCATATTTATCATCTATGGGGTTTCAACTTCAATTGACACCCTACGGATGATAATTATATGGATTTTGCAGTCAGAAAAAACATTGATGTTGGTCAATTTAGATCGAATAAAATCAATCTTTATTAAATTTACCCCTGGATTTTAAGAACTACAATTTAATGGCACTAAAATACCCTCTTTAATATGAGGAATTGTGGGCTGTTAAATTGTTTCTTTTGTCTCACACACCACTTTTTCTATTTCCATTTCTGTAGAGTGTGTTGGAACAAGAGAGAATCTGGTAGATTTCATTAGAAATAACCTTCCATCTAGCCTTGAGTATTCTATATGGCTTTTTATAAACCCTGGCTTATCGACAATGTCATGCTTAATCTCTGTGTTTCGGTGAAGTATTTCTGAAAATGTCTCTCTATTCTTTATGAGAAACTGTATGGCTTCATATTCCTGAGCAGCAGAATGGGGTTTTATTTAGGAACTTAGGGCCTGATTCAGAGCCGCTCGTAAGCGGCCGCTCATTTGCTCCGAGCGATGTTTGCCCAACTGCGCATGCGTACGGATCGTTTATACGCATGCGCGAACCAGTCAGTGCGGTCGAAATTCATGTGCTCGCAAAATAGCGAATGCCTGATAATTTGAGTGACAGAAAGAGGCGTATGTGGGTGGTAACAGGGGAAGGTGCTTGAAAACGGGGAGTGGAGATCCGATCGCAGGCATGCTTAAAGGTCAAAACGGGCATTTTATGGGTGTGCATACTTAAAACAGCAGCGTCATTGAGCACGTCACTGGGTTATTTTATAGCCAGAACTGCTCGCAAAATTGTGGTAGCAAAAACCAACCACAAGAATAGCGAGCAGCTCATACCCTGGTCGATGTACTTGATTAATCTAATAAATAGCGGACATGACGTAGGATGCGAGCGGCCAGGGGGCGTAGTTTCCCAAAAAACTACCTCAAGTTTTGTTGGCTCGTTCAGACTTAGAGGTGTGAACAGACCGCAAAGAGCGAACGGTTCATTTGAATAGCCACCCCTTTTTTTTGAACGAACGACCGCAAATAGCGACCGGCTCTGAATCAGGCCCTTAGGGCATTAACACTACTAGGGTAAGGTTTGCCAACAGGGCACACTATCCTTGAAAGACTTGACCAGATTTTCATGATAAATTTGTTAGTGTTTTCATGTCCCTGGCTAGTACATATTGCCCATTTTTTAATTCCAAGTTATACTTGTCACAGTGTCCCGGACACCGGGCATTACTTAATGGGTCTGGCAGCACTGGGGTCCGGATCGCCGGTGGGCAACTGCTAGTGTCTCCCCTCCAGCATCTTCCCATCGGATTGATGCGGCTGTGAGTGCAAGCAGCTGCGGCTCCCCCTAGGGGTGTGCGCACTGAACTGCAGAAGAATTTAAAGAGCCAAGCACACCTCCTAGTGATGTCACAGAAGGCGCCCAATTCAACCTTCCTCTATATAAGGGAGACTAAGAGTATATGCTCCATTACCTTACTTCAGCATTCATACCCCGATGATTCCTTCTGCTCATTCTGACCCTTGGCTTGTTTATGACAGGACTCCATCTTCTCCCTGGCACTGCACTTGGTATTCTGGTTCTGACCTTGTCTCCATTCCTGACTCAATATTGCCTGATCCCTGGTACCATCTTGTCCGTTTGGTTCTGACCTGTCTTGTTGACCACGTTTCAAAGCCTTCATCGTTCTCTGCTCCAGTCCAGAGTACACCAGCACCTGTACTAGGGAACCTAGTTTGGGGGCTGCAACCTGCAGGTCGGACACAGCTAAGTCCAAACTTCCTTGCAAGGGTCTTTGGTGAATACCACCAACACGTTAGACTCTACGCCTCAGTTCTGAGTCTCGTCAATCCCAAAGTATGGGCTAGCATCTATTATCTATCCGTGAGTTGTGACAGTACCTGGCATTTTGCCCAAAACTTTTCACACTGGAAACTAAAATAAGCCCACTGTACCCAGATAATGGTATGCACTTGATCATTATGCTTTTGTAAAGACTGGGTTGACTCTCCCATAGAATAAGTGAAGAGGTAGATGATTTTGGAACTTCTCTAATGTCAAACCATAAATATGGCAGTAGATAATATCAGTTGTTTTCTATATTTCGCTACTACTATTTTTACTTCTTGGGAGTTTGTTAAATCTTTCCACCAAACCATGAGTTTGAGTGTGGTAAACTGAGGGCTCGATATCTAGATGCGTTTGCATGCAGCGAAAGTATGCAAATCTGCATTAGCATGCCCACTATGTCTTGGTGTGCGATTGTTGTGTGTATGCAGACGTCCACCAGCCAGTCTTAAGACACCTACTTTCCCACGTCATCTCCAGGAAGTGTATGCAACAATCGGTAACATCGAGTACCATTGGAAGCAAACGCAGCACTTAGGGCTGACCATACCCTACCGCTAGCACTGCGAGTGCTTCAGTGTGTAAAACAACCATGTGACGTGTACTATGATGCTGCGTCTTAATTATGCACACCTCTGAAACGGAGTTAAGACTCTAAGGCACGCCTGCGTTCGCACCACCATTCCCCCGTTTCCATTGACCAACCCCTGTCACCACCCATAAACGGCTTGTCCTGTCACTCATTCTAGCAAGCTGTCTATGTGCAGGGAATGAACGCTGCCCGATCGAATGGACTAGTTCACGCACGTGCACTGTGATGCGTACGCATGCACAGATTGCAAACATCAGCAGGCTGCATGCGAACGCAGCCTAGCGAACGGGTCTGAATCGGGCCCTGAGGTCCTTAGATGAGGAACCTTTAACAACCTGCACAATTCCTTAATGATTTTTCAGTATCCCAGTCTACTAAAGACATTTTCTAGTTAGCCAGTTATTTGGTCCAATGTATCAAAATTTTATTTGCCATTGTACCATTGCATATGTAAATGATTGCAACGTAACATCATTCAAATCCCAGTGCAAATGACATCACATGGTGCTCGTCCTGTCAAATTACATATATGTAATCGAAGCTGGGCATATGCCTACAAACAGCACAGTAGGTGGGCCACAGAGGGAGGAAGGCTTCTACAAGCATGCCGCTTTAGGGTTACAGTTCAGATTACTTCTGTTTATGGTTTTCTATTCATTTTCCTATTCTTCCAAAGTTTTGTCCATCCCCTGTCAATGCTGGAATATGAATTCAGTTACAAATTTATACAACTGAAGGAAAATAGTTTTATGAAATTGAAATGTCAGCTGTGTTTTCTTTTCTCAATACAAATGCAAACCAAAAAGGAAAACAACCACGAAAAAGAGAACAATTTACAGGTATTTCTAACATAAGTATTGATTTACAATATTCACTTGCTACATTTACTGCATGACATTACTGTGCCATTTATCTGACGCAGACAGTAATAACAGAGAAAGCCAAGGTCTGTCAGGTTCATGCTTCATTTCATAAAGAGTCACTGCACAATCTGGACTGAGTTTTTATAGAACATTTGGTTAATACATGGGCTACTACAGGGAGAAGAGTCAGTTAAATGGAAAGAAAACAAAGACAGGATTCTTTTGTTTCTCTAATACTACTGCAGCTGATGGCTGGGATCTGCACTAAACCCTCTCTCTTCTGCTATACTGTATGTACGGTTCAGATGACAGCTAACGCCTTCTGAAGATGGCGTTAGCTGGTGACTTAAAGCTCTGGAAAATCATCTTTTTTGGAGCTTGCTACATTCCACTGAGTAGCTGTTTCCTTAAGTTTCATGGGAAATAAGTGTGAGAATTCCTAAGTTACAGACTTAATTAATTTCTCTGAGTCCTACCGTCTAACTTGAAGTGTCACCACGTGGCGTATTGAGGCTAGGGTGTATGAGGACACATCTGCATGGTATTTCTTCTCAATACTGGGTAGTCCATAGTATGTACTTATGACCTCAAGCAGACTTTATTACAGGCCAAACTACATGGCTAATTGTGCAGATGACATCTCTATAATAGATAACAGAACCAAAGATCTCCTAACATGTGGCTTGAAAGCCCTGTTCTGTTAGTCGGCGAAAGGACAAATAATATTCAGACAAATTAAAGCTTTGTAAGAGATTTTCTCTACACCTAATGTCCTGCTGCTAGGAGACCACCCCACATCTTTCTGCTATATAGCTTAGGAACTAACCAATTATTCTTCAATGTATTTCCCTTTTTTTGGTATTTGATACAACAATTCCTTATGTATCACAAACTGGCTGTATAAACTAGGTTCCCATTCATCACTTTTACTACAGTTGTCACAATGCTATATGAGTGTATTCCTCAAATACACCAGTTAGAACACCGGGGCAGAAGTTCACAAAAATGTAGCCGCAGCAGTCGTCAAGCAGGTTATTAAAGGAGCATGGAGAAGCAGTAGTCCAGGGAGGAAAGCTGGGGTCAGTATCCAAAGTAGCAGCAGTTGCTTCCACTAGAGCGAAGCACAGACTTAACCAAATAAAGAATTGCTAGGTGTGGCTATGAGTCGATAAAGGCATCTCCTTCTGTGCAAAGTGCCATGCTTCCTGTTACTCCTGAGCAATTGCCACTCTTGTTCGGAAATGCTGCCTTCCCCACAGCACTGCCTTCAGAGGTCAAACCCAATGGTTTAAGTACAAATCTGATGTTTTGAGATCTGTACATGCACAGCACCCTGCATTTGGGGGTGTTCTGTGCCCCACGTCTGCATCGTTGGGCACAGACTTCCTGGACCCAGATGACCAGTTCCGATGGCCAGTCTGAGTAAGCTTTGGCTTCTGCAGACTGTACGAGGGCTGCGACCATTGCAAATGATTGTTGCGATGGTCGAGATGGTGACCCGAGGCTGTGTCTTCGCACACAGGGCCTGATTCAGAGACGGATGTTCTTTCAGAGCGCTCGCTCTGAATCAGGGTGGCTTTTATTTTTTTTTTAACCAGCCTCCTGGCCGCTCGCTAAGCTGTGGGTGACCACCCACAGCTTTTGCGAGCTGCCAGGTGATGGTCGCGATGGTAGGGTGGTAGGATCTCGTCCATCTCAAGCCCCAGTGAGCTTCACAACTCACTACTGAGGCCGCCCCCAAACTGCAGGCGTTCCTTCTGGAACGCCTCCATTTGGCCAGCCACCCCCCTGCCCGCCTCCAAAATGGGGCGAGCTGTCAATAACAATCAACAGCCACACCTTTTTGGTGCGAGACCCGTAGCAACGGAACGCCTGTGGCTGGCCAGGTCTCGTGCATGCCCACGCCGGAGCCGGCTCCGGCATGCGCATGCGCAGTGGGGGACCATTGACCCGCTTGCGAGTGCTGTGCGCTCATGAGTGGGTCTGAATCAGGCCCACAGAACTCAGATTAAAGATGCATGCAGGAGGCATCTATTTACAACAGGTGCCTCCTGCTACATATGCATTTTAGTTGTATTTTATTGAACAGCGGCTTCCCTATGGCTATACAATACCATCAAATCAGAATCAGGAAGAAAGTTCTGACTGAGCAGGGCAGTCACCTAAAATTTGGACAACCCAAACAAGAATGAAAATAGTTTGTAGATTTACCTGTCTGAATCATGGAATGTTGGGTCCTTTTTGGAAAAAAAGATACATGAAATATGGAAATTCAAGCAATGAATGAACCCTGTAGGGAAGAGCAGATTAGTCCACCGGGAGCTCTGGAGAGTTCCTGTGGGCTGGCTGAGATGTGTCCAGCCCCACTCTCTCAGGTCAAGGGGGGATCTTCAATGCCTTTGTTGCATGAAAGCCAGCGCAGGCTCAGTGTCTAACACTGGCCTCATTGACTGAAGGGTAGGAGCAGAGGCTTGTGCCTCAGTCCATCTACCATGCTCAGCAGCTGCTGCCACAAGTCGGTTTGCCACTGCCCGACATGCACAAGGAGGATGCCAGCAGGAGAGGAGACAGCAAAGTGTTGACATGTGTGAGGTGAGCAGGGGCTGGGTGTGAGGGGGGTTTGGGCAGTGCAATGTGGAGGGGGCAATAAGCTGTCAGGAGGGGAAGTGAGCTGTGAGGTGGGAGCATTGAGCTATGTGAGTTGGGGCAGTGTGGGGGGGGAGCAGTGTGCACTGTGATTGGGGAAGTGATAGCTATAAGTGGGGGCAGTGTGAGAAGGACAGTAAGCTGTGAAAGGGGGTAGTGAGCTGTGAGGGGGGGCAGTGTTAGTAGGGCAGTGTAAGCAGTGAGGGGGAGCAGTGTGAACTGCTAGGAGGGGACAGTGTGAGCAGTGAATGGGGTAGTGCGGTCTATGAGAAGAGCAGTGTGATCTGTGAGTGAGAAGGTGCAGTGTAAGATAGAATATAAAATTTTCACCCGCAAGCCCGGTTTAATTGGTGATAGAGTAGCCAATAAGCTACTGTGGGATAAAGCCATCATCAGGTGATGTTAGCTGCCAGGGCCAAGCACCAGAAGTAAATCCGCCAATTAAGCAGCTGTCAGAAATGAAGGGACTGTGGCAGATATAAGAGATAGCTGCTGCAGTCCCTCAATATAACACACCACCATTTGTCATCACTCTGGGAGCATTCCTTTCCATTCCATGTGCACCTTAATGTCCCAAGTAGTAGTGCCCCTCTTGCAATGCCCACTGTAGTGGTGCCCCCTATGCAATGTCCTCAGTAGCAGTGCCCCTTAGCAGTGCCCCTGTAGTATTTCTCCTATACAGTGCCCCCAGTAATGCACCCTTATACAGTGCCCCTTATGCAGTGCCCCCACTGGTGCCACTTATACAATGCCCCTTATACAGTGCCCTCAGTAATGCCCCGTATACAGTGCCCCCAGTATTACCACTTATACAGTGCCCCCAGAAGTACCACTTATACAGTGCCCCAGTAGTTGTCCCCCTATGCAGTGCCCCAGTAGTGGTCCCCCCTATGTAGTGCTTCCAGTAGTGCCCCTTATACAGTGCCCCCAGTAGTGGTCCCCCTTATGTAGTGCTCTCAGTAGTGCCCCTTATACAGTGCCCCCAGTAGTGGTCCCATTTATGCAGTGCCCCTTATACAGTGCCCCCAGTAGTGGTCCCCCTTATGCAGTGCTCTCAGTAGTGCCCCTTATACAGTGCCCCCAGTAGTGGTCCCCTTTATGCAGTGCCCCTTATACAGTGCCCCCAGTAGTGGTCCCCCCTATGCAGTGCTCCCAGTAGTGCCCCTTATACAGTGCCCCTAGTAGTGGTCCCCCTTATGCAGTACTCCGAGTAGTGCCCCTTATACAGTGCCCCAGTAGTGGTCCCACCTATGCAGTGCCCCTTATACAGTGCCCCAATAGTGGTCCCCCCTATGCAGTGCCCCCAGTAGTGGTCCCCCTAAGCAGTACCCTATACAGTGCCACAGTAGTAGTCCTCCCTATGCAGTGCCTCCAGTAGTGCCCTTTATATATTGCCCGCAGTCCCCCCTATGCAGTGCTCCCAGAAGTGGCCCTTATATAGTGCCCCCAGTAGTAGTTCCCCATATGCAGTGCCCCCAATAGTGCCCCTCATATATATATAAGGACAAAGACACACACACAAAAAATAACAACACTTACCTGAATCCCCAACTCTTGCTCCTGCACCCATCGCCCTCTGCTCCTCCGTCCACTCAGGCCAGCTCGCTCTGTACCATGGGAGATACATCATGACGTTATGACGTCTCTCCCATCACCCACTGTGGGAGCCGGAAGATGGAGCTCATGATTGAGCTCCAGCCCAGCTTCGGCAGTGGGCGCAGCAGTCAATTAGAGTCTGTCTGACTCTCATTGGCTGCCAAAACAAACACACTGCCACAGTGTAGTATGAGTGTACAAGCCGCCGGCAGTGTTTGTTACTGTGTAGTGCGGACCGTGCTCCATGTGGTCCGCACTACACTGAAACACACACCCAGCACCACCGGTCTGATGGCGCCCAGGGCACGAGCCCTGCTCAAGCCCCCCTAGATACGCCACTTCTAGGGGAACTCTAATATTTGTGGGTACCCTTTGAAAACAAGTATTTATGGGGATATCACATCTATGACCTTACAGTAGAAAAAAGCATACCAAGGTAAATGTAATAGCCTGCGAGTTGCAGACAGCCTCAGGATTTCAGCAATTACGATAAGCCACTAGATTTAAAGCTGCATTATTTTAATAGGCAAAGCCAGGTTGGTTTTGCCTTTTAAATTATTGCTGTTTGAAATTAAGCAGCTAAATTTCAGAAATCCCACGGATGACTGCAATCATGGGCTATTACGGTTATCCCAATATGTACAGGTAGTATGGTAGATGTAATGTTACAGTATACCTTGCTACTGCTTCTAAAGAAGGGATCTTTTGTCCCTATACACCAGGCCGGCTCGAGCATGTTCGACCAGTGCAGTCGAATAGGGTCACCACCCCATAGAGGGCACACCCCTCCCAACATCCCGATTTCAGCAGGACAGTCCCGCTTTTCGGGCACTGTCCCGCTGTTCCACCCATGGGATGAAGTGTCCCGCGGGTGGTCGGGAGGTCGGTAGATTGGGCACCCCCACTGCCGCAGCTGTGCGGTGGTGCTGGACCCCGGAGAAGCTGAATGGATGCTGCACGCATGTGCGTACCATCCATTCAGTGCAGGGAGAGGACTGGGGAAAGCCCAGCTAGTGACGGAGTGTTGGGCTCGACCCCAGTCTGACGTTACACGGGCTAAGCGGGCATGCTCCCAAATAACATCATTTAGGGTTGTGGCCTATGTTAATTAGGCCACTCCCCTTTCCGGTCATGCGTTGCTATACCGCGCACACGGAAAATGGGTTCCTACGTCTCGGTTGGTACAGGGTGCGGCTCCTACTGGAGCTGGCCCTGCTGTCCACAAACCCCCCTTCCCCCTTTCTGTTCTTTAGGGCTGCTTTCAAAAATTTCTCAGGCTGGTTTTCCATCCTAATCTGCCCATGCCTGTAGACCTCCTACCCCCAAACCAGTACTAAAGTTAAATTGACAGCACCCATGTGTAATAAATAGACGTCCCTACCTACAACAAGCCCCAACATAAAATTAATAACATTAAAAAATGTGCATATACAGTAGTTTAAACTTAAACACAGGATGCCTGCTTGTTTCCATGAGCTTCTATACTTCCTGCTACCTATTTTAAGAATACAGGTGACAGTGTAACCTCTCCTTCTCAGTTCTATCCATTTTGACAGTGAATATCCCCACACCACCATCCTTTAAAATCCTGCTATAAAGTCCTCATGACTTCTAGCTCACTTTATTATCCCCTTGCATTCAGTGGCTGTGCCTTGGGATTTGCCCTCCCATATAGAGGGTGTGACTCTTTGCCAGTGGAGCCCAACGGGGATCACCCAGGACATGTCTGACCCTGGCCCTATGTAACAGAAAGCACTGAAGGCACCTACCCCTGTTGCACATGCCTGAGGAACTACAGTACTTCCCAACCTCCTGCTTATCATAATGAATATGCAAGCCGTGAAACAACTGAACTGTTGGAGGGTATGTTATAACTGCTTCAAACTATTTGTAAAACAACCCAGGTAGGTGGACATATTGATCATTTATAGGAAAATTCTAGTTTTGGGTAGTTTCTTGTTAACCAGTGTCAAATTTTATTTCTAAAACATAAGGCATAGGATAAATTTATTGTTACTTATGTGATGTTAGCTGCTGACTGATTTTCATGTACTAGTAGTTATATAAAAATTAGGTTTTTCAACATTTATTTTTAAATATATTATTTAGTTTTTTGTTTCTTATTTGATGTGATCAGTTAACATGGAACTAACAGCTATAAAGCTGGAAATGCAGAATGTGTGTTTCTGCCCAGATTCATAGAAGTTACAAAGTAGAAATTGTTCTACACAATTCAATGTCATACAACCATTAACCGCGATGTATGTTTCCTTCCTTGTTCCTATGTTGGATACATTTTTGCAAGACCAAAATGTGTTGTAGGTGTTTGTGATAAATAGAGTAATAAATAATACCCCTTTTCCACTGCTGCAACAACCCGGGTTATTGCCAGGTTTACCCGGGTCGCGGCTCAGTGGAAAAGGGTCCCTGAAAAATAATCAGGGTCAAGTGACCTGGGAATCCAACCCAGGTAGCTATCAGGGTCTGAACCAGGATGTACCTGGGTAATGGTGCAGTGTAAACGGCATTTATCCGACCTGGAACATGCCTAAAATGAGCTGATTGGTGGTTGTGAAGCAGTCACCTCCCACTTTTTATGACCTCACAAGTTTAGCAGGGCAGACCCGGGTTCAGTTTGAACGGGGCTTACCTGGGAATAACCCAGATCGAAGGTGCATTGTAAACGGAGTCTGACCTGGGTTGGAATCAGCGGCGGCTCCTATCCTCTTAGAGGAGGGGGCTGCCACCACTGAGAAGACTGGCGTAGCTAGTGGCTGGGTCCCAGCGCCTGCAAAATTTATGTGACAGGTGCCGAGACCGGTGCATGCGCACTAGCGGTGGAGAGCCGCGCATGTACATTTCACCGGCGTCCAAAGGGCTGCATTGATCTAGGAGCCGGGTAGGGCGGCTGAAATGAAGGGTAGTGGCTTCATCCTGAAAGCCGCTCTCTGCAATAGCAGCCCGGACTGGCAGTCCCAGGAGAGGAGACACGTCCCCCTGAGACTGCCTGTTGTGTATCTGACTGGCGGATGGCTCTTCCAATAGGAAACGACTGCCAGTCACAGTGTAGAGAGTGCAGTCAAGGACTGCACTTACTACACTGAGGTGACGGGTTTTACTGGGGGGCTACAGCCTCGTAGCCCCTAGGCAAAATCTGTCACAGGTTGGAACCATGTCCGAAAACCCAGGTCGGATCCTGGTTTTGGTGGAAAAGGGGTATAAGAGTAATATATAAGTGGCAATAGTAGCAAGTCCTTACATCCACAGTGGAATGTATGTATATGTAGGGTTTGTTTTTAATCAATTAACAATTTATCCTTTTAATCCTCAACAATCAAAAGTGTTTACTTATTAACAAATGTTTTTATCTAAATCACATGAACTAATCAGACATTTGTTTTAATTGTCTAACTTCCTGGAGACAGTTTAAAGCTATTGCAGATTGCTATAGTTTGGTTTAAATATGCCTTTAAATTAGGGATGTGCAGGCTCGGTTTTACTTGGATTTACTCGGTTCTTATCGCCACTTTACCGCAAATTCGGATTGATTATATTGGCTATCCAAAACACATGATAGGCGATAGCCAATAAAAAGATCCGAGTAAATCCGAGTAAAACCGAACCCGCTCACCCCTACTTTAAATACAATGTTAGTAAATAACCCTCAGATAACACAAATATAAAATGTATTTAGTTTTTGATTAATATTTTAGGTACAAGCTGAATAAACAGATATCTCACTAGATGGCAGTAAAAGAGCATGTTCTTGTAGAGTTTCTTTTATTAGGAAGTACGCTGAAATATATATATATATTTTTTTTCCCTTAAGCGTAGTATTTTGTAATTGAATTTTACTGTCATCACCTCTTGCATCTGAACTGCTAATATCTTTCATAAAAAAATCACACAAATGTATTCTAAACTATAATAGAAAAAAATGAAATAACCTTTTTAATGTTTGAATGTAATTACTGCTACATTTTCTGTGACATTGAGTTATATCAAAAATATTCAGTTACAAAGACAGTATAACTGTATAAAATGTGCTCTCAAGTATGAGCACACACAGATTACTACAATAAGGGTTCATCACACATGAATTGAAAAATAATAGATCAAAATGTAGACAACACTTTTATTTTATCTAGGTAACAGAACATTGATCAAGCTAGCAGGAGCAGGTATGAATTTTTTGCTGTGCAATAAAATTCAACTGTATTTACTGAGCATTAATATTTCTGAATGCTGTAGGCAATATTGAAATATATGTGTATTGAATGCTTGTTCAACAGGTGTGTGCACGTGTCCATTCCCTTGTTTTGAAATACATCAACATCAAACCATTTTCGGTAATATGTAATTCATATTACATGGTCAAAATAAAGGATGTATAGCTGTGTACACATGACATTTTTAACGTTATTGGCTGCAATGAAATAACTCCTGCCAACACATTACATTTGATGTTCAGATGAAGTGGTTACCTAGGATGCTTCATTCTTCCAATGCACCAAAACTTTCAGAGATTTGGTGTATTTGTTGTTGGATCTCTGTGATATTTATGCAGTTCTATGGCTGTGAAAGTTTCTGCCCTTGGGGGTATAATTTGCTAGTTAAGCCTAACCATTGATTTAGGGTCCTAACATGTTACAAGAGTACAAGTGCACACTTAGAGGGTGTTTCCAATTGCCCAGAAGCCCTCAACCATCCCGGCTCTGATTCAAAAGATGATCTCTCTTCCAAGACTGGCCATTTGATTTTGCCTATTAAAAGACTGCTTCTTTAAAACATCGGGCAGTTTAGCATGGGACTCGCCGAAGCCATAGCATATTACATTTTACCTCTCATCTGCATCTTGTTGGGAATTTTTAGAGTATTCTAAAAGTATAATTGAGGTTTTTTATGTGTTTTTACAATTATTAAGAATAGACCAAACCTACGTTCACCATGACAATCTGAAAGGGGATGCAAATGATGCAATTAGAGATCATTTTCCAGTCTGAACGATAAATATCTATGCCTAGTGTGCAGCATATTTGTATTGCACCTTTCTCTATGTACCCATAGTGTGTATTATGCATTTGAGTGATGTCTGAGGTAAGGTGATGAATTGGGCTAATACATGTAGCTGCAAAGTGGAAGAAATGAATTCACTGCTATGCAAAGTAAGTTCCAATACAAATATCAAGATTAAAGGGATTTTCCATATGGACATTTCCTTCAGCTTCACAGGAAATGTTTGGAAAGGGAAATGTTTGTGGAAGCAGCTAAAGAGCCTTGTGCTCGTTTATTCATAGGGGGTAGTCTGTGAGTGGCACTTTGTCAACGTGGCAGAGAATAAGATGTAAATCCAGATGTTTTGGTGTTTCTAAAAGATTTATCAAGGGAAGAGTACAGGGTCCATTTAGTTTTCAATGACTCTCTTATGGCAGGAGTTTGTATCCTATTCCTGTTTTAGCATTTATAGTTCTTCACTCTTCATGTGAGTTTTGTTCCTATATTGCATGTGCTTGTAATGGGCAATTGATTTAATTTTTACTTCAGTAGTTGTTTTCTGTAGTACAATACAGCCTACTGTTTTGCAGTAACACTGATCTAAGCCAATGAAATATGGACATGTTTTACGGTTATTCATACACATTCAATACTACAGCTTAGAATAGCTGTTCTAGAATAAAATAATTACTTTTGTTGTTTATTTGGCTCATTGTCTAAAATCCCACAAAAACTGTATGTAAACTGTGTGTTCATTAATCGTGTTTACTGATTAGAATCAACTCTGGTACAACCAAAGCAGAGACGTCCAAAGTTTTTTCTTGGAGTGTCGTATTAAGAGAATGAGTTTGGATGGAGGGTCACCAAATATTGACTCACAATTAGCCTCCCAGCAATTAGGGAAGGGTACTTTGCAGACAAAATCTTCTTTTAGGAAACACCAAAACTAATAAAAAATATTTAAAAATAAAAGTATTTTGAATGATTGTAGATTTCAGACATGCTGACTATGATGAAATGCATAATATTTCACCTAGAAGTTTTCCCAATTCACAATATGCCACCCAGTAATGCCCCAATTTATAATATGCCTCAAAACAGTGCCCTGATTGATAATATACCACATAGTAATGCCACCATTGATAATATGCCACACCATATTGCCCTCTATACATAATAATGTTGGAGAGGACTGTGCTCCTGTGCTGTCTACGATCTCCTTATAGTAAGTTCCTTTTACAAGACGGCCAGCGGTGTGTTGAGTGTTGCAGTGTTGCACAGATGTGTTAGTACCTACAGTATTACCGATATTACCACTAATATTACCGCCACTGCATAGTCACATTGCTGTGTATGTTACCGCTTTTCCCACTGCTACTGCTGCTCCACTGGTGCCTATATTTAACTTCCTAGGTTCCAAACTTTCAGTACATATGAACAGATTATGGGCCCAGGCGCCACAGTACTTTGTGTGTGAAGTATACAGTGAAGTCCTGTATTTGGATCAGCACACAGAATACACATAGCAGCAGCAGCCAACATGAACTTAATGAAACTGAGATGCTCAGAGGATTATGCCACATGTAAGTTTTTTTATGGAGATGCAGCTTAAGAAGGAGAAACTGTGGAAGACTATAACTAACCCAGGTGACAATCCAATCACTGATGAAGTAGATAGAGCTATGGGAACCATAGGCTTAAGTGTGGAGCAACATGTGTATTCCATAATTCATGGGAAGTGCCATCACATGATATGTGGATGGCCCTGCAGACAGAGTATGAGGTTAAACTTCTCATGAGAAGAAAAACTTTAAGCACATACTGTACATTATTAAATTGAGATTGCAGAGACGTAAATGAGTATATTGATAGCAATTGACATCTGTAGGAGTCCAAGTCGATGATGAGAAAGCTGCAATGGTGATGATACAGAATTTAATGCCTGAATTCAATGTCTTAGTAGTGGCTTTAGAATCTGTGTGACTAATCTATCAACAGAGATCATTACGGCTAAACTGTTGCCATTCTAGGAATGCATACCAGTTGAAATAAATGCTGAGAGTTCTACTTTACACACAAGAAATACCAAGTCCAAAAGATCCAAGTACAGATGTTTTCTATGTCACAAAGTCAGACAAAAGACCTATGAATGAAAACTGAAAGATACTGTACAAATGCTGCACAGTAGCAGTACTATGTTATTCTGAGTTCCTTGTCGCTGGAGTATATTCCTGGCCTCATTGACCTTCACAGGTCACTAGATGAGGGGTTGCCCAGTGGACCAGGTCTGTTCATCCTGGTTCCAGTCCAGTGTCCTTGCATATCACAAGTCTGTGGTTCCTACACTGGCACTGGTGTTCCCAGCTCCTGTTCATACCCATGAGCCAAAGTGTCATCAAGCCACCTTGTTTGTTATGCACATTGGTCAGACCTAAGGGTCCCGAGCTGGATCTACAAAATAACCAGACCATGACATGGGTAAGTAGAAAGCATCCCACTGTAGCCCTATCAATCGTTGAGACGGAATATGTGGTATTGATACAATCAGCCAAGGAAGCACTATACCTAATAGAGACTTTGGAGGAGATTTGCTAATGGTCACGTTTAGCCGATTTGCTGTTTTTTTAATGATAAAGCACCAATTTAGCAATTCAAAGATTTACTAAGGGGCAATTCACATAGATATTGCATGTCAATCCCTAATTCGCAAACCAAATCATTGCATTTCACCATCAGACCAAACATCCTTGGAATAACATTGACATCACTGCAAATCATAACTTTACTAAGATTCATGTTTGCAAACTCCCACCAAATCACTAATCAATGCACAAAATGAATAGAGGCAAAAAAATAAAAAAATCATGTTCATCTGAATCCTGCATGGATCAGTGAGTTCCATACAGGCTTTTATGTGAAAGGTGTATTTTAAGTGATACTTTTGTTTTTCAAATGATGTGGAGACCCCCCCAAAAGCACAAACAGCAACGGGCTTTGTGATATGGTCCTGGTTCAGGAAATACAGGGGAATAACAGAGTGGGGGTCCCCCGAATTTCAGTGAACCAGCACTGGGCTCCTGAGCCAGTCCTGGTTGAGGAAATACTGGGAAAAAAATGTGTAGGATTTCCGTGTATTTCCACCAACCAGCACTGAGCTCTTACTAGCGTGGGTGCAATGCCACACTTTACGGGATACCCGGCCAAAGCATTCAACATTTTATATTAGTTATCCAAGGCTAGGGATCGCTGGGGAGGTAGGGACTCCCCCAATAATAAGATCCCCCCTCTCCAGGGTGAAGCCCAGGGCTAAACCCTGCATCCCTGAGTGGTGGATGCAGGATTGATAGTATTAAATAAAAGATAATAACTAATATTGTCTTTTTCATATAGGTCCCAGCAAGCCTCCCATGCATGCCGGTACTTGGAGAACCACAAGTACCAGTATAAGGGGCATTAAAGGCCTGCTGGTACTTCTAGTCCCCCTGTAAAATAAATATTAAAATAATAATGGTATATGGACCATAGGTTGTAGTATTTTAATGCCACAAGTTCCAACATGTGAGGCATTAAGGGCCCACTGGTACCTCTAGTCCCCCTGTAAAATAAATATTAAAATAATGACATGGCATACACACCGCAGGTTGTAGTATTTTATCACATATGCAGTCACTCACACTACATACTTACCTTGTCCCTTGCGCCGGTCTGTCTTGTCCAATAGACCAGGAGATTCCTCGATTGCTATAAAAAACATCCCATACTCACCCACTCCTTTGTGGCCAAAATCCATTTCACAATTCCGCTAGTGCCAATTATTAACCTCCTAGGTTCTATACCAATAGGACATATCAACAAATATGCCACACTGTAATACCCTCAATAGAGAATTTCTACTGTAATGTACACAATTGATAATATGCCACACCAAAATTCAATATTAGGTAAAATGCCACACTGTAATGCTCCCAAATGGTAATATGCCACATAGAGCCCCTCCGTCATGCCCCTCTATATCAGGGGCGGATTGGGAATTTAAAGTGGCCCTGGAAAAAAACTTGGAAAGTGGCCCCATGCGCGCACGCCGTAGGCCGAAAAGTGGGTGTGGCCTTGTGGCAGGGGTGTGGCCTAATGTGAAATGTTATGCCCACAAGCCACTCCCCCCATTTTCATCATGCTGGGGGCATACCCACCGCTCCAAAAGCTGATAGCCATGCCCCCAATCCCTCTTTCTAGTGAATAAGCACAGCAAACATGTTAATGATAATGAGTATTTTCTTACCTATATGATTTCTCTGCAACACGGGAACCTCTGAAGAAATTGATCCTCCCAGGACAAGCAGTGTCTTGAGACGGTATTCACTATTCATGCAGGATATCACATGTCTGGTAGCCGCCTGTTTGTGTAGTAATAAAGCCAATGTCATTATCGTTCAACAGAGGTTCAATCAGATGTTTTGGGGCAAGACAAATGTGGGTTTCCCATATCAAACAATTTTATATTAATAAAATATATTTGCTAATTTGGTTCCATTTGCATCAGTAATATGGTTTTTTTACAATTGTTGTCTTACTGAAGATTATTGTCCCCTAGTGTTTTCTTCTAATAGTACCAGTGATCTTATTGTCCTCTATGTGTGTCTCCTGCACCATCGCCTTGGGTGTCCCCAATGCCATCATCCTGCATCTCCCCATCACCATCCTCCTGCCCTAGCACAAAATAGCCCCCCTCCCCCACACACAGATCATATTCCCGTAGCACAGAATAACCCCCTTCACACAGACAGATCATCTCCCCCTAGCACAGTATAACCCCCCAGACAGATCATCATCTCCCCCTAGCACAGTATAACCCCCCAGACAGATCATCATCTCCCCTTAACACAGAATTACCCCTCCCCACAGACAGATCATCATCACCCCTAGTACAGCAGATCCCCCTCCCCCTCAAACAGATCATCATCTCCCCTTATTACAGAATGACCCCCCCTCTCAGATCATCATTACTTCCCCATCTGAGACAAATCTCTTTATCATTCCATCTCCCTAATAGCCACTTTGTAAAAAAAAATGTCACCTGACTCCTGCATGCTGCAGGTGCCATTGAAAGTCTCCCAGCCAGCCCCATTTGTTTCATACTTGCCTACTTTTGGAAACTAGTTTCAGGGAGATTCAAGATTGCATGAGAGTTCACACGGCACACCGCTGAGGGCACGACATGTCATGCTCCGCCCAAAGGGTGTGTCTAGTTCCACCTGTGGGCTTGTCTATTGTCACTCAGCGTGTTGTCCTGCGGTTGCAGGTGGAAACAAAATTACTAAGTGCAGCACACTGGCAGGGTGGGTTTGTGTATGGGTGGCATGTGCAGTCACAAATTGTCCCTAATTTATGTGAGCATTGCCTCAACCAAAATGAGTCGTCTAACAAAGTTTTTATCTTATTTTATAACCTCCACTGTGCTCACACACAGGACACACACACGGGTCAGTGCCAGTCACCGTCCCCCCCAGACACATACAAAGGGGTTAGTGCTAGCCCCCCTCACTCAACACACACACATACACAGGGGTCAGTGCCAGCCCCCCTCTCCCCACACATACACATACATAGTGGTTAGTGCCAGCCCCCCTTACCCCACACACACACATACACAGGGGTTAGTGCCAGCCCCCCTTACCCCACACACACACATATACAGGGGTTAGTGCATGCCCCCTTACCCCACACACACCCACACAGGGATCAGTGCCAGCCCCACCCCACACATACACAGGGATTAGTGCCATCCCCCCTCACCCCCCACACACACACAGGACACACACGGGTCAGTGCCAGTCACCATCCCCCCCACACACATACACATACAAAGGGGTTAGTGCCAGCTCCCCTCACCCAACACACACACATACACAGGGGTCAGTGCCAGCCCCCCTCACCCCACACACACATACGCAGGGATTAGTGCATGCCCCCCTTACCCCACACACACCCACACAGGGATCAGTGCCAGCCCCACCCCACACATACACAGGGGTTAGTGCCAGGACTCCTCACCCCACACACACATACACAGGGGTTAGTGCCAGCCCCCCTCACCCCACACACACACAGGAGTTAGTGCCAGCCCCCCTCACCCCACACACACACACACACACACACCCACACAGGGATCAGTGCCAGCCCCACCCCACACATACACAGGGATTAGTGCCATCCCCCCTCACCCCCCACACACACACAGGACACACACACGGGTCAGTGCCAGTCACCATCCCCCCACACACATACACATACAAAGGGGTTAGTGCCAGCTCCCCTCACCCAACACACACACATACACAGTGGTCAGTGCCAGCCCCCCTCACCCCACACACACATACACAGGGATTAGTGCATGCCCCCCTTACCCCACACACACCCACACAGGGATCAGTGCCAGCCCCACCACACACATACACAGGGGTTAGTGCCAGGACCCCTCACCCCACACACACATACACAGGGGTTAGTGCCAGCCCCCCTCACCCCACACACACACAGGAGTTAGTGCCAGCCCCCCTCACCCCACACACACACATACACACACACACAGGAGTTAGTGCCAGCCCCCCTCACCCCAAACACACCCACATACACAGGGGTTAGTGCAAGCCCCCCTCACCCCACACACACCCACATACACAGGGGTTAGTGCAAGCCCCCCTCACCCACACACAGGGGTTAGTGCCAGCATGCACTTCAACCATGCACTTCTCCTCCAGCCACTCCGCTGAGCTCCAGTACCAAGCCACCACTAAACGGGAATCTCCCCATCAGATAATAGCTTCTCTCTTCACCCGGCCAGCTCCCCCATCACTCCTCCTCCATGTCTCACTCCACAAGCTCCACACGTGCAGGGGGGAGGGATCCGTCTGCATGTCTCAATCCCTGCTGCTCCAAACGTGCAGGAGGTAGAGGGGAAGGGATCCAACGCTGCCGCTGCTGCCACAGGAGACTGCGGCTGCGGACCCGCGTGTATGAGCAGTGAGCACTCTTCCTCCAAAGTGCTGACGCCCAGGCCGGCACAGCATCTGACTGGGATTCGGGGGGCGGGGCCAAGGCTCAGAAAGCCTCTTCTCACACTAGAGGTGGGCAGGCCACGGCCCGTGGGCAGCTTACTGCTCTCTATGTGTGACATGCAGCCGGGCTGCCTGTCATGCTAAAAAAAAAAAAGACAGCCGGGTGATGCAATTCAGAGGGCGGGGCCAAGACGAGAAGCAGCCCCACAGACCAATCGGCCCACCGGGATTTTTCCGGCTAAAGGTAAGGGCCAATCCGCCCCTGCTCTATATGCCTCTGTCCTCAGAGCCCCTCATGTCCTTATATACAGGCTGAAAGCCTCCCTGATGTCTTTATATACCAGCTATACCAATTTAGAGCTAGGTTTTTATATGCCAACTCAGAGCCCCCTCTTTTCCTTATATACCAGCTCAGAGCCAGTCTCTCATGTCCTTATACACAGGTCAAAGAAGTAGCGTCACACTACCGAGAGGGGTGACACCAAGGTGCAGACTCCCCCTCAGTGACAGGAGCCGGGTGCTGCACTGTATAATTAAGCCGGGTTCCTGACACTGTGAGGGAGCCAGACGGCACTGCACTCACCTCCGGCACCCTCCCTGCCTCCCAGTGATAACGGAACTATGGGGGTTCGGCCACAAGGTCACGCCCCCTTCCAGCGAGGCCACGCCTCTTCACATGAGGCCACACCCAGTTTTTGGTGCCATGCGGCTTCGCCGTGCAATGCACCGGGTGACACCGTGGGGAGGGACGCCACTTGGTCAGAGCCCCATTTATGTTCTTGTACACAGCTCATAGCCCTACTTATATCCTTATATACCAGCTCAGAGCCCTACTCATTACCTTATATACCAGCTCAGTGCCCCCGCACGTCCTATATACCAACACAGAGCCCCACTCATGTTCTTATATAAAGCGCAGAGCCCCACTCATGTCCTTATATACAGCTCAGAGCCAGCCCCTCATGCCTTTAGATACCAGCTCAGAGCCAGCCCATCATGGCTTTATATACCAGTTCAGAGCCAGCCCCTTATTCTGTTATATACCAGCTCAGAGCCCCACTCATATCCTTATATACAGCTCAGAGCCCTACTCATTACCTTATATACCAGCTCAGTGCCCCCGCATGTCCTCATATGCCAGCTCAGAGCCCCAATCATGTTACTAACCTCACTGAAAAGTGAAACTGTTAACCACCTATATCTCCTCCTGGTTCCTAAGTTAGCTTTAAATTCTACATCTCTGTCTGATTCAGGTCTCTGGGCCTGATTCAGAGATGTACACTAATGTAATTGCAGGTGCGATTTTGCATTGAACGCATCTGTGAAAATATGCTAATGTTTCCAAAGCTCACCTGAACATACGGAAACCCACTGCTGCCTTTTCATATCCGTCCGACGATGTACAACAGAATAAACATCGTTACCATTGCAGGCAGCTCTCATGCTGTGAAGACGATCGCAATGGCCAATTTATGCACGTCCATGAAAAGGTGTTTAAATGGTCTGACACACATGCGTTTTTCTAACCACCTCCCCATTACCACCCCCTAAAGCTGACTACCTGTCACTCATTTTGCAAATGATTCCTCTGTGTGAGCGCAATCACAAAACAATCATTGCATCTGCGCAGTGAGTGTGGCTTAAATACATACACAATGGCAAACAATCGCTCGTTCTGCAAAAATATCGGCATTATGTAAATCTCTGAATCAGGCCCACTGTCTCTTCTATACTGGTAAGCGAGATCCGTGCAGGCTTTTGTGTGAAAAGTGCATTTAATATATTAATGGACTTGGGGTGGAACTGTAGAGAGGTCTGGCCCGACAATGACGTTGCCAGGCCTTGCTAAGCAATTACTAACTTTGGCCTCTGGGCAGAGGTATTTGGAGCTCCGGAGGAGTACCGGCCGTGGGGTTATATTTTAGACTGAGGGGTTTGGCTCACGGGCTGTAGTTTTGATGCCCCTGAATTAAAAAATTTAGGACTCTGTATATAAAATAATAAACCTTTTCAGCAGGAGAATTTGTTACATAATAATTGTAAAAAGCTGAAGCAGCGGAGAAACTGTCATATCTCCACTGTTTCACTTTACACAAAGGGGTATATTAACTAAACTGAGAGTTTTTAGAAATGGAGATGTTGCCAATAGCAACCAATCAGATTCTACTTAACATTTATCGAGCAACTACTAGAAGATATTAGCTAGAATATGGGCAACATCTCCACTTCTAAAAACTCTCACTTTAGTAAATATACCTAATAGTGTAAGTGACATCTCCATAGCTTACAATGGGGTCCAGGCACTTCTGCAATTTAAATAGCACACAGAAGTTTCACAATGCACAGCTAAAAAAGTTATAAACATAACGCTATTTGAAGATGGCATTATATACACTTACCAGGCAGCAGTTAGGGAGAAAAGCAGGGAAGAGACTAATCTCCTGCTTTTTCCATATAATTCATGCTGTGGCTTGGGCGGATCTGCAAGCGAGATCTCAGGACCCATTCTGCACATGCGCAGACCACTCACCATCGGGTTAGCGTACATCTCTGAATCATGCCCTCTGTTTTAATTTGCTCCTGCCCACCCATACATTGTTATATACAGTATGACCTGTGGAGAATGTGTATGAAATACCGGCAGCTCAATAGCCGACAGGTCATGTCCCATAGCAGCATCCCAATACCTGAAGATCCCGACAGGGGTGGTGAGTATGACATCCCTACCATTCTCCCCCCCTAACCCTAACCCTCCTTTAGTGGTGCCTAACCCTAACCTCCCCCTAGTGGTGCCTAATCCTAACCCCCCTTCCTGAACCCTAACCCCCCCTTTACTGAACCCTAACCATCCCCTTCTCGTAGCCTAACCCTAACCCTCCCCAGGGGGTGCCTAACCATAAATCCCCCCGGGGGTGCCTAAACCGAACCCCCCCTCCCGACCCCCCCCCACGGCTAAGACCTAAGAAGCCCCGCTTCCAACGTCGGGATTTCGATGGCTGGCATCCCGGGCGCTGGTAATCTAACTGCATCCCGTCCTGTGGCACTATCCTTTTGCAACCATAGAGAGGGTTATATAATAGGTTTTGAGATTACGGAACTGGCGTGATTTTGGTTAGTTTGTTGCTAAATTTAAAGCAGATATCAGCTATAAAACTAAACTAGCCTTATAACTGAGGCTGGTTTAAAATTGTAATCTCTAATCGGTAATGAATACAGAGTATGCCTAACTAAACTCAGCGATTGGACTGTTAATAGCCACAGATCACGCTATCAGTCTCAGTGGTTCCTGGCAGGAGAACACTGGGATTAGACAATGATAGTAATCACATGGCAAAGCAGTGGTTTCTTAACATGGTAGTATTACAGTGGTTTTGCTTTTAGTAATTATTAAATGTCAGATTACTAAACCGCTAGCAAAACCACCAAAACATAACATTTTGGTCAACCCCACACTTTGTAAATGTATCCTTTAGTCATTTAAACCTTTTTCCCTTTTGTCTTGCGATGTTATTCCCCAGGTACAGGCTTTGCAATGTTTAAGTTTGGCATCTATGCTGCAGTTGTCTTGATACCTTTATTTGTATCCTATTGGCCTTCCTTCCTGTTGGCAGTTCAGCAGGTTTGGTTGTTGTTAATGGAATTTGGGCCTGATTAAGCTGTGGATGCAGTAGCTATGGCAACTGCTTACATGGTAGCAGCTGTGAAAGCTCTAATATGGTAATGCAGCAAGAGGTGTAATGCCTCCTGCATGCAGTACTGATCCGAGTTGCGATACCATCAGCCGGCTAAGTGACCCATGGCGTCACGCAAGCCGGCCAGTGCAGATGCTGAAAAGAGGCCAGGAAATCAGAAGATCCTGGCGTCGTCATTCCTCACAACAGCGGCGACACGCCTCTGTTTTGGGAAACAGAGGCCGTCGCCACCCCGTCCCCGCCTCGAAATAGCTATCAATAACTTACAGTCTGATGCCGAACTGCGAGCAACATGGCAGACATGTATTGCACTTGCGCAGTACAGGTCTGGTGCCTGCACAGATTGCTGAACATCGGGAATCTGTGCAAAATACTGAGCTGCATCCGCAGCTGTATCAGGCCCTTTATTTGTATTTCAACCACAGCTTTCCCTCCATTGGCTGTGATGATCAAAGAGGATATATTTGATATAATTATATATCCCACATATAAAAAGTCTATAAAATGTACACAAGATTTAAACAAACTCTGCAAAAGTGGTAATGATTTTAAAGTTGGTATTTAGCATATTAAATCAGATATGCTGAGAGGTATAAAATGTTGACAATCAAAATGTAGACTGATTTGAAATGTTGAATTTGCCACTAATATATTATTATAGATTAATTAATAGAAAATAAAATAAAAACTGTTTCGAATAGATTTAATGTATATTGCTTTACTTTAAGTTTTAAGCTGCATACACACACAACGATTTTGTTACCAACGATTTTTATGAACGATTTTCTGTCAGATTATCTGTCAGATTATCTGTCAAATTTTTTAAAGTGTAATGAATGATTTTTATGAACTACAAACGATTTTTGCATATTCCCTTAATGAAAATCGTTCAGTTGACAAGCCTGTCTGAACTACAAACTACAAACGTGAACGCGCATGAACAATAATCGTTCATCATTTGACTCAGAAAGTGAACGATTTTTTCAAACGATTATCGTTAAACGATATCATTTAACGATTATCCACCAAAAAATCGTTGTGTGTGTATGCAGCTTTAGAAATTCACTGTAGTTATTCTAAAAAAACAAAGACTGCCTCTGTATTGTAAATGTAGAAGGACTATTACCAAGGGCTGAATTCAATTACCAGTGAGTTGGCCGTACAATGCTTAACGCAAGTTGAAGAACCCGCAATAACTTTGCATGCAATGTGATTGACCTTTTTATGTGCATTAATGAGTGACAAACACCTTTTTCCCGTGAGCTGTGTTTTGCATTTTCAACTAGCTAAAATACAAGCATTAAATTAGCCCAGGATATTTGTTGCACCTCAGGTGCGTGTTCAATATAGAATCCTAACTTTGTCAATTAAAATCAAAATAAACTGGTATTCCTAATTTATTTAAATGTGTGTAGGTGATGGAAATATTATGCTAAGTCACAGGTTCTCAAACTCGGTCCTCAGGATCCCAAACAGTGCATCATTTTCCAGGTCTCCGCACAGAATCACAAGTGAAATAATTAGCTCCATCTGTGGATCTTTTAAAATGTGTCAGTGAGTAATAAGTACACCTGTAAACCTGCTGGGTGACCTAAAAAATGTGACCTGTGTGGAGTCCTGAGGACCAAGTTTGAGAACCTCTGAGCTAAGTGATCGTTTTTCTTTATTAATATAATTTGTTTTAAAATATTTTTAAGTAGCAATTGTTGCTATTGCTGCTAGCCTGCATTAAATATATGGCATGCCTTGCATTATCTGCATTAAGGGAATACAATAATTTATTTGATTTTTAAAAACATTATCTATCATACATCCAGGGTGTTTGGGTATCGTGTTTACTTTTATAAATAAATGTGTATTATATATAGGGGTGTGCATTGGCCACTTTTCGTGTTTTGTGTTTTGGTTTTGGATCTGGATCTTTCTTCGTGTTTTGGATCTGGATTGGTTTTGCCAAAACCACCCTTCCGTGTTTTGGGTTCTGGGTTTTGTGTTTTGGATCTGTATTTTTTTGAAAAAAAGCATAAAAACAGCTAAAATCACAGAATTTGTAGGTTTTTCTGCTCCTATGCTATTATTAACCTCAATAACCTTAATTTCCACTCATTTCCAGTCTATTCTGAACACCTCACACCTCACAATAGTGTTTTTATGTCCAAAAGGTTGCACCGAGGTAGCTGGATGACTATGCTAAGCGACACGAGTGGGCGGCACAAACACGTGACCCATCTAGGAGTGACACTGCAGTGGCAGACAGGATGGCAGTTAGAAAAACTAGGCCCCAAACTGTACATAATGCAAAGAAAAAAAAGAGGTGCAAGATGGAATTGTCCTTCGACCCTCCCACCCACCCTTATGTTGTATAAACAGGACATGCACACTTTAACAAATCAATCATTTCAGCGCCAGGGTCTGCCACACAACTGTGGCTGAAATGATTGGTTCGTTTGGGCCCTCACAAAACAAGCTGGCAATTAATGTGTCCCTGCACAAACTGGCTCTACGGAGGCAAGATGTCATCCTCATCCTCCTCATCCACCGATTCCTCACCCTCTTCAGTGTGTACATCCTCATCCTCACAAAGTATTAACTCGTCCCCACTTGAATCCACCACCACATGTCCCTCTGTACCTTCTGGAGGCTGGTCTCCCTGGAAGAGCTGACAATTCATTTTGATGAACATCATCTTCTCCACATTCTGTGGAAGCAACCTCCTACACCTTTCGCTGACAAGGTTCCCGGCTGCACTAAACACTCTTTCGGAGTACACACTGGAGGGGGGGCAACTCAGGTAAAATAGAGCCAGTTTGTACAGGGGCCTCCAAATTGCCTCTTGGATGCTGTCACCAATGTAATCCTCCACCATTCTGTCAATGGTGACAGTATCATATGCAGTGACAGTAGACATGTCAGAAAATGTTGGCAGATCCTTCAGTCCGGACCAGATGTCCAAACTTGGTCCTGCCTGCCCTGCATCACCGCCAGCGGGTTGCTTAGGATACCTAAGTTTTTTCCTGGCAGCCCCAGTTGCGGGAGAAAATGAAGAAGGAGCCGTTGACGTGTCACGTTCCGCTTCAGCTGACAGTGTGTTCACCAGCAGGTCTTTGCACCTCTGCAGGCTTGTGTCGGCCGGAAAGAGAGACACCACATAGGCTTTAAACCTAGGATCGAGCATGGTGGCCAAAATGTAGTGGTCTGATTTCAACAGATTGACCACCCTGGAATCCTGGCAAAGCGAATGAAGGGCTTCATCCACAAGTCCCACATGCCGAGCGGAATCGCTCCGTCTTAGCTCCTCCTTCACTTTCTCCAGCTGCTTCTGCAAAAGCCTGATGAGGGGAATGACCTGACTCAAGCTGGCAATGTCTGAACTGACTTCACGTGTGGCAAGTTCGAAGGGCTGGAGAACCTTGCACAACACGGAAATCATTCTCCACTGCGCTTGAGTCAGGTGCATACCCCCTCCTTTGCCTATGTCATAGGTGGATGTATAGGCTTGTATGGCCTTTTGCTGCTCCTCCATCCTCTGAAGCATATAGAGGGTTGAGTTCCACCGCGTCACAACCTCTTGCTTCAGGTGATGGCGGGGCAGGTTCAAGAGTGTTTGCTGGCACTCCAGTCTTCGGCACGCAGTCGCTGAATGGCGAAAGTGGCCAGAAATTTTTCGGGCCACCCAAAGCGTCTCCGGCACGCCCCTGTCGCTTTTCAGAAAATTCTGCACCACCAAGTTTATTGTGTGAGCAAAACATGGGACGTGCTGGAATTTGCCCAGATGTAATGCCCGCACAATATTGGTGGCGTTGTCAGATATCACAAATCCCCAGGAGAGTCTAAGTGGGGTAAGCCACTGGGCGATGATTTCCCTCAGTTTCTCTAAGAGGTTGTCGGCGGTGTGCCTCTTACTGAAACCGGTGATACACAGCGTAGCCTGCCTTGTAACGAGCTGGCGTTTCTGAGATGCTGCTACTGGTGACGCTGCTGCTGTTGCTGCGTAAGGTGATACATCTACCCAGTGGGCTGTCACAGTCATATAGTCCTTAGTCTGCCCTGTTCCACTTGTCCACATGTCCGTAGTTAAGTGGACATTGTGTACAATGGCATTTTTCAGGACACTGAGGACACTTTTTCTGACGTTTCTGTACAGTCTCGGTATCGCCTGCCTAGTGAAGTGGAATCTAGACGGGATTTGGAACCGGGGACACACTACCTCCATCAATTGTCTAAATCCCACTGCACTAATGGTGGATACCGGACGCATGTCTAACACCAACATAGCAGTCAAGGCCTCAGTTATACGTTTTGCTTCAGGATGACTGCTGTCGTACTTCATCCTCCTCGCTAAGGACTGTTGGAGGGTCAATTGTTTAGTAAAAGTAGTGGTGTTCCTACTTCCTCTCTGGGATGATGAATGACTCCCAGCAGCAGCATCAGCAGCAGCGGCAGCAGTAGGCGTAGCAATGCAGGATCCTCCGGAGGAATGCCAGTGACATGGCCTGCAGGACTACTTCTGATCCTGACTAAGGAGGAAATTGACGAGGAGGGAGTTGACGGTGTGGTTTGCAGGCGCTTGGATACAACAGGACAACGGGATTTAGGTGTCCCTGGACTGCTTACGGTCTTAGCCAAAGTTTCTGAACTTGACAGTAACTTTTTATGAACGCGTGCAGGTGCCGTATAAGGGAGGATGTTCCTAGGTGGTTGACGTCCCTACCCCTACTTATTTCACCTTTACATATGGTACATATGGCAAGACAGTTGTTGTCCGGATTTGGATAGAAATATTGCCAGACCAAAGAAGTGGAATGTTTGGTCTTCTGCCCAGGCATGACCGTGATGGGCTTTTTCATCCCACGGACAACAACTGTCTCCCCCGGAGCCTGATTTAAACAAACCACGTCACCATCAGAATCCTCCTCGCCAACATCCTCCTCAGCACCAGCTACACCAGTATCCTCATCCTGTTGTACTTCAACAGTGACATCTTCAATTTGCATATCAGCAAGTGGACTGTGGGTGCTCCTTTCAGCACTTGCAGGGGGCGTGCAAATGGTGGAAAGAGCCACCTCTTCTCGTCCAGTGCTGGGAAGGTCAGGCATCACAACCACCACCACACTTGGACTCTCCTTGGGGATTTGTGATATCTTCTTAGAAAGCACAGTTCTTCGCTGTGCTTTTGCCAGCTTAACTCCTTTGATTTTTTTAGTGGGAGGAGGGCTTCCATCGTCATGTGAAGCTGAACCACTAGTCAAGAACATACTAGGGATCGACCTTAGCCGTTCCTTGCCACTCCGTGTCGAAAATGGCATATTGGCAAGTTTACATTTCTCTTCAGCTGATTTAAATGTCTTTTTCAAGGTCATTTTCCTGAACTTTGCCATTTGGGATTGTATGTGCCCTCTACTATGACATTGGGCATCGGCCTTGGCAGACGACGTTGATGGCATGTTATCGTCTATGTCATGACTAGTGGCAGCAGCTTCAGCACTAGGAGGAAGTGGTTCTTGATCTTTCTCTATTTTATTTTTATTGGAGAAAGTTTGGTCCTCCATTTATGTTATATCAATTTGATATATACGTGCGGCTAAACACAGAAAATAATTTTTTTTTTGGTTTGGACTGGAGTGTACTTTGGGGGTTACAGCACCCTTTAACGGTCAAGCCAGCCGGCCCTTTACTTATGACACAGGCGCACGCTTGGCACTACTTTGTTGATGCACGTGCGGCTACTGCGCACACAATTCACAAACACAGAAAATAATTTTTTTTTTGGTTTGGACTGGAGTGTACTTTCGGGGGTTACAGCACCCTTAACGGTCAAGCCAGCCGGCCCTTTACTTATGACACAGGCGCACGCTTGGCACTACTTTGTAGATGCACGTGCGGCTACTGCGCACACAATTCACAAACACAGAAAATAATTTTTTTTTTGGTTTGGACTGGAGTGTACTTTCGTGGGTTACAGCACCCTTAACGGTGATGCCAGCCGGCCCTTTACTTATGACACAGGCGCACGCTTGGCACTACTTTGTTGATGCACGTGCGGCTACTGCGCACACAATTCACAAACACAGAAAATAATATTTTTTTTGGTTGGGACTGGAGTGTACTTTCGGGGGTTACAGCACCCTTAACGGTCAAGCCAGCCGGCCCTTTACTTATGACACAGGCGCACGCTTGGCACTACTTTGTTGATGCACGTGCGGCTACTGCGCACACAATTCACAAACACAGAAAATAATTTTTTTTTTGGTTTGGACTGGAGTGTACTTTGGGGGTTACAGCACCCATTAACGGTCAAGCCAGCCGGCCCTTTACTTATGACACAGGCACACGCTTGGCACTACTTTGTTGATGCACGTGCGGCTACTGCGCACACAATTCACAAACACAGAAAATAATTTTTTTTTTGGTTTGGACTGGAGTGTACTTTCGGGGGTTACAGCACCCTTAACGGTGAAGCCAGCCGGCCCTTTACTTATGACACAGGCGCACGCTTGGCACTACTTTGTTGATGCACGTGCGGCTACTGCGCACACAATTCACAAACACAGAAAATAATTTTTTTTTTGGTTTGGACTGGAGTGTACTTTCGGGGGTTACAGCACCCTTAACGGTCAAGCCAGCCGGCCCTTTACTTATGACACAGGCGCACGCTTGGCACTACTTTGTTGATGCACGTGCGGCTACTGCGCACACAATTCACAAACACAGAAAATAATTTTTTTTTTGGTTTGGACTGGAGTGTACTTTGGGGGTTACAGCACCCTTTAACGGTCAAGCCAGCCGGCCCTTTACTTATGACACAGGCGCACGCTTGGCACTACTTTGTTGATGCACGTGCGGCTACTGCGCACACAATTCACAAACACAGAAAATAATTTTTTTTTGGTTTGGACAGGAGTGTACTTTGGGGGTTACAGCACCCTTTAACGGTCAAGCCAGCCGGCCCTTTACTTATGACACAGGCGCACGCATGGCACTACTTTGTTGATGCACGTGCGGCTACTGCGCACACAATTCACAAACACAGAAAATTTTTTTTTTTTAGTTTGGACTGGAGTGTACTTTGGGGGTTACAGCACCCTTTAACGGTCAAGCCAGCCGGCCCTTTACTTATGACACAGGTGCACGCTTGGCACTACTTTGTTGATGCACGTGCGGCTACTGCGCACACAATTCACAAACACAGAAAATAATTTTTTTTTTGGTTTGGACTGGAGTGTACTTTGGGGGTTACAGCACCCTTAACGGTCAAGCCAGCCGGCCCTTTACTTATGACACAGGCGCACGCTTGGCACTACTTTGTTGATGCACGTGCGGCTACTGCGCACACAATTCACAAACACAGAAAACAATTTTTTTTTGGTTTGGACTGGAGTGTACTTTGGGGGTTACAGCACCCTTTAACGGTCAAGCCAGCCGGCCCTTTACTTATGACACAGGCGCACGCATGGCACTACTTTGTTGATACACGTGCGGCTACTGCGCACACAATTCACAAACACAGAAAATAATTTTTTTTTTGGTTTGGACTGGAGTGTACTTTCGGGGGTTACAGCACCCTTTAACGGTCAAGCCAGCCGGCCCTTTACTTATGACACAGGCGCACGCTTGGCACTACTTTGTTGATGCACGTGCGGCTACTGCGCACACAATTCACAAACACAGAAAATAATTTTTTTTTTGGTTTGGACTGGAGTGTACTTTGGGGGTTACAGCACCCTTTAACGGTCAAGCCAGCCGGCCCTTTACTTATGACAGGCGCACGCTTGGCACTACTTTGTTGATGCACGTGCGGCTACTGCGCACACAATTCACAAACACAGAAAATAATTTTTTTTTTGGTTTGGACTGGAGTGTACTTTGGGGGTTACAGCACCCTTTAACGGTCAAGCCAGCCGGCCCTTTACTTATGACAGGCGCACGCTTGGCACTACTTTGTTGATGCACGTGCGGCTACTGCGCACACAATTCACAAACACAGAAAATAATTTTTTTTTTGGTTTGGACTGGAGTGTAGTTTCGGGGGTTACAGCACCCTTAACGGTCAAGCCAGCCGGCCCTTTACTTATGACAGGCGCACGCTTGGCACTACTTTGTTGATGCACGTGCGGCTACTGCGCACACAATTCACAAACACAGAAAATAATTTTTTTTTTGGTTTGGACTGGAGTGTACTTTGGGGGTTACAGCACCCTTTAACGGTCAAGCCAGCCGGCCCTTTACTTATGACACAGGCGCACGCTTGGCACTACTTTGTTGATGCACGTGCGGCTACTGCGCACACAATTCACAAACACAGAAAATAATTTTTTTTTTGGTTTGGACTGGAGTGTATTTTGGGGGTTACAGCACCATTTAACGGTCAAGCCAGCCGGCCCTTTACTTATGACACAGGCGCACGCTTGTCACTACTTTGTTGATGCACGTGCGGCTACTGCGCACACAATTCACAAACACAGAAAATATATTATTTTTTTAGCACTTGGGGGGAGCAACCCTGATGGACAGAGCACCCCCTGGACAACACTACAGCACCCCTTTAGGACTGGGACACTGCACAGGACTTTGGAGTGGACACAGCCCCTATGGAGAACTGACTGCACAACACAGTCCAGCCAGCCCCTATGGACTTTGAAGTAATGGACACAGCCCCTATTAACAACAGCAGCACAGCACAACACAGCCAGCCCCTATGGACTTTGAAGTAGTGGACAATAGCAGCACTACACTACACTACACTACACAGCCCTAACTCCCACCCTCCCTCTTCACTGTCCACAGCCGAGTGAGAAAATGGCGCCGACGCGGGTACCTTATATAGGATCCAAAACCCGCGAGACTCGGAAGGCGGGATGATGACGTTTTGCCTCGATTTCAGATCCGAGTCAGGCGGGAAAAGTCGAGCCTGACTCGGATCGGACTCGGATCGGGGGGGCTCGGGGGGGTTCGGATTTCAGAAATCCGAACCCGCTCACCCCTAATTATATATCAGAAATGTGTTTTAAATTAACAAGAAATGGAAACGTAGTTTTCTGCCTTCTTTGTATCGATGTCTGTGTTTAAACATGATTACTACAATGGTATCACCAAAGCAATTGGATCTAATCCATGGTTTTAATATCCTGAGGATTTGGGTGGGTTCGGAATATGTTATTATTTGAAACACCCTCACTTAAAATTAATTGTCTGTACTGCAACATCATACATGTTTTGTGCAGATTTTAAATAACTGTACTGTAACTAATATTCAAAATAACATTAATGCCAGTTTGTAGAAGAATGTTTCAAACCCTCAACAAGACCCTGAGGAAGAGCTGTCAAATGCAAAATTATCTAAACTCATTTTATATCTAATGAACATGTTGGTCATTTTGCAAAACATGTAGCAGAAAAGAAATCAAGTGTTTTCTTAACATCCCTCAATGGGCAGCAACTTCACTGGCAGAAAAAAAATTGCTTTAAGAGTAACCATAGTGAATACATATCATCAAAGCTGTTCTTTTAGCTTGTTACCATGGCTTAAAAAATGTTTTGCTTTTGAATAAAAACACATGGCAACACTTACAGTTACGATTTTTAGCTGAAACTATGGAATCACATCAAAAATTAAATTAAAAAAAATTACATTGTATATATTATAAGCAATCAAAAAACACTATAATTGTAGAAATAAACAATACTTGAAAACACTTAAAGTATTAAGTAAAACATAATGAGAATATAATCATCTTCAAATATATCAAAAATAAATGTATTAAAAATGTATAACATGTTGTAATAATTTCCCATTGCATTACTTACTGTAATAGTTTGATATTTTAGTATAATATATTGGTATCATTTTAAATAATTGTTCTTATTATGACTGTCTAAAACTTATGTCCAACCTTTTTTATTTGGAACAAATATTAACATCTGCAGTGATATAAATATTTTCAGAATTTTTATTTCAAATACACATTCTTGGTTAGTACTTTTCTAGATTTTTTTTTTCTGTTTTTGCAACAGAACAAATGCTTTAAAATACTTTCTAAGCTCTTTAAATGCATAAATCCATTGTTATGTGTTTATCAGTTCTAACAGTCAGTAGTATAGTTGGGGCCGGGGGCGTATTTATAATGGGTGCAGGGTGTGCAGTGCACACAGGCCCCTGAGTCCAGGAGAGTCCACACTGGACACCATGCACCCATATATAGTTATACTTACCTTTCTGCAGTCTCCAAAGTTCTGCTCTACAGCGACAGCCCAGATGCTGCAGAGCAAGAAATATCACAGGAAAAATGGCGGTGGCCATGTTCCCAGTGACTTGTGCATGCGCAGAAAAGATGTCCCCGAGAATAAGGCGTGGGCACCATTTTCTTGGAATCCCGTGCATGCGCAGTAGATTCTGGCATTAAGCCACAATCTACGACACTTCCAGAGAGGAGGAGGTCCAAACAGAGGCTGCATACGGGCCCCCTCTTCTCTTAAAACACCCCTGGTTAGGGGCTATTTTATTATCAGCCAACAGTTCAAATTGGTTCTATTTATCATCTTAATTATCGGGCACTAGATGGTATTGAAATTGCTGAGAGTAGCAGCGGTGGATACAAAATCACCGGAGCATATCAACATTGCTGTACAGTGTGGAGACAGCTGATCCGAAGATCAGTTATCCCCGCGATTCCTATCACCACTACTTTAGTAGAGGTGAAACTTAGCACTGCAGAGTCTAATGGTGTGTACACACTGTACAATTTTATGAAAGATATGAACGACAAGGATAAATTGTTCATATCGTTCATTTTTATGCAGCGAGTGACCAATGAATGACCAACGATTGCGCGTCCCAGCATGGATGATAACGATATTTATGGTTGCCCGTACATGCAGGCCAACTTGGACGATTTCATCACTAATTGCAATGTAAGAGATATGGCAGGATGACTTCACTGAAGGATATCGTTCATAGATATCTTTCAGTGTGTACACCCAAAATCGTTTGTCCTGCACTACAGAAAAGTTCAAGGGAAATCGTTCAGCGATATTGTTGGTTGTGCAGATCATACCGTGTGTATGCAGCTTGACTCTGCAGTGCTAGTGTGCATGCTTGCACTGGGGTTCACACATGTGCACAATAACCCTGCATCTGGTGGTAGGAGCTGAACAGTAGTGCAAGATCCATCTTCACAACCCCAAATCTCTTTCCTATGAGGAGTGGTGGTGCAGGAACAAATGTTGTCTAAAGTTGGCAAAAGTTCCTACTGTCGAGCTCTGAAAATGAAGTTTGTGGAGCTTGATAAATTTTGGTCCCCATACTATTGTATGGGACAGTGGGGCAGATCAAGACTGAAAGATAAGCAGGAGATATTTGTGATATCACTTGCGTTACTTTTATAGTGAATGGCCCCAATACTTAATTTCTACAAAAGTAGTTGAAAATGCAAATTTGACTAGAGATGAGCGGTACGGATTTTAGAGAATCCGAATGCGCCCATACTTCCGGAATCCAAGTCTACCAGAGCCAGGGCTTGGGTGTTCCCACCAGACTCTGATTCCAGATCGAGGCGAAATGTTGGACTCCTGGCGTCGGATTCTCATGGGTTTTGGATTCTATATAAGAGACCTGCGGTGGTGACTCAGTGCCATTTCACGCTGTTCTCAGGCATGCTGATGTGTGCTGCTCTGAACGCTGCTGGTTCAAGTGGCTGTGCTATGTCCAGAGACCCCGACACCATACAAGTGGCCATGCTGTGTCCATACAAGTGGCTTTGCTGTGTCCAGAGACTCCAGACTCCATACAAGTGGCTGTGTTGTGTTCAGACGCCATGCAAGTGGTTGTGCTGTGTCCATACAAGTGGATTTGCTGTGTCCAGAGACTCTGGACTCCATACAAGTGGCTGTGCTGTGTCCAGACTCCATACAAGTGACTGTGCTGTGTACAGACTCCATATAAGTGACTGTGCTTTTTCCAGACTTCAGACAAGTGCTGTGCTATGTCCAAACTACACACAAGTGGCTGTGCTGTGTCCATTAAGTGGCTGTGCTGTGTCCATCCAGAAGTCGCTGTCCAGTCTCCATCCACTCCAGTGCTGCCAACACACCTGTCTAGTGTCCATCCACTCCAGTGCTGCCGATGCACCTGTCCAGTTTCCATCCTCCCCAGTGCTGCCGACGCACCTGTTCAATGTGTCCACCTGCTCCAGGGCTTCCGACTCGCCTATCCAGTGTCCATCCACTCCAGTGCTGCTGACGCACCTGTCCAGTGTCCATCCACTCCAGTGCTGCCGATGCACCTGTCCAGTGTCCATCCACTCCAATGCTGTCAACTCACCTGTTCAATGTGTCCATCTGTTCCAGTGCTGCCAAATTCTAAAATTTGTTTTGATGGTGGTTTTGCAGTAGTCTTGGCCTTAGTAAATCTGTGGATAGCAAAACCACCACCAAACCGCCGGGGTTTAGAACCCGCCACTTAGTACATTTTTTTCCCTAAGCGTGTTCACAAGTGCTATGTGTGAGCCTGACCTTTCTGATACCGTACTCGCAGAGAAGCCGCTTTCCACCATTTCTGCCTTTTTGCAAATATGGTGATGAGCAGCACAAATATAGCTGATGACATAGAAATTGAGGATGCCACCGAGGAAGTGCAAGAGGATGATGGGGATATGCTAATACCAGCACTAATGAGGATGTTGAGGATGTTGTTTGTGTAAGCCAGGTACCAGTGGAAGCAGCTCTTGACAATGATAAGAAGAAGGCCATTGTCATGCCTTCTTCAACAAATCCAATTAATTTTACCCAAATCCTGACAACAATTGTCAAGCCATCTGTAGCATTTTTAAAACCACAGTAGGTAGAGGTAGGGATGTTCATCATCTAGGAACCTCCTCCCTGTTATGTTATTTGCAGCGAACTCATGAAAACATTTTTACATTATCGGAAACTGTTGCTAAAAAATAAAAACAAGCAGTCCAGCATCAACTAGATCCCTTATCACAACTAGATGCCAGCACCTGCAATGTCCAATGCCAACAACTTCATCCTCAGTATCCTCAATATGATCTTAGGTAATCCTGCATCCAATTTGACTGTGACAGGTCACTGGGTGGGCCTTCAGCAGCAGTATCTAACAAACAATGCCAGCTAATTCAGAAGCCGACTACTCTGTGTATCAAACTTTTAGAAAACTAAGGTATGTGATAGCAAAATGGCTTTACAGCTGGGTGAATTTGAAATGACAGTGGCATGCAGGAGATGCTGTCTGTGTGGGCTGAAACATTTTGGGACATTTTTGCCATTCAGTCACAGCATGCAGGAGATTGCAGCAGCTGCAAGAACAGTTTAATTTGCCCTACCACCAATTGAAGCAAGAAGTCGTAACCAGGTGGAATTCCACCCTTTATATGCTTTAGTGGATGGATGTACAGCAAAAAGCCATCCACCACTAGACAACAAGCCATGACATTTGGAGAGGAGGGGGAGTGTCCATTAGTACAGCACAGTGGACAATATATTCCATCTTGTGCAAGATGCTCAAACCCTTCAAAGACGCCACCTGTGAAGTAAGTTCAGACACTGCTAGCTTGAGTCAGATGATTCCTCTAATTAGGCTTTTGGAAAATCAGCTAAAAAAATTTAAGGAGGAGATTAAACAAACAATTCAGCTAAGTATGTTGGACTTGTAGATCAAGTCCTTTGTTTGCTCCGCTAGGATCCGAGGGTTGCCAATTTCTTGAAATTCGATCACTACATTTTGGTGACTCTGCTTGATCCTAGGTTTCTTTCCAACTGACCCAGACCTTAAGAGATGCAAAGAGCTTCTGGCGAGCAAGTTGGCAGCTCAAGTGGTAAAGGACACAACAACATCTCATCCATCAGCTTCTATGGCAGCTGCCAGGAAAAAACTCCAGCTTTCTCAAAAGACCCAGTAGTAATGAAGAGGAGTCAACACAACATTGTGACATCTGGTCTGGAGCAAAAGAACTGGCAAAAAAATAGTGACACCTCTACCGCAACTCCATCTGATAGAGCCACCATCCAAAGAATGGTGGAGGATTATTTTCATGACACCATACAAAAAGGCATGCAACAGAGTCCCTTTGACTACTAGAAGGAAAAAAAGGCAATTTTGTATAGACTGGCTTTGCAGTACTTTAGCTGCTCATTCTCCATTGTGTACTCAAAAAAGAGTTTTTAGCACAGCCGGGAACCTTATCAGTGATTGGCGTAGGAGGCTACATCCTCAAAATGTAGATAAGATGAAATTCCATGAGGAAGACCATTACTGCCATTTACATATAAAAATACAGAGGCACCTGTAATGGTAGATTCCAGGGGGGATGAATTAATATTGTGTGAGTATAATGTAGACACTGAAGAGGGTTAGGAATCAGATGAGGAGAATTACCTCTTCCAACTGTAGAGAGGATTAACAATACTTTTATCTGCCATAAGCCCATTGGTTTGTTTTAGGCCCCCACAAAACAAACTACCAATCACTTAAGCAACAAGTGGCAGTCCCTGTCGCTGAAGTGATTGATTTGTTAAACTGTGCATGTCCTGTTTAAAATATACAACAGAAGGGTCAGTGAGAGGGTCCTCCGGACAATTCCATCTTGCACCTCTTTTCTTTGCAATATGAGCTGATTGGGGCATTACTGACTGTCTTTTTGCGTAAACGACAAACATTTTTATAGTTTATTAAACTGCCATCCTACAACTGTAACAATACTGAATTAGAACCTCAATACACTCCTTCCTATACCTTCTAATATCCTGCCTATACCTTCTAATATCCTGCCCATACCTTCTAAGGATGATGCTAATTTGCATATGCAGTTTATATAGTAAATAAAGACTTCAGACCTAGAATCTGTGGTTCCAAAGCACAAAGTATTATTCAAGTAAAAGTACAGCAGTTACACGCTATGATCCTCATAATCTAAGCTCAAAGAGATTATACAGACCCAAGTACAGTATACATACGCAGCGCTCTCTGGTCCAGATGTTAGGCATCAGCAAGAAACCCCTCGTCAATCAGCATTCAGCAAGAAGACAAAGACCCAGTGTTGGAGCACACATATTTATACCCCCCCAGGAATAGACAAAACAATAGAGAAGTTTGTTGCTGATGCCATTGGTTCCCAAGGGGGATGCATCTGTTACTGAGCATTTAACAGGCTGATTCAAATAGACACAACCCAGCCTCCACAACTGGGGGTCTCTGGTTTCCCACCTCATGCAACATCCTAACAGTTGTTCATATAATATACATTTTGTTGCTTGAAGTCTCTGTGGTCCATAAATTGAGAATGCATGATGCGATCTCCACACTGATAATACCGGAATTCTGTTGAAAGAGTAGGCATCAGTACAATACCAAACACGGCTTACTTATCATGTATAAAACCTTAATTACTAAATAATCTTTATTTCACAGCATTTATACTAAATGAACAAACTTAAATCTTATACTTTAAAGCTTATGGAACCTTGTATGTGAATATGTAATGTGTGAGTATGCAGGGTTTGATATAAGGACGGTAGTTAACTTGGGACAGATGCATGCGCATTTAGCTAATAAACAGCATTTTCATTCAGGGTCTTATGCATTCGCTAATATGCAAATAGTTAACAGTGCAATTGTGCGTATTAATGTGTATATGAGAAATGGTGAAAGATGTAATCGCATTGTGCTAATAGAAATATCGCCATATGTAATTAATTGTGAGTTTATCTAAAATGGTGCTTGGGTGGCCATTCGCAAAATGGCGTCTTGCGATCTCATTTCCAAGATGGCGTCTTGCGGCCAGTCACAAGATGGTGTCGCTGCGATTCAATTTTAAACTGATCTTGTCTCAGCCAATAATCCAGCTTCGACAGTCCACCCTTTGATAGCGAACATGCTATCACAATCTGATTTTAAAATATAATTTACAAAGAAAAATGGTAGTTGCTCAGATCAGCTTAATTGCATAACACAGGTGTTTGTAAAGGGCGGGGTTTACACTGAACACAGAAAAAAAGAGAGATTTGCCCTCCAGCACACTGCAGCATAAACAATACTTAAATCCTACATGATAATAGAGATTTAGAGGTATTGGTTACACATATTTGCAAATATATTTCATTAACACTTATTGATTTATCTTTACACATCTTTTCTACATGCTTCACTATCACCTTTTTCATGTGATGCCCTGGGGATGGCCCTTGGTTGGAATTTTTTTGGGGTGCCTTGCTTCTCGGACGTGAGCCCCTTAATATTAGGGATGCCAGTATAGAGGAGCCTTGACGATTGGCCTGGCGCTTATTCATATATTTGCAAATATGTGTAACCAATACCTCTAAATCTCTATTATCATGTAGGATTTAAGTATTGTTTTTGCTGCAGTGTGCTGGAGGGCAAATCGCTCTTTTTTTTCTGTGTAAAATATAATTTAGGCTTACATTTATATACTATTTAGTGTTATTATGGGATGGCACAAGGTGGTTCTTAATCCATCAATAATGTTTCTCTGAGTGGGGACATAAAACTACTATTATACGCATACCGCGGATCTTGGAAGATCATGTGAAAGGTGTGGGAATGCACCAGTCTTATAAAAGCAGTCTTGAAGGGGAATTTAGACTTTACATTATCTGAGGTGTTTTAAAAATAACATTTCAATAATACATTCTATGCATGTCTAAATATAATACATTAAATGATGGTATTTCCTAGTCCAGGGTTGTAATGCAGTTCTATATTTACCTCGGTATTCATATTGTCATTACTGACCACCATCATAGTTTCGTTCTTTCGTTTTACTCTATTTATACACTTTCCACACTTCAACACAATAGGAACACACCGGACACATATGCCAATCATTATGATGACAATTAGTATAAGGATCAAGAATTTGCCTATGCTGGCGATCACTTCCTGGACCCATTCCCCTAGACCTGAGAACCATTTCACTGGGTTCAGCCATGAAACCCATCCTTCTATCTTCTCTCCTACTTCAGCCACTGAAGCATTATGGTTCTTATGAAACTCCCATTTTAGCTGCAGATTTTCATCCATCTTTTGGTCTATCACCTCCTTGGGGTCGCTGATATCATTTCTTTTGCCTCTGTGTTCATATTGCGTGTGAAGATATGGTGATTGTGTGTTTTTATGTATACCAAGCATTTCAACATGTGTGAGGGTCATAACTTCTGGAAGTATTCTTCCCAAATAACATAACAATTACAATACTAAGATTGGTCAGACAATCCCCTGATTTGGTATAGCACTCCTCCTCCTGACTCCACTCCATCAGCACTGCCATCAGCTCACATTTCCTTTTATCGGTCCCCCATCACAGAAACTGGGTATCCCCAAACAGGTCATCACGACAGAAACTCTGGAAGAAAGAAGTAGGATGACCACAGCAGACCACTCCATTGCTGGAAGCACTGATCTACACATTTCTTTAGCTCAAGTATCTCACCGTCACCTTTTTAATGCTCCTGGCACAAGTTCACAATCGACAGGTCCACGTTATCGGCCTCGTCTCCGCCTTGTATCTCCACTGGTTGGTTAACCTCCCTATAGTGAGTGGAATGGACCCACGTATCTTCCCCGGCCACCCTTTGAGGATATGGTATCGTCAGATACGGACCTTTCCACCGATCAGTCAAACAACCTGGGCTAAAAGAAATTTGGATCATAACAAATTCTCCAGATTTGACATCATGACCATTTGCATTAGGCATGTTAGTTAATAACACTTTCAATTTCTGTTATTCTCATTTGTGAGACCCTGCACAGTAAACTCATTATCATTTTTTCACATGAGGCTGCCTGTTTGAACAGTATCTCAAAGGGAGACAAATAAAGGAAAAGACTGTCAGTCTGGGATAATCTTCGTCTTCGTGTTACTACCCATCAACTTACACATAAGTCCCCCTATCTTTTTTTTTTTTTTTTAATAATTCTAGGGATATAGGACCTCATTCAGAGTCGGTCGAAGCAGTCGTACGGGTAAAGGGGCCGGATATTCAAATGATTCCCTCGCAAGTTGCGTCCCTAAGTTCTGATCGGTAGCTGGCCGACCAAGGGGGGGAATCGTCCGGAATTTAAAAAAATACGCCCCCTTCTCATACGCATTGCACATAATCCTTATGCATATAAGGATTAATCGGGAACCATTGAAACTGGTCGTAGAGCTGAAGGTTGACCATACCCTCTCTTAAGCTCTACGATCATGTCAGTGTAAAAACCTCCAATGTCACATGTGCCATGAAACTACTTTGTTAATTATGCACTCCCATAAACTGTATGCACTCCCATAAAACACCGTTCGCATAATTAGGCACGCCTGCGTTCGGATCTCCGCTCCCCCGTTTTCAAGCACCTTCCCTGTTACCACCCACATACGCCTCTTTCTGTCACTCAAACTACCAACCTGGCTGTGTTCAAGGAGAGAGAAATTTCTGATCATAGTGGCTAGTTTGCACATGCGCATTGCGAGCTTTATGCATGCGCAGTATAGCGAACATTCATGGCGTGCGGCCGCTTCGACCGACTCTGAATGAGGTCCATAGTATCTGCATACAGGTACCTGCAATTAAATCTTGTTATTAATAGCTACTGCTCTAAATAATGCCTGGGCCACTGGGTTTGATAATATTCCGAGTATTCGACCTTAGCCTGGCATGGCTGCCATTTATCCTTAGCAACATTGTGTCCTGTGAGTGAGAGATAAAGCACAACAGTTTTTAATATCATTTAAACATGACCTAAATACAACAATAAATCGTCCACATTTTACATTAGAATAGATCCATTGGCAGGTTGAAAAGATTGTAAACAGTCATATAAGGCCTGGGAGAAGATACTGGGGTTGCCTATGAACCCATGGGAAACTCGGGTTCATGTGTGGTGTTCTTCACTTTGCAATACTTACTTATGTGTCCCACTTGGTGACAGTTAAAACATCTTTTTGAACGGGGTGGATGAAAGGATTGTTGTGGGAGTTGAGCAAGAGGAAAATATGGTGGGTATGGGTAAGGGTATGGTGGGAGGTATGAAGTTTGTGGGTAGCATGAGACCTGTGGTTGTGTATGATATGTAGGGTAAGGATGTGTTTGTTGTGGTGTGGGATTGGTGAGGACATGTAACTGTTCAGGTGCAAGTGTGTGTATAGGTGCAGGTGTGTCTACTGGCTGTGATGTTACCGTTATTCCTTCCAGTGCTTGGATACTGACAGCCATTAGTTTTTCGCTCTGTGTCTCTCTCTCTTCTTTGAGATGTTTTTATCATGTTCTATGGCAGATTCTATGAGTGTATCTATTGTGACTCCCCTACAGCCAGGTTGTGAGGTCTGAACCCGAGTCTTTAAGTCATCTTTCAGACCGTCCATGAGTATGGTGACAATCATTCCCCTGTGGTGAGTGCTATCTTTAATATCCTCTAACCCAGTGTACTGGGTGATAATCTGCAGAGCCCGGTTGCAATAATCTTCTGCAGATTCACTCTCCTTTTGCTTTATGGTGAAAATTTTGTTCCAGTTAACTACTACTGGAAAATATATACCCAATTGAGTTATGATGCAGGAAATATTATCTTGGTTTACTTGGTCTGTTAAGGGAACGTCACCATCCAATACACAATCCGTGATAAATTTTGTCATGTCAGTATTGTGTGGTAGACAGGCCCTTAACACCACACGCCAATCTTTATTAGTTGGCTCATGAGAACTACCCAAATTCCTCAAAAATCTTTGACATTTGGCTAGTTCCTTTTTGGGATCGGGGAAATCATTTATGATGGAATTTAGTTCTGCTCTTGTCCAAGGACAATGCATTACTACTTCCCTTGTGGGCACTACACCATTTGCATCTGCATTTCCATTCGGAACAGTTATCGTCCGAATGGGATGCAGACCGGTAGCGTTGCTACAGTTGACCTGGTTACCTGGCTGGGGGTTTAATCTGCTGCTACGTATGGTATTAACAAATTCCTCTATGGGTGCAGAGTGTGTTAGCACTTCCCTTGCTGTTACTGATGAAGATGGTGATTGTGGTGATGCAGCATCTATCATTTGCACAGCATAGGAAATGGCAGACATTACAATAGTCTCATCATCCACATCATAAACATTTTCCTTATGGTTGCTTAAGAGAGGGTACAAATTGCTTGTTACATTTTTATGGGTGTTTTTGGTAACTGTACTTGCACCTCCATCCACATAAGGTGGGGGAGGTGAGCATGAACTGCTGGAAATACTCTCCACAATGCTACCTTGCTGCACGTGCACGCCATTTTGCGGCTCGCCCGCATTGCAATTTAGCATCGCGGATGTATTCTCTGGCAATGTGCTCACAACGCTAGCTTGCGTTGCTTGCGCATTTTTAAGCCACGCATCCCCTTCATGCTGCCACAATTTTAAACATTCATAATATTTTACCTTTTTACCTCGAGAGCGCATCAGACTGATGTGGTCCCGGACATTATCTAATACATTTTTATCAAAACTACCATTTTTAGGAAACTGTTTAACACTCTTCCTTGTCATATTAAACCATAAATCACAATACCTGGTTGCATTGGCACTGTACTTAATCTGCATAATATGCCGCGCTGACCCAAGTGGCGCTTCCAACAGCGGCAAATCATTTAACATCTCTACCGATCGCTTGGCCCTCATCCTGGGAGAACCCTAAGTTTTTCAATGAAGATTTAAATTGGTGAAACACAATCTAGATACTCTCACTTACCTACGGAAGAAATTTCCAGATGCCCCCGCTCACCTATGGAAGAATTTCTAGATGTCCCCAACCACCTATGGAAGAAATTTCTAGATGCCCCCGCTCACCTATTATCTCTCAGCTCACAATCACAAGTTTCCTAGTGCAGCTCAACTACAATGCTCAAATAACCCAACCTAATTATTGAACACTGCAGTCACACTGAGAGCCGGTCCCTAACAAAAATAACAAACCATACACCTGCTCTGTGCACTGAACGGTAAGCTGCTTACCGAGCGGCTAGCACCTAGCCCTTAAAGGTCATACGGTACCTCTAACTGTAAGTTACCCCTACCAACAAATACTCACAACAAATACTCACTGTTACACACTTTTTCCTGCGCAGAAAAATATACGTTAACCCAGATATTGATAACAATTGAAAAATGTACACCTCAACGGCTTTATTTAAACACGTGGCAGCACAACCGGAAGTACATATACGCTATTGTGCGACCAGTCGCATACACAATAATGCGACTACCAGACAACCGTATGACAACTTTTTAGCTGTGTACGCAAAAGTGCATCTTTACTGTGCAAAAAACTGCGACTCAGCCGCGTGCTCAATACTGCGGCACCCCTTTAAACGTTAGGTTCTATCAACAAAGGAAAACAAACATTTTTCCTCTCTTGTCCCTGGATTCTAGTCAGCTTCCTTGGCTCACACGGAAATGGATAGCGATCTTTCAGCACAAAGTGGTTGCAGGTAAACCCTGCATGTGGCCACTCCACCCTTTGCTGAGATATCGATAACCGTATGTACCGTGTGAGTAGGCAAGTGACTTCACTACGAGCCCCCAACTAACGATGCTGAATTTGAACCTCTATACACTCCTTCCTATACCTTCTAATATTCTGCCCATACCTTCTAAGGATGACGCTAATTTGCATACGCAGTTTATACAGTGAATAAAGACTTCAGACCTAGAATCTGTGTTTCCAAAGCACAAAGTATTATTCAAGTAAAAGTACAGCAGTTACACGCTATGATCCTCATATAATCTAAGCGCAAAGAGATTATACAGACCCAAGTACAGTATACATATGCAGTGCTCTCTGGTCCAGATGTTAGGCATCAGCAAGAAACCCCTCATCAGTCAGCATTCAGCAAGAAGACAAAGACCCAGTGTTGGAGCACACATAGTTATACCCCCCAGGAATAGACAAAACAATAGAGACGTTTGTTGCTGATGCCATTGGTTCCCAAGGGGGATGCATCCGTTACTGAGCATTTAACAGGCTGATTCAAATAGACACTCCACAACTGGGGGTCTCTGGTTTTCCGCCTCATGCAACATCCTAACAGTTGTTCATATAATATACATTTTGTTGCTTGAAGTCTCTGCGGTCCATAAGTTGAGAATGCATGATGCGATCTCCACACCGATAATACCGGAATTCTGTTGAAAGAGCACACATCAGTACAATACCAAACACGGCTTACTTATCATGTACAAAACCTTAATTACTAAATAATCTTTATTTCACAGCATTTATACTGAATGAACAAACTTAAATCTTTTACTTTAAAGCTTATGGAACCTTGTATGTGAATATGTAATGTGTGAGTATGCGGGGTTTGATATAAGGACGGTAGTTAACTTGGGACAGATGCGTGCGCATTTAGCTAATAAACAGCATTTTCATTCAGGGTCTTATGCATTTGCTAATATGCGACAAGTTAACAGTGCAATTGTGCGTATTAATGTGTATATGAGAAATGGTGAAAGATGCAATCGCATTGTGCTAATAGCAATATCGCCATATGTACTTAATTGTGAGTTCATCTAAAACAGCGCTTGAGCGGCCATTCGCAAAATGGCGTCTTGCGATCTCCTTTCCAAGATGGCGTCTTGCGGCCAGTCACAAGATGGTGTTGCTGCGATTCAATTTTAAACTGATATTGTCTCAGCCAATAATCCAGCTTCGACAAATGCAGTGCCACTCTTGTTTCCTTGATGTGCCATGTTGGAAGTTGAACTGCCACATCCGCTGAAATTTTCTACATGCGGTTGATGAATGGCAAAAATGTACAGCAATTTTAAGGCCAAAGACAGCATCTCCTGCATGCCCCTTTTTCAATTTTTTTTTTTTTTAATTTGAACCACCAAGTTTATTGGGTCGGCAAAACATGGGATATGTTCACCCAGTTGTAATTATTAATAAATTTCTGCCCTGGCAGTCTAGTAAGAGCTCTCCTTCTGGCAGTCCTGTGTGAAATGGTGCCTGAATCACCACAAGAGGGACTTATATTGGAACCAAAACCTGTGAAATTCAACGCCAGGATGATGTTTTGCCTTGATTTTGAATCCAAGCATGGCGGGAAAACCCTAGCTGGGGCTTGGATCCCGTTGGATCCTCCTCCTCCCTCATAAAATTTCTTCGGAGTCAAAAAATTAAATTGAATTTACAAACTAATAAATACGTCCTTCCTTTCTCTGCCTTCAACTACCTACATGCTCCATCTCCCTCAGGCCTCTTGATTAATGAAAACATTCTTGGTTTCTTTCTGTGGGGTTGTATAGTTTATTAAACTGCCATCCTGTCTGCCACTGCAGTGCCACTCTGTTTCTTAGATGTGCCATTTTTGAAGTTGAACTGCCACATGTTTGTGCAGCCTACTGCTGTTGCTTAGCTTAGTCAGCCAGCTAGCTTAGTGCAACATTTTAACCTAAACTGGATGAAAACAATATTGTGAGCTGTGAGGTGGTCAAAATTGACTGGAAAAGAGTGGAAATTAATGGTATTGAAGTTAATAATACTCTAAGAACAAAAAAAGGCTCAAATTGTGTGTTAAGTTTTTCGTAAATTTTTGGAAAAATGCAAAACTAAAACCAGTCACGGTGGTTTGGAGAAACCAAAACTAGCCAACAAATTAGTGCCATAACCAAAACCAGCAAAAATGGTCCAGCGCACATCTCTTACAAATATCAAACATGTTGATGTGAAGCATCAGTACCTTTGTGATCTAGTGGAGCTAGATGTGAATCTGCTGACATATCGTGAGACTGAAAATATGTTGGCAGATGTTTTGACAAACCCAATCCCAAGGCCTAAATTATGTTAGAAGCTCAAGATGTGTAATATAAATACATATCTCCAGTGAAGCATACCCACACTGTCATCTTTCCAGAGCTAGCAGAGGTATTTTTCCTGGAACATTGCATATGCTCCAATTTGGAGCTGACTAGTAATGGAATAAGACCATCAGGCTCCTGTTTGCACCTCCCTATGGGTTGTGAATTGTTGCTCATAACACCACTCCCCTTTATGCTGCTCCCAATGGAGCCACTGTTTTACTGGACACTCGCATGATGACTTTAAGGAATTAGCCCTCACCCAATAGCCATAGACCACTGTAGTGCTCTTCCACTGCCATGGGTGAGCTCTTTTTCCCAATTAAAGATATACTATGAGGCTTTGCAGCCATTATTACAGAACTGACAAGTTTACACCAGGGACTTAATGTAATAGCCTGTGAGCCGGCGCTATTGCGGGAATACATGCAAGTATGCCTGTATTTTAAGGCATCATGTTAAAGGATAAATCAGCTTGGTTTATCCTTTAACATGCTTGCTGCTTTCAAAATACGAGCATACTCCCATGTATTCCAGCAGTAGTGCCAGCACGCAGGCTATTACATTTAGCCCCTAGTGTTTCAAAAGATCTCACCCTCATTATTCCTCCAATTAATATGAAGTATCAAATTTACTTTATTGCTCAGGATTTCTTTAATTGAAGAGAATCCCTAGGACCTAAATGAGCACTCCATAATTCTTAAGCACTGATAAGTTATATTGATCTTACATTGGTTAGCAGTGGCGTAACTAGGGTATTTTTTATCCCAGGGCAAATATAAAAATGGAGCCCCCCTATGATTGGCGCACGCAGCGAAAAATGGGCGTGGTCACTAAAAAATGGGGCGTGTCAACATGACACACCCCTTTATCGTCACTCTGAACATTCCTTTCCATATGCACCTTAACCCCAGTAGTGCCCCTTATACAGTATCCCCAGTATGCACTGCCCCCAGTTGTGGTCCCTCTTATGCAGGTCCATAGTAGTGCCCCTTATACAGTACCCCCAGTAGTGGTCCCCCTTATGTTCACCATAAGCAGTGCCCCCAGTAGTGGTCTCCTTTATGCAGTGCCCCATGTAGTGGTCCCCCCTATGACCTGCCCCTAGTAGTGGTCCCCCTTATATAGTGCCCCCAGTAGCAGTCCCCCCAGTAGTGGTACCCCCTTATTCAGTGCCCTATATATAGTGCCCCCAGTAGTAGTCCCTCCCCATGCAGTGCCCCCAGTAGAAGTCCCCCTTATGCAGGCCCTCAGTAGTGATCCCCCCTATCCAGTGCCCTTATACAGTGCCCCCTGTAGTGGTCCTCCCTATTTAGTGCCCCCAGTAGTGGTCCCCTAGTAGTAAGCCCTTATATAGTGTCCCCAGTAGTAGTTTCCCTTGTGCCCCTAGTAGTAAGCCCCTTATATAGTGCCCCCAGTAGTAGTTTCCCCCCCCCAGTAGTAGTCCCCAGTAGAGGTTCCTCCTCTCGATGCAGTGCCCCCAGTAGTAGCCACCCCCCAGTTGTAGTGCCCCACCCCCAATAGAGGACCCCCCCCAGTAATGGTAACCCCCCCGTAGTGCAGACACACAATTAAAAAAAAAAAAAAATACACTTACCTTAATCCACGTTTCGGCCACTGCTCCCGCCGCCGCAAGTCAGTCCTCCCAAGCTGGCGCGCTGTGCATTATGGAAGAGACTTCATGACATCTCTCCCATTACCCACTGCAAGAGCCGGAAGGCGGAGCTCTTGAGTGAGCTCCAGCCCGGCTCTTGCAGTGGGCGGTGCAGCATTCAATGAGCGTCTGTTTGACTCTCATTGGCTGCTCATTAACACACACATCGCTGCTGCACGGTGGTGATGTGTGTACAGCAGCAGCAAATTAGAGTCAGTCTGACTCTCATTGGCTGCTGGTTAACACACACATTGCTGCCGTGCTGGCTGCAATGTGTGTGTTAAACTGCACAGCCTGAGCCTGCCTCCTACCCTCCTCCTGGCGCTATTGGGTAAGGGGCTCAATTGTGCAGCACAGGGAAGCCTAGCACCAGTCCTTTGTAAATGTGTAGCACTGCCTGCACACACTGCGGTCGACGCTACACTGCTTAACTAGGGCGGGCCAGTACCATGGCCAGCAGCGCCACTGGTCATATGGCACTCAGGGCACATGACCTGCTCGACCCCCCCCCCCCCTTAGTTATGCCACTGTTGGTTAGTGTATACAGTCTTCCTTGACCCTTTAAGAATATATGGAATACTATTAGAGATGAGCGGTTCAGATTCCTTGGAATCCGAACATGTCCGAACTTCCGGGATACAAGGCAATCCGAGCCACAGTTCAGATCTCCCTGTCTGCCTTGGATCCCTACCTGAGCCAAAACCTCGAGATGCCGCTGTCAGATCTTGTGGTTTTGGCTCAGGAGCAAATCTCAAAAGTCGAAAAAAGAAATCAACGAGCTGATCGCTGATTGGCTGAGAGAGCTGTCTGTCATGGCTCTCAGCCAATCAGCACTTCCCCATAGACTTCAATGGGGCAAGCGGATGCAAGATGGCAGCCCTCACCGCAACCCCTACTGAGCCAAAACCACTGCACCCTAGGTCTGCTGACACCACCAACAATCCCTCACTGAGGACACCGCCAGCACCCCTGCACTGCCGACATTGCCAGCACTTCCACACTCAGAACACTGCAGACACTCCTGCACTCCTGACACCACCACCATCCCCCACACTGTCAACACCACCAGCACCCCTGAACTACCGACACCACCAGCAACCCCGCACTGAGGACACTGCCGGCGCCCCTGCACTGCAGACACTGCCTGCACTTCCACACTCAGGAGCTCATTCAGACCTGCTCACTAGATGCGTTTCGCTAGCTCGATGCATATGCAAATTCGCGTAAGTGACGGCAAGGCAGGCGATCGCACGGCAAGGCATAAGCACACCCACAAGTCTTGGCATGCAGTCGCCCTGTGTATGCACATGCCCACCTATCTGTCTTAAGACACCCACTTACGCATGTCATCTCCAGGAAGTATATGCAACCATCGGTACAATGAAGACCATCGGAAGTGAACGCAGCGCTTGAGTTTGACTATACTCTCTTGCGAGCACTTCAGTGTGAAATACAACCAAGTGAAGTGTACTATGATGCTGCCTCTTAATTATGCATGCCTCTGAAATGGCGTTCGCATCTCCACTCCCCCTTTTCTAGCGGCCAGCCCCTGTCACCACCCACAAACTGCTTCAACTATCATTCACTCTGCTGGGCACTCTATACGCAGCGAGTGGATGCTTCCCAATCTCTCGCACTGGTTCACGCACTGCAATGCATGCGCACAATGCAAACCATCGGCAGCTATGAGCGAACGCATCCTAGCGAAAGGGTCTGAATCAGGTCCTCAGAACACTGCCGGCACTCCTGTACTGCCGACACTGCTGGCACCCCTGCACTGAGAGCACTACCGGCACTCCTGTACTGCCAGCACTGAGGATACCGCCAACACCCCCAAACTGCCAACACCACCAGCATTCCCTCACTGAGGACACTGCCACCACCTCAAACGGCTGACCCCACCGGCACCTCCGCACTAAGGACAATGCCAGCACCCACTGTCACAGTAAGTGCACCATTGGTGTATCCAACCCGCACTGTATTTGACCTGCACTGCAACCCACACTGTATCTGACCCACACTGTATCCCGCACTTTATGTGAGCAGGACTGTATGGCCCGAACTGTATCGAACCCTCGCTGTATCCAAACCATACACAATTATCCCGCACTGTATGCGACCAGAACTGTAACCTGCAATGTATCCAACCCACAGGTACAGAACCATTTATTTTATAGTTGGGGAGATTTGGGGAACTGCTCAACAAAAAGGCTGATCACATTACTAATTTGCAAACATTTGTAAACAGAAATAACTGCCGTGTATTTGTGCCACTGCTCTGTTTCTTAGTTTAGCCAGCCAGCCTTTGGCTTATATTGTTGAACAATATTGTGAGCTGTGAGGTGGTCAAAATTGAGTGGAAATGACTGGAAATTAATGTTATTGAGGTTAATAATACTTTTAGCTTTTTTTTGTCAATTTTTGGACAAAATCCAAAACCAAAACCAGTCTCAGCATTTTGTCAAAACAAAAAACCTCACAATGAAAATAGAACCAAAACCAGCAAAAATGGCCTGGCGCACATTTCTAAATATTATTATGTCAAGTCGGAGGGTGAGTATTCTGTTAATCATAAGTGACTTCAACCAACTCCTGATTGATAAATACCCCTCTCTCAGACTGAGCTTTCTTCCATAACTTAACTGAAATATAGCAGGAATATACTGATTGAACATGTTTATTCAATCCACTCCAGTGCACAAAGATTCCTTTCTTTCAGTTTAAGTGGTTTATGTATCAAGCAGTGAAAAGCATGGAGAAGTGGACCAGTAGGGAAGTTGCCCATAGCAACCAATCATCTCCTACCTATTTGTTATAGACTGTACTTGATAAATGCTACTTCAAAGTTGATTGGTTGCTATGGGCAACTTCTCCACTAGTCCACTTCTACACACTTTTCACTGCTTGATACATAAACAACAATGGATTAAACAAAACTAGTCGGCGCTAATTACCAAAAAGGTGTAGCGGGACTAAATAATGAGCTGAAAAAAGCTGCTGTTCCAAAAGAAACTCTGTGGTCTCTCCCAAGAAAATGATAACCATAAATAAATATAAGGAACTGCGCTAAATCATTGATACATAAACCCCTTTTATTTGTTAATAGATTTTCAAACATCAACATGCCTAAGCATTGGGATCTCAGATGATGATCTCTCAGTTTTACCATTTTATTGGGACAAACCAGTAAGTCTCAGTACTTGGCTTCTGAATATCAAATTTGAGATGTTCCATGAAACCATTAATCTGATCACAGTATGATTGCAGCTTATCTCCTCATTGACATTTCAACAGTTAATTTTATGCCTGAACTAATACCAGCCTAATCCTGTATAGGGAAAATGCAAGTACTTGGTGACACATATGCCACAGACACAGAAAAGGGTGCATCTCAAGATGTCTACAGCTCTTCATATACTTTCAACTCTGCAATCTCCTCTATGAGTATAAATAAATCTATGCAAGATGCTGTGTGGTTGTGTTTGGCTCCTGTGTGCTGTTTGTTTGTGGTTCTTTGGTGTCTTCATTCTACCTGACTTCTGATTCAACCTGTTCCAGTTTTATGTCTGGGTAATCTTAGCTATGATGGATTGCTTAGGTTGGTATTTTTGGTATTTAATGAAGTGGTGAAATAGAGTGGGGAAGGGGGTGATAAATTTGTTATTAAGCTATCCACATAAGACTCCATCTTGTCACAAGATGATGTGTGCCTTAAGTTATTCATATCTTTAAATGTATAATATTACAAGGACTGATTTCTGCTGAGCTTTGAGCTGAAGAACCTTGGAATGTATAAACATGCAGATAGTGTTATGAATAAGACTGTGTATCCTCACCCCCCCACCAACACTCCCACGTGTACAAATAACAATGACTGCTATAGTGAGATATAATGTGAATGTTTTCATATGTTGCAAAGTAAGATCGCTGTGCTTTATATTATTGTACAATATGCAAATATAGCCAGAGGGAATCTTGAAGCCAAGACTGATGTTTGTGTTGATTCTGTCTCCTGAGATCTCAGTAATGCAAGGGTCTGACATACACTAATGAGCTTGGGTTGGTGATTAATTACAGAAGATTGATTCTGATCTATCACTTGGAGCTTCCCGTACCGAGATTCCTATCCCTGATCTGCGGACGGACACATCGGGAGTCACCGTGACAGTGGAGTCTAGCTAAAACCCGGGATGAGTGATTTTGCTCAAGCTGGACTGTGCTTTTTTGGGAAATTCCCATGTCTGTCTTGGGATTCAGGTATTGAAATCTGTGTCTGAGACTCTTGTTTTTTTGTTTTGGGCTTTATTTTATGAAATGACATGTCCAATGAATCTTTAAAAATGTATACAGATTATAATCTTTATAGATTTGAATATGAACAAATATGTTATTGTGTTTGACAGTCTGATAATTTGTTTCCCTGATTAGCATAAGTATTGTCCCTTGATACATCTAGGTCTATTCACTCTGGAAGTATAAATATCAAGAAGTACATTTTGTTTGTTGGTAGGTTGATGGAGATTATCTTCAGACTATAGTGGGAGAATTTTAAGATTTGTTTATAAAATCTTTGCCAATTATTCTGTATCCCAAAGGTACGGTCATAGTGTGCCCAGAACTACTAAAGAGACCCACTTTAGTAACAGATGGAACAGGGTTTGGTAGGCCCACACACAGGTTTTGGTAGGCCCACACACAGGTTTTGGTAGGCCCACAGACAGGGTTTGGTAGACCCATAGACAGGGTTTAGTAAACCCGCACACACATATTGGGCTTAGGAAACCCACAGAAATGGGTAAATCATATACTGTGGAGAGTGCTAAATTGTTTATGATTTTAAATATAAAGATAAGTGCATGTAAAAATTGCAAAAGGTAGATTTTAGAAAGGTGCTAAAATATTTCAGTTTAATCCTACGTGTTTGGTTGAGTTTTTTTTTTTTTTTTTTTAAATAAATTGATTTTGCATCAGATGCTGAATGACAATCTTCCTTCAAGAAATTCTGAAGGGAGGGGGAGTGAGTGTTCACAAGAAGTTGTGATGTTATACAGACAGAACTTCAGACTGAGATTAAGCAATGTATTCACACTAGAAATAATGTAATTGAGTCTGATGATTTGCCAAAAACTGAACAAAATGTTAAAGTCCATAAATGAAAATTAGTGAGCTTAAGAAGTAGTTAACATAGAAGATACATAAATTAAGATGTATGTTCAATGACAATTAAATGTGATGTTAGTGAGATATTCAAAGATTTGAAAGTATGACATAATTGTTCACAAAAGGCTCAGTGGAAAATTTCTGTGTATGCTGAGTTTTGTCTTACTAATATTTTTCTCTGTAAAGAGAGGAGTGACATTCCACAGGCCAGCGAGCAAATAACAATTGTTTTTACTTTTGGTTTGAGCCTTTGTTTTATTGCAAAAGTGTTTTTATATTTTGCTATTGACCTTTGTTTTAGTGATACTACATAAATATGTATGAATGTTGTATGGTTATGGTATTATGGAGACTGTGTAAGAAATGCTGTCCACCTTTACCTTAATCCTGTACAAGGATTTATTAAGCTATTGTTACTTACATATATGTTACCCACAGTGAGTAAGTTGGATTGTAGCATTGAAGTGTTTACAAGTGTGGAAAATGTAACAATTATTGTGAAGGTAACATTAATAACATAAACAATCATAAGAAAATAGCCCTCAGAATCATCTACCTCTCAATATGACCAGTCATAGAGTACTGCAATATATTGTATCCATCCGGGGCTGCTAAAAATGTTATTCAGTTCAAATTAATCTCACCAGAACATTTGACCTCCTCTGTAGTCCCGGCCACTGGCCTGGATGGTCAAATACAGTATTTACAAAAGACAAATCCATTGCAGATTATTGTAAATAATGGTGTAATAGTCTTGAATGACTGCCTACCTAATCTTTTAGAGGCAGATTTATGGTCAGCATTAAATGCTATATTAACATACAAATATGGGGAAGTGACTTTAGCTCATTAATGTTGTTAACAGTGAAAGTCTATACTGAAATGAGATGTTTGCTAGAGTCCCTGATATGTTATGGGCACAGAGTAAAATGGATATAATACAAAACAATGATGTGATAACTTGCGCCCCTTAACTGCAGCTTAACACCAACTCAAAAGGACACCAAACCTCATAGATATACAAATAAAAAATGGAGTGGTTCATAAGCGCTGTTAGGATCAAATTTTTGTAGAGGACCCTTGATTTCCTCTGTGGTAGGTTTCCTAAATATTTCAACAAATCAAAGAGAAGCAGTGATTTATCATTATAAGTGATTCCTTTATCTTAATACTTTGTCTGCATTTCCAGACTCACCACAAATCAATAGAATGCATACATCAAAAGGTATCTTTTTAATCTTCTCCTATATGTCTTAGTTTCAATATAGCACCCCCAATGGTAAGTGACTCACCGGTTTTTCAGCTGCTATATGCACAGAAAGGTTTCTTTTTCTTTTTCCAACAGGATGAGCTTGTCACTAATGGATACTCTAAACTGTTTCCTAGAAAGACCAAAACTGAATCGAGTTCAAGTAGAAAAGGATATTGTATCCCCCCAAAAATTATTCACATATGCAAAAATAAAACAATAAAATATCATCCCCCATAGGAATTATAGTTTGTTCTCCTCTACTCCATTATGACTGAGAACATATTCCTCTCACCACTCATATCCCGGAAATAGGAGTGGGACATGGAACTGTTCTTTAAATAGATGTTAAGCTAAATGTAGAGAACAGTAGATCTAAACCAGGGGGTCCACCAGCTCACCAATGCATTTCGGAATATATTTTCCTTCCTCAGGGTGTGGAGGTGAACAATCCACAATGGCTATTTATACCTTTAAAATCAAGACCATGTGATCATTCTCCAATCAGAAAACACACATAACAAAAAGTGTGTTTGGAGAAAGGTAAAATATATTAACACCTTAAAAGGTGTTTACACTTACAATCTAAATCCATAATTCACATAAAAATCATACATATACATGTAAAAACATAGAAAACATGCAAATTGGTAAAAATTAATTTGCAGGATGAATTCGTGATCCTGGTTCCACAATAACTGTATGCATATCTGTAAAATGTAAGTCCCCAATCAAAATCCAGTCCATCATCAGTCTAAGACCATCCTTGCGATCTCATCCTCCAATCCGGAGCACTCTCACATAATTCTGGTTGTCATCCATTTCTCTATTGATGGAAAAAGGCGCCTAACCGGTTGTCAAGGAGACCACTGATATTCCAACACTCTGGACGCTAGTTTCCTTGATTTCCGTCATCCGGAAGTGTTGATTTTAGTCACTTCCGGTAAATGACCCACAAGCTGGAAATAGACGGAGATTATGGTGGGAAGCAAGTACCGTTGTTTAGGTTCAATAGGTTCGATCCACATGCAATTTAAATAAAATAGATTAGTACCATGATGAGGGACAAGAGCATATATATATGCAACACATATATGATTCATATATAGTAATCTTAAATCAATAAAAAATGAATCTTCTAAAAATATATGAACCAGGCATTATGGATGAATGGGTTATATAAAACTGTCCCTTACAAATATTGGGTTAATTTCCAAAGGAATAAGGGCCTGATTCAGAGCCGAACGTTCTGACAGAGCGCTCGCTCTGATTCAGGGCCGGCCCTCTGGTTTTTTTGAGCGGCCTCTGACCGGTCGCATAGCTGTGGGTGACCACCCACAGCTATAGCGAGCAGCCATGATGATTGTCGCGATGGTCAAGACCATCGCGACCATTGGGCTTGCGATGAGACCCTTGTGGTAGGGTCTCGTTGCCGCAAGTCCAAGCCCAAGAGTGCTTTTGGCTCTAACAGAGCCATTCCCATGGGAATGCCTCCTTCTGGGCAGCCACGCCCCCGGCCCACCCACCAAAGGGGGCATGCTGTCACTCAACATCGACAGCATGCCCCCTTTGGTAAGAGATTAGATAGCACTCACGAGCAGGTCTGAATCAGGCCCACAGTTGGTTAATTGCAACAGTCATTAAGGTAATACATCAAGTAATTCATAGGAACCATTTGGTTTTGAAATCTACATTAAGTCCCTTGGGCGCAAGAGTCCTCAATTCGTATATGGTCCTCATTTCTGTAGTTGCTAACTTTTCCTCTCTATCATCCCTTTTCCAACTGGAAGTGATACTCCTAATTCTACACTCACTCAATATTACACTGATAGTGATTCTTGAAGTGTAATGATACATTGTGAATCTTCAACCCTTTTTTCACATTACGTACATGTTCTGCTAATCTTGTTTTAAGCATGCGGGTAGTTCTCCCCACATATTGAACCCTGCAGGAACATTCCAAAAGATATATACAATATTTGAAATGACAGGAAAACAAAGTCCCTAATCTTGTATATTGTGTTAGTTTGACAGGACATATATTCCATTATTTTACTTTCCTTGCTCTTACAGGTGCGACACATTAAACATGTGCCACATCTGTAAAATCCCTGTGATAGAATTGTTTTTGGAGTTTTGGGGATAGACACCACACTGCGTACCACCTTATCTTTAATATTCTATGCTTTTCTGTATACGAATCTTGGAGCCTTTGCAACATATGACTTTAAAAAGGGAAGCTTCTTTAGAACCCCCAATGTTTTTTATAATACATTCAACCTGTTTATGCTGACTTGTAAACCTAGTGACGAACAGAATATTTTTATTTACTTCACCTATCTTTCTACCATGCAAATTTTTAAGAGCTGCTGATCTATCTAATTCAGAGCCTCTCTTCATGGCTTCTTTCACTTCTTCTTCTTCTTCTTCATTATATCCTTTGGCTATAAACTGACCCTCAAGTATAGAGGCCTGTTCCTTTTATTTTTCCAAGTTGGTGCAAATCCTTCTTCGCTGAAACTGGCTGATCGGTATACCTGTCAGCTAGTTTCAATGATAATTACTTTAACTATTAATGAAGGAATTGCAATCTGTAATTTTTGCTAAGTTTTTGTTTTTATTTTCCCTTCCTCTATATAGATATTTAAGGCTAGAAAATTTACCCGAATCTCACTAATATCAAATGTCAATTCTATATTGACTTGGTTTCCATTTAAATGAGAACAAAATTCCTCCAAGGAGTGACTATCTCCCCTCCATACAAATAGTACATCGTCTATATACTGGCTCCAGGACACCAGACTGGCACCGAACCCATGACCACTCAACACGTGCATCTCTTCCCAGTGCACCATGAACAAGTTGGCATAGCTCGGCACCAGTCTGGTGCCCATTGCCATACCAGTTAATTGCAAGTAAAAATCCTCACCAAACCAAAACAAATTGTTAAGAAGAATAAGATATTCCTTCCATGACAAAATTCTTTTTATCCTGTCATATCCGTATGGTCTAAATTTTTCACTGCCTTTAAACCCAAATCTTGATTTATCACCGTATACAGTGATTTAACATCCGCTGTCACAAATAGATAGTTAGAGGCCCACTCAATTTCTGTCAACTTGTTAACAACGGAGATGGTGTCTCTCAAGTAGGAGGGGGTGGCTTTCACCAAGGGCTGTAATATATGGCCTATGAACTGAGAAAGATTAGATAAGCATGAGTTTGTTCCGGCCACAATTGGTGACAGGGGGGCTTTTCTCTGTTTTTGTGTATCTTTGGCAGAATATATTGTGCAGGTATGGAGGGGTTATCTATAATCCTAAACAAATGTTCATCCTATGTTTTTACAATTTTCGAGGTATATAAAGCCAGAAAGGTGTCCAACTTCTTTATCAGGCTGGTACTAGGATTCCCCCTTAAATTTTTATAAGTATTCCCATCCATTAATTGGCTCATAACCTCTTCATTATACTCCTCTAAATTCATAATTACTACTCCCCCCCCCCCTTGTCAGCAGGTTTTATTACTATGTTTTTATTATCCTTCAAGGACATAAGGACATAAGGGCCTCACGTTCCCCTTTAATAAGATTTACCTTTCTATTGTGTTTAAAATTAATACTTTCTAAATCTTTCCTTATGAGTTTCTCAAAAGACTCAATAAAGCACCTTTTTTAAATAGATATGTCTACTGTCCATTTAAATTAAACTTAAAGCTAACATGTGTGGTTAGTTAAATAATACCTTCAGATCAGATCAAGTAACCAAATAGGTAGAAGTTTACAGGTTTAATACACTAACTGTACCTAATCTGCACACCTTGTTGAACGGCATACCACCCACCTCATAGTGTTTTACTGCCTTTTAGTCCCTAACAAAAGAAGCAGTATATTTAGTCTAAACTGCCACAAGGGTATGCTGTAAATTCTAATGTTAAGATTAGCTGTTTGCCAGTGCAATCGTTATGATATGTGAACAATTTGGTGTTGATTCAGAGCAAAATTGTTTGCATGAAACAATAGTATTACTGAGTATTCTGCACAAGTAAAACAAAATTATGAAGTATTTAAAACTAAATTGCAATCCATACAGAAAAAATGTTTTATTTTTTAGGACATCGTATATCACACTGTCTTTCTTTGTAAGTTTTAGCTTAGTGTGATGATTCAGAAAGCAGATGTCCAAACAGCCTAAAGCCTTTTTGAGCTTATTTACATATTGTAGGGAATGGATACTTTATGTCAATAAATTGTGATTTTTGTATAATTCAAATAAGGGATTGATACAACAGAATCCCCTTACATTAAGATATGAATAAATTGAAGTTTATCATGTTGTAAAACAAGATATTGTTGGTGCATCAGCATTGGTTTTACCTCTTTATAGTATGCTGTTTATACTGTTTTGTTATAAGTCTAACTCGCATGCTCAGGGGGTCCTTAAACAATCACATGGAAACTCTTGCCACCTAGACCCTGTTAAGTGCTGACCTAATGTTGGAATACCCCTTAACCCTTATAATAATGGTTGATTCCTTCTTTTGCAGGTTTCAAAAGATGGGAGAGAATAGTGGTAAAATAGCAGTAAATAGTGACAGTGTCAAGGAGGACACTGAAAATATACAAACTTTTTCATTTCCTAATCATGATTGTATTGAACTAATGAAGCAGGAATCATTGTCCTTATTTAACTTTTCAAGTGTTTCTTTTGAAGATGGAGTTCCATACACAATATATGTTGGCTACGTCAGAGCACTGTCTACTGCATTCCAATTATCCCAAAGGCTTGTAGTGATAAAAATGAGGGTACACTTGAGAGACTACACCCAAAGCAGAAGACAGTAGACTGGTAGACCAGGCAGCACGTGTTGCAGCCATAAGTCACTGTTCCCAAGGACAACCCACTTATGTGGTAGATCCCACCCCCAAGATTGACTTACGTACCCTCACAAAGCTCCAGGTACAAGCTCCAGAGGCTGAGTACAGCAAAGCTAGGAGCTAAAGATAAATGGTGAGTTGGGGGAAGGTCAACATTTAGTTCTACCAAAAACACTTTACCCAGTTATGACCCAAATAATATATGGTGAGGTGCACTTGGGGAAGGATACAATGGTGGCTATCACCAACTGTAATTGGACCGCTCCGGGTTTTGCACAGACAGCACAGGCCTTTGAAACAAGGTGTCTAATATGTGCATTGGACAATCCGAGTAAGACTGTCCCAACCCCTTTGAAAAGCACTCCCCAGGCTCAGTGTTGCTTACAAAGGAAACAAATTGATTTTATACCACTGCCCAAATGTTCACAATGTGATGTTCTCTTGTGCGAGCTTCGTCAGTCACTAGCCCGGAGGGTAGGCGTGTTGGAAGGCAGAAGCAAAGACAATGGCCAAGGTAATTTAAGATAATTAAGAAAATTATTTTCTCCAGTTTGTTAAGAAAATCATGTTTAAGGTCAACTGCAGATATGGTGTGCTATATATCAATCTTACAGGCACAATTAACTAAAATACATAGTTAGGTGTTTTCTGTTATTCCAGTCCTTTATCTTGATACAGGTATCCACTGTTTACAACCAGGAGATTGGATGATAATTTGGAAATATACCAGGAAGGCTATTGAGCCCAGATTTGAAAGTTTATTCCCAATCCTGATGAGTATACTTATTTTAGTGAAATTCATGGGACGTACACCTGAATATATGCCTCTGATTACAAAGTCTTCATCCGTGGGGAGTTGGAATAATTTGATATTATGAATAGATACATGTTCCTAGGCCCCAAGTCTGACAAAGGCTTGTGAAAATGTATACTTTGCTTTGCTTTGTTATAAGTTTTATTTTAGCTTTAAAATTTTTAGTATCAAGCTGAGTAACTGCATATATAATTTTAATACTTTGTTGCAAATCCTTTGCAGGCAATTACAGCCTGAAGTCTGGAACGCATAGACATCACCAGACGCTGGGTTTCATCCCTGGTGATGCTCTGCCAGGCCTCTACTGCAAATGTCTTCAGTTCCTGCTTGTTCTTGGGACATTTTCCCTTCAGTTTTGTCTTCATCAAGTGTAATGCATGCTCAATCTGATTCAGGTCAGGGGATTGACTTGGCCATTGCATAACATTCCACCTTTTAGCCTTAAACTCTTTGGTTGCTTTTGCAGTATGCTTCGGGTCATTGTCCATCTGCCAGTGAAGCGCCGTCCAATGAGTTCTGAAGCATTTGACTGAATATGAGCATATAATATTGCCCGAAACACTTCAGAATTCATTCTGCTGCTTTTGTCAGCTGTCACATCATCAATAAATACAAGGGAACCAGTTCCATTGGCAGCCATACATGCCCACACCATAACACTACCGCCACCATGCTTCACTGATGAGGTGGTATGTTTTGGATCATGAGCAGTTCCTTTCCTTCTCCATACTCTTCTCTTCCCATCACTCTGGTACAAGTTGATCTTTGTCTCATCTGTCCAAAGGATGTTCCAGAACTGTAATGGCTTTTTTAGATGTTGTTTGGCAAACTCTAATCTGGTCTTCCTGTTTTTGTGGTTCACCAGTGGTTTACATCTTGAGGTGAACCCTCTATATTCACTCTTGTGAAGTCTTCTCTTGATTGTTGACTTTGACACATATACACCTACCTCCTGGAGAGTGTTCTTGATTTGACCAACTGTTGTGAAGGGGTTTTTCTTCTGTCATCCACTACAGTTGTTTTCCGTAGTCTTCCGGGTCTTTTGGTGTTGCTGAGCTCTCCGGTGCATTCTTTCTTTATAAGAATGTTCCAAACAGTTGATTTGGCCACACCTAATGTTTTTGCTATCTCTCTGATGGGTTTGTTTTGATTTTTCAGCCTAAAGATGGCTTGCTTCACTGATAGTGACAGCTCTTTGGATCTCATATTGAGAGTCGACAGCAACTGATTCCAAATGCAAATGTCACACCTAGAATCAACTCCAGACCTTTTACCTGCTTAATTGATAATGAAATAATGATGGAATAGCCCACACCTGTCCATGAAATACCTTTTGGCCCCTTAAAAAATTGGAGGCACATATAGAAACTGTTGTAATTCCTACACCGTTCACCTGATTTGGATGTAATTACCCTCAAATTAAATCTGAAAGTCTGCAGTTAAAGCACATCTTGTTTGTTTCATTTCAAAGCCATTGTGGTGGTGAATAGAGGCCAAAATATGAAAATTCTGTCAATGTCCCAATATTAATGCACCTGACTGTAGAAGCTTTAAGCCAAATTAAATTGTTTGATAATGTTACAGAATAAATATTTGATGTCCTTTAAAATGATCTCTAATGAACTGCAAAATAAAGTAAAGGTTATGGGACAGTTTAAACTGATCCTCAACTACCTTACGACTGCTTAATAAGATATGTGTCTTCTAGTGAGACTAGCCTGCTGTAATGTATATAGCTGATAACTTTTCTGACCTGATACATGGACACGTGAAGAAAATCAAGGAACTGAAAGACCAGTCTAGGAAAACACATGGTAATCCAGAGTATGATCTTGATGACAATGAATGGTATTCCTAATGAAACCAAGCTAAATGATTTAATGAATTTAGTAGATGAATATCAGGAATTCTTTCAATTATTGATAAAGGTTTAGCTTTGTTTGTTATAATTTGTATTGCTGTAAAACTTGCTATTTTTCTGATTAAGAAGTTACTTACACTTGACTTTTGTTTCTCCAAGGAGACTACACTAAAGGCCTTGATGATGACTCAAGTCTATGATTGCATCTGTGCCTAAGACATTCCAAGTTGTACCATTTGTGGAACCAGCCTCATTGAGGATGACAAGCAAACATGTGGACAATGCAAGACTATTATCTTTTCCCTGATTATTCATGACAAGATGGACTGAATAAAAGACAATTAGAGACTGAGGACCGTGGACTTGCTTTATGGTGAATGGATCAATGCGTATCCTATGTATGGGTTCCTGTAGATGGAACTTATATATAAATGTACCTATATTTTGTATAGCAAGATCGTGTTCTTCTTGGGTAGATAGTATAGAGTAAAGTTATGAATAAAAGATGGGAAAAGTGATAAATCTGTTATTAAGCTGTCCACATAAGACTCCATCTTGTCACAAGATGGTGTGTGCCTTTAAGTTATTCATAGCTTTAAATGTATAATATTACAAGGAATGATTTCTGCTGAGCTTTGAGCTGAAGAACCTTGGAATGTATAAACATGCAGATAGTGTTTTGAATAAGACTGTGTATCCTCACCCCCCCAATACTCCTACGTGTACAAATAACAATGACTGCTATAGTGAGATATATTGTGAATGTTTTCATATGTTGCTAAGTAAGAACGCTGTGCTTTATATTATTGTACGACATGCAAATATAGCCAGAGGGAATCTTGAAGCTAAGATTTGAAGTTTGTTTTTATTCCATCTCCTGAGATCTCAGTAATGCAAGAGTCTGGCATACACTAATGAGCTTGGGCTGGTGATTAATTACAGAAGATTGATTCCGATCTATCAGGGGGACACTTGTATTCAAATAATTAAAAAGATATCTGAATATTGATTACATGCTGGGTTTTTTTTCTACTTTTAGGTATAATAGAGAAGGTATTAGGCACAATGTTTGTGTTGCCCCACATAAATGCACAAGCCTGTGCTAACCAGCATGGAACTACAGTATACTGTAGATGGATATCCCATGAATGTGTCTATCATTCTAAGCTATGGGAGATACCATTGTGCTGCTTGGGTATCAAAACACAGACTGAAAAATACCTGTGGCTAAAAAAAACAGGAGCTATTTATGAATATATAAAGGTTTAGTCCTGCCATGTGGCCCAACCATTTCAGAGTTGGGTCTAAAGCCCAGCAGTCTAAGGGGAAGATATATCAAACCTTCTGTAGAGAAAAAGTGGAAAAGCTGCCCATAGCAACCAATCAGCTTCTCTTATTTTATGGACTGTGCTAGATAAATGACAGTTAGAAGCTGATGGGTTGCTCTGTGTAACTTTTCCACTTTTTTTTCTTTAGAAGGTTTGATATATTTCCCCCACAGTGCAGGAAAAGGGCATATTGAGATCTATTGAGCATAATGGGATCTACTGTATTTGCTGCACTGTGGTGGTGAGGGCATACAGAGAGTAGTTAGTGGGTCCCAGCAAGGCAAAGAAGAAAGGAATGACTTAGAAGGGAGTTCCTAACAAGAGGCAGTGAGCTTGGAAATGTGGGCTACAAAATTTAAAAATGAAAAGATAAACTAAGATACCCCAGTCTGCTACTATGTTTTGCAGTTTGGCTTAGAAGGCATCTCTTCTGTGTAGACCTAAAATTGTAAATTGTTCATTCAGGGAGTACAATGGAAAGTTGGAAGATATGCAAGAAGACATAGGGAAATGTGATTCAGGAACATATGAAAAGATTGTCAGTGGTGTTTATTCCATTAGCCCTGTGAGTAACTGTTGTATGCAGACCCACAAATGCACTGTGGGAGAGAAAATGTTATATATATTAGCTCTATAGCAACAAGGAATAGCTCTAGAGAGGAAAATGTCTAACTAGAAAGGCATTCGTATTATCCATTTAGGAAGGCATTATTCGTCATTTGTTTCTTACCAAATAACTACTGAGGATTCCCCATGAAACAATGATTAACTCTCACCGTATATGTTATATAGTTACTATACATAAAGCAAATATAAGAACAACTTACGTCATTTACTACAGCTGTAACACGCTTCTTACTCATTGTGGGCCTAATTCTGTGACGGACGCAGCTTCTTTCATGGCTGCAAATAGCAAGTGTTAGTATAATGCGCAAACAGAGACGTGAATTTTACGCATTTCTGCATATCTCCTGCTGATTCCGTCGGGCAGCACTTGGCTCTATCTTTACGTATACAGGAGTGTTTTCGGATGGCAAAGCTATGGGCGCATGCAAGAGGTCTGTCTCTTGGGAGCGTCCTATGATTGTTGTGGGAGTGTCGTGGCCGTGTAGGTAGAGTTCTGTGCTATCATTATTGCACTTGCAATGCGACTCAATGACAGTTCTCATGCAGCTAGCATGGGGTCGGTGCATCTTACTAATGGTAACAGTTGAGGGCGGCTGTAGATGAAGAAACAGTGGCCAGTGCGGCTTCCTGCTTGAGGCCACATGGATCCTCACATTAGCCCTATAAAGACTGACATTAGTGTAGCACCCGTGATGATTATCAAGAGCATACAATACATATATTTGTGCTAATAATTTTTACAATTTATGTACATAATAGTGTATACAGGTTAAGTCAGAAATAGTGTGTAAGTGTTCATAAATATTTATGTATATTGTTCTATATATGAAGTTGAGTAACTGTATATGTGTGAAATTCATGTATATGGACCTATCTGCTTCTTTTGTCTCACATGAGGTGACAGTTTCCCTAGTATATAGGAAGGCTGGAGACAGGAGGTGCCCTGCATAAAGGAGGCGGACCGGAAGCCTGGTTATGCTGCTGTGAGGCAGACAACTGATAGGAGGAATCCCTGTCAGGCTGAGGAGGCGGCGGAGAGGCAGGTCTATGCAGATGCTGGGCAATATCTGAGAGTATGAAGACTGCGATCTAGGTGGTGAGCTCTATTAGCACCCTGCACTAACCGGAGATCATTCAGTGTGGTCAGGCTATTTATTTTATGTCCTTAGAGGATTAGAGTCAATACTGGACTAAACAGTAGCATATTAGGGGATCGGTATGAAATACCACCGGACCTATGTCCGGCAGTTCAAATCTCGACGCCGGAAGACCGGCACCAGTGAAGATCCCAACAGCTGTAAAGGTAAGTACTACCTAACTAACCCCCCCCAACCCTCCTTTATGGGTGCCTAACCTTTACATCCCTCCCTAGTGCCTAAACCTAACCCCCCCCTTCCCCACAGCCTAAACCTAAGTCTCCCAGGGGGGTGCCTATCCCTAACCCCCCTTTCCCCTAGCCTAACCCTAACCCTCCCGGGGGGGTGCCTAACCCTAAGTTTCCCGGGAGCCCCTAACCTAACCCTCCCCCCCCATGGCTATCCACGCCCGCCGCCCGTCTTACCTTTGTTCGGTATACCAGGCGTTGGGCTCCTGGTATAGGGATAATGATAGGTGTCGGGATATCGATGACTATCATTAGTCCCCTGTCGGGATTGCACAGTCGGGAAGACTATGGTCTGCATTTCGACCATCTGCTTCCTGACTGCATCCCATATGCTAGCAGTACAGTGAATAGTGGTTTTACAATATTATATAACACCAATCAATGAGGGACAAATCTTAATGATAAAAGGGGGCAGGGCGGGGGCTAATCAAAGCTTGGAGAGAGATAAAGTACCAACCAATCAGCTCCTGTCACTTTACAGGCTGTGTTTGAAATATGACAGTTAGGAGCATATTGATTGGTACTTTATCTCTCTTCAAGCTTTGATACATCTCCCCCAAAGAGTTTTTATTCATTGTCATAATTACAGGTATACCTCCTTCTATTAGAGCTAATAGACAATACTATTAGGGACACTATAATATTAGACAGTCGGGAGGCCAGCGGTGGGCATTTCAACCATCGCTTGATGACTGCATCCCGCATATTAGCATATACTAAAGCTACAGAGACATACTATATAACAAGAGAGCCGGGGGAGGGGAAAAATACAAACATTGTATACTGCTTATGAGGATCAATTTACTAGTGACTATAAAGTTCCAGGTTTGCTATCATCTATATTACTCCTATCATACCAGCTGCATTATTTATTATCCAGGGTCCATTAGCCCCTTACTAAAATGGCATACAGCATTAACATCGAAAGAGAATTTGCTTTATATTTTATGGCCATAGGGCTTGGTTCACACCAGCTCGCTGCCGGAGGCAGCTTGCAGGTCTGATGGGTGTGTTTTTTTTACTCTGGCCACTCGCTAAGCCGTGGGAGACATCCCACAGCTTGTGCAAGCGGCCAGGAGGCCGTCACGATAATCGCGACTATCGGCCTTGCGATGAGACCCTGTAGTAGGGTCTCGGCTACCACAAGGCCGAGTGGACTTCCTGCTCTAATAATTAAGTCAGTAGGGCCGCCCACAAATGCCAGGCGTTCCTAAGGGAACACCTGCGTTTGTGCAGCCACCCCCCCCCCTCCACGCCTACGAAATGGGGTGAGCTGTCACTCACCATCGGCAGCCGCCCCGTCTTGTAGCAAGCCCCGCAGCAACTGAGCTGCAGCCGCTGGACGGGGTTTGTGCGCGGCGTGTGCGCAGTGGGAGACCATCGAGCCGCTTGCGAGCGGCTCTGAATCAGGCCCATAGTCTCTTCGTGGCAACAGAAAAGCGCTTATGAATCTGTATACATGAGTGAGCAAACTAGAAACAACCAGCTATAGTTTACTTATACTAAGTGTGGACTATAACAATTTAGTCTCTGAAGCTAGAAGGGGCTGCTTAGAACTTTTCAGTCTGTTAACTGAATGAAAACCAGCCAGTGATCCAAAATAATTGGAGTATAGATTACAGCTGCATTGTATAGAAGAGCTTCTTAGTAAAGGATTGACTCATCATTTATAAATCCAAAGCCGTGGATAATCTTGTTCTATAAGGACAGAAAAGTAGAGACCAATTTTGGATAACAAAGGGATATACACAACCAGCTGTTGTATAGGAGAGACTTAAACCAGCAGATATAAAACTTAAATAGTGCACCAGTATCATATGCAAAGCAAAGGAGTTACCAGGATACACCAGGAACCTAGGATCTGACACTCAGCATTCATCGTGCAACAATTGTTAATTGTATGAAATCCACACCGTTGCACTATTTCTTATAAAACAGAAAAGGATTAGCCATCTATGGGAGTGCATGGTCACTGTTATTACACCTTGATAGACTTAAAAGAAAGTTAAATGTATTATAATCTGTACTTTTGTGTGGATAAAATATTAGTCTAGATGTCAATGCTCATCATAGAGCTTAAAAATTTGTATATAAGTCAAGGGTAATAGTCAGTTACTATTGTACAGATGGCCTGATTCAGACCCGCTCGCGAGCGCTGAGCGCTCGCAAGCGGGTCGATGGTGCCCTAGTGTGCATGCGCACGACGCAGGGAGCTCCGTCGTGTGCATGCGCGAGACCAGAATAGCGATAGCCAAGCCGTCGCAATGGGTCTCGCACCAAAGGGGGCGTGCTGTAAATGGTGAGTGACAGCACGCCCCCTTTGGTGGGCGTGCCGGGGGCATTACTGCCCTGACGGACGCGTTCCCATGGGAACGCCTACCGCCTACTGTTAGAGCCAAAAGCACTCCTGGGCTTGCGGCAGCGAGACCCTACCGCAGGGTCTCGTTGCAAGCCCGATGGTCGCGATGGTCTTGACCATCGCGACCATCTTTTTGGCCGCTCGCATAGGCTGTGGGTGGTCACCCACAGCTATGCGAGCGGCCAGGAGGCCGCTCCAATTTTAGGTAGGAGGGCTCTGAATCAGGCCCAGAATTCTGTCTGATTTTGACAATGTGTGTTAGTGATGAATATGTAACATTTCCAATATCTATGTAATCTTATAACTATAAACTAACGGGTAAATTTACTAAAGTGATGGGCAACATCACTTTTAAAACTCACTTCTAAAAACCCTCACTTTAGTAAATTTACCCCTAAGTGTTCAGTTAATTATACTTCAATAGACCTTGTGTGGTTACTTACCTGTAAATTGTCAGTGAAAGCGAGGATTCACTAGAGCACGAACCTGTAAGAAGAACGGAAGTGTCATTAAAAGGTATAATTTAATTGTTACTACATTATCCATTTTAATTTTTACACACAACCAGTACTTCTGGGGTTTTCCCAAGCAAATCTCAAATACCACACATACTAATCTATACTATAGCTTTGGTGGAGGCACTTTATAGTAGTATCCTTAAGTAGGCTTACATCAGCATAAAGTAGTAAATCTGCCTTCCGTTGCATAATGCAAAAACACCCACATTGCCTTTAACTCAAATTAGAATTAACCCCAGTATGTGGATACAATTGTTTCAACTTCCATAAAGTATATTTATGTAATTTATCATTTCTGTTCCTTTTCAACCTCAGGGACTGATTCAGAGATGTACACTAACCCGATGGTTAGCGTACATCACCGATGGTTTAGGGTTTGGACCCGATTTATGCATATGCAGAATGGGTCCTGCGATCTCGCTGTAGAGGGAGCGTTTGAGGGGTGGAGCATGGGTGTGGTTTGCCACCGTACCAGAAACAGGGGCAAGTTGTCCCCATTTACTGGGAGGAACAAAGCCAGGGTCTGCATTGGTGGACAGAGATTTCCTGGTGTCCCAGCTGCCAGGACCTGGCCAGGCTATGGTTGTGATGGTGATTATCAGCTACGACCTTGGTCACAGTGCTGGTATCGCAGATGCAGCAAGGAGGTGTCTGTTTCCTACAGACACCTCTTGCTGCATTTGCATCTTAAATGGACAGAATTGCACAGTCGCTTGTGTGCAGAACTGCAATTCTGTCCATCTCTGAATCCGGCACTCAGTGTCAATGGCTTGGAACATTTCCCTTTGCTCTAATGAATAGGCAGAAACATTATCAGTAATTGGTGGTTACTGTATTTATTAACAAAGTACGAAATTGATAATTTTCAGTAAACCATAGCAATTTACGCAACAGCAGCCATCCGTAATTATATTTACACAATCTAGAGTGATTTAGACAATGAAAGCAAACATCTGTTTGTTTGTAAAAGATTGTTATATAATTTTATTTGTGCAATGTATGTAATTATTTTTTGAAAAATGTAACAATGATAGCTTGTTAGTTACAGCAATAGGTGCAGGTGCTCAGACAATGACAATCGGCACAGGCATGACTAATTTTCGGGTTTGAACATAACAAGGAGTATGCCCACATTGCAGCTTTGGAGTCTGCTGCTGGAAAAAATCTCTGCACAGCTCTGCAATTTTTCTATTTCTTTTGAGTTTATATGATGCGGTTGCTTCTCTAGCCTCTTACTTATTTGTATTTTGTCTGTTAATATTTTGTTGATTGTATGGTGCGGTGGAATCTCTGGCATCTTAAAACTATGATGATTTTCAGTGTGAGATGGCATTGGTAGGGTCTCTATTATTTTATTTCATCCTACATACCACAATCTCATATTAGCATGAGTGTGTAACACAAACGAGTGCACCTAGTTTGTATTTAGCTATTAATGCCGTAACTCCACCCAGTGACTCCCAGCAAGACAAATGTTTTTCTTTTCATGACAGTTTTCCTTTAACATACGCTGTGTCAACTTTTGCACACAGCAGAATTAATATTAATTTGGTAAAGTCATAAATCATGACAAATATTACTACAATCTATTGAGAAATTCATATTCAGTAAATTGGAATTCTCAAAAGACTCTTGAAATATATATAAAAAAAATACAGCTGGGCTGTTGCAGCACCGTGTCCTTACTTAGTAAATGAAATAAAGTAATTCTAATGTAAACCACTAAGTGGCACTCATGCTTTACTATTAAGGTACATACGCATAATAACTATTTAGATTATTATCATTATTAGTATTATTATTATTATTATTATTATTATTATTATTATTATTATTATTATTATATTTAAATGGTCATCATTATATAGCTCATTCCTGTATCTAAGAACATTTAGAAGCTCAGATATTCACAAACTGCACCAAATGTAATGACATTGGAAAATTTGCAATTCATAGGGATTCACTGGTCCCAACCAGTACATAGCAATTTCCTCATTCACACATCAAAATAGAAATACTTTTATTTTAGAACAAGCTTCTTCAAAGCAAAACATGCTCTTGAACAAGTGCCCTTAGCCACCATTTTATCTGCTTTTGATAATCTCACTCTGCAAAATGAAATCTTCCTATGATAATATTTCTGGAAAATTAGGCACAATTTGGACTTAACCAGGAATGTGCAGACTCTGATTAGTTAGGATTTTCCCGCCAAATTCACATTTTTCCCACCACAATCGGGTCTCAGAAAGAGGCAAAACATCATCTTTTATGGACAAACATATTTTTTCAATAATAGTACATGAAAGATGCCTCTTTCTAAGACCCGATATTCGACTTGAAAAATTTGAATAGAGCGGAAAAATCCGAACTAATCCAAGCCTGCACATCTCTAATAAAAAAAAAATACTGGAATGATTAGTAGAGATGTGCGCCGACCCCCGTGTTTTGGTTTTGGATCTGGATTTCCCCTGGCTTTGGATCTGGATTGGTTTTGCAAAACCTCATCTCCGTGTTTTGTTTTTTGGTTTTGGATCTGGATTTTTTCTTAAAAAATCATAAAAACAGTTAAAATCCCATAAAATGGGGCTGTTTTTGCTCCTACAGAATTATTAACCTCAATAACATTTATTTCCACTCGTTTCCAGTCAATTTTGACTACCTCACAGCTCACTATATTGTTTTCATCCAATTTAGATCCAATATTTGCACCAAGCTAGATGGCTGACTAAGCTAAGCGGCAGTAGTGGGCGGCACAAACACGTGGCAGTTCAACTTCCAACATGGCACATCAGGAAACAAATGTTTTTATTATTCAAGAGAGGCCTGAGGGAGTTGGAGTATGTATGTAGTTAAAGGCAGGGACAGGAAGGGTTTGGTAGTGAATTGAATTTAATTTTTTTATTCCGATGTAATGTTATGAGGGAGAAGGGGAGGGGAGGCATTTAAAAAAAAAAAATTGACACATTCACATCAGTCGTTGCCCCAGAAAAATGTTTGAGGGCCATGCCTGCTGCTGCTGCGAGTGGATTTTCTCATCCCAGAAGGGGACCAGGAAAAGTGCTTTCCAAAAACAATTGACTGTTAAATAATCCTTTGCAAACCTTCCGGAAAAGCATTTCCCAACCTGTACAGGGACATTAAAAAAAACATAGTTAGTTAGTGGCCTTCAGTGCAAACTGCCATTCTACCCACTGTCCACTTAACCAGAGCAGATATTGTGGACAAGCAGAACAAAGGGCCTAATTCAGAGTCACTCACAAGCGCACAGCACTTGCAATTGGCTCGATGTATGGGCACTGCGCATGCACTGCGTCCGGCGTGCGCATGCGCGAGCCCCGACGAGCGACTGAGCTTCAGTCACTGTGGGGCTCGCTACAAGTTGGGGCGGCTGTCGAGGGTGAGTGATAGCTCGCCCTGTTTTTTAGGCGGGTAGGGGGGGTGGCTGCACAAATGCAGGCTTTCCCTTAGGAATGCCTGGCGTTTGTTGGAGGACCTACTGACATCATTACTGATGTCAGTAGTGGACTTCCTGCTCTATTAGAGCAAGGAGTCCACTCGGGCTTGCGGCAGCCGAGACCCTACCCGAGGGTCTCGTCGCAAGCCCGATGGTCGTGATAATCGCAACAGTCTCCAGCCCGCTCGCACAAGCTGTGGGTGGACACCCACAGCTTTGCGAGCGGCCTGGAGAAAAAAAAATGCCCACAGACCCTGCGAACTGCCTGCTGCAGCGAGCGGGTCTGAATCAGGGCCAAAGTCTTATGTTGTGTCTTGAGTGCCATGCCTGCTGCTGGGAGTGGATTTTCATCCCAGAAGGGATGAAGACATTGGGCCTGATTCAGAGCCAGTCGCTATTTGCGCTCGCTCGTCCAGAAAATAGGGGTGGCTATTCAAATGAACCGTTCGCTGTTTGCGGTCTGTTCACGCCTCTAGGTCTGAACGAGCGAACAAAACTTGCGGTCGTTTTTTGGGAAACTACGCCCCCTGGCCGCTCGCATCCTACGTCATGTCCGCTATTTATTAGATTAATCAAGTACATCGAACAGGATATGAGCTGCTCGCTATTCTTGTGGTTGGTTTTTGCTACCACAATTTTGCGAGCAGTTCTGGCTAAAAAAAAACCCAGTGACATTGTCAATGACGCTGATGTTTTAATTATGCACACCCATAAAACGCCCGTTTTGACCTTTAAGCATGCCTGCGATCGGATCTCCACTCCCCGTTTTCAAGCACCTTCCCCTGTTACCACCCACATACGCCTCATTCTGTCACTCAAAATAGCAGGCATTCGCTATTTTGCGAGCACAAGATTTTCGGTCGCACTGACTGGTTCGCGCATGCGTATTACAATTAGGGGTGTGCACCGGCCACTTTTCGTGTTTTGTGTTTTGGTTTTGGATCTGGATCTTTCTTCGTGTTTTGGATCTGGATTGGTTTTACCAAAACCACCCTTCCGTGTTTTGGGTTCTTGGTTTTGTGTTTTGGATCTGTATTTTTTTTTAAAAAAGCATAAAAACAGCTAAAATCACAGAATTTGTAGGTTTTTCTGCTCCTATGCTATTATTAACCTCAATAACCTTAATTTCCACTCATTTCCAGTCTATTCTGAACACCTCACACCTCACAATAGTGTTTTTATGTCCAAAAGGTTGCACCGAGGTAGCTGGATGACTATGCTAAGCGACACGAGTGGGCGGCACAAACACGTAACCCATCTAGGCGTGATACTGCAGTGGCAGACAGGATGGCAGTTTGAAAAACTAGGCCCCAAACTGTACATAATGCAAAGAAAAAAAAGAGGTGCAAGATGGAATTGTCCTTGGGCCCTCCCACCCACCCTTATGTTGTATAAACAGGACATGCACACTTTAACAAACCAATCATTTCAGCGCCAGGGTCTGCCACACAACTGTGGCTGAAATAATTGGTTTGTTTGGGCCCCCACAAAACAAGCTGGCAATTAATGTGTCCCTGCACAAACTGGCTGTACGGAGGCAAGATGTCATCCTCATCCTCCTCATCCACCGATTCCTCACCCTCTTCAGTGTGTACATCCTCATCCTCACAGAGTATTAACTCGTCCCCACTTGAATCCACCACCACATGTCCCTCTGAACGTTCTGGAGGCTGGTCTCCCTGGAAGAGCTGATAATTCATTTTGATGAACATCATCTTCTCCACATTCTGTGGAAGCAACCTCCTACGCCTTTCGCTGACAAGGTTCCCGGCTGCACTAAACACTCTTTCGGAGTACACACTGGAGGGGGGCAACTCAGGTAAAATAGAGCCAGTTTGTACAGGACCTCCAAATTGCCTCTTTTTCCTGCCAGTACAGGTATGGACTGTCTGACATGCCTACTTGGATGCTGTCACCGATGTAATCCTCCACCATTCTGTCAATGGTGACAGTATCATATGCAGTGACAGTAGACATGTCAGAAATTGTTGCCAGGTCCTTCAGTCCGGACCAGATGTCCAAACTTGGTCCTGCCTGCCCTGCATCACCGCAAGCGGGTTGCATAGGATACCTAAGTTTTTTCCTGGCAGCCCCAGTTGCGGGAGAAAATGAAGAAGGAGCTGTTGACGTGTCACGTTCCGCTTCAGCTGACTGTGTGTTCACCAGCAGGTCTTTGCACCTCTGCAGGCTTGTGTCAGCCGGAAAGAGAGACACCACATAGGCTTTAAACCTAGGATCGAGCACGGTGGCCAAAATGTAGTGGTCTGATTTCAACAGATTGACCACCCTGGAATCCTGGCAAAGCGAATGAAGGGCTTCATCCACAAGTCCCACATGCCGAGCGGAATCGCTCCGTCTTAGCTCCTCCTTCACTTTCTCCAGCTGCTTCTGCAAAAGCCTGATGAGGGGAATGACCTGACTCAAGCTGGCAGTGTCTGAACTGACTTCACGTGTGGCAAGTTCGAAGGGCTGGAGAACCTTGCACAACACGGAAATCATTCTCCACTGCGCTTGAGTCAGGTGCATACCCCCTCCTTTGCCTATGTCATAGGTGGATGTATAGGCTTGAATGGCCTTTTGCTGCTCCTCCATCCTCTGAAGCATATAGAGGGTTGAGTTCCACCGCGTCTCAACCTCTTGCTTCAGGTGATGGCGGGGCAGGTTCAAGAGTGTTTGCTGACGCTCCAGTCTTCGGCACACAGTCGCTGAATGGCAAAAGTGGCCAGAATTTTTTTGGGCCACCCAAAGCGTCTCCTGCACGCCCCTGTCGCTTTTCAGAAAATTCTGCACCACCAAGTTTATTGTGTGAGCAAAACATGGGACGTGCTGGAATTTGCCCAGATGTAATGCCCGCACAATATTGGTGGCGTTGTCAGATATCACAAATCCCCAGGAGAGTCTAAGTGGGGTAAGCCACTGGGCGATGATTTCCCTCAGTTTCTCTAAGAGGTTGTCGGTGGTGTGCCTCTTACTGAAACCGGTGATACACAGCGTAGCCTGCCTTGTAACAAGCTGGCGTTTCTGAGATGCTGCTACTGGTGACGCTGCTGCTGTTGCTGCGTAAGGTGATACATCTACCCAGTGGGCTGTCACAGTCATATAGTCCTTAGTCTTTGCTCTGTTCCACATGTCCGTGGTTAAGTGGACATTGTGTACAACGGCATTTTTCAGGACACTGAGGACACTTTTTCTGACGTTTCTGTACAGTCTCGGTATCGCCTGCCTAGTGAAGTGGAATCTAGACGGGATTTGGAACCGGGGACACACTACCTCCATCAATTGTCTAAATCCCACTGCACTAATGGCGGATACCGGATGCACGTCTAACACCAACATAGCAGTCAAGGCCTCAGTTATTACGTTTTGCTTCAGGATGACTGCTGTCGTACTTCATCCTCCTCGCTAAGGACTGTTGGAGGGTCAATTGTTTAGTAAAAGTAGTGGTGTTCCTACTTCCTCTCTGGGATGATGAACGACTCCCAGCAGCAGCAACAGCAGCAGCGGCAGCAGTAGGCATAGCAATGCAGGATCCTCCGGAGGAATCCCGGATAGGAGAGTCAGTCATGCCAGTGACATGGCCTGCAGGACTACTTCCGATCCTGACTAAGGAGGAAATTGATGAGGAGGGAGTTGACGGTGTGATTTGCAGGCGCTTGGATACAACAGGACAACGGGATTTAGGTGTCCCTGGACTGCTTACGGTCTTAGCCAAAGTTTCTGGACTTGACAGTAACTTATTATGAACGCGCTGCAGGTGCCGTATAAGGGAGGTTGTTCCTAGGTGGTTAACGTCCCTACCCCTACTTATTCCACCTTTACATAAGGTACATATGGCAAGACAGTTGTTGTCCGGATTTGGATAGAAATATTGCCAGACCAAAGAGGTGGAATGTTTGGTCTTCTGCCCAGGCATGACCGTGATGGGCTCTTTCATCCCACGGACAACAACTGTCTCCCCCGGAGCCTGATTTAAACAAACCACATCACCATCAGAATCCTCCTCGCCAACTTCCTCCTCAGCGCCAGCTACACCAGTATCCTCATCCTGTTGTACTTCAACAGTGACATCTTCAATTTGCATATCAGCAAGTGGACTGTGGGTGCTCCTTTCAGCACTTGCAGGGGGCATGCAAATGGTGGAAAGAGCCACCTCTTCCAGTCCAGTGCTGGGAAGGTCAGGCATCACAACCACCACCACACTTGGACTCTCCTTGGGGATTTGTGATATCTTCTTAGAAAGCACAGATCTTCGCTGTGCTTTTGCCAGCTTAACTCTTTTGATTTTTTTAGTGGGAGGAGGGCTTCCATCGTCATGTGAAGCTGAACCACTAGTCATGAACATACTAGGGATCGACCTTAGCCGTTCCTTGCCACTCCGTGTCGTAAATGGCATATTGGCAAGTTTACGTTTCTCTTCAGCTGATTTATATGTTTTTTTCAAGGTCATTTTCCTGAACTTTGTCATTTGGGATTGTATGTGCCCTCTATTATGACATTGGGCATCGGCCTTGGCAGACGACGTTGATGGCATGTTATCGTCTATGTCATGACTAGTGGCAGCAGCTTCAGCACTAGGAGGAAGTGGTTCTTGATCTTTCTCTATTTTATTTTTATCGGAGAAAGTTTGGTCCTCCATTTATGTTATATCGATTTGATATATACGTGCGGCTAAACACAGAAAATATTTATTTATTTTTGCTGGAGAGTAGTGCACTTTGTGGGTTACACCATCCTTTAAGAAATGAGCCAGCCGGCTCTTTACTTATGGGACACAGGCCCAGCTAGGCGCTGCTCCTTTGTTGATGCACGTGCGGCTACTGCGCACACAATTCACAAACACAGAAAATAATTTTTTTTTTGGTTTGGACTGGAGTGTACTTTGGGGATTACAGCACCCTTTAACGGTCAAGCCAGCCGGCCCTTTACTTATGACACAGGCGCACGCTTGGCACTACTTTGTTGATGCACTTGCGGCTACTGCGCACACAATTCACAAACACACAAAAAATATTATTTTTTTGGTTTGAACTGGAGTGTACTTTGGGGGTTACAGCACCCTTTAACGGTCAAGCCAGCCGCCCTTTACTTATGACACAGGCGCATGCTTGGCACTACTTTGTTGATGCACGTGCGGCTACTGTGCACACAATTCACAAACACACAAAAAATATTATTTTTTTGGTTTGAACTGGAGTGTTCTTTGGGGGTTACAGCACCCTTTAATGGTCAAGCCAACCGGCCCTTTACTTATGACACAGGCGCACGCTTGGCACTACTTTGTTGATGCACGTGTGGCTACTGCGCACACAATTCACAAACACAGAAAATAATTTTTTTTTTGGTTTGGACTGGAGTGTACTTTCGGGGGTTACAGCACCCTTTAACGGTCAAGCCAGCCGGCCCTTTACTTATGACACAGGCGCACGCTTGGCCCTACTTTGTTGATGCACGTGCGGCTACTGCGCACACAATTCACAAACAGAAAATAATTTTTTTTTGGGTTTGGACTGGAGTGTACTTTGGGGGTTACAGCACCCTTTAACGGTCAAGCCAGCCGGCCCTTTACTTATGACACAGGTGCACGCTTGGCACTACTTTGTTGATGCACGTGCGGCTACTGCGCACACAATTCACAAACACAGAAAATATTTTTTTTTTATCACTTGGGGGGAGCACCCCTGATGGACAGAGCACCCCCTGGACAACACTACAGCACCCCTTTAGGACTGGGACACTGCACAGGACTTTGGAGTGGACACAGACCCTATGGAGAACTGACTGCACAACACAGTCCAGCCTGCCCCTATGGACTTTGAAGTAGTGGACACAGCCCCTATTAACAACAGCAGCACAGCACAACACAGAGAGCCCCTATGGACTTTGAAGTAGTGGACAACAGCAGCACTACACTACACTACACTACACAGCCCTAACTCCCACCCTCCCTCTTCACTGTCCACAGCCGAGTGAGAAAATGGCGCCGACGCGGGTACCTTATATAGGATCCAAAACCTGCGAGACTCGGAAGGCAGGATGATGACGTTTTGCCTCGATTTCAGATCCGAGTCAGGCGGGAATAGTCGAGCCTGACTCGGATCGGACTCGGATCGGGGGGGCTCGGGGGGGTTCGGATTTCAGAAATCCGAACCCGCTCACCCCTAATTACGATCCGTACACATGCGCAGTTGGGCAAACATCGCTCGGAGCGAACGAGCAGCCACTTGCGTCCGGCTCTGAATCAGGCCCATTGTTTTTTCTTCCCAACGGACACAGATCTGAAGAGATGTAAATAACTAAAGACAGGAAAAAGAGGCAATTTGGAGGCCCTTACACAAAACTGCCTTTGCTTTACTTGAACTGCCCACCTTTCAGTTTGTACTCAGAAAGAGTTTTCAGCACAGCTGAACAGCTGGGAACCTTGTCAGTGGTCGGCCTACTTCCCCAAAATATGGAAAAGATAATGCCCATCAAAATGAACTACAAATTCTACGAGAAAGACCTTTACTGTCAATTACGTGCAAAAATTACAGAGACATCTAATGGTGGATTTCAGTGGGCACAAATTAATATTGTGTGAAGAAGATGATGTACCCATCACACCAGATTATACCATCATCCAAGCCTACATCGTCATCCCATCCTGTGTTGTTTATAAATTACAGCTGCGCTCCCTGTTAGATTGGGGATTCATTATCCACTTTAGTGGATGTGAGCTCCATTTTAGTCCACATCACCACTATACCCCCTACACATCTCCTGACCTGGGCTACAAGAGGAGCAGCTATCACTCTGGAATACAGTTGAATGGAGTTGCACCTCTGCCTCGATGAAATTCAGGAAGAGGAGCTATGGGTAGGGACACTATAATCAGAGAATGAAGTTTTAGCTGCTTTATTCAGTTTTTTAAACCATATCCTCTAATTTCACCTTTGAAAATGTTTATGCATGTCTCAGCAGAGGCGTTTTGTGATGCCATGGCTAACGCGCGCACACACACAAAAAAACTGATTGATTTAATTAATTTTTGGGGGGCACTTGGGAGGGAGAGCACCCGAACGAGGCAGCAGCCTTTTGATAAATGACACAGACAGCACCCCTGCACACACACAAAAAAAAAGATTGATTGACTGAATTCATTTTTGGGGGGCACTTGGGAGGGAGAGCACTTGAACAAGGCAGCAGCTTCTTGGTAAATGACACAGGCAGCACCCCTGACGTGCACACACAAAAAAAGATTGATTGAATTAAATTTTTTGGGGCACTTGGGAGGGAGAGCACCTGAACGAGGCAACATCCTCTTGATAAATAACACAGGAAACACCCCTGACACACACACACACAAAAAATTGATTGATTTAATTTTTGGGGGGTACTTGGGAGGGAGAGGACCCAAACGAGGCAGCAGCCTCTTGGTAAATGACACAGACAGCACCCCTGACACACACACACACACAAAAAAAGATTGATTGAATTAATTTTTGGGGGGCACTTGGGAGGGAGAGCACCCGAACGAGGCAGCAGCCTCTTGATAAGTGACACAGGCAGCACCCCTGACACACACACAAAAAAAGATTGATTAATTGAATTAATTTTTGGGGGCACCTGGGAGAGCACCCAAACAAGGCAGCAGCCTCTTGATAAAGGACTCAGGGAGCTCCATTTACACACACAAAAAAAGATTGTTTGTATACATTTTTGGAGGGAACTTGGGAGGGAGAGCACCCAAACGAGGCAGCAGCCTCTTGATAAATGACACAGGCAGCAGAGCACCACTGTGCACCTACATTGCTCCTTCCCTCTTTACTCTCCACAGCCAGAATGAAAAATGGCGGTGATCATGGGACCTTTATACAATCCGAAACCCGCAAGAATTCGACAGCGGGATGAGATGTTTTGCTTCATTTTGAGATCCGAGTCAGGTGGGAAAATCCGAGCCGGCTCGATCTGACTTGGATTCCCTGAGATCTCTGAGATCTGAACCCGTTCATCTCTAATAATTAGGCTTTTAATCACAACTACAAGCCTGATTCAGATATGGATGTAAACCAGATGGTTTACATAAATATATGATTGTTGTGTGTCTGTGCATGCGCTTGACCCATTCTGTGCATGTGCACAACAGATTCTGCATGATCGCTTGCAGTCCCCCCTCAGCCGCAGCATGATTGTCATGCTGTGGCATTTGGAGTGTGGCGACCAGGACCATTGTATAAAATGTTTTGATCCCTGACCTCTGATTCTGCCAATGATATGCTCCTCCCCCTTGATGTCTGCTCCTGCCCCTTGACCTTTCTTTCCTTCCTGACATTTGGTCCTCTCTCTGCTTTCCTCACTCAGTTATAGCTGAATGAAAAGAAGCATCAGCACTAGCATAACGGAGATCTCATCCCTACTATTCCCATCCCCATGGTTCTGCTCCTGTATTGGGCAGGCAATACTTGTACCTGCATGAAATTGAGAGACGCCAAACAAGGAAGATATTGAGAGAAGTTTGGAGACAGCAGGTTGGTGGGATCATCAATCAAGATATTAAAGTCTTTCACAATGAAGGAGAGGAAGTCTGTAGAGAGAAAGTGGGTAAGCCAGGTGTAGAAGTGATCGAAGAGTTTGGACACATGATCAGGGGGTGATTGATGGTGGCAACATGAAGGCGGACAGGGTAGAAAAAGCAAATGCAGATGACCTCATAAGGTGGAGGAGAGAGACAGCACAGGGGAAATAAAACATATTGTTGTACCAAAAGTCAGGCACTCGTTATGTACCCCAATCCAAAGAGTGTAAATGTCACCGATAAAAAATGACAATAATCACCCATAAAATGATCTGAATCCTTAATATGAAGTAGTTGCCTTTAGAACAAAACTTTATTCATCTGTGCAGCCAGAGTACAGGATTACTTCACTTCTTTTTGTGTTTTATAATCTGTAAAACATGTTTCCCATTCCACTGTGGAAACTCAATTACACAGGTTCAGGAAGGCATAAAATAGAACACAAAACATAGTGCAAAACCTTTAGGAAACACAGGTTTTAATTTACAAGTTGCACTTACAAAAACAGAGGTAATACAGGCATATCAAATAGGATCCGATAGTGGCACACAGCAGCAACCTTGATGGGAGTCCTGGCAGTCCAATGATGTTATGCGGGACGCAACCTGATCAGAGCTCCGGATACTCCAGCCAGTTCCAGGTAATTTCCCCCAGTGCAGCGGATGCGACCAAACGGAAATCCAAACATCAAACATAGAGCCACGCTTAATGCATTTCAGACAGTCAATATCCTTCATCAGAAGCATGTAGAAGGCTCTAAAGTCACACTATTTAAACAATCTATGGACACTTTCACAGGTGAAGTCATTTGCCGCTTATCGGTATTCTTCCCACAGTGCATCAGCGCCGATATCTGAAAACCGGAAACAAGATGGCCGCTGTGCATTCCAGTTGCCTTCCACGAACTAGGAAGTTACTTGTAATCCATCCCAAAGGAATGATTCTCACATTGTCATCCAATAATTGTCCATCATATTGACCACAGAGTGGGAGGAGTGGTATGTACTACTAATGCTATCTATAGATGGTGTAAGTGGTGCTGTTACGACCATTATTAAGCTTAAACCTGTTTGCTAATAACAGACACAATGTCATAACCCCTTTAGTGAGTGCTAAAAGTGTTATAACTCATTCTTAAATAGAGTAATGGGTCATACTTGCTCATCTTGTCTCAGATCCAGAGCAATAACATGGCTTTATTGCACCCTTTGCTGACCACGTCCCCTGAGCACATGATGTAAAGCTGAGGGGACAGGACTGCCAGCGACAGGTATTACATCACTGTCTGGAGCATCCTCAGGATGTTCCATGCAGGGCTCATAACTGGCAGTGTGTCACAACTCTCGGGTAGATAGTGGATGCAACCCGTATTTGGGGAATTGGCATGACCTATTCCTGAGGCACAGAGTCTAATGTGCAGGCAGTATTCACCAGGGACCCTCGCAAGAAGGTATGGACTTAGCTGCTTCCGACACACAGGTCGCAGCCCTCAGGGTAGATTTCCATATACAGGTGCTGGCGAAATCTGGATGGAGCGGAGAAGACTTTCAGCGTAGTTGACCGGCTGGGCCAAAACCAAACGGACAAGAAGGTACCAGGGAGCAGACGTATGCAGGTCACAGAAGAAAGCCAAGGTCAGAACGAGATATCAAATGCAGTATCGGGGGTCAGACTAAATCAGAATCACGAACAAAGCCAAGGTCAGGAACAGATAACAGGATATGCACAGGAACGCTGCAGTAAGGTAATGGATCTTATATTGTGGCACCTGTGTGTTGCCAGAAACTCCCTCTTATAGGGAGGAGATCAAATCCTGTGCCAAACATGACTTCACGTTTGGCGCGCCTGCCCCTTTAAATTCTATACAGGTTGGCGTGCGCGCTCCTGGGAAAGCCGTGGCTGCCTGTCATAGCCGGCAGGAGGGAGCCAGGTGCATTGGCAGCAGGTGCCGGAGACTCCCTGGCAGTCCAGTGCCGCCGAACCCGGTAAGTACCCTCTGGTGTCTGGTGCACTGTGGCACAGTATGCGACCGGTGCTGTTGCACAGAGTGCATGGCTCTGTAGCCAGCACCGTCACTGCCCCACAGACCTTTTCTGGTTGGCAGGGTGCCTACATCCAGACTGCAGCAGCGCCACCTGGCAGTGCTGAACTGATGATGCTGGCAGCCTCTTCCCTGGCCCTGTCCCCTCTGTGCAACATCATGCGCTCAGGTGGTGGGGCTGACAAAGGCTACTCGGAAGCTCTATTAAGGCACTGATTCCGGGGGTCTGTACACACTGCTGTGTGCATGTCTGGAGCATCGAATGGACTCTCCAGGTATCACTGCAGCAGTGATTCTGGCTACAAAGTGCCATTCCCGGCACCCTGCTAGCCAGATGCAGGGGCCATGGTGCAGCGAAGGTGCCGCATATGGGGCTATGTGCTCTGTGCGGCAGCACCGTTTGCACACCGCTAATTACAGCCCTGCTAAGCTCTACTATTTTCCCACTAGATTGCAAGTTCCTACGTCTTTCTTACCCTTTGTTTTTGCATATGCACTTATTTTATCTTACCATAAAATCTTGTTTTATGTACAGTATGTTGTATATTCCCCACTGTAAGGCGTTGCGGAGCACGGTGGTCATAGACAGAATAATACCAACAATGTAATTACTAATGTTCATTGCCACTGATGAGTTTACTATGCACACATTGATGCATTTTTCTCTGACATGTTTCCTTGGGATGCGGTCAGTTGACCGACGGCCGGGATGCCGACTACTGAAATCCTGGCACTGTAGGAAGAACGGCAATGGAATCCCAACATAGCTGGAGATTGATTGTTGGGTCGGATGCGCTTTGCTTTAGAGTGGGATTCAGGGATGTGTGTTGGGATTGTGGGGCTGGGGGGGAGGGGTGGTTGGGATGGTGGTGGTGCTGCAGCGTATGAGTAGGGGTACCTGATCCTGCTTTCAAGTACGTGATGGGGGGTTGGGTTACGCGCGCTCCTTGGTGGTGTGTGTGGGGATGAGGGGGGGGGATGAGGGGGGGGGATGGGGGTGGGGAAGTGTGGGTAGTCAGTATGCGTGGTATCAGGTGTGTGTTGGTGAGGTGTAAAGAACACACAAAAGGCTGGATTAGTGAGTGGAATGGTGGAGATACCAACGCCGGAATCCCGACGGCCAGCATCACCATCGTAAGTATGGCAGGGCCGCAACGGGGGAAGAGTTAGGTTTAGGCGCCCTGGGGGGACTTAGGCTGTGGGATGTTAGGGTTAGGCACTTAGAGGGGACAGTTAGGGTTAGGCACTAAGGGGGGGGGATAGGTTTAGGCACTTACCGGGAGGGTTAGGGTTATGGTGCGGGGTAGGGAGGGTTAGTGTTAAGGTGCAGGAAAGGAGAGTTAGGATTAGGAGGACAGGGGACCATTATTTATAATTCCCCTGTCGGGATTGTAGCCATCAGGCTGCCGCTGTCAGTGTATTGACAGCCAGCAATCTACACATCGGTATATCATACCCAACCCATTTCCTTTGTGTTGCTGTATGAGTATCTGAACAGGGAGAGTTTCTTGGCAACTTTACAGCTTATAGCATTTTAACAAATACTTCAGTTGAGATCATAAAGCATTTCCTACGCATTTCAACACCTTGATATCTGATAGCACGAATGACAACTACAGAAACCATTTGTGTTTTTTGAGTGATCAGTATGTTGTCGTGAGGATGAAAACTATGTAAGGAAAAAAGGAGAAAATAATTCAGGAAAGCAGTGCTGACTACATGGCTATGTAGCACATTTAATGGACATACTTGCTGCAAGATCTTCCCTGGGAGCATCCTATGTGTTGCAAGAATCACGTCCACCACTCACAATGGTTCTCAAAGATGGCATGTTTGCTACATGACAGTACACACAACATAGTCCCAGGTGAACTTACAGCTCACACCAAACAAAAGTAATCAGTATGTTGGGCACCTGCACATTGGCATTGTGTTTCCACATAAGGGGTTATGCATTAACTTTTGCGCTGGAGCAATGAATCCAGTGCAGATTTCACATGCGTTAGCAATAACCAAGCAGTCCTATGTACTGTATGACAGCTTGTTACAATTTATTAAGCTTCTCCAACCCAGTGTTCCTATTATTCTGCAATGGCAGATTATTCATGTTTGACACATGTATTGGCATGTGATTCTTCTGGTTCTTAGTCATTGACTACAGTCTACATTATTCTTAATATCAACACATTAGTTCTGGAAATACCTGTTCCTTTACAAATATTGTTACATTTAGTTTGACTTTAATATGTACTCCTTGTGTTGTAAACCACTGATCTATATTACGATCAGACTATTATAAGTTTATCAATGCCATACATAGATAGGTGACATTAGGTAGTGCTTCTGATTAGTTTCTTTACATTACATGCTCTGCAATAGGCCTAATTCTCCACTTGGCAGTGATTATTCACCAATATTTTGGTGAATGAGGATCAATTTGCTAATTAATTTAATTAATTTAATTAATTAATTTGATAATTAATTTGTTATGGAAAATATCTGCATTTGACAACAATTGTTTTGAATATTTGTTTTCTTAAGATTATTTTGCCAAATGTTTCCTAAATTCAGATAAGACCAATCATCATGTTTCGGAATCGGTATGATTTATCGCATGTCCGGTGGTTGGAATCCTGACACCAGCATCCCGGCAGCAGTGGAAATTCCGATCGTCTTCTGGTAAGTATTAGCTAACCTAATTGTACCCCCTTACCCTCCCTTAGGGGTGCCTATCCCTAACCTCCCCCCCAGTAGCTAACCCTAATCCCCCCTCTAAGTGCCTAAACCTCACCCCCCCTTCCCCGCTGCCTAAACCTAAGTCCCCCGGGGGGGGGAGTCCCTCCCGGGAACCCTAAACCTAACCATCCCCCCCCCCCGCGGCTATTCGCGCTCGGTGCTTGGCATCCCTTCAATCGGGATACCGGGGCGTCGGTCTCCCGGCGTATGTCTATTGACAGGCATAGAGACCCTTGCCGGGATATGACAGTCGGGAAGCCGGCTGTCGGGATTAGGTCCGCCGGCTTCCCGATTGCATACCCATGTTTCAATACATGAAATTGTTTTAGCTATTGGCTCACTTATTATAATTTTTGTAAAATCAGTTGCTCGAATAATATATTTGACATTGAGCCAACAAGGCTAGAGTTGGAACTTCTAATTGTTCATGTAGTGTACAGACATACTCTGGAGTGTGCACACAATTTCCCCATAACTGACATCAGTGGACCTGCAGAAATTAAAAACAATGCATTCTGATGTAGCATAAATTTTTTTTTCAAACTGCATTCTATACTTTTGACAAACGTTCTGCATAGAGATGTGTGGTTTGGTTCTCCAGAAATCCGAATCCATCCGAATTTCGTGAATCCGGGTTAATCCGAGTCACGGTTCGGATTTTTTTGTGGTTCGGAATTCGGATTTTAATCCGAATTTCAGGTTTTGGATTGCATAAATGACATGATTTTAGCTGTTTTTAAAACTTTTTGTCTATTTTTTTATTTAAAAAATTCAGATCCAAAACCAAAACCAAAACACAGGGGTCGGCGCACATCCCTAGTTCTGCAGATTATTTTTGTGTCATTGAATAGAAATTTAATTAAAATGCCTGGTGCATAGTGTGATAGTAATATCAGAATCGGAGGTAGCTTAAGTTTGAGTCACCCTGCACTTCGTCTTGCACTCAATTATAAGCATATGTTCATAACTTTTAAGATTATACATTGGTGGCAGGGACGTTTCTAGGGGCTAGCGACCCGTGCAATTGCACGGGGCGCTCAGCCTCCGACCGACTCAGACTCATGACGTCACCCATGACGTGAGGAACCTACCCTGCACACCTGCTGGAACTAGTTAGATCCAGTCAGAGTGAGGCAGAAGCAGTGGGAGTGGGATTGCCGACGCTGATGTTCAGGTAAGTACTGTACTGGGCTGGGGCTGGGACCTGCCTGGGGGCACTGCATAAAAGGTCAGTCTGGGGGCACTGCATATGGGGCCAGCCTGGGGGCTCAGCATAAGGGGCCAGTCTGGGGGCTCAGCATAAGGGGCCAGCCTGGGGGCTCAGCATAAGGGGCCAGTCTGGGGGCTCAGCATAAGGGGCCAGTCTGGAGACACTGCATAAGGGGCCAGTCTGGAGACGCTGCATAAGGGGCCAGCCTGAGGGCACTGCATAAGGGGCCAGCCTGGGGGCACTGCATAAGGCGCCAGCCTGGGGGCACTGCATAAGGCGCCAGCCTGGGGGCACTGCATAAGGGGCCAGCCTGGGGGCACTGCATAAGGGGCCAGCCTGGGGGCACTGCATAAGGGGCCAGCCTGGGGGCACTGCATAAGGGGCCAGCCTGGGAGCACTGCAATAGGGGGCAAGCCTGGGGGCACTGCATAGGTGCCAACCTGGGGACACTGCATAAGGGGCACTATTTCAGCCTGGGGGCACTGCATAAAGGGCCAGTCTGGGGGCACTGCATATGGGGCCAGCCTGGGTGAACTGCATAAGGGGCCAGTCTGGCGACACTGCATAAGGGGCCAGCCTGGGGGCACTGCATAAGGGGCCAGTCTGGGGAAACTGCAAAAGGGGCCAGCCTGCGGCTCAACATAAGGGGCCAGTCTGGGAACACTGCATAAGGGGCCAGCCTGGGGGCACTGCATAAGGGGCCAGCCTGGGGGCATTGCATCAAAAGGGGCCAGCCTGGGGCTCAGCATAAGTCTGGGAACACTGCATATGGGGCACTGGGGGCACTACATAGGGGCCAGTCTGGGGGCACTGCAAAAGGGGCACTACTTAAGCCAGGGGGCACTGCATAAGGGGCCAGCCTGGGGGCACTGCATAATGGGCATAAACACAAGGGGCACTGCATAAAGGGCACAAATACAGCATATGGGGATAACTACAGGGAGCACTGCATAATGGGTACTTTTGACTGAAAGCCAGTGGGGGAGCAGCCTGAGACTTATCGGGCTGGAATGGTAAGGGAGGGGGCTGGAGTGTATTATGCGAATCTTGTTTTTTCAATGTATTTTATGTGGGTCTGGATTTCAAAATGTATTTTATATGGATGTGGTTTTTAAAACAAATTTGATATGGCTCTGGCTTTTTCAATATATTTTATGTGGAAGCAGCTTGTTTCAGTGTATTTTATCCTGAAGTGCCTTTTGCAGTGTATTTTATGTGGATCTGGCTTGTTTCAGTATACTTTATGTCGATCTGGCTTGTTTCAGTGAATTTTACTGTACACATTGAGTAACATATACAAAGATATCAGCAGGGCTCAGGGCCTTATTCAGAGATGGATGCAATGTCAATGTTGGATGCAACGGAGTGGGTGTGAATACTTTCCGGATGCACTGTATGTGGATCTGGCTTGTTTCAGTATATTTTATCTGCATCTGGCTTGTATTTTCAATGTGCTGGGCTCGCCCCCAGCGTGACTAAAAACAGCAGTGTGACACAAGGTCATGCTCCTGCAAATGTCATACCAAAGGCGTGCACACAAAAATGCGGTGTGGCCTTGTGATAGCTAGGCCACACCCCGTTTCTGGCATGCACATGCTGTCAGCTCTTTACATTAATCATAATATATGTTGGGGCTCTTTGACTGGATAGCCACCCCTGGGCTCAGCAGTCACAGCGGCTGACATGATGTGATCTTTTGAGACCACGCCCCCTTACTGTGAGTCCACACCTCCTCAGTATGAGGCCACACCCCCTACCTGATATTACTGCTTCTTGGGGGGGCGCATTTTGACTATTCGCACTGGGAGGCTCAGACCCTAGAATCAGCCCTGAGTGGTGGATCTAGGGGTGATCGCCCCCTTAACACACACACCTTCTCCATAGGCAAGACCTACCTCTCATCCCCCGTGTATCATCTCCTCCCCAAGATCGAGCTATCTGCCTCCTCACTCATTGCATACAGTGCCAGACTGTCAGGGTTCTATTTACTAAGCCTTGGATGGAGATAAAGTGAACGGAGATAATGTACCAGCCAATCAGCTCCTAACTGCCATGTCACAGGCTGTGTTTGAAAAATGACAGTTAGGAGCTGGTTGGTTGGCACCTTTTCTCCATCGACTTTATCTCCATCCAAGGCCTAGTAAATAGACCCCTCCGTGAGCTAAGTGTAAGTCCATTGTAATGTTACTATTAACTACAAAGAAGGCTTCTTTTTATACTTATCATACTGAATGTGACGGCTTTAAAATTTAGCGTATTAATTATGGAAGTAGGCCGTGCATAAATGCGAATAACACTATATACGGGATAATATTCGCATTAAGGGCCTGATTCAGCACGGTTCGCAGCTGAATAATCGCACGCACAGAAGCTGCGAAAATATGATAATGTCTGCCACCGCTCAGTCAGCATAAAGACGCCCACTGCTGCTTTCTCACATCCAAAATATCTTGCAGTCCTGCGTATACATCGGTAACATCGGAGAGCATTGGTTCGTCACGCACAATTACAGCAAGTCTGACCTGTCTCAGAAATTGCAAGTCTCGTTGCACAGTGAGTACTCAGGCTGAATAGGCAATCTCATTGGTTAATTTATGCACGCCCATGCAACAACATTCAAATGGACAGGCATGCCTGCATTACTGCACCCACTCCCCCGCCACCACCCCCAAACAGCCTGTCACTCACTCTGCGATGGATTCCTGTCTGTATGCGCAGTATGCAACAATCGGCCGACCTGCGTACGCAGTTGCAATTCCAATCCGTGCAGAATTAGGCGCTAAGTTCCATGCATGCAGTGCAGTTGTAATTACGAATGACTTGCGTTATACTGTGCATTGACCCCACTATTGTGGTCTAGCACTAATAGTTTACTAAAAGCAATGTCATAAAATTGTTATTTGTTCTCACTAGGTGGCAGAGTAACCGTATTATTATCTGGCATGTGTTGTTTTTTTTAATTATTATTTCAGTTACAGTATATCTTTGTTATATTTACTTTTAACATAGATATACTGAGTTTTTTTGAGAAGGAGGTACTGGGTGTTCTTACTTTTTCTACGGGATGACTATTTCCTTACATAAACTTATGATCAGGTTACAAACCTGTAACGTGTTAGTGAAGCATGCATATATTTACAATATGAGCACAATATATTCTACCTTTTAAAAAATCCTCATATTTCTTATTAGTGGTTGTTGACAGAGGTCCACGTTGCATATAGACAGTTATACTATCTTGATTTATTATTATTTAAACTATTTTGATTATCTATCTGGAATTGTTTATATGCTGGAACTTTGTTAAAGCTAGACCTCAGAGCTCGATGAGTGGCATTCTGCCTGTAACATCACGTTTGGTTGGATGGGCCGGGAAAAGGGATTGAGCCACGGGAATTCTTGCTAAAGAAATTGGGTAATTGGGATGGCAATTCAAATGGTAAATTTCAGATAAGAGGGCCTCATTTAGTAACGAGTTTTATCACCAAAACGAGTGATAAATTTCACTATGTATGATAAATGGTGCTCAGGCCAATCAGCTTCCAACTGTCAACTGTTAGAAAAATGACAGTTGGGAGCTGATTGGCTGGCGCACCATTTATCAAACACAGTGAAATGTATCACTTGTTTTGGTGATAAACCTCATTCTAATAATGTCTTACATGTACAATGACACATTTGGATTGCCAATTATCTCTTCATCATGTTCCAGCCATCCAGATTAATGACTCCAAGATTAGACACTGAATCTGTATCTACAACCTACGACCTTTTACTTAGGTATTTTCTGATCTATATTTGTAGACAAAAATGTCCTTGCAATCTGCTGTTAACTATTTGCCCACCTGTACACTCTGGGCCTGAATTAGAGGTGGTCGCAATGACGATGTCGGACACAGTGGAGCAATTTTTTTGCAACTGTGCATTTGCCAAAGCCACGCTGCACACATACAGTGATTGGTCAGTGACGGCTGTTGGATCTCTTCGCAAAGTGAGTGACAGGTAGTCACCATTTGGGGGTGGTAACTGGGGTGGCTAGAAAAATTTAGGCTTTTCGGGACCATTTTCTGGGTGTCCCCTAGTCAGCCACTGGAAATTCATACTAACCTGGAGACTAACTAGGGGACACCCAGAAAATGGTATTTGGGTATCACAGCTATGTAGGAAAGAATTAAAGGAGAAGATAATGCAATTATCTTCTCTGTTAATGCCCGTCTCTTAAAACATCACAATGGAGAGAGCAAGCCATTGCTTTCTACTAGAGATGTGCGCCGACCCCCGTGTTTTTGTTTGGTTTTGGATCTGGATCTCCCCTGGTTTTGGATCTTGATTGATTTTGCCAAAACCTCTCCTCCGTGTTTTGTTTTCGTGTTTTGGTTTTGGATCTGGATTTTTTCTTAAAGAATCCAAAAAATAGCTAAAATCACTTAAAATGGGCCTTTTTTGTTCCTACAGTATTAATAACCTCAATAACATTTATTTCCCCTCGTTTCCAGTCAATTTTGACCACCTTACAGCTCACAATATTGATTTTTTTTGTCTAGTTATAGGGCCAAAAGGTTGCATCCAGCTTGCTGGCTCAAAACTGATTGATATAATTATTAATAGAGTTTAGGACTGTGCAAAGATGATGGTTGGGATACCCTTGAGGATTGAATAATTGATAGTTGGTGCAGCCCCTGGCTGTAAAATTGATAATAAATTAATTAAAAAAACAATTAATTGGTGCAGCCCTTGGCCGAATAATTAATAATAATTTAATTAAAAAAGTAAAAAACAATTCATTGGGTGCAGCCCCTGGCTGTATAATTAATAAAAATAAATTTATTTGTTCAGCCCCTGGTTGTAAAATTGCTAATAAATTAATTAAAAAAACATTTCATTGGGTGCAGCCCCTGGCTGAATAATAAAAAGAAATTCATTGGTGCAGCCCCTGTCTGTTAAATTGATAATAAATTAATTAAAACAATTCATTGGGTGCAGTCCCTCGCTGTAAACTTGCTTAAAAATTCATTAAAAAACAATTCATTGGGTGCAGCTCCTGGCTGAATAATTAATAAAATGCAATTCATTGGTACAGCCCCTGGATGTTAAATTGATAATAAATTAATTTAAAAATAAATCATTGGTTCCTAAACCAACCATAACATTAATTTAAAATGTCAGGCAGCAATGCCCCAATCAGAACATAATTGAATGGAAAAAGGTGCAAGATGTAATATTCCTTGGGCCCTTCCACCCACCCTTATGTTGTATACGTAACAGGACAGTTTAACAAACCAATCATTTCAGCGACTAGGACTGCCAACTGTGGCTGAAATTATTGGTTTGTTTGGACCCCCATAAAACAAGCTGCCAATGTGCATTGGACATGGAAATAAAAATGATCCCATACACAAACTGGCTTTACATTACAAGTTGTCGTCATCCTCGTCCTTGTCATCCCCATCAGTGTGTACATCCTCTTCTTCACACAATATTAATTCGTCCCAGCTGGAATCCACCATATTTTTTGATGTAATTGTTGGTAGATGTCTGACTCGTGGAATTTGTAATTAATTTCAATGAACATCATCTTTTCCACATCTTGAGGAAGTAACAACCTACGCCGATCACTGACAAGGTTGCCAGCTGCACTGAAAACTCTTTCGGAGTACACACTTGAGGGTGGGCAACTTAAGTAATGCTAAGCCTCTTTTTCCTGCCAGTACTGAAAGGGACTGTCTGACATGCCTATTAGGACGTTATATCTGAAATAGTCTTCCACCATTCTGTGAAAGGAGACCGTATCACACATAGTCATGGTAGAAGACATGTCACTAGTAGGCAGTTCTCTCAGGCCTGACCAGATGTCATTTTTTGGTGAACGATCTGTATGACCAGCAGGCATTCTGTAAGGAAAATTGAGTCTTTTCCTGGCAGCTGCAGAAACTGAAGGAGGAGATGATGGTGTTTCATGTGTGGCTGCAGCAGACAATTTTTTTTACCAACATGTCTTTGCACAGTTTTAGATTTTTGTCTGTTGGAAAAAAACTCACAAGGTAAGACTTAACCTAGGATCCAGAATGGCCGCCAAAATATATTTTTCAGATTTCAATAGATTGAGGACTCTTGTATCCTGGTGAAGTGAATCAAGGGCTTGATCCACCAGTCTGACAAACTTTGCGCAATCGCTCCGTTTCACCTCCACCTTCAGTTTCTCCAGTTGGTTTTGCAAAAGTCTGATGAGGGGAATGACCTGACTCTAGCTGGCAGTGTCTGAACTAACTTCTCGTGTGGCAAGTTCAAAGGGTTTGAGAACCTTACACAACATGGAAATTATTCTCCACTGCGCTTGAGTAAGGTGCATTCCCCCTCATAGTCCGTTGTATAGGCCTTGATGGCCTTTTGCTGTTCCTCCATCCGCTGAAGCATATAGAGGGTAGAATTCCACCGAGTTACTACCTCTTGCTTTAGCTGATGGAAGGGCAAATTTAACAGTACCTGCTGGTCATGCAATCTTCGACAAGAGGTCGCCGAATGTCTAAAATGTCTGGATATTTTGCGGGCTACCGAGAGCATCTCCTGCACGACTGTGTCAGTTTTTAAAAAACATTGCACCACAAAAGTAATTGTGTGAGTATGGGACATGTTGGAATTTGCCCACATGTAATGCTCTCACAATATTGGTGGCATTGTCCGAAAATCACAAATCCCGAGGAGAGTCCAAGGGGGGTAAGCCATTTAGCAATGATTTCCCTGAGTTTTTCTAAGAGGTTCTCAACGGTATGCCTCTTAGTTATATAAAGAGTAGCCTGCCTCTGTATCAGCTGTCTTTTGGGAGATATTGCTGCTGTTGCTGTTGTAGACAATACACCTACCCAGTGGGCTGTCACAGTCATGTAATCCCTAGTTTGCCCTGTCCCACTTGTCCACAAATCAGTAGTCAAGTGGACAGTGGGTACAACAGCATTTCCGAGGACATTAATAAGGTTTTTTTTAATGTCCTTGTACAGACTTGGAATTGCTGTTCTAGTGAAGTGGAATCTAGAAGGGATCTGGTAGTGAGGACACAGGACCTTAATTAACTGTTGAAAACCCACTGCAGTAATGGCAGATACTGGATGCACATCTAATACCAGCATAGCTGTTATGGCATCAGTAATCTGCTGTGCAAATGGGTGATTGCTGTCATACTTGTTTGCCCTTGCAAATGATTGTTTGACAGTTAATTGTATTTTGGAGGATACGCTACAAGTAGTCTTCCTTCTGGTCCCCTTCTAGGATGAAGATCCACTGACAGCAAAAGAGCAGCAACAGACATAGTCATCAAGAATCCTTCTGAGGAATCACAGATAGGAGAGGAGTCAATCATGCTTCGAATACCAACATTGGATGCAGCAGGACTACTCCTGATGATGAATGAAGGTGTTGATGATGCAGGTGTTGGTGTTGGAGATCAAAGGCACTTGGATCTCACAGAGAGGGAGCAGGTAGGTGACACTGGACTTGTTACGTTTTGAGTTTTGGAACTTGGCGACGTACACTTTGATATTTGATGAATGCGCTCCAAGTGACGTAACAAGGAGGAGGTTCCTAGGTGGTTTAGTTCCCTCCATCTACTCACTCTTGCATGGCAATGGGCACATATGGCTTCACAACTGTTGTCCGGATTGGGGTGGAAATAATTTCACACGTCAGAAGCAGATTTTTTTTGTCTTTTGTCCCGGCATGACAAAAATGGGCTTTGGCTTTTTCAATCCATGGGCAACAGCTATTGCCTTACTTACACAAAGGACATCCTCGGCATCAAGATCCTCATCACCAACATCTTCATCATCAACATCCTCATCATCCTTAGCACTTTCAACTACCAAAATATCCTCCTCCAATGACTATGTCTGCAACATGTTGACTGCCCTTCCCCACAGTTACAGAGGGCACACAAATGTTGGAACTTGGAAGATCCTCCAGTACACTAGTATTTAGGTCTGGCTCACACATGGCAACCTCGGACACACTTGCACTCTCCTCGGGATTTGTGATTTCGATTTCTCAGGGCACACAGTTGTTTTTTCCGAAGGGCTATCAGAATCAGCAGTCTTCCTAAAGAAAGGCCAATGCCTTATCCTTTCCTTGCCACTTTGTGTAGTGAAGGGCATATTGCCAATTTTTTTGCTTATCTAAAGGCAAATCTTTCAAATTTTTTTCTCAACTTCAGTGCAAGTAGCTTTACCATATCGATGGCGTGAGTTAAGCCCTGGGGCATGGGCCTTCATAGAGGACGAGGAAGTTGACGGCCTTGCACTGCTGTTGGCAGCTACAACATGTGGTTCTTGGCCTTGCTCTCCTGTGACAGCCCTCCATATTATCTGCAGTCTTGAAGCAGTGTCACAAGCACCAACAGTGTAGCCAAGGTGCGGTTACAAAATTCACACATGCAGTCGTGCACACACACAAAAATATTAGACAAAAAAAGACAATTGATTTAAAAAATTTTAATGCTCCAGAACTTGGACTAGAGCACAGATTGATCATGATTGGAGTCGAGCAGCACTAGGTTGCAATGTGCGTTGCTAGCTGGATCGTGTGCGGTACTGCGGTTAAGCCTAATAAGCACGCACACACACACACACACACACAGAAAAATATCAAAGACACTTTGATTGATTTTATTTTTTTCATAGCACGGCTGGAGTCGGGCAGCAGCACTACTTGCATTGCTGGCTGGATCTTGTGCGGTACTGCGGTTAAGCCTAACATGCACACATACACACACAGAATAATATCAAAGACACTTTGATTGATTTTATTTTTTTAGCATGACTGGAGTCGGGCAGCAGCACTACTTGCGTTGCTGACTGGATCTTGTGCGGCACTACGGTTAAACCTAACACGCATGCACACACACACACACACACACACACACACACACACACACACAAATATCAAAGACACTTTGATTTTATTTTGACTATATATATATATATATATTAGGGATGTGCAGGCTCGAACCTATCCGAGCCTGCACATCCCTAATATATATATATATATATATATATATATATATATACATATATTTTTTTTTTGAGTCCAGAACTTAGGCCCAGATGGACACAGCACCAGCCAAGATGTAGCTGCAGTTCTACACCAGCACAGATGGACACAGCAGACAGCAAAGCACCAGCCCAGAATGGATCAACACCACCAGCTCAGGACACAGCAGACAGCACAGACAGCCCAGATGATCAGCAACAACCCAGATGGACACAGCAGACAGTACAGTCTCCCAGCCCTATACTACCCACCCTCCCTGTTCAGTCTCCACAGCTGGAGTGAAATGGCATCCGTCGTGTGGTCCCTTATATACTACATTGATCATGGAGACGAAAGCTCGCGAACCGCGAGATTTCAGACTCTATAGTTTTGCCTCGGTTTGAGATCCGAGTCAGGCAGGAAAAATCGAGCCTGCTTGTATCCGACTCGTATCTGCTAAATTCGGGTGTATTCGTATCTCAGAGATCCGAACCCGCTCATCTCTACTTTCTACGGCACTTAGCGGTTTCTGCTATGCAGCAAGCAGAAAAACTTTAAGCCATATCTTAAAAACGTACCTTATATAACTCTACCTGAGAATGGTGTTATATGAGGAAAATAATTATTCCAACCGTACACTGCAGGGACAGATTGCTCTCATCCAGCCTTTTTTGACAAAGTGCCTGCCTAAACACACAACACGTGTGTTCAGACACTGTGTTAAAAAACACTGTGTTGTGTGTTCAGACACTGTGTTAAAAAACACTAACAGTGTTTTTTAATACAGTGTATGTAGCCCTGAACACACTACACAGTGCCTCACATTGAATTTTTTTAAACACTGTGCCCCTAATGACATTTTTAGTGCCTGAAAGCGAAGTGGCAGTGCCTCACAGTGCTGCATCCCACAGTCCACACCCTCTCCCTCCAGTCTCCTGTGCAAAAAAAGTGAGATCTGTCGCCGGGAAGATGGAGCAATCCAAACATGTGAGATCCAGTACTGGGAAGATTACATCTTGTCTCTATTTTTGGATCCGAAGTTGGTAAGAAGACCCACGCTGGGACTCAGGGCCTGTTTCAGACCCGCTCGCGGGTCGATGTTGGCCCAGTACGCATGTGCGAGACCCGGGGGACAGCGATGGGCAAGCTGTCGCTCCGGGTCTCGCACCAAAGGGGGCGTGCTGTCCATGGTGGGCGTGCCAGGGGCGTGGCTGCCCAGATGGAGGCGTTCCCATGGGAACGCCTACCGTCTGGGGCCGGCCCCACTGACATCACAAGTGATGTCAGTGGGAGTGCTTCCGGCTCTGATAGAGCCGAAAGCACTCCAGGGCTTGCAGCAACGAGACCCTACCACAAGGGTGTCGTCGCAAGCCCGATGGTCGCAATGGTCTTGACCATAGCGACCATCTTCCTGGCCGCTCGCTATAGCTGTGGATGGTCACCCACAGCTATATGAGTGGCCAAGAGGCCGCTCTAAAAATTAAGAAAGACGGCCCTGATTCAGAGCAAGCGCTCTGTCAGAGTGTCCGGCTCTGGATCAGGGCCTCAGTTCAACTTGTAACACCTAAATTCAGGTGTGTTCATATTCCAGGAATCCGAACCCACAGATCTGTAAATATAACTAGAGATGAATGGTCCGGTTTTCCAAGAACCGAACCCACCCGAACATAGGGGATCCGGGAAGGAACAAGTCCGGCTCGGGGTTTCCCGCCTAACTCAGAATCCAAAATGAGGCAAAATGTCATCATCCTGCTGTCAGATTCTCGCGGGTTTTGGATTGTATAAAGGTCCCGGTGATAGGTGCCATTTTCATTCTGGCTGTGGGGAGTGTACAGAGCAGACGTGCTCTGTTCTTCTAGGGTGCATTCTGTGTTATTGCCAGTGACTTGTCACTATTTGTTCAAGGGTGCAGTGCTGTCAGGCTGGGGATGCAGTACATAAAGTGGCGGGTGCACTGTTGTGTCACTCACTGTTGTCCTGTCAATCAAGGTGCAGGGGCTGCAGTACATAAAGGGCTGCTGCTGTGTTGTCCATAAAGGGGATTGGGCTGCAGTCCATAAAGGGGTGCTGCTGTGTTGTCCTGTCCATCAAGGGGCTAGGGTTGCAGTTCACAAAGGGGTGCTGTGTCATCCAGGGGTGCTCTGTCAATCCAGGGGTGCTCTTCCCCAGTGTATAAAAAATAAAAGTGATAATTAAAATCTTATTTTTATTTTGTGTGTGTGTGTGTGTGTGCTAGCAAGGTAGTTACTAGTTAGTAACTAGTTACGCTATTATTGTTCGGTGACACTGCCGGCCAGACCATAGTTTATCATCTACGTATTTGTGACTCTGCAGGTGGTCTGTCCACACTCTGCAGGTGGTCTGTCCACACTCTGCTGCTCTGTGATTTGTTGTCCATAAAGGGGTGCTGTGTCGATCTTCAAGGGGCTGCTGCCTCGTCCAGGGGTGCTTTCCCCTTGTGTAAAAAAAATAAGTGCAATATAAAATTAGCATTCCTCAAGAAATAAAAAAAGATCTTCTTTTATTTTTTTTTGAGTGTGTGTTAGCAACTTAGCTGCGCTGTTATTGTTCGGTGACACTGTCAGCCAGACCGCAGTTTATCATCCACGTATTGTGACACTAAGTCGTAGCGCAGTGTGTTATTCTTATTCATAAAAAATCTTCTGACACTGTAATACCTCTTTTCCACCAAAAACCCAGGTCCGACCAGGGATTTTGGACATGGTTCCAACCCTGGTCAGACCCAGGTCAGGCCCATTTACACTGCACTTTCGATCTGGGTAACTCCCAGGCCAGCCCTGTTCACACTGAACTCAGGTCTGCCCTGCTAAACATGTGAGGTCAAAAAAAGTGGGAGGTGAATGCCCCACAACCACCAATCAGCTCATTTTAGGCATGACCCAGGTCAGATAACCCGGGTTGCACCGTTTACACTGCACCATTACCCGGGTCCATCCTGGGTCCAACCCTGGTAGCTATCTGGGCTGGATTGCTGGGTCACTTGACCTGGGTTATTTTTCAGGGACCCTTTTACACTGAGCTGCGACCCGGGTAGACCCAGCAAAAACCCAGGTTTTTGCTCTGGTGTAAAAGGGGTATAAGTGGTAGCACAGTGTAATATTCAACTTTTCACTTCTTTCCTCAATCGTGAATAAATTATTAGTCTAAAAGCCGACTAAAAGACCACAACAAAGTGCTAAATAACATGTGTAATATATAAATCATAATTAAATTACTGTAAGTGGCAGCACAGTGTGTTGTTCTTTTCTTATTCATAAAAAATATTGTGACACTGTAGGTCATTGATACTGCAGTGTAATATATAAAATTTGTACAAATTTATGTGTGTGTAACCCACTTCATCGTGTTTGTTGATATGGAGAATGATCAGCTGAGAGGAGATACTAGGGCTGGAGCTGCTGCCAGTGCCACCAGTCATGATGATACTAGTCCTTCTACATCATCTACTAAATCTGATGCCCAAGAGCATACAGGGCTTAAGTCAGGGCATCTAAAATCAAAGAACCAATCATTTACATTGATAACGAAAAAACATCAAAGGGAAAGTTAGCTGCAGAAAGACATAAAATTGGCAATATGCCTTTCACCACACAAAGTGGCAAAGGAAAGGCTAAGGCCTTGGTCTTTATTTATGACTGGTGGTTCTGCCTCTTATGATGATGTAAGCCTTTCTCCCTGTAGACATTTCAAAAAAATTAAAATCGTTAAGGCACAGGAATCAACTGTGCTCTCAGAAATATCATAAATCCCTGAGGAGAGTCTAAGTGTGTCAACAGATGCCATGTGTGAGCCTGACCTTTCCAAAACTGTGCTCAGAGGAGTCTCCTTCCACAACTTGTGCGTCCTCTGCAAATGTGAGGATGAGCAGCACAAGTCAACATGCTGACATAGAAATTGAGGATGCTTCTGTGGAAGTGCAACAGGATGATGAGGATATTTGTGTAGCTGACGCTAATAAAGATGCTGATGATGAAGATGCTGATTATGAGGATGTTGTTGAGGATGTTGTTCATGTTAATAATGCCCCAGTAGAAACAGTTGATGCCCATGATAAGGAAAAGCCCATTGTCATGCTTGGGCATAAAACAAAAAAATCCACTTCTCATGTGTGGAATAATTTCTACCCAAATCTGGACAATTGTCAAGCCATCTGTACCCGCTGTCATGCCAGAGTAAGTAGAGGTAGAGACCCTAACCATCTAGGAACCTCCTCTCTGTTACATCATCTACAGTGCATCCATCAAAAGTGTTTGCAAAATTCTGAAACTTTGGCTAAAAAAGTAACATCAAGCAGTCCAGAGTCAGCTAGCTCCCTTCTCTCTGCTAGATCCAAGCACCTGGCATCTTCATCACTAACACCTTCATCAACAATATCCTCAGTCATGATCAGAAGTAGTCCTGCATCCAATTTAATAAGGCTAACTCAGTCCTCCCCTATCCTGGATTCCTTAGAAGAATCCTTGAGCACTACACCTGCTGCTGCTGGGAATGGATCTTCATCCCAGAAGGGGACCGGGAAGACTACTAGTAGTAGTTATAAAAACAATTGACTGTTAAACAATTCTTTGCAAGGGGGAGCAAGTGTGACAGCAGTCACCCAGTTGCATAGCAGATCATTAACACCATAACATCTATGCTAGTATTAGATGTGCATCCATATCTGCCATTAGTGCAGTGTGTTTTAGACAGTTAATTGAGGTCCTGTGTCCCCACTACCAAATCCCATCTAGGTTCCACTTCACTAGAAAAGCAATTCCCAGCCTGTACAGGGACATTAAAAATATTTTAATTAGTGTACTCCATAATGCCATTGTACCCACTATCCACTTAACCACAGATATGTGAACAAGTGGAACAGGACAAACCCAAGATTACATGACTGTATCAGCCCACTGGGTGGTTGTATTGCTTTCAGCGCCACCAACAGCAGCAGCATCTAAGAAACAGCAGCTCATTCAAAGGCAGGCTACTCTGTGTATCACCGGTTTCACTAAGACCTGATACTGACAACCTCTTAGAAAAACTCAGGGAAGTCATTGCAAAATGGACTCTCCTTGGGATTTGTGATTTCTGACAATGCCACATTGCCAATACTGTGAGAGCATAACAGCAGGGTGAATTCCAACACATCCCATTTTTTCCTTACACAATCAACTTGGTGCTACAAGATTTTTTAAAAAATGACAGAGCCATGCAGGAGATGCTCTCTGTGGCCTGGAAAATTGCTGGACATATTTGCCATTCAACAGGTACATGTAGAAGATTTCAGCACCTGCAAAAAATTTAGCATTTTCCCTGCCACCAGCTGAAGCAAGAGGAAGTTACAAGATGGAACTGCACCCTTTATATACTTCAGCGGATGGAGGAACAGCAAAAAGCCATCCAAAGCTACATAACTAACTATGACATAGGAAGAGGAGGGGGGATGTACCTTACTCAAGCTCAGTGGAAACTTCTTTCCGTGTTGAGAAAAGTGCTGAAACCCTTCAAAGTAGTCACTTGTGAAGTGAGTTCAGACACTGCCAGCTTGAGTCAGGAAAATACCCTAATTAGACTGCTGGAAAAGCAGCTTGATAAACTGAAGGAGGAACTGAAACGAAGTGATTCCGCTAAACATGTTGGACTTGTAGATCAAGTCCTTTATTCACTTTGCCAGGATCCAAGGGTTGCCAGGATCTTACAATCAGATCAATACATTTTGGCAACCATGCTGAATTTTAGATTTAAATCATACATCATGTCTTTCTTCCCAGCGGACACAGATCTGAAGAGATGCAAAGAGCTGTTGGTACGAAATTGTCAGCCCAAGCGACACGTGATGCAGCAATGGCTCCTCCTTCAATTTCTCCAGCAAGTCCGACTGCCAGGAAAAAACTAAACTTTCCCCAAAAAAAGACCCAATGGTGATGCAGATGAGTCAACACAACCAAGTTTTGACATCTGGTCTAAAAGAATTGCCTACAATTAATAAGACCTCTACCATGACTCCATCTGGTATGGTCACCATTCAAAGAATGGTTGAGGACTATTTTAATGATAGCATCCAAATAGGCATTTCACTACTGGCAGGAAATTCATTGTTGAGGTGGATGCCTCTGAAGTTGGGGTGGGAGCCATCCAAACTCAGGGGGATGTCCATAATGACAAGTTGCACCCTTGTGCCTTCTAGTCCTGGAAGTTCTCTGCTGCTGAATCCAATTACGATGTTTGTAACCGGGAGATTGTTGCCATCAAGAGGGGTATTTGAAGACTGGAGATATTGGCTAGAGTGAGCTATGCAAGTTAGCACTGTCATCACTGATCATAAGAACCTCCTGTACATAGAGTCAAAAGACTCAACTCCAGTCAGGTATGTTGTGCACTATTCTTCACTCATTTTAATTTCATTATCACCCGGCTCTAAAAATCTTAAGGCAGAAGCCTTGTCCAGCAGTTTCCTTCCCAAACATGATTCTACCACTTGTAATCTGCCCTTTATACCAGCTTTCTTCATCCATGCTGGCCTGGCACAAGATTTTTCTTTTCATATCTCACAATTTCAGGATCAAGCTCCATCTGAAACCCCTTCTGGGTTACTATTCATTCCTCAATGAAATTCATTCAAACAAAACTTCAGGGTACTTTGGTATTTCCAAGACCCAGGAATTTCTTTCTTGTTCTGTGTGGTGGCCTACCATTGTTTCTGATATAAAGAAATACATTCAGGAATGTGACTGTTATCACTCAGAGGCACTCCTTCTGTCCATTCCCAGAAAACCCTGGACCCACATCTCAATGGATTTCATTGTCCACTTACCATAGGCCTCCAGGAATAATTCCATCTAGCATGTAATTGATCGTTTCAGCAAACTTGCTCATTTTTTTCCGCTCACCATATTACCTACTGCTAAGACTTTGACCTCATTATTTATCAAACAAATCTTCAGATTGCATGAATTGGCCACATTGTTTATGATAGAGGATCCCAGTTTTTTGCTCAATTCTAGAGATCATTTTGTGCAGGTATCAACCTAAGCCTATCCAATGAATACGAAACCCAGTCTAATGGGCAGACCGAAAGGATGAATCAATCTCTGGAGCAGTATCTCCATTGTTACATCCTTACATATAATAATTTCACAAAATATCTACCCTTGGCCGAATTTGCTTACAACAATGCCTGTCATTCCTTCACAAATGTATCTACTTTCTTTGTATTTATGTACATCACCCAAAAGCCATTTGTTTTTCCTCTCCTGAATTCAGTAATCTGCCTGAGGCTCACAGCACTGCTTTGCAGTTCAAGGAGGTTTGGAACAATGTCTATTCTGCTCTCAACAATGCCTCTTTTCATTAAAAATTTTCTGAAGAGCGTCAACAAAAGACTTGTACATTCAAGGTGGGAGATAAAGGGCCTGATTCACTACGGATCACTATTCTGCATATGCGCACGCACCTGCATTGCTAATATCAGTGGTAATATTTAAATGTTTGCATTTGCATTGCGCATGCTGGCATAAGGACGCCCACTTCCCCTTATTCACATCCATATACTTGACCAACATAGTGAAACAATCTGTAACATTGGACAGTTAAAGAAACCAAGACCTTACTCAGGAATTGCTTACTTATGCGCACGATATGATGCCTCAAATGGCATCTAGTATCGCAGTGGATAATTTATGCATGCCCCTGCAATGGTGTTGAAATGCACTGGTACACCTGCGTTTGCCTCACCACTCCCCTGTCACCACCCACAAACAGCACTTCCTGTCCATCACTCTGCCATGGGTCTGCGTAGCCTCTGCAAACGCAGTTCTGAATGCAGCATCTGGCTCGTGCACTGCGATGCATTCACATGCACAGTGCAAATTAATTGACCGATTGCATGCGTATAAGCAACTGCGTTCCTTGCTGAATCATGCCCAAAGTGTGGTTGTCCACCCAGAACTTAAGATTTTGTCAGCCCTTGAAAAAATTTGTCCCAAGTACATTGGTCTATTCATGATTATTAAAGAACTGAACTCTGTTGCCTTCCATCTGAAACTTCCTATGTCCTTAAGAATTCCCAACACTTTTCACTGCTCTCTCTTCGAACCAGTTTTCATTTTCAAGAAATTCAAGTTCTTTCATCTTAAGAAGCTGCCTCCAGTTATGATCAATGGCCAAGATGAGCATGTTGTTGAAAAAATCTTGGACTCCAAGAATGTACAAGGCCAGGACTCTCTGTGTCCGCTATGCCTGTTGGTCAGTCAGGGCTGACAACAGAAATCCTGGGGCCCAGCACACTAATTTTTTTGGGGCCCGCTATCTCCTCCCTGTACATACAGTCAGGTGCATAAATATTGGGACATTGACAGAATTTTCAGATTTTGGCCTCTATTCACCACCACAATGGCTTTGAAATGAAACAAACAAGATGTGCTTTAACTGCAGACTTTCAGATTTAATTTGAGGGTAATTACATCCAAATCAGGTGAACGGTGTAGGAATTACAACGGTTTCTATATGTGCCTCTCACTTTTTAAGGGGCCAAAAGTAATGGGACAATCAACTCAAAAGCTGTTTCATGGACAGGTGTGGGCTATTCCCTCGTTATTTCATTATCAATTAAGCAGGTAAGATGTCTGGAGTTGATTCTAGGTGTGACATTTGACTTTTTGAATCAGTTGCTGTCGACTCTCAATATGAGATCCTAAGAGCTGTCACTATCAGTGAAGCAAGCCATCATTAGACTGAAAAATCAAAACAAACCCATCAGAGAGATAGCAAAAACATTAGGTGAGGCCAAATCAACTGTTTGGAACATTCTTAAAAAGAAAGAACGCACCGAAGAGCTCAGCAACACCAAAAGACCTGGAAGACCACGGAATACAACTGTGGTGGATGACAGAAGAATTATTTCCCTGGTGAAGAAAAACTCCTTCACAACAGTTGGCCAAATCAAGAACACTCTCCAGGAGGTAGGTGTATATGTGTCAAAGTCAACAATCAAGAGAAGACTTCACAAGAGTGAATATAGAGGGTTCACCACAAGATGTAAACCACTGGTGAACCACAAAAACAGGAAGACCAGATTAGAGTTTGTCAAACAACATCTAAAAAAGCCATTACAGTTCTGGAACAACATCCTATGGACAGATGAGACGAAGATCAACTTGTACCAGAGTTATGGGAAGAGAAGAGTATGGAGAAGGAAAGAAACTGCTCATGATCCAAAACATAGCACCTCATCAGTGAAGCATGGTGGTGGTAGTGTTATGGCGTGGGCATGTATGGCTGCCAATGGAACTGGTTCCCTTGTATTTATTGATGATGTGACTGCTGACAAAAGCAGCAGAATGAATTCTGAAGTGTTTCGGGCAATATTATATGCTCATATTCAGTCAAATGCTTCAGAACTCATTGGACGGTGCTTCACAGTGCAGATGGACAATCACCCGAAGCATACTGCAAAAGCAACCAAAGAGTTTTTTAAGGCTAAAAAGTGGAATGTTATGCAATGGCCAAATCAATCCCCTGACCTGAATCCGATTGGAAAATGTCCCAAGAACAAGCAGGAACTGAAGACATTTGCAGTAGAGGCCTGGCAGAGCATCACCAGGGATGAAACCCAGCATCTGGTGATGTCTATGCGTTCCAGACTTCAGGCTGCAAATGCCTGCAAAGGATTTGCAACAAAGTATTAAAAAGTGAAAGTTAGATTTAGGATTGTTTAGTTTGCCCCATTACTTTTGGCCCCTTAAAAAGTGGGAGGCATATATAGAAACGGTTGTAATTCCTACACCGTTCACCTGATTTGGATGTAATTACCCTCAAATTAAAACTGAAAGTCTGCAGTGAAAGCACATCTTGTGTGTTTCATTTCAAAGCCATTGTGGTGGTGAATAGAGGCCAAAATATGAAAATTCTGTCAATGTCCCAATATTTATGCACCTGACTGTATATGTAGGTCGGCCATTGGCTCATCCCCAGTGTCTCTCAGCCCTATTGCCTATGTTGCACCAGTCTTATCATTGCTGGTGTTGCTACAGCACCATCCGTGTCTCCAGCCTCATCCCAGTGTCTCTCCATCTCCAGCCATCCACTCATCTCTCTTCTGTCTCTCAGCTTAATCATCCCCCAGCACCTCCGTCTCTCAGTTTAGTCATCTCCCAGCCCCTCTGTCTCCCAGTTTAATCATCCCTCAGCCCCCTCTGTCACTCAGTGTAATCATCCCCCAGCCCCCGCTGTCTCTCAGTTTAAACATTCCTCAGCCCCCTCTGTCTCTCATCCGCCAGCCCCTGTCTCTCAGTGTGATCATCCCCAGCCCCCTCTGTCTCTGTGTGATCATCCCTCAGCTCCCTCTCTCAATGTAACCATCCCTCAGCCCCACTCTGTCCCTCAGTTTAATCATCCTCCAGCCCCCTCTGCCTCTTAGTTTAATCATCCTCCAGCCCCCTCTGTCTCTCAGTTTAATCATCCCCCAGCCCCCGCTGTCTCTCAGTTTAAACATTCCTCAGCCCCCTCTGTCTCTCATCCGCCAGCCCCTGTCTCTCAGTGTGATCATCCCCAGCCCCCTCTGTCTCTCAGTGTGATCATCCCTCAGCTCCCTCTCTCAATGTAACCATCCCTCAGCCCCACTCTGTCCCTCAGTTTAATCATCCTCCAGCCCCCTGTCTCTCAGTTTAATCATCCACCAGCCCCTGTGTGTCTCCCCAGGCCCATTCCCCAGACTGTGTCACCACAGTCCCTGTGTGTCTCCCAAGGCCTATTCCCCATCCTGTGTGTCACTCCAGTCCTGTGTGTCTCAGCCTCAGATCCATCTGCAGGTCTCCATCGCCCGCCCATGTTTCTCTAGCCCAGCCCAGCCCAGGCCACATTTACCTGCTGGGCTGTTCTGTTCTTCCCGGCGGTCAGCTCAGACCCAGCTATGGCTCCTCTGTTCCAGTGGAGTGCCGTTATGATGTCACGTGCACTGCACCAGGCTGCTCTGTCCATCTGCCCCGGCTTCTCAGCTCTGCACCGGGCTGCTGGCCCCGTCTTCTTTCTACATGTGCCCACCTACAGCAGTTGGCCAGCGGTAGAGGCAAGGGATGGGGGGACACATGAACGGAGTCTCGGGACCCGGTACGAGTGTCCCCTTTGTACCCCCTATCGCCGGGCCTGTGGTCAATAAGCAAATAAGCAAAAGTAAATAAGCAACCAAGATGCTTCATTCTGTTTGTGCAACTACTCAGCTGCAATGTAATAGCTAGGGACCTGTCTCTGTATATGCAGCTACTCAGCTGCAGTGTAATTATTGCAAGGAGTCTGTCTGTTCTTGGGTTATGATTGGTCCCAGGTTAGGGTAACAGGCATGGAGGGCCCAGGCTCCCTGCTGGTTATAGCTATCTGCTTTGCATTTAGTTATTGGCCCTGATACTGATATCCTATGAAAACCCTGCCAGAATCTGCTTGTAAGTTTCCAGTTCCTTGTTCCTGCCTTGGATATTCAGCCTGCACCTAACCTAGCCCAGCCCTGTGCCTCTTGCTCCCTTGTGTCTCCTGGTTATTTTTTATTTTTATCTGTCCCCTGTTTCCTACTTCATCTCAGTCCTGTGCTCACCTAGTTTTGCACGCTATCTACTTGTCCTTGCGTTAAAGTCCTAGCAGCATCCCAGTACTGGGTGAACTTACTTCACCCAGGAAAAGCAGCTGTTATAGGTGAAGTCCAATATAGTCTGTCAGAAGCAGTGCAGCTTTCTAGGCAAGCATAACACTGCCCCACAGTGTCTCTCCAGCTCTAGCCCCCACAGCATCTCTCCAGTCCCCACAGTGTTTCTCCAGTACAACCCATATAGCATCTCTCCAGCCATACAGATTCTTTCCAGCCCCAAAGTGACTTTCCAGCTCCCTTCTGTCTCTCCAGCTCCCTCCTGTCTCTCCAATTCCCTTATTTCTCTCAAGGTCCCTTCTGTCTCTCCAGTCTCCAGAATCTCTCCAGCTACAGCCCCCCCCAGCCCTCTGGCTCCAGCCCACAGACCCTTGACTTACCTTCTTTATGTCTTCTGGCTGCTCCTCTTCCTGCCACATGGCCTCTGTTTTGCCTTTCAGTGGTATTTCACTGTGTCTTCATGACATTGTGCCTGCTGTGCCGGAATAAACAAAAAACACTTTATCGCAATAGGCCACTGCAGGTGCATGATGTTCAAACCACAGCATTTCCCCAGATGGGCCCCGTACATGCCTGTGCCCTGCTGACCACTGCAGGGGTGCAGGCAGAGGTTAAAGTTAGCTGTAGGCCCCTCCAGAGCCCCCTGGAACCTTAGGACACAGTACATATCTGTCCCTAGTCCCCTTGTGACCCCAGGCCTGTGTGTAAAGGGGCAGAAACACAGCTGGAAAAGGGAGCAGAGGACCACATGTGGTGAGGGGAGGGGTACAAAGGGGGAAAGTGGAGCAAGAGCACAGAGGGACAGCCAGGGAAGTGGTTACTGACACAGCTAGTGAAGGGGGCAGTGGTTCATGTGAATCACATTAAATCGTGTTATTACCCCACATTTTACAATACTGGTACTTATGGATTTGTATATTGAGGGCACGGCCGCAATGATGTGATTGTGGCAACAAGCATCCTGCACCTACCACCTGTCTGCCCTCACTTAGATGCTGACAAGTATGTGTGAAAGTGTTTAAAAATTTAATAGCGTTTTATTTTGCATGTTTCTGTAAATATACTGGTGAGTTGCAAACCAAGAGGCTAAAATACAGAAAAACCAACAGAAAATAGTGTTTGCCGCAAATCACTGTCCAAATATATTTAACATAGGAAAGTCACCAGATGTAATAAGTGTTGAGCACAAATACCTTTGCAAACTTCTGCGTTTCCCTAATCTTTCTGAAAATGACATCTGCAAGATGGCCACAGGCGTAATGTATAAAAGGAGGGCCCACTGCACGCAAAGGAGGGCCTTCTACACTCAGCCCATCCCAGTAATTCATATTTCTCTGATAAGAGGGAACAATTTTAGCTATAATTACCATGGGGTACCAGCATGGGCCCAATGCTATTCAGCATTGTGCCAGTCATCTCTAGTTAGTCTGGGCCACACGTGCATTACGTCCCTCCAAAGAGGCACAGACCATTTGTTGAAAACATGGGCCTATTATCAAAGGGTAGTGGAGGCTGTAAAAAGAAAAAAAAACACACACCAAGATATCCCAATCCACTGGTGATGTATGGGTTTTAAATCTGCCACACCTCACTGGCAGTTTGGGTTATCATCCTCCAAATCCCTGAAACCCTGCCCCACCAGTAGAAGCCTTAGTTTCTGACACTCTTCTACCCATGTGCTATCCTGACTTCATGTTACTCTAATACCCATCAGCTATGCTGAGTACCTGACTCTTTATTACCTGTATGCAATCCTGATATACTTCTTCAGCCAAAGGACATTCATCCATTGTTAATGTTTGCATGATCTCAAAGGTAATTAAGAATTCTACACTTTCATAGCTCTCCAATTCAATATGTGATATAATTCCTGACATCCCTAATATGTCTACCTTCTTTTTTTCTTCAAATAACTTAAGGAGCTGAAGACCATGGCCAGTTGCCTTATCTAATCAAACACTGTAAAGGCAAGTCTATATAAAACAATGATTGATGTTGGGACTCTCCAAACAATACTTCAGCACCATTTAACAGTGTTATTTTATACTTTGGATTACAATAAAAGGAGAGGAAAGAAGAGAATCCCCATTGGAATTAGAGCAATAAGTGGAGGAGGACTTATTATTAGGGGAGTAGGTGCCTAAAATAACAGTATTTGTTACAGTATTTGTGTTTTCCTCTGTGGCACTACATCCCATTGGCCCTTGAATGCACAGCAGGCTAGCACTTGTACTAGGGACAACATGCCCACACAGGTTATGGTTGTCAGGACTTGTTAAGACCAGTGGGGCCATATATGAAAATGCTATTTTAAAAGTTATTACACTAAACCCACAGGCTAGGGTTGTTGGGAAGAGCCTTGTTCTATGCGTATGGATCTAAAGGGGAGCTGCATTTGGTGTGTGTGTTGGGGAGGGAGCAATCCCTCCAACTGTCTATTTCTGTGTTCTAGTGTGACCAGCCAAGCACAGGGAAGCCCAGCCTAGCAGTGCTAATGGTTAGATCCCTTATTATTTTCAAATATACATTAAAATGACAGTCATCAAGTTGATAATGATGACAGTTGTTTCCACTATGCAGTCGCACCAGAGGTGCCGGTACTCTGATAAAGTTACACTTCCAATCTCTGTGCAAGTCTTCGGCCACCTATTATATGAATTTTCTAAAATGCTCTCACTGATTTATTGCTGTTTCAACAACTAGTTATTTGAATTAAACATTATGCTTCAAAAAACAAATGTGACAACACCATGTACCATCAGAAATAAAGCACAACATATTTAGACTGTATATTTAACTACGTTTTTATTTGTAAAGAAAGGTTATATATGATTATATGAAACAGTTGATAATTATGCCATACTACTTATACTACATAGTATAGATTAACTTGCACAGAACAGTGAAGACTTTGAAATGATCTAAGTACAGGCTAAGTGCTTGTTCATATCAGAGCTACATATTTTGATGAAGTGCAAGCATTTAAAGTGTGTGTTTTATCAGCATCAGAAGTGTGTCTTTCTACTAAGAAGCTACAAAGAGATTGTACATAAAAAGATGAGACTAGATATAATATAGTATGCATTGATATTGCATCTTGGTGAGTTTTATTGGTTGTATATTTGTCTAACAGAGAGAACAGCTTAAATATACAGAATAGGAACACATTTTACAAACCTTATTATATACAACTAAAACATGATAATTAAATCAGGTTGTTGCCTATAAAAAACGGAACTGCATTAACCTCTGTATATGTTTAAAGAAAGAGATTCAATTGCAACCTTTACAATCTTAGAAAATATTCCTCCAGAAACCAATTGTGCAACACAAAATCCTTTCTCTGCTGTCCCTCACATGTCTTAACAATGTTCTAATGAGACCACACATACTGATGAGAGAGTAGTGAGTTCCTGCAGCCATATAATCTTTATCTACTTGTCTCTATCTTTAGTGTGATTAGGATACATGTTTATTACAGAGCTGTCAGCTCTCCAGTATCTGAAGTTTGTCATAGACATCTTGTCTTGTGTTGTAATTGTTTGCCCATTCAGTCTATCTTTTAACTGCAAACACAAAGGAAGCAATATGGCCTACACAGTTACATTTATAGCACAGCAAAGGTTAGTCATAGAACACAAAATAAACAAAGAATGACATTTAACGTGTTTCATATTCAAGATGAATTTTTCAATGATTCGTAGATGTTTAATCATCCAACAAAATCTGCTAATTATTTCACAAAGCCATGTATACAAACAAAGCCATAGTTCACTATAATTCAAACTGTTTTTTACGTTATACATATATAGAGCGCTGTACTGGCACCACTTTTTGGTATAACTAGCCAACTATATAAGTCAACATTGGAATATTGATTTTAAAAAATTTCACATGATTTGCGAAAGAGTTCAGTGAAAGATTACATTTAATATCAGGGGGTATATTTACTAAAACTGCAACAAAGGAAAAGTGGACATTGGGCCTGATTCAGACCCGGTCGCAAACGCTGAACGCTCGGCACCGGGTGGATGGTGGCCCACAGCGCATGCGCACAATGGAGCCGGCTCCGTCGTGTGCATGCGCGAGACCCAGCTAGCGACGGGCAATCCGTCGCTCCAGGTCTCGCACCAAAGGGGGCGAGCTGGCGATGTTGAGTGACAGCTCGCCCCCTTTGGTGGGCGGGCCGGGGGGGTGTCCCAAATGGATGCGTTTCCGAGGGAACTGAAAGCTGAAAGCTCTCTGGGGCTTGCGATGAATGAGACCCTACCACAAGGGTCTCGTCGCAAGCCCGATGGTCCCAATGGTCTTGACCATCGCGACCATCATCATGGCCGCTCGCTATAGCTGTGGGTGGTCACCCCCACAGCTATGTGAGCGGCTAAGAGGCCACTCCAAAAAAAAAAGCCCGGCCCTGATTCAGAGCGAGCGCTCTGTCAGAGCGAGCGGCTCTGAATCAGGCCCATTGTCCACAGCAACCAATCATAATAAAGTTCTTCTTTATCTATTACTCTGTAGAAAATTACAGAATCTGATTGGTTACTATAGGCAACAACTCCACTTTCCTTTATTAGAAGTTTTAATAAATCTTCCCCCAGAAGCATTCCCTATGAATATTTGGTGATACCTTTTGGGTTTTACAACATTACAGGTGTATTCCAAGATTGTATCAATGAGGGACAATTTAGGAAGATTTGTGGTTGTTTGCCTAGTTTATACTCGTCTATCCTTCCTCCCACTTAGAATATCACAAACATGTCACAATGATGTTACAAACCTTAATGCTGGGTACACTCTTGGGTACAGTCGATGTATTGTTCATTCGATCAACAAGCAATATATTGTGTGTGCATCAGCGGGTATGTACACCTGATATGTCTGTGAACAACGTTGTTTCCAGACATATCAGGTCAGCCCTGCAGCACAGGCAATACCTATATATGTGTGTACGGGTGACCCGCCGACCTTCCATGAACTTGCTACAGGGACCACCGACACTGACATCTCCACTGGGTAAATTTAAATGCCCACCTAATTCTGAAGTCAGCCCAGACATATCAAGCGGCCGATTGGTAAGTGTGTTTAGCTTACACACTGGTCTATAGTAGAGATGTGTGGGTCTGGATTTCAGAAAACAGAGCTTACCCAAACTTCACAATTCCGAGTTAATCTGAGACCCGGCTCAAGTTTGCCCACCAGGCTTCAAAACGAGGCAAAACGTTATCTTCCCAGCGTGTTTTGGATTCAACATAATCCCGTGGTGATTTGGGTGCCATTTCACACAGGAGTGCTGGAGAGTACAGTGGACTACGCGAGTGCAGTGCAGGGCTCAGTTCCTAATCCTAATACAGGGCAGCATTAACCTTACTAGTGCACACTGGTACTCTAACTGCCTGCAGTGCAGCCCAGAGCTCCGTATCCTAATACAGGACAGCATTAACCTTACTGGTGCACATTGGTATTCTGCACACTGGTACTCTAACTGCCCGCAGTGCAGCCCAGAGTATCTGCTCAGTGGGTGCCATGCCAATGCATTAGTAATATAAGCACTGTGTGAGTCGCAGTGTATAGTTGTTGTCATTTGTTAGAAAAAAAATATTTTTTTCTATTTTCCTAAAACTTGTGTGTTCAGGTCCAGGCAGTGGCACTGTGTTACAATAAATCTCAGTAGGTTCCATGCCACAAAAAAACAAATCGGGACACCCCAAAAAATTCAGTTTAATTTTGGGAGTTAAAAAAAAATTATGGGGGACAAAATTCTATAGTAGCGAAATTGATTCAAGATGGTTTTCCAAATCTGCGGCAGGTGTTTTCTTCGTTGCGAGTGGTAGTGGCAGGTGCATTCTTGAAGAATTTTTAAAAACATGCTTGCACCTATTTTCATGTACTCCAAATTTGATGGACATTTTTCCCCCCAAAAAATTCTAAATGCTATTCTTCATCACCTTCTTCAAAGCTGCATTTATGCACCTGTCGTGGCTATTTAAAAACCAGACTTCCCTTCAGCAGGCAAAAATGGAGGGAACCCATACAGATCCCCCATGTCAGGATATCTTTAGGGGAGTACAAGGATGCTTTCCCGAAAATTGACAGGACTTTTTGCCTGTTCCAGTTTCTCCGGGTCTCGTTTTCGCATCCTAAGAAATTGTATACGGGGATAAGTGGGCATGCGCACAATACTTTTCTGCCTGGAAAACAGGCGAAGAAGGCAAAAAGTCCGGCAGGTGAAAAGTCTGGACTTTTCGCCTCTAATTGAATACGGGTCTTTGTGTACATTGAACCATCAGAAAGCAAATGTCACTATCTCAGTCGTGCTCAAAAATTCGGTATTCCGCTAAGTATGTTGGACTTGTAGATCAAGGGCCTGTTTCAGCAGCATTCGCAAATGCAACTACGTATGCAGGTCAGGCGATTGTTGGCCATTGCACATACATATAAGCTGCACTATGCGTGCACTGCAATCACAATGCAATCACGTACACATAGAGAAATCCATCGCAGAGTGAATGACAGGCTGTGAGTGTTTTGGGGGTGGTGACGGAGAAGTGGTCAGAAAAAAGCAGGCGTGCCTGTCCGTTTGCACTCCGTTGCTTGGACGTGTATAAATTAGCCATAGTGATTGCATATGTAGCTTGAGAGCCCACTGCATGGGATGGGACTTGGTATAAATGCTGTATGACTGGCTGATGTGCATTGATGGTACTGATGTTTACACAGAAGAGCAAGGATGGATGAATATCAGAAGGCAGCAATGGACGTCTTTATAGTGGATGTGCTTTGGCAGGCATTATCATATTTTTGCTGCTACATTCCAATTATATCACTGCTGCATACACAACAGCAATCCTTACTGAATCAGGCTCCAAGTTTTTTTATGTGTTTCACCAAGACCAACGGGTTGTCAACATCTTGAAAACGGATCACTACATTTTAGCGACCAAACTTGATCCTAGGTTTAAGTTGTACACAATGTCTTTCTTTACAACTAACACAGATCTTAATAGATACAGAGAACTCCTAATGAGCAAGTTGGCAGCTCAAGTGGAACGTGGCATGATGATGTCCCCTCCTTCAGTTTATCCTGCATCTGCTGCGGCCAGGAAAAAAATGAGCTTTGCAAAGAGGATGACTCAACTCAGCACACCAGAGTGACACAACATTTTTAACATCTGGTCAGGCCTAAAAGAATTGCCCAAAATTGGTGGAGGATTATTTTAATGATAGTGTAAAAATGAGCATGTCAGACAGTCCCTTTGATTACTGGAAGGAAAAAAAGGCAATTTGGAGCCCTTGTACCATCTCACTATGCTTTAATTACGCTATCCACCCTCCAGTGTGTACTCGGAAAAAGTGTTTAAGCACAGCCAGAAACCTTGTGAGCAATCTGCATGGGAGGCTACTCCCTCAAAATGTGGAAAAGATGATGACAAATTGGATGAGGAAGACCTTTCCAAAACCAAAATACGTAAGGATGATTTTGCAAAACCAAACATGAATTACGAATACAGATCCAAAATGAAAACACTGTGATGAGTGCACATCTCTAGTTGATAGGACAGTGGGTCAGTTTGTTGTTATAGTGTGTACTCAGCTTTAGAGAGAAACAGCTAAATGCTAAACAGAAGTATGAGATCTCTTTTTTTAGGACTAAAATTTCCAAGAATGGCTTTTCAATGGATTCTGCAAACTACAAGCAATACTTGACTAATAATTTCCTATGGATATTAAAATGGTACGAACATTTCAATGCTTTGCCAACTATTGTAGAAGCTTTACCAATTGTTTTCTTCTATAGTAGCACACATAAATGCCCTAACAAGAAAGGAAGAGAATTCTGCACACTACTCTACAGAAGCATCATCAGCTTTTAATAAACTGTAAATTGCCTTTATGACTACCCCTATCCTCTCTTATCCTAACCTTAATCCAAAGTTGAAGTGGATGCTTCCATTGCAGTTGTTGGAGCAGTACTCTCTCAAACTAGTCCTGGTGACAATAAGTTACATCAGTGTGCTTATTACTCAGAAAGGTTTTCTCAGGCTGAATTTAGCTATGACATCAGTAATCGATAACTTTTAGCCATCAAATGGAGGCACTGGCTAGAGGTAGGCTATCATTCCATCACAGTTTATATGGATCATAATCAACATTATAATCAACAATAATTAATTCTAGCTAAATTACTGTTTCCTTGACAGGCATGATGCATATTCTTTTTTTTTTTTAGGCTTGACTTTACTATTACTTATAGACCCTGTTCCAAGATTTTGAAGGCAAACACTTTAGTTTTCTTTGTAACACTTCGATGTTTCTGATGTTCCTATTATTCACTCCACCCAGATCCAAGCAGCATTGTTGCAAGAACTATACAGTCAGTTGTCACTGGTCCAAAAACAGATTCCCTAAAACATTACTCCACATATCCTTTTAGTTATTGCAGCCCATCATTAAGCCCTTTCTGAGACCTACAAAAGCAAATTATCAGGAATCAGGAGTATTTTATCAATAACCATGACTTTTATGGTGACCTACAATGAAATAAAAAAAACCTAAGGGATTTTTTATCTGGTTGATAAATATATGCTCAAAATAAGTGTCCCAGGACTCTTCCTTATGGTCATCTTACACCTTTGCCTGTACCTGTTTAGACCTGGTCCCATCTTTGAATAAACTTTATAGTAGATTTGCTCCATCAAAATGTTTTACAGCCATTTGGGTGGTGGAAGACACTTTCAGCAAATGACTTACATTCTATAACCTTTGGGATTGCTGGCAGCTAAGACCCCAGCTTCTGAAATTACATGGTATTTCACACAATGTATATTCTACCTGAGGTTCACAATTCATATCCATATTCTGAAAAGTCGGCTACAATATCTTGGTTATCGACCATTGCTTTCATCCACATATTATCCCCAAACTAATGACTAATGATCAAATTGAGAGGGTTAATTAAGCTTTAAAGAAATACCCAAAATGCTAATATTCGAAGGTTCAGTATTATTGGGCAAAGGTTTTGCCATCGGTCAAATTTGCTTACAACTATTTTTACCATGTTTCCACAGACTCCTCTGTGCTGTGTTTATGGATTGTACCCTCAATTTAAAATTTCTGCTCCCTCTGACATTCCAGAGGTCAAGCAAACAGCTACATGCTTGAAGGTCATATTAAAAAATAACAGCTTCTGTGGTCCATGGAGCTTTTCATTCCAAACACATTTCTGAATCTCCCTTGTGGATCACAAGGTCTGGGTCTATAGAAAAAACATCACATTACACCAAACATTCTATAAATTAGGTCCCAAATTCATTTGACCTTATAAAATGTTATGCAAATTACTTTACTGTTAAACCTTTCTATTTCCATAGAGATCCCAAGAACATGGCCTATTTTGTATTTCCTTGAATTTTATTAGGTTGGGGCTGTATCAACACTCTGCCTATAGTATGTCCAAGATATTTCACCTCTTCCATTCTTAAACAATACATTTTTGAGATGGCTGTCAATCCTGCCTGACGGATGGAGTTCAAACACTGCTTGTGACCTGGGTAAGTGAGACTGCCAATTAGGACTGTAGATGACTATATCATCAAGTTAAGCAGCGGCATACTGTCTATGGGGCCTTATAATTTTATCTATCATCCTCTGATAGGTTGTTGGTGCCCCATGTAACCCAAATGGCAATATCTTATATTGGAACAGATCCTCCTGTGCAGAAAAAGCTGTCTTTTCTTTTGCCTTGTCTGTTAACGGCACTTGCCAGTTACCTTTTGTTAAGTCTAGAGTGCCATTCTCAGCCTTCCAATAAGTTCATTCACACAAGGCATTGGGTATCAAACTTAGACACACTATTCAATTTACGGAATTTGCAGAAGCGTAAGCTACCATCAGATTTGAAAGTACAATGGGACTGACCAATCACTATGTGACTCCTCAATTATATCTAACTCCATTTTTAATGACTGTTGTTTTACCAGGTATGTCAGAAAACAAATCTCTATCTTATGAGAAATTTTTAAACCTCATGCTGTTAAATAGTTGAGAGTGTTTTGGCTATCCTTTCTACAGCAACCAAAGTTACTGAGGTCACTCTTTATAATTCATCTCACCCCCTTTTTATATGATTTCTAATGGTCCAAAAATGTACTTTCTTTTGTGGGTACCAAAACAAGCAGGAACAGAGATGCACAATTGTCCATTATGACTATACACCCTCTGCTGTGCCTGTTGTGCCTGTCCCACGTTCTACTGCAGCTATTCTTTCCTGTATCTGAGAAACATGTTCACTAAACATTTTATAAAAACTGTGTTACCCCTCCCATGTTTATTTTGCAATATCCAGCAATTGCCTTGGATATCTTCCATACAGCAAATCAAAAGGCAAAAACCTTGTGGACGACTGTGGAACCTCTCTAATCGCCAAAAACAAATGGTTTAAGAAATAATCCCAATCTCTCCCATCTTTATCCATATATTCTTTAAAGTTTTGTTAAACCTCTCCACTAAACTATCAGTCTAAAGTTTATACACGGAGGTAGATTAGCTGAGTAACCTTAAACAGGCAGCACAACTCTTGCATGATATTTGACAAAATGGGGTACTCTGATCAGTTAGGATTTCCTAGTTCCCTAGCATTTGTCTCTGTTGATGTATTGCACAATGATATCACTTCTGTATATCTGGTAGTGTAATCCATTATCACCCAAATATACTGAGGACTCCAGGCAGACTATATTAGCTGTACAACCAAATCCATAGCTATTCTCTCAAACACTACCTTAATAATGGGTGATGGGACAGGTGGACTTCTATAATTTGGCCAGGGAGCATGATACTGACACTCAGAGCAGGATGCACAATATTCTGATACATCTTTATGGACCTCTAGGAAAAAACAGCTGTATGATTCTTTCAGAAGTTTTTTTTTGCTCCTAAATGTCCTGCAGTTTTATGACCTTGTGCTAGCTCTAACACTGTTCTTCTGTATGCCTTTTGAACTATTAATAGTTACACAATATCTTCTCCTTTCTTGGACAATTGGTACAGCAAATCTTGATGTACTGCCATGTGAAAGTATGAAAACTAGAGATGTGCGCGAACCCCTGTGTTTTGAGTTTGGCAAAACCAGTCTCAAATGTTATTGTTATGGTTTTAGCAAATCCAAACTCAAGTGTTTTAGTTTGGTTTTGGATTTCTTTAAAAAAATTGGTAAAAACAACTAAAATCATGTAAGTTGGACCTGTTTTTGTTTCTTTAGTATTATTTACAACAATAACATTAATTTCTTGTTATTTTCAGTAAATTTTCACATACAGTAGTTAGCACCTGAAATCACAAAGGACTTACATGCAAACAAAAACACATGGGTTTAGATCTGAAATCTGACTTGCGGGATAACCCGAGCTGGGACTCGGTCCTACTCGGCACCCCAAAAGTGATCCATTAGGACTAGGTTCGACTCAGAACCCCAAAGTTTGGGTTAGTTCGGCTTTCAGCAAAACCAAACCGCTCATCTCTAATGACAACCTACTATCAGGCTCTACTGGGTTTCCATCAACCACTTTTACATTCTCTCTATTCTTTACCTGAGTACGGTTTTTTAATTGCTCTGAGGCAAAGATCTATTTTCTTACTTCAAGATCAGGCATACAGTTTACTGTTTCAACATTATTTTCTCCTTCAGCAGGAGCTACCTCATTCCGTACTCCACGGCTGCTTTCATTACTCTCTGACTCCTCAGTCATACTTGCAAATGGGAGCAATTCAGAATTTGTGAACATTGCTACTGTATCAGTAACATTAGCACACTGGTCTGGGTTATTTACTTCTGTAAAAAATTGGGTTTCCCACAGCTTCCAGAAGTGATAGAAAAATCTCCCCAGTATAGTATCAAACAGAAAATAAGGAACCAATCCCACAGTGACAACAGTGGGACCACATTGTGTTTCTATCTTCACTTCAGCAGTATTATAATACTGAGCATTTCTTAGTTAAATGGAAGAGGCCATCCACTTCAGCAATAAACTTGTTGTGCTCAAAAAGATATTGTGTCAACCCAAACGAGTTAGAATTTCAGTTTTAAGTTTATTTTAGTCTTTGGCATCAGCAAGGCTCAAGTCAAAGTATGTTTTTGGCAAGAAGGGTGCTAAGAGGACTGTCCACTGACTTTTAGGCCAACTTTCTCTCTCAGCCGTTCTTTCAAAGGTTGGTAAATTGGCTTCAATGTCATCATTTTTTGTCAACTTTTGCAGAAAATTACTGGCCCGTGTGGAGCTAGAGCAAATTGGGACATCCGTTGAAGCTTTTCTAGACAGTGTTGCCAGATGCTGTACCATATATTTTAAGGCCTTGCTGTGCTGTCTTTCCTGGATCTCCTCAGCATCCACTTGCTGTTACCTCCAGGCCTCCTCCATGGCCAATTGCTGCACCCTGGTGACATCCTGCTGAGCAATGTAACATGTAGCAAAGCCTTAACTACTATATGTCCTCCATGTTAGCTCTAGGTATAGGGGTGAAGCAGAATCTGGCTTCCCCAAGCATCTGTCGATGACACCACCATGGATTTCACATTATAACAGTCTTTTCCAATAATAACAAAAAAAATGTTTCTATCCCATAACGTTTTTTACATGGATTTTTATTGCTGCAATGTAAGTGCAAATGCTCACATACTCCACCTTGTGTGGTAAGATAAGGGTAAGTGTAACACCACTAATTTGATGGGATGTCAGTGAGTGGATCGTACCTTCTGTTCCTCTGTAATCTGCTTGGGAGAGGATCATCAAATGGATCAGGGCTGTTCCTCTTCTAGTCTCCTCCTACCATGGCAGAGAGACAGGGGACCACCCAGAACCCAGCACAGTAAACACACATTGGGGAAAGTGAAGTTAATTTTATTATGCTGAGACATTTCGTCATGCTTGTACTGTTCTGAATAAAGGTTAAAGTATGCAAGGATACGATGATACCAATTATATATGCAGTTACTTGAATTAACTTATGATCACTTTCTAAAGCTCACTATTACTTGCTCAATATGATATTTATAATACCTGTTTCACATTTGCTATTACTAGCTGGCAATGAATAACTCTAGTTGAACTTATCAGTCAAACTAAGGCCCTCATTCAGAGCCACTCATAAGCGGCCGTACGCTCGTAGTCATCCGATGTTGTTAAACCACGCATGCGTCGGTGTAACAGTGCGCATGTGCGTACGGCTGATTGCGATCATTTTTTCGGTTGTTCGTCGAATAGCGAACAGGAAGTGACATGTCAAATGTGATTGACAGAACTGTCCGTTTTGGGGCGGTGACGGGGGTGGAGATGGGAAAACGCAGGCGTGTCGAGGCATTTTTTGGGCGTACATAAATTATCTGATGCGAACGGCCAATGTGAACGGAACAAGTGTTACGTCACTGTCTTATCCACTTTCCATTAAAAGTGTGGTCTGGTATTCTCTACCGCAATGACGATGGTCTCTTCGTTCTTCCCGTGGCTCATCGATGGTTTTCCGATTTATCAATTGAGGCCCCAAAAAGAATCAGTTTTGAATTGCAAAAATGCTTGTAAGGTGTTTAGCAAATAGGCTTTTTTTAGTAGTAAAACACTGTACGCAGGTGAACTACTCAGCTGCTAATTTCTGGGTTAGACAATCAATTAGTTTACAAATTTCTTTTCAATTTTCGTGCTTTTGCCAAATTTGTTTTCTTCTTTTTTTAGGGCAACAATATTTTATGCATGTTTGTTGTTTTTCTTCATTTTTTAGGGGCCAAGAAAACAATCGTCCTTTGGTTTTTTGCTAAGTGTTAATTAAAACTCATAAATTGTTTTTAACCCTTGGTTTTTATTTGCAAAAATAATGTTTATATTTCAGTGGAATTGTTTGTAATTTTGTTTGCGGGATTACCTTTTAACCAGTTTTGGAATAAATTAACAATAGAATTGTGTATATTTTCAACATGATTTTATTTTGTGTTTTTATTTTTTTCTAAAAAATTTTGGGGAAATAATAAAAACTTGAGAACGTAAAAACAAATAACAAATGATTTTAGAAACACACAAACAAAATAAGTGGCATTTGAAATACACAAACAAACACAATTAATAAAAAATTCACAAGAAAGGAGAGGGAGGTTTTGGGCATTAAGGAATATGGGGCAAACACAGAGAAGGATTGTGGGAAAATTAGCCAGTGCTGTCATCGCCTTTTGGCCCGTTTGCCGGGGTAGGGAGGGAACCTGACTGGGTCCGGGATGTCCTTCTGCTGGCCTGGCCAGAGGCAGATGTTGTGGCCTCTGGACTAGGCATAGGGCTAGGCACATTTGGAGGGATGGCTGTTGTGCCAGAGGTGGAGGGTCCTGATGTTCCGGCAGGAAGGGAGGCCGGCTGCAACATGTGCTGGCGAACGAGCTGCTCCAGGGCATTTGCTATTCGCATGTTGGCCCAAGTATTTTCCGCCAGGGCCTTAGCAATGGTCACGTTGGCTGCAGCACTTTGCTCCAGGGCGTCCGCCACCCGTAGTAGATTGGCGTCCATCCTCAGCATAATCTCGGTCTGCAGATCTGTTTTAATATTAAGATCAGTGAGGAGGCCCACTGCCTGCGAGGGGGAATGCCCTGGACTGTCTGCCACAGGGTCCCCAGCCGGATCTACTGCTTCCTCCCCTGCAGAGCCAGCAGAAATTCTGCGGCCAAAGCTCCCCTCTGGAGCAGACTCATCCACCTGTGTCTCTGTGAGAAAAAAGAGAAAAGAGTAACATTATAATCTAGATATTGTCCCAAACACATTTCTGAGTTGTTAACATTACAACATTTACCTGGGGCAACATGAGGAGCCGCAAAGTCTGGCATGTCAGTATCCATGTTCGACGCGCCAAACACCTCCTCATCCTGCACACACCCCTGGGCCATCTCCTCCAAATCTGTGAGCTCCAGTGACACAGGGGTGGGACCCCCACCTGTCCCCCCTGCATGCCTAGCCCTATCAGCCAGTTTTTGCTTAAGACGATATTTGAAGTCGCTCCATCTGTGGGGTAAAAAGTTGGCATTATTCCTGGTGTATTCTTCGACCTGTAAACACTTTTTACTAAAATGTAGTTTTTACGTACCAGCGTTTAATCTCCCGGGTTGAACGTTCCAACTCACCCACCCTATTGACACCACTGGCTATGTCATCCCACATTTTCCATTTCTGGCTTGCACCCATATTCCTTGCTGCCTGTGGCAGGTTGTCATTGCACATTTGCACCAAAACCTCCATCTCCTTTCTTGTGAATTGTGGCTGCCTTTTTTTTTTTTGGTTTAGTTGGCCAACTAGGCCCAGCAGCCTCTTCCATGGCATCCTCAACACCTTTTTTAAAAATGGGATTAACATTTATAATGTAAAATGTTCCCCAAATTTTTGGTAAGCATAATCCTTTTGCCCAAAAAAGAGAAATACTTACCTGGCGCCTCCTGGCCAGTGCTTTGCTGCTCTGTAGTCATTTTGGACTTTCAGGTCTCACTACAGCAGACCGATTTGGGTTTTCAGTGACGTTTTTATTAGGGGTGAGCGGGTTCGGATTTCTGAAATCCGAACCCCCCCGAGCCCCCCCGATCCGAGTCCGATCCGAATCAGGCTCGACTTTTCCCGCCTGACTCGGATCTGAAATCGAGGCAAAACGTCATCATCCCGCCTTCCGAGTCTCGCGGGTTTTGGATCCTATATAAGGTACCCACGTCGGCGCCATTTTCTCACTCGGCTGTGGACAGTGAAGAGGGAGGGTGGGAGTTAGGGCTGTGTAGTGTAGTGTAGTGTAGTGCTGCTGTTGTCCACTACTTCAAAGTCCATAGGGGCTGGCTGTGTTGTGCTGTGCTGCTGTTGTTAATAGGGGCTGTGTCCACTACTTCAAAGTCCATAGGGGCTGGCTGGACTGTGTTGTGCAGTCAGTTCTCCATAGGGGCTGTGTCCACTCCAAAGTCCTGTGCAGTGTCCCAGTCCTAAAGGAGTGCTGCAGTGTTGTCCAGGGGGTGCTCTGTCCATCAGGGGTGCTCCCCCCAAGTACTAAAAAAATAATATATTTTCTGTGTTTGTGAATTGTGTGCGCAGTAGCCGCACGTGCATCAACAAAGTAGTGCCAAGCGTGCGCCTGTGTCATAAGTAAAGGGCCGGCTGGCTTGACCGTTAAGGGTGCTGTAACCCCCGAAAGTACACTCCAGTCCAAACCAAAAAAAAAATTATTTTCTGTGTTTGTGAATTGTGTGCGCAGTAGCCGCACGTGCATCAACAAAGTAGTGCCAAGCGTGCGCCTGTGTCATAAGTAAAGGGCCGGCTGGCTTGACCGTTAAGGGTGCTGTAACCCCCGAAAGTACACTCCAGTCCAAACCAAAAAAAAAATTATTTTCTGTGTTTGTGAATTGTGTGCGCAGTAGCCGCACGTGCATCAACAAAGTAGTGCCAAGCGTGCGCCTGTGTCATAAGTAAAGGGCCGGCTGGCTTGACCGTTAAGGGTGCTGTAACCCTCGAAAGTACACTCCAGTCCAAACCAAAAAAAAAATTATTTTCTGTGTTTGTGAATTGTGTGCGCAGTAGCCGCACGTGCATCAACAAAGTAGTGCCAAGCGTGCGCCTGTGTCATAAGTAAAGGGCCGGCTGGCTTGACCGTTAAGGGTGCTGTAACCCCCGAAAGTACACTCCAGTCCAAACCAAAAAAAAAATTATTTTCTGTGTTTGTGAATTGTGTGCGCAGTAGCCGCACGTGCATCAACAAAGTAGTGCCAAGCGTGCGCCTGTGTCATAAGTAAAGGGCCGGCTGGCTTGACCGTTAAGGGTGCTGTAACCCCCGAAAGTACACTCCAGTCCAAACCAAAAAAAAAATTATTTTCTGTGTTTGTGAATTGTGTGCGCAGTAGCCGCACGTGCATCAACAAAGTAGTGCCAAGCGTGCGCCTGTGTCATAAGTAAAGGGCCGGCTGGCTTGACCGTTAAGGGTGCTGTAACCCCCGAAAGTACACTCCAGTCCAAACCAAAAAAAAAATTATTTTCTGTGTTTGTGAATTGTGTGCGCAGTAGCCGCACGTGCATCAACAAAGTAGTGCCAAGCGTGCACCTGTGTCATAAGTAAAGGGCCGGCTGGCTTGACCGTTAAGGGTGCTGTAACCCCCGAAAGTACACTCCAGTCCAAACCAAAAAAAAAATTATTTTCTGTGTTTGTGAATTGTGTGCGCAGTAGCCGCACGTGCATCAACAAAGTAGTGCCAAGCGTGCGCCTGTGTCATAAGTAAAGGGCCGGCTGGCTTGACCGTTAAGGGTGCTGTAACCCCCGAAAGTACACTCCAGTCCAAACCAAAAAAAAAATTATTTTCTGTGTTTGTGAATTGTGTGCGCAGTAGCCGCACGTGCATCAACAAAGTAGTGCCAAGCGTGCGCCTGTGTCATAAGTAAAGGGCCGGCTGGCTTGACCGTTAAGGGTGCTGTAACCCCCGAAAGTACACTCCAGTCCAAACCAAAAAAAAAATTATTTTCTGTGTTTGTGAATTGTGTGCGCAGTAGCCGCACGTGCATCAACAAAGTAGTGCCAAGCGTGCGCCTGTGTCATAAGTAAAGGGCCGGCTGGCTTGACCGTTAGGGGTGCTGTAACCCCCGAAAGTACACTCCAGTCCAAACCAAAAAAAAAATTATTTTCTGTGTTTGTGAATTGTGTGCGCAGTAGCCGCACGTGCATCAACAAAGTAGTGCCAAGCGTGCGCCTGTGTCATAAGTAAAGGGCCGGCTGGCTTGACCGTTAAGGGTGCTGTAACCCCCGAAAGTACACTCCAGTCCAAACCAAAAAAAAAATTATTTTCTGTGTTTGTGAATTGTGTGCGCAGTAGCCGCACGTGCATCAACAAAGTAGTGCCAAGCGTGCGCCTGTGTCATAAGTAAAGGGCCGGCTGGCTTGACCGTTAAGGGTGCTGTAACCCCCGAAAGTACACTCCAGTCCAAACCAAAAAAAAAATTATTTTCTGTGTTTGTGAATTGTGTGCGCAGTAGCCGCACGTGCATCAACAAAGTAGTGCCAAGCGTGCGCCTGTGTCATAAGTAAAGGGCCGGCTGGCTTGACCATTAAGGGTGCTGTAACCCCCGAAAGTACACTCCAGTCCAAACCAAAAAAAAAATTATTTTCTGTGTTTGTGAATTGTGTGCGCAGTAGCCGCACGTGCATCAACAAAGTAGTGCCAAGCGTGCGCCTGTGTCATAAGTAAAGGGCCGGCTGGCTTGACCGTTAAGGGTGCTGTAACCCCCGAAAGTACACTCCAGTCCAAACCAAAAAAAAAATTATTTTCTGTGTTTGTGAATTGTGTGCGCAGTAGCCGCACGTGCATCAACAAAGTAGTGCCAAGCGTGCGCCTGTGTCATAAGTAAAGGGCCGGCTGGCTTGACCGTTAAGGGTGCTGTAACCCCCGAAAGTACACTCCAGTCCAAACCAAAAAAAAAATTATTTTCTGTGTTTGTGAATTGTGTGCGCAGTAGCCGCACGTGCATCAACAAAGTAGTGCCAAGCGTGCGCCTGTGTCATAAGTAAAGGGCCGGCTGGCTTGACCGTTAAAGGGTGCTGTAACCCCCAAAGTACACTCCAGTCCAAACCAAAAAAAAAATTATTTTCTGGGTTTAGCCGCACGTATATATCAAATCGATATAACATAAATGGAGGACCAAACTTTCTCCGATAAAAATAAAATAGAGAAAGATCAAGAACCACTTCCTCCTAGTGCTGAAGCTGCTGCCACTAGTCATGACATAGACGATAACATGCCATCAACGTCGTCTGCCAAGGCCGATGCCCAATGTCATAGTAGAGGGCACATACAATCCCAAATGGCAAAGTTCAGGAAAATGACCTTGAAAAAGACATTTAAATCAGCTGAAGAGAAACGTAAACTTGCCAATATGCCATTTACGACACGGAGTGGCAAGGAACGGCTAAGGTCGATCCCTAGTATGTTCATGACTAGTGGTTCAGCTTCACATGACGATGGAAGCCCTCCTCCCACAAAAAAAATCAAAAGAGTTAAGCTGGCAAAAGCACAGCGAAGAACTGTGCTTTCTAAGAAGATATCACAAATCCCCAAGGAGAGTCCAAGTGTGGTGGTGGTTGCGATGCCTGACCTTCCCAGCACTGGACGGGAAGAGGTGGCTCTTTCCACCATTTGCACGCCCCCTGCAAGTGCTGAAAGGAGCACCCACAGTCCACTTGCTGATATGCAAATTGAAGATGTCACTGTTGAAGTACAACAGGATGAGGATACTGGTGTAGCTGGCACTGAGGAGGAAGTTGGCGAGGAGGATTCTGATGGTGATGTGGTTTGTTTAAATCAGGCTCCGGGGGAGACAGTTGTTGTCCGTGGGATGAAAAAGCCCATCACGGTCATGCCTGGGCAGAAGACCAAACATTCCACCTCTTTGGTCTGGCAATATTTCTATCCAAATCCGGACAACAACTGTCTTGCCATATGTACCATATGTAAAGGTGAAATAAGTCGGGGTAGTGACGTCACCCACCTAGGAACATCCTCCCTTATACGGCACCTGCAGCGCGTTCATAAAAAGTTACTGTCAAGTTCAGAAACTTTGGCTAAGACCGTAAGCAGTCCAGGGACACCTAAATCCCGTTGTCCTGTTGTATCCAAGCGCCTGCAAACCACACCGTCAACTCCCTCCTCGTCAATTTCCTCCTTAGTCAGGATCGGAAGTAGTCCTGCAGGCCATGTCACTGGCATGACTGACTCTCCTATCCGGGATTCCTCTGGAGGATCCTGCATTGCTACGCCTACTGCTGCCGCTGCTGCTGGGAGTCGTTCATCATCCCAGAGAGGAAGTAGGAACACCACTACTTTTACTAAACAATTGACCCTCCAACAGTCCTTAGCGAGGAGGATGAAGTACGACAGCAGTCATCCTGAAGCAAAACGTATAACTGAGGCCTTGACTGCTATGTTGGTGTTAGACGTGTGTCCGGTATCCGCCATTAGTGCAGTGGGATTTAGACAATTGATGGAGGTAGTGTGTCCCCGGTTCCAAATCCCGTCTAGATTCCACTTCACTAGGCAGGCGATACCGAGACTGTACAGAAACGTCAGAAAAAGTGTCCTCAGTGTCCTGAAAAATGCCGTTGTACACAATGTCCACTTAACCACGGACATGTGGACAAGTGGAACAGGGCAGACTAAGGACTATATGACTGTGACAGCCCACTGGGTAGATGTATCACCTTACGCAGCAACAGCAGCAGCGTCACCAGTAGCAGCATCTCAGAAACGCCAGCTCGTTACAAGGCAGGCTACGCTGTGTATCACCGGTTTCAGTAAGAGGCACACCGCCAACAACCTCTTAGAGAAACTGAGGGAAATCATCGCCCAGTGGCTTACCCCACTTAGACTCTCCTGGGGATTTGTGATATCTGACAACGCCACCAATATTGTGCGGGCATTACATCTGGGCAAATTCCAGCACGTCCCATGTTTTGCTCACACAATAAACTTGGTGGTGCAGAATTTTCTGAAAAGCGACAGGGGCGTGCAGGAGACGCTTTGGGTGGCCCGAAAAATTTCTGGCCACTTTCGCCATTCAGCGACTGCGTGCCGAAGACTGGAGCGCCAGCAAACACTCTTGAACCTGCCCCGCCATCACCTGAAGCAAGAGGTTGTGACGCGGTGGAACTCAACCCTCTATATGCTTCAGAGGATGGAGGAGCAGCAAAAGGCCATACAAGCCTATACATCCACCTATGACATAGGCAAAGGAGGGGGTATGCACCTGACTCAAGCGCAGTGGAGAATGATTTCCGTGTTGTGCAAGGTTCTCCAGCCCTTCGAACTTGCCACACGTGAAGTCAGTTCAGACACAGCCAGCTTGAGTCAGGTCATTCCCCTCATCAGGCTTTTGCAGAAGCAGCTGGAGAAAGTGAAGGAGGAGCTAAGACGGAGCGATTCCGCTCGGCATGTGGGACTTGTGGATGAAGCCCTTCATTCGCTTTGCCAGGATTCCAGGGTGGTCAATCTGTTGAAATCAGACCACTACATTTTGGCCACCGTGCTTGATCCTAGGTTTAAAGCCTATGTGGTGTCTCTCTTTCCGGCCGACACAAGCCTGCAGAGGTGCAAAGACCTGCTGGTGAACACACTGTCAGCTGAAGCGGAACGTGACACGTCAACGGCTCCTTCTTCATTTTCTCCCGCAACTGGGGCTGCCAGGAAAAAACTTAGGTATCCTAAGCAACCCGCTGGCGGTGATGCAGGGCAGGCAGGACCAAGTTTGGACATCTGGTCCGGACTGAAGGACCTGGCAACAATTTCTGACATGTCTACTGTCACTGCATATGATACTGTCACCATTGACAGAATGGTGGAGGATTACATCGGTGACAGCATCCAAGTAGGCATGTCAGACAGTCCATACCTGTACTGGCAGGAAAAAGAGGCAATTTGGAGGCCCCTGTACAAGCTGGCTCTATTTTACCTGAGTTGCCCCCCCTCCAGTGTGTACTCCGAAAGAGTGTTTAGTGCAGCCGGGAACCTTGTCAGCGAAAGGCGTAGGAGGTTGCTTCCACAGAATGTGGAGAAGATGATGTTCATCAAAATGAATTATCAGCTCTTCCAGGGAGACCAGCCTCCAGAAGGTACAGAGGGACCTGTGGTGGTGGATTCAAGTGGGGACGAGTTAATACTTTGTGAGGATGAGGATGTACACACTGAAGAGGGTGAGGAATCGGTGGATGAGGAGGATGAGGATGACATCTTGCCTCCGTAGAGCCAGTTTGTGCAGGGACACATTAATTGCCAGCTTGTTTTGTGGGGGCCCAAACGAACCAATCATTTCAGCCACAGTTGTGTGGCAGACCCTGGTGCTGAAATGATTGATTTGTTAAAGTGTGCATGTCCTGTTTATACAACATAAGGGTGGGTGGGAGGGCCCAAGGACAATTCCATCTTGCACTTCTTTTTTTTCTTTGCATTATGTACAGTTTGGGGCCTAGTTTTTCTAACTGCCATCCTGTCTGCCACTGCAGTGTCACTCCTAGATGGGTCACGTGTTTGTGCCGCCCACTCGTGTCGCTTAGCATAGTCATCCAGCTACCTCGGTGCAACCTTTTGGACATGAAAACACTATTGTGAGGTGTGAGGTGTTCAGAATAGACTGGAAATGAGTGGAAATTAAGGTTATTGAGGTTAATAATAGCATAGGAGCAGAGAAACCAACAAATTCTGTGATTTTAGCTGTTTTTATGCTTTTTAAAAAAAAAATACAGATCCAAAACACAAAACCCAGAACCCAAAACACGGAAGGGTGGTTTTGGCAAAACCAATCCAGATCCAAAACACGAAGAAAGATCCAGATCCAAAACCAAAACACAAAACACGAAAAGTGGCCGGTGCACACCCCTAGTTTTTATACATGCGTTAGCATTATTCGTCTGCATCATTGACTGTGCGCTCCTATTGTCCGTCCTTAATTTGCGTGGGAAAATAAAGACTATTTATGGCTTGGTGTGAAAATAAAGACTATTTATGGCTTGGTGTGACTGGAGTCGATATGGCATGTTGTTTGTTGGAGGTTTGGCATTGGAGTGGTTTTGCGGTTTAGTGAGTAGAAGGAGGACATTTTTGGAGCGATTTTTAGTTTTTTTTCTAGCTTCTTTCTTTTCCGTTGGTTATTTTTAGGATTGTTTGGCTATTTTTTTGTGTTTTGTTGAGTAACTATTTTTAAAAACCACCATAAAAATCATAGGAAATAGTTTACAAATGTTTTTAATATTTTTTTAATTTGGTTTACAGTTATTTTGGCATTGCCCCAGTGAAGTTTTTGAACTTTGGGATATTTGTCTGTTTTTGGTAAGTGTTTTGGTTTTCACGATTTTACAAATTAGATGTGGTGTTCTTAGCATATGTTTTGCTCAGTAATGTTGTTTTTTTTCTGGGAACAATCATGTCTTACCAGTAAATGTAGCGTACTATTTTGTGAACTAATGTGTCTTGATTTAACTGTAAAAGTAGCGTACTATTTTGCGCAGGAATGTGTCTTGATTTAACTGTAAAAGTAGAGTACTATTTTGCGCAGGAATGGGTCTTGATTTAACTGTAAAAGTAGCGTACTGTTTTGCGCAGGAATGTGTCTTCATTTAACTGTAAAAGTAGTGTACTATTTTGCGCAGGAATGTCTTGATTTAACTGTAAAAGTAGCGTACTATTTTGCGAACTAATGTGTCTTGATTTAACTGTAAAAGTAGCGTACTATTTTGCGCAGGAATGTGTCTTGATTTAACTGTAAAAGTAGCGTACTATTTTGCGCAGAAATGTGTCTTTAACTATAAAAGTAGCGTACTATTTTGCGAACTAATGTGTCTTGATTTAACTGTAAAAGTAGCGCACTATTTTGCGAACTAATGTGTCTTGATTTAATTGTAAAAGTAGCATACTATTTTGCGCAGGAATGTGTCTTGATTTAACTGTAAAAGTAGCGTACTATTTTGCGAACTAATGTGTCTTGATTTAACTGTAAAAGTAGTGTACTATTTTGCGCAGGAATGATTTTTGAATTTTTCCTTGTAAAATCATCTCTTACCACTAAATGTAGCATACTAGTTTCTTCACTAATGTGTGCTCCCTTCTCTATTTTTTCGAAAAAATAATTTGTTTACAATCCTATTTTATAAAATTAATCTAAAACATATTTTCTACTTTGGAAATGTAGGTTGTTCTGCACATGACACGGCCCAGGCCTGTAAGCATCTTTGGATTTCTTAGAAAAGATAAGTATAATTTTTCTTAACACATTTGTCTAAAACAATAACTACCTGGCTTACCATTTCAGGTTGATGTTGGTCGTATTATATTGGCCATGGTTCCAGAACCCGACCAACCTCAACTTCGTCCCAGGCATAGGCCTCGTAGGCGTGCAAGGCCCCAGATATATAGAACATGTGTCACCCTTTTTGGAATGGCAGATGATGAGTTATTAAGGCAATACCGTCTGCCACCCCAAATCATCATAGACACTCTCTCATTAATAGAGAGTGATCTTGAACGGCAAATTGACAGTCCTACAGCAATACCACCACTTACTCAATGTCGGTGTTACATTTTTGTGCCTCAGGATCCTTTCAAACCACTGTGGGAATAGTTGCGGGAATATCCCAATCCTCCTTTTCAAGGATCCTGAGGGCAGTGATGGAGGCCCTTTTCAAACACCTCCATCATTTTATTCAAATGCCATTGGATATGGGTACCCTTAATGTGGCGAAGGCCAATTTTTACCAAATAGCTGGCTTCCCACACATCATAGGGGTTGTGGATGGCACTAACATACCACTTCAGCCTCCAGCAAGGCTGGAGGCTATTTCTAGGAACCACAAGCACTTTCATTCACTGAATGTAATGGTGGTATGTGATGCCTCCCTCCAGATCCTGTCCCTGAATGCCAAATTCCCCGGCAGTGCACATGAGTCCTTCGTCATCCGGCAATCAGGGATTTGGCACAAATTAAACAACCTACAAGCTGGTGATGCGTGGCTTCTGGGTAAGTTGACACCTTCTGTTGCAACCAATGCAAAATTGGGACGAGCCCGACATCGTCGAGTTTGTTGACATCAAAGTCTGCGCTCAGCCCCTAAATGAGGTTGAAAAATTTATATTATTACATATGTAATATTTTTCAATCAAAATTTACACACCAAAAATAAAATAAAAAAAAAGCGCAATACGGAAAACATGCACACGCAGGTATGACCAAAATAAAGAAACAGGGCTATATGGAAAACATGCATACGCAGGTATGTCCAAAATAAAGAAACAGGGCTAGACGGAAAACATGCACACGCAGGTATGTCCAAAATAAATAAACAGGGCTAGACGGAAAACATGCACACGCAGGTATGTCCTAAATAAAGAAACAGGGCTAGACAGAAAACATGCACATGCAGGTATGCTTACATTTAAAATGTACAAAAAATACACTTACTTGCCAGAATTTGCTATCGCAAATTGGCCAAAAGGCGTGGGGATCTGCGGCGTAGATCTGACCATCGCCTTTCGAGCTGGCCGATATTGCGGCAGTAGCCCAACATACGCAGCCGGCGCCGCACCTCCGCATAGGCTTGCCGCTTGTGGCGGTTAGTGATGGGGGCCGGATGCTCTGTTATTCTCCGGTCCATCACATCTGTGAGGACCAGGAGTTCGCGACGACAAAATGCTGCGGCTCTCATGATGGCAATGATTTTTTCAACACAAAACAGTTTTAATAAAGGTCCCAGAAAAAATTTGATTGGCTAATGTACTTTGAAAATTAACAGAAAGAATTCTATTGGTTATTGTATGAGTCATGTGACCTACACCCTCACAAATATAATGTGAGTTATGATAGCCTTGATGCAGTGACATGCGTAAGCTAATTTAAATATTATTAATAAAGATGAAAAATCTGCATATAAACTAACGCAAAACAATAGTAGCATTCAAACAAACTTTAAATTTTGAAAAACCATCCCCTTGGTACAAACGAACGTATTCTGCGGAAGGAATGACACACACGAACAATAATAAAGTTTATTGACATTGTTAAAAAAACGGATTGCAAAGATGTGAATACCAATTAAGCTAATGAATATACTGATTGCTAGTAATCGATTCAAGTATGTTTGCGGAATGAAATAGCAGGCAATCGAAAACTGACAGCCCCACTTCCGGATTTGACTTGTGCGAGCGTTCCCTGCAACCAAAGAGGAGACGGACGGTCGCTATTTTGAACGTTCGCTAGCTAGAGGAGGGGTTTGGAGACTATGGGGCGGAAGATTAGCTGCGAGCGAAAATACGAGCGAGCGCTTGAATTTACATTTTTTCGCTCGTACGCCGAACGAACGGCTACCTGCATCCGGGTCTGAATCAGGCCCTAAGTGCATTACAATACAATGTATCTGAGTATAATTATACCGAACTGTTCTGGTGTAAGGTCTTTCTGCAAATCACCAATAAGAAGCACAATGTCCCTCTCTGTGTGTCCTTGAGTTATTGTTCCTTAATCTTCCCTGTACAGGTTCTTGTTGGTGCACATATAATTCTGTCCTGCACTTGTGTGCTCTGGGAATGTCCTTGTTGCAGAAACAATCAGCTCTTGAGCTCACTTCTCTATCTGGTCACTCTGTCTGTACAGGCTTGTCTCTGATGGCAGAGGGTATGCTGGCTATGACTGCTGCAACTTTGTGTCAGTTCTGGCAATGATTACTCACTGTGTCCCTCTGCAGCAGTAGCTGGCTCTCTGGTGCTGACAGTTACAATTATCAGACTCTGCAGATGGCTCTGTCCTGTCAGCTCTCAGCATGGGCCAGTCTATCTCTGGGGTTCCTCAGAGGCAGTGCAGCTCCTATCACTACTGCAGCTCTCTCTCCTCAGGCATCACGTGTGCCCAAACACTCAGCCTCTGCTCAAAGTATACTGCTCCTCTCCCAGTCTTGTGCAGGTATCACTGGGCTTCTCTAGCTCCGCCCCCAACAGTCTCCCTCCTAAGGCTGGCAGGACCATCTCCAGGGGTCCTAACTCCCAGCCATTAACCCCTTCCATGCTGGGGAAAACACTGTTTGGGGGTATCACATAGGGATGCCATTTCCTGGGGTAGATGGGTGCACTTTCACACAGGAGCCAATCAGTAGCATACCAGTCAAGGATCTTAGTACAAGTACCACTGCTAGTTTCATTCTGCAGCATAAAGATATATAAAACATAAAAGTAAAGTCTAGCCTCTCCGGTTCTAACTAAACAAATAATTCCCTCTCTCAGCTTGGACGTACCTAACTTCCCTCTCACTAAATGAAAAAAAAACTCTGAATTAGCACAGTACTTACAGCCAGTAATCACAGTGTCTCTCGACAGGCCTGCTGCTGTTAGGCAGACCTCTTCCTCAGTTAGTGAGACTAGAAATAGACACACGTTATATCAGCCCCTCACTGATGCTCTAACAATCAATTTTGCCAATTAGCTTCTGTCCACCAGCCAGAGGACTTTATAGCACGCATAGCTCCCACTAACAACTTGTCCTGTGCTTTTATCACTATATAGTCAGTGCTTGAAGTGGTAAATTAGAGGAGGGGGTATGGAAATTTGATAATACTGTGTGTTTAATTTTAGTTGCACTATAAAGCAGGATATGTTGAACAAAGTTTGCTCAAATCTCTTGCTGTATGTCTTCCATGTGTCACATCTGCTTTTTCTTATCTGTTTCCTTTGTCTGTTACTCTCATGTGTTTATATTTTCATCCTAGGTGACCCTCTTCCTATATACACTCCTTTGTGTCTGATCACCTGCATCTCTCTCTTATTTACTTACCCCCTCCACCTCCCATTACCTGCTACCCTTTCAGCCCCTGCTTTTATCTCCCCCCCCTGTACCTCTCACTCCCACACTTCTCACTGCTCGCTTCCCTCTCTCAACCTTTGCCCCTCTCAGTAACTGATTCCCCCTCACTCTCACCCCCTGCATCACTAACTGCCTATTTACCTCTCTCACCCCCTGCCTCTCTTCAACTGATTTCCTCTGTTACCCCCTGGCCCTCTCACTAATAGATTCCCTCTCTCACGCCCTCCCCTCACTCTGATTCCCTTTGTCACCCCCTGCCTCTCTGTAACTGATTCCCTCTCTCACCATCTTCCCTCTATCTGCGCTGGGATGGAGCTGGGAGCACAGGGTCCTTGCTGCACTGCAGTTTACAGTTAGCACTGGCTGCCAGTCTATCCTACGGACTGGCTGACAATCAAAAGAAGGGTCGGCTTTTTAAATCCGGTACTGGATGCAATGAGAAGCTAGTTGTTAGTTGAGCCGAGTGCTGGTCCAATAAAATACGGGGTACACATACGCATTTTTTCACTGTATTGTCTGAACCAGTACTATCTCAAAGAGCCCGGTGCTGGTTCACGGAAATAAAGAGGACCTCCACGCTTTTTTTTGTCCATATTTCATGACCCAGGACCGACTTAAAGATCCCAGCACGTTGTTATGCTTAGGGAGGGGGGACTCCACGTATTTTTTACATTTTTTGTTAACCATTTAATGCCTTTATTACACACAGAAACATACACAGATCACATTGATCTATGCATATTTCTGCTAAACACGCTGCTCAGGAGGGAGTCTATTTTTTACTTCTAAGTTGACTCGAGTTTGCTCCATTTACGATCGTGTTAGCAGACACGATTCTAGGTAAATACCCGTGTTGTATTCCTGTCTATAGACAGTTTTAAGAGTTTGGTCAATGGTGTATTTTTACTTCTATTTGTGTCTTCACCAATGTTTTTCAGAGAGATCTGTGTTTTGTCACCTGCGTTTGCCTTTGGTAAATCTCCGTGTTTGAAAAACAGGCCAAATTCAAACGTGAATGGTATCTCGGATGGACACAATTTTTGGTAAATTTACCCCATAGAGTTTATGATAGATTTCCTTTTAAGAATTGAAAGCATTTGTAAGGTTAATGTGGCTATTTGTTTTTGCACCATACTAGATGAAGTTACTTCAAAGTCCCAGGTGTGAGCTGATTATGAGAGACTATGGGGCATATTCAATTGGGGGTGAAATACCAAAAATTACACACCAGCGAGGTTTTTCCTGCAGGTGCGGGATTTTTGCTATTCAATTAGGTGCTCATTTTTTCCTATTTTGAGCGCTGGGAGGTATTTTTTTGCTCACTTCCAGAGCACGACCAATTTTTCCTAAAATCCACAAAAAAAAGGAAAAGAGGTTGGGAAATGCTCTGGGACCCCGGCGGCACCCCTCCTAATGATTAATTAAGCAATTGGAAGTTTACAATTAGCTTAATTAGTCAGTAATACTCACCTTCCGAAGTGCTGTCTTCTGCTGTCCAGCGTCTGGACCCGTTCTCCTGCAGCAGCGATGAGTATGTCAGTGTCTGTGAGTGTTTGTAAGTGTGTATAAGTGAGTGAGTGTGTGTGTGCATGAGTGTGTGTGTGACCCCCGATGTGTCACCCCACCAGTGTGAGTATGCCCCCCTCTGTACTGGTGCTGGGAGAACTACATCTCCCAGCAGCCTTTGTGCCTCTCTGGAGCCTTCCAGCAGCCCCCTCCCCAGTAAGAAGATGGAGGGGAGGCTACAGGGAGTCACAGAGACCACTGGAAACCCCCAGGCAGGTAAGTGTATTTTTATTTATTTATTTTTTTTACGCGTGGCAGGGTTTCCACTCTTTTTTAAAAGTTACCACAGGTATCAGGAGCACACATAACCGCGGTAATCCAAAATTGGGCACAAGGCGTGCAAGGTTTTTTCCTTGCTAAACCTCATGCCCAATTGAATATGCCTCTATACGTATATCTTACTGAGAGGAATATTTATCAGTCTTTTTCTTACTGAAATAATGAGAAAATGGCTGTTTTTGCACTATTTAAACATTATTTTAGTATCACAGAAATTTATGAAAGAGTAATTTAGTGCCTAACTGAACCCTCCCCACTTAGTGCCTAAACCGAACCTGTGCCTAACCCTAACCCCCTTTGTCGGCAGCCTAACCCTAAAAGCCTAAACCTAACCCCCTCCTTCCCGCACGATTGGGTTGCCGGCTGTTGGGATTTGCAGATATTAATATAAATACTGAATATATATATATATATATATATATATATACATTCAAATATATATATATATATATATATACACGATTGACACCGATTGATACTATTAGTGTCTAGTAGTACACAGATGTAACTCATTATAATACAATGATAGAGACTTGGGGGATTATTTTACTATCCTTTGATTTGTCAAACCTGTTGGCAATTGTTGGCTTTAACAAATAGTTTTAAAACAGCAATAGGAAATAATGCAAACAAGCATGATTTAGCATTTAGGACCTGATTCTGACCCGCTCGGTAGGATGCGTTCATTTGTAGCCGGATGATTTTCACATTGTGCGCATGTGTACGCATCGCAGTGCACGTGTGTGAACTAGTGCGAGTGATCGGGAAGCGTTCGCTCGCTGCGCATAGACTGCCCAGCAGAGTGAGTGACAGGAGAAGCCATTTGTGGGTGGTGACAGGGGCTGGCCATTAAAAACGGAGGAATGGAGGTGTGAACTCAGGCATGCCTGTGCGTCTCAACGCCGTTTCAGAGGCGTGCATTATTAAGAAGCAGCATCATAGTATACGTAATTTCCTGGATTTTACACTGAAGTGCTCACAGTGCTTGAGTATGGTATGGTCTGCCACAAGCGCTGCAATCGCATCCGATCTTACCTGATGCACCGATGGTTGCATACACTTCCTGGAGATGACATGCGCAAGTGGGCATCTTAAAACACGCTGGTGGGTGTCTGCATACACAGAGCAATCGCACGACAAGACATAGTGGGCGTGCTTATGCCTTGCCGTGTGATCGCCGGCCTTGCTGTCAGTTAGCCAGTTATGCATACGCATCCAGCAAACGGGTCTGAAGTGAGCCCTTAATCCTATTGCCGTTTTAGGCTTGAGGCTTTGATAAATCAACAGATACTAAATACACGCCTAGATCTTTATATATAGGATGAATACTCCTACAAACAATAATAGCAGCAATTTCATTAGGTCCTGATTTCATTATTTCAATATACTATATTCAGGGCTGGTGCAAGGTTTCTCAGCACCCTAACCTACTGCCTCCCTACCTCTCCATACACTCACACTAATACCCACTTTCCAGCCCCTCAGGTGAAAGCGAGAAGGTGACATCTTCTAGTTCTACAGCTGCCGCTAACTTAAGTGCAAAAAGGATGCCTCTCAGAGAGACATCCTTAATTTTAAGATATTAAGACTCAGAGTTGCCCCCCAGTTCCCGGCGCCCTAGGCAGCTTCCTAAAGCTGCATAATGATAGAGCTGGCCCTGACTATATTAATAGGATTGATCTTAATTAAAGTATAATAAGAGTATCCTGTGAATTAGTGTTTGAGGTCTACAATTTAAAGAGGCAAATATATTTAAATGGAGTACAGAAAAATTTTAATTATCACTTTGTTTTTTCAGTGTCATATGTGGCACCCCATCAAGACCCTGTGTGCCTACCCATACTGAGATGCACCTGCAAACATCTAAAGTTAAATGTGCCTTCTGCCATTGTCTAATATGGGCCATGATTTAACTGTTTATATTGGGGTTCAGGAACTTTTTTGCACTGGCCCCCTCAGTGGTGGTAGACATTAGGGGACCAGTGAGTACTGTGGCAGGCTCAATGATTGAACTAGAAGAAATGGCAGTCGGTGGCTGTGCTGGGTGAAGAAACTGCCAGTGGGAGAAAAGCTGCGGTGTGTGTGTGATTTACTCATTCCCAGCACTTCTTCCCAGTGACTTATAGCTGTGAGCGGCTAGACAGACAGAGAAACAGTGACACCACAACTCCCTTATGGAAATCCCCAGCAGCTGGCAGGAGTGAGGTCTTTAAAACACCTGCAAGCACAACCGCACATGCTATCCACACCGCTCAACCATCAGTCCTGACAGGACATTGTGACAGGGGCCAGTCAGCATTAATTCTCCCCAGTAAGGCCGCATATCTCCATCCTTCTTCCTTTAAAGGTAGCTGCAGAACTGCATATAATACTTACAGTTAGAGACTGGTCATTGAGAAACTTGACCAACTGGTGCAGGAAACATCCAGGCAGGACACAAGGTAGACTATAATGGTTTATCAGATTGCATTAATACCAATTGCCATAAAGAAACAATTATCTTTTAACATAAACTAACCCGGGCTACGGAAAGTGCACCACCTCTACAGAGAGCGCTGAACTTTATTACTAACAGTAATTTACATGCATGATAAGAAAATTAAGTTATGAATATATGTAAAGGGTAAACTGTTGTTTTATTTTTGTTTATATTGAGGTTTGACGGGTAACACCATATTTAATGTAAACAGTAGCATATCAATCTGCTCCAATATGCATGTTTGTTGAGATAACCTATCTGCAGTCTCTCATGTTTTTTGTTTCATCTAGATACAAGGAGTGCTCAGTCATTTCAGTGTTCCAGTACAGTAAAATATTCATTTTGTTGGAAGTGTAATTTACTTGTTAATGCATAACTGATAACACTATAGATTGTTGTGATGTTATCAAATCTGCACTATTTCTTTTGTAATAAATTGAAACACTCATTTGAAGCAAAAGTGGTGACTTCTGTGCTTGTAAGCCCCACCTTACCTCTCTGAGCAACCAAGAGGAAGCAAAAAATCTATCCTAACCTTGTTAAGCTTGGAACGCATTACACCACACCTTAAGGTTTCACACATACAGTACTGTAAGGGATATTAGTCTATCACTTTTTGTTTCTTTTCAAACTTTAGTTTTTGTATATATAATTTCCCTAGTTCCAACATTTAATACAAGTTGTTTTAAGCAAAGAAATAATAAAAGCAATGTTTAATGGAGTAATTATTGTATAATTGGGACTTAGTAATTATTGTATAATTGGGACTTTGAAAACCAGTACATCTTATAATAACTCTAGTATTTGATCTGTGCGTACCCATTAGGAGAATACCTGGACTCGCTTCCATATTTTGTTGATACCTATTATTATTCTCAGGTGCACATCTCCATGAGATTGATGGTTCACATAAGGAAAATGAGCTGCCAGGGGGTACCCAGGTGGGAATTGGTTGAGATCCACAGATAATAATACACTGAATAATCCTTGGTGGTGTTGACAAAGGAAGGAAGGCTCTGGACCTTCCTAAATACTCAGTGCCGTGCTGTGACTGGCTGGAATGAGCACATGACCTACCAGGATTGGACAACTGGATTCACATGGCCGCAGACAAGATGGCGGCGCCCATGCCAACGGAACGGAAACACCGCCAGACCTCACCAGGCCTAGTGACAATGCGCCCGCACAGAACCACTTGCAGCCAATGCCCCTCGCCAAACACCAGCACCGCTGCCAGAGACCCCCTGCCATAACGACCTCACAGGTAATACCCGGTGACTACCATGCCGAGAAACCCTGGCCGTGACAGTACCCCCCCTTATGGGTGGCCTCAGGATACTCACCAGGCTTCTCCGGATGGGCAGCATGGAACCTCTTTATGAGTGCAGGAGCATGGACATCTCGGGCATCGGTCCAACAATGTTCCTCTGGGCCATAGCCCCTCCAGTCCAGTAGGTACTGCAAATGTCCTCTGCGGAGACCGGTATCCAAGACCTGGGAGACCTCAAACTCTACGCCCCTTTCAATCTGGACACGGGGAGAAGCAGGCAGGACTCTGTGGAAATAAAAGGAGGTATGGTGCGCAATTACAATCCAATAAGAACAAATAAATAAAATATGATTAATTAATTAATTGACTCTTCAGAGCTGCTACAGTTGGAGGGAACTGCAACCCACCATAAAATATGAATAGGAAGAAAAAATACTGTAGCACTAGTAGAGACCATATGCAATTTAATATCAATTATAATAATAAATGAAACATTGAAGCATGTGCACAAATATCAATACACTGTATCTTATAAAATGTAAATATAAAAACACTTTGAAAAGTAGCAAATGTATTCCAAAAAATGGTATATACACAATAATAGTGATATCAAGGAGAATTTCCACTAAGTTTTGACCCCAACGGGTATATTTTCCTCAAGTGATATGCTGGTATGTGGTTTCTCCAAGTCAGCTAAATATCACATGTATTATTGGAGCCGTGATATATAGTACCTGTATCTAATGGCTCACTTGTTCCTCAAGCAGTGACTGGTGGAGGAAGTGGAGGAAGACTCAGACCGCGAGCGGGTGGTTGTACTCTCAATCAGGGAGACTGTGGGATGCAGCTGCTAGCTGGCAAGTGGTTAGAATGTTTCTCTCATTCCAGATGAGGTACGGAGAAGTAGGTCTAGTTCAAATACAGTGTATCGCCCTGTAGCCTTAACGCGTTTCTCCCCTGGACAACGCTCCCGGTTTCTTCAGAAGGAGGGCTCCCCTCAGACTGCGCCAGCCCTCTCAGGTTGAGACCCGAACATTTTCGGCAGCAGCTGCATCCACTTCCCCGGACGAGTATACCCCACTCATCCCACCGGCTGAACTTGTGTAGCGGCGGCTTCTGCACAGACGGTGTATCAACCTGGGATTGCATTTGGTTACACGGCCGCAGACAGCTAAGCCGCTCACATTACACGCTACTGGATTTCTCTCACCAATCACTGTGTTGTTTCATTTTTAATGAGGTTTGCAGATTATCTTGGCGTTTAGACACCTCCTATAGGAACTGGGCCATTTGATGTTGCATAGCTTCCAGGTTTTCTAAACGACCAGCAATACAGCTAATACAGCTAAGCAAATCCACTCCTGACTCCTGTTCCGTGGCCGGATCCATGGGGCCAGTGCAAACTATGAGGTTCTGAATTTGTTGTCACCCGGGGTGGTGATAGGAGCAGACACAGAAGCAGACTTAAATGAAAAAGTGGGGTTTTTAATAGGTTACTTAATAGACATGGGAATGGCAAATGAAAAGTCCAGGTATAGCACTAAAGTGCACTTGATAACTGTAGTGGGGGTTAATGGGAAAATGTCCAGATAGTGACAGGCAGGAACAGTCCAGTAAACAAGTATGGTGAGCTGAAACAGAATGCAGGTATGATGAGCTGTAACTGAATGCAGGAATGATGAGCTGTAACGAAAGCAGGTGTGGTGAGCTGTAACAAATGCAGGCTAGGGTAATTCAGTCCAGCTGGGAGTGAAGGGAGGCAAGGTGCAGGGAACAGCAGGTTCAGGTACTCAGGCAGGTAAAAGGTATGTGGAGGGTGCAGGGTAAATCCAGCAGGTTGGAGCAGGCAAGGTTCAGGCTAGTAGCGTAACAGACAGGCAGGCAGGTAAGGCACAGGTACTCTCTCTTAGCCAAAGTTGAGAAACATGTTGCACTGGCAAAGGAAGGAAGGCTCTGGACCTTCCTAAATACTCAGTGCCGCGCTGTGACTGGCTGGAATGAACACATGACCTACAAGGATTGGACAGCTGGAATCACATGGCCGCAGGCAAGATGGCGTCGCCCATTCCAATGGAACGGAAACACCACCAGACCTCACCAGGCCTAGTGACAATGTGCCCGCACAGAACCACTTGCAGCCAATGCCCCTCGCCAAACACCAGCACCGCTGCCAGAGACCCTCCGCCATAACAACCTCACAGGTAATACCCAGTGACTACCATGCCGAGAAACTCTGGCTGTGACAGAGGGGCCTTGTCATCATCGGAGGCCGTAATAATTAGGTATTGAACTTGCTGCAAGGGATACTTAAGTATCCAACTTGCAGCGAGGGGGTAGTTTACGCCGGAGCAATTCATCATTGCTCCGGTGCCGTGACAGCTGCTCTAAAAAGCAGCTGTCCCCTCGGTTAGTATCACAGCTACAGAGGTAGCTGCATTACTTACCTCCTCCCCGTCGGCGCGGCTACGCTACACCCAAGGTCACGCATGCACACAGCCGCCGGGGAGTCCATGAGAAGGTGGTGGAGGGATCCGCTCGGATCCCTCTTTGCCTCCCCTGAACTCCTTCCCATAGGAGCCAGCACTGTCTGAAGATGGCTCTTGTTCTCGTGCGCAAACTGCTGAATATCAGGGGGTCCTATCGGACCCCTGATGATGAATGGCCCAGTAAATAAAATATACGGAAACTAGTACTGGACCATTTATCGATGATGAATAGGCGAGAGAGAGGGGGGAGGGGTGGGAGATCTGATACAGAGTTGCACACAAGTCCGATTTGAGGATGAATAGTGTGATTTTCAGCACTGCCCATGCTCCATAGCTGAGCATGCGCATCTCAGTCACAGCTCCACTTGCGGCTGAATGGGTGTAACATAGAAGAAATGGTACATTTACACATAAGCAAAGTTTAGTGAGGGCATGAAATGAGTCCGTATTTGTCCAGTAACAATTACAGCTGGGAACATTAGAGAGGAGGGTAAAGTACGGAGAGCAGTGTTTCTGCCATTGTGTGTATAAATGCAGCTCTGTGCTTTTGCCGTTGTGTTTCTTGTGCATCTGGGCTGATTCACAAATAATTTCTGAATCATTAATCACTCAAGTTTGGCCAAATCAATTCACCTATCCATGATACTGTACATGAAGCCTACTTAAAACAGTCCTACTTTTTGTTCATACTCCCAAACTACACTGTATATAAATAGTCATTCTAAATATATTCTCTTTTGTAAGTGCATTAATGACTTACCTTCTGAACATCACCATGTAATATTAATATTGTGCGGTGTCTTTACTGTACCATCTTCATTACTGAGGCAAGCATCGTGTGATAGAATTTCATGCTCACACTCACATCAGTCACATCAATAGCTGTGGCTTAAAGTTCAGTATTTGCTATAAAATTGCGTTAAGCATTTACTTACATTTTATTTAGTATACGGTTATTGTTGTTTTTTATGTTGTTGTTTTTTAGTTTGTTTGTTTTTTCTCCTAAGAAAGAAAACAAATTTACAGCCGCACACATGTAAAATTACATCATCACAGCTTTAGACTAGACATAAGCAACAATTTGTCATTTTACAATGAGAGGTAAAAATACAAAAGTTCCCAAGCTCACAAGTTCATTATATTTGTCCTTCTGAATATATGGAAGTTCTCACACATATACCAGTTTATTGTTTCCTGGAGTTCCAGAATAAAACAACAGCTCCCAGTGTAAACAGCTCAGCACTTAAGACTGAATACAATCTAAGGACTATTAAAATTGATGTCTAACAGAAACAGAAGCTGTCCCGGGACTGACCCATTGTAAGTCCTGGAAGTCTCTGATTACGTTTTGGGTGTTCTGGTCATTGTAAATGCCTCACATAAATATCTCTAGTCAACTTTACACCTTCAAGATAAAGACGGAATAATTAACTGTAATTGACCAGCTGTAATTGTCTGTGTAAGACAAGTTAATTGAGTCTGTTGTAAAACACTAATAGCATATTAGGGAGTAAATAAAACGTTTTACTCAGCAGCACAAATGAAGTAACATTTGAATAAGTGAAGCATTAATGCGCATTGATGTTGTTTGAAGTAACCATCATAGGCATATAAAGATCAGATAGATTCCATAGACATAACAACATAAATCACAATATATAAAAAGTGCCCTTACAGTCCTGGGGATTGATGTCTGCAAAAGATACCTTGTTAGAAGAACGGACGCTAATGAAGGGACCCTGACTAGTCCTGCATATTACCTTACCTGCTTTCCAGTCACCTGTAATAAAGACTGAAGCAACATGTGCTACCTGGGGAAAACACCTGAGAAACGCTGCAGCCAGATGTCCCATAGCTCTGTCACATAAACAGCGTGCGCTGCTTACATGAAATATACAGTACAGTCAGCTTTTGTATTGTATTGTGCCTGCGGATGGATTTATTGCGACATTACACTATTGTAAAACTCTCAGCCAATTTTCCCTGCTATGTTATATGACTGTAAAATATAAGTTAACTGCATGCATGGATATATAGGTATAGGTGTACCATATGGGACACTAAGCTGGACACACCAGCCATGTCCATCCTTTTATATATAAAATATATGTTTCACAGCAGGGTTGCCCTGGTAATATGTTAATGATAGTAGGGATGAATGATGCATATTTGCAGAGTAAAAGCTAAGAAGCCTGTGTATTAGGTGTTTGTATTATCCGTGTTGATCTGGGCACCTTAACGGCAGGGTAAAGGTGTTCATGGACCTGGCCTGTCTGTAAGTATAGGAGATTGTCCTGGAAAGAATAGCCAGACAAGACGGCAATTCAAACATGTTGTAATCGTTCATTTGGAAAATGTAGTATTTGTAGGGGCGTTAGGGGGGGAGTTTTGGATACCTGTAACCCGCACGCCAGTTCTGCTTTTGTCCTCTAAGTGTACATTACTAATTCAGTCACCAGTTATGATGAAAGCTGCACATGTTCTCCTATGGGGAGAGTGGGATACACTATTTAGGAAAACATAAGGAAAAGTTTGAGAGAAAATGAAATTTCAGGGCTATAGATTTAGCTAATCATAATCACACATGTGCACAATTTAAGGGGTATATTTAGTTTGGTGATAATAATTCAGAATTTACAGCTCGCAGTGCATCGTATCAAAGTAAAAATGGAAGTAAACTGAAGGGGTTAATGGTGCTTTGCCTTCCTAGTCTCAGATTACAATGAGAAGCCTCTTCTTTCCCAGCAGGGATTTGCTTACATTGGTCTTTAGATCTGACTAGAAGAGCGCTGTATATTTATGTGAGCACTACATGTAGGTGGCAATAACAGACAGCCAGGCTTTACATGGACTTCCAATACTCTCCGGCTGCATACTGCAGAGTACTCCATCTGTAACCGTGTCTGCATGGATGCAAGGAAACACACATGGTAAGGTTATCAGCAGCTGTGCAGGGGTACTATACAGAACAGGAGCCGGTCCCTCAAGCGACTTCAAGGTGTTGTTAGGGGGACTTAGTTATAGTCAGTAGCACCCTCAGGCAAGTCGGGGACTGACTAACATGGAAACCTGCAGCCCCTCTATAGAGTTCTACCACCAGCAAGTAGACTGCATAGCACAGTGATATAAGGACGTTGGACTTGGTTTGGATAAGATATCCTGGTGACATCTCATGAACTTATCACCAAAGATGTCCGATCTACGGATGACACTGACGTAAGCGGATTGTCATCTTGTTGTTTTCTGAAGTCTACTCCACTTGTGAGATATTAATAATACAGGGAGCAGTGAGTGTAAGCTCCTGAGACATGGAACTCCTTAGGGTGATAGTAGCTTTGCTCAGTAGCTGCTGCTGCCTTGTTGAGGGCTTGGGGGAAAACCATGTCCATTCCAGCTTTATATATAGGAGACTACGAAACCACGAACGAAAGGAAATCCAGAGAGAGATCCTATCCATTCTTGGCTTACCTCACAGACCCAGGCCCTTCTCACCTGGGAAACAGGCGTCCTCTGCGCCCCTCTTCATGCTGGACCTGTATAACGTAATGGCTAATGAAGAGGAGCATGACATGTTGGGGTATTCCCTGAGTGGATCTATGCTCGAGAGCAGGGGTGTGAGAAGAGGGTACCCAGCGGTGGCCAACGGGTACTCCCGAAAAGCCCAGTCTTACCGCACAGCCCCACTGACCACCCAAAGTCCGCCTATAGCCAGTTTGCATGACTCCAACTTTCTCAATGACGCTGATATGGTCATGAGCTTCGTCAATCTTGGTAAGTTTTATTCATGTAACTTGTAATAAATATGTATTCACACCTGACCCACACCCTAACCCTTTAACGTTTCGTTTTGAGAATTCGTACTATTTGTTGGTAACTTTAATACAGTGTAACTTCTTTCATAACATGGAATATATTTATTTACTCTATATAACTTGTACATTTTCTGTGCGATGTATATTTATATGCTGAAGAGTTATTTAAATCTCTCCAGAATAGAATTGGGACCGCTTAAAGGGATGGTGGTCCTGTGAAGTATCATTGTTTGACAGTTACTTATATTTCCTAAATAGAGCCTCCCAAACGTTTTCAAAAGCTCTCATGCATCATATATATCAGAGATCTGGGATATACAGTCTCGCTGCACTTGCAAATAGCTACACACAACCTTCATTTATTATCTGACAGATTATGTTCATTATCTCGCCAAATTATCAGAAATCCAATTTATCAAATCTTCCTCAATTCGTTAGTTCTGCAGCAGAAGAGAAGACATTTGACAGGTCACATCTTGTACTGATCAGAGCTGCTTTGTGGTTTATGTTGAATTCTTAACACAAACATGATGTAAGATACAAGCTCGCCATATGGTAAAGTTACAGAACATTGTTCTTTCTTATTAATTGCTCAGTGGCTTTGTAACAAGTGTACAGACGGTGCATTGTCCTAGGAGATGATCGGTTGCATACTCTCATGCATTCGGAACCTGTTCCATAATTGGGGTAGGCACTGGCAAACACATTACTATGTTGCAAGTAATTGGAATGGTTTTGCTCGCGTTCCAATTATATAAGTTCTAGTTTTAACACAATTAGGACAGGAATAAACAGAAGCCGTAGTTAGATTAGCGTGGGATGCTGCCAAGTGAGGACATGCTACCTTATAATAAAGTTAAAAAATATATATAAACATTTGCTGTTGGGAGAATTCATCCATGCATTTCTACAATAAGAGGTGTCTCGCACTAACCGAGGATGGGACTGTACATCCCTACATTTTGTCCTTCTAAATCATATTTAATGGGTTGTGGTTCTAGATCAGACGTACTGTAGCAATTGCTCCTATAATAATATGCAGGGGCCTTAGGTAACCTCTGGAACAGAACAGGCCCTGCCAGGCTCCGGCTGTCATGTCCTGCTGGGACATGCAGTTCTACAACAACTGAAAGAGCCATAAATTGCATGTTTCTGTGAAGACCAGATTTATTATTAAAGACAACAAAATTCAACACATTTTTCACAAAGTGTTAAATAAGTTATTTCTAGTAGTGTGTTATCATAACCGTAAAATAAAATATACGCTCTACACCTACTAAGTACGCAGATTAGTGCATGGTTCATAGTTATTTGAAATATAACGTGTTAATATTATTTGAAGCTATCATTTCCTTTTTTTCTGACAGTGCAGAAATATCCATTTTCTGGTTCCCTTTAACTTACTAAAATTATATAGCGTTTTATGTTTGATTTGATTTTAAGATAATGTAGCTTTGGCACATAATTTGTACAAAGAATCCAATTTCAGTGAAGTTACAAAAACCACCGTCTAGCATGGGGGTCACACACTGTACTCAGGAAAACAACAGGAACGTATTGAGAAAATCTGAGCTACAGAGTTCCTACGTTTGGTGTGATTCAGGAAGGAAATGATTAGAAAAGCATCGTGCACCCGAACAAGCGTGTACTGGGCACAGAATTGACAAAGCAATTCTGTGCTAATAATATTATGACATAAGACAACACAGATTTCATGAAACTTAAACAGAACCAGATATTCTGAACAAAAGCTGCAATTGTATAGCGATTTTTTCATAAACCTCCCAGTCAAAATCATGTTTGAACTTCTCACCTCTAAAAAACACATTAACTGAGCCTATGATTCTAATAAAACTAGCCCACTCTAAAGCTGAGCAGACACAATTGAACATATTCATTGCTTGGATAAACAAATACGTGAAAGTTTTAGACTGAAGGAAGCCAGCTTGGTGGCTGAGAATTCCTAAGGAACTTTCTTTCATGAATAGCTGTGGTATGGGCTCCAACCTGGCCCTTAGTTTAATAACATCTCCAAACAGTAAGGTTGAAATATAATTTTTACTAATTACATGTTTACATGTGAAAGTTTATCATATGATAACATACTATATATGTTGTAAGGAATCAACCTTAAATGAATCCATCGACCTTAATTTGCATAATTAAAATGTAACTATTAACTATTTCACTAAAAAACATTAATTGCACTACATAATGATAATGCTTTTCAACTTTCTTTATTCTTTAAGCATTTATTACTTCTTTAATTGAGTACCTCTGTGTAATCACTTACAAATGATTGCTACAAATGTCAACCTAGCTTATTGGTTTCGAGTGGGTGGCACAGCATCCTGCGTGTAATTTGTGAGAAAAGCAGAACTGAGATTATAGCCAAAATGTAACGAAATATAAATCTCAGGTAGCTAAAAAAGGAAAATGATTTAGCATATGCTGAGTGATGAATTTCACTTATAAATATTGTTTCCACTGATTATGGTCCTTCCCAATCTGAGCGGCCCTCCTTCTAGGAATTTGTTTATATGTTCGGTATTGATGCAATTATATATATATATATATATATATATATATATATATATATATATATGTATACAATTTGTACATTACATATAATCTGCATGTGTTTGTGTATATATAAGCACATATATACATTTTCAGTATACAGTACTGCATATATCTGAAGACCATAAAGAAACATAAGTATAAGATATAAGCATATTTTGTGATCGGACTGAGTTACTTTGGCAAGAATGCATTCCATCAGGAATCTATGTCTTATTTACTGTAAATATATATATATATATATATATATGTATATACATATATTTACAGTGCACAACATAAATATATGTATATATATATATATATATATATATATATAAAATGTTGCATTAAATATAATCTGTATATGTGCGTATATATATATATATATATATATATACACATACGTGCATATATGCTGTATTTATCTGAAGAGCATAGAGAACATAAGTGTAGTTTTGTATGAATGTGTTTGATATATGTATGTCTTCCAATACAGTGTAGAATAAAAGCTCACTTAAATGTTATACTCCACAATGAAGTTATTTTCACAAATCTACTCTATATCCTTCGCTAAAATGGTATATATTGTCCTCAGTTGTGTCGTTGCTATATGGGTTAGAGGAGGGTGATGTTTAATTTTGACGCGAATCCATATAGGTACACGCAAGATAACACAACAGGATCACTTTTTGTACTCTCTGCTTGTAGTATTTTTCTATCAGTATCTGTTATAATATTTTAAACATTGATATATAATAGATATACGAAACAATTGTATAGTGAAGTCTCAATAATTTATTAAATCATTTATGTTCTACTGTTTTAGTACAAATAGTGTTGAAAATTCTGACACAAACAGGTTAACATCTCCGACAATTACCGGGTTACCAAAACCTTTTAGAGGAGATCAAAAACGTGTTAAATTATAGAAACGCCCCTAATAATAATGCTTTGTTACTCTGGGGGAATGAACTCATCTGAAATTCTCCTAAACCGCTTAAAGTGAGACATATTAATGCTTCCCGGGAGGGAAAGGGTGCTGTGGATTAGGACAGGGAGATGAAAGGCGGCACAGATCAGACCTAATTCCCCATCAAGGCATTTTGCTGGAACTGACAATGTTACTGATTACGGCACAAACCAGGACAAGGGGGTGACAGGAGCAGGAAGGACATTGGGGGCGCCAGGGAGGGACCAGGGGACTTTCTATACCTTTCATTTAAACATTTTGATCTAATTTAGCGACCACCGCCCAGTCCTGAAACTAAGTAGGCCACTCACTGGGGTCAGGGAGAGCGAATTCCTTCTCACTCCCAAACCTTACATTACTTTTCCCTTCAGGCTGACTCACGGCTAAATCGATTGGTTCCGATTTTAACTTATACATCAAGGTTTAGATTAAGCTGTGGGCTTTGGAAAATGGTGAGTTAATGCAGTGTTGCCAGTGCCAGCCCTCAGGGAGTGTGCTGGTCCGGTTGACTAGGTTGGGTGTGCTGGGTTGGCTCCATAAGAAGGGTGTACAGGGCTGGCACCCCTGGGAGTGTGTACTGGGCTGACTCCCTAGGGAGGGTGTGCTGGACTGGCTCACCCGGAATGGTTTCCCACACTGCTGCCTGGTCTGTTGTCTTCTTGTTTTCTGTCATGTCCTTTGTTCTTTCTTTCTTCTGCAGTCCTTTCATTACCTGACAATTTTAATTGGCCAAAGGCAAGAAATCTGTCCAACTAGCTAAATGGAGGCCATGTCCATAGCTTTCATCCTCCTATCCTAGAGGTTTCTGGCTCCTTGTTTTTGCCTAATAATTAATGTATGCCAACAGGTCTTATAAGGTCATGTCCATTAAATAATGCCTTTCTTTGCTTAAAATTAATATTCGAATATTTACTATTTTCCTTTCGGAGTGCTAAATGTAACTGTAATTCACGTGTTAATTAATGTTGCTAGTTCTCAAAGCTGCATGAAACAGATATTATGTAAATAGAAAGCTATATAGATAAGTATTACTCTACAATTACCAAATAACAATGCTGATGAAATCTATTCAATGATAATAGTAGAAAATAAACCCATTAGGGGCTTATCTAGTGTAAACAGTGATGATGAGTAATAGGTGGGGTGGTCTGTAGGATTGAACTGAGTAGTATTACACATTTTTATTCCTCATATTTGCTCTGGGTAATATCTTACTGGTTTATGTAAGGGGCTGTTTGTAGTTCTGATATAGCGCTTCATAGAGCAAACATCGGCAGCTCCACATGCTGCAGTATTAACAACTATCAGGGTCTATCTAGCAACCCAACAGAAATGTTATATTTAGTTCACGGGCGCAATTTGCGCTCAGAAGCCAACTCACACTGCATACTTTCTGCAGTCCCGTCGCGCACATCTATGTATAATAGCTGTAGCCGTGGGAAAGCTCCTTTTTGCTATTACTATAAGTGGCAGTGTGGGGGCCTGGATCACACATGGGAAGAGATCAGAGGCAAACAAGAGGTGGCATTGTTCTCCACCTATATTTATGAATGACATCAGACTGCAGTCAAGGATTATATTTTATTGGTAATGGCGTAGGGTTTCCCCATTTTCTTCTAAATGAAACTCCAGGGTCGGCTGGAAAAAGATTTTCCGCTTACATGGTTCATAGCATGAAAGGAAAGAGCATGGTTAACGAGATTATCTCTGTGGAAGGTTTATGAGATTGGGATAGACCCGGGGGCCACCTCTAATTGGCATGACACGGGTGATTGTTCCTGCAGGGGAGACACGGGGGGCACATCACATATCTGTAGGGAGTTTGCGGGACTGCTCATCCCTGTGCTTATTACCCTGCCAGGATAATTTATCCATCTGTAACTGACACTTATCTATTGCAGCTTTATTTGCCTGATACAACACCTAGGAGACTAGAAAACAGTGAGCTTTCCCATTCCGTATTACAGCTGACTATAAGTGTCTCATAATTATAATATACTATATAATATACCTTATCAATAATCATCTCTAAGGATTTATGAATGGTGGAACAAGTGTATTTGTAGATATACACAACTAGCATAAGCAACTATGGCCCTCATTCAGAGCCGTACGCTCTGAGCAGAGCGCACGCTCTGAATGAGGGCCGGGCTCCATTTTCATGGAGCGTCCTCCTGGACGCTCGTATAGCTGTGGGTCACCACCCACACGCTATACGAGCGTGCTTTGTGATGGCCGCGATGGTCGAGACCATCGCGACCATCGAAATTGCGAGCCGGAGCCTGCGGTTGAGGTTTTCAACCGCAAGCTCCGGAGTGATTTTGGCTCTATCAGAGCCAAAATCACTCCCACTGACATCACTAGTGATGTCAGTGGGCCGGCTTCTGACGGGAGGCGTTCCCGTGGGAACGCCCCCGTCAGTGAGGCACGTCCCCGGCACGCCCACCAAAGGGGGCGTGCTGTCAATCAACATTGACAGCACGCCCCCTTTGATCGGACACAACAAGCGATGGACTTTCCTTCGCTCGTCGCGTCTGGCGCATGCGCACGACGGAGCTCCCTCCGTCGTGCGCATGCTCAGTGCATAACATCGACTAACTTGCGAGCGGACAGCCGCTCGCGAGTGGGTCTGAATCAGGCCCTATATACCTTATATCACAACAAGAAAATATACAGAATAGAAATGTAACACATTGTATAACATTTAATAATAGAGAATAATAATAAAGATGTTCTTGCTGGCATCTTATACAATTACAAACCAGTGGTTCACTGTTGAATTGTCAGGTGTCATGGTGCACAGATAGCTGTTGGGAAAGAGAGCATATACATGAAGCAGGGACATTGCAGACAAAACAAGGGGTAAGGAAATGTCACTGCAATGATTTTTTTTTCACCAATTGAATTGTACTGTATTTCTCTGTAGTCTGTAATAATGTATCATGCAGATAAATAGTAATATGTAATTATGTATAGGGTTTACAAAAGAAAACTAAATACCACTTTCAAATATAAATTCCCGGCTTCAACCCGGCTCGGACTCGGACACACCGAGCACAGATTGAAACCGGGCTACCCCTTTCACACCAAGGGGGACAACCCGGGTTATTCCTGGGTCATCATCCTTCACACCGGACCTGGGTTTTGCAGTGACCTGGGTCTTCCGGTATTCTGTGGCCACTTGGAGATGATCTCTTCTCCAAGCGCCACTGTCCGCGTCCAGTCAGTTTGTTTTAGGTGTGACCTAGGTAATCAAGATTCGGGTTGCACCATTCACACTTGAGCCGAGTCCTCGATCTAGGTTGCAAGTCCTGGGAAAATCCCTGCTAGCAAGCGGGGTCACAGACCCGGGACTGTCCACCCAAGTCGCACCTTTCAGACATATCCGCTAGACCCGGGTTGATGTGCATTTCTGTACAAAAACTCTGGGTTTTAGGCATAAGTCTGAATGCAGTATAAGAAATCTCTTTTGGTGTCAATATGGTATGATTATCAGCACAGGATAGGTTGTCTATACGTCCCTGCTGGCACCTGGATTATTTTTGCTGTTTATTGAATCTTCAATATGGTAACTGCCTAATGAAGCAAGAAGGGGGAGGGGGTAGATTTGCTACCCACTATAAGTCAGAATTTACAAAAGCTTCAACTGGACACAAGTCTTGTTCAATCTGTGTATATCTAGCACAGCACAGATATGTCTGCCTCTCTCTCTCTCTCTCTCTCTCTCTCTCTCTCTCTCTCTCTCTCTCTCTCTCTCTCTCTCTCTCTCACTCTGATGAAAATAGTAGATGAAACACTGAAAGGATTATTTTATTAGCAAGTTAAGTATTTTTGACTTCTTTCACAAGTGCCACCAAAATCTATTGTAGTTGTTTGGCAGTTTATTTTTATTCCAGATATTAAGAAGGCATACACCATTACACATTATAAGAGGGGAGTGTCACTTCTATTTGTTTGTGTGTCCATGTTATATACAGTTTACAATGCAGTGACCACTAGCTATATGATTTTTCTTGATAGGAGAACATGCACATCTGTTGTAAGTTTCTCCATCATACTGTGAAAAGTAACAATAAATGCAGGGCATGCAGGCCAATATCCAAATCCTTTATATAGTATTGCATTTGAAATTTTCTTGAAGTACAATTTAGTAACAAACTGGTTATTCTGCACTTCTAAAAGCCCCCATACATCAGCAATTGATTGCAGCAATCGTGCAATCTGCAATCGATTGTGCATAAACATCTTTCCCTTTTTCAATCGATTGCAGAATTGCCACAATCGATTGAAAAAGGGAAAGATTTTTATACTCAATCGATTGCAAATTGCACGATTGCTGCAATCAATTGCTGATGTATGGGGGCCTTTAGTCTCTGTCAGTCTGTCTGCCTGTCTCACTTTTAGGGGGGATGTCTCAAAACCTTGGAGAGAAATAATGTAGAGAAGTTGCACAAAGCAACCAATCAGCTTCTGTCATTTCTAAGACTGTGCTAGATATATGTCAGAAGCTGGTTGGTTGCTTTCGGCCACTTTTCCACATTATCTCTCGCCAAGGTTTGATACATCTCCCTGTAAGTGATTAATCTGTAAAACATCATTAGGCTACTTGGAGTTAAGCCAATGTATCCACATAGTTGATGCAAAAAAGAAAAGGATCGTAAAAAATCAATTGAGAAACTGTTTAAAAGAGGTTTGTAGGCATCAATTAACTGTACTTTGCTCATCTCTCTTTCTACCTACTTACTCTCCAAAATTGTAAGCAGATGGATAGAAACAAGGCTCGGAAACTACACTAAAATCAGGACTGCGGCACACGTAGTAAATGATGCTTCTAACGTCTTTTTAATGACTATGCCAGACTATGAAGCTCAATACAAAACTATCATTTCATAGGCAGAGACTACATTTTTCTTACTGCTTTCATGTTGCAATTGTTAAGTGTTTATATGGTAAAAATAAAAAATAGGATTACTAATGATCTGAAGTATAAAAAATAATAACCAGAAAGAACAAACAAAAAATGAATTATAATTTTATTAATCAGATTTATTTTGCACATCAATAACTGGATGACATTTCTGTGTTTTACATTTTAATCTATTCTACCAAATTGGAATCTACTCAATTGTATTTTATATAAGCTATTTAAGTTGTGAATGTGAAATAGGGATTTCTGTTGGTGGCATATAGGAATAAAAATATATTTGTTTATTTTAATAAATGAGGAACAATAGGCAAAAGTAGTAGAAAAAAAACACGGTATTAGAGATTCCACCAAGAGTTACATGCATAAAAATAGGTTAACCCCATTCATTTATTCAAGTAATCTTCCAGAGTAGAGGATTATACAACTTTGTATATATTAATATCAGGGAAGATGGGACTATGGATTTATTTTCAATTTTTTTTTTTTTTTAAGCACAGGAGACCTTAAGGTGTTACAACAGTTTGTAACTGATTTCCCTTATAGCCAACACTACTAGATCCAACATAAACTGGATCTTTAACTGGTGATCCAGCCACTAATAGATTTAGTTTAACTGGCTCTATTAGTACACACTGACAGTAAAGACTTTGTTTACAAGTCCACTGCATTTTCCTAATTTGTATAAAGCTAACGGGTGTCTCTAATACAGAAGTGCAAAACACTCCATGTTTTACACGTACAGCCTTCATAACTTTCAAAACCTGATCGGCACCCTATCTAAGTATAGCGGCACCGCTAATGACAGGGGCGTGTAGCTCCTCTATCATTCTGATTACTTCCCTGCGTTAATACATGCAGGGAGGCGGTAACTGCAACACATAACAAGAGCAGTTACATCAAATACATTTAACGTATGTTCATACATCTGCCCCTTAGTTTGGAATACTGTTTGTATTGATTGTCTAGTCAAGAATCAAACAAAATGGTTTCTGGCCTAAGAATGTATCCATAGATATTACCATGTCCAAAAGGGTCAAAAACCTACTGTACCTAATCTGATTTGACCCAGCAGAATGGGAAATCTGACAATTGACTATCTCTGAAGTATTGAGAAGGAATTGCATCTAGATTCCCTTCACAGTCAGAGCTTGAAAGAATAGCTCTTTGCAATTTGATTCTACATACTATATGTGTAGACCAACTGCTCACAGAATCAGATGTCCATTATACCATATGTTCTCCAATGTGTGGTACAGACCTGACCAACGCATTTGCCGGCCAACCATCCTGCTGACCGAGTGACCGATTTGGGTAGCATACACATTTACTAATCGGCCTCTCAATATGTTTGGCCACTCAATATGTTTTTGGTGAGCATTTAAAGTTTCCTGCCCAGTTGTGATGTCATTATCACTGGTTCCTGCAGCCAGCATAACGGGTCGGTTGGACGTCTGTACACACAGGCAGATGTGCATGATATATCGTTCACATATATCGAATCTGCTGTGTAGTATGGCCGATGCAATATATCTTTGAATTACTAAATTCACAGATATATCGTGTGTACACACGGCCAGATGCACAGAACAATATTATTATCCTTTATTTATATAGCGTCACAAGTGTTCCACGGCACCTTACAAAGTACTTAAATAAGTGAAAAGAAACCAATGACATACAATGTAGGAGAAGGACAAGATTCATACATTGCAGCATTAGTGATCATAACACACAAATAAGCAACAGGGCGTAAGCAACCAAGTGATAGGTGCCCTAGTGGGGACTGAGGAGTAGATGAAAGTATAAGTAAGTAGAGGGTAGAGGGCCCTGCTTGTGAGAGCTTACATTCAAATGGGGAGGGGCAGACAAACAGACAAATGGTGAGGGACAGACAAACAGGTATGACACAGATAGGGAGGAAGGAGCATGGAGCAGTGGATTAAATGAGAGCTGGAAGGCTTTGATGAAGAAGTGGGTCTTGAGAACCTGTCTGAAGATTTGTAGAGAGGGAGAGAGAGTTCAGAAGGAAAAATTTCCAGAGGTATATCATTCATTGGCTGTACAAACAATACTGTATATTGTGCAGTGTGTACCCAGCATTAGAAACACTTTACAATGTTTGTGATCAGCATTGTGATCACAGCACCTCCTGCAGTCAAACTGGAATGGGATGCCGCCGGTTCAAATCCCGACAGCGGATGCCCGACAGGAGAAGAGCCCAACTGGGGCAGGTAAGTACCCTAACCCTCCCCTGTCCCCCCTAACCCTAACTCTCCCATATTGGTGCCTAACCCTAACCTCCCCCTCTAGTGCCTAACCCTAATCTATCCCTGGGGGTGCCTAACCCTAATCCTGCCCCCTAGGGGTGCCTAACCCTAATCTATCCCTGGGGGTGCCTAACCCTAACTCTCCCATAGTGGTGCCTAACCCTAATCTCCTCCCCCAAACCTAACCCTAACTCTCCCATAGTGGTGCCTAACCCTAATCTCCTCCCCCAAACCTAACCCTAACCCCGCTAGATTCCATAATCCTATCCCTCCCCCCAACCCGTGGCTAACGCTAAGGGTGCCCCGGATTTACCTTCATTCGGGCTGGCGTACTAGGCATTCCAGCGTTGGGATTAACATAGGCTTCGGTATTTCAACACCTATTTTAAATCCCTTGCCGGGATTCCACTGTCGGGATAACTACATCCCGTCAAACTGTGTCTCTAAAGTAATCTGATGATTGCTACATGACCAAAGGTTTGTTCACCTGTTTCCAGAAAAAAGAAAATGGAGAAAAACTTTTCTGTTAACTTTTTCAAAAGAAAAATACTTATTAGAAACATCTGCTTTGACTTAAAACATGTCATAAAAATTTAAGGACAAAATGAAACATTTTGGTACTTTCACTACTTCACTAGTTATTTGATATTGTGAGGGTTGAGTTATGTGAACTTTGCAAAACCTAAGATTTTATTTTTGTAGTATGTTTTTCATGCTAGAATGTAATTTTAGGTCAAGTCTGATTCGGTGCATGCTCGTGTATTGTGCTCTGTATGTGTGTTAAGTGTAGAATACTCAATTCACATTATCACTTAATTGCGCAGTGTTTTGCTATGGCATACACTGAATGCATGCACATAATAAAAGTGCTTTACTAAGAATCAAGACAGCACGTCTTTCTTCTGGGAGATTCAAAGGTGCACTGGTCTTATATCAGCAAATAATTGGTTCGATTTAGTTACTGTCTCACGTCCTTAGAAACAGATTTCTACAAATATGGATACATGAATTGAATGCATTTTTATTTTTACATTAATATTCCAATAAGAAACAACCTTTTACTAGAAGCTGATGTTTTTATTGCAGCCTCTAATTTTCTCAAGTCTCTATGCTCTAAATATCTCAGAAGGGAAAGATTATTTCGTATTCATTTTGTTTAACAAACTGATTACAGCCAGTAGCCCAATAAACCCAGTGTTGACTATTCAGTATGTATAAAAAGAAACTGTAGGACTATGAACATACAGAGCACATTTTGTTCTGACAAATGGCATGCCGTAACCGCTGAAGCAATGTAACTGCTGAAGTGCTGTTGATCTACCAAATTCTGTCACAATAACCCAATTCCACGCTATGGGCCTGATTCAGCAGTTTACACAATATCGATTACACATGCAGTCGAGCAATTGTTTGCCATTGCGCTTGCATACAAGCCGCAGTTTGTGTGCACAGTGATCGCATTGCGATTACGGATTCGCAAAGTAATGCATCGCATAGTGAGTGACAGGCTATCACCATTTGGCGGTGATGGGGGTGTGGTCAGAAAAACGCAGACATGTCTGTCCGTTTTAACACCTTTTCATGGACGTGCATTAATTAGTTACTGTGACTGCATAAGCAGCTTGAGTACTCACTGTGTGCCAAGAGACTTGCAGTTTCTTCGGCTGGTAAAACCTGGTATAATTGCTACATGACGGGCCGATGTGTGTCGATGGTACCGATGTTTATGCAGAAGTGCGAGGCTGTACGGATGTGAGAAAGCAGCAGTGGGCATCTTTATGCTGGCTGAGCTGTGGCAGGCATTAGCAATTTTAGCATACTAACTGTTATATACTTGTATTCATATATCTGTGTGAATTTGTATATAAAATAAAGGTGTCTTTCCATCTTCTAGTTGTCCTTGGTACTGCAATATTTTCTTATTTACTTGTTTCACACTATAGTTATGCTGAATAAATAGCTTGTTGTGGCCTAGTATAATGAGTAAAATTATGTAATATTATGTAAAGTGCTTACCTGTAGTGCTGAGCATTCCATTAGGTGCAAGAGTCATTAAATATATCACTGTTTAATAAATGGTTTGAACAAAAAAGAGCTAAAGCTGAGCTGACTGAAAAATGAGCACAATTTATGGGCACATGCATTCATAGCTACATGGACAGTTCAGATTAGTGCAGCTCAACAGACAGGAGTAGTTGCTCAAATTTGCATAAATATTCAGCGTATCATCATGCTCTGACACAATGATTCTTGCCAGATGAAGAAAAATGGTGACTCCCTCCACTCAAGTGTAACACATCGCCTTGGCTGGTAGTGGCAAAACCAGAGATACAAAATGCATGGGTTCCCTCCATCATTAGGCTTTGATAGGCTAGACCAGTTATAGTATAGCATTCTCTACCAACACCCCAAACCCAGCAGCATTCAGACACATACTCCTCCTAACCCACATTCACTACCAACACCCCAGCAACACCCAGTCACACACTCTCCTCCCTCTGCATTACTTCCAACATTTCAGTGGCACCCAGATACACACACCCCTGCATTCACTGCCAACACCTCAGCAGCATCCAGACCCCCTTGAATTCACTACTAAACATCATCCAGACCCCCTTGAATTCACTACTAAAACATAGAAGCTCCCAGACACACACTCTTTCCCCTGCATTCACTGCCAACACTACAGCAGCACCCAAACACACTCTCGCCACCCCACCGCATTCACTGCCAACACTACAGCAGCATCTAGACACATTCTCCCCCCGCATTTTCTGATAACACATTAGCAGCACCTAGACATACACTTCCCCCTTGTATTCACTGCTAACAACCCAACAGCAGCAATCAGAAACACACACACCTCCTGAAATCACTGCCAACACCCCAACAGCACTCAGACACACAGCCTCCCCACTTGCATTTAATACTAACACCCTAGCAGCATCCATACCCTCATCCCTGCATTCACTGATAACACTCCAGCAGTACTGAAACACACACTCTCCTCCCCCTGCATTCAGTGCAAACACCCCAGCAGCACACATACACACATCCTCCCCCTGCATTCACTGCCAACAGCACAGCAGCACCCAAAAACACACTATCCCCCTGCATTCACTGACAACACCACAGAAGCAGCCAGAGACACACTCTTTCCTTTGCATTAGCTGCCAGCAGCCCAGCAGAATCCACCCTCCCCTGCATTCACCGCCAACACTATAGCAGCACCCAACATACTCTCCCCACCTGCGTTTACTACTAACAACCCTACAGCACCCAGACACACACCCTACCATTTGAATTCACTGTCAACACCCCAGCATCACTCAGAAAAACAATCTCTCCCATGCATTACCTGACAACACTCCACACACTATCCACCCTGCATTCCATGCTAAATACTGAGCAGCACCCAGTCACACATCCTCCCCACTGCAGTCTCTGCCAACACACCTGCAGCACCCACAAATACACCATACCACCTACATTCCCTACCAACACCTCAGCAGCACCCAGAAACAAACCCTCTCCCATGCATTACTTGCCAACACCCCAGCAGAATCCACACACCCCCTGCATTTACTTCCAACACTGCACACACCCCCTGCATTTACTGCAAACATCGACCGAGGTGCACACATTCCCCCCTGCATTTAGTGGCAGCATTATAGCAGCACCCAGACACACTATCTCCATCTGTATTCACTGCATTCACTGCAAACACCCCAGCAGTACCCAGCTGCACACCTTCCCCCTGCATTCGCTACTAACACATTAAAAGCTCCCAGACACCCCCTAAATTTACTACTTTGACCTTAGCAGCACCATGACACACACTCTCTCCCCCTGCATTCACTGCAAACACCACAGCAGCAGCACACAGATACAACTCATTGGTGCAGTTTCCTTGCTGGAGATCTGTCTCTAGAACTAGACTTTGGTGTGAAGGCAATGGAGATGGTCAGTGTGCCCCCTTCAGGACTGGCACCCAGAGGCGACTGTCTTATGGTGTCTCCTGCATTTCCTCCCATGAATCCAAGTTGTTTGTGATTGAGAAAAGCTCTGCAGTTATGCCTCCACTCCATTTAACTTATTTAAGTATCTTTTATTTGTACGGATATAGTAACTGTTCATTTCCTTTTATATACAGTAAGTTTGGGTTTTGAATTCCTTACAAAGAATAGTTCTGCAATATTAAAAGTTTTTTTTTTCCGCTGGCTGACTTTCACTAGCAAGGTTTCAGCATAGATATTGTCATCAGTACTCAGCTGCAGTCTTTTCAGAGACAAAAGTTAGGCTTTTGGTAAAACATACAGTATATGATTTCATAAGTATATAGCACATTCAATATGAACCAGGCACATAAACATCCTGACCTTTACAAAGCTATGCTTATGGCATGTGTCTGATTTATGGATTATAGTAAAGGCTGAGTACTGAACCTTGTAGAAAAAGTAGAGCAGAATTTTATAGCAAGGATTTGTGTTCTGCCAAGGACAGCTGCTTTATTGTCTTTGGCCATTTACTGAAGTTTCTAGCAGCCTTAATAATACTAAGTGTTGCTATACTTATTCATAAAAATATTTAGAACATTATGTTGGTGGTATATTCTATGAGCACATACAGTAAATAATAAGGAAGCTATATAATACTTAAGCTATGCAACATAGTAGCAGATATAGTGGAGGGTAGTCTTTTGTAAGAGCAATAAACAATGGCCCTCATTCAGAGGCGGTCGCAAGAAGCGACCGCTCATTTTGAATGAGGGCGGCCACTTCTTTTTTTTAAGTGCGGCCTCCTGGTCGCTAGCTAAGCTGTGGGTTACCACCCACAGCTTAGCGACCAACCACAGTGATGGTTGCGATGGTCAAGACCATCGCGACCATCGGGGCTTGCGACAAGACCCTAAGGTTGGGTCTCGGCAACCGCAAGCCCCAGGGAGCTTCCTGCTCTGATCGAGCAGGAAGCTCCCCCTGACATCACTGCTGATGTCAGTGCAGCCGCCTACAAAACGGCAAGCGTTCCGTCAGGAACGCTTCCATTTGCGAAACCACCCCCTGCCCCGCCTATAAAACGGGCCGAGCTGTCAATCAACATCGACAGCCGGCCCTTTTGTGGTGAGCTCCGGAGCGAGAGAGTTTCTCTCTCGCTCCGGGGCTTGCGCACGCGCAGTGCAGCCACTACGTGTGCGCAGGGCCTAACCATCGAGCCGGTTGCGAGCGCTCAATGCTTGCGACCGACTCTGAATGAGGTCCTATGTTCCTTAATTGGCATTTTTCACTATATGTCTAAAGCAGAGGTTCCCAAACGCCGTCCTCAAGGCTCCCCAATAGTTCAGGTTTTAGAGATATACATTGATGAGCACCAGGGGCGTTTCTAGAGAGGAGGGGGCCCATGTGCAGTCTCCGACATGGGCCCCCTCCTCTCCGCCCAGCAGCCGGCAGTGCACTGAGCAGTGGTGGCCAGCGCCGGAGTTATAGACTCTGGGCACTAGAGTGTACCCAGAGTCTATAGTGTATGCCCAAGTCACGGGGAAAATGGCCGTGGCGGCCATTTTCCCAGTACTGCACATGCGCAACCGACAGGAAAATGTCCGCCACGGCCATTTTCCAGTCATTTTACTGTGCCGGACGCCTGCGCCAACGTGGGACTCCGGAGAGGTAAGTAATATTATGGGTGCAGGGTGTGCGGTGCGGGGCCCTCCTGGACCCAGGGGGCCGTGTTCCCGGCACACCCTGCACCCATTATAGATATGCCCCTGATGAGCACATCGAATTGACTGAGGTACTAATTAAGGGCCTGATTCAGCAAGGAACACACGCAAGCAGACGCATGCACCTGTCCACTGTGAGAATATGCTAATCAATGCATACGCACGCAGACTGCAGCACAAGATGCAGACGCCCAGCCCCATATTAAGCCGCCCATCTCCCTTTACTCACAGCCTGATCAGCACGCAAGATAGAGTAAACATCGGTAACATTGAGAGCCATCGGACCCATTACCATAATAGTGGTTGACCTGACCTGCCGCAGGAATTTGGCCGCTTCCTGTGTACAGCTTACGGTATGGCTGTGTATGCTACCGCACTGCCTTTATTATGCACGCCCCTATAATGGCATTATAATGCCTGCGTTCGCCTGACCACCCACAATTGGCACTTCCTGTCAATCATTTTCAGAAGGGTCTGCGTACACACTGCTTGTAGCCTGCGTACCATAATTTAATCGCACTGGCAAGTTTGTGCACGCGCAGTGCGATGCATACACATGTGCAGAGCAAAAACATCGGTCAAGTGCGTGCGTTCTCTCCTGTGCGTTCCTTGCTGAATCAGGCCCTAAGTCACTTGTGCTCAACCATGGATATCTCCAAAACCTGACTGTTGGGGACTGTTGCCTAACACAGGAGTTATCTCTAACATTTCCTGCATTAGACACTTCTTAATTAAGTAGGTAACATCATTTTCATAGGGAAATCAGCTTAATGAATAGATTCCTTAGAAGGAACGCACTAGAACACAGGTTCCCAAATGCGGTCCTCAAGGCTCCCTAACAGTTCAGGTTTTAGAGATATCCTTGGTTGAGCAAAGGTGGTTAAATTAAATTGACTGAGGCACTAATTAAGTCACCTGTGCTCAACCATGGATATCTCTAAAACCTGAACTGTTGTGGAGCATTGAGGACTGCGTTTGGGAACCTCTGCACTAGAATGAGAATGATTTGATTTCACACTTCAAATGTAAAACAGACATTTTCAGAAGTATGGCAATGCCCAGTGAGAGCACCATTGCACTAATTCTATGTAGGGGTGTGCACCGGCCACTTTTCGTGTTTTGTGTTTTGTTTTGGTTTTGGATCTGGATCTTTCTTCGTGTTTTGGATCTGGATTGGTTTTGCCAAAACCACCCTTCCGTGTTTTGGGTTCTGGGTTTTGTGTTTTGGATCTGTATTTTTTTGAAAAAAAGCATAAAAACAGCTAAAATCACAGAATTTCTGCTCCTATGCTATTATTAACCTCAATAACCTTAATTTCCACTCATTTCCAGTCTATTCTGAACACCTCACACCTCACAATAGTGTTTTTATGTCCAAAAGGTTGCACCGAGGTAGCTGGATGACTATGCTAAGCGACACGAGTGGGCGGCACAAGCACGTGATCCATCTAGGCGTGAAACTGCAGTGGCAGACAGGATGGCAGTTTGAAAAACTAGGCCCCAAACTGTACATAATGCAAAGAAAAAAAAGAGGTGCAAGATGGAATTGTCCTTGGGCCCTCCCACCCACCCTTATGTTGTATAAACAGGACATGCACACTTTAACAAACCAATCATTTCAGCGCCAGGGTCTGCCACACAACTGTGGCTGAAATGATTGGTTCATTTGGGCCCCGACAAAACAAGCTGGCAATTAATCTGTCCCTGCACAAACTGGCTCTACGGGGGCAAGATGTCATCCTCATCCTCCTCATCCACCGATTCCTCACCCTCTTCAGAGTGTACATCCTCATCCTCACAGAGTATTAATTCGTCCCCGCTGGAACCACAGGTCCCTCTGTACGTTCTGGAGGCTGGTCTCCCTGGAAGAGTTGATAATTCATTTTATGAACATCATCTTCTCCACATTTTGTGGAAGCAACCTCCTATGCCTTTCGCTGACAAGGTTCCCGGCTGCACTAAACACTCTTTCGGAGTACACACTGGAGGGGGGGCAACTCAGGTAAAATAGAGCCAGTTTGTACAGGGACCTCCAAATTGCTTCTTTTTCCTGCCAGTACAGGTACGGACTGTCTGACATGCCTAATTGGATGCTGTCACCGATGTAATCCTTTAACAGACAGACGCACGCTTGTCGCTGCTGCTTTGAGGATGCAAGTGGTGCTACAGCCCACACAATTCACAAAGACAGACAAAAAAAAAAGAATATTTTTATTGTTTGTGGAGCGCACTTTGAGGGTTACACCACCCTTTAACAGACAGACGCACGCTTGTCGCTGCTGCTTTGAGGATGCAAGTGCGGCTACAGCCCACACAATTCACAAAGACAGAAAAAAGAAGAATAATTTTATTGTTTGTGTAGCACACTTTGAGGGTGTCACCACCCTTTAACAGACAGATGCACGCTTGTTGCTGCTGCTTTAAGGATGCAGGTGCGGCTACAGCCCACACATTTCACAAAGACCGAAAAAAAAAGAACAATATTTTTATTGTTTGTGTAGCACACTTTGAGGGTGTCACCACCCTTTAACAGACAGACGCATGCTTGTCGCTGCTGCTTTGAGGATGCAAGTGCGGCTACATCGCACACAAGTCACAAACACATTAAAAAAATAGTTTTTTATTTTTTGGAGCACTTTGAGAGTTACACCACCCTTTAACAGACAGACGCACGCTTGTCGCTGCTGCTTTGAGGATGCAAGTGCGGCTACAGCCCACACAATTCACAAAGACAGAAAAAAAAAAAACAATATTTTTAATGTTTGTGTAGCACACTTTGAGGGTGTCACCACCCTTTAACAGACAGACGCACGCTTGTCGCTGCTGCTTTAAGGATGCAGGTGCGGCTACAGCCCACACATTTCACAAAGACAGAAAAAAAAGAACAATATTTTTATTGTTTGTGTAGCACACTTTGAGGGTGTCACCACCCTTTAACAGACAGACGCACGCTTGTCGCTGCTGCTTTGAGGACAGTATCATATGCAGTGACAGTAGACTTGTCAGAAATTGTTGTCACGTCCTTCATTCCGGACCAGATGTCCAAACCAGCCCTTGACTTATGACACAGGCGCATGCTTGGCGCTGCTACTATGTTGATGCACGTGCGGCTACATCGCACACAAGTCACAAACACATTAAAAAATTGTTTTTTATTTTTTGGAGCACTTTGATGGTTACACCACCCTTTAACAGACAGATGCACGCTTGTCGCTGCTGCTTTGAGGATGCAAGTGCGGCTACAGCCCACACAATTCACAAAGACAGAAAAAAAAGAACAATATTTTTATTGTTTGTGTAGCACACTTTGAGGGTGTCACCACCCTTTAACAGACAGACACACGCTTGTTGGTGCTGCTTTGAGGATGCAAGTGCGGCTACATCGCACACAAGTCACAAACACATTAAAAAAATAGTTTTTTATTTTTTGGAGCACTTTGAGAGTTACACCACCCTTTATCAGACAGACGCACGCTTGTCGCTGCTGCTTTGAGGATGCAAGTGCGGCTACAGCCCACACAATTCACAAAGACAGAAAAAAAAAGAACAATATTTTTATTGTTTGTGTAGCACACTTTGAGGGTGTCACCACCCTTTAACAGACAGACGCACGCTTGTCGCTGCTGCTTTAAGGATGCAGGTGCGGCTACAGCCCACACATTTCACAAAGACCGAAAAAAAAAGAACAATATTTTTATTGTTTGTGTAGCACACTTTGAGGGTGTCACCACCCTTTAACAGACAGACGCACGCTTGTCGCTGCTGCTTTGAGGATGCAGGTGGAATCTAGACGGGATTTGGAACCGGGGACACACTACCTCCATCAATTGTCTAAATCCCACTGCTCTAATGGCGGATACCGGACGCAGGTCTAACACCAACATAGCAGTCAAGGCCTCAGTTATACGTTTTGCTTCAGGATGACTGCTGTCGTACTTCATCCTCATCGCTAGGGACTGTTGGAGGGTCAATTGTTTAGTAAAAGTAGTGATGTTCCTACTTCCTCTCTGGGATGATGAACAACTCCCAGCAGCAGCAATAGCACTAGGAGGAAGTGGTTCTTGAACTTTCCCTATTTTATTTTTATCGGAGAAAGTTTGGTCCTCCATTTATGTTATATTGATATATACGTGCGGCTAAAGCGCACACAAACACAGAAAATATTTTTTATTTTTGCTGGAGAGTAGTGCACTTTGTGGGTTACACTACCCTTTAAGAAATGAGCCAGCCGGCTCTTTACTTATGGGACACAGGCGCATGCTTGGCGCTGCTCCTTTGTTGATGCACGTGCAGCCACAGTGCACACAAGTCACAAACACAGAAAATATATATTTTTTTGGTTTGGAGTGTACTTTGGGGGTTACAGCACCCTTTAACGGTCAAGCCAGCCGACCCTTTACTTATGACACAGGCGCACGCTTGGCACTACTTTGTTGATGCACGTGAGGCTACTGCGCACACAATTCACAAACACAGATAATTATTTTTTTTTCGGTTTGGACTGGAGTGTACTTTGGGGGTTACAGCACCCTTTAACAGTTAAGCCAGCCGGCCCTTTACTTATGACACAGGCGCACGCTTGGCACTACTTTGTTGATGCACGTGCGGCTACTGCGCACACAATTCACAAACACAGAAAATATATATTTTTTTGGTTTGGACTGGAGTGTACTTTGGGGGTTACAGCACCCTTTAACGGTCAAGCCAGCTGGCCCTTTACTTATGACACAGGCGCACGCTTGGCACTACTTTGCTGATGCACGTGCGGCTACTGCGCACACAATTCACAAACACAGAAATTAATTTTTTTTTTGGTTTGGACTGGAGTGTACTTTGGGGGTTACAGCACCCTTTAACGGTCAAGCCAGCCGGCCCTTTACTTATGACACAGGCGCACGCTTGGCACTACTTTGTTGATGCACGTGCGGCTACTGCGCACGCAATTCACAAACACAGAAAATAATTTTTTTTTGGTTTGGACTGGAGTGTACTTTGGGGGTTACAGCACCCTTTAACGGTCAAGCCAGCCGGCCCTTTACTTATGACACAGGCGCACGCTTGGCACTACTTTGTTGATGCACGTGCAGCTACTGCGCACACAATTCACAAACACAGAAAATATATATTTTTTTGGTTTGGACTGGAGTGTACTTTGGGGGTTACAGCACCCTTTAACGGTCAAGCCAGCTGGCCCTTTACTTATGACACAGGCGCACGCTTGGCACTACTTTGTTGATGCACGTGCGGCTACTGCGCACACAATTCACAAACACAGAAAATAATTTTTCTTTTGGTTTGGACTGGAGTGTACTTTGGGGGTTACAGCACCCTTTAACGGTTAAGCCAGCCGGCCCTTTACTTATGACACAGGTGCACGCTTGGCACTACTTTGTTGATGCACGTGCGGCTACTGCGCACACAATTCACAAACACAGAAAATATATTATTTTTTTAGCACTTGGGGGGAGCACCCCTGATGGACAGAGCACCCCCTGGACAACACTACAGCACCCCTTTAGGACTGGGACACTGCACAGGACTTTGGAGTGGACACAGCCCCTATGGAGAACTGACTGCACAACACAGTCCAGCCAACCCCTATGGACTTTGAAGTAGTGGACACAGCCCCTATTAACAACAGCAGCACAGCACAACACAGCCAGCCCCTATGGACTTTGAAGTAGTGGACAACAGCAGCACAGCGCAGCACAGCACAGCACAACACTACTCTGCACTGCACTACACTACACTACACAGCCCAGCCAGCCCTAACTCCCACCCTCCCTCTTCACTGTCCACAGCCGAGTGAGAAAATGGCGCCGACGCGGGTACCTTATATAGGATCCAAAACCCGCGAGACTCGGAAGGCGGGATGATGACGTTTTGCCTCGATTTCAGATCCGAGTCAGGCGGGAAAAGTCGAGCCTGACTCGGATCTGCCTCGGATCGGGGTGGCTCGGGGGGGTTCGGATTTCAGAAATCCGAACCCGCTCACCCCTAATTCTATGGTATGGGTTTTATAAGGAAGAAAGATGACTTTATACTCCACTACAACATATGAAAGCTGCTTGCGTCTCACACTTGTGGATACCACATTACAAAGATGCTGAAGATTGTTCTGGATTTTGAAAAAAAATGTGCCTGGTTTTTAAAGAATGTAAAAATACAATTGTTAAAAACAGACTTTGGCAAAACTGTAAGGCATTTACAAGTGCAGGTACATGGCTTCACTTGTAGCTGTAAAGTCACTTTTTATTATATTTTATCATTTTGCACCCCATTAAGTTGGGAGTACCAACATTCTCCACTGGAAATTTTGGGAAAAATAGATCATGCCCCATTCTGCCCGAAGCACACATTGATCTGGCCAACCCACACTGAGGTCAGATGAAAACATGTCCATTTTGGCTAGGTTTTTCCCTGCTTTACTGAATCAACAAATGCAGATAGATGTCCATATCAGAACTGGCTGTACGACTATGTTGGCAGATTTGGCAACAAATATTGTGGTCTGCCATATACTGTAGATGTTGGTCCACTGATCACCCTGAGTGACTGGTTTCAGTCCCAGTTTTGTGGAAAGGCCACACGGGCCCCTGACTAGGGTAGCACATATGCAGACCCTTGATTCATCATCTTATAACGTTTTATTTATGTATGCCTTATGTATGTTTCACTTGTCTAATTTTCATATCTTACCTCAATGAGATGCGGAGGAAAAGTATGAAAAAATGACGTAAGAATGACTGGGATGACGTGAGCATAATTTTTGCACGAATATTGTGCTAAATTCCCATCCACCCTTTGTTGGAAAATTATCTGGTCTCAAGAATCTGGGAGATCTCCTCATAAGTTAACAGACTTTCCAGGAGACTAGGTTGTAAATTTACTAAGAATCGAGTCTGGGAAAGTTTTTTTTTTTTTAAAACTCGATTAGCTACACAAAAACTTGGGTGATTTGAGGCTCCTGAAACTCTCAAATTTACCAAGAAGTGAGTTTAGCTGAGAGTGAGATGGCCGATGGTGAATCAGAACGAGATATCTTCCCTGAGTAGCACGTTTTGCAGGAGATTACTCACCCGAGATTGCAGTGTCTTCTCTCTGCAAAACTTTCCCGAGCAAGCAGCCTGCACATATCAGTGAGATATGTGAAGGCTGCTTGTGTTCTGTGATGTTAAAAAATGGGTTAAATGTTAAAAAAAAAATGACATAGGGTCCCCCCTAAAGCTTAACAAGCCCCGAACTTGCCAGCCAGTCCTGGTACCTAAAATTATGGGGAACAAAATGAGTAGGGTTCCACCGTAATTTAGGTACCAGCACCAGGCTGCAGGGCCAGTCCCGTTTTTAATTATAGGGGGAAAAAATTGCATAGGGGTCCCCTATAATTAAAACCAGCACCAGACCCTTCTGTTAGTCGGTTTTGGCAGGTGTAATTGTATTGGGTTTTGAATTTTCTGTTCAAAACTGAATGCAAATAGAATCTAAAAATCGGAAGGAAACAATATAAAAAATATATAAGTAGTTAAAAGCTAATTAGTTAAAAAAAACAGCGTTGGGTCCCCACTAAACCCATACCAGACCTGGACCTTTTAGCCTAGTCTGGTCATGGAAAATCAGAGGAAAAAATGGCATGGGGTTTCTGCTATTTTCCATTACCCAGCACCAAGCCTGGGTGATAATGCCACAGCAGGAAGATACACCGGGATATAGTTACTAATATGCAGGTTTTTAGAAGAGGAGATGTGGCAACCAATCAGATTAAGGTGCTTTATAAATGTTAAGTAGAATATGATTTGTTGCCACAGGTAACATCTCCACTTCTAAAAACCCAAACTTTAGTAAAATATACCCCGCAGTGGGCCTGATTCAGAGCCAGACACTCTTTCAGAGTGCTCGCTCTGAATCAGGGTGGCATTTTTTTTGTGAGCCGGCCTCCTGGCCGCTCACTAAGCTGTGGGTGACCACCCACAGCTTTTGCGAGTGGCCAGGTGATGGCCGCGATGGTCATGACCATCGGGCTTGCGACGAGACCCTTGTGATAGGGTCTCGTGCATCACAAGCCCCAGTGAGCTTCTGGCTCTAATAGAGCCGGAAGCTCACTACTGAGGCCGGCCCCAAACGGCAGGCGTTCCTTCGGGAACGCCTCCGCTTTGCCAGCCACTCCCCCCTGCCCGCCTCCAAAACGGGGCGAGCTGTCAATCAAAATCAACAGCCGGCTCCGGCATTCGCATGCACAGTGAAGGACCATTGACCCGCTTGCAAGCGCTGTGCCCTCGCGAGCGGGTCTGAATCAGACCCAGTGTGTTCTCTTCCTGCCAAAGCTTTAATCATCCCAAAACTAGTCAGCCCAGGGCTGGAAATTCTTGTAAAGTAGGGCCCCTCAAAAAAATTAGCATCAACCAGCCCTAGGCTGAAAGCCCATGGCTCTTCCCTGCACCACTGGTGGCACTGAGTGCAGGGGTAATGGGTTACATAAAGTAATAATATTGTTCTTCACAGTCGAATTACAGGTACCAGCAATATTCGATGTGTGTGTGTGTGTCTTGTGTTTTTTTTTGTAATATTTTCTTCACAGTGGGGGTATCGGTGCCAGCAGCCTGCTGGCACTTGTAGTTCTGCAAGAGCTGAAGGGCAGGCTTGTTGTACCTGTAGTTCCACTGTGAAGAACAATTATTACTTTATTTAACCAATTATCTCTGTACCATATACCACCAGGGGCGCAGGGAAGAGCTGGTTGATGTTCGAGAGTGGGGGACCCCATTTGGTCCCAACTTTTTGAGGATTGCCAGCCCTGAGATGACCAGTTTCTGGCTGGTTAATGCTTTGGCAGGAAGACCCCATGCTGTGTGTCTTCCTGCTGTGGCATTACCACCTCAGCTGGTCCAGCCTGGTGCTGGTTGATGGAAAATAGGGGGAACCCCTTACCGGTTTTCCCCCAATTTTCCATGACCAGACCAGGCTAAAAGGTCCAGGGCTGGTTATGGGTTTAGGGGAGACCCCTTGATGTTTTTTTTATTTTTAACTATTTAGCTTCTTTTAACCCTAAAAAGCATGCACAGATCATAATGTTCTGTGCATGATTCTCCCAAGCATGCCTCAGACAGGTGCATATTTTGGGTGCTCTTAAAGTTTTGAAGGCGATTCTTAATTGATTCTCAATCTGACTGTTAGTAGATGAAGGGATCCTGTAGTTGTTTATGGGAATGTGCCGATATTTTGTCGATGTTCGGTTTTTGTCGGGATTCGGTTTGATAGTTGATTTTATAGTCAATTTTTTATTTTAGTAAATCTCCAAATTATAAAATCAAATTAAAAATTGACTAAAAATACACCAAATACCAAAAATCAGCTAAAATCGAGACTTTTGTAAATGTACCCCTAGAAGGCAAATATACAGATATTCTTTGTTTAGTGGGAGCATGCTAGAGAATACATGAAGTCAGGTGTACAGCGCAAAAGTACTGATGAGATTGGTGACGCTTATGCCTCCAGTGTTTTTGTAATAATAATTATTTTGACCCTGGGTTTTTTCCCTACTTGAAGATGTTTAAATGTTTTGGTAGGGATGTCGGAAGTGTATGCCAGTGGGAATATAACTTGGTAAGATACACTCTCATCTATTTAAGTTTGCTTGTTTGCCATCTAAACAGGTATGCAGTCTGTAAAAGAGATCCTGAGAATCTCTTTCTGTAGACTGATATATGCATCATGTGTGCTCAATTAATGGGAGGCACAAAAAGGGCAAGGGTACAGTTCATGAGTCAGGGAGCTACTTGTATAATTACTCTGAATACTTTCTTAGGTACAGTGTCGGACTGGAGCGTGATGGGCTCACTGGGGGAATGCAGTGGTAGGTGCCCATGCTTAAGGAGTGTGGTCATCCACCAGAGGGGGTATGGCCAGCCACCACAAATGCTTGGATAACCATTAGGCAAATCTTGGTGTACTTTCTATAAAAGAGAACCAACCCCCCATGTTGGTCAGTGGTCCTTCACCACCAGGCAATTGACCGTCTAATAGAATACCAATCTATAATTTTAGGTCTGGAACCTGACACCTAGAAGAGTCGGATGGCCCCTAGGAATTGGGGCCCATCGAGGATTTTCTCTGTATTCCTGTGAGCCAGTTTGTATGTTCATCTCTTACAGTGTCCGATTTCCACTAAGCACATGATTGTACCTAGGGGCGCCACAAGCAGGCCGCCCACTCCCAGCATCAGAACCTCTGTTCCTGTTTTTACGTAGCAGGAAAGGAAGAGGTCACTATTGGCAATTTGCATGAAGGCAGTGTGGGAGTGGTTTGGGCTCCTTGCTTAATTGCTGTCTACTGGGAGGCTTCAGCTTCAGGACCAGAAGGTGGAGCCTAAGCCAGCAGTGACATTATGCTTTAACATGCAATTGTACATCATTGATCTTTCTTCTCTTTAATAGTCTCCATTTTTGATAATGGATGTGTAAACAGATGGCAATTTAAAACAACAGGCCTGAGATAGGGAAAAAGAGAAGAGATCCAATATTTGTAAAAATATTTCAACAATGGAATCAGGAAAGGTGGTCAGGGCAGGGAATACAAAAACCATAATAAATATCTAACTCATTGAGAAAATATGTTATTTTTGAATGTAATGGAGTAAAATTAGTAAATTATAATAACAACTCCAGGATACTAAATCAGCTCTTCATTTAGAAAGAGAGGTGAGATCCCAAAAGTACAGGTAGGCTGGATATTTACCTGGTATAATCAGTCAGTGGGGGGATATCCAATTAGCGGTGAACGGCGAAAATCAGGGATTTTTCTGGGATTATTCCCATTTTTCGGCCAATGTTTTTTTCTCCCTATCCTATTATTTCATCCAAAATGATAGGATATTTCGATAAGTTCAAAGACCTACAGTAGGTGTTTGCGGGGAATATGCCAAAAATATTTAATGATTAATAGAACCCTAGAACACAATACTGCTATAGTGGAATAACTCTGACAAGGGCCTGTCATAGATTAGTATAATCCCAGTGCTGACAACTAAGGCATCAACTCCCAGAGATCTCTTGTGCTGACCAATCACAGTCTCAGCATTAGTGCATGTGCAAAGTTAAGGACATTAGTGAATACTATGTACCATGGAGTTCAGTCATGACTGCAGGATAGATAACAATGGACAAGCTTTCAAACTTCCTGGTTACCAAGAACAGAGGCTACTTGCTCCATTCTAGATAGGTAGATTAATAGGATGAAGCAAGTGATTGTTTGACCACTGCTCCCATAGACCATGAATGCAGAGGGCTCTAGTGGGGAAGTACATGGAGAGACAAATAAAGCTGGTCCAACCATGTAGTGTACCATGGTGATAAAATTGGGAGTTTATATAAGAGTGATAAGATCCAAATTAATTGAGGGAAGAGAAGGGGAGTAATTTTTTTTTCAATGTTTTTTTAATTAACCTCCTTTTTGTTAGTTTGTAAAATTAAAAAGTCAGTTAATTTGTGAGATTTAAGAAACTCAAACCTACACCTGTTATGTTTCAGCCAAACACATTTGCCGCAGAGACTAGCCCAGTGGTTCCTAAACTTTTTTGAATCACGGCGCCCCAGAGTATCAGCATTGTTTTCACGGCACCCCCTAAGCCAAATGTTTGTTACTGAGAAATTCAGAAAAAAATGTAATAAAGTAAATTGTGCTTACCTGTCATCTTTAGGTTCAGTTGTCTGGTGGTGGACAGGTTTGCGCTTCTGTTTGTCCACATATTTACTTTACATTGACCATAAATCATTTTATTTTCTGCTAGACCACCAACCTGAGGCACCCCTGCAAGTGTCCCGAGGCACCCCAGGGTGCCTAGGCACACCGTTTGGGAACCACTGGACTAGCCCTATAAATGCGGCTAATTCTGCTAAAATTCTATAATGTGGAAACAGTTAAAATATCACATCAGAGTCCAAGCTACTTCCTCATTTGGACCATATCCTTCATGAATTTAAATTTTATTCTTCAAAAATACTGTGCATATCACCTTCATTTGTGTTTTACACTTATGCAGAGAACAAAGGGGCATCTAGACTATTTTATTACATGTTACTAACTTGGCCGAGTAACTCTATTTAAATAAATAGGTTTGTGCTAAAATAGGTGCATGGCATCACAAATCAGCGTGCACACTGCACTTCTTCTTTTATCAATAAACAATAATGACATTGATCTTTCTTGTAGTACTGATGCTTCCAACCACCAATGCTCTTAGGGAGACAAGAGGGTAATCATTGAGGAGGTGAAGTCTTCTGGTCTGATCAAAATCTGTAATCCTCTAATTTTCCCTTTTTACAGTTAAAATATAAAATGTAAAGAAAAACAAAATAGAAAAATAATTCAGGAAACGTGTTTCTACCTACAGTACAATATTGACATATCATTGCACTTGGGGAGGGGAAGTTGTAACTTACTAAAATAAATATAACATTCAGTGTTTGAAGAAGTACTTTTTGGGTCACTGTAAAACTAAAAAAACTATATTTCTCTGTATTTTTTTCTTAAATGTCTCTTAATGTTATTAGGCCTGCTGTTTAGTTTCACAAATTGTCTGCATGTTCTCTGTATCCTTGCTGTTTCAACATACTGTGTGAAATACGGTAAACTAAAGGCATGTTGCAACTTGGCACAAGCTACACATCCAGGGCAGGATTGCATCTTGAATGAGGTACATCCCGTCACTGTATGCATAGTGGCATTTATTAATGCCATATGCATGTAGATTTGCGACTATAAACGCAAAGGACAGGTCTTCGATAAGAACTGTCTATTGTGATATGTGGACTTCCTGGTTTATAACCCAGTTCTTCTGCACATGTGTGTCCGCAGGAGTCATGGGGGACACTGGGGGGGATCCTAATGGATCCTTCTCTGGGAATTATGCAAAAAGAAGCCCATATGCTGTAATTAGGCAGCACCATCTACAGATGGAGTTACTAATCGGGTACAAGCTTCAGAAAGTTTTATGGAGCTTGATACATACGGTGTATGCGGTCAAACCTCCGAAAATGTTTTTCTAGTTTTTACTGTATTTTGCCATTAGTACATCCTGCCCACAGTATTAGTGGGCAGAACACATATGACAGAGCATGTTCTCTATGCCATCTTGTGGCAGTGCGCTGAATGATTTAACCCATTTCAAAATAACAATTAATTGATAAATGGCAAAATATAAAAATAAACAGAAAATCTTAATACTGAGTAACAATAGGACAATTTCAAGAAATTCTACTCAGGAAATGGATTTGCCATCAGGTGGATGTTCTGTCATCAGAAACCCATGCCATGCTTTTAAAATTCAACAGGTGGGCAACAGACTCCCATGTAAATATTTTACAGACATTTGTAAGAAGAACTCAACTTTAAGGGCTTGATTCACTATGGATCGCTATTGCGATCACAACTGCGATTACGCACGCAGGTCTGTTGTGAAAATATGGTAATTACTGCAATCGCAAAGCTATTATAGAGATGCCCAAATCCAGCATAAAGATGCCCACTACTGCTTTCACACATCCGTAATACCTTGCAATCCTGCGTATACATCCGGAATATCAAGTAGCATCGGCCCCTCATGCACAATTACAACAGGTCTGACCTTACTCAGAAATTGCTAACCTCATCGCATGCAGTGAGTACTCAAGCTGAGTATGCCGTCGCAGTGACTAATTTATGCACGCCCATGCCATGGCGTTCAAATGGACTGGCACGCCTGCGTTTCTCCAACCACTCCCCCGTCACCACCCTCAAACATCCCTCTGTATGCGATGACTTTGTATCTACGTAGGTGAACGCAGAGCTATCGCAAAGCTAACTCGCGTACGCACACTGCAATTCATACGCATGTGCAGTATGCAACAATCGGCCGTCTGCGTACGCTATCGCAATAGTGATCCATGCTGAATTAGGCCCTGAGTTCTCAAAATTAGTGTTTAGAAAATTAAGTATTTTTCAACCTTATTAATAAAAGTTTGTTTATCTACTGATGGCAAAATAGTTTACATGTTGCATTGTCGGTAGAGATTACAAAACAGTTTTTTGAAATCTTTGTTTTGTGCCTTTTTTCTTCTTTGAAACAAGGTAACAGAACTCAGAAAAAAGGTACAGATTCTCACCTAAAGTTACAAGTTGATACAAGAATTATAGTAGCTTCCATACTCTAGACAAGTCTTCAGACACTTATTTTTTTAACTTCTTAAATTATTCCACTGATTTCTGACTTCTTTCTATTTCCAGAACTAATTATACATTTTTGAAGGGGCCACCAATGCACAGAGAGAGGTACATTTCTCTGCAGTACTTTTTTATTGATTACTGGATAAACTAACTCCCTCCAGAGCCTGGGGTGGGCAACACACCAGGGCGGTATTCCTCAGTCTGCCACATAAAATATAGCTAAACTCATATCCCTCCACATGCCCCTTATATGCCATTAGACTGTGCCACCCGCCTTGTATACATGTATTCAGAGAATTAAAGAACATGCTTGACTATATGCAGTTTCAAATATATAGTTAAACGTGCTATTTTGCAACAAAAACCTGACCATGTCCCTCAGGCATCATCTGACATTCTCATGTGACATATATATATATATATATATACACACCAGAAATGTTTCACCGGCACTCAAATATATGAAGAGTAATCTCCAAAATACAGCAAAATATACAGGCGGCACTCTTTGGATTTTTCAATAATCACCAACTATGGTCGTAAATATCTGCCAACGTTTCAAATGTTTAATTATATTTTTTGTCAGGGACAAGACTACAAATGTCCCTGACAAAAAATTTATTTAAACATTTATATATATATTGCTATATATATATATATATATATATATATATATATATACATACGTAATATAGAAAATTAATAAGTTACAATTTTTTTTTTATATATCAATAAAATAAAACATTATTAGAAAGCTTTACACAAAAATGCTTCATTCAATGACCTAGAGGGAGGAGGAGGCATCACCTGTCAGGATGTAGGTAGTGGATAGAATACATAATGCCATGAAGAGATGCTGTTATGTTTGCTTGAAAAAAGGAGAGAAGCGTCACTACTCCCCTGTACATAAATATTGCCTGGTGTTAGCCACCATTACACCCTATGGGTGCTGCATGATCTACAGTGACAACTGAAAAGTCAGAAAAATCAGTGATTTCTCCGGACATTTAACTGCACTTAAATATGGAGATAGCTTAAATATTTCATTTTTCAGGTAATTTGCTGGAGAAATGCGATTATTACATGTACTAACTAGACCCCTAAGTGATAAAAAGTAATTAAATGAAAATTGTGCTAACCTATGATCTTTGTATTTAGTTATACGGCGTTGTACATAGTTTTGTCTCCAATTGTCCATGTTTGTCCATTAACCTCATGGAGGGGACAAAGGCACAGTTGGGGTTGGTGACAGAGGTAGGGTCAGAAATGAAAAAGGCACCAGAGGAATACATGGGAAGGGGTGTTCAAATGCACACATGAGGAGGGAGTCAGAGGAACACATAGGAGGTGTCAGAGGAACACATAGGGCGTGTCAGAGGAACACATAGGGGGTGTCAGAGGAACACATAGGGGGTGTCAGAGGAACACACTGTGAGGGGGATTTAGAGGAACACTTGTGGATGGATAAGGGTAGACCCACACATGGGCAGGGAGATCCAGTGGAACAATTGGGAGGAGGGAAAAGGAGGGAAAGGGGGAGTCAGGGGAACACTTAAGGAGGGTGGTGTCATGGAAACACTAAAGAATGGGGTGCCATGGGAACACTTAAGGAGGGTGGGACAGAGGAAACTTAAGGAGGGGGTGTCAAAATCACAGGGGAAGGGTCAGAGGCACACTTAAGGAAGGGGAGGAGGAGGAGAATAAAGGAAGAGAGATGGGGGTGAGGACACATAGAAGGAACTGACTTTGGCTGATAAAGCTGCTGTTTAAAGTGAAACATCCTCCCATTGGAGGGGTTCTGCAGCTTCCACATATATGAATACTGCAAACTGATTCTTACTAGTCCCAGGTAGGACTCTGTCTGTGACAAAGAAGCAGCTCACAAGAGAAATCAAAAGCACCTGTGATCCTCACCATACACACAGACACACACACCAACTGAACTTGCTATAATCGCACTTAGTGGCACCCGTGTAGCACCGCCCTTGTAGCCCTGCCCCCTTTTGCTGAAGTAAGTCACCAACAGTGGGAGTGAGAGCAGTGCCAGCAACAGAAATCTTCTGGCCCAGTACACTGATATATCTGGGGCCCCCACCTTCTCACCACCACCCGTGACCCCGCACCTTCACATCCCTCCCCTGCATGTTTTATATGTGATACATGATAATGTTAGCTGAAAGATATGCCACCCTTTAAATAAAGTAAAAATACACTATGACTTACCACACTGTCTCTCTATTACTGATAAGACAGGCTGTAGTTCTTGTCTACCATCTCCTCTAAGGTCTTCTTGATGACATTGCTGTAGATGCCTCAGAGGTAGGAGGGATGGGGTCTGCAGCTAGTCATCCTCAGCTCTAAGTCCCTAATCACCTTCCTCAAATTCAGCCTCTCATTACCATTCTCAGACCAAAAGCCCCTCATCACTTTCCTCAGCTTCAGACCCTCATCACCATCCTCAGACCCCAGCCCCATCACCTTCCTCAGCCCCAAATCCCCTTCAACTTCATCAGCTCCCAACTCTCTTCACCTTCCTCAGCCCCCAACCCCATTCACCTTCCTCAGTCCCCAACACCCTTCACCTTCCTCAGCAAACATCACTGTTCTCCGGCTCCTGCCCCCATTACCTTCCTCCTTCCCTGGCACCCATCCCATATAACCCCAGCCCCTCACCACCGCCTGCCTGATGGGCGGGGATGACATTTGATGACGTGACCTATGACTGACTGAAAGGTCACGCCTGATCCCGGCCGCATCTGAGCCATCTGAAAGAGCCCAGCACTGCCTGGGCCAGGCTACAAGGGAGCTGGGTGGCGGGTATGGGTCCCGACAGCCACTGGTCACTGGCTGAAGCAGTGAGTCCGCTGTCCGCGGCTCAGTTTTGTGCACATGTGTTTTGTGCACATGCCAGGAGGACAAAACGCGTTGGAAAGCTGCCTCTTGCCTAAATGAACTATTAAGATAAACACCTGTTTAAAATCCTTTAGGAATCTTTAAGAGTGTTTTTAGAACATCCTTTAAGCTTCTTATCAATTCTCCTGTGCTTGTGTTATCAATTGCTTTTTACTTTTATTGCTATATTTTTAAACAACATCTTTTATCATCAATCTCTATATCTAAGCTAATATTTGTAATATTTATAGCAATTTGCACTTTACTGTATGCACTTTATTTGTTGCACGTGGATTATGCAGACCTGAGGGTCATTGGTAGAGCCTATTGTGAGCACATGAAAGCTTATTATTATATGTTTTGTTTGTTTTTTCTGAATAAAAGGTATAACTAGTTATATATACTATTGTGTATATATGTTTCCTATAGCACTCTTGCACATACAATCTTTGGTGTGTCACACATTCACAACAGTAGTACGTTACTCGCTAAGACCTTATACACATACACATATATATTAGGGATGATCGGGTTTGGTTTTCCGAAATCCGAACCCCCCCGAGCCCCCCCGATCCGAGGCGGGAACCGAGTCAGGCTCCGGTTATCCTTCCTGGCTCAGAACTGAAATCGAGGCAAAACGTCATCATCCCGCTGTCGGATTCTCGTGGGTTTTGGATTCTATAAAGGTCCCACGATCGCCGCCATTTTTCATTCTGGCTGTGGAGCGTGCGTGCAGAGGGAGGGATCTGGGAGTTGTTGGCTAGTGTTGTGTGATACATTACATACTGGGCTGGCTACACTACTGTGAAGAGGGAGGGAGCTGGGAGCTGTTGCTGGCTGGTTAGTCTTGTCCATATACATATGGGCTGGCTGGTTACTGTTGTCCATATAGGAGCTGACTGTTGTCCTGTCCATAGGGGCTTGCAGAGGGAGGGAGCAGGGAGCTGTTGGATACTGTACTGTTGTGATAAATAATAAACTTAGTAGTACACTACTTATATATACATTACAATACTGGGCTGGCTGGCTAATGTGAAGAGGGAGGGAGCTGGGAACTGTTGCTGATGCTGGCTGGCTGGCTGGCTACTGTTGTCCATATACATAGGGGCTGGCTGGCTACTGTTGTCCATATAGGGGCTGGCTGTTGTCCTGTCCATAGGGGCTGACTGGCTGGCTGTAGTGCTGTGTTCAGGGCGTGCTCATCCTTGAGAGGTGCTCTTTTCACCTACCATCAGTGTTAAAAAAAATAATATATATATATATATTTTCTGTGTGCTGCCGTGTTAACCAGCCACACCTGTCATTGGCGTAGGTAGGTGAGTAGGGGTGCTGTGCTCCTATCAAGGGGCTGCTGTCCAAAAATACAAATAATTTTTACAGGGGTTGTCCTGTGTGGTGCAGGGCTATGCTGCCCAAAATACAAATAATTTTTACAGTGGCTGTCCTGTGTGGTACAGGGCTACGCTGCCCAAAATACAAATAATTTTTACAGGGGCTGTCCTCTGAGTTGTGGTGTAGGCCGCTGCCCTTCTTCAATTTTGTACAGGTGCTGTCCTTTGTGGTGCAGGAGTACGCTGCCCTTCAAAAAAAAACCTTTTACAGAGGCTGTCCTGTGTGGTGCTGGGGTACGCTGCCCTTCAAAAAAAAAAAAAAAAAACTTTTACAGAGGTTATTCACTCCATAAAAATAATGGAGGATAAAATAGGGGAAGATCAAGAACCACTTCCTCCTAGTGCTGAAGCTGCTGCCACTAGTCATGACATAGACGATGAAATGCCATCAACGTCGTCTGCCAAGGCTAATGCCCAATGTCATAGTAGAGGACATGTAAAATCCAAAAAGCCAAAGTTCAGTAAAATGACCTTAAAAATAAATTTAAATCGTCTGAGAAACATAAACTTGCCAATATGCCATTTACGACACAGTGGCAAGGAATGGCTAAGGTACTTCCCTATGTTCGTGACTAGTGGTTCAGCTTCACCCCGTGATCGTCATGTCATGCCTGGGCAGAAGACCAAACATTCCACTTCTTTGATCTGGAAATATTTCTATCCAAATCCGGACAACAACTGTCTTGCCATAAGTTGCATATGTAAAAGTGTAATAAGTAGGGATAAGGACGTTAACCACCTAGGAACATCCTCCCTTATACGTCACCTGCACTGCATTCATAAAAAGTTACTGCCAAGTTCAGAAGCTGTGGCTAAGACCGTAAGCAGTCCAAGGACACCCAGGGACACCTAAATCCCTTTGTCCTGTTGTATCCAATTTTTTTTAAAACGACAGGGGCGTGTAGGAGACGCTTTGGGTGTCCCGAAAAACTTTGGGCCACTTTCACCATTCAGCAACTGCGTGCCGAAGACTGGAGCACCAGCAATCACTCTTGAACCTGCTCTGCCATCACCTGAAGCAAGAGGTTGTAACGCATTGGAACTCAACCTTCTATATGCTTCAGAGGATGGAGGAGCAGCAAAAGGCCATTCAAGCCTATACATCCACCTATGACATAGGCCATGGAGGGGGTATGCACCAGACTCAAGCGCAGTGGAGAATGATTTCCGTGTTGTGCAAGGTTCTCCAGCCCTTCGAACTTGCCACACATGAAGTCAGTTCAGACACTGCCAGCTTGAGTCAGGTCATTCCCCTCATCAGGTTTTTGCAGAAGCAGCTGAAGAAAGTGAATGAGGAGCTAAGACGGAGCGATTCCGCTCGGTATATTGGACTTGTGGATGAAGCCCTTCATTCGCTTTGCCAGGATTCCAGGGTGGTCAATTTGTTGCAATCAGACCACTACATTTTGGCCACCATGCTCGATCCTAGGTGGTGCAGAAGCTTGCATAGGTGCAAAGACCTGCTGGTAAAAACACTATCAGCTGAAGCAGAACGTGACACATCAACAGCTCCTTCTTCATTTTCTCCCACAACTGGGGTTGCCAGGAAACAACTTAGATATCCTAACCAACCTGCTGGCGGTGATGCAGGGCAGACAGGACCAAGTTTGGACATCTGGTCCGGACTGAAGGATCTGCCAACATTTTCTGACATGTCTACTGTCACTGCATATGAAACTGTCACCATTGAAAGAATGGTGGAGGATTACATCGGTGACAGCATCCAAGTAGGCATGTCAGACAGTCCATACCTGTACTGGCAGGAAAAAGAGGCAATTTGGAGGCCCCTGTACAACTACAAACTGGTTCTATTTTTACCTAAGTTGCCCCCCCTCCAGTGTGTACTCCGAATGAGTGAAAGGCGTAGGAGGTTGCTTCCACAAAATGTGGAGAAGATGATGGTCATCAAAATTAATTATCAATTCTTCCGGGAAGACCAGCCTCCAGAAAGTACAGAGGGACTTGCCATGGTGGATTCCAGCAGGGACAAATTAATACTCTGTGAGGATGAGGATGCACACAACACTGACGAGGGTGAGAAATTGGTGGATGAGGATGAGGATGACATCTTGCCTCTGTAGAGACAGTTTGTGCAGGGAAAGATTAATTGCCAGCTTGTTTTGTGGGGGCCCAAACGAACCAATCATTTCAGCCACAGTCGTGTGGCAGACCCGGGTGCTGAAATGATTGGTTTGTTAAAGTGTGCATGTCCTGTTTATTCAACATAAGGGTGGGTGGGAGGGCCCAAGAACAATTCCATCTTGCACCTCTTTTTTTTCTTTGCATTAAGTACTCTTTGGGGCCTAGTTTTTCAAACTGCCATCCTCTCTGCCACTGCAGTGCCACTCCTAGATGTGCCATGTGTTTGTGCCGCCCACTTGTGTCGCTTAGCATAATCATCCAGCTACCTCGGTGCAACCTTTTGGCCTAAAAACAATATTGTGAGGTGTGAGGTGTTCAGAATAGACTGGAAATGAGTGGAAATGAATGTTATTGAGGTTAATAATAGGTAAATAAAACCCCAAATTCTGTGATTTTAGCTGTTTTTATGCTTTTTTCCAAAAAAATACAGATCCAAAACACAAAACTAGAGATGAGCGGGTTCGGATTCCAGAGTTCCAAACCCACCCGAATTTAGCATAACCGAGTCGGATCCAAGCAGGCTTGGAGTTTCCCGCCTTACTCGGATCTCGAAACCGAGGCAAAATGATAGAGTCTGAAATCTCGCGGCTTGCAAGCTTTCTTCTCTGTGATCAATGTAGTATATAAGGGACCACGTGACGGATGCCATTTCACTCAGGCTGTGGAGACTGAACAGGGAGGGTGGGTAGTGTAGGGCTGGGAGAGGTGGTGGTGCTATCTGTTGTGTCCTGGGCTGGCGATTGCTGATCCATTCTGGTCTCTGGTCACCGTGCTGTCACTGTGCTATCTGCTGATCCATTCTGGTCTCTGGTCATGGTGCTGTCACTGTCACTGTGCTGTCTGCTGATCCATCTGGGCTGTCTGCTGTGTCCTGGGCTTGTGCTGTGTCCTGGGCTGGTGACTGCTGATCCATTCTGGTCTCTGGTCACGGTGCTGTCACTGTCACTGTGCTGTCTGCTGATCCATCTGGGCTGTCTGCTGTGTCCTGGGCTTGTGCTGTGTCCATCTCTGGGCCCAAGTTCTGGACTCCACAAAAAAAAAAAAAGTAAAAAAAAAAAAAATCAAAGTGTCTTATATTTTTCTGTGTGTGTGTGTGTGTTAGGCTTAACCGCAGTACCGCACAAGATCCAGCCCAACTCCAATCGTGCTAAACATTAAAAAATATCAAAGTCTTTTATATTTTTCTGTGTGTGTTTGCGTGCGTGTGCATGTTAGGCTTATCCGCAGTACCACACAAAATCCAGCCCAACTCTAGTCATGCTAAAAACAAAAAAATCAAAGTGCCTTTAATATTTTTCAGTGTGTGTGTGTGTGTTAGGCTTAACCGCAGTACCGCACAAGATCCAGCCCAACTCCAGTCGTGCTAAAATCAAAAAAAATCAAAGTGTCTTTTATATTTTTCTATGTGTGTGTGCGCTTGCATGTTAGGCTTATCCTAATGCTGCCTGACTCCAGTCATGATCAATCGTTGCTCTGGGACCAAGTTCTTCTGGAGCTGACAAAAAATAAAAATCAGTCTTTTTTTCTAATATTTTTGTGTGTGCGCACGACTGCACGTGTGTGAATTTTGTAACCGCACCTTGGCTACACTATTGGCGCTTGTGACACTGCTTCAAGACTGCAGAAAATGTGGAGGGCTGTCACATGACAGGAGAGCAAGGCCAAGAACCACATGTTGTAGCTGCCGCCAGCAGTGCAAGGCTGTCAACTTCCTCGTCCTCTATGAAGGCTCATGCCCCAGGGTTTAAGTCACACCATCAATATGGTAAAGCTAGTTTTACTGAAGTTAAGAAAAAAAAATTGAAAGGATATTTGCCTTTAGATAAACAAATAATGGGCAATATGCCCTTCACTACACGAAGTGGCAAGGAAAGGATAAGGCCTTGGCCTTTCTTTATGAAGACTGCTGATTCTGATAGCCCTTTTGCTTGTAGTAGTAGTGGTGGTGGTCCAATTAAAAATGTGAAAGTTGTTAAGACAGCTCCAGAAAAACCAACTGTGTGCCCTGAGAAATCAAAATCACAAATCCCCGAGGAGAGTGCAAGTGTGCCCGTGGTTGCCATGTGTGAGCCCGACCTAAATATTAGTGTACTGGAGGATCCAAAAGCAAAACACGGGGGTCAGGGCACATCACTACACAAAACCCGGAAGGGTGGTTTTGGCAAAACCAATCCTGATCCAAAACACGAAGAAAGATCCAGATCCAAAACCAAAACTCAAAACACGAAAAGTGGCCGGTGCACACCCCTAGTATATACAGTATATACAGTATATATATACATACACTGACACTGTTGCTTTTTCCTCCCTGCTGGACTCTCTTCTCTCCCCTATCATTTCTCTCTCCTGTCCTGAACAAGCTACTTCCCTGTACAATTCCTCCCTTGCTTCTGCTCTTGATTCTGTTGCTCCAGCAATAACCACTCACCCTCGCAGATCCACACCACAACCCTGGCATTCCAAATGCACCAGATACCTACAAAAGTGTTCAAGAATTGCAGAGCGTCAGTGGAGAAAGTCACGCTCTAAGGCTGACTTCCTCCATTTCAAATTTATTCTCTCCTCCTACAGTGCTTCCCTGTCTCTCTCCAAACAAACATATTTCAAGAACCTCATCTCCTCCCAGTCCTCAAACCCCCGGCGTCTCTTTGCCACTTTCAACTCCCTACTCTGCCCTTCCCCTCCTCGCCTTCCCTCCTCGCTCTCTGCCCTCGACTTTGCCACCTACTTTACATCTAAAATTGACTCCATACGTGAGGACATCATATCCCATCAGACCCTTAGCACTCCTCTCCCTCCTTGCCCTTACCACCCCTCCCCTTCTGTCTCACCAACTCTGACATCCTTCTCCCCTGCTTCTGGAGAGGAAGTCTTGGCCCTCATCCGGTCCTCCCCTCCTTCCACCTCCCCTCTTGACCCTATCCCTTCCCGTCTCCTCTCCCACTTGTCTCCTTCTGCCTGTTCCCATCTGGCTCACCTCCTTAATCTTTCCCTATCATCTGGCACTGTCCCTTCTGCATTCAAACATGCTCTTGTCTCCCCCATTCTTAAAAAACCTACCCTTGATCCTAACATACTTTCAAACTATCGACCCATCTCTCTTCTCCCTTTTGCTTCCAAACTCCTTGAGCGTATTGTCTACAACCGCCTTACCACCTTTCTTTCCTCCCACTCCCTCCTTGACTCATTTCAATCTGGCTTCCGATCTCTCCACTCCACGGAAACTGCCCTCACGAAAGTCAGCAACGACCTCCTTGCTGCCAAATCCAAGGGTCACTACTCTCTGCTCATTCTCCTTGACCTCTCTGCTGCATTTGACACTGTAGACCACCCTCTCCTCCTGCAAATCCTTTACTCTCTCGGTTTACGTGAAACTGCCCTCTCCTGGCTTTCCTCCTACCTCTCTGATCGTTCCTTCGCTGTGTCCTCTCATGACTCCTCTTCCCCTCCGCTTCCACTAAAGGTAGGAGTTCCCCAAGGTTCTGTTCTTGGACCTCTCCTTTTCTCCCTATATACATCCTCTTTAGGTGAACTCATTAACTCCTTTGACCTCCAATATCATCTCTATGCAGATGATACTCAAATTTACCTTTCCACCCCTGAGCTCACCCCTGAGCTCCTTACCCGTATCTCCAACTGTCTCTCTGCTGTCTCTTCGTGGATGTCCCAGCGCTTTCTTAAACTTAACATGTCTAAGACTGAGCTGATCATCTTCCCACCCTCTTCCACTACATCACTTTCCACAATTTCGTTATCTATTGATGGCACAACTATCTCCTCTAGCCCCAAAGTGCGCTGTCTTGGAGTTATCCTAGACTCCTCCCTCTCCTTTAAACCGCACATTCAGCACATCTCGCAGTCCTGCCGTTTTCACCTAAAAAATATCTCCAGGATTAGACCCTTCCTCACCCAGGATGCCACTAAAACCCTCATCCACTCACTGGTCATATCCAGATTGGACTACTGTAACCTTCTCCTAGCTGGCCTCCCAGTCTCTCACCTCTCTCCACTACAATCTGTTCTCAATGCTGCTGCTCGGCTCATCTTCCTCTCCAGACGTTCTATATCTGCTTCCCCTCTCCTTCAAGCCCTACACTGGCTCCCCTTCCCCTTCAGATGCCAATTCAAGGTTCTTACATTCACCTACAAAGCCCTCACCAAATCCTCTCCCGCATACATTTCTGACCTTCTCTCCCTTCACACTCCCACCCGCCCACTTCGCTCAACTAATGCATGCCGCCTCTCTTGCCAACTGATTACTTCCTCCCACTCCCGCATCCGAGATTTTGCCCGTGCTGCTCCCTACCTTTGGAATGCTCTCCCTCTCCCTATCAGACTCTCCACCTCTCTACAAATCTTCAAACGGGCTCTCAAGACCCACTACTTCATCAAGGCCTTCCAGCACTCCTCCTAACCCACCTCATGCTCTTTCCTTCCTATCTTCCCCTTCTGTGTCACGCCTGTCTGTCTGCCCCTCCCCTTAGAATGTAAGCTCTCATGAGCAGGGACCTCTTCCCTCATGTGCTTCTCTTTACATTTTCTTCTACTCTCTACTCCCCATTAGGGCACCTAACACGGGACCGCCAACTCCCGGCAGCTTATTGTGAGTGCTTTAATCACTATTCCAGCAATGTATATAAGTTGTGTCCCTGTCCTGCACTGTAATGTACTGTAAGTTACTTGTTTCTTGTTCACTTATTAGTTCTATGTACTATGTAAGGCGCTGCGGAACACTTGTGGCGCCATATAAATAAAGGATAATAATAATAATAATATATATATATAATTGCCCATTACTGACACTGTTGAGTACCATCATAAGAAAACACTGCTCATGTCACATAAAATTTAGCAAATTGTTCCCCAACCACATTACACAGTAGAATGAACTGACCATGACTGTCCAATTACTGATAGACTATCATTTCTACAAAATGCAAATTCACAAATGCAGTGCATAATGACCATCTGCAGATTGACAAATCAAAAGCAGATCTTTGTGTCTCTGAAAATAGTCTTATCTGCTGTAAAATGTGGTCAGCAGAAAATTTAGTAGCTATGTCCCTCATTTTTAATTGTCAGCTTCTGTACTGACACCTCAAGTAACAAATAATAAACAAAACAAAAAATAGAATGTTTTGAAATATTCTGCTCAGACACATTATTTAGTACAAAGAAAACAAAACATTCTGGGAAAAGAAAATAAAATAAAATTATATACAATTAGACTTATGAATAAAGCTGGGTACACACCTAAACAATCATTGGTATGTTCTTTAGATTTCAACCAGTTTATTCGATATCGCAAGAGTGTGCACGCACCTTTGATCATGTTTTGTTAGATGAAAACTGCATGAATCGAAGAATCACATCTTATGTGCTGTTTATTATTATTATTATTAGCATTTATTTATATGGCGCCACAAGTGTTCCGCAGCGCCTTACAAAGTACAAAAACAAATTGTATACAAGTGACTTACAGAACAATACAATACAGGACATGGATAATATATATTGCTACATTAGTGACCATATCACCCAGATAAGCAACAGAGCATAAGCAACCAAGTGTTAGGTGCCCTAGTGGTGAGTAAGAAGTAAATGACACTATAGTAAGGAGAAGCACAAGAGGGTAGATGGCCCTGCTCGTGAGAGCTTACATTCTAAAAAGGTGGGGGAAGACAAACTGGGTTGACACAGATGGGGTAGATGGGGACGAATGAGCATGTAGCAAGGAGTTAGAATGATAGCTGGAAGGCTTTGATGAAGTAGTGGGTCTTGAGAGCCCGTTTGAAGGATTGCAAACAGGTGGAGAGTCTGATGCGGAGTGGGAGAGAGTTCCAGAGGTGGGGAGCAGTGCGGGCAAAATCTTGGAGGCGGGAGTGGGAGGAAGTAATCAGCTGGCATGAAAGGCGGCGTGCATTAGTTGAGCGAAGAGGGCGGAGAGGAGCGTGAAGGGAGATGAGATCAGAGATGTATATGGGAGAAGATTGGGTGAGGGCTTTGTGAGCGAGCGTGAGAACCTTAAATTGGACTCTGAAAGGGAAGGGGAGCCAGTGTAGGGCTTGTAGGAGAGGGGAGGCAGATACAGAATGTTTGGAGAGGAAGATAAGCCGTGCAGCAGCATTGAGGACAGACTGGAGAGGAGAGAGATGGGATTTGGGGAGGCCAGATAGGAGGAGGTTACAATAGTCCAATCTGGAGATGACCAGTGAGTGTATGAGGGTTTTAGTAGCATCCTGGGTGAGATAGGGTCTGATCTTAGAAATATTTTTGAGATGGAAACGACAGGACTGTGAAAGGTTCTGGATATGTGGTTTGAAGGAGAGGGATGAGTCCAGGATAACTCCAAGACAGCGCACCTTGGGACTAGATGAGATAGTTATTCCATCAATTGATAAAGAAATAGTGGGAAGTGAGGTGATGTGGGAGGGTGGGAAGATGATTAGCTCTGTCTTAGACATATTAAGTTTAAGAAATCGCTGGGACATCCAGGAAGAGACAGCAGAGAGACAGTTGGAGATACGAGTCAGAAGAGAGGGGGAGAGATCAGGGGAGGAAAGGTAGATTTGAGTATCATCAGCATAGAGATGATAATGGAGGTCAAAAGAGCTGATGAGTTCACCTAGAGAGGAAGTATAGAGGGAGAATAGGAGAGGACCAAGAACAGAACCTTGGGGAACACCTACTGTAAGAGGCTGTGGAGGGGAAGAGGAGTCGTGAGAGGAAACTGAAAAAGATCGGTCAGAGAGGTAGGATGACAGCCAGGAGAGGGCAGTTTCACGTAGACCAAGGGAGTGAAGGATATTCAGCAGGAGAGGGTGGTCCACAGTGTCAAAAGCAGCAGAGAGATGAAGGAGAATGAGAAGAGAGTAGTGGCCTTGGGATTTGGCAGCAAGGAGGTCATTGCTGACTTTTGTGAGGGCAGTTTCAGTGGAGTGGAGAGAACGGAAGCCAGACTGAAAAGGGTCAAGGAGGGAGTGGGAGGAAAGAAAAGTGGTAAGGCGGTTGTAGACAATCCGCTCAAGGAGTTTGGAGGCAAAGGGGAGGAGAGAGATGGGACGGTAGTTAGAAAGAAGGTTAGGATCAAGGGTAGGTTTTTTAAGAATGGGGGAGACAAGGGCATGTTTGAATGCAGAAGGAACAGTGCCTGATGAGAGGGAGAGGTTAATGAGGTGGGCAAGATGGGAGCAGGCTGAGAGAGAGAGGAAGCGGAGGAGGCGGGAGGGGATCAAGGGGGGAGGTGGAAGGGGGGGAGGACCGGATGAGGGCCATGACTTCCTCTCCAGCTACAGGGGAGAAGGATGTTAGAGTTGGTAAAGTTGATGGGGAGGGGTGACTAGGGAAAGGAGGAGGTGGAGAGCTGGGGGACTGATTGGATATGATGTCCTGACGTATGGAATCAATTTTAGATGTAAAATAGGTAGCAAAGTCAAGGGCAGTGAGCAAGGAGGGGAGACGAGGAGGGGGTGGGCGAAGGAGGGATTTGAAAGTAGTGAAGAGACGCTGGGGATTAGAGGACTGAGAGGAGATGAGGTTCTTAAAGTATGACTGTTTAGAGAGGGAGAGCGCAGCACTATAGGATGAGAGCATAAATTTGAAATGGTGAAAATCTGCCTTAGAGCGTGATCTTCTCCACTGTCGCTCAGCAGTTCGAGAACACTTTTGCAGGTATCTGGTGCATTTGGAATGCCAGGGTTGAGGAGTAGATCTGCGAGTGTGAATAGTGATCGCTGGGGCAACAGAGTCCAGAGCAGAAGTAAGGGAGGCATTGTATAGGGAGGCGGCTTGTTCAGGGCAGGAGAGAGAGAGGATGGGGGAGAGAAGTGAGTCAAGCAGGGAAGAAAAGGAACCTGTGTCGATAGTGTCAATGTTACGCTTAGTAATGGAGGCTTTTGGAGGTAGAGGAGGGGAAGGAGAGAGGGACAGGTTAAAAGAGAGAAGGTGATGGTCAGAAAGAGGGAATGGGGAATTGAGGTGGTCAGAAATATCACAACGGTGTGTGAATACCAGATCAAGCACATGGCCACTCACATGGGAGGGTGAGGAGGTCCATTGGGAGAGACCAAGTGACGATGTGAGGGAGAGGAGTTTGGAGGCAGAGGATTCTGTGGGGATATCAATTGGAATATTGAAGTCACCTAGGATAATGGAGGGAAGGTCTGAGGAGAGAAAGTGAGGGAGCCAGGAAGCAAAGTTGTCAAGGAACTTGGAGGGAGGGCCAGGGGGACGGTAAATGACAGCTACTTGGAGGTGTACTGGGTGGAAGAGGCGTATAGCATGGACTTCAAATGAAGAGAATGTGAGGGATGGTTCAGAGGGAATGGGTTGGTATGAGTAACCAGGGGATAGAAGGACCCCAACACCACCACCATGGCGACCCCCAGGTCGTGGGGTGTGGGAAAAGGTGAGGCCCCCAGAGGAGAGAGCTGCAGCAGAAGCGGTGTCAGAGGGTGAAATCCAGGTTTCAGTAATAGCTAGGAGATTCAGGGAGTTGGAGATGAAAAGGTCATGGGTTGGGACCAGTTTATTACAGACTGACCTGGCATTCCAGAGGGCACAGGATAGAGGGACAGAGTTTGTTGGAGAGATTTGAATGAGATTATCAGGGTTGCTATAGCGTGGGGGTGAGATTAATTTGGGGAACCGAGCTGAATAGAGTGTAGCGATGGTGCGGACTCCAGTGCTCGTAGGGGAGCCAGTAGAAGGTGGGCAGGAAGGGAAATTAATGATGTGTGGATGGATGTGGGGTAAAGTGACATGGAGAGGGGAGTGGGAGGAGGGATTAGCAGTGAGGTTGTAGGACCCCTGTGGAGTATAAGAGAATGAAAGTGGAGTAATGGGAGAAGATGGGGAGGAAGGTAAACAGAGGAGAGGAGATAAGGGGAAGAGGAAGTGGAGGAGACAAGGGGGAAAGGATAAAGGTGGAAGCAAGGGGCAGAACAAAAGATTAGGTAGACACTGAGTGAAGGTGGGATTTGAAGAAAACATGGTAATAGTAAGGATGATGTAAATAGGGGAAGAAAAGTTAAAAGTAGGAATGAAGACAGAATGTAGGAGAGAGCAGATTTCCAGAAACGCAAGTAATAGTGCAGTGTGGGAAAAGAGTCTGTACTGCAAAAGTTTATTATTGAGTATAAAAAAGTGGAGATTTGGTGGGAGCAGAAATTAAATAGTAAAATATACAGTGGTAGGAGCTAGATATAAGACTTAGAAAAAGAGCTAAGGTAAATGTACATTATTATAGAGGAAAACTGACATAACACAGATAAGTATGCATTAGGATTATATGTAAAGCACAGAGCCAGCAGCAATAGTAGCAAGGGATGCACCAGGTTTATGCAGCCACCAGACAGGGAGTTCAATAATGAAAGTCCTGGTTATGTGTCCACAGGAGCTAGTAGTATGGAGACTGTGAACTCACAATTGTTCATTCCACTTTGTCCAATTAATTAGGTTGTTGTTTGTAGTTTGGTGGGTTTCCTTCTGTTTCACTGCTGTTTAACGCTGATATAACGCCAATTAATCGATTTAAAAAGAAGTTGACACTTTTAAAATAGGACACTTCTAAAGATAGGGCACCCAGCCTAATATTTATCCGATTCGATGGTGCCATATCGGACCAAAGTGAAGTGTGGGCCTGATTCAGTAAGGATCGCTGTTGTGATCGCATCTCCGGAATCGCACGCAGGTCTGCTGTGAAAATATGCTAATGATTGCAATTGCAATGCTGTCACACTGCCAGCATAGAGACGCCCACTGCCTCCCACTACCACTATCTCACATCTGTAACACTTTGTAAACCTTCACAAACATCAGTAAGCTGGGTATGCAATCGCAGTGGCTAATTTATGCACGCCCATGCAACGGCATTCAAATGGTCAGGCATGCCTGCGTTTCTCTGACCAACCCCCTGTTACCCCCCTGTTAGTCCCCCAAATGCTTACTGTCTGTCTGTCACACTGCGATGGCTCTACGTTGTCTCTGTGATTGCAGTGTGATTGCAGTGGCATCTTCGCGCATGCACACTGCAGTGCATTCGCATGCGCAGTACGCAACAATCACCCAACTGCGTACGCATTAGCAGTATCAATCCTTGCTGAATCAGGCACTGTGTACATACTTTGACCATTCAGCTGACCGTTCTTGCATTGCTTCTCCACCAGCAGCACCACAATTGTAGGCATGCATAATTAAACCTGTCAGGTGGTTTTCTACAAAAGTCCTATGGGATGTTTTCCCAAATCTCCTGTACCAACAGCATATGGGAATACTGTAGGTGTCTCATATCTGCAGCCAATCTTTTGTCCAGTAAGTATGATTCCTGTTCCTCTGTTTTTTTTAATAGCTTGCAATGCTCTCACCATAGCAACAGTGTAACAAGCACAAGCCTTTCTCTGATTCAAACTCATGATGAGGGAGTAAAACAAATAAACATATTCTATATATGGGCACCTTGAGGGGGGAGAGTGGGTACAAATTACCCGGGCCCGGGCTTGCTGGAGGGGCCCGGGTCTGGCACCGCCCCCCGTCCTTCCTACAACACTGCAGCCTAGCACATGCTGCTGTGTGCTGGGCTGCAGTGGGATACTGCTCGCAGCTGCTAAATAGCAGCTGGAGCAGTCTCCTATGCCTATGGGGAGAGCGATTACGCTGCCCACCATTGGCTGTGCACCAGGCTGAGGGGCGGCGCTAAAATGTTTATTTTTCTGTGTTCTCACGATTAGGCCATGCCCCCTGTCACCCGGGCCTGGCACAGCTCTTGGCGGCCATGATTCTACATACAGCAGTACAGTAGAAAATGGTGACGCAGTTTTGCCAATTCTCCTGTTCTCTTCGTGTATGTTTGTTTATGTACTGTTAATCATGCCTTTTCCCAGCCCATTATGGTAATTCTGTTTATATCTGGCCTGACTTTAGCTGAAATTGAGATAGAGGGCCTGATTCAGTAGCGATTGCAACTGTGATTACACATGCAATTGACCAATTGTTGCGTTCTGCGCATATATCGCAGTGCATGAAGACTCCACTGCGATCGGGAGGTGATCGCAGTGACTACGCAGACCCATCACAAAGTGATTGACAAGAAGTACCATTTGAGAGTGGTGACGGGAGGTGGTTGGCGAAACGCAGGCCTGCCAGTGTGTGAAGGGGGCATCCCTATGATAGGCTGCATATGGCATTGTGATTGCAATCATTAGCATATCTTCACAGTGAGATTGCGCGCATAATCGCTATTGTGATCGCAATAGCGATCCTTACTGAATTAGGCCCAGTGTGTACAATGGTACAATCTTTACTTCCGACATCTTGGTCAGGAGGGCATCGAACGTTACAAATCTGATTGTATAAGTGTGTACGCCCATATCGGCAGTGTGGTCGCTCTAAACATTGCATTGAAAGAGTGATCACAATGGTGTTTACCCACCTTTAGAGCTTTGATACAAGCTTAGCACAATTGCACCACCATCACAAATGGTTCTAACAAAGGAATACATGTAATTTAGCAACGGGTACAAGATGTTCATTCTTACTTGGTGCCTGATACAGAGATGGACGCTGCGATTGCAGCTGCCACAAAAAGCAGCTGCAAAAATATGCTTATGTCTGCAAAAATCACCCGAGCATAGAAACACTCACTGCTGCCTTCTTACCTGTGTGCGAAGACACATACCTGCATAAATATCGGTAACATTGCCGCACATCTGGAGCCATCTTACCCTTGCGGCAGGTTTGACCAGCAGCAGCCTAGGGAGCTCTCCTGACACCCAGAGCTGCGTATATACTCGCAGTGGCTAATTTATGTACGCCCATGTAATGGCGTTTAAACGGACAGGCAAGCCTGTGCTTTTCTGACTACTCCCCGTTACCACCCCCAAACGCTGATGACCTATCACTCACTCTGTAATGGATTCCTATGTGCGTGCTCGATCACAGTGAGATTGCTGCACACGCACAGCGTGGCTTATACGCATGTGCAATGGCAAACAATCGCTCAATCTGCGTGAAAATCGCAATAGCATCCATCTCTGAATCAGGCCCATAGTCAACTCTCATATTGTTGTATACGAATAGAAAAATAATTCATATTAAATATAATTGTATTTGAAGAATTTGCTGGAAACGTTTATTAAAAAACATATTGAAAACACATGTTTGATATAGATAATAAAATATAAATATGTGGTCATTTTGAACTTTGAAAGGTCTACAGCTAACTCCAATAACAAACTTGTCATACAAAGTCACTAAGGTAACGAATCACAAATAAATCTGGAAATATATGTCCCAAAGCAATAGTGAAGTTGCACCCAAGAATTTAAAATTTAGATTTAGGAATATGGAGCATTATAGTTAGAACAATATTTCAGTTCTGGGCAAAAGGACAAAGGAGGGTTAGTCCTGGAGTTTACAGCTCTACATTTCAAGCAGATTTATGTTTCTCATTTGTGTGTTTTATTATTTTTTTTTACCATTGTAGGATGTTGTTTGTTTTGTCTCTAGCTTCTTACAACCTCGGTGACCCTGACTTTCCAAGCAAGGTTCTTATCTGATGACTGTCTGACCTTTCTTGTTAATTGTGTTCAATTGCTTCCTTCTCAAACTTTTTTTATGTGATTTTGTTTCAATAAATATATTGTCGACAAAGCCTACACAATCTGTGGGAACTTGTTTTTGAAAGATTCTTTTTGGAAAGTGTTCAATGTAAAGAAATGTATATATATTTTTTGTTAGGCAAGGAAATGTTTACAAAATTTTCCAGGTGCATGTAAAAATATACTGATGTTCTTCTTGCTACTCTGATAACGCACACAAATAATATATATTTTTCTTGGTGCCTTTTACTTAGTATCAATTTGAAGGAAGGCAGGAGGAGTATCAACACCCCATGTCCTCCTTCATATGGTCATCAGATCATGTGCTCTGTGAATTCGGAGACTATGGGCCTGATTCAGAGATGTATGCTAATGCAATCGCAGTTGCGATTTCGCACTGAACGCAGCTATGAAAATATGCTAATGTTTCCAAAGTTTACCCAAGCATAGGGACGCCCAATGCTGCCTTCCCATATCCATCCAACGTTATACAACAGCGTAAACATTGGTAACATTGACGCAGATCGGGCTGCCATGCAGCTTGTAAGTCAAGTCTGACCTACCTCAAACACTACGGCTCTCCTGACCAGTGTCAGACTGAAGGGCCAGCATGAAGGGCTCACTGGTGGATTGCAGTGATAGGAACCCGTACTTAGAGATGCGGCCAGTCTCCAGAGAGGGTGTGGCTAGCCTCCACAGAGGCTTGACTAACCATTAGAGAGTGCATTGTCTAGATCCCTTTAAACATAAATATAGTAAATACTGCTAGTGCATGATAATGTACCAGATTACTAACAGCAATGCATTGTAGAAGATACACCATAGTTCTGTGCAGTATAATGTAAGATATGTATAATGTATAATTCAAGTGCACAGTCTGGAACCTGATCCCTAGAGGAGGGGTTGGGCCCCTAGGCAGTGGGCCCCACCAGGGGTTTTTCCATGTACCCATGTGAGCTAGTCTAACCTTGTTCCTGACCAGTGGCGTAAGTTCATCCCAGACGCCGGGAGGCAAGTTATCATTTGGTGCCTACCCCCTGAATATGTGACAGTGGCTGCTGCCAGGGAGGAGTGGCATGGGGAGTTGTGGGTGAGGGGAGCACCAGACTTTTCTCACTGGCATAAGAAGCTGCTGAGGAGTAGGGACAGGCTATAGATAGGTTGAGGCAGCAGCTGATGGTCTGACACAGTTCCCTCCACTAGTATATGGTTATGGTAGCTTCTCAGGTGCTGGGAAGACGGTGACGGTACACTCCAGGTACATATTTACAGCTGAAAGTGGGGTGAATATATTGTGGGCAATGGAGGAGGTGCCCCTTCAGTGCTTGTGCCTGGCGACAGGCGCTTCCATTGTCTCCCATAGTTCTGCCCCTGCCTCTCTCTTCTTCTTTTCTTCTGCTGAATTCTTCTATCTTCATTTTTTTTCTTTCCACTGGGACTGGTATCTGGCTGGCCAGGGAAGCACTCCTGTTTGCAGGGCCTCATCTTAGCAGCACTGCAGCCAATTAAAAAAGAAGGATGGGTGCAATTGACAGCCAGAGCTGGGCTCACTGGGCAAGGACACCCTGCACAATATGGTGGGTTGAGAGCTTCAGGCTGAAAAGACCTTCATGGACTGGGAGTGGGCCTAGGCACCTTCTCATGTGCTGCCGATGCCTGCCGGCCCACTCATGCCTACTGAAGATATCACTTCAATCACAGTTCAATACCCAAAAACACAGTAATACTACAGCTACATAACATAAATAAAATGTGTAAACATTACTGCAAGAGGCAAGATGCTGTGGCAGCCAGAGGCTTGTGTAGCATGCTGGGACTTATGGTTCTTCTACAACTGGAAGGCTGGGGCCGATGTTTGTGTGCTGCACTCTGTGCCCACATCACCTACCAACACCCTTCACCCTGTAACATCGCTGGCATGGCTGCCATTGTCCACTGACCAATATAAATAATACATATCCCCATATGTTGCCCATCACAGTGATAGTCAGAGCTGCTGGGTCACACTCACCGCCTCTCTTCATTCGATTCCTGGCAGGTGAGGTAAATGGGCAAGCAGAGATGTGGTGCGGCCGCCTAGTGCAGGGGCTCAGGTCTCAGAATGGGGCAGTAGAGGCTGGCTGCTGCTGGGCCAGACACCCACCTACAGGTATATTTCTCCAATACATGCCAGGCCGTGTATCACAGACACCACCAGGCTGCTGCTGCCAGGGAGAGTACAACAGTGACAATATGAGACGTCAGGGGGAGGGGATCTGTCACTGGAGACGTCCAGTCTGCCCTGATCTTCCTCTTGTCTCTGCCCCCGCACACAGCCCTTCTCCCGGTGCCGACAGTCAGGGCTGAGTATGGGCTGGGGGGACACTCCAGCCGCTGTCATCTGCCACCTCCTCCCAAAGTTTTGCATCCCCGCGTCCTCCCCTGCCAGCTCCCCAAGCAACCGCGGGTTCTTCAAGGACAGTTTTACACCACCGGGCAGGCAGGCACAGGGTCGCGGGCGGTCACATGTTGCGTGATGTTCGCGACCAGACACCACAGAGTGCAGCAGACATGGAGGAGGAGCGCCGCTGATGCTGATCGGCGCTCAGCTCAGCAGCTCCTCTGTTTTGGAACTTAGAAGCTGGCAGGACATGGAATGGCTGGGGTGACAATGGAGGAGGTGCCCCCTTCAGGACTGGAGCCCGGCGGCAACTGACTCCATTGTCTCCGGGAGTTCTGCCACTGTTCCTGACACGCAGAGAGTTCTCATGCTGTAAAGGAGATTGCAATAGCTAATTTATGCACGCCCTTGAAATGGCATTTAAATGGTCAGATACACCTGTGTTTGCCCAACCATCCCCCCGTTACCTCCCCCAAATGCTGACTTTGCAAATTAATCTTCTGTGAGAGCGCAATTGCAAAACAATCGATGTGTCTGTGTGCAGTGCGGCTTTCATGCATGTCAATGGCTAACTATCGCTCAATCTGCGTAAATATCAGCATTGCGTTAAACACTGAATCAGGCCCTATATCATTCTGCAACCAAGAATACTACAAACATTTCAGTGAAATAAGGAGTTAAGAAGTTTAAGTAATAAGAACCAATGTGCCAAACAGGGCAAAATGGAAATAAGGTGTGTTTCCATATGTGTATAGTGGATGGCAGACGGACATCAGAAATAGGCTTCTGTAAAACTGATGTTTAAGACAAAAATGCTAATTGTTTCGCATTGAAACCACTAATATATATATATATATATATACTAATATATATATAGAGAGAGAGTATATTTTTATATACATACTAGTAAGGAGGGTCACCTCTGCTGCCCCGCCCACTCAGCAGCTCTACCCATCCCCGTCTATTCTCTTCCCCGTCCCTCACGTCTTTGCCCTTTCAGGCCAGTTATACTTACCATCTTCCATTCCTCATCTCTCACGTTGCTGTGTTAGGTTTGACATGCACGTGCCACAGCTGCAATTAGGTCATCATGCAAATGTGTGTGATGACCTAATTTAGATCAGGGCACATGTATATAGATTTGGGCAAATATATAGATACATATGAATCTGACATTGTTAGCATAGTTGGACAATGAAAACAGTAAAATTGGATTGGTTAACTTAGATTTTTCTTTAGCTATGTAATACTAGATCTGTGTATACAAGCACATCTATGGTAGGGGGATGGCAATTTTTTAATTTCCAGTATGTAGGTAATATAACCACCCTTTGCAGAAATGCAATTAAAGAATACAATTTTTGCATAAATTAATGAGAAAATTTTGAGTTTCTAAGAAAATTTAGAATTTCAATGAAAAAAGTTTCAGAATTCTGAACAAATGATTCATCATATAAGCCTCAAACCCAGGGCTGGTGCTAGGGTGTCCAGTGCCCCTTCCCCCTCCAAACTATACATTTGTGCCCACAGAAGTAGTGCCCCTTACACATAATGCCCACACTAGCAGTGCCTCTTATACACATAATGCCCACAGTAGTAGTGCCCCTTATACACATAATGCCCACAGTAGTAGTGCCCCTTATACTCATAATATCCACAGTAGTAGTGCCCCTTACACATAATGCCCACAGTAGTAGTGCCCCTTATACACATAATCCCCACACTAGTGCCCCTTACACATAATGTCCACAGTAATGCAGCTTACATATTATGCCACGCAGGCACAGCATTGTACTTACCTGAAGCCCTGCTCCTGTGCCCACCACCATCTGACAGCTCATCACTCTCAGCACTATTGGGGAGACGTCATGTCTCTCCCTACATACACTGCGGGAGCTGAAAGGTGGAGCTCAGCAGTGAACGTTAGCCTCCGGCTGCTGGTAAGGAGCCGCCAGGCGCCAACTGATAACATAACCTCAGTGGGGGCCCGGCAAATGAAGAAGGCAATGGCGTCTCTCCAGCCTGGTGCCTCCCTGTATAGCAGAGCCTGCTTACAGTATTGCACCAGCCCTGCTCATACCCAGTATCATCAGTTTTGTGCCCTGCAGTAGAATTGTTATTGTAATATAATGCATGAAAGTAGATCTTAAAATGTAAGCTATACACATTTACGATATTACTTGCATTCAACATGATATGATTTTCCAAAAACTGTTTGCTCAATTCAATGTATTTAACAGAAGGTTTACACATTTAGGACAACATGATTGCACAGAGGTTAGCATTGCTGCCTCACAGCACTGTTGTCATGGGTTTCATTCTAATCATTGCCCTATCTGTATGGAGCGTGAATGTTCTCCCATGTTTGTTTGTGTTTCCTCTGGGTGCTCTGGTGTCCTGACACACTCCAAATATTTACTAATAGGTGAACTGGCTCACTAGTGTGTGTGTTAGGGAATATACATTGTAAATTCGATATGGCAGCGAATAGTATCAAAGGGTAAATATTATCTGTGATATGTACAGTAGGTACTATAAAAATAACTGTTAATGATTACATTTAGGTTAATGGACTGTCCACCGAATTACAAGTACATCATGTCACAATTCAATAGTATTTGAACTTGCATTTTAAATGAACATCAAAAGTAAGTGGACAGCTAGTCTACACAATTTAACTTTGTCTTTTTAAAATGGAATTATTAACAATGTAACATTGAACAATCTACATTAAAATGTCTTTTTTTGTTGAAACAATCAATTAAAGAATTGTGCATCTATTCACAGAAAATGAACTACTACTCCCAGAACTTTTGATCATCTGTAAAACAATAAAATACTTTCAGAAATATTTGGGGTCAATGTGCACAGTGTAATATTAATGAAGGTGGAATATTCATAGGTGTCAGTAGGGAACAGACTGTTTCACATCATGTAAGACCATGGCGGTGAGCAGTTGAGCAGTGATGACACTTTATGGGGAGAACACATCTTTTTAGTCCATGCAGGAAAGGCAAACAAGGTCTTAGCAAGCCAAGTACAAGTATGTCCTAGCGGTTTGCTGATACTGTCTCTCCTAACTCTGCAGTATACCTTCTCCTTCCACCATCACTACTACTTCATATTGACATCAAAATAAGAAGACATTGTGTAAGCTGTTTTAATCTTAATTTAATGTTAGTTTAATGTAGCTTAGAAATCGTTAAACCATTCGTTAATATAAGAAAAATCAGATGTTATATGAATAGTACCATGTGGTTGTATTTATTTCGCAGTTCATGCCTGACTATGAAGTATTATTACGATGAAAAGGAGGAAGATAATTTGTACAACTTTTGAACTATAAGTGGGAATATAGATTCACATAGCTCCAAGCTGATTGAAACGACAGTTATTAGCCTCATATAACATAAGCATCACTTCACAGGCCCGTATATCACAGGCAGAAGGAATTTAGAGAATGAAGCCTGTAATTGATTGTGTTGATTTTCGACATAAATAAAGTTGCATCTAGGGGATAGATGTAAAACAAAGGAAGGAACTCTTTAACACATACAGGCAAGCACTGCCGTTACCTATAGATAAAGTTCGTCATGACAAATTTCTCCAAACACTGCTTTGATTAAGCCTAAGTTGCATGCATCACTGACATTGTTTAGAAAGTTTGGTTCACAAGGTAATATGTCAACAAAGAAAACATAGTAAGGGCTATATATTATTGTTTTTATCTAAAAAAAACAAAATATACACTGCATTCATCAGCTAATTTATCATCTAAGCCAGATAACTGTTTATTTTTGTTTCGGTTTAATTTATTGTTTATTGTGAGAAATATACAATGTTGTACAATTTCTGAAACTGTTATTTGGAAAATCATAGTTATTAGATTTAGAGGATTATTCAAGTGAATATTTAAAATGCATATTTTGTATAAAAATTAAAATTCACAACATTGACTTTTTTGTTAGAGGTATGATACAAAGGTTTTTAAGTTAGATAGTTGCCCTTTTCATAATAGTTATAATAGTAATAATAATAATTATGACTATATTAAAAAAAGCTAATAAAAGAATAAATTAAACAATGGCATGTTACAAGGCTTGTTTCCACCTATCTGACAAGAAAACTTAAATATATATAGTAACTGAGATTATTATTATTATTATTATTATCCTTTATTTATATGGCACCACAAGGGTTCTGCAGCGCCTTACAAAGTACAGAAACAAATGAGCACACAAGACAACAGTTATTAACAGTACAGACAATGCAGGACAAGTACATGATTTGTAAACATTGCTGCATAACACCTAAATAAGCAGCAGGGTGTCAGTAACCAAGTGTTATGTGCCATTGTAAATGAAAGTAAAAGTAAGGCAAGAAGAAGCAAGGGAAGAGGGCCCTGCTCGCGAGAGCTTACATTCTAAAGGGGAGGGTCAGACAAACAGGGGTGACACAGATGGGCCAAATAGTGAGGAAGGAGCATAGAGTAGTGGGTTAGGATGAGCGCTGGAAAGCATTGAGGAAGAAATGGGTCTTGAGAGCCCATTTGAAGATTAAGAGCCAGGAAGCCTTGTGATGGAGGAATTTTGAACGAAGGCCAGGGAGACAAAAAAAAAAAGGGCAGCTACTCGAAGAAGTTGGAAGAGGCAAATGTCATGAGTGTTGAATGGAAGGAACATGCGGGTTTTGGATTATATAAAGGTCCCCACGATCGGCGACATTTTTTAACTCCGGCTGTGGAGAGAGAAGCTAGCAGATGAATGTTTTTTATTTTTCTGTTCCCACCATCTAAAGCTGTAGTGTTGCTTTGACAATGTTAGAATGCAGCATGCCATAATTAACATGCATTAATGTGGGATACAAATATTATACTGTACTGTATTTTGTAGTGAAAAAGGCAACTCCTTGAAAGTGCCTAGAAAGCGCATGTTAGTTTTTATTGTGTTTTACTGAGCGTATCTGTGAATGAGCCCTAATAAAAATAAAAATTTGAGTCTGTATAATAGAAGAAAGTACCCTGAAACAAGTATGGGTTACAAAACAGTAGTGAAAACTAGATTAAAATGAGTTACATTAAACTACAGTGCAAGCAATGAAATAAGGCAAAACAAAAATGTAATCTAGCCCAAATATTGTCATACCTTCTGATTGTCCCTATATCTGGGCACTTTCTCTGTTTTTAAAATGTTTTTGTTCCTCACGTTGATATACAGTATATACTTCCTTGGCTGCACCCTTTATTGGTCTGTCATTGTTTCTTGCAATGTTCTTACGTATACTTAGCTTTGCTCTTGCCTATACTTGCCTTTTCTGGACATCCATTGTCTTCTCTGATGCCAGCTTTGTCACTTTTAGCTGCCATTATCTGCCTCTCTTCACTGGAGAGCTCTTTGTCATATTGGCCTCTTGTCAATAAAGTTTGGACAAAAAATTCACTGATGCTGCTGCACGTCGGGAAAGAGGGCAGTTTGAGAGTCCACACAATGCAGTAATTGCAGACCCTCCAGCATGACCCGTTCCATTAGTTACACAATGCTCTGCTCCTGGACTTCCCTCTTAATTTATGATTCCAGCCACCTGTGGTGAAGCACCTGTCTCATCGATTACCTAGTTCAGCACCGGTGACTGCAATCATACATTAGGTCGGAAGTCCAGGAGCAGAGCATTTTGTACCTAATGGAACGGGTCATGTTGGAGGGTAGGTCATTGTCCCTGCTCAAACCGCTGAGGGGGTAACTTATTCCTCACTCTCCTCAGTGGGGTTATTTTCAATGCACATTGCAGTAGCCGCCTCATGCTTCACAGCAATATCAGGCAAAGTAAAAGCTTCTTTTTCTCCACTGTAAGTGGAGTAGTAGTTCATGTACCCATTGATCTGCTCACAGTATAAGGCAACTTTGATGCTCCCTTCTCTATAAGCAGAGCAGCATATAGCTAAGGAAGAGGCCAGCCAAAGATGTAGTTACCAGAGAAGTTATGAGGTTGATAGCTGGGGAGGGTCCAATTTCCCTGTCAAAATCCTTTGTGTATATTTCAGTTTTCCACTATTAGTTGTCATATGGTGGCCCTTACAAAACTTTGTCATGTAGCCCACAATTGTCTAAGCAGGTGAAGAGTGGTGTATGCCTTAAGGGCCCCAACAAAAATTTGCTGGCATGTCAATAAAGTTCTACTTGAAAGTGTTAGTAGTAGGATGAAGTCATTGTGTCGACATTCAAAATGTTGACTATCATAATGTCGACAGTTATTATAATGTTGACATTGTTAAAACATTGACATTGAAAATCTCCACATCTGCAGAACAACTATATAGAGATGAGCGGGTCCAGTTTTCCGAGAACCGAACCCACCCGAACTTTGAGATTCGGACCGAGATACAGACGCGGTTGCCAAGTGACTTGGATCTCAAAACGAGGCAAAATGTCATCCTCCTGTTGTCGGATTCTCATGGGTTTTGGATTTTATAAAGGTCCCCGCGATCGGCAAAATTTTTTAACTCCGGCTGTGGAGAGAGGAGCTAGCAGACGTGTAGTCACTGTCAGTCACTAAGTGCTGTCTGTGTTGTTCATCAAGGGGCTGCTGCCTCATTCAGGGATGATCTTCCCCAGTGTAAAAAAAATAAAAGTGCTTTTTTTCTTTTTTTTGTGTGTGTGCGTTAGCACCTTAGCTGCGCTATTATTGTACAGTGACACTGCCGCAGTTTATAGTCCACATATTTGTGACTCTGCACGTGGTCTATCCGCACTCAGCAGGGGTGCTTTGTTGTCCATAAAGAAGGGGTGCTGTCTGTGTTGTTCATAAAGGGGCTGCTGCCTCGTTCAGGGGTGCTCTTCCCCAGTGTTAAAAAAATAACAGTGAAATAAAATTAATATTATCAATCCACAAAAAATAAAAAATAAATATTTTTCTTTTGTGTGTGTGCGTTAGCAACTTAGCTGCACTATTATTGTTTGGTGACACTGCTGGACAGACCTCAGTTTATCGTCCATGTATTTGTGACTCTGCACTGCAGGTGGTCTGTCCGCACTCGGCAGGATTGCTTTGTTGTTCATAAAGAAGTGATGCTGTTTGTGTTGTTCATAAAGGGGCTGCTGCCTCATTCAGGGGTGCTCTTCCCCAGTGTAAAAAAATAAAGTAAAATAAAATGAATATCAATCCACAAAAAATAAATAAGATATCAAAACATATAAATAAAATAAATTAAATACTAATCAATCCTTCCGTCCTTTTCCTGTCTTCAGTCCATAAACATATTCCAACTCCGTCGGGCCTCTGACCTAGTTAAGGAAAACATTCTTGATTTTTAAACTTCCTAGGGGTTGTATAGTTTAATAAACTGACATCCTGTCTACCACTGCAGTGCCACTCTGTGCAATGTTGGAAGCTGAACTGCCAACTGTTAGTGCCGCCCACTGCTGTCGCTTAGATTAGTCAGCCAGCTAGCTGGATGCAACCTTTTGGCCTAAACAAGATTAAACCAATATTGTGAGCTGTGGGGTGGTCAAAATTGACTGGAAATCACTGTAAATAAATGTTATTGAGGTTAATAATGCTGCAGGAACAAAAACAGGCCCATATTATGTGATTTTACCTGTTTTTATGACTTATTTAGAAAAAATACAGATCCAAAACCAAAACATGCAATGGGGCGGTTTTAGTAAAACCAAATCCAGATCCAAAACACGAGGAGATATAGATCCAAAGCCAAAACATGGGGGTCGGCACACATCCCTAATCTACATGTTCGCAATGACTAAATGTGAAACGTGAACATTCTGCATGGACTGGAGGGCTAGGCTCTGACAACAGAGAGCTAGGGTTAAGCTACAGGAGGGTAGGGTTAGGGTTAGTGATCCTCATACTCAGAAGTGCTACAGGATCAGCCGGAAGTCACCGTCAGCTGACAGCAGGATCTGGAAGACACTGCTGGAACCGCTGGACTTACAATACCAGGTAAGTCACCACTGGACCACCAAGAACATTTTCTTGACAATCATGTCAACATTTCATCAGTGATGACATGCCAAATTTTGACATGGTCAATTTCAACATACCAATCACGTTGACATGCTGCATGTCGACAATACAACCATGTCAACATTCTGATGTTGACATGAATGTCTACACGATGAATGTCAACAAAATTTACCGCGCCTTTTAATAGCAATGCTAAGAGCTGTATTATTTGTATTACTGAAAACAACTGAACAGTTAACTTGGATGGTTTTAACACACAGATATTAAATAATACATGAAAGATAGTGTCACAGGAAATTTGACATATTCCCACGCCCGCCAAGAGCCGTGGAGGGCCCCGGTAATAGGGGGCGTGGCCTAATCACAGGAGGCGTGGCCACGCCCCCTTGCTGACAGAAAAAAAAAAAATTTGCGCGCTGGGGAGGGGGGGGGGACGGGGCCGGCGCCGGACCCGGGCCCCCACCGGGCCCCTCAGGAAGCCTGGGCCGGGTTATCTGTACCCGCTCCCCCCCACCTCTCGGCGCCCCTGCATATTCCTGCCACGTAAGCACTGATACTGTATACTTTTATAATGCTGGGTGGTACTACTGTGAGGCTGAATACACACACTCCTGTCACATAAGCACTAATACTGTACACTTTTATAATGCTGGGTGGTACTACTGTAAGGTTGAATACACACACTCCTGCCACATAAGCACTAATACTGTACACTTTTATAATGCTATGTGGTACGTACTACTGTAAGGCTGAATACACACACTCCTGTCACATAAGCACTAATACTGTACACTTGTATTATGCTGTTTGGTACTACTGTGAGGCTGAATACACACACTCCTGCCACATAAGCACTAATACTGTACACTTTTATAATGCTAGGTTGTACTACTGTGAGGCTGAATACACACACTACTGTCACATAAGCATTAATACTGTACACTTTTATAATGCTAGGTGGTACTACTGTGAGGCTGAATACACACACTCCTGCCACATAAGCACTAACACTGTACACTTTTATTATGCTGTTTGGTACTACTGTGAGGCTGAATACACACACTCCTGCCACATAAGCACTAATACTGTACACTTTTATAATGCTGGGTGGTACTTCTGTGATGCTGAATACACACACTACTGTCACATAAGCATTAATACTGTACACTTTTATAATGCTAGGTGGTACTACTGTGAGGCTGAATACACACACTCCTGCCACATAAGCACTAATACTGTACACTTTTATAATGCTGGGTGGTACTACTGTAAGGCTGAATACACACACTCCTGTCACATAAGCACTAATACTGTACACTTTTATAATGCTAAGTGGTACTACTGTGAGACTGAATACACACACTCCTGTCACATAAGCACTAATACTGTACACTTTTATAATGCTGGGTGGTACTGCTGTGAGACTGAATACACACTACTGTCACATAAGCATTAATACTGTACACTTTTATAATGCTAGGTGGTACTACTGTGAGGCTGAATACACACACTCCTGTCACATAAGCACTAATAATGTACACTTTTATAATGCTAAGTGGTACTACTGTGAGGCTGAATACACACACTACCTCACATAAGCATTAATACTGTACACTTTTATAATGCTGGGTGGTACGTACTACTGTGAGGCTGAATACACACACTCCTGTCACATAAGCACTAATACTGTACACTTTTATAATGCTGGGTGGTACTGCTGTGAGACTGAATACACATACTACTGCCACATAAGCACTAATACTGTAGACTTTTATAATGCTAAGTGGTACTACTGTGAGGCTGAATACTCACACTCCTGCCACATAAGCACTAATACTGTACACTTTTATAATGCTAAGTGGTACTACTGTCAGGCTGAATACACACACTCCTGTCACATAAGCACTAATACTGTACACTTTTATAATGCTGGGTGGTACTTCTGTGATGCTGAATACACACACTACTGTCACATAAGCATTAATACTGTACACTTTTATAATGCTAAGTGGTACTACTGTGAGGCTGAATACTCACACTCCTGCCACATAAGCACTAATACTGTACACTTTTATAATGCTAAGTGGTACTACTGTCAGGCTGAATACACACACTCCTGTCACATAAGCACTAATACTGTACACTTTTATAATGCTAAGTGGTACTACTGTGAGGCTGAATACACACACTCCTGTCACATAAGCACTAATACTGTACACTTTTATAATGCTAAGTGGTACTACTGTGAGGCTGAATACACACACTCCTGTCACATAAGCACTAATACTGTACACTTTTATAATGCTGGGTGGTACTGCTGTGAGACTGAATACACATACTACTGCCACATAAGCACTAATACTGTAGACTTTTATAATGCTAGGTGGTACTACTGTGAGGCTGAATACACACACTCCTGTCACATAAGCACTAATACTGTACACTTTTATAATGCTAAGTGGTATTACTGTGAGACTGAATACACATACTACTGCAACATAAGCACTAATACTGTAGACTTTTATAATGCTAGGTGGTATTACTGTGAGGCTGAATACACACACTCCTGCCACATAAGCACTAATACTGTACACTTTTATAATGCTAAGTGGTACTGCTGTGAGGCTGAATACACACACTCCTGCCACATAAGCACTAATACTGTACACTTTTATAATGCTAAGTGGTACTACTGTGAGGCTGAATACACACACTACTGCCACATAAGCACTAATACTGTACACTTTTATAATGCTAGGTGGTACTACTGTGAGGCTGAATACACACACTCCTGTCACATAAGCACTAATACTGTACACTTTTATAATGCTAAGTGGTACTACTGTGAGGCTGAATACACACACTCCTTTCACATAAGCATTAATACTGTACACTTTTATAATGCTAGGTTGTACTACTGTGAGGCTGAATACACACACTACTGTCACATAAGCATTAATACTGTACACTTTTATAATGCTAGGTGGTACTACTGTGAGGCTGAATACACACACTCCTGTCACATAAGCACTAATAATGTACACTTTTATAATGCTAAGTGGTACTACTGTGAGGCTGAATACACACACTACCTCACATAAGCATTAATACTGTACACTTTTATAATGCTGGGTGGTACGTACTACTGTGAGGCTGAATACACACACTCCTGTCACATAAGCACTAATACTGTACACTTTTATAATGCTGGGTGGTACTACTGTGAGGCTGAATACACACACTCCTGCCACATAAGCACTAATACTGTACACTTTTATAATGCTGGGTGGTACGTACTACTGTGAGGCTGAATACACACACTCCTGTCACATAAGCATTAATACTGTACACTTTTAAAATGCTGGGTGGTACTACTGAGAGGCTGAATACACACACTCCTGTCACATAAGCACTAATCAGGGTTGCCTACCTTTAATATTCTCTTCCCGGGAGAAGCCCGGGTAAGAGAAGCAGCAGGGAGCCGACGGGGGCGGGGCTTGACGATTTGCGCCATTAAGCCCCGCCCCCTCACAGTAAAATTACCACGATTGGGCACAATTTACATAGGGGGCGGGGCCAAATGCTGTGATTCATGCAGAATCACAGCTTAAGCCCCGCCCCCTTCACGGAGACCTGCGATTGCCACGGGTATTCTCCTAATTCTGCCCACTTCACTAGGAAGTGGGCAGAATGCAGGAGAAATGCCTACCCTTCTGGGGGTGCGGGGGGTTACCCGAAAAATCGGGAGCCTCCCGCAAAAACCGGGAGGGTAGGTATGTATGGCACTAATACTGTACACTTTTATACACACACTGTCACATAAGCACTAATACTGTACACTTTTATACTAGGGACGTGCAGGCTCGGATAGGTTCGAGTTTGCACGTGGAGTTCGGATTTTTCCCTCCAAAAAAACGGAACTCAGAAAGAGGCAAAACGTCATCTTGCATGGACGAACATCATCATTCCTGGACAAACAGAAGACTGTTCACAAGCGTTCTCATCTGTGCCCAAAGACACTCCCGGCCAAGTAAAGGTATCATAGGGAAAGTGAGGGCAGTATCAGCGATCATTTAGATCTTTCTGAACTGAGATACAGGTTGAGTCTCCCATATCCAAAATGCTTGGAACCAGGGGTATTTTGTATATCGGAATATTCCGTTGTTTGGAATATGTGCATACCAGAAAGAAATATAATAGGAATAGGACCCAAATATAAACACAGAATGCATTTATGTTCTATATACTCCTTATACACATAGCCTACAGGTTATTTTATACAATATTTTTTAATAATTTTGTGTATGAAAAAAAAGTTTGTGTACATACATTAAATTCATTTAGTTTCATAGACACCATATACACAGCCTGAAGGTAATTTTATACTATATTTTAATAATTTTGTGCTTTAAACAAAGTTTGTGTACATTGAATCATCAGAAAGCAAAGGTTTCACTTTCTCAGTCATGCTAAAAATATTCCGTATTTCGGAATATTTGGATATGGGGGACTCAACCTGTAGTGACTTCACCGTTCATTTCAACACATCCATAAAGGAGCTATATACATTACCTAATTTGGGTGTTTTAAGAGTTTAAGTATTTTCAACATGCTTTTTAGGAGCGCTTGGTTTAGGAATTTAACATCACAATAGCTACTCATTTTGGTAGACCAGAATTTAACAAAATAAATAGCAGGGCAAGAAGTTCCAGCTCCATAGACATCTATGGAGACAGCATACGGGTTTATTCCACCCCTGTCCTATTATGTGAAAGGAAAATCTTCATCTCATGTATATTTAATGAGATGACACATCGACGAGCTGTATCGCTGCCCTGTGATATAAGGTGTCAGTCCTTCCGGTATTGGACAGTAACCATGGAAACGACGCCTTCTCGTATCCAGATGCCACTCATATAGGATTTAGGTCACGTGTCTGTGACATTACACAATACTGGTGTCTATGTTGACGGCACATCCGGAAAATAAATGGTGTGTCTTAGCAATGGTTATAATGATGATTGGTGCTTGTATGGTTTAAGACACTCTAATTGTTTTAAAGATATTTAGGTTATGTAGTATTTCCATGTATAGTTAGGTTGCACCGGCACTTAGCAATGGTTGGTGGAGTGTGGTATTTAAAGAGCATTGGTTAAGAGGACACGCTCAAAAGCTCATTTGCCTTGAAAAAGACCCCAGCATGGGTCGAAATGTGATGGCTGAATGGTGTGTTATCCTGAGGTGGTGATTGCGGACTTCTTATGGCAGTACCCTTAAATCCAGGAGGAAAGTTGGGACTGGTTGCAAATTGTTCAAAACTCCCTGCCGGTAATTGCAATAATTTCTGCCATACCCAGAAACCCCCATGTTATGTGGTTTTTTTATATATTTATATTTTGTATGATTAAATTGAATTACGCTATATGTCTTTCTAATTTTCTACTTCTGTTTGCACTAACATTTCTATGGGAAACTATATGGGGATACTAGTGTAATGGTGTAGGAGTGTGGTGATTCCGATTATCTGAGACGACTACTTTGTTTGCCTTTGGAGGATATTACATTTATCATCTTCATCATAAAAGGAATGTGACTATATTTTATTATATTTTGCTTACTTTTCTTCTTATGCCCTAAGTTGTTTTGCCCATGGGATATTTACCCTATTTATTATTTTTTACATATTAAAATAATGTTCAAAGGTTATCAGCATACACCTGCCAAGTGATTGTGATTAACCTCAAATAAAGATAAGCTGTTCCTGTAGCATTTCATAGCAGGTTTCTTGGTTGGCTTGTACTAGAATAGTCATGGTTCACAAGGAGCATTCAAAACATCTATGGGCTCTCATTGTTGACAGGTACCAATCAGGAGAGGAGTATAAAGGAATTCTATAGACATTAGATGTAGAAAAACCATTGTGATGTCTATGATAAATATGTGAGATAATGTGGCATATCAGGGACATTATCAGTACGCCCCTACAAAGTTAATAACTGAACAAGGAGAAGACTCATCAGGGAGTCCACCAACATTAAAGGAGCTGAGAGAATTTATCTCAGTAACTATTCACTCCCTGCATATGACAACAATAACTGTGTGCTGCACATGTATGGGCTATGGGATACAGTAGCAAGATGGAAGCTAGTTCTCACAGAAAAGAACATCCATACCCTTCTACATTTTGCAAAAGATACATTCAGTGACCCAGAACCATGTCTGATGAGACTGAGGTTGAAATTACACTGTACAACAAATTAATACTTTTAATTTGTTTCCTTTCTAAAAATAGTCATACATTACTAATTTGAGGTCAAGAAAATCTAAAATGATTTCAGAATGTTTTTACTAGCTCTATATTTTAGCTACACTACTTGCACTATACTGTATGTACATTAGTAATATAGTCATAGTGAAAAGCTATTTTAAAATAATATGATATTTTCTTGATAGAAAATAAATAACAGTTGTTTTAATTCAATCAATCACAAATAAAAACACAATGCTAAACAAACATACAGCATACGAAACAAACATACAGCATACGAAACAAACATACAGCATAGGAAAGTACTATCTAATATAGTGGCCTATTCATGGGGGTGCTTTCTCTTTGCTTGTCACTTGTACTCCTCTTCTGGGGCATCTCTTGTCACTGTCCAATAGTAGTGATTCACCTACCCTGATATCTTTGTTCCATTGCTGAAATGTCTTGGTGGAATCACTCACTATGCTTGTCACTCAGTGCACCACAGTTATCTTGTGTGGGTAATCCCGTGAATCGCATATAATTGAATAGGGGAGAGGACAAATAACTGATTAATTTAATTGGGTCATTAGGCCCCGCCCCCTCTGCGTGGAACGCAGATTGCTGGTAAGATTCTCTCCATTCTGCCCACTTCACTAGGAATACCCCTACATCGTCATAAATGGGCTATATCTCGGAACTCAGAGCTAACTGAGAGTTTTAAATGTCATATTCATTCTTTGCATGCTGAAATCAATTAGAAGTAACTATTTTCACATCGGAAACATTTTCATTGTTGTGCAATGTTATTTGCCTTAATATTAAAGTATATGCAAAAATAACACAGCTCATCTCCAAATAACATCATACCTACTTGTGAAGCATGGTGGTGGCATCATCTACAGCTGGGACAGGGATTATAGTCACAATAGAGGGCATAATAAATTACTCTGCATTTCTAAGTATTCTGGCACAAAATCTGTTAATCGCTGAAGATGAAGAGGAATTTCACTTTCCAACATGATAACAAGCAAAAGCACACATCCAAGTCATCCAAGGAATAGCTTCAGGAAAGTAATATTAAACCATTGGAATGATCTAGCCAGTGTCCAGACCTCAATGCCATTTAACCCTACGGAATTACCTAAACAGGGCTGTGCACAGGAGATTCCCTTGTAATTTGATGGACCTTAAATTTTTTTTGAGGGAACAGTAGGACACAATTATACAGTCCAGGTGTACAAAGTTCATTGAAACTATAACAATTAATCTCATTGCTATAATAAAACCAAAATGTGCTTTCAAAAATTATTAGTTTAGATGTGTGCTCACTAATGTAACAATAATATTGTATGTTTGTATTTTCTTTACTTTTCATTTGTCTACTTGCTTCCATGTGCTCTTCCAACACCTATACCACTGCCACCCCCTAGAACCTCAGCCATTACCATTACCATCATAATGCAATCTCTACAACTCTTATTTTACCACACTTCTCTCCTTCCTCTTTCCTCCCTGTCACCCACCCTAGCTGCCACTTTGACTCCACTGGCTTATTCCACTATGCACCACTACCTTCCATTGCTCATACTGATTTCTCTTCCTCCAATATTTTTGATTATTGTGCCCCTAGCATCTCACTATCAACAATGACACTGCATGTTTGAAAAGCAACACTAGCCAAGTCATCAATCTATAGGACATAAAGGGATCACATACAACATTCCACGGCTATGAATGGATAAATAAAACAGATTGGTTAGTGTGCCATTGATAAGTTCTTCCATGTTCACAAGCAATAAAAGAAAACCTCACTGATTTTCAAGTCATCTCTGTACTCCATAGGGCCACACTGGGTAAACCAGAATCTGAATAAAAAAGGCACATACACAATAGATAATATAGATGTAGACATTAAAACAAAGGGTAGGGAGGGTCCTGCTCATATGAGAGATTCCAATCCAATGGAAAAATGGCACAGCTGATGTGCATAGAGATTGCAAAAGAAGCAAGGGAGTGACAGTGTGAATAGTATAGGTTATAGTAGGGCATGCTTTGTATAGTGGTAGGTTTTCTGAGAGTATGTAAAGATATGAAGGCTGGGGCAGTCTGATCAGTAGTGGTAGGGAATTCCATAGGTAGGTAGAAGCATAGCTAAAGTCTTGTAGGCATAAGTGAGACGTAGCTATTAGAAAGAAGAGAAAGCACAGGTCAGTGACTGATCTAAGAGGGTATGAGAAACAATATTTTGAAACAAACTTTGAGATATTTGAAGGAGTGGTGACACGTAGTGACCCTAGACCTTTTTATGAGAAAAGTAATATGCAAGTGGAGAGTTGAGCATCCATTATGTGTATGTGGGAGATGGGGGGGGGGGGCATGGAGAGACAGAGAAATAGAGATAGAATAGATTGGTGAGATCAAAAGATTATTCTGAAGGCATCATCATCAGTTATTGGGCAGAATGGGCTAAGGGTGGATTGGAAAATGCAAAAGAAGTCCTTGCATACAGTGATATTATTATTATCGTTTATTTATATGGCGCCACAAGTGTTCAACAGCGCCTTACAAAGTACATAAATAGATTGATTTACAGTGACTTACAGTACAATACAATACAATACATTACAGGGCATGGATAATATACATTGCTACATTCGCGACCATAACACCCAGATAAGCAACAATGCAAAGCAACCAAGTGTTAGGTGCCCTGGTAGAGAGTAAGAAGTAGATGAAGGTAGAGTAAGGAGAAGCACAAGAGGGTAGAGGGCCCTGCTCATAGGAGCTTTCAATCTAAGGGGTAGGGATATGTTGTCAAGTACAGTGCCTTGCAAAAGTATTCACCCCCCTTGGCTTTTTACCTTTTTTGTTACATTACAACCTGAATTTAATCTGAATTTTACGTGATGGATCTGCACAAAATGGTCTAATTTGGTGATGTGAAATGAGAAATATATATATAAAAATGAATCTTTATAAATATAATTCTGAACATTGGCATGTGCATATGTAATCACCCCCTTTGCTATGAAGCCCCTCACAAGTTCTGGTGCAACCAATTACCTTCAGTAGTCACATAATTAGTGAAATGAAGTCCACCTGTGTGAAATCTAAGTGTCACATGATCTGTCAGTATAAACACACCTTTTCTGAAAGGCCCTAGAGGCTGCAACACCACTAAGCAAGAGGCATCACACCATGAAGACCAAGGAGCTCTCCAAACAAGTCAGGGACAAAGTTGTTGAGAAGTAAAATTCTGGGTTGGGTTATAAAAAAATATCTAAATCTTTGATGAACCCCCGGAGCACCATCAAATCCATCATCATCAAATGGAAAGAACATGGTACCACAACAAACCTGCCAAGAGAGGGCCGCCCACCAAAACTCACAGACCAGGCAAGGAGGGAATTAATCAGAGAGGCAGCACAGAGACCAAAGGTAACACTGAAGGAGCTGCAGAGTTCCACAGCAGAGACTGGTGTATCTGTGCATGTGACAACAATAAGCCATACACTCCATAGGGCTGGGCTTTATGGAAGAGTGGCCAGAAAAAAGCCATTACTTAGTGAAATAAGAAGACATGATTTGAGTTTGCCAAAAGGCATGTGGGCGACTCTCCAAATGTATGGAGGAAGGTGCTCTGGTCAGATGAGGCTAAAATTTAACTTTTCGGCCACCAAGGAAAATGCTATGTCTGGCACAAACCCAACACATCCCATCACCCCAAGGACACAATCCCCACAGTGAAATATGGTGGTGGCAGCATAATGCTGTAGGGATGTTTTTAAGCAGCAGGGACTGGGAGACTGATTCGAGTCGAGGGAAAGATGGATAGTGCTAAATACAGGGATATTCTTGAGCAAAACCTGTTTCAGTCTGCCTGTGATTTGAGACTGGGCCGGAGGTTCACCTTCCAGCAGGCAATGACCCAAAGCATACTGCTAAAGCAACACTCGAGTGGTTTAAGTGGAAACATTTAAATGTGTTGGAATGGCCTAGTCAAAGCCCAGATCTCAATCCAATTGAGAATCTATGGTCAGACTTTAAGATTGCTGTTCACAAGCGGAAACCATCCAACATGAAGGAGCTGGAACAGTTTTGCCTTGAGGAATGGGCAAAAATCCCAGGGGCAAGATATGGCAAAGCTCATAGAGACTTATCCAAAGCGACTTGCAGCTGTAATTGCCGCAAAAGGTGGCTCGACAAAGTACTGACTTTAGGGGGGTAAATAGTTATGCATGCTGAAGTTTTCTGTTATGTTGTCCTAAATGTTGTTTGATTCACAATATGAAAAAAACACAACTTCACAGTTGTAGGCATGTTCTGTGAATGAAATGATGCACACCTTCAAACAATCCATTTTAATTCCAGGTTGCAAGGCACTGTATGTATATACAATCTTGTATAGTCCATATAAACTGCCGCAAATTCCTAAATTAATGGATGATCACTTTCAATAAGTCATCCAAGTTATTACATATAATATAGGGCTAGTAAACTATTTTTATCCAGTGTGGTTTGTCTGCTGCTTGTTCCATAATTATGATATTGTCAAACATAATTAATATTCCCCAAAGTCTTGAAAACAAGCTAATCCTAGAACCTGTTTCTGCTCTAAATTAAAAGTCTTCAGTTACAGCAAATATTCTAAAGAAGAAAAAAAAGTGATCCCAAAATTAAATTATATACCCTAGCCATTTTACTGTTATATCTATTATAAATACACATGCTTGGTACCTTATACACAGGATAACAAACCTAGTAATCTTTGGGGCTGTTATAAATTTTGTGATAGTCAGTAAGGGAAGAATCACATCTAATGATAGATGTACAGTAGACAGGGTTTAATTAATCCTGGAACACTCAGGAATGCACTTAAGCGATGTATTTTGGTCCCATAGTCTTTAATGTTAAATATAAATTTTAATGTTCACTCAGTATATATCAGACGTTTATATTTCCTCTTGTTTCTTTTTTCATCTTCATGTACTGTATGAGTTTACATGGCCACATATTACTCTCCTAGATATCCTGCAAACTACATAACCCTTGTTGCCTTTTGTGCACTTTGCGAATATTATTGAGATCTGCTCATACTCTGACACAGTATATACAAGTAATGTAAAACAGCTGTCAGTAGGAGAATATTATGCCACTTATAATTGATGATGTGTGAATTCTTATCCATTAAATAAATCACAATTGGCAGAGAAGCTGGTGAATATCACGGATTCGTGGATTTCATCTTTGCCTGCTTCAGATCTTTACATTTTAATTTATTAGTAAGACTGTTTTTGAACCTGATTTCTGCCTACTATCTGTAATAAGATAAGAAAATTGCAAGTGGAGAAATTATTATGAGGGAGCACGCTGCATTCTCATTCAACTTGCCTACAGTTTTTCAAAACAAAAGAACCTGTAAATAAGACTTGGGGTGATGAATTGACCAGATAATAGACAAAAGAATAACATAATGGTAGAGTGATTAAGATAGAGATTAAAATGATACATAGTCATATATTTGACCATCAGCACAATATTCCACCAATTTTTAGACTATACCAACCAACTATTTGGACAGAGAAGAAGAATGTTGCATATTTTAGCATGATAATTATTATTATTAATGATAATATTATTAGCTTGTATATTGATTGGCTGATATGTATTTGTAATGCATTTATATTTGCTTAAGAGAAAACAATCAACAAAATATATTTTGGGATATTTTGTATTTTTTGAATATTGGGAAAAATACTGGAATTTTAAAGTTTTGCATTAGAAACAAAAAAAAAAATATCACAGTTTTCATTAGATTATGATCCTTACTAGCTGAGGTACTCGGTATTGCCTGGGTTGAAGAATGGACCTTGAAGTACATTTGCAACCTTCATGTGTTATATTGCAGACCAACATTGGAAACCATGGCATATGAAAATGTGCTTGGAGGAAATTAGTAACTGTCAGTGCAGGTGCAATGTGCCAGTTGATCCTCCAACTCACTGCTCTTTTCCGTTGGAGCCCTCCTACACCCCCAGTATATATCAGCCTGTGCATTCAGCTCAGTGCAGTTTTAGGCACTGGAAGATATCATCAACAACTTAAGCCTAAATAAGAATTAGAGACTCCAACGTCTACTTGGTGGGCACCATGTAGACCTCCATGGCCCTGACAAACTTCAAACATAGCCAAAAACGTAATCCTGGTCAAATTACACCAACATGCCAAATTTGGTGGAGCTAGGGACAACACTCTGACCGTGCATAAAAGACAAATAGATGGACGCACACGCACACACAATTTTATTATATAAATATGGCTTTTTATGACGTTTTTCAGTTTTTCAGTATTTTTGTATGTTTATAATTATTAGGAAAACCAAATAGATTAGGCATATCAGAACAAAGTACAATAAATTTATGTACGATATACATGTAATTCCTAATGGTTAATACAGGTAATGTTGCATAACATTTAAAATAATTTGTGTTACTAGTTTTCCTTTTTATTTGAAATATGTAACATTGTCATATAGAAAGCATACCTTTTTGTTTGACTGTACTACATTTTTTTCTCTCATTTGTGATACTAAAGGCAGTATCTAATTAGCCCAGAACATTGTTCGGGCTAATGGATCCCCTGGGGCAATCCAATTAGCCCCAAAGTCTGGCACAACGCCAGCATTTATCTGGGACTTTTTTTCGGAATGTGTCCCAAAAAATTATCCCCGAAAAAATATCGGGGCTATTTGTATACTGCCATAATATGTGTCTTCAATTCTGTTATGATTAAAGAATAACCATTAGATTAACGTTTGGTGGGCTAAAAGAAACCGACATGCTCTTCAATGTAAATAAATTACAGTAACACTAAAAACTTATGATCAAAACAGAAGGAATGTACATTTCTGTTATAAAACTACAATAAATAAATAGGATTTAATTCTTTATTAAGAAATTGTGGTAAAGACATACGAATCATACATTTTTTGTGCCTATAGGACAACGGTTCATCCAAAGCAGCTGGTTTCCAGCACATATACAGTCATTTATATATATAAACGGTTAACCTGTTCCTCACCTCTATGGGCAGAATTTAAGTGTGCTGCGTGCCGGCTGCGACTAGATGGTGCCCGACAGGCAATTCAAGTGCTGCTCCATTCAGGGCCCCCGGGCGCACTGCCGCTGGAGCTGACATTTCTGCTTGCAGCCCCCCGGTCTGGCGAGCAGATATGACCGAAAGTGAACCATTTCAGTGCTGTTCACAATGTCCCGTCATTTTGATGGGCTGCTAACTAGTAGGGGTATATTTACCATAGTGTGGATTTTAGAAGCGGAGATGTTGCCCATAGCAACCAATCAGATTCTAACTATTATCTTCTAGAAGGTGCTAGATAAATGTTAAGTAGAATCTGATCGATTGCTATGGGCAACATCTCCATTTTTTTATAAACCCATACTTTAGTAAATATTAGGGGTGTGCACCAGCCACTTTTCATGTTTTGTGTTTTGGTTTTGGATCTGGATCTTTCTTCGTGTTTTGGATCTGGATTGGTTTTGCCAAAACCACCCTTCCGTGTTTTGGGTTCTGGGTTTTGTGTTTTGGATCTGTATTTTTTTTTTAAAAAAGCATAAAAACAGCTAAAATCACAGAATTTGTGGGTTTTTCTGCTCCTATGCTATTATTAACCTCAATAACCTTAATTTCCACTCATTTCCAGTCTATTCTGAACACCTCACACCTCACAATAGTGTTTTTATGTCCAAAAGGTTGCACCGAGGTAGCTGGATGACTATGCTAAGAGATACGAGTGGGCGGCACAAACATGTGGTCCATCTAGGAGTGACACTGCAGTGGCAGACAGGATGGCAGTTTGAAAAACTAGGCCCCAAACTATACATAATGCAAAGAAAAAAAAGAGGTGCAAGATGGAATTGTCCTTGGGCCCTCCCACCCACCCTTATGTTGTATAAACAGGACATGCACACTTTAACAAACCAAACATTTCAGTGCCAGGGTCTGCCACACGACTGTGGCTGAAATGATTGGTTCATTTGGGCCCCCACAAAACAAGCTGGCAATTAATCTGTCCCTGCACAAACTGGCTCTACGGAGGCAAGATGTCGTCCTCATCCTGCTCATCCACCGATTCCTCACCCTCTTCAGTGTTGTGTACATCCTCATCCTCACAGAGTATTAATTCGTCCCTGCTGGAATCCACAACCACAGGTCCCTCTGTACGTTCTGGAGGCTGGTCTCCCTGGAAGAGTTGATAATTCATTTTATGAACATCATCTTCTCCACATTTTGTGGAAGCAACCTCCTATGCCTTTCGCTGACAAGGTTCCCGGCTGCACTAAACACTCATTCGGAGTACACACTGGAGGGGGGGCAACTCAGGTAAAATAGAGCCAGTTTGTACAGGGACCTCCAAATTGCTTCTTTTTCCTGCCAGTACAGGTACGGACTGTCTGACATGCCTACTTGGATGCTGTCACCGATGTAATCCTTTAACAGACAGACACACGCTTATCGCTGCTGCTTTGAGGATGCAAGTGCGGCTACAGCCCACACAATTCACAAAGACAGAAAAAAAAAGAAGAATATTTTTATTGTTTGTGGAGCGCACTTTGAGGGTGTCACCACCCATTAACAGACAGATGCACGCTTGTCGCTGCTGCTTTGAGGATGCAAGTGCGGCTACAGCCCACACAATTCACAAAGACAGAAAAAAGAAGAAGAATATTTTTATTGTTTGTGTAGCACACTTTGAGGGTGTCACCACCCTTTAATAGACAGACGCACGCTTGTCACTGCTGCTTTGAGGATGCAAGTGCGGCTACAGCCCACACAATTCACAAAGACAGAAAAAGGAAGAAGAATATTTTTATTGTTTGTGTAGCACACTTTGAGGGTGTCACCACCCTTTAACAGACAGATGCACGCTTGGCGCTGCTGCTTTGAGGATGCAAGTGCGGCTACATTGCACACAAGTCACAAACACATTAAAAAAATAGTTTTTTATTTTTTGGAGAACTTTGAGGGTTACACCACCCTTTAACAGACAGACGCACGCTTGTCGCTGCTGCTTTGAGGATGCAAGTGCGGCTACAGCCCACACAATTCACAAAGACAGAAAAAAGAAGAAGAATATTTTTATTGTTTGTGTAGCACACTTTGAGGGTGTCACCACCCTTTAACAGACAGACGCACGCTTGTCGCTGCTGCTTTGAGGATGCAAGTGCGGCTACAGCCCACACAATTCACAAAGACAGAAAAAAGAAGAAGAATATTTTTATTGTTTGTGTAGCACACTTTGAGGGTGTCACCACCCTTTAACAGACAGACGCACGCTTGTCGCTGCTGCTTTGAGGATGCAAGTGCGGCTACAGCCCACACAATTCACAAAGACAGAAAAAAAAAGAATATTTTTATTGTTTGTGTAGCACACTTTGAGGGTTACACCACCCTTTAACAGACAGACGCACGCTTGTCGCTGCTGCTTTAAGGATGCAGGTGCGGCTACAGCCCACACATTTCACAAAGACAGAAAAAAGAAGAAGAATATTTTTATTGTTTGTGTAGCACACTTTGAGGGTGTCACCACCCTTTAACAGACAGACGCACGCTTGTCGCTGCTGCTTTGAGGATGCAGGTGGAATCTAGACGGGATTTGGAACCGGGGACACTCTACTTCCATCAATTGTCTAAATCCCACTGCACTAATGGCGGATACCGGACGCACATCTAACACCAACATAGCAGTCAAGGCCTCAGTTATACATTTTGCTTCAGGATGACTGCTGTCGTACTTCATCCTCATCGCTAGGGACTGTTGGAGGGTCAATTGTTTAGTAAAAGTAGTGAAGTTCCTACTTCCTCTCTGGGATGATGAACAACTCCCAGCAGCAGCAACAGCACTAGGAGGAAGTGGTTCTTGATCTTTCCCTATATTATTTTTATCGGAGAAAGTTTGGTCCTCCATTTATGTTATATTGATATATACATGTGGCTAAAGCGCACACAAACACAGAAAATATTTTTTTATTTTTGCTGGAGAGTAGTGCACTTTGTGGGTTACACCACCCTTTAAGAAATGAGCCAGCCGGCTCTTTACTTATGGGACACAGGCGCACGCTTGGCGCTGCTCTTTTGTTGATGCACGTGCAGCCACAGTGCACACAAGTCACAAACACAGAAAATAATTTTTTTTTGGTTTGGACTGGAGTGTACTTTGGGGGTTACAGCACCCTTTAACGGTCAAGCCAGCCGGCCCTTTACTTATGACACAGGCGCACGCTTGGCACTACTTTGTTGATGCACGTGCGGCTACTGCGCACACAATTCACAAACACAGAAAATATATATTTTTTTGGTTTGGACTGGAGTGTACTTTGGGGGTTACAGCACCCTTTAACGGTCAAGCCAGCCGGCCCTTTACTTATGACACAGGCGCATGCTTGGCACTACTTTGTTGATGCACGTGCGGCTACTGCGCACACAATTCACAAACACAGAAAATATTATTTTTTTTGGTTTGGACTGGAGTGTACTTTGGGGGTTACAGCACCCTTTAATGGTCAAGCCAGCTGGACCTTTACTTATGACACAGGCGCACGCTTGGCACTACTTTGTTGATGCACATGTGGCTACTGCGCACACAATTCACAAACACAGAAAATATTTTTATTTTTGGTTTGGACTGGAGTGTACTTTGGGGGTTACAGCACCCTTTAACGGTCAAGCCAGCCGGCCCTTTACTTATGACACAGGCGCACGCTTGGCACTACTTTGTTGATGCACGTGCGGCTACTGCGCACACAATTCACAAACACAGAAAATAATTTTTTTTTTGGTTTGGACTGGAGTGTACTTTGGGGGTTACAGCACCCTTTAACGGTCAAGCCAGCCGGCCCTTTACTTATGACACAGGCGCACGCTTGGCACTACTTTGTTGATGCACGTGCGGCTACTGCGCACACAATTCACAAACACAGAAAATAATATTTTTATTGGTTTGGACTGGAGTGTACTTTGGGGGTTACAGCACCCTTTAACGGTCAAGCCAGCCGGCCCTTTACTTATGACACAGGCGCACGCTTGGCACTACTTTGTTGATGCACGTGCGGCTACTGTGAACACAATTCACAAACACAGAAAATAATTTTTTTTTTGGTTTGGACTGGAGTGTACTTTGGGGGTTACAGCACCCTTTAACGGTCAAGCCAGCCAGCCCTTTACTTATGACACAGGCGCACGCTTGGCACTACTTTGTTGATGCACGAGCGGCTACTGCGCACACAATTCACAAACACAGAAAATAATTTTTTTTTGGTTTGGACTGGAGTGTACTTTGGGGGTTACAGCACCCTTTAATGGTCAAGCCAGCTGGCCCTTTACTTATGACACAGGCGCACGCTTGGCACTACTTTGTTGATGCACGTGCGGCTACTGCGCACACAATTCACAAACACAGAAAATAATATTTTTTTTGGTTTGGACTGGAGTGTACTTTGGGGGTTACAGCACCCTTTAATGGTCAAGCCAGCCGGCCCTTTACTTATGACACAGGCGCACGCTTGGCACTACTTTGTTGATGCACGTGCGGCTACTGCGCACACAATTCACAAACACAGAAAATAAATTTTTTTTTGGTTTGGACTGGAGTGTACTTTGAGGGTTACAGCACCCTTTAACGGTCAAGCCAGCCGGCCCTTTACTTATGACACAGGCGCACGCTTGGCACTACTTTGTTGATGCACGTGCGGCTACTGCGCACACAATTCACAAACACAGAAAATAATATTTTTATTGGTTTGGACTGGAGTGTACTTTGGGGGTTACAGCACCCTTTAATGGTCAAGCCAGCCGGCCCTTTACTTATGACACAGGCGCACGCTTGGCACTACTTTGTTGATGCACGTGCGGCTACTGTGAACACAATTCACAAACACAGAAAATAATTTTTTTTTTGGTTTGGACTGGAGTGTACTTTGGGGGTTACAGCACCCTTTAACGGTCAAGCCAGCCAGCCCTTTACTTATGACACAGGCGCACGCTTGGCACTACTTTGTTGATGCACGTGCGGCTACTGCGCACACAATTCACAAACACAGAAAATAATTTTTTTTTGGTTTGGACTGGAGTGTACTTTGGGGGTTACAGCACCCTTTAACGGTCAAGCCAGCTGGCCCTTTACTTATGACACAGGCGCACGCTTGGCACTACTTTGTTGATGCACGTGCGGCTACTGCGCACACAATTCACATACACAGAAAATAATATTTTTATTGGTTTGGACTGGAGTGTACTTTGGGGGTTACAGCACCCTTTAACGGTCAAGCCAGCCGGCCCTTTACTTATGACACAGGCGCACGCTTGGCACTACTTTGTTGATGCACGTGCGGCTACTGCGCACACAATTCACAAACACAGAAAATAATTTTTTTTTGGTTTGGACTGGAGTGTACTTTGGGGGTTACAGCACCCTTTAACGGTCAAGCCAGCTGGCCCTTTACTTATGACACAGGCGCACGCTTGGCACTACTTTGTTGATGCACGTGCGGCTACTGCGCACACAATTCACAAACACAGAAAATAATATTTTTTTTGGTTTGGACTGGAGTGTACTTTGGGGGTTACAGCACCCTTTAATGGTCAAGCCAGCCGGCCCTTTACTTATGACACAGGCGCACGCTTGGCACTACTTTGTTGATGCACGTGCGGCTACTGTGCACACAATTCACAAACACAGAAAATATTTTTTTTTTTGGTTTGGACTGGAGTGTACTTTGGGGGTTACAGCACCCTTTAACGGTCAAGCCAGCTGGCCCTTTACTTATGACACAGGCGCACGCTTGGCACTACTTTGTTGATGCACGTGCGGCTACTGCGCACACAATTCACAAACACAGAAAATATATATTTTTTTGGTTTGTACTAGAGTGTACTTTGGGGGTTACAGCACCCTTTAATGGTCAAGCCAGCCGGCCCTTTACTTATGACACAGGCGCACGCTTGGCACTACTTTGTTGATGCACGTGCGGCTACTGCGCACACAATTCACAAACACAGAAAATAATTTTTTTTTTGGTTTGGACTGGAGTGTACTTTGGGGGTTACAGCACCCTTTAACGGTCAAGCCAGCCGGCCCTTTACTTATGACACAGGCGCACGCTTGGCACTACTTTGTTGATGCACGTGCGGCTACTGCGCACACAATTCACAAACACAGAAAATATTTTTTTTTTTGGTTTGGACTGGAGTGTACTTTGGGGGTTACAGCACCCTTTAATGGTCAAGCCAGCCGGCCCTTTACTTATGACACAGGTGCACGCTTGGCACTACTTTGTTGGTGCACGTGCGGCTACTGCGCACACAATTCACAAACACAGAAAATATATTATTTTTTTAGCACTTGGGGGGAGCACCCCTGATGGACAGAGCACCCCCTGGACAACACTACAGCACCCCTTTAGGACTGGGACACTGCACAGGACTTTGGAGTGGACACAGCCCCTATGGAGAACTGACTGCACAACACAGTCCAGCCAGCCCCTATGGACTTTGAAGTAGTGGACACAGCCCCTATTAACAACAGCAGCACAGCACATCACAGCCAGCCCCTATGGACTTTGAAGTAGTGGACAACAGCAGCACTACAGTACACTACACTACACAGCCCAGCCAGCCCTAACTCCCACCCTCCCTCTTCACTGTCCACAGCCGAGTGAGAAAATGGCGCCGACGCGGGTACCTTATATAGGATCCAAAACCCGCGAGACTCGGAAGGTGGGATGATGACGTTTTGCCTCGATTTCAGATCCGAGTCAGGCGGGAAAAGTCGAGCCTGACTCGGATTGGACTCGGATCGGGGGGGCTCGGGGGGGTTCGGCTTTCAGAAATCTGAACCCGCTCACCCCTTGTAAATATACCCCTTATAGTTAAAGCCATACATCCAATTTGCATTTAGTTATTTCCAGCACATTAACTCTCATCAGTACAAGATATGAAATATATATTTCTTAGATATTGTTATTTTATGGCAGAAATAGGTAAATATGTATATTGCTATCATTTTTATTTATCCTGATTATTCAATGGCATTACATTGTGTGTCTGAAACTGTTTAGTAGAACTTTATGTATATGAAACACTTCGGGGTTTGACCTGTGACATGCTTCTCACTGTTGTTTTCTTAATATGGGCAGCACAGATGGTGTAATGGTTAGCATTACTGCCTCACAGCACTGAGGTCGTGGGCTCACTTCCCACAATGGCCCTAACTGTGTGGAGTTTGTATATTCTCCCTGCGCTTGCGTGGGTTTCCTCCCACACTCCAAAAATATACTGGTAGGTTAATTGGCCCCTAACAAAAATTAACTCTAGTGTGTGTGTGAGCATGTAATAGGGAATATAGATTGTAAGCTCAGCTGGTGGCAGGGACTGATGTGAATGGCCAAATATTCTCTGTAAAGCGCTGCGGAATATGTGTGCACCATATAAATAACTGGTAATTATTATTAATAATAATAAGTGTGGTTCATTTAATGTCTATCTCTATAAATTGTGAGGACAATGTTTGTCTCAGTGAAATCGCACATGCATGGATTGTCTTATTTTGATGTATATGAAAGAATTACTTAAAGATAGAAAACATTAATATTTTAATGATACAAAGCTTTAGCTAGCGGTCCTGAGCAGCCAATTCCATGTATGATGGTTATAAGCTTTTGCGGTATCTGGTTCCCATTTGATGGATGCAGGCCCGCAAAGAGCCGTGGTGGGCCCGGGTAATAGGGGGTGTGTCCTAATCGTAAAGGCGTGGTCACGCCCCCTAGCCGAGAAAAAAAAAAGATTTGCAGCGCGCTGGGGAGGGGGGGCACTCTGAGACCCCTCAGCCTGGCGCGAAGCCAGGGGGGGCACAATCAGTGTGCTCGCTCCCCCGCACAGGCATAGGAGACTGCTGTGGCTGCTGCTCGGCCATTTTTGTTGCCTGGAACGCATGCCCAATGGAGGCCAGACGGGGAGGAGGAGAGTTGTGTTTGGAATGTTCTGGGTTGTCCCCTCCCGCCGGAGGTAGGGTGGTTCTCCTTCCGATCCGTGGTTTATGTGGAACGCCGTGAATGGGAAGGGAGACCTTACTTCCGGCGGCAGTGTTTACATTCCAAACGTGGAACACAAACCGGCGAATCTTTGTTATTTATCCCCTTAAGATCTTTTACTAATATTATCTGAGGATGTTACCTGTATTTTCACTTTTAAACTTTTTGGACTTCTTACTGCCCCTAATTAAGGAGGAGGAACCAACTAGGGTATTGAAGTCGGCTCTCTGGAACAATAATTTACACCTTGATAAAGACTAAGGTCGAAACACATTGGTGGATGTGCTAGAGAACCCATGTACACTTGGAGCCGCATTCCCTGTTAGCGTAGCAGTTCAGATCTGTTCATGTTTCAGGTGATTGTTATCTTATTCCATTTACTCCTGTGTATATGGTATTTGTTACTTTTATTGGATTTTAGTGTATAATAAACTTATTCTGAAACCTACTATGCTCCTAATAGCAATATTTTATATGCTTCCTGCAAATGAGGTGAATAAGAAAATATGTGGATGGAGAAAAGTTAAAGGGACGACATAAAGAAACCTTGATACGACTATCACAGCATATCTCACTGTGAGTTGGGGTACACCCACCTTCCTATCTACTACTGTTTATATACATGTGTATGGATCTAAAATCTCACTGATTGATATAGAAGATATAGAAACCCTGTTGGGTGGTATATACTCCATTTTTAACGTATGGTATGTGATTGATATAATGAATATTCGAAGTAGAGAACTGTTAAATCCACATGCCCATCTGAGAAGTACTGTACCATTGGTTTTTCCTTCTTCTCTCTTTCCCTATCCTGAGGAAATTTTGTGATTCACCCCACCATTTGAAGACTGGGACATTATATGATTGACAGAACAGAAGTCCCGTATCGTCCAACGACATTGTCTGGAGCCAATTGAAAACAAGTGACTTTGATATAGATATTAATATATATGTTTCTTTTGATAGTTGGCTCACTAAAACACCACTAGTTTTGATTAATACATATTGAATATATTGTTTATTAGGTGTGCGCAGGAATAGGGGTGCTTGATCTTTTGTTTTATTAGCTGCTTCCTAGTATTATACAGAGCAATATGGGGACCATAAATATGGAGCCTGTTTGTGTTGAGGAAAATGCTCTGCGCTGTCTCCTCCATGCAGGGTCCCCGGGACTCCAATGTCACAGCGACCTCCGACCCAATGTGTTCCTGTGCATGCAAAGCTTTTCTGCGCTGTGTCCTTTATGAGACAAGGACATGCCCTTGGGAGTCTCCTTGAGGAAGACTGTGCAGACGCTTGCCATTACCGCTGTGTCACCACTACTAGGCTAGGCACCACATATATTAAACTGCAACCACTGAGTGTATATGTGCTCCCGATATCGCACACCACCTACGTTAACCCATTCCTGGCTGGACTTGTTACATTATATTCCTGCAGTGTATACCTGCTGCATTAACCCTGTGTTGACTTGCATCATGTCTTCTATCTGGTTAATAACTCAATCTCTGGTTAAGATAATCATGGTGTGGACAGGCCTCTATCACACATATCCGTCTTCTCTACCTTGGTCGTGGAGGTGTTCTGAGGACTGTTCTGTCTGGCCTTGCACAGTGTAATGTATGCTGCTTATTTTTCTCACCCCTAATTATACTTACCTATGGCCCCTTCTGTGGTGCAGAATCTGGTGCTCACATACTTTGTGCTCTTCTCCTTAGACTGTATTTACCATACAAAAGTCTATTTTTTAACTTGCCAAAGTACTGTACGAAGACGTCTGCATGAGCTCTGGTTTTCCAACTTTATGTATATTACTGATCGTTTATGGATGATTATGGGAGGCCATTATCACTTCTTTGACTCTTTCTAGGAGAATGAGGCATGGCTTCATCTACAGAGCCTGGGACGTGATGACTCTCCTTGGATGAATCGCTCATTCGATCACTCATCTTGTGCTTTATTTAATGTGAATTTGCTTTTCTATGTCCTGTCTAATTTATTAGGTCTTAGGGGGGAATCCAATTATTTGCCGCATGGGGAAAAACTCTGGGTTTCACGCCTAGAGCTAATCAATAAAATTCCCTAGTCCCTGGGCGATAAACCCGATGTTAAAGCTCGCCGACCAATTGATTCCACGTAAAAAACAATCAATGGGTTTCCCTGCGAATTAACCCCACGGGGGTGCCTTTATCGCAAACTTTTATTTTCAGCTCCTGAAGCTGCAAGGAACAGTGCACCTCTGTAGCTTAATGCGTGGGGTAAACACTGCTAATTGAATTGGCCAGATTGGGTAATTAGATTCCCCCCTTAGAGTGCTCTATAGTGACCATGTCTCCCTTGATATGTTGATTATTGTATTCAATGTGGGTATAGACATCAAAACTCAATAAATATATTGAATTTGAAGTAAATAATAATTAAAGCATTATGCAAAATGTAGACGCTTTATAAAAAAGGATAATAATATTAAAAAAGCAGTCATGTGTGGATTAAAAAAATTTCAGTTATTTAATTAAACTTCAAGGGATGGTGAGTGATTTAGAGGTGGACACTAATCAGGGGTGGCTCAAGGGGCAGCTAACAGGGCTGTTGCCCAGAGCACTGGAGCATGGAAGAGCACAGTCACAGTTACCATCTCCAGCGTCTTCCTCTCTGTCAGTGCAGCCACTGTATGGGAGTAGTTTGACTGCTGGGGGCAGTGATGAGTGGATGTTCCAAAACTTTTTAGTGCCATGCAGGGTCAGCCCCATGTATACACTGGAGGCCTGATTCATAGCTGCTCGCTGCTGGCGGGCGCTCGCTCTGAATGAAGGCATTTTTATTTATTTCATTTTTTTTTCTCTGGCCATTTGCAAAGCTGTGGGAGACCACCCACAGCTTGTGTGAGTGGCCAGGAGCCCGTCGCCATAATCGCGACCATCGGGCTTGCGACGAGACCCTGGGGTAGGTTCTAGCTTCCACAAGCCCGAGTGGACTTTCTGCTCTAATAGAGCAGGAAGTCCACTAGTGATATCACTAGTGATGTCAGTAACCCCTCCTACAAATGCCAGGCATTCCTAAGGGAATGCCTGGATTTGTCCGGCCACCCCCCCTACCCACCCACAAAATGGGGTGAGCTGTCAATCAACATCGATACCCTTGTTGCGAGCCCCGTAGCAACTGAACTTCAATCACTCAGCAAGGCTCGTGCGTGCGCATGCTGGACACAGCGCGTGCGCAGTGGGCAACCATCAAGCCACTTGCGAGCACATAGCGCTTGCGATCGGCTCTGAATCGAGCCCTGGGTGTGCATCTGCATAAAGTGTGAAGTAGTGGAGGATGCTCTATGCATTGTCACCCAGATGCCGGATCGAGGAATGCGGGACCTCTGAGGAGCTGCTCTTAGGCCAGCTCATAGCAGTTCACAGCTGTGCCAGATCACAGCACCAGTAGCTGATGGAGAGCACAGGCATACAACAGTCAGGCAGGTGAGTGTATAATGAAGAATTATATCAGTCAGGAGGATCCCATGCGTGGGAGGGTGGGTAGGGTGGGGGGGGGGGTTTCAGGTCGGCCAGGCCGGGTCCTGGTGCCTTGTTAAAGTTTTGCAGTGCACTGAATATTACAGCAGACAGTGCTCCATTCCCAAGACTGCAGGTTGAAATGGGTGTGTCTTCACAAAGGTAATGTTCATTATGTTTATGATAAAAAAAAAGTCTGAACACATTATATTCATTTAATTATTTAAACTCTTTTAGAAATGTTATTTCCATGTAAAAGTTTCTTGACACCTACTGTGGCTGGGGAGAGCATTATGGTGCTGGGGGTTGGTATATGGTGACTGGGGTGGCACAATATGCCTAGTAGGCAGGGGGGCATGATATGGCTGCAGTTGGGTAATGTGGCTGTGGGGGGCATTATGTGATTTGGCTATAGAAGACATGATGTGCCTGCAGGGCATAATTGCTGTATTGTGTGGTGTCACAATTATGGGCTCTGTATTCCTTAGATTAACTTTGTATTCTGTGGCATTCCCTTTCTCAAGGCCTGATTCAGAGTATCACAGTTTTAGCATCGATGATGCATCCTCTGGCCGAGGTCACGGCCTGGCATCACCATCATGACCATTGGTTGTGATGTTGTGCAACTTATGCAGGCTGGCTTGTAAAGTCATGAAGACTGGCCAATATAAATTCACCTACCCAAATAATCTGCTTTCTCCTGCTAACACTTTGCTCCTCTCTCCAACAACTATACCCTCATTTAGCTAGGGCATTGTCCAGCATTTTCATTAAGTGTGTGGTAGTCTTACTGTCACAAACTCTCAGGTGGATAGTGGATGCTTGCCTGTACTTTGGGATTGACCCAGTACAGAGGCACGGAGTCTAACATGCTGGTGGCATTCACCAAAGACCACCACAAGGTGCTTTGGACATGGCTGTGTCCAACATGAAGGTTATGATCCTTTGACTTGGTTCTCCACTACAGGTGCCAGTGTACACTGGAGCATAGTAGGGTATGTAGCATACTCATAGTCAACAAGCCAGGTTAGAATCAGAAAGACAAAGCAGTACCAAGTATCAAATGGAACAGGTCACTGATAACAGCCAAGGTCAAACCACAATACCAAGCACAGTACCAGGCAGGTGACGGAATCAGGTCACAAACAAAGCCAGGGTCATGAACAAGCAGTAGGGATCAATTGAGGTAGGAATGCTGAAGTATCATTTAGAAGCCTATACTCTGGCACTGTCTAGTGCCCAGAGACTCCCTCTTATAGGGAGGAGTTCAAATCTCATGCCAAACATAACATCATGTTTGGTGCGCCTGTCTCTTCTTATATTTCTCATAGGTTGGCAGGCACACCCCCATGGGAGCTACCAATGCCTGCACACAGCCACCAGAACTGGGGGAGGAAGCTGGAGAACACAGCAGTGGTTGCCAAGGACTCCCCATCCGCTGCCCTGCTGGTAAAATGCACTGCCAGACCCAGTAAGTATGTGCCAGTGTCTGGCATGCTGTGACATTACCCCATCCTATAGGGATGGGCACTAAACACCACACAAATGGCTTGCCAGGGAACTTCTGGTGGAATTTCCGAAGCAGTCGAAGTACGTGAATAACGGAAGCCTTCGTCCAACTGCTTTCTTCAGGACCATATCCTTTTCACTCCACAAGGAATTGAACCATACCTCCAAAGATTCTGGAGCCCAGGAATTATTTCACCTCATACTCCTCTTAATGGTCCACTTGAATAGTCAATGGAGGATTGCACACCATCAAAAACTGATTGAGAACTAGTGGTTTAAGGAGGGAGATATGGAAGACATTCAGTATTTTAAGCATGCCAGGCAGTCTTAGAGGGTAGGCCACTGGGTTGATAACTTCTAGTATCTGAAAGGGCCCAATAAACCTGGAAGCAAACTTCATCTTGGGCACCTTTAATCACAGATTGACAACCAGACTCAATGATTTAATAAATGGACCTTCTTCCTTTTCATGTCTGCAAACACTTTCTACCTAGAAGAGGCCTTGCACAAACTCCTCTTTTACATCTCTCCAAATATTGAGGAAACTTTTCACTGTACTCTAGACAACTGGAAGTGAAACCGACCGGAGGGCTTATAGCTCTGGTAACACAGGATGTAGACAGTACTGGATGTAGAAAGGAGAGTAACCCAATGCCTCGTGAAACTGATTATTTTGGGGCAAATTCAGCCCATGGCACCAAGGGTGCCCAATCATCTTCATTGGCTGAGACATACAATTGAATAAACTTCTCCAGATCCTGGTTTACTCGCTATGTCTGACCATTGCTTTGAGGGTGATAGGCTGATAACCCTTTGAGGTTAACGCCAAAGCACTAACATAGCAACATCCAGAATTTAGATGTAAATGCTTTTATAAGCAACTCATCGGTACCGCCATGGGAACCAGTTTTGCACCCAGCTATGCCAACCTATTTATGTCCATGTGGGAGGAGTCCCATGTATGGTCTGGGCATGGCTGGAGTGCAAACCTGGTGCAATGGTGGCGGTACATAGACAATATTTTGTTTGGCTGGTGTGGCAATGAAGAAAGCCTTAAGGACTTTTATACATATCTTAATGAGAATCTTTTCAATAAAGTCCTTACATTTAGTATTAGTAAGGAATCTGTGCATTTTTTAGATCTACAAAGAGATATGTCAGATGGGCATATAGAGACTAGCAATTTTACTAAGCCAACAGACTAATAAATATATAGATAATAAAAGTAACCACCTCCCTCTTTGGCTTAATAATGTCCCAAAGGGACAATTGTTAAGATTAAGACAAAATTGCTCAAAAGATTCCATATATAAAAGTCAGGCTAAGGAGACGGTTAGCAATTTTGTTAAAAAAGGATACAGGCCCTCATTCAGAGGCGGTCGGAGGATGCAAGCGGGCACTCAGAAACTGAGCGGCCGCTTGCATCCTGACCGGCCGCCTCTGTTTCGGTCGTTAGGCTGTGGGTTTACACCCACAGCTCTAACGACCGCTAGGGTGATGGTCGCGATGGTCATAGACCATCGCGACCATCGGGGCTTACGACGAGACCCGAGGGTAGGGTCTCACTTGTCGTAAGCCCCGGAGAGCTTCTGGCTCTGTCAGACCTGGAAGCTCTCCACTGACATCACTAGTGATGTCAGTGGGGCCTCCCCCGAACAGCAGGCGTTCCCATGGGAATGCCTCCATTTGGGCTGCCATCCCCCTGGCCCACCTTCCAAATGGGGCGAGCTGTCAATCAACATCGACAGCTCGCCCCCTTTGGAAAGAGACCCACTTCGACCGGCGCTGTCGGTCGTAGCGGGTCTCATGCATGCGCACGAAGGAGCCGGCTCCCTCGTGCGCATGCGCACTGGACAAACATCGAGGCGGCCGTGCGGTCGTAGACCGTACGGCCACCTCTGAATAAAGCCCACAGTCCTTCCAAATTACAGAGAGAAATGGAAGAAGTGGGATTAGTGAATAGAAGTTCTTTGCTAGGTGAGGCTGGAAAAAATGATAATAATAAAAATTTAAACATCTACAGAGTATCTTTCAACACACAGTTCAATAATAAATATAAGTATATTGAGGGTAATTTTAAGAAAAATGTTGGTATCTTACTAATAGATGATATTCTTAAAGAGATTTTACCAAAAAAACCAATATAATTTATAGAAATGCACCCAGTATTAAAGATAAAGTGGTAGCCAGTGCCCTCCCCATGGATGGGAGACATATATTGCCCATAAACAAAGGTTTTTTTCGGTGTGGAGACTGCAAAATGTGCAGAGCATGTAGAATCCCACAATCAAAAAATTACAGAACTTTACATTAATTTGCAACTCTATACAATTAGAGACTTCATAACATGCCAGACCAATTACGACATATATGCGATCACATGTAAGTGTGATTTAGTATACATTGGTAAGACCAAACGTCAAGTAAAAACTTGATGTGCTGAATATGTGTGTATTATTGTCAAAGGTTGTGAAAGTCATCCATTTTCACTGCACTTCAAGGAAAAACATGACAGTTCAGTAAAAGGTTTAAAACATTGTTGTGGCATTGCATAGGTTAAGGACAATTGGCGAACTAAAGATAGGGATATCAGACTCGTCAAAACAGAGGTGCACAATATATATGAGCTACGTACATTGAAACCGACAGGTCTGAACTTTGATTTTTAAATCAGGTGGTTCTTATAGAGGTTCAGTTTTATTGTATCAGGTTTATTTTTAGATTTATTACAAATACTGTCCAAAATACAGTTCAAAGTAATTGGATTTAAAGCATGTTGTGTAAGAAGGAGACCAGAAATATCATTTAAGGTTCAGAAATCATACTGTATATGGCAAACTAGATATTTCCGGGTGGTTGCTAGGTAACAGAGAATAACTATCCACATCACCGCCCATTAGAAAAGAGACCATGTGACTTTTTGTTTTGGTACACATGACATCTGTGTGACGTACACATTTGTACCACGCGGTGCACTCAGTACTGATGAGCTCTGATGTCCATGTGAGAGTTACGTGGTGATGTGCACCGCACTTTTTTGTGATGGGTGAGGTGGGACTTTTGGCCACGTATTGGCTGTGCAATACCAGCATCTCACCACCTCCAGTGAAGGAGGAATATACTCCGCTCCTAATAAGGTCACGGAAGTATCCCACATGACATAAATAGACAGCAGAGCCTTATGGGGACTGTGGTCTGTAAACACAAGATGGCAACAGCATGAGAAATATGCTCCAGTCTGTGGTGAGTTATACTTTTTTCCTACTAAGGATTACTTACCAGTTTGAATACTCGTAACGACATTTTGATATGTTTGCATGTCTTAGTTTTACTAGACACTTATTTTGAAAAAGATGCCACAGAGCATTGAAACGCATCCTAAGTGTCTTTTTTATCCTGTGAACATCACCTACCCAGTGTGACCCATATTGCCTACATAGCAGTATTCCCGGGATACATCTTCCACAGTAGCTCATGTTGGTGTACACATAGGGTATGCATATGTTCTTCTTTTTTATGCATTTTTTAAAACTAAATTAATGGTGACATAGCCATTTGTTGTGAATACCTCCGTTTCTTTTTTGGATTCTTTGGACCTAAATTATACATTGTTTTGTGGAGCATTTATGAAAACGCATGGGAGATAATAAAGTAACTGCTATGGGTTTCTACCACACCTTACAAAAGTAAGCATACATTTAAGCACCATCCTATGAAACACCGATCATGTGTGGTGTGCTCACAATGGGACCTTGGATACCCTTAAAAGATCCTCTTGGATTGGGACTTTCACTATACCTCATCCAGTACCCACATTTGGGGTGTCAAAAGTATATGTTGAACATTATTACAATATACTTTATGTTGATGTTTTTTCTTTGAAATTGGAACAACTCATAGCGTGGATTTGTAAGATCAATTTTATCTGTAAAATTGTACCCCATGGTCTGAGACGATATGCTTGGGGAACCCATGCAGACTTAAGATTTCCCATATCAGCCAGTTTCGTAGCTGAGAGTAGGCCTATTAATGGAACAAATTGAGCACCCTTGGAAAATCTGTCCACCACCACCCAGATATGGAACCAAGGACAATCAAGTACTGAAAATTGATATAGACAACCTGATGTTGAGCACCGGTAGTTCAGGCTGCCATGAAGTCCTTGACATCTTGACAGGCATTAGACCACCAATAATTCCTGAGTATTAACTCCAAGATTCTCTTTACTGCCGCATGACAAGTGAAGTGTGAACAATGTGCCAATTGAAGTAATTTTGCATGAAGTTCAGGTGCTATAAATGTTTTCCCTGTAGGACTTTTGACACTGTTAGTTACCGCTATAAAACAAGTAGGTTCCAGGATAGGTTTATCTTCCCAAATGCCATCCTCCTTGGTGGAACAGAATGCCCGGGACAAGGCATCAGCTTTGGTGTTTTTGCTACCTGGGCGGTAGTTGATCACGTGGTTGGAGTGATCAAAAAATAGAGACCATATCGACTGATGGTAGTTCAGGTAGTGAGCTGTCTTAAGTTATGTAAGGTTCTTGTGGTTGGTTTAAACCATCACAGGAAATTTTGCCCCCCCCTAACAGATATCGCCACTCTTGCTGGATGGGAAAGGCCAGCTGGATGGATAACAGTTCTTTATCCCCAACAGTATAATTCTTCTCTGAGGCAAGAAGCCACATGAGTACCATTTTCCTTCTTCATCTTTTTGCAAGAGTACTTCCCCAACCCCACCCATGGAAGCGTCCACCTCCAGGAAGAAAGGCTGATCACAATTAGGTTTCCTTAGAATTGGCGCTGAGATGAGACACTGTTTTAGATGAACAAATGCTTCTTCTGCCTCAGACAGCCATACCCTTGTATCTTGGTCCTTTTTGGTGAGCGCGGTGATTGGCGCTTCAATAGATGAGTAGTTTCTGATAAACTGTCCGTAAAAGTTGCAGAAACCCAGGAAGCATTGTATCACCTTCAACCCGAAAGGACAAGGCCAGTTGACAATGGCAGAGAGTTTCTCAGGATCCACCTGAAGACTAGAGCCTGAAATGATATATCCCAGGAATGCCAGCTCCTTTTGCTCAAAGGAACATTTCTCTAGCTTGCAGAAGAGCTGGTTGTTCCAGAGTCATGTGAAAACCTCACACACATGCTCGCAATTACATCCTCGGAATATATCAGTATGACAGTATGTCATCCAAATACACTACCACAAACTTATATAACAGGTTTCAGAAGATGTTATTCATGTACTTTTGTAAAACAATAGGTGAATTGCTTAATCCAAAAGGCATGACTAGGGACTCATAGTGACCATCACGAGTTTTGAAGGCTTCCACTTGTCCCCAGACCAGATTCTAATCAAATTATACAAAAATCTAGCTTGGAAAAAATCTTCACCCCTTATATAGGATCGAACAGTTCTGAAATCAGAGACAGATGGTATCAGTCCCTGACAGTGATGGCGTTAAAACCCCGGTAATTGATGCAATGTCTTAGCCCTCCATCCTTCTATTTAACAAAGAAAAGACTAGCTCCTGCAGGTGATTTGGACTCTTTTATAAACCCATGTTCCAGTTTCTTTTTGATGTATTTACACAGTGTCTTGGGCATCAAGGGCCCACCGGGGGAATGCAGTAGTAGAGACCCATGGTTAAAGGGTGTTGTCATCCACCAGAGGAGGTGTGGCCAGCCAGCACTGTTGTTTGGCTAGTCATTAGGAAAATATTGGTGTACAGTATTTTCTATAGAAGAAAACCAAGAACTGATGTTTTCAGTGGTCCTACTCTGCAAGGTGCACTGTCTGAAACATAACCCCAAGCAGTGGGGCCCACCAGGGAATTCCCCTATAGGCCTGTGTGCCAGTCCGAACCTATATTCAGACCCTATATTCAGGTACAGTCTGGGTTTCCGGAAGCGAGAGAGAGAAGACTTATCTCAGGTAATAAGTCTATACTGCAGTCCCACTCCAGATTAATTGATAGTGTCTCTGCAGTTTTCTTGCTGAAGACATCCCAGAAGGGCTGATATGGCCCTGGAAGAAAATAATCTATAGAAATGATTAAACTCTGGATGACATGATGTGAGGTCGGCTTGTTGGCAAGCACCTCTGATGGCACTGAGACCCCCATGACAACACTTGGGGTTCACTCCAGGCCAAAGTGCGAGTATTCTTTCGTAACTACAGAAGACCCAAGATGACCAAAGTTTTGGGTGATGGGAGTATATAGAAGGAAATTAACTCCCTATTGAGAGTGCCAGTCTGCATGGTAACTTTTGAAGTCCTGGAGTGGATGGTAGCTGTTGGAAGTTTATTCCCATCCACCCCATTGATACAAGGGGCTGTATTCAGAGGCGGCCGTACGGTCTATGACCGCACGGCTGCCTCGATGTTTGTCTAGTGTACATGCGCACGAGGGAGCAGGCTCCTTCGTGCGCATGCATGAGACCCGCTACGACCGACAGCGCTGGTCGTAGCGGGTCTCTTTCCAAAGGGGGCGAGCTGTCGATGTTGATTGACAGATCGCCCCGTTTGGAAGGCGGGCCGGGGGGGTGGCAGCCCAAATGGAGGCATTCCCATGGGAACGTCTGCTGTTTGGGGGAGGCCCCACTGACATCACTAGTGATGTCAGTGGAGAGATTCCGGCTCTGACAGAGCCAGAAGCTCTCCAGGGCTTACGACAAGTGAGACCCTACCCTAGGGTCTCGTCGTAAGCCCCGATGGTCACGATGGTCAATGACCATCGCGACCATCACCCTAGCGGTCGTTAGAGCTGTGGGTGTTAACCCACAGCCTAATGACCGAAACAGAGGCGGGCGGTCAGGATGCAAGCGGCCGCCCAGTTTCTGAGCGACCGCTTGCATCCTGCGACCGCCTCTGAATGAGGCCCAAAGTTTGGTCTGAAAAGGCAAACTAGGAATTCCTAACTCCTGGATTTTCTTGGCTGCGATGAAGTAGGCATCGGCATCTGAGTCTAAAAAGGCTTTAAGAGTTTCAGAGGGTTTCTCTAGAAGTAAATTGCCTTGTCTCAATTGCAGGATACTGGAGGTGGTGGAAGACACCCTTCCAGGTTCATTGAACACCTGCTTCTAGAAATCTTATGCTGCCGTTGACAAGCGGATCGTTTCTCTCCCAAATAGGACCTGACCAGACAACAAGAAGAGGATTTAAGCCACCTTAGTTCTCTCTGAAGAAAAATTTGCAGCCTGGACTTCAAATTGGGTCAAACACTGATTCTGAAATCCCTAACAACTCTTGGGATCCCCGTCAAACTTCGATGGATTCAGAATCCATAGTTGTGCAGAAGATCCAGTAACTGGAACAGACACTGCAGGAGATGGCGCTGACTGCACCAGAGGTGACTCATTGGAACTGACTTATTGCATCAGTGTCTGTAGGCACTGCATGATCTAGCTCTTGGTTCTCAATTCTGGCAAGGAGATTTTCCAGCAATTCCCGTGGTGAGGGATTACCAGCAGCATCCATGTTGTAAGGCCAGATTATTCTATCACAAACTCTTGGATGGATGGAGGATGCTTGCCTGTACTTTGGGATTGACTAAGACCCAGTACAGAGGCACGGAGTCTAATATGTCTGCGGTATACACCAGGGACCTCTGCAAGTAGGTTTGGACTTGGCTGCATCCGACATGCAGGTCGCGGTCTTCTGACTTGGTTCTCCAGTACAGGTGCCAGTGTACACTGGAGCATAGTATTGTACTCGTAGTCAAAAAGCTGGGTCAGAACCAGACGGATGAAGCGGTACCAAGTATCAAATGGAACAAGTCACGAGGAATAGCCAATGTCAAAACTGGAATACCAAGTGCAGGACTAGGGAGGTACATGAACGAGCAGTAGGGATCACTTGAGGTAGGAATGCTGGAGTATGGTTTGGGAGCCTATACTCTGGGGCTGTCTAGTGCCCATAGACTCCCTCTTATAGGAAGGAGTTCAAATCTCGCGCAAAGCATGACATCACATTGGGTGCATCTGTTACTTTAAGTTTCTCACAGTTAGGCATGCGCGCCCCGAGGGAAGCCGCAGCTGCCTGTACACAGCCACCAGATGCCGGGGGAGAAAGCCAGAGGACACAGCAGCGGATGCCAGTGACTGGCTGCTGCCCTGCTGCTGACCAGCACTGCTGCACCCAGTAACTACGTGCTGGTGGTTGGCTCGCTGTGTAACTTACAGTGCATGTGACATGTTTTGGCCAATAGGGATGCATTTGTATAATGAAGTCAATTTGAGTCGATTTTGAGTTAATTTTTATGGTCTTTTTGGGTGTGAATTCACCAGATTTAGAACTTCAAATAGAAATCACATCGCCAGCAATTTCGTAATAGAACCAAAAACAATTCTTAATAAATACACTATTTTGACTGAACACATAGGAGTTGATAATCATTCGATTTGAGATTTGAAGTAGATCCAAAATCGTGTTTTAGTAAATTTACCCCTTTGTTTCTGCTGCTGACTACCATCCTCACACTTGCAGCTGCTATAAACGTCTCCATCTGAATCTGCACTGGCTCTAGGAACTCTTTGCTGCTGGATGAAGGCCAGCTACTTTGACATAACGTGCCCTCTTATTGGAGCCCAAATTCTCACTAGCAGTGCAGACCCTCCAACATGACCCTTCCAACAGAAACAAAATGCTCTGCTCCTGGACTTCTTAATTTATGATTGCAGTCACCTGTGTTGAAACAACTTTCTTATCAATTAGCTAGCTTGACACAGTTGACAACAATAACAAACTAAGAGAGAAGTCCAGGAGCAGAGCATTTTGTACCTGATGGAAGGGGTCATGTTGGAGGGTCTGGTAGTGTAAAGCACAGATCTCAGGGGGTCATTCAGACCTGCTCGCAAGCGCAGGACGCTCGCAAGCGGGTCGATGTTCCCCCACTGCGCATGCGCACGATGGAGGAAGCTCCGTCGTGCGCATGCGTGAGACCCGGCGAGCGACGGGCTCTCCATCGCTCCGGGTCTCGCACCAAAGGGGGCGTGCTATCGATGTTGATTGACAGCACGCCCCCTTTGGTGGGTGTGCTGGGGGCGTGCCTGCCAGACAGAGGTGTTCCCATGGGAAAGCCTACCGTCTGAAGCCGGCCCCACTGACATCACTAGTGATGTCAGTGGGAGTGATTTTGGCTCTGATAGAGCCAAAATCACTCCAGGGCTTGCGGCAGCGAGACCATACCGCAGGGTCTCTTTGTCGCAAGCCCGATGGTCGCGATGGTCAAGACCGTCGCGACCATCATCATGGACGCTCGCATATGCTGTGGGTTGTCACCCACAGCTATGCGAGCGGCCAGGAGGCCGCTCCATTTTCATGGAGGAGGGCACTGATTCAGAGCGAGCGCTCTGGTCAGAGCGTTCGGCTCTGAATCAGGCCCTCATTGCTTTCTCCTGTCTCCTGCACCCAAAATGTTATTCTGAGCTGTAAGTGAAGTGCAGAGTGGTGTGCAGCAAAGGAAATGGAGGTGATGGGAGAGCACCAGACACATTTTCATCAGTCTGTAGTCATGCATACAGGCACACAAGAAGTTTACATGGGGTATTTTGCAGTCTTAAGGTGCATATACACGTAACTATTTATTGAAAGATTTGTCATTAACGACATCGTTATCGTTCAATCGTTCCAAAAATTGTTCCGTTTCTGAGTTAGAAAATGATGAACGATAATCTTTCAAGCGCGCTCCCATTTGTAGTTTGTAGTTCATCGTCCATTTCAGACTGTCCAACAACGATATTCATTAAGAGATGAAACAATTTTCGTTCATCGTTGTAAAAATCGTTCATTAAACTTCAAAAATGTGTTCACTTTTTCGAGGGAAAATCTGATAGAAAATCTGACAGATAATCTGACAGAAAATCGTTGGTTACAAAATCGTTAGGTGTGTATGCACCTTTAGAAGAGGCATACATTTATACAAGTGTGAGGTGGATAAATAGAAACAAAATAGAAATCTATAACCAATGGCGCTGAAAAGTGGAACACTAAGAATGCTTGATGTTATTGATAGGTGTGTACACGCAGCTGTTTATGGTTGCAAACCAAAAGGAAACACACAAAAAACAGTAAACAACAGCGCTGTGCACCACCTATAATCTACATTAAAAATAGAATGCAATACAAAAATTGTGCCAGAAATAAAAAATATTAATATTAAATAATAAATCATGAAAGATACTTGAATAAAAATACAAATGTAATAATATGAAACAGACATCATTGGCCAATGTAACAAATGTACATATACATATCAAAATATGTGTCTAAAAACTCTAAACATCAAAAAAGAGCCAATAAACATTATTATTTAATTTAATTTGACATTATTTAACATTAATATTTTTTATTTATGGCACAATTTTTTTATTGCATTCTATTTTCCATTTTTAATTTTAATGTAGACTATAGGTGGTCCACAGCACTGTTGTTTACTGTTTTTTGGATAAATAGAAACATTCATACAAAGAAAGTGTTCTTTTGCAGAACAAGTACTTTTATCACTTTTAAATGGTGTTGGGAACATTCTTTCTTTATGAAAACATATGGGAGCTATCAATCCTTGGGAAATCTTGCTAGAATTGTGTGTGTTCAAGAAAAGCTGGGAATGCAAACTATGACCAGGAACTGACCATGACTGACTGACTGACATTATCCTTTGGTATCATAGAAGATAAAGTCCATGATATATATAAATGATGAGCATGGTCAGTTAAGAGTAGATTTCTAAATAGTTTAAACAGATAAATGGTGATCAAAGTATCTCATACTCCTTTTACACCAGAGCAAAAACCCGGGTTATTGCAGAGTTAACCCAGGTAGCTCCTTGGTGTAAAAGGGGACAGGGTTGGATTCCCAGGTGGAGTGACCCTGCAATCCAACCCAGGTAACTTGCAGGGTTTAACACGGGAATTACCCATGAAACCCTGCAGTATAAATGTTGCAATCCGGGTCATGATGACTTGGAGCACGCCGCATGCCTGCTGATTGGCTGGTTTCAGTGGCGCTTAGAGATTACGTCATCTCCAAACGTTCACTTCCACGCCGAAAGAGCCAGGTCACTGCAGACCCGACTCCGGTGTGAACGGCGCCGACTCGGAAATATCCTGGGTAGGCGCCGGCTAAATTCTGGGTCTGATCCGGTTTGGAAACCTGTTCCAACATCCGGGTCAGACTCGGAATTCAGGTATAAAAGCGACATTAGTAATGCAAGCTATTACTGAAAAATGGAGGGCTCAATTGTCTGGGCAAAAAAGACAATTGAGTCTTGCTTGAAGCAAATGATATAATAGTTCACTAGAAGACATATGGCATACAAGGCATAGCACGATGCAACAGCCAGCATTATAATGGGGTAGTAATGTAGGGTTATTAGAACCCATGGATTCCTTATCGGTGTTTTCAATAGAAACTCCCCTGCTTGTAACAAAGTAGTCCTCGAAACTAAGTTTAAATTATTTCAGCACTTTAATTCCAAATATTTAAAGTCCCAAATCATTTTAGGTTTCACTTAAGCCTATGGGGTAAATTTACAAAAGTGAGAGTTTTTAGAAGTGAGTATTAGAAGAGATGTTGCCCATAGCAAACAATCAGATTCTACTTTATATTTAACTATCACCTTCTAGAAGATAGTAGCTAGAATCTGATTGGTTGCTATGGGCAACACCTCTTCTAAAACTCACTTCTAAAAACTCTCACTTTAGTAAATTTGCCCCTATGTGTAAGTAATATGTTTAAGCCTTGAGCCTTGACAAGATCTTTTTTTTAATCTCTTAAATTTGAACAAGACACTACTGGATGTAGAACAAATACAGCATACAAAGGAAAGAATTAAACTGTACTGATTAAAAATATCACAATCTCTATAACTATATGAAAATATTTAAAAAATAAACCCTTATAAATATGTGTACACAATTTTATTATCAGCATGATATTCTGTTATCTGCAAATTTGTTCAGTATGGGGATCAGCTGTAATAGTCTTTTTGTTCCATTTCAAGCTTAATAGATGGAAGTGTTGGTTAAGGGAAGTATACACCTCGTTGGAATGTTGAAGTAGAAGGGGAAGAAGTGGCTGTGGGGGAAGGCAGATGAGCGTGTATTATGAAGAGGGAAAGAAAGGGGTGATTGTGAGTCAGATGGGGATTGGGCACATAAAGTAGACCTGGTACAACTTATGAAAGTGAACCAAACCTAGTCTAGGCAGGGAAAACACAATGGTCAATACAACATGGGAAGGAACTGTAAGGAAGGTTTTTCCACAGCAATGCCAAACTCATTTCAGAGCATTTCACAGGTAGTCAGAGCCAGCACACTAGTGTGTGGAGTATACACATTTGTTAAATGAGTGTAACAATGAGAAGTGGTTATGTGGTTTGGTTTTCTAAGAACTTACTAACCCTGGTCTCTGGTAACATGGTGCCCGCGCCCTGGTACCGGAGATACCTCTACCGTGCATGCACAAATCTCCGGAACAATCACTGCGCCATATACCCACTGATTTGAGCTGCTACTGCAGAGCCGACGGAGGACTCTGGAGAGGTAAGAATTAAACATGGCTGCAGGCTGTGTGGTGTGAGTCCCCATGTGTCCCACGCACACCTTGCACCTGTTATAGATTTGCCAATGGATCTTTTAGGTAATAAGTACTATCTGGTATACACTTAAAATTGAACACTCTGCTACACTCTCACAGATTTTTTTTCTCAAGCTTCCTTCTCCAGAGGTGCACCTATATCTCTGATACATTTGTGGTTTTACAGGGGAAAGCTGCTAATGCCAGATAGTGTTGTAGAGAAGGGGTACCTTTATAGGTGGCTTTGTATGTGCAAATATGTTATACAGTACACAGAAATATATGAATATATGAAATATGTTTGAAACTTATAGTGCACCGAGGACCTGATTTAGAGATGGACGCAAATCCCGCTGTGACTGTGATGACTTAGCTGATGTCTTGTAGACTGAGATGCCCACCTCTGGTGCCTCACAACCACCACATATCTGCAAAAGCTGAAATATTGGTAGCACATCGAACTTCTAAGCAAGCCCACACAGCACTAGTCATAGCTCCTCCTCTTTTCAGTATATGCCCTTGAACATTTTCAGCTCCACGCCCATCTGGCCCTTACTTTGGCCCTCCTGTGAACAAATTCACAAAGGGTCAATAGAGCAAGCCCAGAAATTGATGCTGAAATGCCTGCATTTATCTAGGCCCCCCTCCACCCCGCTACCTCCTCCAACGCTGATTACCTGTCACTAACTTTGCAAATATATTCTCTCTGTGGCCACCATCACTAATCCATCACCACATGTTTGCAGTGCTGCTTTGGCACATGTAAAGCAGCAAGAAATTGCTCCACTGCATCCAACATTGACATTGCATCCATCTCTGAATAAGGCCATGAGCCCTGCTGATATCTTTGTATATGTTACTCAGTGTGTATGGGTTGATTATGAGCCTGTAAAACAATGTTAAATAATGAGGTCTAGAAATGAAACTAACTTATAAATGTAATTACGGTATGTAAATATGCTGACTGGAATTATTACTAGATGGATAGTGAAAGAGACATAAACTGACAAGTATAAGAATAAATAGCTCAATGTAAAAATAACAAGTCAAACACAGCATCATAGTCTAACTAGATATCAAATTGGATCATACTTGCCAACAACTCTCCCGAAACGGACGGGAGCCTCCCGAAAATCATGTGGTGCTCCTCACCCCCCGGAAGAGTGGGCAAGCCTCCCGTCTGGCGCCAACTGGTTTCTGCGCACCCCCTGCCAGCGTCTGCTCCCCCTTGTAAAAGTGGCAGATCCTTGGGAGCCAATGATGCGTTTCGGGCTAAATCACGTTATCATGACCCCGGCTGCACAATGCAGGTAATCTCAGCATTGAGAAGCAGGGGCAGGGCTTTGATGATGCGATCACACAGTCACACCCCCCCACCCCACCCTCAAAATTGTATCACACCTCCCTCCCCACGCTGTGCCGACCTGGCTGCCAGTTTGTCAACAAGTCTGAATTGGATATGTTTGCGAGTAGTCTCTTTAGGATGGATCACTAAAAATCCACAATGACAGTCTTATACAGAGACACAAAGATAACTAGCACTTAATAATGTGAATATAATTAAAGTAAACAATAAAAATGTTATACAAATGTGAAAATATGATGCCCAGAATATTAGTGAACAAAATAATGTTCCAATCCTCATTTTAAATATTTTTCAGAAGCATAATTAAAAACTTCTCCGGAAAAATCTTGTGTCCTCAAAATACAGAGATAATTGCTCACTCTCCTGGAATTTCTGGGAGACTCCCGTATTTCTGGGAGACTCCTGGTCCCTGGGAAAGTGGACTAGTCTCCCACATCACTTTTCTTTCCAGGTAAAGTGGGCGGGGCAAGGGTCCTAATGATACAATTCACAATGAATTGTGTAATCATGGCACCAGCCCCAGTGACATATTGCTGAAAATCGCAATGCTCAAGTGCGCTGGTGGATCCGTTCTCCCCACCATTGATGCACCATTGACTCCTCGAGCAGGCCATGCCTGGTGCAAAGTCTCCCTTGTAACTTTCTTAAGACGTGGCCACTGTGGCTGTGGTGCTGCGAACAAGATCATAGCCGCATGCTGAAACAAGCCCATGACACTCCCATAACATGCCCTCTTTCTGCAAAGGCTTTAGGTCACCTCCCAGTCTCCACCCTGAACCGCCCATGGATCACAGGTAATAGCAATGTCATACGTAAATGTGTATGCTATCTCACACTGTTTTTTTGCATGAGCGCTGTCAGGATTTCTTCTGGGCTGTGCATGCAGTTTGCAGATTATCGCTGCTAAGTCTGTTTTCTCAACATCGTCCACCTCTGAATCAGGACCATTGTGACTCTGTAAGAAGTGGTAAACATTAAAGAAAATTATCAGTGAAATCCCCATTGTCTGAAATTATAGGCCGCCCAGAATGTGAAGTGAGTGATCTGTATATGTTGAGTAAGAAATAAAAGATAGCAGTAACAACGTATTAGTATAGTGCTTCCAGGGGAGGTGATGGGAGCAGCCTAGTGCTTCAGAAGCATTAAGCATACCTCAAAGTGTATGTGATAATGCCCCAGTATGACATAATCATGTACCACAGTGACCAACCATGATCCACTCAAGTAAAGGTACAGCCCCCTTATCGCAGTGTCATATTTGAAAAAATGTAAATGCTTGGAAATTTTTCTATAATAGCATATAATAGCATATGTATGTTAATTGCCTAGTAAGTCAGTTCTAGTTCTAAAAATGTCTGGGACTCACTCAAGAATTATTAAATAGAAACTGTCATGTTATTGTAATATGTGATGTTAAATAGTATTAATCTTTGCAACACTCAAACTTATTTCTAAGTATATATATTGGTTTTCCTTTTTTATACTTATTGTAGTTTTTGATAAACTGTGTATCTAAATTATTTGTAATACAATAGATACTACCCTTTAAACTAGGAACTTCTTTCCATACCCTGAAATGAATGCTGTCTTTTGCTGCATACACACGCTACGATCTGTACCACCAACGACTTGAAATATATCTTTCAAAGATATCTTTTAGTGAAGTCATCCTGCCACAACTCTGAACAGGCAAAGCTGACGATATCGTGCAAGTTGGCCTGCATGTACGGACAATAATAGATATCGTTATCGTTCATGCGGGAAAGCGCATCGTTGGTCGTTCACTGCATAAAAATTAACGATATGAACGATATATCGTTGAACAATATCGTTCATATCATTCATAGATATTGTACCGTGTGTACGCACCTTAACACTACATTTTTTCTTTCCTTTTAAACTTATAGGTTTACACATACAATAATTCTATTAGCCCAAAGCCGCAAGTTAGTAACACTAAGCATTATATATTTTACTATAATAGCAAGTAATTAGATGGGGTATAATTATTAAAAAATAGCATTCTCTGTTTTAGAAGCTTCAAATAGTTTGCTTTCTCTCTCTCTTATAATAATCCGAACAATTGTACTGATGTGTGTGTGTGTGTTTTAGTTTTCATTTAAGGAATTAGATACAAGGATGTTTACATGTATAGTTTAATGAACTTCTGAATACTCTTGTATGCTGCTTTATATGTGACTTCAACCATAACACTGTAGTTAGATAAGTGATTTATGATGTTTTATTGTCTTGTAATAGGCCAGCTACATTAATCTTTAACTTATCTGTCATCCACTGCATCTAATACATGCAATCATTGCTTTCAATTACATAGTATTGTAAGCAACAGCTAGATGAGCTACATGTGAAGACTTACAGAACTTTTGAGCTATTTTGTTCTGATAACTCAGCCTATTCACCAGAGATAGACTTTGTAGTGTATGAGTCTACTGTAGCCTCTGTCAACTTCAAGTGGCTGAAATTGGCTGATTTACTTTAAGGCTTGTGTAGAAGAATTCAAGGGTCAAACAGTGAAATTAAGCGAGATTAGTGATGTCGACCTTTGACTTCCATGTGATTTTAAAGTTTCCCGATTTACAACAGTAGGTTAAACAATTAGGCATTGAAAATAAACTGATAAAAATTCACAGTATAGCTATTCAAAGTAGGTTTTGTAATTAAATACATTTTAGCATATTTTGTACTGCTTCAACGTAATGCATAAGGATGGAGGAAAGATAAAACACAATAAATATTGTGAAACAATTTCCTACTGATAGATATAAAGGTACGACTTTGACTGAGGGGTACTTTGTTCAAAAGATTGTCAAAGTTGAGTTTCAAGTTTATATGTTTTGGCCAAAATATGGTTTTTAATACCTTACATTTTTATACTGTGATTTATGTAAAGATTCACAGTGGTCAGGATTGATGCTGACAATCATTCTAGAACTTCTATTAAAGTATTAAAACATTGCATTCATATTGCTGTTCCACTGGGATCCTTAACATACTGTAGGAGAGTACATTTCAATGTCAAGCAGAAAAGGCATATTTATTAATTATCAGGTTTTAGATCCCATGATTTATAAATTCTTATAGCCACTTATCACAGCAATAAGTAACTAAAGATCTCCCAAATGTAATTAAAAAAACAGGCAGGGACAGGGTCTCCGATACAATACAGGGCTCCCTATAGTGTATTAGAAATGACTTGATTGCTAATGCAACCACGCACATGCGGATGGAAAGTGCTAAACTAAATCAAGCTCTCTCTGTATGCAGGAGCACAATATCTAATTCAGTTATGAAACTAGCTAATTTGTGAGAGCAGCATGTGTTTCTTTTTGTAGATATTTCTATATATGCACTTGAGGATTGGTTTCAATATGGACACATTCAAAGTTGCAGCAGCAACAAATTCACAATCCTGCATCTTTATGGACGATGGGCATCCTATTGAGACCCCCACTAGCCTTGTTGCAAATCCAATAATGTGCTCACAAAGACACACCAACAATCGGACATTGGCTGCACCATCAGATATTAGAGCAACCCAATGGTTGCTCAGAATGTGTGTCAGAACATGGCCGCAGGTGCCAGTGGAACGGCAAATTATGATGCAGTCCCTGACACCGACATTCCCCAGACACAGCTGTCGCCATTAGCCGACCCCAATCACCGCCCAGGAATGCCTATAGGAGTTGCATGTATCTCCATGTAATTCCGATACGCATCCCCCTGCGGCAATCATCGGGACACATGTGCAAAATATCTCGGATGAATGCACAGAATTAAAACATCTGGCACTTGCACCCAATGTTTTAATTCAGTGCACCTCTGAATCACCCCCTTGTGGTTAACACAGCTCCCCGATACCTTATTTGCAAGGATGATTAGCTCTAATCGGTGACTAATTGACATTTCTTTGGCATTTAAGCCTATTATTGCTAGATTGTCAGTGACTAAAAATATTTTGCCTGGCAGCAGTGAGTTGAGGGTTCACCTTCCATCCGTTAGCTCCCTCTGTGGTCGAGCACAACATTGGGATCTACTGAGGCCTTTCTTAGTGACGACATCAATCAGTATCACAATTGGTACATAACTCATGTCTCACAGACTAGTGGCAGCATACCCAGAGACCAGTCCAATCACATAGATACTGGCTCATCGGGCATCGCAGTATTCATTTAATCCGCCACCTCTCACTTTGGCTGTCTATTCAGCACCAGAATTCATCACAGGTATATATGCAGACTTGTACTTACATGTGCTGTAGTTGTTCAGTGTTTACAGTCCTTTATATTGAGACTTAATAAATTGTGGTTATAAATTTGCGGATTGGAGTTTTTGTCTCTGTGTCCAGGTCAGGTATAGGCGCTGCCATTTGTTTCTCAGTTCTCATATATATATATGAATATTGAACTTTATGACCACAACATACTAACACAGCTACTGCCAAGTTATTTCTGCTTTAAGGGCCTGATTCAGTGGTACTTTTGTGCTCCTCCCCTGTCATACAAATTTTTTACATTGGGCCAAGTAACACCTCACCCCCTCCTCCTTGCCCAATCCCCCAAAATAAGTAAAAAGGCTCTAATACTCAAATGCTTTTATCAGTTTAATTTATTAAAGTGATTAAGGGCCTGATTCAGTGGTGGACAGAGACGTGGCCACATTTGTGTCTATTGGTAGTTGCTAATCTTGCCCTGGACTCGTGGATTTTCATACGCAGCTCTGTAAACAAAATTCAACTGAGACCAGAGGAGCCATAAGTGCGGCATATAGCAGGTTTGGTCTCAGTAGTTGGTTGCTGTAGCTGCTTTGGCCTTTACAGGTTATTTGTCATTTACCTAGATTTGTTATGGCCTGGGATGTGAAAATGGTGTTTGGGCTTTGCCCAACTTTTTTGTTGTATCCTCTGGTCTCATATCCTTACCAAATGGGTCTGGCATAGCCTCTAAGTGGTGTGATAAATGGCATTGCCAAGAATATATTAATAGATTAGCTCCTTTTAGCCAAAATTTAGTTTTGTTTGGGGGAAAGAGTTATTTTATACATCTTTTAATCCAGTTTAAGGATGCACAGTTTTTGAGGCCAGATGAGGTGCATCTGATTTAAGATGGTTTATTCTTGTTCTTTGGGGAGTTGGTTTAGGGCCTTTGAGTGGGTAATTTAGGTGTATGGTGTAAGTGACAGTTTTCTACTGGGAAACTTTTTGTCAGAAAAAAATTGGCAGTCAATGGCTACCTTGCTGCAATACATCTGGTTCTCTCCCCTCCAATACATGGGATAGGATGATTTACCCTACTAGGGTAAGTAGCATCTGTCTGGGTGGGTCTGTGAGTAGTACCATTGGGAGGGGAGTTTGGATACCTCTTGTTTTGTTGAGGTGAAGGGCTGGCAGAAGGCCCTCATAGGCTGATTGGCTGGCAGAAGGCCCCCAGCATCCACCCGTATGATGAGTTTTGGGACAGGTGGTGATACTGTAGGAACTGGTCGTTCTTTCTTCACCACTATATAATTTAATTAAATTCTAAATAAGTAGGTGTGAAATCTGGTTTCACTTATTTATTGTCATATTGGCATGCTAAGTCATATGCTTTCCAGTACACCTAAGGGGAATGACAACACAAAAGAAAGCAAACAAAATAATCATTGATATGCTTCAGCATTTTTGCAAGTATATTAAATAATGTTTAATAGTAGTAAAATATTTATTTGAAAATATTTTATTTTGAATTCGAGTTTTATATCAGTGCTTCTATATCATAATAAATCAGCTGTGGAGAAAGACTGACATGAACTTGGTGAAATGTTTCATTCATCGCTACCAGTGGGCACAATTTGTATAGGTGCCTGAAAAAAAAGGTGATTGATTTCTTACTGTGGGGGTGAATCAGAGGCAGATGCATGCTGCGGCCAATGAGCTTCCTATCGAAATACCCACCAGCTGCAGAACAAAACTGCCAATATGTGCACAAAGACACATTATCGGCGCATCTTCGGCTGCATCATTAGCTTCACCATTGGACATCGCACTTGGCTATGGCAGGTGCAGAATGTCCGAGTAACCATGGTTGCCAGTGTCAGTGCAACTGTGTCTTTAGACAGTCACGTCTGCAACTCTCCCATCAGTTATTGCCCAGAAATGCCCATCGAAGTTGCATGGATCTACATGCAATTTTGATCTGCATCTCCCGGCGATAAATATCGGGAGCATGCACAGTTTAATACATGTGTCCACTTCAGAATCTCTACCTGTGATTGCTTACAAACAAGGGAAAGTTATGGTAGGCTGCTGAGTTTGGGATGATAGTTCCTACAGTATATGGAGAAGGTACTTTTAGGTTGCTGGCTGTGCTGGTTATAGAGTAGAGTTAGACCGGAGGAGGTGGCTACAGTAAGTATACTAGGAGTACACAGGGTGTCATCGTGGGGGGACTGCCAGTCCTGGAGTCCTGTGCCTGGACAGAGAGGTGGGCCGGCATCTAGCTCCTAACCAGAGGCCGGCCTGGGGCTCCGCTCATTGGCCACTGCTGTGCTCCAATGAGGACGAGTGCCACGATGGATTTCATGAGAATGAGCGGCGTGCCCAGCTGTATCTGCCTCCCCGAGTCCCTCCTCCAATGTTGGCATGCCACAGCCTGCAGTCTGATCATGCTGAGAAGGGGAGTGAGACATTAGGAAGTTTGTCAGTTCCAGGCCCCATAATTTCTGGTGGAAGCCCTTGGAGTACTTAGTATTAAGCTGCACAAGAAACTGTATTGGGAGGTCTATCACTCCCAATACACTTCACACTTCACAGTGAAGGGGGAGGGGGTTACGCACACATTAAGATTTACATATTACACACAGAAGGTTCAGATTCATCAATATAATGTCCTATCTAATAATGTACAAAGCACAACCCTGTGGAAGAAATTCCCACAAACAAAATGGGACTGTCTGCCAGTGCATATTCCAGATTGAATATTAAACATAGTTTCTCAGTACATAATGACCCCGTCCACAGCAACAATGATGCACGGACATTTCATTTGCATTATAATGTGCACAGTTCCATTGATACACAGGCAGTGCTCTGCATAGGAGAAAAGACAGCTATTTTCCTGCACCAGATGTGCATGCTCCTCTGATTACGTATCTATCCTCCTACACTTATATAATGAGATGAACACGATATGCTGGAATAAGTATACCGTCAGGGTCATTATCCTGAGGGGAGTCGGGCTGGAGCTTCTTCACAACAACAATCCCCCAATCCAAATCTAAAGCTTTTTTGTCTTATCCATATTACATTTTATGTTCTCTCAGTTTGAACAGTTTTATCTGACAACTTAAGTGGTGGGGATGTCTTGTGAAATGTAGGAGCTATATGTAACCTTATTGCTTTGCTGGTTGCTTAGGTTTCTTTAGGATAGAGAGATTGGGAGATTTATCAAACCTTCTAATGAAAAAAAAATGAGAAGTTGCTCATAGAAATCAATCAGTTTCTGTCTATTTATAGACTGTGTTAGATAAATGACAGTTAGAAGCTGGTTGGTACCTATGGGTAACTTCTTAATTCTTTCTCTTTAGTAGGTTTGATACATCTCCCCATGGAGTCTGGTTAGACAAATACTTTAAATATTCCACACAAGTATATGTGACAGGTGAGCCTGTGAACATGGTGGTAGTGAGGATGTAGATGACATGCAAATACAAGGGTTGGTTATGGGAGCCTGGCACTCGGAATGTCAAAAGACTGACAGCGGCATTCCAATGCTGAGAATCCCGACAGGGGAAATGTAAGTTTGCTAACCCTTCCTCCTTCACCCTCTAACCCTAACCCTCCTTTTCTGCACCCTAACCCAAACCCTCCCTACCCTGCACCCTAACCCTCTCAGTTAGTGCCCAAACCTAACCTTCCCCGCTTAGTGCTTAAACCTAAACCTCCCCCCTTAGTACCTAAACCTACCCCCCTCCGGTGATGCCTAACCCTAACCCCTCCTGTCCACAGCCTAACTCTAACCTCCCCCTTCCCGCAGCCTAACCCTAAACCCCCTGGGGTGCCTAAACCTAACCACTCCCTGTCCACAGCCTAACTCTAACCTCCCCCTGCCCGCAGCCTAACCCTAACCCCCCAGGGTGCTTGAACCTAAACCACCCCCCCTGCTAACAGCTAAGGGTGCCCATTATACTTATGGTCGTGATGCTGGCTGTAACTACTTCCCAAATACATGAGTGGTGGTTTCTAGACCCTGTGGAGCATACAATATTTACCAACAATATTTAGTGAAAAATTCCCAGAAAACAGATGTCCCAGTATGTATTAAAGGGTGACTGTAGCACATATCAAATATTTCTGATTAGGTCTGTCCATTTTTGTTAGCAAAAACAGTCCCCATAGATTTCTATAAGGGCTGCTAAAGTTTGTCCCTGATGGTTAAAGGCATCTTTGGCTAAGTTTTCGGGGAGTGGGATCCCTCTCTGGTAATGTCCTTTTGCACATGCTTGCACAGACAACCACACATACACAGTCGATGTGCGGGGTCTGAACCAGGAAGTACAATGATCACATAAGCAATTACTTAACTTTTTATTGATTGCTGGGACGGGCTCTTATCTGAGTCCGTATCGTGGCGATTGTACATTAATATATTTCACCAAAAAAAAATTGATTATTGCCATTATATATGGTGACAAGGAATAATTTTTCAGGTGCAGGCAACACTTTATAATAATTATACCTCTATGTGTAATAAAGATGTGCATGCACAAATTAGTGTAGTGGCAAATAGCTATTCAATTTACTTTTTCCCCTGATTGGAGGAATAACGCATTGCAGACTATTTTGGGCCTGATTCAGAGCCGGACGCAATTAGCGCTCGCTCGTCCAGAAAATAGGGGTGGCTATTCAAATGAACCGTTCGCTGTTTGCGGTCTGTTCACGCCTCTAGGTCTGAACGAGCGTACAAAACTTGCGGTCGTTTTTTGGGAAACTACACCCCCTGGCCGCTCGCATCCTACGTCATGTCCGCTATTTATTAGATTAATCGAGTACATCGAACAGGGTATGAACTGCTCGCTATTCTTGTGGTTGGTTTTTGCTACCACAATTTTGCGAGCAGTTCTGGCTATAAAATAACCCAGTGACGTGGTCAATGACGCTGCTGTTTTAAATATGCACACCCATAAAACGCCCGTTTTGACCTTTAAGCACGCCTGCGATCGGATCTCCACTCCCCGTTTTCAAGCACCTTCCCCTGTTACCACCTACATACGCCTCTTTCTGTCACTCAAATTAGCAGGCATTCGCTATTTTGCGAGCACATGAATTTCGGCCGCACTGACTGGTTCGCGCATGCGTATAACGATCCGTACGCATGCGCAGTTGGGCAAACATCGCTCAGAGCGAACGAGCTGCCGCTTACGAGTGGCTCTGAATCAGGCCCTATTTTGACAGTATATTAATGAATTCTGATAATATTAAATAAAAATGTAGTAGACAATTGTGGCCAAATTGGTTTAGTTAGCTATAAAAGTAGGGGGCTTTTACTGGAATGGGGGATGGGGTAGCTGGTTCTGAGAATTTTAATAAACATGTCATATTTTTGATTGCAAATTAAGCCCTTGCAAGATCACCTTGAGATATATCATAGCTCTAGTATATCTTTTATATTTTACGATAGATAAAAATGCTCTGTATATATGCACAGTGGCTAGTATTGTTGCTTAACAATACTGTGGCCATGTTATTGGAGTTTCTATGGTCTACTGGGTTGGGTACATTTAGACAGTCAAAATTTAGACAGTAAAAACTTAGACAGCAAAAAGTCGGCAGGGTCAAAAGGTCAACAATCAAAATTTCACAATCAAAATATCGACAAGGACATAACCTATGCTGGGCAAACACTTTACAATTATCTGTCAGATATCTATCCAATCTGGCTGGTTGGAATGAAAACCTGGTAGGATATGGCAGCAAATGACAGTTGATCATATGGTCTTAAACACTGGAAAACGGACAAAAAACAATTATTCAAATTGGTTAAATTTGTGTGTTTTACCCAATTTGTCTGAAAGACCATTTTGTCTGTTTTCCAGTGTTTATGAGCAAATGGTCGATTGTCATTTGCTTCCATACATTACCAGGTTTTCATTCCAACCAGCCAGATTGGACAGATAATTGTATAGTCTATGCCCCGCATTAGACACAGTCAAAAGTTAGACAATCAATATTAAGACAGTTTGAAATATCAACATGGACAAAATGTCAACAATCAAAATATAGACATGGTCAAAATGTCAACATGCACAATGTTGCCATTTTAAAATGTCGCCATTCATATTACAGACAAAGCTTAGACAGGTTAAAATGTTGACATTCGAAATATACAGGTGAGAATGTTGGCAGTTAAATCATTATGTTGTCAAACATCAGTGTTAGAAATCAATGATTCTGCTTAATAAAATAAATTAAACATCCATGTTTAAGTTAAAATAACCAACTGACCATAGCATTTTACATTTAGGAATCATTATCGATATAAATTGAGCATCAATAAGTAAAATCATCAATTTCATACATTGATGTTTTATCGATGATGGTGTAGCTATATAAATAAAAGTAATAAAAAAAATAGCTTTTTAGTTTTTGCACTTAATTTGTGAAGCCAAGAAACAACTCTTTCCACTCTTTCAAGATACCAGTTATTACAACACTGACATTTCTAGTGGACTTTTGTCCCAATCTGTCCTTTATAACTCTGCCAGTCTGGATGTGTGGAGTTGAATGAGCCCTGTATGAGCGGCAGTAAGACGAGATGGACTTTAGTGTCAGAGTGCTAGCAGTTTGTGGCTCCTAGAGAAGAAAAGGATAAGATTTACAGTATAAGGGAAGTAGATAATACACTTGTTAAATAGGACATATACTGATATAGACGAAGCACTGTAGAGAAAGTAAGGATTCATGCACAGATGCTGCTGAAGGATTGCTGAAGTAGTGAAATGTAATGTACAGGAGATGTTGCAGGACTACTGGAGCATAGAAAGAGGTGATGCTCTGGAGATACTGCAGGTCTGCTAGACAACTGCAGTGAAGAAGTTAATGCACAGATGCAGCTGCTGGACTGCAGGGACAGTGTGAGGGACTGTGCTCTGAAGATATTGCATGTCTGCTGGAGGCTGAGCAGTGTAGAGGTTTAAGCACAGGTGTAGCTACAAGACTGCAGAAGCAGTGTGAGACCATGTACTGAAAATTCTGCATCCAAGTCACAGAAATATGCTAGGAGTTTTCCAAGAGAAGACCAAGATGTAGCTGGAACATAATGATATCTGTTAACCAAGTAGGTTAGTTGAAATCCAGGTAATGAGGAAGTGTACAGAAGCCAATTAAATAGCCCTCCTCCAGACTGGCACCCAGGTTACCACAGGTTCAGGGACAGGATTGGTCATTTGCAGAGATTAAGCAATCCAACATGGCAGCTCCCATTTACCAGTACTGCCATGTGAGACATCAACAGCCACTGGCAGCTGATGGCAGGAAAGCCGTGGAATGGCAGACAACATGGTGAGAAGAAGAGAGTTCAGCAACTCACAGACCTGGTAAACTGGAGCCACAGTCCAGCGGTTTGTGACACCGGTATATAATTAGGGGTGTGCACCGGCCACTTTTCATGTTTTGGTTTTGGATCTCGATCTTTCTTCGTGTTTTGGATCTGGATTGGTTTTGCCAAAACCACCCTTCCGTGTTTTGGGTCCTGGGTTTTGTGTTTTGGATCTGTATTTTTTTTTAAAAAAAGCATGAAAACAGCTAAAATCACAGAATTTGTGGGTTTTTCTGCTCCTATGCTATTATTAACCTCAATAACCTTAATTTCCACTCATTTCCAATCTATTCTGAACACCTCACACCTCACAATAGTGTTTTTATGTCCAAAAGGTTGCACTGAGGTAGCTGGACGACTATGCTATGCGACACGAGTGGGCGGTACAAATACGTGGCCCGTCTAGGAGTAACACTGCAGTGGCAGACAGGATGGCAGTTTGAAAAACTAGGCAGCAAACAGTACATAATGCAAAGAAAAAAAAGAGGTGCAAGATGGAATTGTCCTTGGGACCTCCCACCCACCCTAATGTTGTATAAATAGGACATGCACACTTTAACAAACCAATCATTTCAGCGCCAGGGTCTGCCACACGACTATGGCTGAAATGATTGGTTCGTTTGGGCCCCTACAAAACAAGCTGGCAATTAATCTGTCCCTGCACAAACTGGCTCTACGGAGGCAAGATGTCGTCCTCATCCTCCTCATTCACCGATTCCTCACCCTCTTCAGTGTTGTGTACATCCTCATCCTCACAGAGTATTAATTCGTCCCCACTGGAATCCACCACCACAGGTCCCTCTGTACGTTATGGAGGCTGGTCTCCCTGGAAGAGTTGATAATTAATTTTTATGAACATCATCTTCTCCACATTTTGTGGAAGCAACCTCCTACGCCTTTCGCTGACAAGGTTCCCGGCTGCACTAAACACTCATTCGGAGTACACACTGGAGGGGGGGCAACTCAGGTAAAATAGAGCCAGTTTGTACAGGGGCCTCCAAATTGCCTCTTTTTCCTGCCAGTACATATACAGACTGTCTGACATGCCTACTTGGATGCTGTCACCGATGTAATCCTTTAACAGACAGACGCACACTTGTCACTGCTGCTTTGAGGATGTAGGTGCAGCTACAGCCCAAACAAATCACAAAGACAAAAAAAAAAGAAGAATTTTTTATTTTTTGTGGAGCGCACTTTGAGGGTTACACCACCCTTTAACAGACAGATGCACGCTTGACGCTGCTGCTTTGAGGATGCAGGTGCGGCTACTGCGCATATATTTCACACACAAACACAGAAAAAAAGAAGATTATTTTATTTTGGTTGGAGCGCACTTTGAGGGTTACACCACCCTTTAACAGACAGACGCACGCTTGTCGCTGCTGCTTTGAGGATGCAGGTGCAGCTACTGCGCATACATTTCACACACAAACACAGAAAAAAAGAAGATTATTTTATTTTGGTTGGAGCGCACTTTGAGGGTGTCACCACCCTTTAACAGACAGACGCACGCTTGTCGCTGCTGCTTTGAGGATGCAGGTGTGGCTTACAGCCCACACAATTCACAAAGACAGAAAAAATATATTTTTTTATTGTTTGTGGAGCGCACTTTGAGGGTTACACCACCCTTTAACAGACAGACGCACACTTGTCGCTGCTGCTTTGAGGATGCAGGTGCGGCTACAGCCCACACATTTCACAAAGACAGAAAAAAAAGAATTTTTTTATTGTTTGTGGAGTGCACTTTGAGGGTTACACCACCCTTTAAAAGACAGACGCACGCTTGTCGCTGCTGATTTGAGGATGCAGCTGGATTCTAGACGGGATTTGGAAGCGGGGGCACACTACCTCCATCAATTGTCTAAATCCCACTGCACTAATGGAGGATACCGGACGCACGTCTAACACCACCATAGCAGTCAAGACCTCAGTTATGTGTTTTGCTTCAGGATGACTGCTGTCGTACTTCATCCTCCTCGCTAAGGACTGTCGGAGGGTCAATTGTTTAGTAAAAGTAGTGGTGTTCCTACTTCCTCTCTGGGATGCAGAACAACTCCCAGCAGCAGCAATAGCACTAGGAGGAAGTGGTTCTTGATCTTTCCCTATTTTATTTTTATCAGAGAAAGTTTGGTCCTCCATTTATGTTATATTGATATATACGTGCGGCTAAGGCGCACACAAACACAGAATTTTTTTTTATTTTTGTTGGAGACTAGTGCACTTTGTGGGTTACACCACCCTTTAAGAAATGAGCCAGCCGGCCCTTTTACCTATGGGACACAGGCGCACGCTTGGCGCTGCTCCTTTGTTGATGCACGTGCAGCCACAGTGCACACAATTCACAAACACAGAAAATATTTTTTTATTTTGTTTGGAGTGCCCTTTGGGGGTTACAGCACCCTTTAATGGACAAGCCAGCCGGACCTTTACTTATGGGACACAGGCGCACGCTTGGCGCTGCTCCTTTGTTGATTCACGTGCAGCCACAGTGCACACAATTCACAAACACAGAAAATATATTTTTATTTTGTTTGGAGTGCACTTTGGGGGTTACAGCACCCTTTAACGGTCAAGCCAGCCGGCCCTTTACCTATGACACAGGTGCACGCTTGGTGCTACTTTGTTGATGCACGTGCGGCTACTGCGCACACAATTCACAAACACAAAAAAATATGTTTTTACATTTTTTTTGGAGTGCACTTTGGGGGTTACAGCACCCTTTAACGGTCAAGCCAGCCTGCCCTTTACTTATGACACAGGCGCACGCTTGGCACTACTTTGTTGATGCACGTGCGGCTACTGCGCACACAATACACAAACACAGAAAAAATATTAATTTTTTTGCACTTGGGGGGAGCACCCCTGATGGACAGAGCACCCCCTGGACAACACTACAGCACCCCTTTAGGACTGGGACACTGCACAAGACTTTGGAGTGGACACAGCCCCTATGGACAACTGACTGCTCAACACAGTACAGTGAGCCCCTATGGACTTTGGAGGAGTGGACACAGCCCCTTTGGACAACAGCAGCACAGCACAACACAGCCAGCCCCTATGGACTTTGGAGGAGTGGACACAGCCCCTATGGACAACAGCAGCACAGCGCAGCACAGCACAGCACAACACTACACTGCACTACACTACACTACACAGCCCAGCCAGCCCTAACTCCCACCCTCCCTCTTCACTGTCCACAGCCGAGTGAGAAAATGGTGCTGACGCGGGTACCTTATATAGAATCCAAAACCCGCGAGACCCGGAAGGCGGGATGATGACGTTTTGCCTCGATTTCAGATCCGAGTCAGGCGGGAAAAGTCGAGCCTGACTCGGATCGGCCTCGGATCGGGGGGGCTTGGGGGGGTTCGGATTTCAGAAATCCGAACCCGTTCACCCCTATATATAATACATATGATTAAAAACCTAATAGCTCTTATGTCACATGAATGATATTGAATTATTACAGACATTGAATTAGTGAGTTATTTTAAGTGTTTATAATGGTAGATGTTTTTTGTTCTTTGCTATGTAAATTCTGTGTTTAATGGGATAATGTTTTCTGGACAAAGTCGAAGTGCAGAAATGCTCATTTCTCTATTGCACTTTTTTGTTCACCTCACCATCTACAAAGTGGACAAATTTATGATATGTTTCTGTTGATATAACATTTATTTGTGACTTATTCTATGCAATATCAATAAACAGTTTACATGACCTTGCATGCAACAAGTCCTAATAACATTGCAAACCTGATATTATTGTGGGTAATATAGCCCTTGAAAACCCCATTTTAAATAACTCTGATAATGTTCACTCTTCTTACTCAAATTGGCAGTGTAAGTGTAATGCAAGTGCAAGGGGCTATGGTTTGTTCTTAAATGGAGTTCCAAGTCTCTCTCTGTCTCGTAGGTCAAGGATTCTTGGAGCTCTTCACCAAGTACCTCAATTTAGAAGGCAGCAAATAGTAGTCAAACACATTATACAGCTAGGACATCTCTAAGGATAATAAACTAGGAAAATGACTGACACTATGAACTAGAACTACATCATTCACAACCTAACCTAAAAGGCTTCAGTATAAACATAGGATGCAATGGATTGTGCAGCATGTATGCTATGCTAGGCAGCGGATGGTATAGAAATGTCCTGAAAACAAGAGATAAGAAAAAAATGTAGCCAGAGCAGGCTGTATGAAATGAGCTAAAGGTCGGGGTCACAAGCAGGAGTTTTGGAAAGACAAAGACACACCATAGCCAAAAATAACCTGTTGCTCAGACTGTGACACTTTGCTGTGTACTGAGAGAGATATAAACTCTGGTGCATACTGAAGTTTGCAGGTTCGAACAACTACATGTTGAGTAATATAGAATCAAGGTCACAGGCACAGACACACAGTGAGTGAATGGGTTGTAGGTAATGGGGTACATAGCAATACAGAGTTGTCCCCCCTCCTCCGTCCAAGACCCTCTTCTACTCCCCTGCAAAGATTTTTTGCTCTCAAAGCGAAGAGTCTCCTTAGCCACCACAATGAAGTAGACAACACTTCTGAGCCAACGCATACTCAGAAGAGTCCCCCACTCTGCTCTATTGAGAGCATACTGGGGGCCAAGGAGACCAAATTGTTGCTATGGAGCCCAGCAATGCACTGTTCCACACATAAATATATCTTATTAACAATTCAGTTGCTGCTTCCAGGCATATCACTTTATATTATAGTAATATTGTAAGAACCATCAATTAATTTGGAGTACATAAAATATAGAGAATCAAAGTTGGCGATTTAATTATTACCCAGTAAAGTCTTTGTTCTTTCTTTAACTATAAAGATATTGTAGTTAGCATCAACAGCCATGTTAACATGGAATTTGGATTTCTCATAAATAAAACCTTCTAGGAGCTAGTGTTAGAGATCATAGGCATTTTGTCCCATATCCTGTTTCGCCTCACAGACAGCTCATTTATCTTTGGATTGAGTGTGGCCAGTTCTTTAAGTCTGCCTATTTTCTGTCTCATTTCTCCTGCTAACCTTTACATGAAATGAAATCTGAAATCATTTTCACATTTGAAGTCGAAAGGGCTGTTAAAACCATTTCCCTCCTTATGTTTGTTGTTGGAAGAGGCTGAGGTTTTGTTACTCAAAGGGACTTTGTGTAAATCATGTAGGAACATTCTCATACTAAAGATTAAAATGCATTTAGTAGTTATTTTTGGTACTGAGTCTAAAGGAAGAAGATAAAAACATACTCAAAGCACGCTAAAACAAACAGCTGTAGTGTTCACATAAGCATAAGAAAATACATATATTGAGTCCTAACTGTAAGCAAACCTCACACATACAAGGTCATTAAAATGAATAGAATATTAGCATTTACAAAGAAATAAGCATGGAAATCCAGTATGCACTGCGCTACCTCTTGTGTTGAGAAAAATCAGGGTGGTAAATAGAGTGATAAACTAGAAAAATGTAAGTTATGAAAATAATCTTATCATTGTTCAAATGCTTCTACAAAATTATTATAATACATCTTCATGTCTGATCCCATGCACCTCAACTACATTCACCTACATTGCCACATCCACTCTTAATTAATTCTTCCCTGTAACCAAGATCCAAGTCTCAGCACTGATTTTATCTTCTTGCCCTAGAAACTACCCTCCCAACATCTCTTCTTCCCTTCCCCCACAACATGCCCACCTCTGTCTCACCTCTTCAACTTGTCTCCCTCCACTGGCACATTCCTATCTTTCTTTAGCACATGTTAATTTCATTTATTCGGAAGAAACCCTCTCTTGAACCAAACTCTCTAAATACCACCCTAGTTCTCTCCCCTTCTTCTCAATTTAGCTTATTCCCTCCTCGTCTGTCTCTAGCTTCAAACTCCGCTTTCCACTTAGACCTCATAGAGAAGAGATCAACTATCACAGTAAAGTCTCAGGATTACATCTCCATAGAAAATCTTCACAACCACTCAATCACCCTCTATTCTTAATCACTGTGGATGTTTACAGAGCTAAACCTTTACTTCATGCACTGAATTCCAGGATTTATAACCTATGACTCTTATTGAATTCTGATTGTCTGGAGTTCCCTACAGGAAATACAGTCAGTCATTGTACTATAATTACTCACATCATTAAATCAGATGATTGGCATGGTGCTGTGGTGGCATAAGGAGGCTTCATTGGCAGCATGATCAAGCTATGTCTGGGTATAAGGAAGTTTTGTATTTGCATAAATACGGCTAGAAAGAATATAGAAAATAGCATATAATAATTGTCTGTATATTATCTATTATTTAACATGTGCATTTAGTGGGTTTTAAATATACTTTACAGTTATGTTATTGAGATACTGCTTAAATTAATATTATTCACATATAAAAATCAGGGCCGAATTATGGTTTGTGGGGGCCCAGGGGCAACTGTGTTGTGGGGGCCCCCACCAATAGAATTGCAGTGTATGGGGTACATAGCAATACAGAGTTATCCCCCTCCTCAATCCAAGTCCCTCTTCTACTCCCTGGCAAAGTTACCATTTTGCTTTCAAAAAGCAGAGCGAAGGACTCTCCTTAGCCACCACATTAAAGCGGACAACACTTCAGAGCCAGTGCATACTCAGAAGAATCCCCCACTTAGCTCTATTGAGAGCATGCTGGGGGCCAAAGAGACCACTACCAAATTTTTGCCATGGGGCCCAGCAATTATTATTATTATTATTATTATTATTATTATTATTATTATTATTATATCAGTGTCTCACCAATGATTTGGCTATCAAGGCTGCTAATCAGCTTTTTTATACCTTACAGAAGCTAAAAACTTGAGGCATTTATATCTCTCCTGGACAACCTTTCCAATATTTTTGTCACATATCCCCATTCTTGATTGAACCTGTAGTATGGAACACCTGTATCCAATGCCAGTTGGCCTGCTGGCCTATGCGCTACAAATTTTGCAATGCCAATACCCATCTAGTTATTCCCCATTGGTCCCTTTAGTCTCAACCATCCACTTCAATAGAGCATAATCCTTAGTCAATCTCAATTTTTGCCCCAAAAGTTAGTACCTTAGTGTTTCTAATGCCCATTTAATTGGCAATGCTTTTCTTCAATAATGTCATAATTTCTCTCATATATATGCACTTTCCTACTTAAATAAATAATAGGATGCTCTTCATCCTCTTTTCTTTGAGACAACACAGCACTTATCCCTACATTTGATCAGGGATAGACTGAGGCTCTAGACAAGCCCTGGCATGAATATCTATGGTTGTGCAAAGGAAGTGTGGTCTTGTCAAATGTCCCCATCACATGTAGGTGTGGTCTTGCCACACGCCACTGGGAGGTGAACCTGCTAGACCAGGGTTTTAGGCCGGACTGGCTCATCAGGCTTTTGGCCCTTCTGGCATTTGCCAGAAGTCCCAGGTGGCCAGTCCAGCCCTGCATCTGATGCATCTGTCTGCATGACAAATTCATTTTTAGAGTAACGTATCATCAAAAGCCTTTTCTGCCTCAGGATTCTACTACACCAAAACTGACTGGTTACCCTTGGTAAGGTCAGTCAAAGGGACAGCAATTGTGGTAAAATTGGGTATAAATCTTCTCTAATATACTGTGATTGCTAAGAAAGCTCTCACCTGCTACTTATTTATGGGTCATGTCCAATTTTAATTTATGACGTTGGAGCTTTATCAAACCTCTGTCTATGGTGTATCCAAGATACATCATCTCTTACATCCCTAAGCAAGTCCAACACTGCTTGTATCCTGGGTAAGCAATAAGTAGGGTAACAAATAATCCTAATTATTCCCAACTTTATCAATCACTTTCTTTAGCATAGTCTTTACAATTTTGTTAAAATTACTGAGCTGAGTAACCTTAAACAGGCAGCACAACTCTTTTATTAATCTTGACATAAATGGGGTAGCATGAATAGTTAGGATTTATTTTGGTATTCCCACTCTGCTAAAGCATAGGCAAATGCAGGGGGGGTTTCCGTCTGCCTGGAAACCCCCCTCCTCAGCACACACATGACCACAGTAGAAATAGTAATATAATAGAATTTTGGGTACTGTCCTCATTTTTGCGGCCCCCTGCTGGAGGCGCTGCTTATGCTACTTGCAAATCTTTACTAGTCAGTGACGATACATAAGTAGCGTAAAGATCAGCCAGTGTCCAACGTCATTCCCTACCATCCAAGTGGGCATGTGGCACTTGTTGCGAGCAAAGCGAGCCACCGTGCCCGCAGCGTGGCGAGCGAAGTGTGCCCACAAGGGGCCTCATCTTTACGCTCCTTACGTATCTTCACTGACTAGTGAAGATACATGAGTAGTGTAACCAGCGCCTCCAGCAGGGGGCCGCAAAGATGAGAAAGTACCAAATTTTGCTAGTGTTGCATGTTCCTCTCAGTATCACAAATGAAATAATTAGCACCACCTGTGGATCTTTTAACATGTATCAGACAGTAATAAATAACCTGTGCACCAACTAGGAGATCTGGAAAACATGCACTAATAGGGATGCACTGCTATAGAGCCCAATATGTACATATATGTCCAGGGCAGTGCTAGGTTCATCTGCTGCTCCTCTAGGCTCCTGGACTTGCTCCAATAATCTGGAATTGTGCACACATCTAAAATAAAAACATCCAGCTCAGGAAGGATGGCCCTACTGCGGCATCTAGTGGTTTATTGTGATCGCTGGTCCTGTATATGCTGGAATTATGATACACAATACAATTTGTATGATGCATAATAAAACTGGTTGAGTACTAATTCTGCCCTCTTCATGGACTGGCCACATTCGCTCTAAAATCAAGCATTTGGAAACCACCCTCTAGAAATCCTACGTTTGCTACTGGCTGAAGGGTTGTACTAATTCCCTAGCAATTGTTTTGTTGACATTTTGCACTATGGTATCACTTCTGGGTATCTGGTAGCATAATCCATTACCACCAAAATATACTGATGACCCAACAGACTTTATTAGAGGTCTAAATAAGTCCAGAGCTATTTTCTCAAACATGACCTCAGTAATGGGCAATGGGACAAGTGGACTTCTATAATGTGGCCTGAGAGCATGGTACTGACACTCAGTGCAGGAAGCATTGTTTTCAGATACATCTTTATAATCCCCATGCCAGACAAAATGCTGCAAAATTCTCTAGTTGTTTCTACCTCTAGATGTCCTGCAGTTATGTGACCATGAGCCAGGTCTATAACCCAGTGTTTCTATGTCCAACGTTTTTCCCTGATATTTTAAGGGGTTTACCAACTCAGCATTTACAAGAGTAACCAATCTACCTAAATCTAACAGAGCCTCTATCCGTTTGCCGTCTACAGCAATTATACACATTTGTTTATCTGGCTCAGCCTGTCGGTCTGATTGGCAGGCTAGCAGATACTCTGCACTTTATACAAGCAGTATCACCTTGCATATGTTCAGGGGTAAGAGGACAATTAGTAGCAATATGGCACAAGCTACCATGTCTAACACATCTGATCATATTACTATCAGGTCGAGATGGGAACCTTCCTGGCCCAGCAGGCCAATCTCCAGGTTACAAGCCTACAGTCTCAAAAATGTAAGTTTATTCCACTGCACAGCACTCTTTTCCCTTGTAACCATCTTACCACAAGTCACTGAAGATCTCCATTGTGGGACTAGGGGCCATTGGGATACACTCAACTGTTTTTGGCAGCCACATACCTATCCACCATTTTCAACAAATTGCTGTTTAAGGGTTCCTGTGATTCACATACTTAAATAGATCTGGAGGCAAGGACTGTAGATATCTGTCCACAATGACAATTTCCATGATTTGTGGCACTGTTTGAGTCTCTTGCTAAAGCCATTTCTTGGTGAGAATGATGAGGTCATGCATTTAAGATTGGGGAGGTTTAATCACTTGTATCCCCAGCGATGAACTCATTGTGCTCGAGCAGACATTGTCACACTCAAATAAGTTAGAATTTCAGTTTTTAGTTTCTAATAGTCTTTGGCATCAGTGAAGCTCAAGTCAAGATATGCCTTTTGGGGTTCCCTGGCAGGAAGGGTGCCAAAAGGCCTGCACATTGATTTTTAGGCCAACTTTCCCTCTTAGCTGTTCTTTCAAAAGTTGTTAAATAGGCTTCAACATCACCACTCTACAGTATTTCATCTTTTCCAGAAAATTTCTAGCCCATATGGAGCTGGAGCTATTTGTGACATCTGTGAAATAATTTCCAGACAGAGCTACTAGATGCTGTGCTATCTTTTTTTAAGGCCTTGTGGTCTTAGTGCTATCGCCCCAGATCTCTTCAACATCCAACTGCTGTTGCCTCTGGATCTTCTCAATGGCCAATTGATGCACCCTGGTGGCTTCCTGCTGAACCTTGATGGCTTTCTGCTGCACCGATGTAGCCTTAACTATGTCCATGTTATTTTTTGGTGCAGGTAAGAAGCAGAATTTGGCTTTCCTAAGCATCTGCTATTGACACCACCAAGAAGTTCACCATATTAATATAATTAAAAAAATGGGTGTCTGCCACTTTATATTTTTGACATAGATTTTTATAACTGCAATTTAACTGCATTACTTGCATTCTCCACCATGTGTGGCAAGATCAGGGTAAGGGTACCGTCTCCAACAGTAAATGGTTGCACTTTTCATACAGCAGCCAAGTGGTAGTACACCAGTCCAGGCTGTCATGAAGTGAATCCAAATACCAAAAAACATATTTGAATAGGCTACACCAGCCATACTCATAAAAGTTATAATATCAGTGAGAGGTACTGAAACATTCTCAATCAGAAGTGGCTGCCAGTCATCATTATCATCATCATTGGTGTGTACTTTGCACCATAGGTCAAGCATCTGTAAGTTATACACCTTCTGACAACAGCATATAAATCTTTGTTGTGGTTCCCATGTTTCATTTATGTGAACTTATCTTTTCTGTATTCACCATACCCCATACCTACCAACTTCATGGTGCTTGGCTCTGGGAGGGTCCGAGAAGAGGATTGTCCGGGTGGGCAGTATTGGGCATGGAAGGGTTGGGGTGACACAAGTATAGGCATATACTGCCCAACTGGTGGTAGGGGAGCAATTTCACAATTCATATCTAATCACATCATGCTGCTTCCAATCCTACAAACTTCATCTGTGAAGTGATAAGATCTGTGAGGGTTTTTCACTCTGCTGGGAGATGCTCACCACCATTTAGGTGTCTCCTGCAAATTTTGAGAGAGTGGGCAAGTATGCCCTACCCTTGCATGCCTCCTCCCCCCTGTTTTGTATATTTTAAAAATGTAAAAGTTTTAACTACTAAGTGAATACTACAATATAAATGAGGACAGCTGGATTTTTAGTGTGCTAGCTTTTAAAATCAAATATTTGCTAATCAATCCTTATTAAATAATAGCTATACTTCTTAATTTTACATCTTTTATTGTACAATGTTTCACTTTCAGCAAATTTACATAATAAACCACATACCTAGTTTAGTTTAAATTATTTTGTGAGATTAGTGTATTTTTGGGTAAACATGCTGCTTTGCCAGGGGTTTAAAACTGGCACACATCACTGTCAGTTTATTTTCCAAACCACTGGATTTTCTATTTAGCTATTTGGATGGTGACTCTCAATGCCTTGTAAGTTTGCAATTGGCTAAATCACAAACTGTGGAAACAGCCAGAAAAATAATCAGCAAAATTGCCATATCTACATGGCCAATCAGAAGGCAAGGAATCACAATACTTTTGTAATGAGATCAATCATTAGGTATCGATTAAGAAAGCAATTAGTATTAATAATGATACCATTTTTTACACCAATTCATTATTAATAAAACCCTAATATAATTAAAATAGAATAATTAAAGTAAACATTATTTTTGTCCCATAACATATGAATTAAACAAGATTGCAACATAAGATAATTATTAATTTATTTATCTCCTTAATTAATGCATAATTAATCCATATGTACTGAATAACATTAATATTTATATTATTGGGCAATACTATTTTATGCATATGTTAGGGGCAAACATATTGTTTAATTTTATTTATATTATTTATATTAAAGGGCAATATTAAGCAATAATTGGTATGTAAAAACCTACATAATACAAAAACATTACCCCATAGGATAAATATTAATTCTTAATTGATACCTAATGATTTACCTCATTATAAGTCTATTGTGATTCCTAACCTTCTGATTGGCAGATAACTCAAACAGCATTAATTTTGAACTACCTCACCTGTCTCAACCCACTCATTATTTTAGTTACAGTTTGCCAGTGGTTTTCAAAACAGCCATTCAACAAATTTGAGGATTTCTATTCTTCGTGTGTAAAATAAATCTAGAATGTGATGTGTTCAGCGGTGTCTATTTTTTTTTTTTTTTTTCTGAAAGTTTGTCAGCGTTTTTCACTGTAGTAGATATGATGGATAAAAAGTGGCCTGGAAAAAGATGGAAAAAACTGTGGTTTGTAAAAATTCTGTATCTCTGTTGTAATATTGTTTGACTCACAATTAAGAATATACAAGGCCCAGTCTGGCTAGCTACTTGGATGATGCTTGTTTAACAAATTAAACCATGAACGTGCAATATGTGTAAGTACATCTAGTGGGTACATTTATCAAAAGAGTCTTAAAAAAGGTGAACGAAAGGTGAAATTTATTTTTCAATGTTATGGACCCATTTTGGGTCCTTTTTCAAGACATATAACGACAACGATACATGACATAACGCACACTGAAACTGCTGACCAGACAACAACAGGGGATTGTATAAACTTAGCTTGTCATTGATTAAAAAGAAAAGGACATCCTCATAAACTTGGCAGCATGCAGAGAGCAGGGAGGTAAAACTAACAAATTATTTCCTGAGTGAATAGATCTGTTCCGGAAGCCAAGGAAAGGCACTGCAATTAACCTCATAATGTAACATACCTACACATTTTATTTACAATTATTTCTTCAAAGTAATTTAAAACTGTAAAAAAATTTCCACACACAGTGCTTTAATAATCCTTACCTACCTACCTACCTACCTACCTAAGAAGAGATTAGTAATCGTTGGTTAAAGTGAGCAAACATGTTAAATTTTTATTTACATTTTAAATATCAATTTATGTGTAAACATTTATTTCATTATCATCAATACTGTTTACTAAAAGTTAGACAATAAAATAAAAAGGGAGGTACAGAAGATCTATTTATTAATGTGCATTATAATTCAGAGGTAAACTTTAATATTTAATTATTTTTGTTTAGTACTTTGACTATTATAAGCACACTTTGACTGGATATTTTGGCTACACATATGGAGTGCCAACCTACAGACATTAGGATCAACAACTGGAGTCTAGCACTTAAGTAGGGTTCCATGGTGCCCGGTTTTGCCATGACAGTATTTTTTCCCCACCTGCTGCAATGTATAACTCATAAAGCTTATTTTCCAATACTCCCAATGCATCCAACAATGTGAAGAATGGGAATAGGCTTCTATAACATCTCCAATATTTGAGCAAATCTCAGGTCTCATCTGCACCAAGATCAGATTTATATAGTACACAATTATTTTAGAAGCCCTACATGGTGCAATATCTGCTTAGTAAATTACCATCCAAACATTGATGATCTGTGGCCAGCATAAAATTAAAGTTCTTAGATTACTAAATAATTTATTTCCTATGACTTTCACTATGTCTTTGTTTTTGGTGCCACATATAAAGAAACTGCTCAGAAATCTGGGAATATTTTTCATCTAGTGTGCCGTGTGCTACTGTAATATTCTCGCATTTTAACATGCCATGCTGCAACACATACTGTAGTAGCATATAGAACATTATAATCGGTTACTGCTGGTTCGAAAATAAGGGAATGCATGGAACCAGAAACTCATTGAAATTCTGTAAGAATAACATTATACAGAAAAGGAACTTTGCAGAGCAGTAGCTGTCAGATATAACCTGCAGTTACAAGATAAGTGTATCTGGTATCTTGCAGTATAAAAAGTCATACTGCAAGTGATTAAGGTATAAAGAAAATGTTTAAACAGATTAGATGCCGTGTAACTGTGGGACTGACATAGCTGTGGACAGAAATCACTAGGCCGGGTTGAAGCTAGGCTTTCTGTCACACAGGGCAAAGACTCCACTTGGTTCCCTCCCCATGGGCGCCGAGAGGGGAGCGGGTACAGTTTACCCAGGCCCGGGCTTGCTAGAGGGGCCCGGCGGGGCCCGGGTCCTGCATCGCCCCCCCTCCCTCACAGCAGCTTAGCACACAGCTTATGCTGTGCTGCAGTGCGAAACTGCTTGCGGCTGCTGCAGCAGCCGGAGCAGTCTCCTATGGCTGTAGGGGGGAGCGATTATACTGATTGCAACCCCCCACTTAGCTCAGGGCTGGGGGGCTTACAGCGCCCCCTTCCCCAGCATGCAGCGCCACGTAAAAATAAAATTATCAAGGGGGCGTGACCAAGCCTCCCGCGATTAGGCCACACTGTAAATAGCAGTCACCCTCTGCTTGCTTGGATACAGCTATCAACCTTGTAAAGGTGCCGAACTTCTGAAAAACTTTTTCGAACTTCTGAAAAACCCTGGACCAGGGCAATAATTAATAAGTTACTAGTAAATATTGCTCAAACTCTTTATTAGCTTTATATGTGCAAAAGTAAATCAGGCTTAACTGGGGAATTCTCCAGAGGTTCTATTTATCTGGAAGTGGCAACCTCATATAGCTACAAATGTATGTCCATAGAAGCAGGAACATAGTATAATACTCAGAGAAACAAAGAAAACAAGGCAATATTTGGATAGTATTTGTCAGCTGTGTCTTCTTGTTTGTATGGCATTTTCGATCTCTATATCAATGTGTCATTATTTGTTTATAGTACCAAAAGTTATTGTTAAACAATCTCTATATATATCACTTCACTTATACGGTGCTGCTGTTATTCTGCTATAGCAATAGTTGACACCTTTTCCCAGACACTAATTGTGATTCAGGGAAATATTATGATCTCTATATTGGTATGCCATCAGTTTTTATGGAGATGAATTATAATTGCTCAATGGTGATTATCAGCTGCATCTCTTTTTACAGTACCGCTGTTTCTCTGTTGCAAACATAAAATTACATTTTATTCCTCTATCCTCAAAAGGTGATTGCCAACTATGGCCCTGATTCAGACCCACTCGCAAGTGGGCGTACGCACGTTCGGCGTACGTAAAAAAATATTTAAATTCAAGCACTCGCTCGTATTTTCGTACGCAGCTAAAAATCCGCCCCAAACTCAGGCGACCCCTCCTCTAACTAACGAGCGTGCCAAATAGCGAGCGTACATCCCCGAAATGGCTTGAAGGGAACGCACGCACAAGTACAAACCGGAAGTGGGACTGTCAGATTCCGATTACCTGCTCGTTTTTTCGGCCTACCTCCCTCAATCGTATCATGCCAATCAATGTATCAATTAGCTTAATTTTTTTTTTTTTTCAACACAATGCAATAAACTTTAATCTTGTCCGTGTTTGTGTTTGCTCGCAGAATACGTACGGCTGAAACCTTCGCTTTTATTGTTCAAAAGACATGTTAGCCCCAATTAAACAATTGTTCTATTTGTTTGTCTCCCCACAATTTTTCTGTGGTTCATTTCTTTATTTAAATTTGCTTACGCATGTCACTGCATCAAGCCTATCATAACTCTCAAGAGATTTGTGGCCCTGTTGAACACATGACTCATACACTAACCAATAGAATTTGTCCTGCTAATTTCCCAAATACATTAGCCAATCAAAATTTTTTGTGGTGCTTTATTAAAAATATTTTGTCAAAAAAACACCATTGCCATCATGAGATCCGCCGCATTCACCAGGTGCGAACTGCTGGTGCTGACGGAGGTGATGGACAGGAGGATCACCAGTCAGCCTCCACCCATCTCCAATAGGCGCAAGCGTTCCGACATATTGGCCAGCTGGAGCGCAGGTGGTCGGACCTGCACCGGCGGACGCCCCGCTTGCTGGCATGCTTTCGCATGCAGATTGCGGAAAGTAAGTGTTCTGGACTGTGGTTTTCAAGTTTATCTTGTGGGCCCTAACTGCGTGTGCATGTTTTCATGTCTGTCCTATTGAGTCATTGTAGTCATATCTGCATGTGCATGTTTTCATGTCTGTCCTATTGAGTCATTGTAGTCATATCTGCATGTGCATGTTTTCATGTCTGTCCTATTGAGTCATTGTAGTCATATCTGCATGTGCATGTTTTCATGTCTGTCCTATTGAGTCATTGTAGTCATATCTGCATGTGCATGTTTTCATGTCTGTCCTATTGAGTCATTGTAGTCATATCTGCATGTGCATGTTTTCATGTCTGTCCTATTGAGTCATTGTAGTCATATCTGCATGTGCATGTTTTCATGTCTGTCCTATTGAGTCATTGTAGTCATATCTGCATGTGCATGTTTTCATGTCTGTCCTATTGAGTCATTGTAGTCATATCTGCATGTGCATGTTTTCATGTCTGTCCTATTGAGTCATTGTAGTCATATCTGCATGTGCATGTTTTCATGTCTGTCCTATTGAGTCATTGTAGTCATATCTGCATGTGCATGTTTTCATGTCTGTCCTATTGAGTCATTTTTTTTTTTTTTTTTTGGATTCCTGTTGAAACTAACCACAATATTTTTGTCATTTTGTAGGGGCACAGCAAACACTATGGCGGCATCGCCACACAAGATGCCGGTCCCGGCCCCTCTCTCCAACCCCCAATTCCTCTATTACCCCCTCCTCCCCAGACCCCGTGGCCGAAATTTCAGGCCTACTTCCCCTCCAGCCCAATTCCCCCTCTCCTCCATCCGTCCCTTCTCCAAATACCCCCTCCCAGGATTCCGAAAACACCTTGCCCCTAGGGTTGGGGAATGTAGCCACCTCCGAGGTGGTCCAGGGAGTGGCTTCTGGCTCTGTCGTTTTGGAGAACGGTATGTTTTTAAAGTTTATTTTGGACACCACAAACTGTTTGTATGTAATCATGTGTCGTCCCCATTTTTTCTGACTTTTTGTCGCCTTAGGGTATTTTTGGGGGGTATCTTTACCTGTTCCTGCTGATGTCACCATACACATATCACACCTGTGTGCCTTTTTTTAGGGCCCTTGTATTTTTGCCCTTAGACATTTTGGGGTGCTGGGTTTTATCCGTGTAATGTTTTTTTGGCCCACAAGCTTGTAAGTTTTGGTTTGCTTGTTTTGTGTTTTTTTAGAATGTTGCTTCATTATCGATTTATTAATCCCCAAACTTTTGTCACCCACAGAGGAACAGAGGCGTCGGGAAGAGCTAGTGAATTGTGTGGGCCGTATGCGGGAGCAGGTCACCGGGCTTATGCAGGGCCTTGACCATCTGTTGGTCCTCCTTAGGAATTAGTTTTTTTTTTTTTTTTTTTTCAAATTGTTTCTTAATAAATCAGTTTTAAATCAAGCTCTGTCTCATGCGTTTGGAGTAAATCCAAGATTCTTTACACTGACATAAGTAGACTATTCAAGCAAGGTTTGCCACAGAATCTCACTACAGGTTGTGTGTTGTATTTTGAATGCAAACAGGCACAAGAAACACCTCCCAGTACCAATGTCATTTTCCTTTTTTGTGGTGGTCAACATGATAGTTTACACCATTTTTCAGGTTCCTATTTTGTGCCCAAACTGCTTCGGACAATCTTACGAAGGCAACTGATTGTACACGATTCCTTGTTGTGTTGGTTAGTACCCCGAAAACATATTACATTTTAGCTCCACTTGCTTCATTACTGGGTTACCCCTTAGGTAAAATTAACGTTTGGGAGTTTGTTTACACTTGCTTCTAACGTGCCCAAAAAGGAAACAAATTACACTCTCCAAATATTTATTCACAACAGAAATCAAAATACAAAGTGGTCACTCACAAACAAAACACACAGTGATAATCAGAAAAACACCACATACCAAAAACACTAAACAAACACACAACAAATCAAGAACTGGTTGACGTAGGTCCATGCCCACATGATTTCAAAAATATGGCGTTGCAATATTGGTGTCAGAATATATTCCCGAAGTTTCAACATAAAGGTTTTTGAAGGGTAGCAGGAAGTAGTCATCGTGGGAGTGCCAAAGATTATGCAAACAAACAGAAGATGGTGCAAGAATTAATATAAAAAAGATGAATGTTAAAAAACCGTAACACATTGGGTATACACACTGTTGTTTGGTCAATAATTACCTAAAATATCGGGCCACCACATCATCGCGTATGGCCCCCCCACATACTGACCTCCGACCAACCTCGGGGGGGCCATCCTCAGGTAAGGCATCCTCTGGCTGCATTGGAACACCACTCCTTATGGCGATGTTGTGAAAGATCCCACACAGGACCACAATTTTCGAAACCATATCCGGCAAATACATGAGCTCGCCACCAGAGCGGTGGAGGCATCTGAATCGGCCTTTTAAAAGGCCGATACAGCGCTCCACCACTTGCCTGGTGGCTGTAAGTGCGGTATTAAACTCACTTTGTGGACCTGGTGTGGGAGCCAAATAAGGAGTGAGCAGCCAGGGCATGCAAGGGTATCCACTGTTTCCTGTGAAAAAGAATAGACAACATCAGGATCACTGTGTATCAAGCTTCACATTTTTATGTACTAAAGGTCTACACTTACCCAGAAGCCACGCATCACCAGCTTGTAGGTTGGTTAATTTGTGCCATATCCCTGATTGCCGGATGACGAAGGAGTCATGTGCACTTCCTGGTAATTTTGCATTCAGGGACAGGATCTGGAGGGAGGCATCACATACCACCATTACATTTAGGGAGTGATAGTGTTTCCTGTTTCGAAATATGGCCTCCAGCCGTGCTGGAGGCTGAAGTGGTATGTGAGTACCATCCACAACCCCTATGATGTGTGGGAAGCCAGCTATTTGGTAAAAATTGGCCTTGGCCACACTAAGGGCACCCATATCCAAAGGCATTTGAATAAAATGATGGAGGTGCTTGAAAAGTGCCTCCATCACTGCCCTCAGGATCCGGGAAAAGGAGGATTGTGAGATGCCCGCCACTATTCCCACCATTGTTTGAAACGATCCTGAGGCACAGAAATGTAACACCGCCATAATTTGCGTCAGTGGTGGTATTGCTGTTGGACTGTCAATTTGCCGCTCAAGATCACTCTCTATTAATGAGAGAGTGTCTATGATGATTTTGGGAGGAAGACGGTAGCGTCTTAAAACCTCATCATCGGGCATTCCAAAAAGGGTGACACGTGTTCGAAATATCTGGGGCCTTGCATGCCTACGATGCCTACGCCTGGGACGAGATTGAGGTTGGTCGGCTTCCGGGAGCATGGCCAGAACAATCCGCCCAAGATCAACCTGAAATGGCAAGATTGGAATGTAAGGCTTTGGACCCACCCCAAAAGAAAATTAAGAACAACTTAGCTTGATGATACCATCCATTGATGCTTACATGCCGGGGTATTGTCATGATACGTCCAAACTGAAATTAATCACAAAAATAATTTGAAAAATTTTACTCTGTGCATTTATGTTTTTAAATTTTGTGCTAGACAAAACTTAAAATATGCGAAACACACATTTGGCAAAAGAGCAAAACGACATTGCACACAGTACATCAAAATGGGTTGAAATGTTTGCCAAAAAAGCGAAAGGGCAACCTCAAAAAATTTTACAGGATTAATAAGCATTTAAAAATGCGCTAATTAGTTCGCAAATACAAGTCACAATAGTAAGTAGTAAAAATGTGCTAATTAGTTCGCAAATACAAGTTACAATAGTAAGTACTAAAAATGCGCTAATTAGTTTGCAAATACAAGTCACTATACAAACAGAGAAAAATGCGCTAATTAGTTCGCAAATACAAGTCACAATAGTAAGTATTAAAAATGCGCTAATTAGTTCGCAAATACAAGTCACTATACAAACAGAGAAAAATGCGCTAATTAGTTCACAAATACAAGATAAAAAATGGACTTACCAAGAGCAAATATATAAGAGTCCAAATCAAAAGGTCTTTGGGTCCGAAATTAATAAAAAGCTAAAAGATATGAAATTATGGATCCAAAAATTAAAAACAAGAAGAAACACAATGAGACAACAATTGAACAAAAGTTAGACTTCACAAAACTTACCAAATCAAGAAACGAGGCCAAAAAAACAAAAAACAAAAAAGAGAACGGAAAATAAAAACGCAAATCTAGCAAACAAAATAAACTCCAAACGCCAACTCCTTTATCCGCAAACAAGAAACTCCAACCAAGGTAACCTCCAACAATCCAAAAATGCCACCTCGACTCGAGACACACCAAGCCATAAATAGTGTTTCGTTTCCCGCACAAATTAAGGAGGGATCATAGGAACGCACAATCAATGATGCGGCCGCAAAATAAGGACGCATGTATAAATACGTCACGAAAACACATTAAAATTCTGGTGTATTTCTTGTTTGGACCTCAGACATGGCGACAGACCATGGAAACAATGCCCAAGAGTCAGGCGGTAAGTCTTTCATGCATTTTGTATCAATGATTAATTTGAAACATAAGATTGGGCAAGTTGTGAATTTGTGAAATCTGAATATTTACACAAATAGGTGAGGAGGATGACATGGAAGAGGCTGCTGGGCCCAGTATTCCGGCCAAAGCTGCCAAAAAAAAAAGGCAGCCACATTTCACAAGAAAGGAGATGGAGGTTTTGATACAGAAGTGTGTGGACATCCTGCCACAGGCAGACAGGAATATGAGTCTAAGCCAGAAGGGGAGAATGTGGGAAAAGGTAGCCGTTGCTGTCAATAGGGTGGGTGATTATGTCCGTCTAGCCCGGGATGTCAAACGGCGGTAAGTAAACACTTGCCCCCCCTAAAAACAAACACCATTTTAAACAAAAGGATAATGGCTTCAATTTTTTCCCACAGATGGGGCGACTTCAAATATCGCCTAAAGCAAAAACTCGCGGACAGGGCTAGGCATGCAAGGGGGACAGGTGGGGGTCCCACCCCTGTGTCATTGGAGTTGACGGATTTAGAAGAGCTGGCACAGGGGTGTGTGCAGCCTGTGGAGGTGTTTGGCATGTCCAACATGGATACGGACATGCCAGACTTTGCGGCTCCTCATGTTGTCCCAGGTACATCTTTTGATGTCACCAACTCTGAAATGTTAGTGGGCCAATATGTAGATTCTAATGTGTCTTTTCTCTTTTTTCCTTACAGAGACACAGGCGGATGAGTCTGCTCCAGAGGGGAGCCTTGGCCGCCGAATTTCTGCTGGCTCGGCAGGGGAGGAACCAGTACATCCGGCTGAGGACCCTGCAGAAGCCAGTCCAGGGCAATCCCCCTCGCAGGCAGTGTCCCTCCTCACAGAACTCAATTTCAAATCGGATTTCTATACGGAGATTCTGCAGAGGATGGACGCCAGTCTGCTACGGGTGGCTGAGGCCCTGGAGCAAAATGCTGCGGCCAACGTGACCATTGGTCAGGCTCTGGCGGCAAATACCAGGGCCAACATCCGCATCGCCAATGCCCTGGAGCAGCTCATTCGCCAGCACATGGTGGAGCCGACCTCCCTTCCTGCCGGAACATCAGAATCCTCCACCTCTGGCACAACATCAGCCAATCCTCCAAATGTGCCTAGCCCTGTGCCTAGTCCAGAGGCCACAACATCTGCCTCTGGACAGGCCAGCCCGATGACATCCCGGACCCGGTCTGGCGCCCTAACTCCCCCATCCAAACGGGTGAAAAAACGGTGACAGCAATTGCGACTTTTCCCACAATCCTTCTGTGCTTGGCTCATATTCCTTTCTGGTAAAAACTTCCCTCTCCTTTCTTGTGAAATGTTTTTAATTTTTTGTTGTATGTTTATGTCAACAGTTATGTTGGGCCAATTTGTTTGATTTTGGGACTGATCTTTGCCAAAAAAAGATGTCCCCAAATTTTTTATTAATTTATTTTTGGTTTGACCAATAAATTGACACCAAAAATCTGACATTGTATTGTGAAATTATTGTACAAATGGGTTACATTTAATCCTGGCCCAAAAGGCAAAAACTTGCCAAAAAAAAAAAAAATTTTTTTTTTAAAAAGGGCTCTTTAAGGAACGTTTAAAAATTCATATAACGAGGCAAATTCAAGAGGCAAAAATAAAATGGTGAGAAAATTAAAACATGATGACATTATTGTTACAATAGGCCCTAACCACCAAATTGAGGCCAAAATAAACCCCCACAAATGTACGCAAATTGATTGTGTCATCCTGACATTAGCAGCTCTGATTTCCACCTGCGTACGGTTTTGTGCTATCCCAAAAAACTGATTTCAAAACACATACCAAGCCGGTTTTCAATCCAACACTAATTGCTTTTCAGACCACCCACGATTAATCGCAACAACATCGTGGAGTCCCGGGACGGAGGAGAAGGCCATCGCCAATGTGGTCGAGTAATCCAGACCCTAAGCTGTGCGAGCATTTTGAAGGGAAAGAGGATCATCCAGTGACGTATGAGTCGGTCCGAACACATTTTACGCTCGCATCTGCTAATGTATGTACGCCCCAAAAACGCCTCTCCACGCCTGCGTTTTTCCATCTCCACCCCCGTCAACACCCAAAAACGCCCTGTTCTGTCAATCACATTTGACATGTCACTTCCTGTACGCTATTTGATGAACGAGACCAAAAAAGCTCGCAATCTGCCGTACGCACATGCGCAGTGTTACACCGACGCATGCGCGGTTATTCAACATCGGAACGCAACGAGCGTACTGCTGTTTGCGAGTGGCTCTGAATGAGGGCCTATATCTCTTTATTTAAACAGTGCCGTTGTTACTCTGTTACAGAGCATTTGCTCTCACTGGTTGTGCCTCTGTTACAGATATCTTCCTCCAGAGCTGATCTCCGTGCTGTACTTGGTATCTCTCATCTATAGATGTATACTCAAGCTGGACAACCCCAGTTATATCCCCCAATATTGAGGTGCTGTATAAATTATATTAGGTGTGTATTCACAGCACAATGTTGTTGAGTCCGGCGGCAGCATGTGAACCGCCAATGCGCATTTCACAACGTAGCTGCTATTCAAGGCAGTGTTTGATTTACACCAAATTTATGATATTTCTCTCTGAATTATAAAGAGAACTAAATGGCATGATCCTCAATGCCCAAACACTGGGGAAATAAGTCCCACTGAACATGAACTAATTGGTACCCTACTGTTACTTAAACATTAACCCGTACATTTGATATTTGAAGTGCTGTTAATAGACTATTATTAGTCCGACGGCAGCAAGGACACTCTTTTAAATCTCTATCACTTTTTCTTATATTCAATAAACACATCTTTACACTACCTAATTGTCTTTAATTTTAAAAATATTTCACCTTCAAAAAATTCTCTTAGTTGGACAATCATATATTTAAATAATAATTAATAAAGATTTTATATTTTAGATATATTTTTCCAGAGAACTCTTGAAAGAATTTAATTACAGAACTAAATAGTGCATTTGACATCCAAATCTTGCCTTGTTTTCTTTGTTTCTCTAAATATTGCTTTCAAAATTGTCGAATAGCACCTCCATATATATACTACTTGATATATGTAATAATCATACACTATGGGGAATTATTAGAACCTTCTAACAGATACAACAAACTCTGGTTTTGTAATTATTAGCACAATCGGTGCGGGGCCTTTCAAATTTTGTTTGCATAGTATAGTACTCATATGTTCGCATTTCTTTGTCAAAATAAGTAATGTATGTACAGAAATGTTTTTATAACATCCATTTTTCGACGGAGAAAAGGAAATTTCGTAAACTCATAGATTTTTCAATTATTACAATAGTCAACAGAGGAGACCAGTATCTTCATTGATCTCTATGGGGACAGTGATATAACACAACTTATCACACTTGTCTCTAGTGAATAATGACTTCTTCAGATGGAATTAGCAGGCATCTCCCATTGACAAACTCATAATTTAATACCAGGTGGACAATATAATAATTTTCACCTACAAAGTAGATTGCACTTTGGAACTTATCTGGTCTGGTAGGCCTCACACCTCATGCAACATTCAGCCAGACCCTTCTCTTCATGTTGGTCATCCTTCTCTGCTCACTCTCCAATACACCGATACCAGAGTCTCTTTCTCGAGTAAGGGACTCACTTTGTATAACAGCATCTCTCCCAGAGAATGGCTGTGTCTGGATTTCTCTTTCAGTATGACTCTGTGTAGTTATGAGCAACCTCTCGCCCGGCCACCCCGCTGTAGCCATCATCAACACAGCAGGTAGCGGGTATTACAGTTGGATACAAGTTTCCACTCATGTCCTATGTGATGAGACCAACATTGTTTCTGATGAGTAGATTTTGATGGGATATATATCAAGCCTCGGAGAGAGATACAATGGAGAAGTTGCCCAAAGCAACCAAGCAGGTTCTAACTGTCATTTATCTAGAACAGTCTGTGAAATAACAGTTAGAAGCTGATTCCATGCTTTCTGCAACTACTCCACTTTAGCACTCTCCAAGACATCTTCCCTTGTATCTCTTTTCTGTACAGTACATGTATTACTTAGTTCTGTACAGTACATTTATTACTTAGTTCTGTACAGTACATGTATTACTTAGTTCTGTACAGTACATGTATTACTTAGTTCTGTACAGTACATGTATTACTTAGTTTATAACTAAATTATTAGTGAACATATTACAATATGTTTGCACACCTTCTCTGGGCATACATCTGAAGCTACTTGAGAATAATAAAACCACATCTTAAGAACACGTAGATCCAAGCTGCAGCAATTGTTTTCATGGATCCCAGGACTCTCCATGCACTGCCCTTAGACAATACTACAGATATCGGCACAGTCAGTGAATTTCACAGAGCTTTTGTATGTATCTAGCGCATGCAAAGTTTTATTATCTACCACAAAATTCCTTAAGTGTGCATATTGAAGTTGAACAAATGCTATTTGTCAAAATTCACCTGAATTTTTGTTCAAAAGTTGCAAATCGTGTAAAATTTTGTTTAGATTCAATAACAAAAAAGTGAAATAGATCCCCATGACCTCAGTGCTACTGATTGCATAAGGCCAGTGTTGTTTAATGTAAATAAATAATGAAAAGGTCTATATTTGTTATGTAGCCCAATTAGTGGAAAAAAAGCAGCCATTGTAGTGCACTCAGCACCTGCCATCGGGCAAGATGGCGGTGCGTCTGCACGCTGCGGCTGCTGTACTCACAGTCAGTGTCTGGGGAGGGTGCCGGCAGAGGCCGATGTTAGGTCTTGCCTGCTGGGGACTAGTTCTAGGAAGGCTGCTGGTCCTGATTGTATTCCTGGCAAGGTTTTACGTGAATGTGCTGATCAATTATCTGGCATTTTCACAATTATTTTTAATTTGTCCCTTACTCAGGGTATTGTCCCGGGTTGTTTTAAGACTACCACAATTATTCCAGTCCCTAAAACCACGTCCATTTCTGGTTTAAATGATTTTCGGCCTATTGCCCTTACTTCATTAATCATGAAGTGTTTTGAGCGTTTGATTTTAGTATGCCTTAAGGGTGGCATCCCGGATGCTTTTGATAATTATCAATTTGCTTATAGATCTAATAGATCTACTGAAGATGCTGCTCTTATGGTTCTTCACAAGGTATTGTGTCATCTAGAGAATAAAGATTCGTATGTCAGACTGTTGTTCGTAGACTACAGTTCGGCTTTTAATACTGTTGTACCGTCTTTACTTATAGCAAAACTTTTAGCAATCGGTTTTGACGCATCCATCTGCAATTGGTTGTTGGATTTTCTGTCTGACCATTCACAGTAGGTTAGGCTGGGAGATCTGTTTTCATCTCCAATTGTTGTAAATACAGGAGTACCTCAAGGTTGTGTTCTCAGTCCCTTCCTTTACTCCTTGAATACTTCAGTCTGTGTTTCCAGTTCTGAATCTAATTTCATTGTGAAATTCGCTGATGATACCACAATTGTGGGTCTGATTATTAATGAGGATGAGGACAGTTATAGGGCAGAGGTAGATCGACTTATTAGTTGGGGTGAGGATAATAAGTTGCTGTTAAACAGCAAAAAAACTAAAGAGGTGGTGGTTAATTTTAGGAGGCCTAGGAAAAGTGCTCCCGGTCCCTTATTTTTGAAAGGTGTTGAAGTAGAGAGGGTGGGTGGTTTTAAGTTCTTGGTAGACTTGTCTTGGTCATCGCATGTTTCTTCAGTGGTAGGTAAGGCTCAGCAATGCCTGTACTTTCTTAGAAAATTAAAAGTAAGTGGATTATCAAGGCCGTTGCTGGTAAATTTTTACCGCGGTATAATTGAGAGCCTGTTAACTTATTCAATCACTGTTTGTTACGGGAACTCCACATGTCTGGAGTATACATCATTGTCTAGAGTGATTAGGTCAGCTGAAAGAATTATTGGTCAGTCTTTACCTAGGCTAGAAGATATTTATATTAAAAGGTGTGCTTCTAAAGCTAATAAGATGGTTGCCGATCATAACCATCCTTGCCATTCTCTGTTCTCTCTTTTGCCTTCTGGAAAGCGTTTCAGATGTCTCAGGTGTGGTACTAGTAGGATGCAGAATAGTTTTTTTCTTGCTGCTATAGTTAATTTAAACAATTTAAATTGTTTTATGTAATTGTTGATTGTGAGTACCGTGCATTTCATTTTCGCTGACGCATTTTATGTGGATGTGACAATAAATTGATTTGATTTGTTTAATAAAACACTACTCGTACACTGGGCCTGATTCAGACCCGGTCGCAAGCACTGAGCGCTCGCAACCGGGTCGATGTTTGCCCACTGGGCATGCGCACGACGGAGTCGGCTCCGTCGTGCGCATGCGCGAGACCTGGCTAGCAAAGGGTCTCGCACCAAAGGGGGCGAGCTGTCGATGGTGATTGACAGCTCACCCCGTTTGGTAGGCGTGGCCGGGGGGTGGCTTCACAAACAGAGGCGTTCCCAAGCGAACGCCTGCCATTTGTGGGCGGCTCTATTAGAGCCAGAAGCTCTCTGGGGCTTGCGGCCACGAGACCCTACCACAAGGGTCGTGATGGTCTTGACCATCGCGACCATCATCCTGGCCACTCGCAATAGCTATGGGTGGTCACCCACAGCTATGCGAGCGGCCAGGAGGCCGCACAAAAAAAATAAAGTGCCCAGATTCAGAGCGAGCGCTCTTTCAGAGCGTCCGGCTCTGAATCAGGGCCACAGTGCACTGTTTAATAAATGAAAAGTAACTAAAAAAATGGACATTATTGGCTCTATTTATTAACATTATTTTGACTAAAATAAAGTGAAAAAGGGTGTTTTCACACCCTTTTCACATTATTTTAGTATCACCTATAGTTATTACAGGGCAATTGGAGTAGAATTCGTAAAATTCTACTCCAGCCCCTAAGTATCACTTATTTTTAATAAAGCAGATCACATTTCCCATAACTGTAATGGGAAATGTGATCTGACCAGAGTTACTAAAAATAAAATGTGAAAAAATATCGGGGAAAGCCCTGTGATAATAACGCCACCTGGATGTGGCGTTATCCAGGGTCTCCGACGGTTACCGGACTCCTGCTCCGCTCTAACGGGGAGAGCAGAGTAATCCCAGTAATCAGCTGTGTGGTCTAAACAGACCGCAAGTTGATTACTGTAAAAAAAAAAAAAAAAAAATTGGTAAAAAAAATTTACTCACTTGACTCCAGGGACCGGTGATCAGGCCTCCGATGATGACTCCCCTCCGGTCAGCTGGTCTCCCATAGTGCACTGCTGCCCGGTCATCAGGTGATCGGGTCCGGTGCAGTATGGGAGATCACCTGACCGGAGGCATGGAGAACATCACCAGAGGCCCGCATCATGCAGGTAAGTGTAATTAAGGGAGGGGGGGCCGCAGGGGGTCCGCGATTGCAGGGGCGGGGCTTAGCACCGGGAGGTAGCAGCGGCGACCGGTCAGCGCATGCGCGGGCACTTAGTCACGGTATTTTTTGCAAAAATACCGTGATAAGGCTCCAAAGGGGATTCGCAGGGACAGAGCTTTATCGCAAGCTATGTCCCTGCAAGGGATTTGTAGTAAATCCCTGTGATATTGCTTGAATTCGCAATGCGAATTCAGTTGTTAATATCACACTACAATCTGCATTCAATATGTGGATTGTAGTAAATAGAGCCCTATATCCTTAAAAATCCTCCAGTTACAGCATTAGACTGCCTGGGCTGGATTAGGGTTTTTATTTACATCCTATTTGGACTACAATGGATTAAAACAAAGAACATTTTATTTTATATATTAACATGGGTGTAGAGAGCCATGCCAGGCCTGGAGAAGGGATAAAAAAAAATCATTTTTGCAGTGCTGCTGTGAGCCCCTCAGCTCAGCATCGCTCTCCCCTCCCTCTTAGCGCCCCTGTATATTAATAAAGAGGTGAAAAAAGTTTATTTATGGATGTGTTTGTGTTTTGTTTTCCCTTCTAGTGTAATAGCCAGGGGCTGCCTTGCAGACTAATTAGTGAATTTCAGATTCAGTCAAATCTCCATCCCTAGATCCTTCACTCAGTTAATCTCTGCCCAATTGCTTAAATCAGTGGTTCTCAAACTCGGTCCTCAGGACCCCACACAGTTCACGTTTTGCAGGTCACCCAGCAGGTGCACAGGTGTAATCATTACTCAATGACACATTTTAAAAGGTCCACAGGTGGAGATAATTATTTCACTTGATTCAGTGTGGAGACATGGAAAATATGCACTGTTTGGGGTCCTGAGGACCGAGTTTGAGAACCTGTGGCTTAAATGATTATATTTTCACTGTGATAAAGAATATAATACCCCTGACAAGTGTAAATTCCAAAGTTTAAAAATATCTTGTTATCCTGTAATCCTTATGCGTTCACACTGCCCAATGGGTGAAAAAGCCAAGTTTGAAGCTCTTTATTTGCTTAACAGACATGTCCACTGCTTATTACTAGGGGTGAGCGGGTTCGGATTTCTGAAATCCGAACCCCCCCGAGCCCCCCCGATCCGAGTCCGATCCGAGTCAGGCTCGACTTTTCCCGCCTGACTCGGATCTGAAATCGAGGCAAAACGTCATCTTCCCGCCTTCCGAGTCTCGCGGGTTTTGGATCCTATATAAGGTACACACGTCGGCGCCATTTTCTCACTCGGCTGTGGACAGTGAAGAGGGAGGGTGGGAGTTAGGGCTGTGTAGTGTAGTGTAGTGTAGTGCTGCTGTTGTCCACTACTTCAAAGTCCATAGGGGCTGGCTGTGTTGTGCTGTGCTGCTGTTGTTAATAGGGGCTGTGTCCACTACTTCAAAGTCCATAGGGGCTGGCTGGACTGTGTTGTGCAGTCAGTTCTCCATAGGGGCTGTGTCCACTCCAAAGTCCTGTGCAGTGTCCCAGTCCTAAAGGAGTGCTGTAGTGTTGTCCAGGGGGTGCTCTGTCCATCAGGGGTGCTCCCCCCAAGTGCTAAAAAAATAATATATTTTCTGTGTTTGTGAATTGTGTGCGCAGTAGCCGCACGTGCATCAACAAAGTAGTGCCAAGCGTGCGCCTGTGTCATAAGTAAAGGGCCGGCTGGCTTGACCGTTAAGGGTGCTGTAACCCCCGAAAGTACACTCCAGTCCAAACCAAAAAAAAAATTATTTTCTGTGTTTGTGAATTGTGTGCGCAGTAGCCGCACGTGCATCAACAAAGTAGTGCCAAGCGTGCGCCTGTGTCATAAGTAAAGGGCCGGCTGGCTTGACCGTTAAGGGTGCTGTAACCCCCGAAAGTACACTCCAGTCCAAACCAAAAAAAAAATTATTTTCTGTGTTTGTGAATTGTGTGCGCAGTAGCCGCACGTGCATCAACAAAGTAGTGCCAAGCGTGCGCCTGTGTCATAAGTAAAGGGCCGGCTGGCTTGACCGTTAAAGGGTGCTGTAACCCCCGAAAGTACACTCCAGTCCAAACCAAAAAAAAATTATTTTCTGTGTTTGTGAATTGTGTGCGCAGTAGCCGCACGTGCATCAACAAAGTAGTGCCAAGCGTGCGCCTGTGTCATAAGTAAAGGGCCGGCTGGCTTGACCGTTAAAGTGTGCTGTAACCCCCGAAAGTACACTCCAGTCCAAACCAAAAAAAAATTATTTTCTGTGTTTGTGAATTGTGTGCGCAGTAGCCGCACGTGCATCAACAAAGTAGTGCCAAGCGTGCGCCTGTGTCATAAGTAAAGGGCCGGCTGGCTTGACCGTTAAGGGTGCTGTAACCCCCGAAAGTACACTCCAGTCCAAACCTAAAAAAAAATTATTTTCTGTGTTTGTGAATTGTGTGCGCAGTAGCCGCACGTGCATCAACAAAGTAGTGCCAAGAGTGCGCCTGTGTCATAAGTAAAGGGCCGGCTGGCTTGACCGTTAAAGGGTGCTGTAACCCCCGAAAGTACACTCCAGTCCAAACCAAAAAAAAATTATTTTCTGTGTTTGTGAATTGTGTGCGCAGTAGCCGCACGTGCATCAACAAAGTAGTGCCAAGCGTGCGCCTGTGTCATAAGTAAAGGGCCGGCTGGCTTGACCGTTAAAGGGTGCTGTAACCCCCGAAAGTACACTCCAGTCCAAACCAAAAAAAAATTATTTTCTGTGTTTGTGAATTGTGTGCGCAGTAGCCGCACGTGCATCAACAAAGTAGTGCCAAGCGTGCGCCTGTGTCATAAGTAAAGTGCCGGCTGGCTTGACCGTTAAAGGGTGCTGTAACCCCCGAAAGTACACTCCAGTCCAAACCAAAAAAAAATTATTTTCTGTGTTTGTGAATTGTGTGCGCAGTAGCCGCACGTGCATCAACAAAGTAGTGCCAAGCGTGCGCCTGTGTCATAAGTAAAGGGCCGGCTGGCTTGACCGTTAAAGGGTGCTGTAACCCCCAAAGTACACTCCAGTCCAAACCAAAAAAAAAATTATTTTCTGTGTTTGTGAATTGTGTGCGCAGTAGCCGCACGTGCATCAACAAAGTAGTGCCAAGCGTGCGCCTGTGTCATAAGTAAAGGGCCGGCTGGCTTGACCGTTAAAGGGTGCTGTAACCCCCGAAAGTACACTCCAGTCCAAACCAAAAAAAAATTATTTTCTGTGTTTGTGAATTGTGTGCGCAGTAGCCGCACGTGCATCAACAAAGTAGTGCCAAGCGTGCGCCTGTGTCATAAGTAAAGGGCCGGCTGGCTTGACCGTTAAAGGGTGCTGTAACCCCCGAAAGTACACTCCAGTCCAAACCAAAAAAAAATTATTTTCTGTGTTTGTGAATTGTGTGCGCAGTAGCCGCACGTGCATCAACAAAGTAGTGCCAAGAGTGCGCCTGTGTCATAAGTAAAGGGCCGGCTGGCTTGACCGTTAAAGGGTGCTGTAACCCACAAAGTACACTCCAGTCCAAACCCAAAAAAAAATTATTTTCTGTGTTTAGCCGCACGTATATATCAAATCGATATAACATAAATGGAGGACCAAACTTTCTCCGATAAAAATAAAATAGAGAAAGATCAAGAACCACTTCCTCCTAGTGCTGAAGCTGCTGCCACTAGTCATGACATAGACGATAACATGCCATCAACGTCGTCTGCCAAGGCCGATGCCCAATGTCATAGTAGAGGGCACATACAATCCCAAATGGCAAAGTTCAGGAAAATGACCTTGAAAAAGACATTTAAATCAGCTGAAGAGAAACGTAAACTTGCCAATATGCCATTTACGACACGGAGTGGCAAGGAACGGCTAAGGTCGATCCCTAGTATGTTCATGACTAGTGGTTCAGCTTCACATGACGATGGAAGCACTCCTCCCACTAAAAAAATCAAAAGAGTTAAGCTGGCAAAAGCACAGCGAAGAACTGTGCTTTCTAAGAAGATATCACAAATCCCCAAGGAGAGTCCAAGTGTGGTGGTGGTTGCGATGCCTGACCTTCCCAGCACTGGACGGGAAGAGGTGGCTCTTTTCACCATTTGCACGCCCCTTGCAAGTGCTGAAAGGAGCACCCACAGTCCACTTGCTGATATGCAAATTGAAGATGTCACTGTTGAAGTACAACAGGATGAGGATACTGGTGTAGCTGGCGCTGAGGAGGAAGTTGGCGAGGAGGATTCTGATGGTGATGTGGTTTGTTTAAATCAGGCTCCGGGGGAGACAGTTGTTGTCCGTGGGATGAAAAAGCCCATCACGGTCATGCCTGGGCAGAAGACCAAACATTCCACCTCTTTGGTCTGGCAATATTTCTATCCAAATCCAGACAACAACTGTCTTGCCATATGTACCATATGTAAAGGTGAAATAAGTAGGGGTAGGGACGTCAACCACCTAGGAACATCCTCCCTTATACGGCACCTGCAGCGCGTTCATAAAAAGTTACTGTCAAGTTCAGAAACTTTGGCTCAGACCGTAAGCAGTCCAGGGACACCTAAATCCCGTTGTCCTGTTGTATCCAAGCGCCTGCAAACCACACCGTCAACTCCCTCCTCGTCAATTTCCTCCTTAGTCAGGATCGGAAGTAGTCCTGCAGGCCATATCACTGGCATGACTGACTCTCCTATCCGGGATTCCTCCGGAGGATCCTGCATTGCTACGCCTACTGCTGCCGCTGCTGCTGTTGCTGCTGCTGGGAGTCGTTCATCATCCCAGAGAGGAAGTAGGAACACCACTACTTTTACTAAACAATTGACCCTCCAACAGTCCTTAGCGAGGAGGATGAAGTACAACAGCAGTCATCCTGAAGCAAAACGTATAACTGAGGCCTTGACTGCTATGTTGGTGTTAGACGTGCGTCCGGTATCCGCCATTAGTGCAGTGGGATTTAGACAATTGATGGAGGTAGTGTGTCCCCGGTTCCAAATCCCGTCTAGATTCCACTTCACTAGGCAGGCGATACCGAGACTGTACAGAAACGTCAGAAAAAGTGTCCTCAGTGTCCTGAAAAATGCCGTTGTACACAATGTCCACTTAACCACGGACATGTGGACAAGTGGAACAGGGCAGACTAAGGACTATATGACTGTGACAGCCCACTGGGTAGATGTATCACCTTACGCAGCAACAGCAGCAGCGTCACCAGTAGCAGCATCTCAGAAATGCCAGCTCGTTACAAGGCAGGCTACGCTGTGTATCACCGGTTTCAGTAAGAGGCACACCGCCGACAACCTCTTAGAGAAACTGAGGGAAATCATCGCCCAGTGGCTTACCCCACTTAGACTCTCCTGGGGATTTGTGATATCTGACAACGCCACCAATATTGTGCGGGCATTACATCTGGGCAAATTCCAGCACGTCCCATGTTTTGCTCACACAATAAACTTGGTGGTGCAGAATTTTCTGAAAAGCGACAGGGGCGTGCAGGAGACGCTTTGGGTGGCCCGAAAAATTTCTGGCCACTTTCGCCATTCAGCGACTGCGTGCCGAAGACTGGAGCGCCAGCAAACACTCTTGAACCTGCCCCGCCATCACCTGAAGCAAGAGGTTGTGACGCGGTGGAACTCAACCCTCTATATGCTTCAGAGGATGGAGGAGCAGCAAAAGGCCATACAAGCCTATACATCCACCTATGACATAGGCAAAGGAGGGGGTATGCACCTGACTCAAGCGCAGTGGAGAATGATTTCCGTGTTGTGCAAGGTTCTCCAGCCCTTCGAACTTGCCACACGTGAAGTCAGTTCAGACACAGCCAGCTTGAGTCAGGTCATTCCCCTCATCAGGCTTTTGCAGAAGCAGCTGGAGAAAGTGAAGGAGGAGCTAAGACGGAGCGATTCCGCTCGGCATGTGGGACTTGTGGATGAAGCCCTTCATTCGCTTTGCCAGGATTCCAGGGTGGTCAATCTGTTGAAATCAGACCACTACATTTTGGCCACCGTGCTTGATCCTAGGTTTAAAGCCTATGTGGTGTCTCTCTTTCCGGCCGACACAAGCCTGCAGAGGTGCAAAGACCTGCTGGTGAACACACTGTCAGCTGAAGCGGAACGTGACACGTCAACGGCTCCTTCTTCATTTTCTCCCGCAACTGGGGCTGCCAGGAAAAAACTTAGGTATCCTAAGCAACCCGCTGGCGGTGATGCAGGGCAGGCAGGACCAAGTTTGGACATCTGGTCCGGACTGAAGGACCTGGCAACAATTTCTGACATGTCTACTGTCACTGCATATGATACTGTCACCATTGACAGAATGGTGGAGGATTACATCGGTGACAGCATCCAAGTAGGCATGTCAGACAGTCCATACCTGTACTGGCAGGAAAAAGAGGCAATTTGGAGGCCCCTGTACAAGCTGGCTCTATTTTACCTGAGTTGCCCCCCCTCCAGTGTGTACTCCGAAAGAGTGTTTAGTGCAGCCGGGAACCTTGTCAGCGAAAGGCGTAGGAGGTTGCTTCCACAGAATGTGGAGAAGATGATGTTCATCAAAATGAATTATCAGCTCTTCCAGGGAGACCAGCCTCCAGAAGGTACAGAGGGACCTGTGGTGGTGGATTCAAGTGGGGACGAGTTAATACTTTGTGAGGATGAGGATGTACACACTGAAGAGGGTGAGGAATCGGTGGATGAGGAGGATGAGGATGACATCTTGCCTCCGTAGAGCCAGTTTGTGCAGGGACACATTAATTGCCAGCTTGTTTTGTGGGGGCCCAAACGAACCAATCATTTCAGCCACAGTTGTGTGGCAGACCCTGGCGCTGAAATGATTGATTTGTTAAAGTGTGCATGTCCTGTTTATACAACATAAGGGTGGGTGGGAGGGCCCAAGGACAATTCCATCTTGCACTTCTTTTTTTTCTTTGCATTATGTACAGTTTGGGGCCTAGTTTTTCTAACTGCCATCCTGTCTGCCACTGCAGTGTCACTCCTAGATGGGTCACGTGTTTGTGCCGCCCACTCGTGTCGCTTAGCATAGTCATCCAGCTACCTCGGTGCAACCTTTTGGACATGAAAACACTATTGTGAGGTGTGAGGTGTTCAGAATAGACTGGAAATGAGTGGAAATTAAGGTTATTGAGGTTAATAATAGCATAGGAGCAGAGAAACCAACAAATTCTGTGATTTTAGCTGTTTTTATGCTTTTTAAAAAAAAAATACAGATCCAAAACACAAAACCCAGAACCCAAAACACGGAAGGGTGGTTTTGGCAAAACCAATCCAGATCCAAAACACGAAGAAAGATCCAGATCCAAAACCAAAACACAAAACACGAAAAGTGGCCGGTGCACACCCCTACTTATTACTATGCTTTATTATTCATTAGCCATAATCTCCACATTTTACAGGTAGCCTTTAATGTAAAGTGTCAATGGGACATGAAACTTGCTGGGACACTTGGGATTTTTATGAAGGATCTCAGTTTAAGACGGAATTGCTAAGCTGCACGCAGGAAGCTTTGCAATTCCATCCTTGCTGTTATGCAAATGAAGCAGGAGTTGTATGACTTCCCTGCTGCATTTGTGATCCCAGCACTGCGACCGAGGTCGCGATGGTGGACGGCACCGGGCCGCCAGCCAGCTTAGTAAGCCTCATATTATGCAGGCTGGCCAACTTGCAAGGCCAGGAAACTGCATCCATGTTTCCGGGAACCCTGGGCATTCCCGTCCACGCACCGCCCCTTAAATGGCCCTGCCTGTCCGCAATAGAGGCATAGCAGGGGCTGTGTGTGATCACACAGGACCTGTTCTGCACATTTACAGAACGGTTTCTGCACACGTGCAGATTCCCGATAATCATGAATCTGCATTCAGTATTGCACTTATGTGCAATATCGAACCAGCCCCTATGTCTGTACAACAATAGCAAACTTAAAAAATGATCATCAGATAATAACTACCAAAGCCTTGCCAGGATTTTTCTTCCTTGTTTGACCAAAGCTGCTTTCATTTCTTTGAAGATGTGGGTACTTCTAATATGTATGGCATTCTTGTTCTGAAGCAGTCAGATTGTGGTCAAATTTAGCTATAGTTTTCCACACCACTGTCTCCATCAATCATTTGTCACAGTGATAGATCTTCACTGGCAGCCTACTAGAAAAAAGCAATTCTGTCTGACTATGGTCACATGGTTTAATACAGGGGTATGCAAAATGCAGCCCTCCAAATGCTGTGGATCTACACATCCTAGCTTTCCCAACGTGCTAAAACTGTGGCAGGGCATGCTGGGATGTGTGAAACTGGGGTGGGGACCTGCGCTGTACTAGATGATGGGGTAGTGTTAGTCAGCTGCGGAGCCTCTATGGGGTAACCCGTCCCTATGAAGTACACTGGTAGATAATGCAATAAAGTATAGAGGGCCCATGATAGATTGTATGGTATTGCAATGGTTAATCATAGATGGCAGTAAAATGAAATGCAGAGATTATATATGAAATATGTAGAAACCAGGTTTTGGATCCTAATTCTATTTATTAAATCCCTGCAATAGTATGATGGGAGTCACAATGCTCCTACTCAGTCAACAACAAATGTTAAAAGTCATGAATATACCTTATTATGATAATTGTCATAATTCATATGTGTTTGGGAAATCTCTGTGAGAGATAAGGAGTATCCAAAAAAAAATCTCAGTGCGTGATGGGTGTTTAAATGCTGTGTCTTGCGGAGCGGCGTCCTGGTTCCCCTAGGTGCACAACTTACCCAAGTAGTCCTGTTGCGCTCACCTCCTGGTGAGCGATATGGTTGTCTTCTGCCCTGTGTCCTCCGTTCGATGTCCACTGTGCCTCCATGTGCCAACGTGTGGGAATCACACGCTAGCTGGGATGTTTGCGCATATTTAAGTTACCGGGCCACTCATCATCAGGGGTCTGATAGGACCCCCTTGGTATTCAGCAAACTCCAAAAACTGAAGTTTTCAGAGTTTGCTGTCGAGAACAAGCGCCTTCTTCAGACGGCTAATGTTCTCGGATCCCCGCTCCTTCCTATGGGAAAGAGTTCCGGTAATACGAAGAGGGATCCTTCCACCTCCTCCTCACTACTTCTCTGGCAGCTGTGCGCATGCATGACCCGAGGACGACGGGGAGCAGATAAGTACCGCAGCTACAGAATTACCTGCTATACTAACCACGGGGACAACTGGTTTTCTGAGCAGTTTCCTAGTTTCACCAATATTAAATGATATTATATCATTCCTACTCAGGATTATAATATATGATGAATTATATTCCCCCTTTGAATATCATCTTTTCATATATTTCCTTATAATCCCTTATTGTAGAGTGTTTATGTTTACTGATAATAAACATAATCACTCTACAATAAGGGATTATAAGGAAATATATTCAAAGGGGGAATTTAATTCATCATACTGTATATAATCCTGAGTAGGAATGATATAATAATATTTAATATTTGTGAAAATTTCCCCATGATAAATCAGCTGTAGCCAACTTCATATTCCTAATACATTAATAAAAGCATTGTTACTTTAACTGGGTTATCAGGCATAATAGACACACTGCTTAATATATACCATATCACTTGTTTGGTTCACTAGGCAATTTGAGGTTATCATGTGAATAATATAATTTGATTTGTGTCATTTAACAGTAATGAGACCTCAGATATAGCAGAACACACGAATACAGGGACGCCATTTTATTTTAATCACTTATTATAATTCTTTGGACACTTTCTATTTTGTTTTTTTAAATAAGAATTTTCGCTTGTTGTTATTATCATATGGTATTAACCAACTATAATAAAAGTTAAGTTTTAATATACATTTTTTTGAGTGCACTATATACGGCATTTCTTTGTTCTCCTTCTTTAATTGTGTTTGGTAAATGAAGATATCAAGCTATTAATGTCTAGTAGTTATCATATTATTTAAATTCCAACCAGCAGAACCATGTTGTTGTGAATTCTGGGAAATGATCTATGGCTGACAATGTGATCTCTTCCATATACTGTATATGGTGTAACCAGCCATCCATAACCAATGGAGGATTAGGTGACCCCCAATTTCACTGCTTTTGTTGCCTTCATGGCATTATTCATGTGCAAAAGTGACTTACAGTAGATAAGCTTATTTTTATTTAATTTGAAGTAGATGTGTTCTATTAGTGTTATTCATACAGCCCAACCAATTATATAGCAGAGTAAAGAGAAGATTTGTCTTTCACATCAGCCCCTTCCTTATTGGAGCTTGCATTCGAAATTCCTTAACACAAATAGTAGGATACTTTTAGTGAGCAGCCTACTAACCTTACTGCAATTACATACCTTTACTCAACAATGAATATGTCAACAGTGAATATGTCAACAGTGAATATGTCGATGGAAGAATGTTAGCGGCAATATGCTGAAACAGATGTAATGCTAGTTAAAGCATTTTAAATATGTCGGCATTAAAACTTTAAAGATGATGGTAAAGCATTGTGTCATATTATAATTTATTTAATTCAAACTGTATGTATATGCCATGAAGTATACCATATTTTCTATGAATTTCTGATACAGTTGAAATAAAGATGAAATAATACATATAAAAAGATTGGGTATGATCACAGATAAGCCTGATTTTTTTTATATACACCTGGTAGGTATATACCTTTCTGATTGTGTGTACTCACATTTACGAAAAATATGCTACACTAATACATTTCACAAAAAATAAGAGCTGGATTTCCCATATCCCCCATCGTGAGCAAGTCAGCAACATAAAAAAACCACCATTGATTAAAATACTTTATTTTTTAATACTTAAAAACATTCTAAACTAGCAGTCAATTAATTTATTTTTTTGCAATTATAACATCTACCAAGAGTTAAAACATATCACTCAAGTTATTTGAATAGGCCAATCACCTAAACATTCTCTCTCAGTTCCACAATTTTTATGTGTATTTGAAAATAAATTGCTGGTTGAATCCCATTTTATGTCCTACAATTAATTTATATGTTCTTTCTGTATATAAGCAAACCCTTTTTCTTCGATCTCAAACCTTTTTCCTCGAAACAACATTCTGGTTAGTTTTTTTTTCAAGCAGGAACATTTTCCTAACCACAAAGGTTAAGCTAACATGTAATATCCTGAATTCTATCTCCTTTGGTGAATAAATAGTTTAAGTTTTCCTTCATCTGGGAATTTCACTTATTTTTTGACCAATAAATTTCCTATTTCAGTTCTATTACTGTATATCCTATACACTCTTTAAATCAATCCATGTAATATATAATTTTCTGTTTTTTAAAACTTAGATCTATTTAAAAAAGGACTAAATTACAGTAAAAATATACGCTGGCATGATTATATAGTCACAGCTCACAAGGATCGTTTTGTATTGCTTTAGTTATGGCTATCAAGGCTATTTTATGTTGGATAAGAATCACAAACTCTGGGGATGATGCTGAGTTGAATGTTAGTTGGGCATATTTTCTCCTGCATTGCATTCATGGTACTAATTGCCTGATTCTCCAAGGATCGCTATTGTGATTACGCCGATTGCTGAGTTATGCACATGTTTATGCATCGCAGTGCGCGTTCGCAAACACTTCACTGCGATCGGGGCTGTGATCACTACTCAGACCCATCCCAGAGTGATTGTCACGAAGTACCATTTGGGGGTGGTGATGAAGGGTGGTTGGCAAAACGCAGGCATGCCAGTGCGTTTGAACGCCTTTGCAGGGGCATGCATAAATTAGCCACTGCGATGCCATACACAGTTTGGACTTTCACTGAGTGCAATGAGTCCGGGCTTGTGCATGTGTGCATGAGGCTGCGATTGTACTTGATGTTACCAATGGTTTTGCAGTTTTGCGAAGTATTATGGATGTGTGTAAGATGAGGAGGGCGTTCTTATGTTATGCTACGTATGGCATTGCGATTGCAATCATTAGCATATCTTCACAGTCAGACTGATCCTTGCTGAATCAGGCCCTAAATGTGATATTCACCCATATGCCGAGTTCTATGGATATGCATTGTCTCTATCCATCTGCTTGGGTTCATAGCTGTCATTATCAATGCACACTTACACCATTAAATGCTATCCTTGAAGGTACATTTTTCTACCTTGAACAAAACCAGAGCTGATACCTAAACCTGAAAAGAACTGTTCCTATGCTAATTTTAACTCTCTATCACTGAACAACATTGACTTAAAGATCTTTGCCAAAATTGCTGAAAATAAATTGAATCCCATTCTACCTAATTTGTACAACCTGATCAGGTGTGCTATGTCCCATCCAGACAAGCCCTTGACAACACATGGTGTACAATTGACAGTGGGCCTGATTCAGCAAGGATCGCAACTGCGATTACACACGCAATCGGCCAATCGATGCGTTCTACGCATGCGTATGTATCGCAGTGTGTGTGCGAAAACACTTCACTGCGATCTGGACTGTAATCCCAGCGGCTATGCAGACCCATCGCAGAGTGATTAACAGGAAGTACCATTTGGGGGTGGTGACGGGGTGGTGGTCTGCGAAACGCACGCGTGCCAGTGCGTTTGAACACCGTTGCAGGGGCGTGCATAAAATATCCATATGCAGCAATTCCTGAGTAAGGTGAGAGCTTGTGCAAGTGTGCGTGAGGCTCGGATTGTACTCGATGTTACAGATGGTTTCGCCGTCTTGATAAGTATAACGGATGTGTGTAAAGTAAGGTGGGTGTCTTTATGTGGTGCTGTGACGGCATTGCGATTGCAGAGGATTAGCATGTCTTCACAGTGAGACTGCGTGCGTAATCGCTATTGCAATCGCATTTGCAATCCGTACTGAATCAGGCCCAGTATGCACTATATAAATGATTGCAAAATGCCCCCACTGGTTCTTTCTCTGTGGGTGGAGAAATCCTCTGACAGCGTGCTCTGTCCATTTATGGCCCTGCTCTAACTTGATTTTTGAGTAAAATTCCTGCAAGCTATAAAAGCTGACTCTCACAACAACTCTGGTTCTTGCTGAGGATCTATTCTCTGACTGCTTTAGCATAACGTATCATACTCAGCAAGTTTGCCCCTTCTCACCCCTTCTATTTACTCTATTAAACCTTTGGCAACCTTTATAAGATTAGATCTAATTCCAATATTTTGTTATGTTTGCAGATATCCGTTAGACCCCAATATAAAATTGCAATGTCCTCTTACCCTTACAACTCTTTGCAAATTATTCAGAGGATAGTATTGGGCTACAAAGTCAACAATAACAATAAAGGGGGTAATGGTTCGTGCTTCTTTGGTGTGTTGTGGGGGATGAAGTGTGCCTAGTGTTAGGAATGGGGGAAAAGGGGGAGGGGAAAAGGATGTGCTTCTTGGTATTGTATGAGTACCTAATACTACTGGAAAGATAATACAAAAGAGACAAATGACCGAGCGCTCACCCTATAGAGTAGGTATGAGGAAGGGAAAACAGAGGGGATTGAGGAGAAAGGTTGTGACTATGTGTAGTGGGAATATGTGTGTGTTCATGTGAAGTGGGGGTGTTTTAGGGGGTAATACAAGCAGAGAACCTGTGGGTGTTTTGTGTAGTTTGAGGGCGCGAAAATAATGAGTAACAAATGTTGTTCCAGGCCAACCGTTTATTGGGTAGTGACAGTGCTACTCAGCGGAAAGTAGAAATGAACACGTATCTGTCCATTGCTCAGTATATGTATTTTCATGCCTTAATAAGCAGTGTATGGATGTGTGATTAGGGAGGTGAGGCGATTCTGGTAGGGAGCACCTTTGCCTTGGCCCTATGGTCTACAGACTTTTGGAGTTTTGGCGCTTCAGTGTATAGGTATTTGAGAGATCCAGAGGCGGGGTGCCACACTGGTAGGGTATATAAAGGTAGAGACCTACCGATAGGTGGGAAGTTGGTGTACTGTGCCCTTCTGCACTGGCCTTTTGGAGATTCCCAAATTTCTTAGGCCTGCAGAGCAACCTAGAGGTGTTCTTTTCACTGGAACTGCTGGGTGTTGTAGGTGACCCCATGGGCCCATGGGGTCTGGTTAAGCTGGTAGCTGATGTGCTGCCAGTGGCTAGCAGTCTGGAGCTCTGACACTAGTTGTGATAGTGGCTAGGATGTGTCTGCATATGACAAGTGTCTCAACCAATAACAGGATTTTTTTTCATGTTAGTACTTATCTGTTACTTCATAATGGAGCTGTTTATTAAGTTAGTATAGACAAGGAATTCCAGGAGTCAAACTGAAATAAAGCAGGTGTGTATTGAGACATAAAAGCCATTATCAAAAATAAACTACACTTTTTATTCTGGGATGGAAAGGTTTGCTATGATGGCTGAGATCCCAGTAGTCGTTCGATAGCTGTACTGATGTCTATCATCTCTCTGTTCACTTTTAACTTGTGTTATATCGCAGTGTGTAGTAGTGTGGTGTTTCTTAGTAAATAAAAAAGTGTCTTGGTTATGCTATACATACTTTTGGCTGTATGTGATTGGAGTGTTGTGTGAAGTGAACTGGTTGCCATAGTGTAACAGTGTGTTGAGGATAATATGGGTAAATGTTGGGGGTTGCTGATAGACTGTTGAGAGTTGGTGGATAATGGTGTATATAGTATGGGGAATTGAGGGGATGGACTCCTCAGGAATAGGGCTCAAATAGTACAGAAACCTAAAGGTAGAACTTACATGTAACAGTAATCAAGTGTATCAAAAGAAAATATGCATTCTGATTAAACAAGATATATAAACTTACATAACAGCAGGGCCATCTGATTATGCCTTGGTCTGCCCTAACCAGATATAGTCATCTAGCACTCTCCTTAGAAAGCTATGGTCATTTTGATCATCTAATGTTTGCACACAGAGCCTTGTTCGTAATATGTGAGCTACTATGGAGCACTTACAAAAGAAGAGTCACAACTGCGTAACATTGTTTTCTTTATTTTATTCATAGGTCCCTAGCTATGTCCCTCTCGAAGCAGCCTCACTTCTAAACCATGCTGTAAACCATTATTCTCTTTCTACCACTGAGAGTTAATTTTTCTTTAGCCACAGCAAAATGTGTCCATACGGAATATACTGTTCAATGTATTGTTCACCTCATTCTGCATTTGTCAGCAAAATGTGCAAGTTTTGATAGCAGAATTTGGCCTTAATACCTACCACAACCATACTGACTACAGAATGAATTGACACTCTTCATCCCAGCTCCATGTAGAGATGGCAAATTCTATAAAATGCAAATATACAAATACAATGCCCAATAGCGTGATGAAGAAAAAGCAAATCTTGACGGCTGTATCGCTGGAACATACCGTGTTTATGTGTTTTTAGCTTTGCACTGAACCTGGGGGCATTACAAATCTTTATATGAGACTCACAATTGTGAAATTATGCCCCTGAGCTAGTGTTTATCTTTATTGGGTCGTAAGCTCTTGTTTTTTTTTTTACTAATTGCTTCAAATAGGGCTGTAACTATAAGAGTGCAAGCTGTGCCGTCACCCAGGCACCTGTATTTGGCCTGCAGAGGGCCTGGACCAGCACCCTGCTACCTGGGGAGTCACCCGGTGAGGATGTACCCAGTGCTCAGATTCCTGGTCCAGGCACCCTCTTCTGTGTTGTCATGATAACATATGTTCGGGAAGATCTGGCATAGTAGATGTCCCAGGGAGCATTATGGGGGTCATCCACTAGACGATTTTAGCCCTGTCCAACCTCTAAACGATTTTCCCTTGAATTTTCCCTTGAAATTTGATCTTCCACTCTGAACGATTTGAAAACAATTTCTAAACGATTGAATGATAACGATATCGTTATCGTTCAATCGCCTGCTTAAATTGCCTAGTGGATGCCCCCCATTAGTGCCTTTCTACAGCACTGGCTCCAAATGAGGTTACGGTTTTCGGTCTAATTTTGTACACTATGTGGCATCATATAAATGATCCTATATATACATGCTACTTGTATACAGAGCATAATGATTCCTTTTGTCATATGTCAGCTATGGCTTATTTCAGCTATAACATAGGATAAACAGTGATAAAACAGCTAGGGTTTGTTTAGCAGCTCAGTGACAAGCATTTTACTGCATGAACCTTTAGATATATTCATTTCAGTTTCACTGTGTTGGGACATTTTTTCAGGAGAAGAATATACATTTGGGTAGAAATCAAAAGTTACACATCATACATTTTAATTAATAAAGCAGTATTTCAAAGACATTTTATAATACATATTGCACAGACTGCAGGCATTTTCCAGGTTTCCATTCCCACTATCCATACACACAGAAACAGTGCAGAGTATTTAGCACCAACAGAGATATGTTTTTGTAGACAGGCAGATTCATTTCAGTGCATTTTATAGTTTGCGTGGGGGTAGTGACATTAATAAAAACTAAATCTTCAGTTCTGCCAGGGATTTCTAGTTTCCATGGAAGTGGTTCCCTTACACTACAGTGTCCTCTTTCATTCTTACCTTTCCTTTGACTGTGTCTAAAACCACTTTTACGGCATGAACGTTGTATCTGTTTTCATATTATTGACCATTGCTCATGTGAAATCTTAGCAAACTAATGAGGTTTTCTTTCTCATTTGAAGTGAGCACTATTTCTTCCTTTACCTGGAAGCTATGTCTGGATTTGTGGTTTTGCTGTTTACCCACTGTCATACAAGGCTGCCGGAATGTTTTCCTTTCTAAGCCATATAAATTCACAGTTAATCATTGACTGTATTTAGGGCTCACTCCTGGAATTTTCTTTTTCCTTTCAGTTGAAAAAGACAAGGACTTTTCACACCACCGAAGGCACTACAAAGAATTTCGATTTGACCTCACTCAAATCCCACATGGTGAAGCTGTGACAGCGGCTGAGTTCCGGATTTACAAGGATCGAAGTAACAATCGCTTCGGGAATGAAACTCTAAGGATTAGTATTTATCAGATCATCAAGGAATATTCAAATAGGTAGTGTACTAAAAGTATCATATTTTTAAATATTTTTTCCACATTTCCTATTCATGAAAATTACTATACATATCTGTTTTGCAGGAACATTACAAGTCTGTGGTTTATAGACCACATAATATAGATTTTTTTTCCTTTCTCCATGTCACCTCATTATTATACAGCTTTTTATATATATTTTTTAAAGGTCAAACGTTTGCATTTTTAGGTAGCAAGAGTATATATTTGAAGAGATCTAGATTCAACTAAGAATTCAATCCCAGCTTCTGTTTGACTTCTCATTGACTACTTTGGATTATGAGCTTGGCTGGAGACCAGTTCTAACTTCATTCTGTAGCACCTACAGCTTTTATTTTTAGGCAAAAATTAGGAAAGTAATTTTTGTGATACGTACTTTAATCGTTTATCATCTGACACTTTTAATTTAGTTCAGCTGTTACAAATAGATTTAATTTGTGTTGTTCTGAATACATTTGTATTTTTTAATGTGCATATGTGCTTTTGGTTTGTAACCTTATTTGTTCGCCGGGAGGCTTGCCGCCTAGCGACAGCTGGTGGGTGGATGAACAAGCCTCCAGAATACCGCTGGAACAAGGTAAAGTGAAAAAATATCACTTATGTAGCTTATCCCTACACAGGAGGGCAGAGCCAAGGATCTGCTATCTGAGCTAATGGTCATGTGACCACTCAAGCCCGCCCTCAGGTAGATTTTTATACAGCGCAGACCTGTAGGAAGCTGGATCTTTTTCTCTGACAGAATACTTACAGCTATCGCCCATTCCCTTGCTGTTATGTGACAGGAAAGCCAATAAACCATGCTGGCAGTGATTCTTTATCATTTAAACTATTATTTAAAAAGTCTGGTGAGTGTAATTATTTTTTCTACTTTAAAGTCTGAGGTAAAAGTCACTGCCAAATGTAACCTATTTCCTCTGTTCAAGAGATACAATAAAGGGGTCTTTTCCTGCTGGCAGTGATTCTTTCTTATTTAAACTGTTAATTATGATGAAAATATATATTTTTCTGTCAAGTAAGTGGAATACATTTTTTTCTACCTCAGCGTCTGAGGTACAAATCACTGTCAAGAGATACCTATCCCTCCAGAGACTATTCAGGGATGAGGTAGCAGCCCCTGAAATTGCCCAAAGGTGGTAAAATGTGAGGTGCAAAGTGAATGTGAAGACAAATTCACATAGGGATGCCTGTTCAGGCACAAATGGATCCTTCCTTGAACTTGCCCGGAGGTGGCAAAATATGAGGTGCAACATTGAATGTGGAGAAAAATTCACCCAGGGATGCCTGCTAAGGCCAGGCAAAAATAGATCTTTTTTTGAAATTGCACAGAGGTGGCAAAACATGAGCTGCAAAAGTGAATGTGGAGGAAAATTCATACATGGATGCCTTCACAGCAGTGGTGTATCTATAATGGGTGCAGTGTGTGCGGGGCCCCGCACCGCACACACTGCACCCATATATTTTTTTAAACTTACCTGTCCGAGGTCCCGCGTCGGGTGTCACTGCTGCTCAGAACACCGGAAAAATGGCTGCCGCGGCCATTTTCCAGTGTTCTGCGCTTGCGCAGTAGGCTCCCGGCACTAAAGAGTGCCCGGAGTCTACTGCACATGCATAGAACACCAGAAAATGGCCACCGCGGCCATTTTTCTGGCATTCTGCGCATGCGCAGTAGTCTCCAGGCACACTCTAGTGCCCGGAGTCTACTAATGCTCCGGTGGCTGGCCAGCTGCGTCAGTTGGCTGCCAGCCACCAGAGAGAGAGGAGGGGGCCCCGCACGAGGAGTGCACATGGACCCCCTCTTCTCTTAAAATGCCCCTGCTTCAGAGGCAAAAATGGATCCTTTCCTGAAATTCACTGATGGTGGCAAAGCACCAGTATCCTTATCAGACACATTTCTCCTGGCCGTAGCTGCACAGTACTTCTGCCCAAAGCTAGCACCATTAGGACACCCATTTAAGACAGATGGGGTCCCAACACAATGCTCCACTAATAAACTCTCTTGAGTATGTAAGTCCATACATGCCCTTCTTCATTGAATTGTGAGTCAGAAGAGGTGACTAGGTCCCCAGTCTCTTCAAAGAGGCAAGTATAGTGACATACATATGGCCAGCATGGCACTAGCAGGTAAAATCTTCCACCAAATGATATACCTCACATTGGAAGCTTAGTCAGAGTTATGAGGTATATAGTTTTGCAAAACTTGCCTGTAAAGCAGGCATGGGTGGTGGGCACCCCTGCAGATGCTGTCGGATTGTACATCCCAGCATGCCCTGCCTCAGTTTTATTATCAGGGCATGCTAAGGCTGTGGCAGGGTGTTTGATTCAGCAGTGGCTGGGGGGCTGGTTATTGTCCAGGTTCTCAAACTCGGTCCTCAGGACCCCACACAGGTCACGTTTTCCAGGTCACCCAGAAGGTGCACAGGTGTGTTCATTACACACTGACACATTTAAAAAGATACACAGGTGGAGGTAATTTCACTTGTGATTCTGTCAGGAATCAGGAAACATGCACCGTTTGGGGTCCCGAGGACCGAGTTTCAGAACCTGTGGTCTACCCCTACTGTAGAGCAACCCTCATCAAAGAGAACAAATAGGGTTTAAAAGTTATACAAGGCTTCCAAAGGTTTTACAAGGCTTCCAAACCTATTTGCCTTGAAGTTTACTTTTCTTTATGTTCACATGAGGTAATAGGTCTTAAAGGAACTACATGCACCAAATGTTAAGGCAAATTCAGTTTTAAAATAACTGATGCTGCTGGTCCTTTACTTTATGTTTGAAAAGATGGATTCTGCCATAGGTGGTAAGATAAGCAGTGTGAGACCTGCGGTGCTCTAGATCAGGAGCTGTAGGCTTTTACTGCACAATAGAGTTTCTATTAGCTTTAAAATGTGTCCTACTCATGGTCATTAATAAAGCCACCCTCATTGTTGGGCTTGTTGGTTGACCTGAGCTGAACTAATGAGCTAAGCCCAGTGGCCACTTGACATGCCCATTCTGGACCTTTATGGTCCATATTTCATAGGTGAGGTGATGGCTTACTACAAAGACCACAGGTCATGCTCAGAAAGGTGGCTCATAAATAATTTCAAACATTCACTTTCCTTTATAAAATATGCTGAACGAGCTGCAGCCCCTTGCTAGACAAAGTCTTGTCTATAACTTGGCAGCAGGGGAAAATACATTTGGCAGACATGGCCTCCAAAGTCTGGATGATTAATTTCCCAGAGGTTAAATGTGTCATTCAGACTAGAGCTAAAGATGAAGGCACTGAGGGCCTGATTCAGCAAGGAACGCAAAGGAGAGAACGCACGCATTTGGCCAATGTTTTGATCTGCGCATGCATATGCATCACACTTCACATGCACGAACTAGCCAGTACGATCAGGTTATGGTACGCAGACTACACGCAGTGTGCACGCAGATCTTTCCGATAGTGATTGAAAGGAAGTGTCATTTGTGGATGGTGACAGTGGGTGGTTAGGCGAACGCAGGCGTTATAATGCCGTTATAGAGGCGTGCATAATTAAGGCAGTGTGGTGGCATATGCAGCCATACCGTAAGCTGTACACAGGAAGCGGCCAAAATCCTGCTGCAGGTCAGGTAAACTACTATTGTGCGTATGAGTCCGATGGTTCTCGATGTTACCAATTTTTATCTTGCGTACTAATCAGGCTGTGAGTTAAGGGAGATGGGCGGCTTTATATGGGGCTGGGCATCTGCATCTTGTGCTGTGGTCTCTTTACGTCTGAATTGATTAGCATATTCTCGCAGCGGATGGGTGCATGCGTCTGCTAGCATGCGTTCCTTGCTGAATCAGGCCCTGAATACATACATTAAAAAGAGAGGAAAGGGCTAACGTATATCTCTTTTTTCTTTTGGCCAGTAATTGGTTTAGCCTCAAATTATACCTATAAGAGTTTTTCCATTTGTTTTCAGTCAACCACCACCATAGGCCTTCTTTGCCATTTTCTATAAAAGAGACCACCTGTTTCAGTGGACTGTAATGGTGTTCAAACTCTCAAAAGCACAAAAGCACCTTACACCTGCACACCTGCACACATTTAATGCAAACAGTGGTTTCATGTTATTGTCACCTTTGTCAGAGAGGATTCCACTGCATTATAGACCAGGACATATTAATCCGTCACCAAAGTCCAACTCACTCTCTACCTTGGCCAAGCTCGGATTTCCATAAATGAGCTAAAATATATTCTAACTCCCTCCCATAGGAAGTATACCTTCTTTTTCTCTAAAGGCTTTTCCAGGAAAGTGTTCAGGAATATGTTTCATTGATAGTTCAAAGTCGAAATATACATTTAAGAGAATTATACAAAGCTGTTAGAAAAATGAAGGCCTTACACCTGAGGCCTTTCCATGTTCCCTTACACTGCAAACAATCACAGAGCCTGTTGAGATTTGCATTTCTAAAAGGTTGGGGAGCATTCACTCAGAACCAGGCATTGAGAGGCAGATGATCCACAATAGAGCAGTAGGCTCATATCAGTCTGCTCAAGTTAAGGCCAGTCATGTTAGTCATCAAAGCTTTAAGTCCCAGTCATCTACCATAATTTGCCATTTAAATTTGCCTGAAAAGCAACTGTAGTTTCTTACTTGAACAGGATAGGAGGCTCTCGTTCTATGTCACAAAAGCCCTATGGATTAGGAAATGGGCCATTCAAAGCCAATTCACCTAACAGCAATGTACATTCTGGGTAATTAACTGGACAATTCTCCATCCCCAACATCTAACTTTGGGCAATGTTGCCTTCAATTATTATTTCATACAATGGTTCATACTTTCAGGGATTCCTAGAATCGATAATTTTGCATCTCTTATCTAAAGCTCAGGTTCCCACCTTTGTGTGCAGAGTGTGGAAACAGGGAACATTCAAGGGGCATATAATATCTTTCCCTGGGGAAGATCTTAGTCTCCCATATGATCTCCCACCACCTGCTTTACTGAAAATATATCACAAAATGAGAGCAGACCAGGAATCCATTTAATACTGGTTTATTCTCTCTGGTCATCCAAGTTTATGTTTCCTCTACTCAGTTAGTTGTGCAAAGGGCCCAAATATTTTCTGGGACTCTCAAAAGATGCTTCTAGGGAACGTCAGATCTCCTGGTCAAGTTGCCACCATGCATGTGGAGAATGACATTAATGAGCTACTAACAAGACTAAAGATTGTCAATATCTACAGTAGTCCTTATTATTGCCTCTCTGTGGCACAAGGACCAGATATTCTAACATGATTAGAGAGTCTAATGCATGGCATAGTACTGTTTATACAGCTAGATCAGCTTTTTCTCCTTCCTGGACTATCAGGATGCCAAATAAAAAGCAGGCATTGCACCAGCCACCATGTGGTATTAACTTCAGCTATTGCATTTTATCACCAAGCCTAACTGAGAACAAATTTTACAATCACTTCCCTAGAGGAGTTCTTTCCTATTCAGCGCCATTAATCCACAGTATTCTAGTACTTGGAATATAGAACCTGTTCTAACCCTCTAAGCTGTCTTGGACACAAGTTCAGAGAGTGTCCCTTTATGATAGAAATTTGCATTATTACTAGATTTACTGTAGCCTTAGGGGCCAAGGGTGCTGGGCTAACCTTAGTTTATATTACCAATCCAAAACACCCTCCTTTGAAAATTGTATAGTTGTGTTTAATATAATCAAAGATGGGACAAATCCAAGTTTTTGTTTGGTAACTCACCTCAGTTCATAAATGAAATTTACTGCTCCACTAAAAGGTGAAGCATTGCAGTTATTTATCACTTGCTGTAAATCCCATTAAGAGACACTCCATCTGGGGTGCTGCCACCTCTATTGCAACAGCAAAAGTTATGTAGCTATATTCCGTAATGCACACCACTCATTGGTCCTTTGAGCGAACAATTGACAAGCATTTTTGGAGACCAACCAATCTTCCAAACAGCCTCCAAGTTTGTAATAGTCTGTCCACCAGCTGTTGCTAGGTGGCAAGCCTCCCGATGAACAAAAAGTAGTTTATTGGAATCTATGACCTGCAATTTTCTTTGTTCTAGAGAATAGGATTGCCACCTAACAACAGCACCTACTTTACCCACACTATAACGTGTTAGGTCTGTTGGTTACTCTGTCCAGAGTTGCTTCAGGAGATTAATGTCTTTATTCTTTTCTCCTTGGTTTGTAATGGGAGCATGAGAAGCCACAAACATCAAATGTTAGAGACATCAAATAATTCTCTATGTCTTACCATTTGGTTGTCAAAATTATGATTAAGTCAACATCTGTTCTTTCTCTTTCATGCCATTTGGGCCTATAGTTGTGCCTAGTCTGTGGATGCTCCTCATTTTGTTATGCTGCATTGATACAAACTATGTTTTTGTTTTTGTTACCAGTTCAGTAAACAGTTTAACGTTGAAAGACTCATGTCAGTGTCTTCTTTTCCTGTATTTGAAGTAATAAACCTTCCTTCACTATCCAAGTCTAGGCTTGGGATTGCCATCAGCAGGCTTCCAGAAAATCTACCTGAGGGCGGGCTCAAGCAGTCACATGACCATTAGCTCAGAGAGCAGATGCTTGGCTCCGCCCTCCTGTGCAGGGGCAAGCTACATAAATTAATTTGTTTTCACTTTACCTTGTATCAGCAGTATTCGGGAGGCTTGCTCATCCACCAACCAGCAGAGGCGTAGAGAGTGTCGCCGTGCCCCGGTAAAGAGGGTGCATTGCCTAATTGCAGGAGGTGTGGCCACACTGTGAGCCCCTCAGGGCAAAGCCAGGTGGGGGCGCGATCAGTGTGATCGCTCCCCCCTCAGGCATAGGAGATTGCTGTGGCTGCTGCTTAGCAGCTGCGAGCAATCTCACACTACATCCCAGCACACGCTGTGTACTGGGCTGCTGCGAGGGAGGGAGGGGGGGTGGCACCTGACCCTGGCCCCACCGGGCCCCTCTGGAAACCCGGGCCCGGTTAAATTGTACCTGCTCCCCCCCTCTCCTAGCGCCCCTGCCATCCAGCTGTTGGTAGGTGGTAATCTTATTCTCTAGAACAAAGAAAGTTTGCAGGTCATAGATTCCTGCAAACTACTGTTGATACAATCCTATATCTTTATAATAACATTTCATATTATATCCCATATAGTACATTGAGTTTAGTCTTTAGCTCAGAATGTTTATTTTCTAAAAATTTATCAGATTAAGGCAATAAATTTAAACAGGATTCTCCAAAAGAAACTATGAGAATATTTATGGACTGACAGAATTTCATGAGTGTGAAGTATTTATGTTTTGAGATTACTAATTATAAATGACAGAGCCGCAACTAGACTTTTTGGTGCCCTGTGCCAGAGAGAGCATTGGCGCCCCCCTCATTTTTCAAAGGGACATAATGCACCCAAAACAGGGCCATGGCTACATGGGGAAGGGCCAGAGAAAAGGTAGGGGAGGCCAGGAGATGCTGGGGATGAAATATAAGGAAGTTTCAAGCAAGAATGATAATAAACAGAAATTTGACAGGCCCAAACAGCGCCCCCTGACCTGTGGTGCCCTGTGCGATGGCACCGGCCGCACTACCCTAGCTACGGCCCTGATAAATGACACCACTTTTGAATTCCTTTACCCTCCATCAGTGATACTAAGGGTAAATTTACTAAAGTGAGAGTTTTTAGAAGTGGAGATGTTGCCCATAGCAACCAATCAGATTCTACTTAACATTTAACTAGCACCTGCTAGAAGATAATTGCTAGAATCTGATTGGTTGCTATGGGCAACATCTCCACTTCTAAAACCTCTCACTTTTGTAAATTTATCCCTAATAATCGTAGGGGTTATCTTCCACTGCACAGTAAAGGTGTCTAATATGTCTGCATACTGTAATCACATGAGGTTATGAGGAATAAACAGTGAGCTATGGCTTCACTGTTTATTCAGGAGGCAGCAATAATAATCAAATTACTGCTTATGCACTATATCTCCTGAGCAGAGTTTGTACAATCCACACAGCAGTTTTCTTTGGTAGCCAAGCTAGCCTTATATTGGAGAATTCATCTATTTAAAAAACAAACAAATGGCCACTTGTTTGTGCAGAACAGTGGCCTCCAGAGCTTCATATGCTCTGGATAGCTTTAGCTACGGCATCGGAGTATCAGTTGGGTATCAGGATGATAACATGCTTTTATATCATGATGAAAAGTAGTTTATCACAGAATGCCAACAATAATATTTAATAAAATATTCATTAATTTTGGGGGGACAAGACAAAAATTGATCATTCCCTGGTCAACCTGATCATACCCAATCCAACAAGCCAAATACCCATTTACAAGCAGCCACATCCTAAGGGGAAAATTTTGTAAAAGTCGATTTTAATTGATTAGAAATCTAAATCGATGTTGTGTTTCAGGGGCTAAATTATACTTTTCTTATATTGATATTTAAGTGATAGTAAGTGTGCTATTTAGCCCCTGAAACACAGCATCGATTTAGAATGATTTTCAATTGATTAAAAAATCGACCTATTGTAAATTTAACCCTAAGTCTATTAACCCTGTATGCTTATAGCCTCAACATATGGGATGACCTTCCCCATTGTCATGCTCTACTACATCACACACCTTGACCTTTTGCAAATTATACATTATAATTCATGATGTGCGCCGTCCCCCATGTTTTGGTTTTGTATCTGGATCTCCCCTTGTTTTTGTGGATGCTGCCAGAGCGGGTGCTGGCAGTGTCGGCAGCGGAGGGTGTTGGCGGTGTCAGGCAGCGGGGGATGGCGGTCGCCATCTTCTCTTGCTTCCTGACTGTGTGCAACTGTGCATATTAAATGGGCTTAACACTGATTGGCTGAGAGCCGTGACAGACGGCTCTCTCAGCCAATCAGTGCTAAGCCCGCTCAATACAAAACCTTGCGACCCGACAGCGAGATTGCGAGGTTTTGCCTTGGGTGAGGGATCCGGGGCAGACAGGGAGAACCGAGCTTGGTTCGGATCGCCCCGAATTCCCGAAATTCGGGTCAGTTCGGATCTCTGAGATCCGAACCTGCTCATCTCTAATTATAATACAATATTTGTAAACGTACAGCAACTGATAAACCACAAATATCCAGCATAAATGCTATGTTTCACTATATGTGTCTTCAGTCTTAATAAAATGCAGAAAATTAAATCTGCAAGCTTTATTTACAATCTTTTTGATGTGTAAAATGTGTTTACAATTGCGTTTTATAATTTAATAATAATGGGACTCTCTCTTCCTAGGTCCAGATCATGTTTTCAATATTTTCATTAAAATGCTGAGTAATAGAAGACAGCTGTTAATTTAACAAGATACAAGTGGGAAATACTTAGTTTACAGTGTATAGTGTGCAATTGTACAGTTGAAGAAACATATACTGTTTGTTAAGGGCTCAGAGTCACTAGTGGGAAAAAGTCCTGCACAGCCTTGAGGGCTGGAATATCGTGGCAAGATTCGACCGTATTATAGTCATGTGGCCTCTGGGGCCTGTTGCAGTCTCTGGGCTGGTTGAGGCCTGAGGGCCTGAAAGTAGTGATGCGGCCTTTGGGCCAGTAGCAGCCTCTGGGCTGGTTGAGGCCTGTGGGCCTATGAGTTGAGATGCGGCCATTGGGCTGGTAGCAGCCTCTGGGCTGGTTGTTGCCTTGAGGGCAGAACGACTTGGCAAGAGGATGCTGAGTTGCTACCAGTGCCACAGGGATGACACTGGCGACACTGCACTGGATTGTACACTGAGGATACTGAGTCGCTACCAGCATTGCCGGGATGACCCTGGCGATGGTGCCCTGGAGTGCACACTTGGACCGCTGAGTAGCGGTCCATGTCGCCGGGTTGACACTGGCGCTGGACACAGTCTGGCGCTTCAGGTGGAGAAAGCGCACCGTGCCGCCTAGATGACGCAAGCAACACGAGCAGGTGGAATGTAGACTGCACCGCCTGGATGGAACAACAGCAGTAGATAAACACAGTAGACTGGCTCTGGAACTCGACAGGAAAACAGGAGACTGGAACAACCGGAAGTACGAGAAACTCTCACCGGTAAGGAGTAGAAGGGCTGGCTGGAATATAACAGGAACAGGGCCCAACCAGAGCAAGTTTCCCTAATGACAAATTATTGAGCACCTGGGCTGTATTCAGACAGGAGAATCAATCAGTGTGCACCTGATAGTGCACACAGACAAGCAGTAATTAGTGCAGAGGCTCAGCAGCAACCAAGACTGGAACTGCAACAATAAGCTGTTAACCACTGATCCAAACAGGAGGAAGGAGGAGACTTCAGCGAGCGCTTGTCCGGCGTTCACCCCGCACAGCATTGGCAGCGCGGCGGTTTGTGACACTGTTGTTTACTTTTACTGCATTAAAACAGTGTCTTGACAAAGTACTACCTGTCTAGTTCTCAATTACCCAGGTCTTCATTAAGTAAATCCTACTGTACCTTTGTACGTATAAATATGTTGAAATGTTCGGTTGACTTATGAATTTCAGGGAGTTCCCCTGTACTTCTGGGGGAGAAGGATTCTCTTTTTTGAAGAAGTGGGCAGCTCTATGGTGCAATTTGAATCATCACTCAATGCTTCTACACAAAGACTTGCTTTGGGTATGATTATGAAAATATCATTATCAGGTTCCATGTAGCTTCCCATTAAAGCTTCCCTCTGGCATCTCTAGGGCGGGAGCTCCAGAAAGTTGACAAGAATGGTTATCTGTGGTTGAACTTCAGCGGCTGTAAATGGCATGTCCATCACTGGACCCAGACTTCAGTAGGATCCAGGCATCCCTTGTCACTTACTTCAAAACTCTGGTGCAAAATTATAAAATGTATAAGGCAGCATTGCTCAATCTCTTCTCCTTCTAGATATAGAATCAGATGTATCAAAACATATATATATATATATATATATATATATATATATAGAGCCAATGGGTATCCAGTTTCCTGGAAGGAGGCACTCTCCAGTCAAATTTAATTTTCATAATAATACATTTATTGTACATCCATTGGCGTGTTAAATCCAGCCTTTAATCAGGTCTGACATATGTTAAATCCAGCCTTTGATTAGGTCGACGTTTCGGTTCTTAATCAGAACCATTCTCAAGAACAATTGTAATGGCTAATAGAAAACAACAATCATATTCACACTGTTTCTGAGACAGGGGAAAAACGGCATACAGTTAAAGCTGCACATCCTTGGAAACACATCTTCAAAGTAGCGTATACATATATATATAATTTATTAAAATATAGCAGACCATAAATAGTAAATGTCTCAACAATATAAATAAAGAATACATAAAAAAAACACACACTTGAATGTGCATATGAGACTTAATGAACCTAGATGTGCTGTCAATTGATTAAGTATACATTTATATACATGTACAAATGGTGCTGTAGACTTCAGGATCTAGGAATATGAGGTAATACTGCAATCCTGGTAAAAGGGAATAACCCTATAGTGAATGGCTATTGTTATTTAAACAAAGCACACTATACACTATACTAAGTGTGAAGCTCAGTGAGAGGACAGGGAAACTGAGTAGGACAGGTCACACCCAAAGGATACTCACCTCAAGGTTTGAGCAAAGCTGGCTCTAACCAATTTCATGCCCTAGGTAAGATTTTGGCTGGTGCCCCCTTGCACCGCAGCTAGTTCCACCTCTGACTCAGCACCCCTCTCCCAGCACAGCACCCATCACAGTGCAGCACAGATCACAGCAGCAGCCAGCATTGCCAGGTTATGTCATACAGTAGTGTCTCTTATTCAGATTACACGACTTATTTATGTTACGCCACACAGTAGTAACCCTTTACCTTATACACATTATGCCTCACAGTAATGCCCCTTATTCACCGTACGTCACACAGTAATATCCGTTATTCACATTACACCACATGGTATTGCTCCTTATTCACATTACACCAGACTGTATTGTTCATTATTCACATTACACCACACAGTAGTGCCCTTTTTACAAATTGTGTCAGAGTAGTACACCTTGTACACATAATGCCACATAGTAGTAGCGTCTCTTATACACATAATGCCACACAGTAATGCCCCTTACACATTATTCCCCACATTAGTAACACCCTTATATACATAACATCACACACTAATGCCCCTTACAAATTATGTCACACATTATTACATTCCGACCTCCACGAGCAGCCATTTTTGTTAATGCCCGCTGCCCCCACTATCTCTGCTCCTCGCTGCCGCTGGCTGTATGAGCTGTGGCCCAATCGGAGCTGAGCTGAGAGCTCCAATCGCAGTAGAGAAGCCAGAGCAAATCCGCCGGTGCCGTTTGCCTGTACCAGTTCTGCTGCTGCCTGCTGTCAAGCTGAGCCAGCCCTAGGCTTGGAATGCATTGCCCTAGGCATTCTAAATGCCCTATCCATTTGCCTAGTTTGCCCATGCCTAAGGCCAGTTCCGGGTTTGAGAGCAAGTCACAGCTGCCTGAGGTAGAGAGGTGTAAGGATACAGGCTATATACCTCTATACGCACCTACCTATACCTTCTAAACCCTGCCTATAAACCTCTAAAATTGACGCTATTTGCGTACGCAGTCATACAGTAAAATAAAGACTTTAGACCTTGAACATGTGTTCCAAAGCACAAAGTATTATTCAAGTAAAGTACAGTCAGTTACACACTGTGATCTAAGTACACTTTAGCGCAAAGAATTATACAGACCCAAGATACAGTCATACATACGCAAGCGCTCTGGGACCAGATTCCGGCATCAGCAAGAGACCTCCGTCAATCAGCAATCAGCAGACTAGACTAGAAACCCAGGGTCAGAGCACACGTATTTATACCCCCCCCAGAAATAGACAACACAATAGAGGAGTTTGTTGCTGATCCCATTAGTTCCCAGTGCGGGTGCATTTGTTACATACAGGGCATTTAACAGGTTGATTCAAATGGCCACAGTCCAGCCTCCAACAGCTGGTTGCCTTCATTTTCCCACCTCATGCAAATCTAGACTGTTGGTTTTACAAAGTACATTTTGGTTCTTTATGTCTTTACGGTCCATAAGTTGCGAACGCATGTTCCGATCTTCACACCGATGATACCGGAAAGCTGTGGATAAAGTGCGGATCAGTATAATATCAAACACGGCTTACTTATCACATATTAAACCTTAGATACCAAAATAGTCTTTATTTCACAGCATTTGTAATAAATGAATAAAACTTGGATCTTTTACTTTATAGCTATGGAACCTTTTGTGTAAGTGTGCATTATGTAAGTATTAGGGATATGGGAATAGATGCTAGTTAGGTTTATCTGATTTGGGGCAGATGTGCATGCATGCAGCTAATAAACAGCGTTCGCATGCAGGATATTGTGCATTCGCTACTGTGCGTAATGTGCGGTGTTTATGCATGAGATTCTATTTATGATGGATTTAACATATATATTTATATATATATATATATATATATATATATATACACACACACACACACATATCTCATTCCTTACTAACAGTTTCAAACTGCAATGCAAATGTGTTATGGGCAGTGAGTTTCACTTCTCAAACAAGGTGGAGACCCCCAGCTGTGAAGCTGGGGCCATTCTGTCTGGGAGTGAGACTAAAACCTGTTTAGGATTCAGACAAATTCAATTGTGTATATCAATGTCTGGGTTATATTACAATTGCCACAACTATACTTGTCTATATACAGGGAGTCCCAATTTGTATGTAAAACACTCATAGTTTTCTGTTGTATTGTCTATTCTATTTACTTTTCTCAGGAGGCTGTTTTTCTAGTTGTTTTGGTATTTCTCTATGCAAGGTTGTCCCAAGAATGGGCCTGTCATGGCTTCTAAAAAGATTATCAAAAACATTGCCATCTGTACTTAGCTCGTGAGTTTTAACCTAAAATGGCGCTGGTCGCAAAATGGCGTCTTGCAGATTCTTATTTTTAAGATGGAGTCTAGCTGCCATTCGCAAGATGGCGTCGCGCACGCTAATTTTTACGCTGATTCCGTCTCAGCCACTAATCCAGCTTTGACCGGTGGATGACTCTGGTGTTGTATGTGAAGAGAGGCATTAATGGGGGAGCAAGTGCCTAGTTTAGCACCCTGCAACAGTCCAGTCTATCCTGTAATTGCGGTCCAGCCCTTGGCTTAGCTCCCATTGTGGATCAGGTAAGAATAGCCCAGCCACAGATTACCTACATACAGGTTGAGTCTCCCATATCCAAATATTCCGAAATACAGAATATTTGCAGCATGACTGAGATAGTGAAACCTTTGCATTCTGATGGTTCAATGTACAAAAACTTTGTTTAAGGCACAAAATTATTAAAAATAAAGTATAAAATTACCTATAGGCTTTGTGTATAATGTGTATATGAAACAAATTAATTTAATGTATGTACAAAACTTATGGTTTGAACCACAAAATTATTGAAAATATTGTATAAAATTACTTTCAGGCTGTGTGAATAAGGTGTATATGAATCATAATAGCATTCTGTGTTTAGATTTGGGCCCTATTCCTAAGACATTTCAATATGGTATACAATTATTCCAAAATACAGAATATTCCGGTATCCAAAATACCCTTGGTCCCAAGCATTTTGGATATGGGAGACTCAATCTGTATATCTATTTAGCAGCTATACAGCCCTCAGCTCTGCCCCTAAAGATTAACTTTCATAGTGACTTAGGAGTCTACGTAGTAATCCTTGGATGGAGATAAAATGAACAGAGATAAAGTACAATCCAATCAGCTCCTAACTGCTATGTCACATGCTGTGTTTGAAAAATGTCAGGAGCAGGTTGGTTGGTACTTTATCTCCATCCACTTTATCTCAATACAAAGCTTAATAAATAGACCCCTTAGTCCCATTCAGTACTGGCCGATTGATTGAATATGCGACTTCTGCTGTAGAAATCGGGATATTTCCAGAACTCTGGCATCATTACTGTGTGAAGAGGGATTCGGGGGTCCTTGCCTCTTTGATATGAAGGGAAGAAAAAAGCACCCTGGAGAGGAAAACTCTTCTAGAAATAAAACAAAACAAGCAACAGCCTGTGAGCACTCTCTCTAGAACTGTCATCTATTTCTATCTATTTATCTATCTATCGGGTACCACATTCCAATGGCCTTGATCCACCAATCAAAAGCAGTTGTGGAAATTTCTGGGAATTGCCTAATATTGCCAAAAATGTATTCCCCATTACAGCACCCTCACAAAACCCTTGAGCAATTAAATATCGAAGATGTACAGTTGAAAAACTGGATGTCCAGCTGTGTGCAGGCATGAAAGGGATATTTTACAACCACCAAGTACTAGCAGTTCCAGACTTCAAGAAACAGTTCATTGTGCAGAGCGATGATTTGGTTCATGGACTGGACCACATGTTGAGCCAGGTGGGATAGGATGGCCAGGAGCACCTTGTGGCATTCTCTCCTGCAAGGTACTGGATCAGGAGATGGCAAATGATACAGTGGGAAAGGAATGCTTGGCCATAGAGTGAGCTGTCAGGAGATTGCAGCCCTTTATGGTTGACAGCTTTCCATAAACACGTCAGTTGGCTACAATGGACTGCAAAAGAGAATGTGACTACAAAACCATAGAATGATTGTACCTGCAGGAGGATCCAGACTGACGGATATGTTCAACACTTGTCCCGGCTCATATCTGAATTATGTCCATTTTATTTATTCATTGCTTAATACATTGCATGATCTGAATGCTTCCCACCTGAAAAATTTAGGATAGCAGTTTCAAAATGAACAATTGCAAATATCCCCAAAATGTGAGCCTAAAGGTGATTTGCATAATTAATTAGGACACTTTCTTATAAATGCGACTGAGGTAGACTTGGGCACAAATGCATATTTGCCTATTAGGAGGCACAACTGTTTTGGGTGTTCAAACCGCTATTGCAAAATATGCACTGATGAGGAATATTTCAATTGGCAGCCATGTTTGAATGGCTGATTGCAACTTGACGCTCCCACTGATACTAGTGTGGCTGCTATACTATATTATGTTGTGGACATTATTTGCATTATGTAATTAATATTTGCACTATGTTGTATTTTGTTTAATTTAACTTGTACTTTTATTTGTATTTGTGACTGTATTTAATTTTACAGTGTAAATGCAATTAAACATTTATTTTATAATTGTATAAGCACTACATTACAGTATTATATGGTGTGGCAATTTTGTAATGTGATTTTAGCATTTGCTACTAACACTGTTAAGTTACATCTCCACACTGTCTGTTACTCTTGGGGTAAACCAGGAACATAAACTAGCTGGATGCATCTTTTTTTTTCCCTGATACATTTTACACCTGTATTTTTGACATCTATAATTGATTTCTTGTTTATTTTTTTCTTTTAAATACCTTTCTTTAGGGATGCAGATCTCTTCTTGTTAGATACACACAGAGTTCCTGCATACGAAGTTGGCTGGCTAGCGTTTGATATTACTGTCACCAGTAATCACTGGGTAATTAATCCACAGAACAATTTGGGCTTACAACTGTGTATTGAAACATCCGATGGTAAGTTACAATATGGAAAATAAAGAAATCTTTTCTAATTTATATAGAATAGAATACATGAATAATATGTTTTGCTTTTGTGTTATTTTAAAGAAATAAGCATCCACCAGTCACAATAGAACATAGGATAGATGAAAGATATTATTGTTTTAAATATGTGTTTTTATAAGTTTTTTTATTTATTGATTTTACATTATTTCAATACAAACAAGGAGTACACGCAGCGACTGGTTTGCGATTATGCTCGCACAGGTGATTCAGTCGCAAAGTGAGTGACAGGTAGTCAGCATTTGGGGGAGGTACCGGGGGAGTGGCTAGGTAAACGCAGGCATGTTGGGACCATTTAAACGCAGTTTCATCGGTGTGCATAAATTGGCCATTGTGATCTCCTTTGCAGCATGAGAGCTCTCAGAGTGTCAGGAGAGACGCAGTGTGTGTTAGACAGGTCAAGCTTGATTCAGAAGTTGTATGACTGTCCGATCTGTGTTGATGTTCTCTATGATTATGCTGTTACACGCCGTGGGATGGATATGAGGAGGCAGCAGCTGGCGTTCCTATGCTAGGGTTAAGCATGGAATAACATTAACATATCATTGCAAATGCGAACCGTGAGAGATACTGTAGCAGTTGTGAATGCATTAGGTAAATCTTTGAATCAGGCCCTTAAGTTTTAATACATATATCAAAAAGTAGGCAGAAATGCAAAACACTAACCTGTATAAATATCGTTAAGGGTGACTGAAATATTTAATCCACCCTCTTTACACACACACCTCCATCACTGACTGGCCACTGAGCTTTTTCCTACCAACTTGTAATATAAGTAAATAAAATAAATAGATGATGTAATTAAATCAAAATGGATGTGAATAATATTAGTGAATGTAAACTGAACCAAAAGACTGCACTGTTGGATAGAAGCCAAACAACAAATAATGTGTTTACTGTTAGTAATATACTGTAGGAACAAGTTTATCAGTTTAATTACGAAACATGTTGAATAAATGAGTGTTTGTGTGTACTAAGGGGTCTATTTAAATAGAAAGCCAAAAAGAGGCATAAAGTAATCGCAATATTTACTTCATAGTGTGTTATTTGTTAGCTATGGGTCCGGCACCAGAACTTGCACTGTTCACCAAGCGAAACAGTAGAGATCTGAGTGTTTCTTTGCTGTTCTAGTTTTCTTTTTTAAACAGTAACAGCCCTTCCAGCCTTATAAAAAAAAAGTATAAAAGGACTTTATTCCTTTTATTAATAGGCATCCATCTATTTAGAAGTTGTTAGGAAATTAGAACTGTATCAAATAGGGTAAATGACTTAAGAGGAGTGAGCCACAGGTATGTTATGTAAATTTCAGCATGTATTATCAAATTGTTTATTGCACCAATAGCCCATTCAGCACCTTGGACCAATGTCTCAAGGGCAGGGCTGTTATTTAAAATGACAAAAGTAATTATTGTCCTGGTTTCCACTGAAATAGGCACAAGGGTTTTATACAAAGAGGAAATCTGTCTTTTTTCCCTATCTGTTTATCATTAGTATTTTTTAGGGGACACATCTGTATTGACTGCCGCAGAGTACTGTGGGCCTGATTCAGACCAGCTCGCTAGGAAGCGTTTGCACAAAGCCAGACGATTTTTGCATTCTGCGCATGCGTACGCATCGCAGTGCGCGTGTGCGAACCAGTCCGAGCAATCGGGAAGCATTTGCTCGATGCGCATAGACCGCCCAGCTGAATGAGTGACAGGAGAAGCCGTTTGTGGGTGGTGACAGGGGTTGGTCTGAGAAAAAAGGAAGGTGGAGGTGCGAACGAAGGCGTGCCCGAGCATCTTAACGCCATTTCAGAGGCATACATAATTAAGAGCAGTGTCATAATACACGTCACTTGGTTTTATTTTACACTGAAGTGCTCGCAGTAGGGTATGGTCAACCACAAGCGCTCCGTTCGCTTCCGATGGTACCTGATGTTTGCATACACTTCCTGGAAATGACGTGCACAAGTGGATGTTTTAAGACAGGCTGGTGGGCGTCTGCATACACAGAGCGATCACACGCCAAAACATAGTGGGCGTGCTAATACCTTGCCGTGCAATCGCCTTCCTTTGCCAGGTTTGCATATGCTGGGTGCATCTAGCGAGCAGGTCTGTATCGAGCCCTGTGTTCCTAAGCTGTGTAATACATCTTCCAGAGAGAGATAAATATGTCAGTAGACAGCGTTTGTCTCCAGTACTGTGTCTGTCCCCCAAAGTACAGTGACTTAGCAGAGTACAGCACTCACTAGCTTTCCTGAGTACAGGAAAGTCATGTCACAGTGAAATGTGTACACAACACAGAGACATCCCCAGTAACTTTGAGTACCTGCTACTGGGCTTTCTAACACGATATCCTCATATCAAATGTGCCCTAGCACCACTGGGGACCTTCTGTCTTCTGCAGCAATTTATATGTCAGTTGTAATTAACAACAGTCTCTGCATAGGCAGAGGTCAGGGGAGAAGGGAACAATTAGCTACAGTATATAGAGTACACAGCTCCTGAGCCCACCTTTCCCTATGTCTTCAACTGACTGCCAAGCATGGTGAATACTAGCAATCAGCAGCACTAGTCCTTTAATCCTTCTAGAGTGTTCCACTATGGTGACACATAACAGTAGCCAGACAATATACTTTGATCTATTGCTCTGCCAGACAGAGAGGTGAGACATGACAGACAAATGGGATTAAAAGAAATACATATCTTTGTAAAATATTTAAAAAAATGAATGAGAAAATGTAGAAATCTTATAAAGTATATAATTAGATGAAGTGGAGATAAGAGGATAGATTGACAGAATCTGAAAGAAAAAAAATACAGGTAGACTATTAATGGATACAAATTATTGTATCTAGTAGTGAGGTAATTATGGAATGGTGCAGGGTCCTATGTCTGTATAGAATGTAATACCCTTGTATAATCATGTGCAGTGGTCATGTAATGTTGGGTAGCAGTAGCACTGCAGCTTTATATGTGTGCATAGAAGGTTATAGACCAGTATTATAATTTACACTGGTCACATTACCACAGGGTAGTCGAAGTGTCCTATATCTTCATAGAACATAATAGATTTGTCATATTCTCTAGTCCAGTGTACATGTCATAATGAGAGGGCGTACTGTGCCAAGTCTGTATAAAGCAATAAAATATTTAGAAAATTGTATCTCCTCCTATTCTCAGGTAATAATGGGAAGGAATATTATTTCATGAGAAATAAACAGATAGGTGTACTTTGTACAGGTTGAGTCTCCCATATCCAAATAGTCCGAAATACAGATTTTTTTTTAGCATGACTGAGATAGTGATAACTTTGCTTTTTGATGGTTCAATGTACACAAACTTTGTTGAATGCACAAAATTATAAAAAAAAACAGTATAAAATGACCTTCAGGCTGTGTGTATGAGGTGTACATGAAACATAAATTAATTCTGTGCTTAGATTTGGGTCCCATTCCCAGGATATTTCATTATGGTATGCACATATTCCAAAATACGGAATATTACGATATCCAAAATACTCCTGGTCCCAAGCATTTTGGATATGGGAGCCTCAACCTGTAGTACCATATTGTGCAGAATATTAAGCTCCAATATCTGCTCATCCCTATTGGAATAAAGAATAATAGCATGTGGTTTATGAAAACTGTGAAAACAGACTCATAAAATATAAAACCAGCAGAACACTAGTAAAGGATTAAAAGAATAATGTAGATTAGGTTGTACTAAAAAAAAATCTACCTTTGCATAATATAATCCTTTTAAATATTTATGTCAGCTTAACATAACATCTAATTAGGAAGGGGAAATTAAAAGTTGTGTAAAAGAAAGCGTTTAGTGTAGGTTTTTGGGATGATAATGTGGAAAACCTAAATAAAAGATGCAAATGATGGTAATGTACCAATATCTCTAATGTGGTATTACCAGTAACGTTGTGGAGGGTGGAGTAGCTTGGCTTGGCTGCAATTAATTGAAGATAGTCAGGATACATTGTTGGAGTGTGTTAACACCCTGAGGCACAATTGTGACTAATTTTTGCTCACTTTTGTTAGAGTCCCAATCAGTCTCCTTATTAGGGTCCAAGAAACAGACATTCTGATGCACAACATGTTATATGTATTTCAGCACAACTCGAGATTATAAAGTTTACAAATGTCAAAGGTTCAAATTCCCCACACTACCACTAATAGCAGCATCAGGTAGCATCAGGCCCTAAAGTTAAGGCTAATAGTTACAGCACAGTAATGAGCAGTGGTCACTTGTTGTGTACAGTAGCTGTCCACAATAATTCTTACATGTCAGTCAGGCAGAAAACTCAATCCACAGCATCAATTTAGAGAAAACAAAATCTACCTGCCCCTCCCCATACATTATTATTTTTTTAGCACCCCAGAAATGTTCATGCACAATGGCAAACAAACGCTCGATCTGTGTAACTATCCGCATTGTGTAAATCTCAGAATCAGGCCATATGTGTATGCTGTTGGTGCATCTTGTGTCTTAGTCACATTGTCTGTTTAAAAACCTGTGCAGGAGAAAATATAAAATCTGCACAAAGGGGATAAGTGAACAGGTTAGCACACATTAGACAGCTGTGCAAGAAACACACTTTGGATGAAATGGATTCTATTCAATTTCTGGGTTTTGTGAAGGATGTGGGATTGACCTTTATTAATATGGCATCTGTTTTTCCCCCAAGCAGGGGGGGTTTCCATCTGCCTGGAAACCCCCCTCCGAACACAACCACACCATGACCACAAGAGAAATAGTAATGTAATACAATTTTACTAGTGCTGCATTTTCTTCACAGTATCACAAATGAAATAATTAGCATTACCTGTGGATCTTTTAACATGTATCAGTCAGTAATACATAACCTGTGCACCAACTAGGAGATCTGGAAAACATGCACTGTTAGGGATGTGCTGCTATACAGCCCGATATGTACATATATGTCCAGGGCAGTGCTAGGTTATTCTGCTGCTCCCTCAGACTCCCGGACTTGCTCTAATACTCTGGTATGATGCCCACATCTAAAATAAAAACATTCAGCTCAGGCAGGATGGCCCTACTATGGCATTTAATGGGTTACTGTGATTGCTGGTCCTCTATATGCTGGAATTATGACACACAATACCCTTTGTATAACGCAAAGCTGGATAAGTGCTAATTCTGCCCTCTTCATGGACTCGTCACACTCACTCTAAAATCAAGCATTTGGAAACCCCCCTCTAGAAATCCTGCGTTTGCCACTGCAATGGTATAGTGTATGTACTGTAAGGAACTAATTGATAACAATGACCATTAATTTTGCCTCTGTCCATTGCAATGATGCCAATCGCCAAGTAAGAAGTTATATTTCCCTAATGATTTAATTGCACAACATATACTAGAGTAACTACCATATCATAGCATGTATAAACATAAAAACTGCATTCTGCAATGTATCCATGTTATTAAAGACTGGAAGTACAGAGTTAATTTAATTTCTGTCCTATCTATGTAAAATGCAATAATAATATAATGTATTCCAGATTTTTACTAACAATGAATACTGACCTTTTAATCATACTTACAGTATCTACACCAAAACAATGGAAAGGGTCATGAGAAGAGAAGATTATTGTATGGTTTACAGTCTATTACATGACAGACATTTTATTATTTTTTCTAAAAGACCACAACAACAAAGATAAAAATCTTAAAATTAAGCACATTTATTAAAGCATAATAAATACAAGCCAAGAAGAAGTCTAAAATGGCTTAGAGAGTAAAACAAACTTTCAATAGGTTACAGTTATCAGGAAACATATAGTAAAATGAAACACAATGACAAACATTATTGCTTTCTGTGAAACATTCACCAAGAATTTGCATTCTTCTAGCACTTGTTGTTTTATTTTTATATCTCTAAAAAAATATATATTAAATATATTACAAATGTAGATTTTGTCAATCCTCACAAAATAATGAAAAATATGAAGCAGTAAATTAAAAAGAGATTATAATATAATTGTAAAAATTAGCAATATTACACTTTCATTCAGTGCTTAAACCAGAAGACTAATCTTCTTTATGTTCCAGCTCTCATATTAACCCACCGCTCTATGCATCTCGCACACTGTCTCTCCCCTGTCTGTCTGCTCATCCCCTTTAGATTAGATAATCTCCTGAATAGGGCCTTCATCCCTCAGGTGACTTTCCTTCTATCATTTATACCATAATCTCTTCGCCATTGCCTACACCAGTACGGATCCTTTCGGTTCAGTCAGGGTTGATTTTGTTGATATTATGACTCCATGGGGGGTATTTTACTGTGCTGGAAGTATTCAAGTAGTGGAGATTACCCCGCACATGAGTCCCCGCTGTCAGAATGAACCTCGCGGCTCTTGGAGCTGCGAGGTAAAGTCTGTATAAAAAACACAAAATCGAGTTCATGCGCGGGAAAATCCCATTGATTCCACAGTTTACGTGGAATTGGTGGGTTTTCCACACAAAGCCGGTGCAGCCGGTCCAGCCCCTCACATACACACTTTTTAAAAGGCTTGCCTGCCTTTCAGGAAGGGACGGGAGAGGCTCCCGATTTTCGGGAGGCTCTCGGCCAAATCGGGAGGGTAGGCAAGTATGTTTGTTAGGCAGCCTCAGTGGTGCCCCTCAGGTGCTAGCACCCTAGGCAGCTGCCTAAACCTGCCTAATGGTAGCATCGGCCCTTTTCCGCACCTGAATCGTAATTTTCCATGTGGGATAATGGCTATTTAATTAGCCTCCCCCCGCATCGGCAATTAACAGGTACTTAAATACCCCCCTATGTGCTTCAATGGCTATAGAGTTTGTATGCCATGTACTGCAATAGTTTATGTTTTGATCTATTTAAAATCTATAAAAATTGATCAGCATCGATGTTGTGTTTCTGGGGCTAAATCACACATTTACTAACAGACATTTTTTTTTTAAGTATTATAAAATGTGTGCTTTAACCCCTGTAAACAATAGCAATGTTGAATGATTTTTTTTTTATTTTTAGCAATTTTAAATCAATCAGAATCGACCTTTAGTAAGTATACCCCTTATCCTGGCCATACACGCTACAATTATCGGGGCAATCCGCCTGATATCGGCGGATCGCCCCGATAATTGTAGCGTGTGGGGGGGGCGACCGAGGGTTAAATATTGCTCGGTCGGGCATGCAGGATTGTCCAGCATGCCCGTACGACGCGATATTTACCTGGTAAACTGTCTGCCGCATCGGGCAGTGTATGCCCTGCGCGGCCGACAGACAGACATTTCCTGTGTTCCTTCCTACGGAAGGAACAGGGAAATGTCTCCTCCCCCGGGGGCGGAGCGCAGATGTCTGCCGAATACACTCTGAGAGAAATCTCACAGTGTATGCCGGCGACATCTGCGGCTGTCAGCCGGCCAGATAAAATATCAGACATTTTATCTGGCCGTGTATGCCCAGCTTAAGTCTTTTGCACTGTTTTCTTCTTTTGTTAACACTGCTTCTGTTTACATACTATGCTAGGCGCTGTGGACCCCTTTTGTTGCCATGTTAATAAAGGATAATAATATTTAACATAATAGCAAAACACAACAAATACAATTACTATAAAATAAAGATAAAGTATTATGGCAGCCGGAAATATGTCAGTGAAGAGAATCTGGCTCCAGGTTCTTGATTCCCATTTTTAGGTATACTGTATGTTTATATAATAAATCGGTAATTTAGTGATCATCATAATACCGATCACTGAATTACCAACACTCACAATATCGACAGCTATAACACTGGCAGTACCCCCACATGGTCATAATACCGAACACTGAATTACCTACATTCACAATGCCAATAATACCGGTGTAATACCTGTCGGCATTGTAGGTGTCGGTAATTCAGTGTTGGGCATTGCCCTCTCCCTACAGGACAGGCGGCTACGGGTTGGCGGGTGGGCGGGTATTATAATACGGTTGGGCGTCTAACGTGCAGTCTAATGCTTTTCAGCTATTGTAGTTTAGATGGTGTATGGAACCTGACTCGCGCATTAGCCATGGGTTTTGCTCTCTACATTCCCATCTCTAACATGGTGGAGCTGGACTGCTATCACGTGACACAGCGACTTCTGTGACTGATGAAATTTCTTGTCGCCATGTTGCTGCTGGTGTTTGTACATGTCGATATTTAGATGTTCGGCATTGTGGCAGTTGTAAGGTTGTGTAGTGATTTTGTTTTTCGGTATTTTCAGCTATCAGTATTTTGGTTGTCTATGTTTTTGTTGCTGCTGTGCTGGTATAGACTTTGTCAGTATTTAATTTTGCTGGTATTGACAGTGTCGGTATTGTGTCAATATCAATATTTATACACTGTTGGTATGTTGATTAGTTTACAGTTTAACCATGGCTGTATAATGAACTGTCAGTATTTAAACCATGTTGGTATACTGAACCACCGGGATCCTCATGTTAAGTATATCAACCATGTCGATATTATAATGATGTAGGTATATAAATTATCAGTATTCTAATTGTCAGTATATTGTTAAAGTCGGCCTCTCAATTGTCGGTATAACGATCCAGTAGGGATTTTGTTGACGATAAAACATAAGTCGGTATTTCATCAGCCGGCAATTCATAGCCAACCCTGATGAAGGTAGGTATGTGACAGAGCCATTATAACACTAAAATAAAAGAAGTTGGTTTCCAGAAGACAAAAGAGCTGAAAATGTTAAATGAAAAGCTCAAATCAAGATGAATTAAAACTTAAATTACAGTATATACAATGAGATAATGTTCCATTTGAATATTAAAACTGAACATAAAGCAGTAGAAATATAATAATGTAGGCACTGGTACCAGGAAGGCAATTATCTATTTACTATCACTTCAGGTGTTGCGTGCAGCTTCTTCAAAAGCGGGTGCTTTGTGTACAGACTGGAGAGGGAGGGCATGACGAGCACACCTGTTTGCATAGTCATTGTGCAAACACTCTACTTTCCATCATGTATAATCTGGTTCTGATGGTGCTGTGGTCGGACGGATGGAGCAAGAACATGAGCCCCTCAAGTCCTGTGCATTTCCCCAATAAGATCTCAGCACATTCTAACATATAGAGGTAATACCTTTTCTCAAAGGGGGAAAGGAAACATTAGAAAATAAAAATTATTTAGAGCAGTAACTAGTCAAAATACCTGTAATAATGAAAGAAACTATAAATATTTAAAGATCTTAAGGAGATTTGCTTGAATATTGAGGCAATGGAATGCCACCTTTAACCATCTACCCTTGGCTAATTTATATCCTTTATGTCAAGATTGAAGCAGAAAAAGTTGAGCTGACAATGTTATCAGTTAAGGGGGAAGTTTGGGTTTACTCATAGTAAGGTCAAGCTTTATGGACATAAGAAAAATGAAATATTACCAGGTCTGATACATTGACCAATCATCACCAACTTGACAGAATATAAACAGAACAAAGAATAGGAGATCCATCTATTGATATCACATTGTGCGTCATTAATGAGTAGGTAGACCAGAGCTCAGGAGCATGAGATCAAGAAAGAGTACAACAGAAGTGCAGTGTTAGGCAAGAAAAAACAAGGAAAGAGGGCAGGCATATACAGTATAGGGTAGCACTATGTGAGTAGTAGAGATGGTTGCAAAGGCTGAACAATTAGGAGGTCTGATGGGCTTGAAAAAGAGTTGTGTTTTGATGACATGCTTGAAGCCTTTTAGAGTAGTGGCTAATCTTCACAGGTCAGGAGCAGCACATGCCTAATTCTGGACATAGAGGTGCAAATAGGCAATCAGTGTGATAGTGAGGGCAGTCATTGGCAAAGCAGAGTAGGTGGAAGGGAAAATAGGTAGAAATGAGGTTGGAGATATGGGTGAGAGGAGTTTGTAGGTCTGGATGAGGAGTTTTAACTTGATTCTGTAGGAGACATTGAACCAGTGTAGTGATTGGCAGAGAGAGTCAGCTGAAGGAAAATTTGAAAGTACCACACCTTATTATTCCACACACCACATTATTCCACACACCATAATGCCCATTACACATTATGCCACACACTGTAATGCCTATAACCAAAGTGCCACTTACATATTTGCCCCCTGACACAATTTTATGCCCCACAGTAAGGCTTCTAATTACTTTTAAATTACCTGCTCATCAGGGGTCTCATGCTCGTTGTCAGGGGTTTTATGCTCATTACCAGGGGTTTCATGCTAGATGCACGGGGTCTCTGGGTTTCATACTTGTTGCCAGGGATTTCATGCTCATTGTCAGGTGTTCCATACCCATTGCCAGGGGCTCCATGCTCATTGCCAAGTATATAATATATATATATATATATATTTGGGAAATGGGGCCGCCGGTGCTACTTTGAATTCACAGAGCATCCCTGCTAGTCACAGAGCACCACTCCTAGTCACAGGGCATCCCTTCTAGTCACAGGGCATCCCTTCTAATTCATATCACATCCCTGCTAGTCACAGGGCATCCATCCCAGTCGTATAAAGCATCCTATACTGCCAGCATCCCTCACACTGCATTTATATGTACAATACACCATGTATCACAGAGCACCAATCATCATCACCATAACGAGCATCCTGCACAGATCATCCCTCCCATACACAGACAGAGCACAAAAGCAGAGCATTGCTCCAGTACACAGAGACAGAGCATTGCAGCCTGCACACAGCAGCATCTGGTACTGATCCAGCATTCTGAGTGGCCTGGGTGTGGGGGGCATCAGGTTGTGGCCACTGCAGACCCATTGGCTCCTCCCTCCGGTGTCTGACAGCCCCGAGGAAGAGGACAGAGAGAGAGCCAGTATGAGTACCTGTCAGACAGCAGGAAGTGGCTGTACTTCTCCATCTCCTCGGCACAGTACATCACTCGCGGGAGCCTCTGGATGCAGGGCCGGTGCAAGGTTTCTTGGCACCCTAGGCATTTCTTCAACCTTGCACCCTCCCCCCCTCTCAGATAGCTACATAAGCCCTTGTACAGTGCCCCCAGTAGTGCCCCTTATACAGTGCCCACAGTAGTGGTCCCCCTATGCAGTGCCCCTTATTTAGTGCCCCAGGTAGTGGTCCCCCTTATATAGTGACCCCAGTACTAACCCCCCAGCAGTGCCCCCAGTAGTAGTCATCCCAGTAGTGCCTCCAGTAGTAGTCCTCCCTCATACTGCCCCCAGTAGTAGTCCCCCAGCTATGCAGTGCCCCCAGCAGTAATCCCCACCTATGCAGTGCCCTCAGTAGTGGTCCCACCAGTGCAGTTCTCCCAGCAGTGCCTCCAGTAGTAGTCCCCCTAGCAGTGCCCCCAGTAGTAGTCCCCACAGCAGTGCCCCCAGAAGTAGTACCCCCCCAGCAGTGCCCCCAGAAGTAGTCCCCCCAGCAATGCCCCCAGTAGTAGTCCCCCTATGCAGTGCCCCAGATAGTGGTCCCCCTATGCAGTGCCCCCTATATAGTGACCCCAGTACTAACCCCCCAGCAGTGCCTCCAGTAGTAGTCCTCCCCCAGCAATGCCCCCAGTAGTAGTCCTCCACCAGTGTAGTGACCCCCAGCAGTAATCCCCACCTATGCAGTGACCCCAGCAGTAATACCCCCACCTATGCAGTGCCCTCAGTAGTGGTCCCACCAGTGCAGTGCCCCCAGTAGTTGTCCCACCAGTGCAGTGCCTCCAGTAGTAGTCCTCACAGCAGTGCCCCAGTAGTAGTCCTTACAGCAGTGCCCCCAGTAGTAGTCCCCCCCAGCAATGCCCCCAGTAGTAGCCCCCCCAGCAGTGCCCGCAGTAGTAGTCCCCCCCAGCAATGCCCCAAGTGGTAGTCCTCCCAGCAGTGCCCCCAGTAGTTGTCGCCCCCAGAAATGCCCCCAGTTGTAGTCCCCCCCAGCAGTGCTCCCAGTAGTAGTTGCCCCCCGCAATGCCCCCAGTGGTAGTCCCCCCCAGCAGTGCCCCCAGTAGTAGTCACCCCCCAGAAATGCCCCCAGTAGTAGTCCCCCCCAGCAATGCCCCAGGTAGTAGTCCCTCCTGCAGTGCCCCCAGTGGTAGTCACAACAGCAGTGCCCCCAGTGGTAGTCGCCCCCAGAAATGCCCCCAGTAGTAGTCCCCCCCAGTAGTAGCCCCCCCAGCAGTGCCCCAAGTAGTAGTCCCCCTCTATGGTGTCCCCGTAGTAGTAAACACCCCCCACCGTCAGACTGACACACACAAAAAAAATCCACTTACCTTGATCCACGCTCTGGCATCTGCTCCTCCGTCCGGCATCCTCCCGGGCCGGCCCGCTCTGCATGATGGGAGAGACGTCATGATGTCTCTCCCATTACCCACTGCGGAAGCCGGAAGAGCCCGCCTCCGGCAGTGGGCGCAAGGCAAGCAGCCAATGAGAGTCTATCTAACTCTCATCGGCTGCTAAAACAAACACAAAGCTGCCGGCGCTGTCGTGTTTGTTATACTACTAGTGTACTTCCCTCATGTGCTTCTCTTTACACTTTCTTCTACTCCTTACTCCTCATAAGGGCACCTAACACGTCTCTGCCAACTCCCTGCTGCTTATTGTGAGTATTTTAATCACTATTGCAGCAATGTATATAATGTCCTTCACTTTACTGTAAGTTACTTGTTTGTTTTCTTTTTTTTTTTGTTCACTTATTAGTTTTATGTACTATGTAAGGCGCTGCGTAACACTTGTGGCGCCATATAAATAAAGGATAATAATAATAATAGTGCGGACTGCACTTATGTGCGGTCCACACTACTGCCCTGCCTGGGTGACTAACAGATGCTAGAGGTCCAGTAGGACCTCTAGCATATGTCTCCTCCTAGGTGGCGGCCATTTTGGGAGGGCCGTTTTCAGCAGATTTCATGCGGACGGCTAGTCCACATGGAATCTGCAGCCATCGCACCACACAAGCCTCTGCGCCCCTAAACCACAGCGGGGTCTGCGGAGGCTGTAGTTACGCCACTGCCCAATTCAGATTATACCACCTTACAGACCCCTTCATGATTATAACATTTACTATACACATCATTCACTGAAAATGGAATGTCACCCCATTTAGGCCAGGCAATGGGTCAGACCCAATTGATTAGCAGGCAATTCTGGGAACTTGGTAGACAACTATATGACCTCTTTCTGGGACCCCCTAAGCTGCTGGGCCCCATAGCAATACATACACACAATTTGCTCATATACTATATACACATATACTGTAAGAAAATATCTTGTATCTCACATTATTATTTATTATATGTGAGACTGGTGTCTAGCATTACCAGTTCATTATAAAGACACTGCTGATTAGGAATTGCCATCCATGCCCTATTATAAGGCAACACATGCCATCAAAATTTCTACATTTAAAAGCCAGCTATAATTTGTACTTGCATATGTTCGGTAGCAGAATAACAGGGCTAGAACAATACCAATCAATGGTTTACTCAAATTGCATACTTAAACTTTGTGACTCAAGAGGTCAGGTCAGAGTCCAGAGGATCTTCACTTTACATAGTTTCCTAATGAGATGTTTATGCTGTGGAGGAAATAATGGGTTTGATGATATACACAATAAGTGGGATGTGATAAATATAATACCCATTACATTGTTGAAACATCTTTTTCTGATGTCACAAACACCATACCAAATACAAAATATCTAAAAATATAATTTAATTGTTTTTAACATGGCTTATATTTGTTTTACTCAAAAAATAACAGTCTGTGGGCTGAAGAATGTTAACATATATATGGCTTACTTTACCTTCTCCCTATTTATAGTGTGAAATTCTGGGGCAAGTAATGTAATAATTATGGTCATGGTATATGACGTTGTATTGATCATTCCATTGTGAAACCATATGAGTTGAGAATAACTTAGTGAGGCACTGGAAATGGAACATTTTGGAATTTTTATTTATGATGTAATCAATTAGATGAGCAAAATGACACATAGGGAGAAATGTAAAAGCCTGCGAGTTGTAGGCTTCAGTATGATATATATTAGTTTTGATCAACATGATTCCGGCAAGTATGCCTGATGTTTTAAAGTGGCAATAATGTAAATGGCAAAACAGACTGTTTTTGCCTTTTAAATTATTGCTGCTTTAAAACATTCAGCAGACTCACAAGAATCACGCTGATGCCTGCAACTTGCAGGCTTTTACATTTCTCCCTATGTGTCATTTTCCTCATAGTGTGGTAATGGTTGTACAGTACAGTGGATCAGCTACAGTATGTGTACATCATTAAGATGGAATTTTTTAATTGCTAGAAAATGCTGCACGATATGGTAATATGAACTGGTCACCTAATTTGCTTCCATGTAAACTATAAAACACTGCATCATGTTTGCAATATGTATCCACATCTATTTCCAATTTATATATATCTCATCATTCACTATTTAACAGCACAGGAAATGCATTTTTTTTTACCATAGTTTGGTAAAGTAATGTTTATATAGCATTATCTATCTATCTATCTATCTATCTATCTATCTATCTATCTATCTATCTATCTATCTGTCTGTCTGTCTGTCTGTCTGTCTGTCTGTCTGTCTGTCTGTCTGTCTGTCTGTCTGTCTTGAGCTGGGTACACATCTCCCCGTGGCCTCTGCAGCAAGGTTACAGGTGGTCAGCTGACCACCCGTACACACAGCACAATGAGTAGATATATCTGCAGATATATTGGGCATCGGCTGTGCAGCACAGCCGCCACGATATGTCTGTAAACAATGTTGATCAAAGACATATCGTCTGTACAGAATTGAACGGCCGATAAATTGCCCAGTGTGTGCCCAGCATCACACACACACACACACACACACACACACACACATAGTAAGTTACCACATGGGGGCCTATTCATCGTTATGTTTTAAACTCGCTGTGAGTTTAAACATTTTTTTGGTGCCATTCATCATTACATAATTATCACTTATCATCATGCCTCTTTGAGAAAAGTATCACTTCCGAAAAGCTACTATTTTTCCGAAGTCAGCTTTTGGTAACAATGATCCTTTTCCTCTGCAGCTGAGGTGTCTATAAGAACTACCTCACACTGCGCATACGCTGATTGGTCTGACCACACACTTGCAGTACAGTGAACTGTGTATTTAAAATATATATATTATATAAGAACATATATATATACACTTTAAATACACATTTCATTACACAGCAAGTGTCCCGTTATGAGTGTGTGCTGTGCTGTTCAAGTGGCCATAGAGTGTTTTGGGGAGCTTGGAGGGGAGGAACGATGGTGATCCACTGAGGAGAGGAGCCACTGTAGACATTGGACAGAAGCAGCGGAAGTGAGCTTGTTAGTGTCCTACAGCCCTCTCTCCTATACCCCCCTGGCAGTGTTCCCACAGTCCCATCACTGTACCCCCCTGCCAGTGTCCCCACAGCCCTCTCCTCCTAGCATGCCAGTGTTTCTATTCAGCATGCAGGCTGTGGGTACCAAGGACACAGGGAAGAAGGGACTGAGGTGGTGCCAGAGAGCCGAAGACAGCGGGGCAGGATGATAATAGCTGGCGGAGTTCGGGCTCCTGTCTGTGGCTGCTGCTTGGCGTGTGCCGGCTGGAGGGAGTGTCCTGCAGGGTCTTCATCCAGGTGAGATGCTGTGTGCAGTGGGGGATGAAGGCTGTGGGCAGGAGGTAGGGTGAGCACAGGTGAGCAGCAGACTCTGGGCACCCAGTGCACTCTTGGACCACTTGAATACCTGCCTGGCCGCACTTTGCTGGGCAGCAGGGAGGGGGGGCAGCGGCGGCAGCCAGTGGAATGTGCGCTGAGCCGGAGGCAGTGGTGACACATTGGGGAGGGATCTCAAAAGATCCCTCTGCTGCATAAGTTGCCGTGTAAATGGCAACTTGTGAAGAGATTAGGGGGCTGTACGCCATCTCAGGGTGGCGTACAGCTTCACTGTCAAATTCCGAAAAAAAGCATTTTCGGAACTTGATGAATTACATAATTTCTACATCCCCATACTATAGTATGGGGACTGTGGAAATTATCGGGGTAGATTTGTAACCACGACATGTGAGTGATATCTCCTGCATTACAGCAATGATGAATGGCATGACACTTAGGGCCTGATTCAGAGGTGTTTGCTGTTTGCGAGCGCTCGCTCTGAATCAGGGCGTTTTTTCACTTTTTTTGTTTCGGCCTCCAGGCCGCTCGTTAAGCTGCGGGTGACCACCCACAGCTAGTGCGAGTGGCCTGGCGATGGTCACGATTATCGTGACCATCGGGCTTGCGTTGAGACCCTGCGAGACCCCCCTCCCCACCTACAAAACAGGGCGAGCTGTCAATCAACATAGACAGCCACCCCGTCTTGTAGTGAGCCCTGGAGCGACGGAGCTGTCGTCGCTCGCTGAGGCTTGTGCATGCGCACGCGGGAGGTGGTGCATGCGCAGTGGGGGAACATCGACCCACTTGCGAGTACTGTGCGCTCACAAGTGGGTCTGAATCAGGCCCATAATTTATACAAAAATAGGTCAAAATGTTAATTTTCACCAGCTTTTGTTTAAATTAAGTGATGATGAACAGACCCCTGAATCATAAAGCAAAGTTATCTGAAGATGGAAACCCCTATTTATGCACCTTGAGACCTATTGAAGAACAGTGCCATATAAATAAAAGTATTATTATTATTATTATTATTATTATTATTATTATTATTTTTACTTTATTTTATAGTGTGAATTTCCCAAGACAATGACATTGCTAATAATAATAATTGAACTTGCTAACTAAGTGAAAGGGGGACATAAAACTGTTGGGGATATGTATCAAGCCTTGGAGAGAGATAAAATGGTTAAGTTGTCCAAAGTAACCAATCAGCTTTAACTGTCATTTCAAATATTGTGCTAGATAAATGACAGAAGCTGATTGGTTGCTTTGGACAACTTCTCCACTTTATCTCTCTCTGTGAAAAGTAATATTCAGTAAAGAATAGAGACTCTGTCAATGAATACATAAAACATTTTTTATTATTTGTTAAACCATAAAAACAATTTATTATGCGGAATAACGCAGAAGAGTGAACTGGAGAGAGGCAGGGAGCGTGAGTTGGAGAGACGCAGGGGTAAGTTAACAAAATGCAGAAGTGTACACAGGAAAGACATACAAGCCATAGCTAGTCTCGCAGCACCCAGAGTGGCTGCACCCTGCCTGGGATGCACCGGCTTTAGCTACTCTCGTAGCACCCAGCGTGGCTGCACCTCGCCTGGGACGTGCCGGCCCTAGCTAATATCGCAGTACCCAGAAGGGTCGCACCCTGCCTGGGGACGCGCAGGGACATGAACTAAAGAAATGCAAGGGTGTGAGCTAAAGAGACACAGGGGTGTGAGCTGGGGAGATGAGGGGTGTGATATGGAGATATGCAGGGGTGTGATCTGGAGATATGCAGGAGTGTGAGCCGCAGGACGTAGGGGTGTGAGCCGGATAGCGGAGAGACGCAGGGGTGTGAGCTGGAGAGCGGAGAGACTCAGGGGTGTGAGGTGGAGAGGCGCAGGTGTGTGAACTGGAGAGACACAGGGGTGTAATGGTTAGCGTTACTGCCTCACAGCACTGAGGTCGTGGGTTCAATTCCTACCATGGCACCCAAACTGTGCGGAGTTTGTATATTCTCCCTGTGCTTGCGTGGGTTTCCTCCGGTACTCCGGTTTCCTCCCACACTCCAAAAATATACTGGTAGGTTAAATGGCTCCCAGCAAATATTAACCCTAGTGTGTAAGTGTGTGAGCATGTGTTAGGGAATATAGATTGTAAGCTCCACTGGGGCAGGGACTGATGTGAATGGCCAAATATTCTCTGTAAAGCGCTGCGGAATATGTGTGCTCTATATAAATAACTGGTAATAAATAAATAAAATAAATGAGCTGGAGAGACACAGGGGTGTGAGGTGGTGAGACGCAGGGATTTGAGCTGGAGAGACAGGTGAATTTTAGTGATCATAATGGCATAACAGCCACATACTTGGGCAACCTCTAGACTCACGAAGAGTCATCCTTCAGCACTCCTTGGCTTGAGGATTGCCCTTCCCTCTGGGCACTAAGAGGTGTATTAATAGATAAAGGGAGTGGTTCAAAAACATTCCAATACTTGCCAAAGATCAGCAGTTGCCGTGTAGACTAGGGAGAAACAGAGGAGAAGACATTGTTAGTGTAAGAACAAGCAGAGTGACAAACTGTAAATGTTGATGTGGTTGTGAAGAGGAAAAATCTCTCTATGTAAATAGGTTAATCTGATTTTCCAACTATTGAGGACATTGAAAATGCCTAAAATATGAACAATTGCCAAAAGGGCCAATTTTATTCCCCCTAATGTGTTGATTATATAAATAAGTTCACTTGCTGGCGAGGTCCAGCAGCGTCCCTCTGCTTAGCTGCTGGCAGCCTAACGCTTCAAACAATGGGCCTCTATGTCATGCGCATGTGCGATGGTCAGTCTGCCTATGCGTCATCTAAAGATGTCAGGAGCGAACAGTGATAAACAGTGATAATTTTAGATAGACTGTTAAATAGCGACTGCTAAAAGGGTTATGTATTGTTGATAAATGGAGCTCTTAATATTGGCATAGGCAAAGATACAATCACTTGTTACAGCTCTATTTCACCATTTTAGTCTATATTTTAGTCTATACTATTTTGTCCGGCGCAGTAAAACGACTGCAAAATGGCAGCGGAGGCCATTTTATTGTCGTTTGCGCATGTGCAGTACAGGGAAAATGGCCACCACGGCCATTTTCCCGGTGACCTGTGCATACATTATAGACTCTGGGCACACTCTCGTGCCCAGAGTCTATAACTCCGGCGCTGGCCGCGCATTGCTCAGTGCGCTGCCTGGACGCTGGGCGTATAGGAAGGGGCCCATTTCGGAGACTGCACACGGGCCCCCTCCTTTCTAGAAATGCCCCTGTCCTGATCTGTGTGTCCTGCTTTATGCACCCCTATCCTTTATGTCCAATATTGTGCCCCCCTCCCCCCAATCTGTATATCATGTAATGTGCTTCCTTGTTTAATTCCCCCACTTATGTTTTTGTATTGTGCCCCCACATCTATATGTGCTGGCCCCCATCTACAAGTTTTATATTATCCACTCTCCCCCACCCGAATCTCTATGTTTTATACTGTGCTCTCTGCACACCCCCACACCCACCGGCTACAAATACATTTATCTGCCCCTGTCTGTCTCTCACTCCATCACCCTGTCCCTCCTCACAACCCATTGTATTACTAATGATCCCTCTGCCAGCCCTCCTCACTCTGCACAGTCCTCTGTTACTGTCTCACGTGGATAGTTCTCCTGTCTTTTCCTCATCCATGCTATAAGTTTCTGTTCTTCCATCTACTTTATGTGTGTTTATCATCCATACTGCCCTCTTGATTTCTCTAATACTACATTATGAATATTTGTTCCTAAATGTGTTATACCTTCCTGTACTTCTGCTAATTATCTTTCCTTGTACATATCTTCCCTGTTCTATATTGTCATGTCTTTCACCCTAATACACTGCACTCTGCCTTCCTTACACACCTCCATCATACCCTGCTATGTAGGACTTACCTTCCTCCTTCCTGGCCAGTCACTGTAAATTGCAGCAACTGTAGACAGGATGTTACAGAATGAGGCACTGTGATGTCACAGGATAGGTGTATGATGTCATAGCAACCATAGCACTGCTGCTGAGTTACAGCTATCATACATATACATCAATTATTTACAACTGGATTTACATGAACTTTCAATAAAAAAAGAGAATAATGTAGAAAAAGAACTATAAGGCAATCTTGTGCAGAGTGCCCCAATATGTAAGTGGAGGGAAAATCTAATGGGGGGCATCCACTAGACGATAAAGTTGAACGATTGAACGATAATGATAAAATCGTTCGATAATCGTTCGAACATCGTTTGCAAATCGTGCAGTAATTGTTTCTAACGATGTACGATGCGCGCTCCCGCTGGTCGTTTGATCGTCTCCTCCATCGACTGAACATGCAGGTCAATTTCACTTGATTGCTTACAAATCGTTTACACATTGTTTACACATCATTCACTCTGAACGATCAAATGATGAACCACTATCTGCCCACTATAGCTGAAAGCTCTCAATCACAGATTCAAACAACATAGTTTATCGTTAGATCTTTTGCAAATCGTTTGCAAATCTTTTGTACATTGTTCAGAGTGGAAGATCAAATTTCAGGGGAAACTTCAAGGGAAAATCGTTAAGAGGTTGGACAGGGATAAAATCGTCTAGTGGATGCCCCCCATAAGTGATAGTAAAATCTAGACTATATTACCATTTATAGAAGCAAACTAGATTTATGATACCTACTGTACCAGTTAAATCTCTTTATCTGACTTCATCTGGGGGGCACTTCATTACACCTGGGGTTAGTGTGGGATAGAGACGTCAGCGCTTAGGGGCCTATTCATGATGTTAGTTATCAGGGTCCCAATGGACCCAAAAATGAATATTCTAACTCGCCGTGGATTCCGGAGCAATTCATCATTGCTCCGGCGCGGTGACAGCTGATGTGAAATCAGATGTCCCCGCGAGCAGCTTCACTGCTCCTTTTTGGAGCAGTGAATCTTTTCATTGCTCCTTTCGTCATTGCTCCTACAGGTCACGCATGCGCACAAGAGCCCTGACGTCCAGTGGAAAGAGCCAGACAGGGGCGGAGGATTCCGAAAGGATCCCTCTTCGCGACCTGGGAGCAGATAAAAGGAAGGTGTTATCTCCTGCTTTACCTTATTAACGAATGGCCCGATAACATAACTTTTACAATTGCAGGTGAAAATGTTTATTTTCACCTGCTTTTGTAAAAATTAAGTGATGATGAATAGACCCCTAAAGCTAAACATCTTTGTGAAACAACCATTTTAGCTTTATATAGTCATATCAACTTCAAGCAGCATGTAAAACAACATAAAAATATTCAACTAAATGTTACAATGTATTTAGGAGATGTGCTTGAGAATTTGATGTATTCTGTGTGCCATTAAAATTATATTGCCAAAAAATGTCTGCCAATATGTTGTCAAGTGGGCCCTTTGCTAATTACAAACATTCATTTTGGCAGCAGACAGTATTTCATACTTGTCCCTTAACACAAAAAGAGTTAAAGGTGTTGTTCTTGGGACCTTCCTCAAAAATTGGCTTGTAGCCCCCGTGCTCCTCATGGTTTCTATTTAGGAGTTGTCATCACCACCTTTAGTTTTAGAACTTGGCAATCATACGCTCTATAAAAGAAAAACATCTGGGTCTTCTATGTCTTAAAGCTAATAAAGGGATCTCATACTGTGAACTGCATTCTGATTATTTGACATATAAATTTTAGGCAAAACAATTGATAATTTACAGATACTATTGACCTTCACTTAAAGATTCAATGTTTCAATAAACTATTGATAAAGTCATCAACAAGCAACATCATCAACATCATTAATCAATGGTTAGCATGCTGCTGAATAATGCTGGGTTCTATTGCAACCACTACACTATTGGAGTGGAGTTTGTATGTTGTCCCATGTTCACTCTGGTTTCCTCCCACTGCCTATAAACTTACTGGTAGGTTAATGTGCTTCTAAATAAAGTAACCATAGTGTAAATATTGTGTGGTACAGACTGTAAAAAATAAAGGATTGTTATGAATTATTAAACATTCCCTGTAAGTTACTGTGCCCTATGTTGGTACTATATAAATAAAATAATAATAATAATAATAATAATAATAATAATAATAATAATAACTAATATGGTGAAGATCTCTAATTTAACATATATAATTATTGCTATACTGTACTAGCTTTTCTGCCCCTCCTGAGAGGGATTATACCATTTATTTTTCTTATAGTAGCATTTTAATTAATATCAGCAATATACAATTGTATGATCTTTATTCACAATCAGTTACCCAGAATCTTCCAAATCTTCCAGAAAGAAAAAAAATAGCTGTTAATGTATAGTTTTTGTACTACACGCAGGTATAATTCCCAGCCATCCTCCTACACAGCCACTATGAGGAGCACTGCAGTGCTGCTAAACAATTTAATAAGGAAAATAATTCCATAGATGGTGTGGGGTACATGTGATGTACAGTGGCGTAACTAGGGCAGGGCGAGGGGGTTCGTGCCCTGGGCGCCGTTGGACTGGTGGCGCGGGGGGGCGCCGCCAGCCACGGTACCGGCCCGTCCGCCCTAGTTAGCCGGTGTAGCGCCAACCGCAATGAGTGCGGTCAGCGCTACACATTTGCACAGGACCGGTGCTAGACTTCCAGCACCGTTCCTATGCTGCACGCCTGAGCCCGTTCCCTCCCCCTGAGTGCTTGCCCAATAGCGCTAGGAGGCGGGCTCAGGCTGTGCATAACACACGCATCGCCGCCAGCGCTGGCGGCGATGCATGTGTTAAACAGCAGCCAATGAGAGTCAGATAGACTCTCATTGACTGCTGCAGCACCCACTGCAGTGGGTAATGGGACAGACGTCATGACGTCTGTCCCATAATGCTGAGCGCGCCAGCCCGGGCGGACTGGCGGGCGGGAGCGGCATCGCGGACAGGAGCAGGAACAGGAGCAGCGTGGAATCAGGTAAGTATATTTTTATATATATATTTTTTTTTTTTTAACCTATCTGCACAACGGGGGAGGGGGGTGGCTACTACTGGGGGGACCTCTACTGGGGGAGGTGTGGCTACTAATGGGGGCGCCATTGGGAGGACCTATACTGGGGGGGCTACTCTACTGGGGACTACTACTTGGGGGGGAACTACCACTGGGGGCATTCTAAAAGGGGCCTATTACTAGAGGCACTGCACTCGGGGGACCACTACTGGGGGCAATAATAGGAAAGGCCACTACAGGGACCACTGGATAGGGGGGTCACTACTGGGAGCCTGCATCAGGGGGACCACTACTGGGGGCACTGCATGGAAGGGGGGACTACTGCTGGGGGCACTATATAAGGGGCTTACTGCTAGGGGCACTGCAGGGACCACTACAGGGGGCACTAGATAGGGGGGATCACTACAGGGTGCCTGCATAAGGTGACCAATACTGGGAAAACTGCATGGGGGGGACTACTGCTGGGGGCACTATATAAAAGGGCACTGCATAAGGGGATACCGCTACTGGGCGCCCTGCATTGTGGGGACTGCTACTGGGGGCACTGCATAAGGGGGAACAGTACATGGGGCACTGCATTTGGGAGGGCCACTACTGGGGGTACTGAGTAAGGGGAACTAATTGGGGGCTGTATAAGAGGGACCACTACTGAGGATACTGTATAAGGGGCACTACTATGGGCCTGCATGAGAGGGACCACAACTGCGTACTGGGGGTACTGTATAAGGGGTACTACTGGGGTTAAGGTGCATATGGATAGGAATGTTCAGTTTGAAAATAAAGGGGTGTGTCAGGTTGACACGCCCCATTTTTAAGTGACCACGACCATTTTTTTTGCAGCAATGCGCCTTCGGCGCGCGCACATCGGGGGGTGTGGGGGCTCCCTTTTCAAATTTGCCCTGGGCTCCAAATACCCTAGTTACACCACTGGTGATGTAGTATATATTAAGCATGTTGTTTCATATTACAGAAAATACAGTACCTTATTCGTCAACTGTCGGAACAATTAGTGTCCTTTTTATATTTTTCTACTGCTAGTAACATCTGATATCATGTTTTTCTATCCTTATTACCCCAAATCAAATCCTGTACTTTCTGAGCTTATATTTCCTAGTTTGTACATAATTGCTATTTACAATATGACCTGCTTTCAGTTTCTCCTTGATGAACTGATTGCATATTGCTAAATGTTAAACACTCTATTCAATGAGAGCCTGATTCAGAGTTGCATGCAAAGTGGCCGCATCTGTGATTTTGCACTCTGCCATGTGCCCAAGGTGCATACACTCATCTCTGCGAATCTGCGGGATATTCATAATTGCAATTGGAAATTGGCATATAGCATGCTTGCTGTGGGCATGACATGGGAATGTACTGTAATTGGAATTTTCAGCAAATCAGAGGTGAGCGAACGCTGAGATCCGTTAGACAGGTCTTTTGCACCAAGTATAGGGCTGGTGCAAATATGTGCTGATAGTAATGATTGCTCTCACAATGGATTGAATCGTGCTGCCACATAGATGTGGCCAAGTGTGAATATAGAAGGTGGTCTGCTATTTATTCGTAAGCATGCAATGCAGCTGCGGAGACTGCAAAGTATCTATTGGACAATGTAAATATGTACAATCACTTTATTTTGCCGTTTGGAAAATGTTGGTACTTTTGAAATGTTTTTGCAATATTTGTGATGTCAACAGAAGGAAATTGCTATAGCCATATAATGCGCTGCCATCCATTTGGCTTATTTTTATGTTCATTTTGGTTACATATAAGCAGAACCTACAGTATATGATATTTTATATTCTGTTTTGGAATTGAGATAACTTAAGAATGCATTTACAACAAAACACATGCTAATAATTAAAAAACATACATACAGTATGTATACATACAGTTTATGTGTGTATATGTATACAGAAGCAGCTATGGCAGTGTTATTTCAGGACAGAATTGTTGGCACTTGCTTCAGAAAGATAAATGTATGTTTCAATTTCAACCATTATCTTTCCTCTGCCTAAATTTACAGTAAATATGGAAGAACATAATACAAAACTATTTAATGTGACGTTTCTAATTGCACATGTTTTTCTGTGGTATCTTAAGCCTTGCTGTATTGATTTAAATAATTATTAAAATGGTTTCATCCAAGAAGACAAAAATGTAGTTATTTAACTCTTCCTGCTCTGTAAATGATCTTGCTGTGCCCTGTGTCATCAGATACATCTTAAACCAATTTAAAGTGCTATACACCTGAATAAACAAGTTGTATGAGTGTTTATGTATTGAAGTGGGTCAGTTCAAGGTATGGTATTTGGCTAGAATTCTTAATTTCTCTTTTTACAGCAATAAGGCTGCCAGAAAGAGGAAGTCTGAGCTGAATTAATACATTTGTTACAGTGGAAGCAGAATGAAAACGGCTTTAACCACAAATCAAGCTGCCTCTTTCATTTATGCCCGTGATCGGCTTTTTCTAAGAAATATAGACTCTGGCATGGAGCCACTCTAAGTTTTTATTTTAAAGGAAAACCTGGATGGTTATTTGTTTAAGGCTTACATCTATGATTACTTGTGAGTTCTTTCTCTACTAGGATTTTGTTTAATATTGTTTCACATTTGGGATGCAGATGCCCACTAATAGAGCTCGTAGCTATTTTCCATTGCTTTGCAACAGTGATAGTTATCTGAAATATTGAACACATTTTTCCAATGTGTTTTGAAACAACCTTTGAGGACACTGATATTGTCCAGATCGGAACATAGCTCTTGCTAAGTACCTTGGGTTTTAAAAGGACCTCTGTGTCCCACTCCTTTTGTGAACAGCTGCACAGCTTCACATGACACTGTCAGTGTTTCATGTGGACATACAAAGTTATTTGAGATGACAAAAAAAGAGCAGGTTTATTTGTAAAAACTGTCCCTGATGCAGTTTAAGTGACTTGTTATATTTTTCTTTGTTCCAGAGAGAGGTACAAATGTAAGAGAACAAAATCAGTGCAAACTCAAAACTAAACTACCTTCCTTGCCTGAAAACAGATTACTTGTGAAAGCAATTTAATGCAATCATGTTGTTTTTCTAACATTTGGCTTATTTATTTATTTCTTTATTAAAATGATTTACATAATAATTGTGAATAAATAACAGTAATATTGCCAACAATTGCATATTATTATAAATATACTGTATTTAAGTCCTTGTACTGATATACTAAATCACATTGACTATATTCTGCATTGAGCATTCTCTTTTTTGGGTTGCCCTGAGTGTCAGATATGCAATACAATCTATTTAGAATAGACTTTTATGGGGGGGTCCTAAAACTGTAGCACATTTGCATTTAGGAGTCTAGCTAACAATACGGTTACGCAGCCATGGCTTGATGACTAAGGGCCTGATTCAGAGCCGCTCGTAAGCGGCCGCTCGTTCACTCCGAGCGATGTTTGCCCAACTGCACATGCGTACGGATCGTAATACGCATGCGCAAACCAGTCAGTGCGGCCGAAAATCGTTTGTTCGCTAAATAGCGAATGCCTGCTATTTTGAGTGACAGAATGAGGCGTATGTGGGTGGTAACAGGGGAAGGTGCTTGAAAACGGGGAGTGGAGATCAGAACGCAGGCGCGCTTAAAGGTCAAAACGGGCGTTTTAAGGGTGTGCATAATTAATACAGCAGCGTCATTGACCACGTCACTGGGTTATTTTATACCCAGAACTGCTCGCAAGATTGTGGTAGGAAAAACCAACCCCAAGAATAGCGAGCAGTTCATACGCTGGTCGATGTACTCGATTAATCTAATAAATAGCGGACATGACGTAGGATGCGAGCGGCCAGGGGGCGTAGTTTTACAAAAAACGACCGCAAGTTTTGTTCGCTCGTTCAGACATAGAGGCGTGAACAGACCGCAAAGAGCGAACGGTTCATTTGAATAGCCACCCCCTTTTTCTGAACGAGCGAGCGCTAATTGCGTCCGGCTCTGAATCAGGCCCTAAGATTCATAAACAATGGAGGCATGGAAATGTAACCTCTATCAGTTTCATGTGGATCCAGATTCACAAGCAAATCTGCAAGCGTACCTTTGTGATTGCAAATCAAAATTGCTCTGCTCCCACATACTCTGTACATATACTATTCACTGAGAGTTTATTCTTTATATAATTGTGCTCATAATGTGCCAAGTACTCTCCTGACTGGCTCTCATATACTGCACAGCAGGAGCTGTGAGGAATAGAGATTTCCTGTTCAGGAGTCAGCCTATTGCTTCATTTGGAAGCTGTCACCATAGAGTGAATGCTCCCAGTTGGCTCCCTCTATACCCATATTTGTAACCAGTCCAAATTTTCCCGGACATTTCTGCTCTTCAGCAGCCTAACTGGTCATACAGTATAGTGGCCTGATATTTGCTTCATTGGAATGATGATGAATTAAGCAGATTTGACGTATAGACTAATTATTTGTGAAGATTTTCAAATTAGGAATATTGGTTGGTATGATAACACAGAGTTCTCCTGCTGTGTGGTCTGCCTGGGAGGAAGCATAGCACATAAGGGATATAGCGGGAGATGCATCATGCATGCTCAAGAGTGGGGGAGTGAACAAGTGAAAAAGTTACAACCAAGCCTAATGCAACCAATCAGCATTGATATAGCTTTTATCAAGTATTATAATAATGATAGATAGAAGCTGGTTGGTTGCAGTGGAAAACTTCTCCACTTCTCCACTTTTCCACTGTTTAGAAGGCTTGATATAGAAAAAATGTGAATCATTGAGAGTAAATCTAGCTGAAATATTGCACCTTGGCAAAGCAATGTTGCATTGCAACACTAAATCACTGTATAAATATTACGCTGTCTGATATGTGTGAGCTACATACCAAAGCAAGCAGTATTTTTCTTGCAAGGTAAAAAAAAAATATTAATTTGCCCCAGTGCTGGATTGCTAGCAGAGTGGATAGGGTGGTTGCACATGGGGCCCCCACACACAGGGGAATGGGTATGAAATACCGCCAGTCGCATGGCCGGCGGTTCGATTCCCGTCAGCGGCAGCCCGACAAGAGCAGAGTTAGAAGCAGCGGAAGCCCGACAGCGCTGGAAATCCCGATCGTGGATAGGTAAGTATCTACTAACCTAACCTAACCCCCCTAACCCTAACCCTCCTTAGGGGTGCCTAACCCTAACTTCCCCCCCAAGTGCCTAACCCTAATCCCCCATCTAAGTGCCTAACCCTAACCAACCCCTTCCCCACTGCCTAAACCTAAGGCCCCCGGGGGGGTGCCTAACCCTAAGTCCCCCCCGGGGGTGCCTAACCCTAACCCTCCCTCCCCCTTTCCTAACCCTAACCCTCCCGGGGGGGTGCCTAACCCTAAGTCCCCCCCGGGAGCCCTAAACCGAACCCTCCACCCCCGCGGCTGTCCGCTCGCGGCGCCCGGCATCACTACGATCGGGATGCCAGGCGCCGGTCTCCCGGCGTCGGGGAAATGCGGGCGTCTACATCTAGACACCCGGCATTTCACCCTTGCCGGGATATGACAGTCGGGAAGCCGGCTGCCGGTATTTAGGAAGTCGGCTTCCCGATTGCTTCCCCACACAGGTACCCTCACACACAACAATATGTGCCCCGTGCACAATTCATACATTTGTGGATGTCAACTAATAATGACTCCACAATGCTATCACTGTCAGTTTTGCTTTGACTTTGTAGTGTGCAGAGCAAATGGGAGGAGTCATCAAGTCGGGATGAATGACTGTGACACAGGATCACAATACTGGAAGGAAAGTGAGCAAGGTGGAGGTTGGTAGTGAAGCCCCAACAAGTTATTATAACCCTTAGGCATTATTTTTTCCTGTGTTTAAAGCCTCTCTTAATCTGATAAAGGGATGTCACGGACTATTGCTGATTTAGGTCATTCCCCCCCAAGAAAAATGATTACCTGAGCCTCTCCAGCAAACTTAATGTATAACTGTATTTTAAATGCATCACTCTAATACATGTACTGCTGCTATCCTCTTATTGGTTTCACCATCTCAGAATGGCAATAGAGACAGATATTGATAGAAAAGCAAATTGTGTCATTAACTGAGTTTCATTTCCTATGTTTTGCTGCCCCCAATACCTGAGACAGTTACTGTAGGTATTTAGCATCTAAGCTCTTCTGAGCAGGGCTCTTCTCCCTCCTGTCTCATCTATGTCTTCTCCTGCTTTCTAGCTTCACTTCCTCCATGGGCTCTCTTACCCTTCTTTGTCTTTGGTTTTCACCTCTGTCAGTGGCTCTTAACCTGTTAGCTGCGCCCAAGCTTATGGGATCGTGTTTCACCTTGAATTGAATTTGTACCCTCCCCCTCCCCCCTTGCACCAGTGGCTGTGTGGAGCGATGTAGTATTATTGATTTATATGTGTACTGTATTGTACTGTTTACTGTATTGTACTGTTCAGTTGTTTATTTATATGGCGCCACAAGTGTTCAACAGCTCCATACAAACAGCAAAGTCTAATAATACTAATAAGCACACCCCTTTTGACTAAAAGTTCTTCTAATTTAGACATGATATTGACTTCAATAACTACTTAGAGAAGCTGCCATTGGAAGCATTGTGTTGTTTATTTCATAGGCCCATTTTGCCCCAATTACATATTTTATCTATTTTAATGCAAAAACACTTAAACTGTACTGATTTAATTTGACAAACATTGTTGTGATTGAAAAAAATGAATACATGTATACAGTATAAGCAGTTTTCATAGAAAATGAAATTGGACTACAAAAGATGTTTGTGCTAAAACAAACCCTGTACAATGATCTTGGTTCTCATTCCTCAATGTGCAAGACATCCCTTGGGTGCTCTTCTCCATTCCTCCAGCAGAGTCTTTGTTTTTTGTCTAAAATTAATAAATCACCATACAATGCATGAAGGTCACTCAAGTCATTGACGTTTATTATCTGTAATATCTGTGTAGTTGTAATGTTGAAACAGTGCATTTCCCCATCTGTCACAATCACAGTCAGTAAAGTTAAAGGTTTTTTTTTAATTTATAGAAAAAAACACTTGTATATTCATATTTCATATGTATACACATAGAATACTTAATACTTATTAAAGTTTGTTGGTTTATTTTAAGATCAAGCAGGATAATGAGTATCAATTAAATCACTGCAAATTTCTTCTTAAGCTCCATTAAACATAATTGTCTTACACGCTTGATGTCAGGAAGTAATGGGGAGGTTTTTACATATAATTGAACAAAATTCATACAAAGATAAATGTGTTTATATATGTGCTGCTTTCTGGCTAAATGGAACTAATTTTAGAATTAAGAAAACCAGCTGTGAAAGTATTAAGTGGAATAAAAGTTAGCTGACAGTGTTGATTATGGTCTCTTTATTTTCTAGGTAGAAGTGTCAATGTTAAGTCAGTGGGTCTTGTTGGGAGACACGGGCCTCAATCAAAACAGCCTTTTCTAGTTGCTTTCTTCAAAGCAAGTGAAGTACTGCTTCGCTCAGTCAGAGCTGCAAACACAAAGAGGAAGAAGCAGGAGAAGAACAAATCTACAGCTCAACATGATGCATCGAAGATTCCCAGTATTGCAGGTATGTTAAAATAAGAGTTCATCAAGTGGCATCAAGGGCTGTGCAAAAACAAACTGTCCGCCTATCATACCACAGTTTGGATTAGAAGCAATACTAATCCACCAGCTGCTGATTGGGCACCCAACCTCCAAACTCATACTGTACAAGAAGATGATAACTGAATCCCATGCATAGCAAATCAGTCTGGAATACAGACCAGGGGGGAGATGTACTAAGCTGTGGAGAGTGATAAAGTACTGACCAATCAGCTCCTGTCAAACACAGCCTGTAAACTGACAGTTAGGAGATGATTGGTTGGTACTTTATCACTCTCCACTTTATCACTCTCCAAGGCTTAATTCATCTCCCCCCGGGACACCAAGAGAGGAGATAGCAGGTTAAAGGACCAGGTCCTGTCTTGGAGCATGGGCTGCCAAGCAAGTAAAGTTACTACCCCAAGTTGGTGTGCCCACAACACCTTCAGCAGACTGTGCATAATATAAAATGAGAACTGGTAATCATAGCAAGGAATGTACATGTCCCCCACATTTTATATGGGGGCTCGATAGATTTCTTGATGAACATGGTCAGAGGAAGTGGAGTTATGTCAGCACATACTGTACTTCTCCCACTTGATGCTTGTACATTAAGTACAAGTACAGGATTAGCAACAGGGTAGTAATATCTAGAAGTATGGGGGGGGAGTACAGCAGCCACAGTTCAGGTGGCAAGTGGAGCCCGTATAATTAACAAGTACCCTAAATATTCCTGAAACCCTAAAACCCAATGATGTCGGTAAATCTGCAATATCATTTGTGCACGTCATAATTATGTATATGGCTGGGGATGGTCTGCTTCAAAGAGAAAGGTCTGCTAGAGGCCTGGGGTGTGTAGCTTGGAACACAGGAACTGACCAATAGTGCACAAAGTTGCAAAGTAAAGGAGGGTTTTTCCATCATTTCTCCAGCCTCGAAGGGTCGGTGACTAATGGTGTACTGAAAAGAGAAAAGAAAATATAATGTGCATTGTGGGCCTGATTCTGAGCTTTCTTTTGCCCCAGTCGCGTCTCCGTCTTTCTGCTAATGTTGCATCAGATCTTCAAACAACTTTGACGCCTACTTGCAACGTCTGAGGACAGTAGATTTCCAATTTTCCATCACTGTGCTTATTTAGACGCACCATCAGCTCACAATCAAAACTTGAACCAGCCCTATGGCAGATGCAGTATCTCCGTCTGACTATGGCCTGCTGTGTGAGCAGCAGTCTTTGAACACAGCTGCTTTCAGCAACACACCTGTATCAGCTTCTCCACCCCAGTTACCTCCCAGAAAGGCCCAGTAAATCCTCAGACTGTGTCCCCTATTCTGTGTTGTGTCTCTGTGCACAGGCAATCGGGATGCATGTACAGTCATATAACATCAGCTGTGTGTGTGCGACATCGACACTTTGTCCACCTCAGAATCATGCCATGTATGTGATAAATACTAGGATACAGAATGGTATATATAGGGTGGACATAATTAAACTTACTCTATTCAGAGCTGTCTGTACTGTAGCTTGGTCTAATAACCAGAATGTCACCAAATTTGGTATGGAGACTAATTAGGACTAATTTGTTTCCCTATAAAATATGGTGACACTCTGGTTGTTAGATCAAGCTACAGATGGCTTTGAATAGAGGAAGTTTAATTACGGCCTCCTTGTATATGCTCACCAATTTCAAGATTGAATCAAGCGTTGGGTAATCTCACACTGTTACATGCAGTCCTAATGTAGAATAAACATAAAATAAATGAAGTGAGTATAGATAATTATTGAAAAGTAATTTATGCAGCCAAGACAAATACCAGTTCATTCCTTTGATGAAACTGGACACTGCTAGAGAGAAGCGCATAAAAAAGAACAGTTACTGTACCTGCAGGGCCGCCAAGAGCCAAGGCGGGCCCCGGTAATAGGGGGCGTGGTCTAATCTCGGGTGGCATGGCCACGCCCCCTTGCCAAAAAAAAAATAAACCAACAAGATTTTCAGCGCCGCGAAGCGTCGCTGCGCACCGGGGAGAGGGGCGCTCTGAGCCCCCTCAGCCCGGCGCAAAGCCAGGGGGGGCGCTATCAGTGTGATCGCTCCCCCGCACAGGCATAGGAGACTGCCGTGGCTGCTGGGCTGCTGTGAGGTAGGAGGGGGCGGCGTCGGACCCGGGCCCCCGCCGGGCCCCTCAGGAAGCCCGGGCCCGGGTAATCTGTACCCGCTCCCCCCCCCTCTCGGCGCCCCTGTGTACCTGTACTCAGGGGCACACAACTTTTTTTGGTTGGGTGGGGCCAAGATATAGTTTAATTTTGGTGCCCCTATATTGTTGAATGTTGCCCCCTCAATTGCACCTAGAGTAACCTGCAGACAGAACATTGTGGTACATTTTCAGAAGTCACATCTCAGTCACTCTATATACACTATACAGGCAGCAGCATGAGGGAGAACTGAGGTGGCGGGCACAAGGTGTGGGTTCAGTATCAGACCCCCACACATGTACTATCACACCGAGCCTGGCACTGATATAGTGTGCCGCAACACCTCTATCCTCCAGTCAGTGTCAGATCATTGTGCAGCACACGGTGCCAGTCACCCATTTAATTAAACTGAATTCACAGCATCATGTCTAAAATTTTTGGAAACACCTTTAAGATTATTCCTACATATCTCCACTCTACCACAGGTATATTCCTCGGACCACACCAGTACCTTGCATAGAAGTGCTCCTCACAGGGAGTGACAAAGTAGCACACATGAGAATGGTGCTCTTAATCACATTTGTGTGTCGCAGCTGGCTCAGCTGGCTGTGCAGGGCTGGCAGAAAGGATGGCCCATCTCCTTCATGGTTTTTGTGCCGGGGACATCCATAGGCAAATGCAGGGGGGGGTTCTGGTTGCTTGGAAACCCCCCTCCCATGCCCACACCATGACCACAATAGAAATAGTAATATAATAGAATTTTCCTAGGGCTGCATGTTCTTCTCAGTATCACAAATGAAATAACTAGCACCACCAGTGCCAGCCAGTAATGTGGCTGACATGTGTCAACCAGTAATAGATACACCTGTGCACCAAGTAGGAGATCTGGAAAACATGCACTGTTAGGGTTGTACTGCTATAGACCATCTATAGGGTTAATTATTAACACTGTTATCCAGTGCATATGGAGACCAATATGTACATACAGTATATGTCTAGGGCTAGTGCTAAGTTCTTCTGTTGCTCCCCCAGACTCCCGGATTTGCTCCCATACTTTGGAATGATGCCCACATCTGACATAAAAACATTCATCTCAGGCAGGATGGCCCTACTGCCACATTTAATGCTGGTCCTGTATACTGTATGTTGGAATTATGACATACAATACACTTTGTATGACTCATATTAAGACTGGTTAAGTGCTAATTATGCCCTTTTCATGGACTGGCCACACTTGCTCTAAAATCAAGCATTTGGAAAACCCCCTGTATAAATCCTGCATTTGCCACTGACATCAGATCCCCGGCAGCAACAGCAGGAGGACTGCTTTGAAGAGGAGGCAGAGCGTAAGAGCCGGTGGGGAGGGGGCCCCCTCCTCCTCTCCTCAAGCCAGATCACCTCCTCCTCCCATTACATTATGACCCACGGCATACTATAATGAGTCAGCCATATTAGTACCTGGCCAGACTGCAGATAATGCACTGCACTAGCTGCATCACTTTAGCTCCGCCTATGATTGGCGCCTCTCTCAAATGTTGACCCCCCCATACCAGCGCCTATGCCTGTAATATATAGCTATGTATGGTGCTGTAAGCCACAGACTTTGTGAAAGTTCTATTTTAAACTTGAGATGAGCAGGTTTGGCTCTCTGAGGACCGGACTCACCCAAACATACCTGATCCGAGGGGGATCAGAGTCTTGCTCAGGGTTTTCCCGCCAGACTCAGTTCCCAAAACTAGGCAAAATGTCATAAATCCCGGCATCGGATTCTCGCGGGTTTTGGATTGCATATAAGTCCCTTCCCACGGTGATCGGCACCATTTGCTTTGTTCTGGCTGTGCTGTACTCTGCTGTGTGGCTAAGCTGTGGGCTGTGCAGAGTCCATCCAGGGGCTATGCTATCCAGGGGCTGTGCTGTCTGTCCAGGGACTGTGCTGTCTGTCCAGGGGCTATGCTGTCTGTCCTTGGGCTGTGCTGAGTCCATCCAGGGGCTTTGCTGTCCGTCCAGGGGCTGTGCTGAGTCCATCCAGGGGCTGTGCTGAGTCCATCCAGGGGCTGTGCTGAGTCCATCCAGGGGCTGTGCTGTCCCCATCCAGGGACTTTGCTGTGCTCCATCCATAAACTTCAGTGGCTGCTCCTGTGCTCAGTGCTGTGCTGTGTCTATCCACTCCTGTGCTGCCGATGCTACTGTCCAGTGTCCATCCGCTCCATTGCTGCCGACGCTCATGCCGGTGTCCACTCGCTCCAGTATTGCCAACGTACCTGTCTGGTGTCCATCCACTCCAGTGTTGCCAATGCACCTGTCTGGTGTCCATCTGCTACAGTGCTGCAGACGCACCTGTCCGGTGTCTACAGTGCATCCGGAAAGTATTCACAACGCTTCACTTTTTCCACATTTTGTTATGTTACAGTCTTTTTCCAAAATGGAATAAATTAATTTTTGTCCTCAAAATTCTACACACCATACACCATAATGACAACATGTAAAAAGTTTTTTTATGATTTTTGCAAATTTCATTAAAAAAAACTAAGAAATCACATGTACATAAGTATTCACAACCTTTGCTCAATACTTTGTCGATGCACCTTTGGCAGCTATTACAACCTCAAGTCTTTTTGAATATGATGCCACAAGCTTGGCACACCTATCTGCTCCAATGCTGCCGACCCACCTGTCCAGTGTCTATCTGCTACAGTGCTGCAGACGCACCTGTCCGGTGTCCATCTGCTCCTTTGTTAAAAAAATAGTTTAATAAAATTTAAAAGTTATAAAAAGTAAGAAAAAAAATAAAATACATTTTTTTTTAAAAAATAATAGTTTTTTTGTGCTCTACCTTAGTGTATCCCTAACAGAAGTACTGTAATGCTGCAGGCCATACCCCAGTGTATTCATAGAAGTATTGTGATGCTGCAGGTCTTACCCCAGTGTATCCATATAAGTACTGTGACGCTGCAGGCTGTACCCCAGTGTGTATCCATAACACAAGTACTGTGACACCTCAGGCCTTACCCTTAGTGTGTATCCATAACACAGTGCTTTGACAGCTCAGGCTGTACTCTTAATGTGTATCCATAATACAATTACTGTGACGCCACAGGCCATACCCTTATTGTGTATCCAAAACACAAGTACTGTGATGCCGCAGGCCATAACCTTAGTGTGTAACCATAACACAAGTACTGTGACGCCGCAGGCCATAACCTTAGTGTATATCCAAAACACAAGTACTGTGACGCCACAGGCCATACCCTTAGTGTGTATCCATAACACAGGTACTGTGATGCCTCAGGCTGTACCCCAGTGTGTATCCATAACACAAGTACTGTGATGCCTCAGGCCGTACCCCAGTTTGTATCCATAACACAAGTACTGTAACGACTCAGGCCATACCCCAGTGTGTATCCATAGCACAAGTACTGTGACGCTGTAGCCCACACTCTAAAGGTGCATACACACTACACGATATGCTCCCTGAGCGATATCGTGTAATGTGTCCCCGGCAGGCTGTGCTCAATGTCGTTCATGACATTGAGCACAGCCGCTGAACGATATCATTAACGATATCGTTCAGCGCCGGGCTCTCTCCCCCATTCCCTGACATGCAGCAACCTGACGAGATCGTCAGGTTGGCCTGCATGTCAGCCCGATGAACGATGATGACGAACGCGCGTCTTCGTCATCGTTCATCTTTTTGGGCTTAAAAATGGACGATAAAGTGGACGACTGAACGATAACGATATCGATAACGATAACGAAAGGTGTACGCACCTTTAGTGTGTTTTAGTAGTTTATTAAACTGTAAAATGTTTTTTATAGCATCTAGATGTTGGATTTTCTATCACAGCACACCTCTGGATTGATAGTGCTCCTGTAATACTTTTAAATAATGGGTAATACCTACAAAGGGGCAGAAGAACAAGGAAGGAAAAATAAAATATATTGGCAATATATGACGTTTTCTTCATTGCAAAAACATTTTTATTGTCACTTAAAGGCCTTATGTTATGTTTATTCACAGATTACAACACGAGTGAACAGAAGCAGGCATGTAAAAAACATGAGCTCTATGTCAGCTTCCGTGACCTTGGATGGCAGGTAAGATTGTTATGTGTGTCTTATGTATTTATTTATTTTTCAGGTATTTTATATTGCTGTTATAACAATTTGTTTAAAACACCATTCAAAATAGTTGATTACAATGTGTTAGAAAGGTTATTTATGAACCAAAACAGCAATAATCTAAAGTGACATCACCTTTGTACACTTGTACTTTTTATTGACAGAGAAGGACTTGAGAATCAGGATGATCGTTCAAGTTTTTTGAGGACGTTCTTTGCCAAGTACGAGTCGGGCTCCTGAGAGCACTTAATTTTGCAGTACATTTACAAGGGCTTGCTAGAAGGATCATATACATTTTCTGCAAAAACACTTGAATTTAGTCACCTCTGAGGTCCTGGACATTGATCTCCTTGCTACTTTTAATAGGATGCACTTTGCTTTCTCCTTATTTCTCCTCGTACATATCTGCAGGAATCCAATTTCTATGTGTAATTCAACTAATGTGATTAAGAGCTTCACCATGTCCCCTTTATGTAATAGTTAGTTGATTAATTGAAGACATAACTGAGGCTAAGCCGAGCAGTATTTTAGGAGAAAAATGCAAACATTTAAATTAATACAGTAGGGTGTTCTAAACAATGCGATGACAAGAAAGCCCTTACCCCCAGAATAATTGACAGCATGTTGTTGGTAAATCCCACCAAAGAGGCTATGCAATGACTGTGTAAGTAACTATAGAAATTGCTGTTCTTGAGAAAAAAAAAGAGAATGTTGAGTGCAAAATAGATTTTGCTGATTTCTTTCTCTCTGGAATACCATTACATTAAACAAAATGTGTACTAAGTGTTGAGTTTATTATATGTATCAAAATTACGTAACAAGTTAAATGGTTTAAAAATGGAGCCTGTTCAGTTTTAACTTAAAATAAATGTACCACATTTAGGTCAGAATGCTTTTCTAACATTATGGATTGCATTTAAATAACAAGGGCCCTCATTCAGAGCCGTACGCTCTGAGCAGAGCGTACGGCTCCATGAAAATGGAGCGTCCTCCTGGACGCTCGTATAGCTGTGGGTCACCACCCACAGGCTATACGAGCGTGCATTTTGATGGCCGCGATGGTCGTGACCATTGCGACCATCGAAACTGCGAGCCGGAGCCTGCGGTTGAGGTTTTCAACCGCAAGCTCCGGAGTGATTTTGGCTCTATCAGAGCCAAAATCACTCCCACTGACATCACTAGTGATGTCAGTGGGCCGGCTTCTGACGGGAGGCGTTCCCGTGGGAACGCCCCCGTCAGGGAGGCACGCCCCCGGCACGCCTACCAAAGGGGGCGTGCTGTCAATCAACATCGACAGCACGCCCCCTTTGATCAGACACAACGAGCGAAGGACTTTCCTTCGCTCGTCGCGTCTGGCGCATGCGCACGACGGAGCTCCCTCCGTCGTGCGCATGCTCAGTCCAGAACATCGACCCACTTGCGAGCGGACAGCCGCTCGCGAGTGGGTCTGAATCAGGCCCAAAGACAGACTTGTATTATGTTAACTCGATGGCCATCACTCCAAAAAAGACTAATGGGACATTTGATAGAAGTCACCACCTGCTTAATAAACGTTACCTCTATATAGACAACATTTATTATCACTGTCACAAAGGGAAAGGTTTGTTGTAGCACCAAAATACATGAGCTTCTAAAAAAGCCAGCCATCAAAATCTTGATGGGCAAGCACTAGATAGCACAGCCCAAATAAAGTCTAATGCTGGCCATACACTAGGGTGATTTTGAGCCGATTGCACTATTTTAGATGCCTCGTACGATGCATTGTGTGGAAATCGTGTAGTATTTAGGTAGGAAAGGAATATGATCCGATGTGCACTCCCGCTGTTCTACTATCGTATCTTATGATCAGACGTGCAGCCCACATTATCCATCATAATCGTATGCAGATTGTGCCGTGTATTTGCGTGTGCGATGCATCATACGTCCGACCGTTCGAGCTGCGTCATTTAAATCTATTATGATCATATGTTTTTAGTGAGGCAGAGGATCAATCGTATCACGACCGGTCACAGAGGGGCGAATGATCGTACGTGAGATTGTATGTACATTGTGCATCAATAAGCATCAAATCGTGCGGCTGGGACTGCTATGGAGCTGCCGTGGGAGTTCAATGGAAATCGTATGATGAATCGTATCTTATGCTGGTTGTACTAGTGTATGGCCAGCATAATAGTACCAAACCCAGAAGTCATTATTTGCAAACCAAGTGGATTCTTTACATGATAAAGGCACACAATTAAGGAATAAGTCCACACAAAATTTAATTTTCAGTATTATAATTTATTTCCTAAATGAAAAGCTTATTAACATGGCTCCATCATTCAAAAAGTTCAGCTCCTGTGTCATCTTATAAGCAAAAGCAACTAGTACGAATCTGATGACTCCACCTTAATGTTTTGCTGGTGGTTATCGTTACATGCCTTCTTGATGAAAATAAAAAAGTGTATTTAAAAGGGTATGGGCAGCACTGAGCCTGGATAGCAGCTCCCGAGCTGCAGTGCAGCTATGGGTAAAGCCTGATGCTGTGCACAGGCGCAGAGTTTAAATGGATATATATATATATAATGGATATATATATATATCCAATACACTGCACCGGCACTCCCGCACTCCGTGTCATATAGCCCAAACTTGCTCTGGTGGGCATATAGCCCAAACTTGCTCCGGTGCCCTCCAAGGGGGACAGCACCCCCACAATGTAATAACCACAAAAATCAGGCGGCACTCGGAGTCTTCATAAATCAAATACCCTCACCAGAGGGATCTATTAGTCGACGTTTCGGTGTGCAATTCACCCCTTCCTCAGGACAACATAACAAAGTTATGTTGTTATGTTCTCCTGAGGAAGGGGTGAATTGCACCCCAAAACGTTGACTAATAAATCCCTCTGGTGAGGGTATTTGATTTATGAAGACTCCGAGTGCTGCCTGATTTTTGTGGTTATTATATATATATACATATATATATATATATGGAAGATAAAATGGTTTGAATGTATTTTAAGTGTATAATTTAAAGTTAAATTGCACTTACCTTTGTTCCCTGGAAGTCCCAGGGGATCTAGGGTTCAATGTGGGTGGCTGGATCCTCCATTCCTTTCCAGCTAAATAAACTGTCCTCCTATGCAGCCTCATACCTGAGATTGGTATGAGGAGGTGCATAGGAAGCTGGCTAATGCAGCCAGCTAATTGTTTTCACGGAGCTCAAAAAGAGCTTCCCCTCTGTGGCCAGGAAACCCTGCCCGGGGACCCTGATTATCCACCTCTGGAGCTAAGATTCAGTCATGGCAGGCTTGGAAAACTTTGTCCCTTCCAGACGGGACAGAGCCGGAGGCATCACCGAGCATTGCGGGTGGGCTCAGGTACAGGGAACTGACCACTCCCCACTGTCCATAGTGGGCAATGTTAAATGTACATGTGGCCAGCACATGCACTTAAGTTGATTGGTTTAAAACCACAGGGCGGACTTACCCCTGTGGTAATGTGTATTGGAGTGACATAAAAGAAGGGCCTGCGTGCCTAGTTGTGTGTATCTTTTGAACATCAAGACTGCTGTAACATCTCTGTATGCTGTACCCCCTTAAAGCTGAGGGAAGAGTCTTTTTCAAGACTATTGAGCAATAAACATCTTTGCCTGACTACGACTGCATCTGAAACCTGCGACAACAGCATTGCGCTAAATGCTATTTCGTTCTCTGGCGGTTCTGGATTGAGCCCAAGCTTGTCCAAGCTCAAGCCAGCTACTGTGTAGAGCCTGTTTCATTGTGAGGAATCAAGGGGAATCAGCCGACACCAACAAGGAGGTGTGGCCACAGCTCATCGATGCATAGCAGGACCATGGACAGTGTGGCAGAAACTTCAAGACTCTCCCCACTCCTGCTGACTTGGTATTTTTGACAGACAGCCATCTATCCATTGACAACATACTATCAGTAGGAGCAAGCAGGAGCCAGTAGTTGTCATCATTATCACTGAACACCAGGTAAGTATACTTTTGAAAAAAGTTTGGCTTCTTATAGTCTACCAAAATATACATTACTATGTTTTGGCAAAATCATACATTAAGTGTTGGCCATATCATCTTAATATCCACCTTATAATGACAGGCAATTGTATGCTAATCAACAAAACAGTGACATAAAATTACTCAGATCATATTATATGTTCACCCATGAATACGTATTTCCATAAATGATACATTTTTACTCTACCTATTCATTTTTTATTTTATTCTTTTATTTTATCCCTGCGCTATCGGCAGTCATTTAATATTGGTGACCCTTAGAGGTTGTATCACGTTTATGGATTATCCCACAGATAAGAACTATTGCCTAAAACAATATGAATAAAGGCCCCCATACATCAGCAATCAAGTGGGGCAAATCTGCGTCTTTCAGATGTTTGTATAAAATATGTATATGGGGCCCACAGATTGCAGATTCCAACCAAAAGTGATTTGAATTGGTGAATTAGGTTGCCCAACATGTTGGATTTCACAGACCAATTGGGGCTGTAGATTGGTAGTTTATAGTAACAATCAGCAGATTTGCAGATCGTTACGTAAAATTATAAAATTATGAGACTTTCAAGATTGTCAGATCTGTCTTTCCTGAAAATGATCTGCAATTCATTAAAAAATATCTGTAATGTTTCAGCGCAGATTGACAAATTGGGGATTTTTTAAATTGGGGAAAAAAAATCACAGAATCTGTGAATGGTTTTTATTTGTGATTGCTGATGTATGGGCCCCTTTAGAAGAGAATGCAGCAAGATCTGTTATCTAAGCAGAGTTATAGTTTCCTTCCTGGTGCACTATCTTTCTGCACTTTCTGCACTTTTCATCTGATTATTTTATTAAGTGTACATTTGTTTGACTTTCAGAAACTTCCTAGGATATACAGATATTGTTGGATGAGAAGCGCTCCTGTGCTGCCTCCATCCTCAGTGTGACATGTAACTGAGCTGGCGACCGGCCAGAGCTCAGCAGGAGGCCAAGTAATATAGCAAGCTCTGTCAAGCAAGCCAAGTAATATTTCCTAAATTCACAATGCAAATTGTTTGAAAATATCAAACTACAACTGCATTTTAAATGTGAATTGTAGTAAATAGGGGTCAAGATGTGGTTAGTGCAATATTTGAGTAGCACATCATACAAGAGGCATCTGATCTTTAACTAAGTAAGGAAAATACATAACCTCAGAGTGGCTTATATATTTTTTACCTTAAGATTAGGTAGTGTGCTGAGCCCTGTGTTTTGGTTTTGGATCTGTATCTCCTTCGTGTTTTGGATCTGGATTTGGTTTTGCCTGTATTTTTTTTATAAAAACTGCTAAAATCACATGATTTGGGCTTTTTTTGTTCCTACAGTATTATTAACCTCAATAACATTAATTTCAACTCATTTCCAGTCAATTTTGACCACCTCACAGCTCACAATATTGTTTCATCTGATTTAGGCCCAAAATTTGCACCAAGGTAGTTGGCTGACTAAGCTAAGCGGCAACAGTGGGCAGCACAAACACGTGGCTGTTCAACTTCCAAAATGGCACATAAGAAAACATATGTTTTTATTAATCAAGAGGCCTGGGGAAGATGGAGTATGTATGTAGTTGAAGGCAGGAAGGGTTGATTGGTAGCAAATGGGGGAAAAAAGGGGGTTTGAGGGAAAGATTCATGCACAGGTCTTGGTAAAAAAATCAGTAAATAAACCAACAGTACCACAAATTATGATAATTAGAGGAGACACTCTATATTACCAAAATAGGTGTTGGTGGTGCTCCCTTGAATAAAAACCAGAGATTCAAAAAAGAATATTTTGCACAGGCAAAATGAGAAAAAAAATCCTTTTTTGGGGCACTCTTAATATGAAATCTTTTATATGTTTATGATATGATTATAATAATTAAAATATACAGTTTATAATCTCATATCTTTTAAAAAAACAATAAGGAAAGGAAAATACTTAAAGGTGAAAATATAAATATTAAATAATTATATTAAACAGTCCAGTAATCATGCTTCTATGAACTATGAAACATTTAGGCTTAAAATTGAGTGCAATCACTACCAGACATCTGGTTTGGGCAGTATTGCCCTATATATTACAACTACTGCTCTGCTCATACTTTGTGATAAGGGTATAATGGTATATGTACATTGTTTAAGATATAGGGCTCTATTTACTACAATCCGCATATTGAATGCAGATTGTAGTGTGATATTACCGAGTGAATTCGCATTGCGTATTCAGGTAATATCACAGGGATTTACTACAAATCCCTTACAGGGACAGAGCTTGCGATAAAGCTCTGTCCCTGCAAATCCCCTTCAGAGCCTTATCACAGTATTTTCGCAAAAAATACCATGATTAAGTGCCCGCGCATGCGCCGACCGGTCGTCGCTGCTACCCCCCGGCGCTAAGCCCCGCCCCCGTGATCACGGACCCCCCTGCGACCCCTCTCCCTTAGTTACACTTACCTGCATGCTCTGGGCCTCCGGTGATGTTCTCCATTCATCCGGTCAGATGATCTCCCATACTGCACTGGGGCCTGATCACCTGATGACCGGGCAGCAGTGCACTATGGGAGACCAGCTGAACGGAGGGGAGTCATCACCGGAGGCCCGATCACCGGTCCCTGTTGTCAGGTAAGTAAAAATTTTTTTTATTTTTTTTACAGTAATCACCTTGCGGTCTGTTTAGACCACACAGCTGATCACTGGGAATGGCTCCCAGCTCTGCTCTCCCCATTAGAGCAGGGCAGGAGGCCGGTAACCGGGGGAGACCCTGGATAACGCCACCTCCAGGTGGCGTTATTATCACAGGGCTTTCCCCAATTTTTTTTCACATTTTATTTTTAGTAACTCTGGTCGGAATTTCCCATTACAATTACAGTCAGGTCCATAAATATTGGGACATTGACAGAATTTTCAGATTTTGGCCTCTATTCACCACCACAATGGTTTTGAAATGAAACAAACAAGATGTGCGTTAACTGCAGACTTTCAGATTTAATTTGAGGGTAATTACATCCAAATCAGGTGAATGGTGTAGGAATTACAACAGTTTGAATATGTGCCTCCCACTTTTTAAGGGGCCAAAAGTAATGGGACTATCAACTCAAAAGCTATTTCATGGACAGGTGTGGGCTATTCCCTCGTTATTTCATTATCAATTAAGCAGGTAAAAGGTCTGGAGTTGATTCTAGGTGTGACATTTGCATTTGGAATCAGTTGCTGTCAACTCTCAATATGAGATCCAAAGAGCTGTCACTATCAGTGAAGCAAGTCATCATTAGGCTGAAAAATCAAAACAAACCCATCAGAGAGATAGCAAAAACATTAGGTGTGGCCAAATCAACTGTTTGGAACATTCTTAAAAAGAAAGACGCACTGGAGAGCTCAGCAACACCAAAAGACCCAGAAGACCATGGAAAATAACTGTGGTGGATGACAGAAGAATTATTTCCCTGGTGAAGAAAAATCCTTTCACAACAGTTGGCCAAATCAAGAACACTCTTTAGGAGGTAGATGTATATGTGTCAAAGTCAACAATCAAGAGAAGACTTCACAAGAGTGAATATAGAGGGTTCACCACAAGATGCAATCCATTGGTGAGCCATAAAAACAGGAAGACCAGATTAGAGTTTGGCAAACAACATCTAAAAAAGCCATTACAGTTCTGGAACAACATCATATGGACAGATGAGACAAAGATCAACTTGTACCAGAGTGATGGGAAGAGAAGGAAAGGAACTGCTCATGATACAAAACATACCACCTCATCAGTGAAGCATGGTGGTGGTAATGTCATGGTGTGGGCATGTATGGCTGCCAATGGAACTGGTTCCCTTGTATTTATTGATGATGTCACTGCTGACAAAAGCAGCAGAATGAATTCTGAAGTGTTTCGGGCAATATTATATGCTCATATTCAGTCAAATGCTTCAGAACTCATTGGACGGCGCTTCACAGTGCAGATGGACAATGACCCGAAGCATACTGCAAAAGCAACCAAAGAGTTTTTTAAGGCAAAAAAGTGGAATGTTATGCAATGGCCCAGTCAATCCCCTGACCTGAATCTGATTGAGCATGCATTTCACTTGATGAAGACAAAACTGAAGGGAAAATGCCCCAAGAACAAGCAGGAACTGAAGACATTTGCAGTAGAGGCCTGGCAGAGCATCACCAGGGATGAAACCAAGCATCTGGTGATGTCTATGCGTTCCAGACTTCAGGCTGTAATTGCCTGCAAAGGATTTGCAACAAAGTATTAAAAAGTGAAAGTTAGATTTAGGATTGTTTAGTTTGTCCCATTATTTTTGGCCCCTTAAAAAAGTGGGAGGCACATATAGAAACCGTTGTAATTCCTACACTGTTCACCTTATTTGGATGTAATTACCCTCAAATTAAATCTGAAAGTCTGCAGTTAAATCACATCTTGTCTGTTTCATTTCAAAGCCATTGTGTTGGTGAATAGAGGACAAAATATGAAAATTCTGTCAATGTCCCAATATTTATGGACCTGACTGTATGTGAAATGCGATCTGATTACTAAAAATAAGTGATACTTAGGGTTGGAGTAGAATTTTACGAATTCTACTCCAATTGCCCTGTAATAACTATAGGTGATACTAAAATAATGTGAAAAGGGTGTGAAAACACCCTTTTTCACTTTATTTTAGTCAAAATAATGTTAATAAATAGAGCCCTTAGGAACTGGTGAAAAATTGGCATGTATCCTGTATTATATGTATCCAGATTTCTAGATTATCAGATAGTATGTATCTCTCTTATCCAATAAGGGATGCCCACTCATATATATCACAGGGATCAGTCACTAGGTGTATTTCTGTCTCTATTTATGGCTGTGCTTATGGGATTGTTCTAAGAAATTATCTTTTCAATGATGGTGTAGAACAACAATGCACAAATCTAAACAACATATTGCGCAAAACATAATTGCACAGATTCCAATGTCTGCTGCCAATTGGTAGCTTGTTTTGTGGGGGCCCAAACAAACCAATCGTTTCATTATTTATATTGTTAATGAAGGTGTTGGTGGTAAATATGGCAGGTGCTTGGATCTAGCAGAGAGAAGGGAACTAGCTGACACTGGACTACTTGTTTGTACTGTTTTAGCCAAAGATTCAGAATTTTCAAAAAACTGAATGGATGCGCTGCAGATGACATAATAGGGAGAAGGTTCCTAGATGGTTAAGGTTCCTGCCTCTAGTTACTCTGGCTTTACAAAGGGTACAGATGGCTTCACAATTCTTGTTTGGATTTGGGTACAAATAATTCCACACATAAGAAGTGGATTTTTTTGTCTTTTCTTATCATGGGCAACAACTGTTTCTTCCACTGGTGCCTGATTTACACAAACAACATCCTCATCATCAACATCCTCATTATCAACATTCTTTTTAGTGTCAGCCTGGTGCACTTCCACAGAAGCATCCTTGATTTCTATGTCAGCATGTTCAGTTGTGCTTACATCATCATAAGAGGCAGAACCCCCAGTCATAAACAAAGCCCAAGCCTTAGCCTTTCCTTGCCACTTCGTGTGGTGAAAGACATATTGCCAATTTTATGTCTTTCTGCAGCTAACTTTCCCTTTAAGGCTTTTTTTTATCACTGTAAAATATTGGTTCTTGATTTTAGATGCCCTGACTTAAGCCCTGTATGCCATTGGGCATCAGCTTTAATAGATGATGTAGATGGATTAGTAGCATCATAACTGGTAGCACTGGCAGCAGCTCCAGCCCTAGTAAGTGGTTCCTGCTCTCCTCTTAACTGATCGTTCTCCATAGCAACAAACACAAAAGAAGTGGGGTACAGCACACATGTCAATTTGTACCAATTTTAAATGTTACACTGTGGTTTCAAAGACCTACAGTGTCACAATATTTTTTATGAATAAAAAAAGAATAACCCACTGCACTACCACTTACAGTGTCACAAGATTTTTTATGAATAAGAAAATAATAACACTGCACTACCACTTAGTGTCACAAGATTTTTTTATGAATAAGAAAAGAATAACACACTGCGCTGCCACTTACAGTGATGTCATTATGTTTTATATATTACGCATGTTATTTAGCACTTTGTTGTGGTCTTGTAGTCGGCGTGTAGACTAATAATTTATTCACGATTGAGGAAAGAAATGAAAAGTTGAATATTACACTGCGTTACCACTTACAGTGTCACAAGATTTTTTATGAATAAGAATAACACACTGCGCTATGACTTATTATGTCACAATACGCAGATGATAAACTGCTGTCTGGCTGGCAATGCAACCGAACAATAACAGTGCAGCTAAGTTGCTAACATACAAACACACACAAAAAAAGAAAAAAATATATTTTTTTCTATTTTTCAAGAAATTATAATTTTATTTAACTTTTATTTTTTGAAATTGGGGAAAAGCACCCCTGGACGAGACAGCAGCCTCTTTATGAACAACAAAGCACGCCTGCGGAACAGCGGATGGGCCACCTGCAGAGTCACAAATACGTGGATGATAAACTGCGGTCTGGCCGGCAGTGTCACTGAACAATAATAGCGTAATTAGTTACTAACTAGTAACTACCTAGCACACACAAAAAAACAAAAACAAAAAAATGTTAACTTTCAATTTATTTACACTGGGGAAGAGCACTCCTGGATTGACAAAGCACCCCTGGATGACACAGCATCCCTTTATGAACGGCAGCCCTATAGCCCCTTGATGGACAGGAGAACACAGCAACACCCCTTTATGGACTGCAGCCCAAGCCCCTTTATAGACAACACAGCAGCAGCCCTTTATGTACTGCAGCCCCTGCCTCTTGATTGACAGGACAACAGTGAGTAACACAGCAGCAACCCCCATTTTACGTACTGCAGCCCCAGCCAGACAACACTGCAGCCTTGAACAAATAGTGACAAGTCACCGACAACAACACACAACACTGACTGCACCCTAGAAGAACAGAGCACGTCTGCTCAGTACACTCTCCACAGCCGTAGTGAAAATGGTGTCGATCACCGGGAGCTTTATAGAATCCAAAAACCCGTGAGAATCCGAAAGCGGGAGGATGATGTTTTGCCTTGTTTTCAGGTCCGAGTCATTTGGGAAACCCCAAGCAGGTCTCGGATCTCGCATCGTATTACGAAGTTTGGGTGGGTCCAGTTCTCTGAGAAACGGACCCGCTCATCTCTACTTAAGATGGAGTATTTTTGTTTGAGACAAACTGTGTGACCTGGCATCTGTTGTATCATACCACATACCAGAATGATGATTGCTAATACCCACATTTAGCTAAGCGCTGGAGCTTGCCACTTGATGCTGCTAGCATAACTGTCTAAAACTAGGGCGAACTGTGGTAAAATTAATGTGGTGTCAATTTATTTTGAGTGACGGTTCAAGTAGCTTCAAATTGTTAATTGTTTACCACATTTACCCACGCATGTTCTACAATATCACAAATAAACAACTTGGGAATCTCATAATCAACACTCTGTATTCTTTTTAAACTCTGCCTGGCATATTATGCTTTTGTGTGTGCCATTGTCATCACCATTATTGTACATTTTTATTGAAAACAGAGTTATTTTAAATGATTATAATTGTAAAACATTCTTAAATATCTTTTTCTCTTTGTTTGTATTTTGTTGTAGGATTGGATAATAGCTCCAGAGGGTTATGCAGCCTTTTATTGTGACGGAGAATGTTCATTTCCACTCAATGCTCATATGAATGCCACTAACCATGCAATAGTGCAAACTCTGGTGAGTAAATGTAATATTTGGATAAGTATGAGCTTACTAAGGGGCCTATTCATTAAACATAAAAATTCAATGGAGATAATTAGCTTTAGAACTCTCATGGAGTTCTAGCTAATTATAGGTGGAATTCATCATTCCACCTCTCCATAAGTATCTATTCCGAAAAGCTGTCATTTTTGCGATGACAGCTTTTCGGGAAATAGATACTTTTCCCTGCCTACACTACCTTATCGCATCTGGAAACAGTGCTGCGCATGCGCTGTTACATCTGTAAAACCAGCGCATGCGCAGCACTGCCTACAGATGCGTTAAGTTTCGTACCCCCCCCCGACCCCACCCCACCCCGACTTACCTGTCCGCGCAGCAGCCTCCGGCTCTGTCCTGCTGGTCTGTCATGTGGTTTCCCAGCAGACCACATGACAGATTAGAAATAAAATAATTTTTTTTTTTCTTTTTCTAAACTTTCTTGTGCTCTGCTGGGGAGCACACATGACAGACCAGCCTCCGGAGCCTGAGGACGGAGCAGAGCTCCGGATGGACTCGTCGGGGGACCTGCACACGCTGATACAGGTAAGTGGATTCTGCTATTCGCCACCTCACAGTGGCGAATAGTAACTGCATCAAATTCCAAAAATTGATAATTTTCGGAATTTGATAAATACCATAATTTCCACATCCCCATACTAATGTATGGGGAGTGTGGAAATTAACGCAGGGGAACTTAGCAAGGAGATATCTGTGATACCAAAATATCGTTATTTAAGGAAAATGTCCTTAAAAACGTTATTTTAGTGTTGATGAATAGGCCCCTGAGTGTACTACTATTGGTAAATTTACTAAAGTGAGAGTTTTTAGAAGGGAGTTTTAAAAGTGATGTTGCCGATAGCAACCAATCAGATTCTAGCTATTATCTTCTAGAAGGTGCAATTTAAATGTTAAGCAAAATCTGATTGGTTGCTATGAACAACATCACTTTTAAAACTCACTTCTAAAAACTCTCACTTTAGTAAATTTACCCCCTAGTATTGTAGGCCCATAACACTAGCTAATGTGCCCAGCATTGGGAGCCGGGGGGGGGGAATCTGGGGGGAAGTTACCCAGCCAGTGAGAGCTGTGATGGGAGGGAGGTTCCTAGATGGCCGGGCTTCCCTGAAACTTTCACGGCTTTCTAGATGGATAAAGTATCTTATTATGAAATTGATACTTTGAAAATGTGTTTTTAAATTCCCATTTAGATTGTTTCTTTTGTTTGTCACTTCTAAAATCAAATCTCTGATGAGCAAGGCCTTTTCACCATGTTGCATGAATTTTCTCTTAGTGACATATTGTATGGGTTCCTCTTTTATTTTGAAATACATGGGTATAGAGACTGGGTAACCCAACATAATATTATGGTTCATGGATCGAACAGGTGAGAGAACAGGGAGATCACCTAGTTTAGATCTTACCCACACAGTGTTCCTGGGAGGAGGCAGCACTCCACACCTCATGTCCATGCCCATCCAGAGACAAAACTCCAAAGTGCAGTGTTCTGCAGAAGTGTGAGAGGGCTCCCTATTCCAGCAGCCTAGCAACTCCAAGTCCTGGACTTCTCCCCACTGTACAATCCTGTAATATCATCCAGCCAACAAGAGGCACAACTCAATACCCCAGGAGATGTTACACAATACTGAGCTCCCAACTCTTTCCTGTGTTGTCATTTTAAAACATTTAAGTTCCCACAATGTTGGTATACACCCTTGTAGGGGCAACTCATTAGAAAGTCCCCTGGTATTGGGGCTTGATTTCATACATATGTTTACTAACTACCCCCTGTGTCGTGAGTGCTGTAGAGTCTGGGAGAAACTTGGATAGAACCATGGAACTCAGGGATTGTTAATGAAGAGAGGGATCTATCAGGGGTGTATCTAGGGGTCCGAGCACCCCTTGCAAAGTGATGGACTGGCGCCCCAACCCCCCATAATGTCTAAATAATTACACTATACAATAAATACTTATAATGTCTCCCCAGCCAGCCCCCATGTTTCTTCAGCCAGCATCTCCTTCAGTCTCCCCAGCCATCCTCTTTCTGTCTCCCCAGCTACCCCCTTATGTCTCCTCAACCATCCTATTTCTATTTTCCCTGACATTATCCTTCTGTCTCCTCAGCTTCTGTCTCCAGCCATTCTCCTCCTGTCTCCCCCGACATTCTCCTCCTGTCTCCCCCAACATTCTCCTTCTGTCTCCCCAGACATTCTCCTTCTGTCTCCTCAGCTTCTGTCTCCAGCCATTCTCCTCCTGTCTCCCCCAACATTCTCCTTCTATCTCCAGCCATTCTCCTCCTGTCTCCCCCAACATTCTCCTTTTGTCTCCTCAGCCACCCGCTTGTCTCCCCAGCCACCCGCCTGTCTCCCCAGACATCCTTCTTTGGTCTTCCAAGCCAGCCCACACAGATTCTTACCATATCTTCCTGCTGCATCCGGCTCCTCAGCGCACTGTAGCAAGGCCGCGCACGTGACATCAAGACGTCACACGTGCCTTGTGTTAAAAAAACAAACAAACTTTATTCATTAATTGTGCATACCAGGCAGCCGTCAGCAAGCTCCAGCGGCCACCCAGCCCTGGACATCTGCCATGGGTAATATACAGGGGCATACCTAGGACCCCAGTACTGGCAGTCCCAGTCTGATTCCACCCCTTGGCCACAGGTGGCACCGCCGGAAGGTTGCCCCTCATCGGCCAGCGCCCCCGGGCGAGTGCCATCTTGGCCAATGGGTAGATAAGCCCCTGGGATCTATGATAATGTAGGGTTCCTCCTCTAGTTAACTCTTCATAGTCATTTACCCTTCTCCTGTTCAGAGCTTCTTGCCCCAGAGTAAAAGTCACCTGCCAACATTTCAGAAACAAAGCATGACAACCTAACGTTACATTATGCACAATACTCTTATACACTCCCTTAGAAATATCCTCTGGCAAATGAGGAGAGTTGTCACAGTTATACAGCACTATGTAATATAATAATAATGAGGAGGAGAAGAAGTAATTACTTCTGATAATGTGCTTGCCCAGGGAATAGGCCTGGAAACAGGCCTATTGACAGTTATGTCTAACTCTGCATAGCCCGCAGTTGGGTAACCTTGTCACAGAACTTTGTCTTACGTGAGAGCACCTCAATACATCCCAGTAACACATCTTCAGGTGTAAGCATAGATGCAATCAAAATGCGTACTAGTCAGGGGCGTATTAAGAGAGGAGGGGCCCGTGTGCATTCCCCGTCTGGGGCCCGCTCCTCTCTTCCCGGTGGCCAGCAGCAGACTGATGAGGCTGACTGTTGACCACAGCATCAGTAGATGGGCTCTAGTCTGTGCCCAGAGTCTACTGCGCATGCATAGGTCGCCATGAAAATGGTGTGGCTGCCATTTTCCCAGCGATTTCCTCACTGCATATGCGCAAAACACTGGGAAAAATGTCAGTGGCGGACATTTTCCAGCGTTTTGTGCAGGGCTGAGACACCAGACATGGGACCTCGGAGAGGTAAGTATTAGATAATATGGGTTCAGGGTGCGCGGTGTGGGCCCCCCTTGGACCTAGTGGCACATGTACATCACACATCCTGCACCCATTATAGATACATCCCTGGTGCAAGTATGTATTGCACATGCTTGTGTACTGTATATACAGTTCTAGGGCATGCACACTCCACAAACAGGTATACATTCAATTACATTAGCCCCTCAGTCTGCAAACTAGTAGGGAGGGAAACCTGGAAAGCATTGAATGAGGCGAATAAAAGATTGTGTTGCCAGGGTGCGCTCACCCCCATCTTCATCTACCATTGCTATAAATCCCCACCACAACCACCTCTCTCTAATTTTATTAATTCCAATTGTGCTGTGTGTCTGTTCCTAATCAGGGCTTTATGCTAACAAAGTATAGCATTTTTCAAGATAACTATCTATCTATCTATCTATCTATCTATCTATCTATCTATCTATCTATCTATCTATATGTGGCACTCACAGGACTTATTGAAGCAGCGGTCAGTGATATAGACACCTACAGAATGAGCTCTGCAGTGATCAACGTTTCAGTTTTATTCAAACTTACGTCAGGATAGTTTGAATAAAACTGAACTGTTGATCAATGCAGAGTGTGTCCTGTAGGTGTTTGAGGGCTTGATTCAGCAAGGAAAGCAAGGGAGAGAACGCCCGCTGTCGGCCACTGCGTGTATTTGCTAATCAATTCATATGCACGGCAACCATAGCATAAGATGCAGATGCCCAGCACTACACAATGCTGCCCACTTCCTTTTACTCAAAGCCTGAGTAGTACGCAAGACAGCGGAAACATCGGTAACATTGAGAATCATCGGAACCATACGCACAATAGAGGTTGACCTGTTGTCATGCAGGATTTTGGCCTCTTCCTGCGTGCATCGAGTTATCTGGCTGCATATGCCGCTGCACTGCTTTAATTATGCACGCCCCTATAACGGCGTACAAACGTGCAGGCACACCTGTGTTCGCTCAACCACCCGCCGTAACCACTCACAAACGGCAATTCCTGTCAATCAATATTGGAAGGATCTACATTCACACTGCGTACCCTTACCCGATCGCACTGGCTAGTTCGCGAAAGTCCAGTATGCTGTATACGCAGACTCAGTGCGAAAACATTGGCCGAGTGCGTGAATTCTCTCCTTTGCGTTCCTTGCTGAATCAGGCCCTATATTACTGACCGCTGCTTCAATAAGTCCTGTGAGAGTGCCATATACATCTTTTTTGTGATTACATTAAGGAGGGCACCCGGGCATGTTGTTAATGAATGGGATTGAGTGCCTGCTACAAGCTGTTATATAAATATATATATATATTGTTGAATCGTGCAACTGAACCTTTAGTACATTCCTGCCTATAAACCTCTAAGATTCACCTGCCTAGAACCTCTAAGACAAAACCTGCCTATACCTCCTAAAACCATAAGGTGTCACTAATTAGCGCTGTGTTTTAAATATACCATTAATAAGACTCTAAGACAGTGGAATAGCGGTCCAACGCGCTAAAGATTATTATTCAGGTAAAAGTACAGATGTTACCCCGCTATGATCTAACAATGAGCGCAAACTAAATTGTACAAACATTTAGGTCATAAGGTACAGTCAATACATACGCGTGCGCTCTGGGACCAGATACCGGCATCAGTAATGAAACCTTCGTGGAAACAGCATAACAGGACCACCGCAGACTGGCATCTCGTTTCAGAGCACTCGCATATATACCCGTACTGGGATAAGCAATACAATAGAATACGTTGGCAGGTTCTCATTGGTTCCTCTTCTTGCTTCTTCCGTTACGGTACAATTCACAGGTCAGTGCAAAGACTCAAACCAGCCTCTAACAGCCTGATTGTGTCCACTTTCCCGCTGCATAATAAATCTAGTCTAAACTATGGCATACAACATTTCAAGAAGTTATTCTCTCTATCATTCATATTTCATAGCCGCATGTTCTGATCTCCTCACCGATGCCACCGGAACGCTGTGGGAAAAGAGTAGATCAGTACGGCACCAATCACGGTCCATTTGCCATTTACTAAACCATAGTTACAGAAAACATTCATTTCTTCATATGCTGACATTGCGATTAAACCAAATAATAATCATTCCTTTCGTGCTGCGGGACCATTGCTTTAAAATGTGTATGCGGGGAGAAATGACATTAAATTGTGTTGTGCGTTTGAGGGTCTGTGGGGCACTTAGCGACCAGCACTAAGTTGGAAAGGCTTCTGTGTATGTGTGTGAGCATGCCAGTATGGGTTTGGGAAAGATCACTAAAAAGCTGGCTGTGCGTCTAAATAGCTATTTTGAGTTGTCCTATGTTTAACATGAAGTGCAGGGAAAACACCACTAATTTGCTACTTCTCAAATATGTTTGTGGTGATTTTAATGTGTTGCAAAGTTATTTTATGTCTGCTAAACACCGTCGGTAGGTGTTTGGGGAAGATTGTGAAAAAAGCTGTTCGTGCTACTTTTTAGCAACTTTGCGTTGTGACTAGCCTGTGTTGCACCAGTTCTTTCTTGTACGCTTGCAATTCTCTCCCTGTGTACCTGAATGTGTCATCGTACATCTCGGTGATATTATCTATTAATTTAGCAAGTTCTTGGATATTTCTAAAATTTAATGTACTCCTCGCAATTCTGGTGGGATCCAGGGCGACTAAAACTTGGAAGCCAGTTGTCTCACTGATTAACTGAGCGGCTTTATGCATATCACCAGGTATCATATTTCTCTTGCCTCTGTGTTCATATTGAGTGTGATATGGTGACGGTGTGTTTTTATGTATATTCAGCATTTCAACATGTGTGAGGGTCATAACTTCTGGGACTACTCTTCCCAGGTAACACAAACCATCGGAACTCGGGGAGAGCCATTTATACGCTTTTCTTCCACATATAAAATATACATTATCAGGGAGAACATAAGGAATGGTATGCATCATTATCATTAAACACATTTGTCTTGCAAACAATCCTATCTCAGGCTCTTCCATCTGGTATATACAAGTTTCTGGTTGTATTATTTTAGCACAATAACCATCTGGTACTTTACCAATCATTTCTTTGGTGGAACTCAATGTATACCGGTACCTAAAATATTTCCCACTTGATTTAATTGAGCGTAGCAGATCATAGTTTATGGACTCATTATCAGCTCTTTGTGAGAAGGTCATCATCTGATTATTCCCAGTCACTTCCCAACCTCCGGGTTTATTGGGGTTGGTTATGTTCAAACACAAAAGTGATCTATCTACTTGGAATTGATTGAGTTTGAAATGAGGTGGTTTGGATGAGAGGAATTTTCCATCCAATGTTTTCCCTTTTTGCAATTCTAAAATTTCCGTGATATTCAGCGGAAATGGCACCAACCCTACATTATGCTGTCCCTGTGGCACATGTGAACACACCCAGCAATCGGTTTGATTTAACACTTTGCCTACCATGCTGTGATAATCCTCTAAAGGATACCCTCCCCAGTACGGATTATATTTTGGTTGGCACCGTTGGATACAGTTCTCATCAACTAGGGACCCACAAAGCTCACAAATACAGGAATCCTCAGACGATAACCCTCCACACCTTCCCCGAGTATTCGGAATGATAGCTCTTTTAATAATAACAGTACTAAGATTGGAAAGACACTCCCCTGATTGGCATTGCACTCCTCCTGTCTCCACTCCATCGGCACTGCCATCAGCTCCCGTTTCCTCAATCGGTCCCCCATCACAGACACTGGATATCCCTGGACTGACCAGAATGGTGAACACTCTAAAAGAGAATATGAAAATGAACACAGCAGGCCTGTCCATTTTAACAACAAGTCCTGCAAAATTTCTCTCGGTTCAAGTATCTCACTACGACCTTTTCAATCCTCCCGGAACAAGCTCGCGAGTGACAGGTCCACACTATCAGCCTTGTCTCCGACTTGTTTCTCCACCGGTTGATTGACCTTTTTGCAGTGAGTCGAATGGACCCAGGTATCTCTCTCGGCCACCTTCAAAGATGTAGTACTCATCAGCAGCACCTCCTATGGACCTTCCCACCGGTCAGTCAAACAACCTGAACGCAAGAAATTTCTGATCATTACATATTCTCCTGGTTCAACATCATGACAGTTAGTTTCAGGCATATCATTAGACAACAATTTCAGTTTCTGCTGCTGTTGCTTTTACTGCCTACTCATTGATATAAGATACTTTACAGTTACCTCGTTGTTACCCTTTAGATCTTCCTGTGGACTTATAATCAAATGAGGTTGTCTACCGAACAATATTTCAAATGGGGACAGATTCAGAGGAGGTCTAGGAGTGGTCCTTATGCTATGTAGGACCAAGGGTAATGCTTCTGGCCATCCTAGTCCAGTCTCTGCCATGATTTTACTTAGCTTATTTTTAATAGTCCCGTTCATCCTCTCTACCTTGGCACTGGCTTGCGGTCGGTAGGGGGTGTGAAGTCAGCTATTAATACCCATCAGCTTACACATATTTTGGAAAACATCACCTGTGAAATGGGTACCCCTATCACTCTCGATGATTCTAGGGATACCATACCTGCATACAAATTCCTGAACAATTTTTTTTGCAGTAAATGCAGCAGTATTAGTGGCCGCTGGGTAGGCCTCAACCCAGTTCGAAAATACGTCTGTGCACACTAATACATACTTAAGGTTCCTGCAGGGTGGTAATTGGATGAAATCAATTTGTATCACCTGGAAAGGTCCAATGTGGGACGGTTCGGTAGGGATCGCTTTCCCTATGTTCTTTCTCAAGCAGGTCAGATAGGACATTGCTATCTTCTCTGCTTGTGAAGAAAAACCTGGTGCGCACCAGTATGCCCTCACCAACTTGCACATACCCTGTTTGCCCAGGTGAGTCAGACCATGTGCTGCCTCAGCCAGGCTGGGGTAATATGCCTTGGGGGCTACTGGTTTACCATGTCCATCCCTCCAGAGCCCAGAGGACTCTTGCCCACACCCCTTGGACTTCCAAATGGATTTTTCCTGAATTGAACACAAATTTTGCATCTCAATTAATTTTAGCATGTCAACGGTTTGGAATGACATAAATGTTTCAGTTGGAGAAAACATTTTTAATCCTGCTGCCCATTTTGCAGCTTCATCGGCTCTGTTGTTGCCCAGTGACACTGGGTCATCCTCACTTGTGTGGGCTTTACATTTAATTACTGCCACTGCCTTGGGCAGTTGGATTGCTTCTAAGAGATGTTTTATGTGTCGGGAGTGTGCAACTGGTGTGCCTGCTGCTGTCATAAAATTTCTCAGACGCCATAGAGCCCCAAAATCATGCACTACCCCGAACGCATACCTCGAATCAGTGTAAATGTTAGCAGATTTGCCTGCTGCCAGATCACATGCTCTAGTCAGTGCTACTAACTCTGCCACCTGGGCCGAGTGAGGAGGACCGAGAGGTTTAGCTTCCATGATGTCTGTGTCATTTACAACAGCATAACCTGTACATAACTCACCTGTGTCTGTTTGTCTATGACAACTCCCATCCGTATAAAAAGTTACATCCACATTCTCTAAAGGTGTGTCATGTATGTCAGGTCTAGCAGTAAAGGTCTGATTCAGATATGTCATACAATCGTGCGTATCACCTTCCGCCAGCAACTCTTCTCCTTCCACCCTTTGTACATCATGTTGTACATATGGTAGGTATGTTGCTGGATTCAGCATACTGCAATGTTTAACAGTAACATTTGCAGAAGCGATTAGGGCTAGTTCCCATTTGGTGAACCTAGCTGAGGAGACGTGTCTGGTTTGAGCTGAGTTCAACAGAGCAGATACAGCATGGGGAGTGTAGACAATCATATCATGGCCCAATACTATGTCCTCACTTTTACTCACCAATAGAGCGGTAGCTGCTACACTTCTCAAACAAGTGGGGAGTGATCTTGCTTCCGTATCCAATTGGGCACTGTAGTATGCTACAGGCCTACTGGCATCACCATGTTTTTGTGTAAGGACACCTGCAGCACAACCATCGGCTTCCGTACAATACAAATCAAAAGGTTTTTCATAATCAGGTATTCCCAATGCAGGAGCTCTTGTCAGACTATCCTTAAGATTAAGAAAAGCCTGTTCTGATTCCTCTGTGTGTATGACACGATCGGGCTTTGAGGAAGAGACTAATTCCTGTAAAGGTAACGCCAAAATAGAAAAACCTGGGATCCACATTCGGCAATATCCACACATTCCTAAGAAGGTACGAATTTGCTGTTGATTCTGCGGCAGTGTCATGTTTTGTATGGCTTGTATGCTATCTGTTGTAAGGTGTCGTAACCCCTGGGTTAGGCAGAGTCCCAAATATTTTACTCTGGATTGGCACGGCTGTAGTTTGTCCTTAGCCACCTTGTGTCCTGTTTGTGAGAGATGAAGTAATAAAAGTTTAGTATCATTCAAACATGACATAAACGAGTCAGAACATAGCAATAAATCGTCCACATATTGAATTAGAACAGATCCATTGGCAGGTTGAAAAGATTGTAAACAGTCGTGCAATGCCTGGGAGAAGATACTGGGGCTGTCTATGAAACCTTGGGGTAATCGTGTCCATGTGTATTGTAAACATCTGTTTGTAAATGCGAATAGATACTGACAGTCAGGATGGAGAGGCACAGAGAAGAAAGCAGAACAGAGGTCAATGACAGTGAAATGGGTTGCATTTGGTGGGATCTGCATCAAAATGACAGCTGGATTTGGCACTACGGGGAATTGGCTCTCTACTACCTTATTAACACCTCTAAGGTCTTGTACCAGCCTATAGCCCCTCCCACCACTCTTCTTCACTGGAAAGATGGGACTGTTGGCTACACTAGCTGTACGGACTAAAATTCCTTGTTGTAACAATCGCTCAATTATTGGAAACACCCCTAATTCTACCTCCTGTTATAGTGGGTACTGGGGAATTTTTGGAGCTTGCCTACCGTTTTTTAAGTTTACCATTACAGGGCTTACATTTGCCAATAATCCAGTGTCCTGTCCATCCTTAGTCCAAAGGGAATCTGGAATTAGGGACAACATTTCGTCTACTTGTGATGGGGTTTCATTTACAACTGTAGAGTGATACATTATCCTTTGAGGAGTGTCTAACATATCCCGCACCTCGTATACCATTCTCTCTGGGATATCTAAATATACCCCATCAGGGGTGCAATATATAACACATCCCATCTTACATAACAAGTCTCTGCCCAGTAGGTTAGTAGGAGCCGCAGCAGCCAGAAGGAACGAATGTCTGGTATGCAACGGCCCAATAGTAACCTCTGTGGACTTTGTTAAAGGATAACGTTCCACTTTACCTGTTACACCCATTGTTGGTACTGTCTCATTGGTCACCTGTAAATTAACGGGAGATTTCATCACTGACCTGGTCGCCCCTATGTCTACAAGAAAAGGATATTCAGTACCAGCTACATCAACCATCATGACCGGTTCTTCCCTAGTACTTCCCGTTAACCTGACTATCTGTAGACTACAGGTATGACCTGACCCCTAGCATTGGCTACCATTCTCCAATAAAGCATTTACGGCTACAATTGGAGCTGGTGCCTGTTGAACATTTGCTGGCCTTTGTGCATATCCTTTATGGGGATATCTAAATTTTCCCTGATGTGGGATTCCTACTCCTTTTACTGTGCAGTTTCTACTTAAGTGTCCTGTTTGTTTACAGAAAAAGCATGTTCATGTTTCGGGTGAAGACATGTGGTGTTGTGAGGTTTGCGCAGAGGGTAAAGGTGGTGGATATGGGTAAGGATAGGGAGGGTAAGGGTATTGTGGGGGATAAGAAGTTGGTGGATAGCCTGTGACCTGTGGTTGCATCGGGTTAGTGGGATAGAGTTGCGTTTGTTGTTGAGTGGGGTTAGTGACAGTGGGTGTGTGTGCAAGTGCAAGCGTGTCTGTTGGCTGTGATGTTACCGTCATTCCCTCCAGAGCTTGTATACTGACAGCCATCAGTTTCTCGCTCTGGGCTTCTCTCTTTTTGGAGATGTTCTTATCATGTTCAATGGCGGTTTCTATGAGGGTATCTATTGTAAGTCCCCGCCAGCCAGGCTGTGAGGTCTGTACCCGAGTTTTCAAACTCTCTTTCAGACCGTCCACAAGTACTGTGACTATCATTCCCCGGTGGTGAGTGCTATCTTTAATATCTTCTATCCCAGTGTACTGGGTGATAGCCTGCAGAGCCCGATCGCAGTAATCTTCTGCAGTCTCACTCTCTTTCTGTTTAATTGTGAAAATTTTGTTCCAGTTAACTACTACTGGAAAATATATACCCAATTGAGTTACTATGCTGGAAATGTTACCTTGGTTTACTTGATCTGTTAAGGGGACGTCACCATCCAATACACAATCCGTGATAAATTTTGTCACGTTGGTATTGCGTGGCAGACAGGCTCTTAACACCACACGCCAATCTTTATTAGTGGGCTCATGTGAACTACCCAAATTTCTCAAAAATCTTTGACATTTGGCTAACTCCTTTTTGGGATCGGGGAAATCATTTATGATGGAATTTAGTTCTGCTCTTGTCCAAGGACAATGCATTACTACTTCCCTCGTGGGCACTATACCATTTGCATCTGCATTTCCATTTGGAACAGTTATTGTCCGAATGGGATGCAGACCGGTAGCGCTGCTACCTTTGACCTGGTTACCTGGCTGGGGGTTTAATCTGCTGCAGCTACGTATGGTATTATCAACTTCCTCTATGGGTGCAGAGTGTGTTAACACTTCCCTTGCTGTTACCGATGGAGATGGCGGCACCACCCGTGATTGTGGTGATGCAGCATCTATCATTTGCACAGCATGGGAAATGGCAGACATTACAATAGGCTCATCATCCACATCATAAACATTTTCTTTAAGGTTGCTTAAGAGAGGGTACAATTTGTTTGTTACATTTTTATGGGATTTTTTTTCATTGACTGCACCTACACCCCCATCCGCATAGGGTGGTGGTGGTGCGCGTGAACCATCTGTACTACCTTCTGCGACGCTACCTTGCAGTGCGTGCATGCTATCAAGCGATGCATCTGTGGTGCTATTTAGCGTCACCGGCGCATTGCCCGAGACTGTGCCCGCGACGCCTGCTTGCGTCGCGGGTACCTCCTTCAGCCACATTTCCCCCTCGTGCTGCCACAGTTTTAAACATTCAAAATATTTAATCTTTTTCTCTCTGGATCGCATCAAACTGATGTGACCCCGGACATTATCTAACACATTTTTATCAAAACTACCAATTCTGGGAAACGGTCTGACACTCTTCCTCGTCATATTAAACCATAAATCACTATACCTTATTGCATAAGTACCGTACTTGGTATTCATGATACGACGGGCCGATCCGATCGGTGCCTCCATTAGCAGCACATCATTGCCTAACATTTCTACTGTTTGCATGGCTCCCATTCTGGGACAACTCCTACGCTTTCCAATAAAAATGTAAACCGGTGAAAGACAATCAAGATACTTTCACTTACTTGCGGACGATTTAAGTCGGCGGCGCCCACACACCTGGATAAGATTTAGTAAGGCAACTTCCACACCTGGATAAGATTTGAAAAAGGCAACTTCCACACCCGGATAAGATTTAGTAAGGCAACTTCCAAGCCTATGAGAGTTTATATGTCGGCCACTCTCATGCACCTCTATACAACAAAAGACAACATGAACACCTGCTACTGTGTATAGAACGGTAAAGCTGCTTACCGAGCGACTAGGCTAACCCTTGCACCTAGCCCTTAAGGATCATACGATACCCTTAACTTTGTTCAACAAATATTCACTGTTACACACTTTTTTCCTGCGCAGAAAAATACACGTTTAACCCAGATATTGGTAATAGAAAAAAAAAATGTAAACCTCAATGGATTTGTTCAAACACGTGGCAGCACAACCGGAAGTACGTGTACACAATTGTGTGACTAGTCGCATACACAGTGATGCGACCAGACCCACGTGTTATTACCTTAACGCTATTATGCTACTCCCTCTAAACTTTTATCAACGAGAGAAAATAACTTTTCTCTCCTTGTCCCTGGATTCTGATCAGCGCTTCCTCTACACAATAACCGGCAGTACGCTCTCAGCAACACTGTGGTAATGAAAGACTAATGCGTCTCTCAAAAGGCGCCTCCACCCTTTTGCTGAGAGGGAACTGACCGAGTGTTACCGTGTATCAGATAACGTGATAAACCTACGAGCCCCCAACTGTTGAATCGTGCAACTGAACCTTTAGTGCATTCCTGCCTATAAACCTCTAAGATTCACCTGCCTAGAACCTCTAAGACAAAACCTGCCAATACCTCCTAAAACCATAAGGTGTCGCTAATTAGCGCTGTGTTTTAAATATACCATTAATAAGACTCTAAGACAGTGGAATAGCGGTCCAACGCGCTAAAGATTATTATTCAGGTAAAAGTACAGATGTTACCACGCTATGATCTAACAATGAGCGCAAACTAAATTGTTCAAACATTTAGGTCATAAGATACAGTCAATACATACGCGTGCGCTCTGGGACCAGATACCGGCATCAGTAATGAAACCTTCGTCGAAACAGCATAACAGGACCACCGCAGACTGGCATCTCGTTTCAGAGCACTCGCATATATACCCGTACTGGGATAAGCAATACAATAGAATACGTTGGCAGGTTCTCATTGGTTCCTCTTCTTGCTTCTTCCATTACGGTACAATTCATAGGTCAGTGCAAAGACTCAAACCAGCCTCTAACAGCATGATTGTGTCCACTTTCCCGCTGAATAATAAATCTAGTCTAAACTATGGCATACAACATTTCAAGAAGTTATTCTCTCTATCATTCATATTTCATAGCCGCATGTTCTGATCTCCTCACCGATGCTACCGGAACGCTGTGGGAAAAGAGTAGATCAGTACGGCACCAATCACGGTCCATTTGCCATTTACTAAACCATAGTTACAGAAAACATTCATTTCTTCATATGCTGACATTGCGATTAAACCAAATAATAATCATTCCTTTCGTGCTGCGGGACCCTTGTTTTTAAATGTGTATGCGGGGAGAAATGACATTGAATTGTGTTGTGCATTTGAGGGTCTGAGGGGCACTTAGCGACCAGCACTAAGTTGGAAGGCTTCTGTGTATGTGTGTGAGCATGCCAGTATGGGTTTGGGAAAGATCACTAAAAAGCTGGCTGTGCGTCTAAATCGCTATTTTGCGTTGTCCTATGTTTAACATGAAGTGCAGGGAAAACACCACTAATTTGCTACTTCTCAAATATGTTTGTGGTGATTTTAATGTGTTGCAAAGTTATTTTATGTCTGCTAAACACCGTCGGTAGGTGTTTGGGGAAGATTGTGAAAAAGCTGTTCGTGCTACTTTTTAGCAACTTTGCGTTGTGAGTAGCAAATTTGCTACTTTTAGCAATTTTGCACTGTGGATTGTGTACTATGTATTTTTGACAAAATGGTGCTTGTGTAAGCTTTCTTTTCTAAAATGGAGTCTTGCTGCCATTCACAAGATGGTGTCTTGAGGCCAGTCGCAAAATGGCGTTTTCGCGATTAAATTTTAAACTGAACTTGTCTCAGCCAATTATTCAGCTTCGACAGTATATATATTTATACATATATACAGAGCAGGCCCTAGTCTATTTGGTGCCCTAGGCAATATTTTGGCTGGTGCCCCCAGCAGAAAATCCCAGGCTCTCACCTCACAGCACCCCTCTCCCCTCACAGCACACTGCTGTAACTAAAGAAAAAAAAGGACAGAATTTAGGGGAAAGTCCTTTATACCCCCACCTGCATTCTATGGGGCACATTCTCCGCTCACAGCACCACAGGCTCTCCCTTCACAGTTCCCATCTCCCAGCACAATCCCCCTCACCCAACACAGTATCTCTCACCCAGGACCCCTCTCCTAACACAGCACCCTTCACCCAGCACATCATCCCTCAACTAACACCCCCCATAGCACAGATTACAGCACAGCACCCCTCACCATGCACTCTCTCAGCACAGCACCATGGTCATAATAGTGTCATATCAACCTGGTCTCCAATACCAATATGTCTTCCTCTTCCCCCAATAGCAGTGTCATTAGCAGCCTGAGCCACCACTCTCAGGGTCGGCCCTAGCCAAATTTTTTTGGTAAGCAAATATATTAACTGGCACGACTAGGTGTATTGTTGCACCTGCCTAAGGTGCTTACCCAAAAAGATTTAGAGGGCATGATCTCATGAGTAAAGCCGGACCCACGAGCCACTTTTGTCATGCTGGATGCATGCCCAGCAGTCCGGGAGCTGCTGGCCATGTTCGCAGTATCTCTCCCCAGTGAATAGATACGGTGCAGCATTTATTCACCCCTTGCTCAAAGCAGCTACCCGCCTTTTTTTTTTTTTACTGAGGATAGATATGGCTACTATGCAGGTGTATGGAAGTCACCCATTGTCTCACACACACACATGTCATTAATTGTCTCACATACCAACAGCAGTCACCCATTCTCTCTCTCATGCACACACATCATTCACCCATTCTCTCACACACAACCCATTCTCTCTCTCTCACACACTGCAGTTACCCATTCTCTCTCACATGCACACACATCAGTCACCCATTCTCTCACACACAACCCATTCTCTCTCACATGCACACACACATCAGTCACCCATTCTCTCTCACATGCACACACACATCAGTCACCCATTCTCTCTCATATACACACACATCAGTCACCCATTCTCTCACACACACATCAGTCGCCCATTCTCTCTCACATGCACACATGCAGCAGTCACCCATTCTCTCTCATGCACACACAGCAGTCACCCATTCTCTCTAACATTCACATAACAGTCACCCATTCTCTCTCACACACGGCAGCCACCAATTCTCTCTCTCAAACACATCAGTCACCCATTCTCTCTCACACAGCAGTCACCCATTCTCTCTCACATGCACACACACTGCAGTCACACATTCTTTCTCTCACACACATCAGGTTCCCATTCTCTCTCTCACACACAGCAGTCACCCATTCTCTTTTACTCACTTACATACACACACATCAGTCACCGATTCTCTCTCACATGCACACAAGCAGCAGTCACCCATTCTCTCTTATGTACACACATCAGTCACCCGTTCTCTCTCACATGCACACACGTAGCAGTCACCCATTCTCTCTCATGCACACACATCAGTAACCTATTCTCTCACACGCACACCGCAGTCACCCATTCTCTCTAACATGCACATAGCAGTCACTCATTCTCTCTCACATGCACACATGCAGCAGTCATCCATTCTCTCACATGCACACACATCAGTCACCCATTCTCTCACATGCACACACATCAGTCACCCATTCTCTCTCATATACACACACATCAGTCACCCATTCTCTCACACGCACATCAGTCACTCATTCTCTCTCATATGCACACATGCAGCAGTCACCCATTCTCTCTCATGCACACACAGCAGTCACCCATTCTCTCTCTCACACTCTGCAGTCACACATTCTTTCTCTCACACACATCAGTCTCCCATTCTCTCTCTCACACACAGCAGTCACCCATTCTCTTTTAGGGCTCTATTTATTAACATTATTTTTACTAAAATAAAGTGAAAAAGGGTGTTTTCACACCCTTTTCACATTATTTTAGTTTCACCTGTAGTTATTACAGGGCAATTGGAGTAGAATTAGTAAAATTCTACTCCAACCCCCAGTATCACTTATTTTTAGTAAAGCAGATTGCATTTCCCATAATTGTAATGGGAAATGTGATCCGACCATAGTTACTAAAAATAAATTGTAAAAAAATACCGGGGGAAGCCCTGTGATAATAACGCCACCTGGAGGTGGCGTTATCCAGGGTCTCCCCCAGTTACCGGGCTCCCACTCTGCTCTAACGGGGAGAGCAGAGGCGGGAGCCAGTACCAGTAATCAGCTATGTGATCTAAGCAGACCGCAAGCTGATTGCTGTAAAAAAAAGAAAAAAAAAATTAAACATTTTTTTTTACTTACCTGACTCCAGGGACCGGTGATCGGGCCTCTGGTGATGGCTCCTCTCCGGTCAGCTGGTCTCCCACAGTGCACTGGGGCCCGGTCATCAGGTGATCGGGCCCCAGTGTAGTATGGGAGATCACCTGATCGGGAAGCCCGGAGAAGATCACCGGAGGCCAGGAGGATGCAGGTAAGTCTAATGAAGGGAGGGGGGGTCGCGTGGGTCCGCGATCGTGGGGGGCGGGGCTTAGCGCCGGGGGGCAGGGCTTAGCGTCGGTGGCGGGGTAGTAGCGGTGGTCAGTCGGCGCATGCGCAGGCTCTTAGTCGCGGTATTTTTTCCGAAAATACCACGACTAGAGTGCGGATAGGATCCGCAGGGACAGAGCTTTATCGCAAGCTCTGTCCCTGCAAGGGATTTATAGTAAATCCCTGTGATATTGCCTGAATTCGCAATGCGAATTCAGTCGTTAATATCACACTACAATCTGCATTCAATATGCGGATTGTAGTAAATAGAGCCCATACTCACTTACATACACACACATCAGTCACCGATTCTCTCTCACATGCACACAAGCAGCAGTCACCCATTCTCTCTTATGCACACACATCAGTCACCGATTCTCTCTCACATGCACACACGTAGCAGTCATCCATTCTCTCTCATGCACACACATCAGTCACCTATTCTCTCACACGCACACCGCAGTCACCCATTCTCTCTAACATGCACATAGCAGTCACTCATTCTCTCTCAAACACAGCAGTCACCCATTCTCTCACATGCACACACATCAGTCACCCATTTTATCTCTCACACACAGCAGTCACCCAGGGCCGCAACTAGGGGGGGGCTAGAGGTGCATGTGCACCGGGTGCCGGATTGCAGGAGGTGAAAAAAGCTGACTCGAGGTGGCTTGGGGGGCTGCAGATTCAGAAAACGGCCATCCAAAAATGGCCGCCACCAAAGAGAAGACAAATGCTAGAGGTCCTTACTGGCCCTCTAGTGTCTGTCTCCTCCTTGGAGGTGGCCATTTTTGGATGGCCGTTTTCAGCAGATTCCATGCGGACTAGCCGTCCGCATGAACTCTGCTGAAAACGGCCATCCAAAAATGGCCGCCGCCTAGGAGGAGACAGATTCTAGATATCCTACTTGACCTCTAGTGTCTGTTAGGCTAGCGCAATGAACACAGCATTCCCGGCACCGGGAACGCTGGCGTTGCCGGGAGAAGACATCTTCTCCAGTGAAAACCCCTGGCAATGAGCATAAACCCTCTGGCAACGAGCATAAACCCCCCTGGCAATGTGCATGATACCCCATCTCAACGAGCATGTAACCCCTGGCAACGAGCATAAATCCCATGGCAACGAGCATGTAACCCCTGGCAACGAGCATAAACCCCCTGGCAACGAGCATGTAACCCCATGGCTATGAGCATGTAACCCCTGGCAACGAGCATAAACCCCCTGGCAACAAGCATGAAACCCCATGGCAACGAGCATGTAACTCCTGGCAATGAGCATGGAAATGGTAATGAGCATAAAACCCTTGACAATGAGCAGGTAATTTTAAAGTAATTAGAAGTCTTACTGTGGGGTATAAAATGGTGTTGGGCAAATATTTAAGTGGCACTTTGGTAATAGGCATTACAGTGTGTGGCATAATGTGTAATGGGCATTATGCTGTGTGGAATAATGTAAGTCACTATACCAGTGACGTCTGAGTAGTGCACTGCCTTATGGAGGAGCAAGGACAAACTCCAAATACAGGAAGGGAGGGGGCGCAAAATTGCTGCCTTGCATCGGGTGACAGATATCCTAGTTTCGGCCCTGCAGTCACCCATTCTCTCACATGCACACACATCAGTCACCAATTCTCTCTCTCACACACAGCAGTCACCCATTCTCTCTCTCACACACTGCAGTCACCCATTCTCTCACATGCACACACAGCAGTCACCCATTCTCTCTCATGCACACACATCAGTCACCCATTCTCTCTCTCACACACTGCAGTCACCCATTCTCTCTCACACACACTGCAGTCACCCATTCTCTCACATGCACACACAGCAGTCACCCATTCTCTCTCATGCACACACAGCAGTCACCCATTCTCTCTCTCACACACTGCAGTCACCCATTCTCTCTCACACACACTGCAGTCACCCATTCTCTCACATGCACACACAGCAGTCACCCATTCTCTCTCATGCACACACAGCAGTCACCCATTCTCTCTCTCACACACTGCAGTCACCCATTCTCTCTCACACACACTGCAGTCACCCATTCTCTCACATGCACACACAGCAGTCACCCATTCTCTCTCATGCACACACAGCAGTCACCCATTCTCTCTCTCACACACTGCAGTCACCCATTCTCTCACATGCACACACAGCAGTCACCCATTCTCTCACATGCACACACAGCAGTCACCCATTCTCTCACATGCACACACATCAGTCACCCATTCTCTCACACACATCAGCCACCCATTCTCTCTCACATGCACACAGCAGTTACCCATTCTCTCACATGCACACATGCAGCAGTCACCCATTCTCTCTCATGCACACACAGCAGTCACCCATTCTCTCTCACACACAGTAGTCAACCATTCTCTCTCACACACATACAGCAGTCACCCATTCTCTCTCACTCACACAGCAGTCACCCATTATCTCTCATACACACAGCAGTCTCAGAATGTCTCACACAAAGAGGGGTAATATATAAAAGTAAAACCACACCATTAAAAGCCCAGTGCCTCTAAGTCAGACTCAGACACATCAGTTACTGCAACACACTGTCAGTCTGTCACTGACACCTGACTGTTTGTTAACAACTTATCAGCAGGCCAGTCATCCCAGGGCCAGAAGGGACTTGATTAACAGGGTGATGGACGGCCGGGAGGAACATGAAGATGGCCGCCAGCACCTATGATCCTTCCCCAAACACGGGTGGAGACTCTTGTCCCCCTCTCCTCCACTGTGGTGTCCAGCCCCAGCACTGTTTGCACACTACGCTGCCATGTGGCGGCATGACGTCATGTTGCTCTCTACAAGGGGCCCATTACAAGTGCGGTGCAGCTCTGTCACAGTGACAGTCTCCCCGTGGCCTACCGCAAGCACTGCTAGCACTTCAGTGTAAAATTCAGCCAAGTGACGTGTACTATAATGTTGCCTCTTTATTATGCACGCCTCTGAAATGGTGTTAAGACGCTCGGGCACACCTGCGTTCGCACCTCCACTCCTTCGTTTCTAGTGGCCAGCCCCTGTCACCACCCACAAATGGCTTCTCCTGTCACTCATTCAGCCAGGCAGTCTATGCACGGCGAGCGAATGCTTGCCGATCGCTCACACTGGTTCGTGCACAAGCACTGTGATGCGTACGCATGCACAGAACGCAAACATTGGCTGTCTGCATGCGAACGCTTCCTAGTGAGCGGGTCTGAATGCCAAAAACAACATTTCCACTGCATTTCAACACTGCCACAATAGGAACAAGCTGACATCATGTTAGTGATTCTCTCGTTAACACAGGTGAGAGTGTTGACAGGAACAAGGCTGGAGATCACTCTATCATGCTGATTGAGTTAGAATAACAGACTGGAAGCTTTAAAAGGAGGGTGGAACTTGAAATCTTTGTTCTTCCTCTGTTAACCATGGTTACCTGCAAGGAAACACGAGCAGTCATCATTGCTTTGCACAAAAAGGGCTTCACAGGCAAGGATATTGCTGCTAATAAGATTGCACCTAAATCAACCATTAATCAGATCATCAAGATCTTCAAGAAGAGAGGTTCAATAGTTGTGAAGAAGGCTTCAGGGCACCCAAGAATGTCCAGCAAGCGCCAGGACATCTTCTAAAGTTGATTCAGCTGCGGGATCGGGGCACCATCAGTGCAAATCTTGCTCAGGAATGGCAACAGGCAGGTGTGAGTGCATCTTCATGCACAGTGAGGTGAAGACTTTTGGAGAATGGCCTGGTGTCATGAAAGGCAACAAAGAAGCCACTTCTCTCCAGGAAAACATCAAGGACAGATTTATATTCTGCAAAAGATACAGGGATTGGACTGCTGAGGACTGGGGTAAAGTTATTTTCTCTGATGAATCCCCTTTCAGATTGTTTGGGGCATCTGGAAAACGCTTGTCCGGAGAAGGAAAGGTGAGCGCTACCATCAGTCCTGTGTCATGCCAACAGTAAAGCATCCTGAGACCATTCATGTGTGGGGTTGCTTCTCAGCCAAGGGAGTGGGCTCACTCACAATTTTGCCTAAGAACACAGCCATGAATAAAGAATGGTACCAAAACATCCTCCAAGGACAACTTCTTCCAACCATCCAAGAACAGTATGGTGATGAACAATGCATTTTCCAGCATGATGGAGCACCTTGCCATAAGGCAAAAGTGATAACTAAGTGGGTCGGGGAACAAAACATCGAAATTTGGGTCCATGGCCAGGAAACTCCACAGACCTTAATCCCATTGAGAACTTGTGGTCAATCCTCAAGAGGCGGGTGGACAAACAAAAAAACCAACAAATTCTGACAAACTCCAAGCATTGATTAGGCAAGAATGGGCGGCCATCAGTCAGTATGTGGCAGAGCTTACCTTAAACTCTGCAGTTGCTGCTCCTCCCCTCAGTTCTCTCATACATGCTGCTCCTGCCTCCAGGCCCTGACTTCAGGCAGTGCCATGTAGTCCCGCCCCCTACTCGGACTCCGCCTCCATAATTCCTCTCCTCAATCTCTTTCAGATCGCAGCTCTTTAATAAACATTGTAGCTGCGATCAAAGGCTGGTGGGGCTTCAGAGAGAGGGGGGCCCCTAAGTGAAAGGGGCCCGGGGGCACGAACCCCTTGTGCTCCCCCCTTAATCCGGCTCTGGTATGTGGCCCAGAAATTGGTTGACAGCATGCCATGGCTAATTGCAGAGGTCTTAAAAAAGAAGGGTCAACACTGCAAATATTGACTCTTTGCATAAAAGTAATGTAATTGTCAATAAAAGCCTTTGCCACTTATGAAATGCTTGTAATTTTACTTCAGTATACCATAGTAACATCTGACAAAAAGGTCTAAAAACACTGAAGCATCAAACTTTGTGAAAACCAATATTTGTGTCATTCTCAAAACTTTTGGCCATGGCTGTATATGTGTGTGCTTGCTTTCTGGGAACACACATTGTGAAAACATCCAAAATAGGTTATCTTTACTGGTATAGTGCTCAGTGTCTCAATGTTGAAAAATCTTCTCACTAAAATAAATTAGATTGGTATTCGGAATCTATGGATGTTGAAAAAAGTACTTGAATAGCATTAGAACACATTTTTAAACAAAGTGCCAAAGGCATGTGAAACATAGTCCCACAAGGTTGTCCTTCATCTCCTTTATTTTATTGGTTTATATTTATATATTCATCTGATCCACCTTAAACAATGACTTTAAAGTCTTTGTTCAGAATATAAATAACGGGTTTTGTTGACTAAATTCCTTTTACATTTTGAGTATCTATATGTCATAGCAGATTCCCCACTTGGAATTTTAAAACACACCTTTCAGTATTCATTTCACCTTCAAGAAAATATGTCAATAAAATATTTTCTCACAACAGGTCCACTTGATGTTTCCTGAACATGTCCCGAAGCCGTGCTGTGCACCAACAAAACTAAATGCCATCTCTGTGTTGTATTTTGATGACAGCGCTAATGTTATTTTAAAAAAGTATAGAAATATGGTTGTTCGGTCATGTGGCTGTCATTGAATTAAAACTAGTCTCATATATAGCATTCTAAGATACATAATGACATGCAGTGATTCAGATAGGAAAAATTCATTTCCAATATTCATCATAATATACATTTATGTGTACAGTGTTATGTATATATTAGAATTTTGTAATTTATTTTGATATAATGTTGCAATAACTAAGTGTACCCTAGTGACAGAATTTGTTATACACCATTTAAATGAAACACCAAACCCTATATTTAAATCAACCAGGATGAAACAACATACTTTTACTATAAGCAACCGTTTGCGTTTACCTGATATATAGGCCCAAATGTAATAGAGTGCGAAATTTGCAAAGTGCAAAGATATAGGCAATTTGGCACTAAGCTAGGTACACACTAACGATCGTTTAGACAATTTGGTTAAATCAAACAAATTTAACCAATTTGTCTGAACTTCCAGTGTTTGGGAACAAATTGTCGATTGTCATTTGCTCCCATACATTAACAGATTTTCGTTCCAACCAGCCAGATTGGACAGATACTGTAAATCTTATAGGGCTCTATTTATTAACATTATTTTTACTAAAATAAAGTGAAAAAGGGTGTTTTCACACCCTTTTCACATTATTTTAGTTTCACCAGTAGTTATTACAGGGCAATTGGAGTAGAATTAGTAAAATTCTACTCCAACCCCCAGTATCACTTATTTTTAGTAAAGCAGATCACATTTCCCATAATTGTAATGGGAAATGTGATCCGACCATAGTTACTAAAAATAAATTGTAAAAAAAATACCGGGGGAAGCCCTGTGATAATAACGCCACCTGGAGGTGGCGTTATCCAGGGTCTCCCCCGGTTACCGGGCTCCCACTCTGCTCTAACGGGGAGAGCAGAGGAGGGAGCCAGTACCAGTAATCAGCTATGTGGTCTAAGCAGACCGCAAGCTGATTGCTGTAAAAAAAAGAAAAAAAAAATTAAACATTTTTTTTTTACTTACCTGAATCCAGGGACCGGTGATCGGGCCTCCGGTGATGGCTCCTCTCCGGTCAGCTGGTCTCCCATAGTACACTGGGGCCCGGTCATCAGGTGATCGGGCCCCAGTGCAGTATGGGAGATCACCTGATCGGGAAGCCCGGAGAAGATCACCGGAGGCCAGGAGGATGCAGGTAAGTGTAATGAAGGGAGGGGGGGGTCACGGGGCGGGGGGGAGGGGGGGTCGCGGGGATCCGCGATCACGGGGGCGGGGCTTAGTGCCAGGGGCGGGGCTTAGCGTCATGGGGGGTAGTAGCGGTGGTCAGTCGGCGCATGCGCGGGCTCTTAGTCGTGGTATTTTTTCCGAAAATACCGCGACTAGAGTGCGGATAGGATCCGCAGGGACAGAGCTTTATCGCAAGCTCTGTCCCTGCAAGGGATTTATAGTAAATCCCTGTGATATTGCCTGAATTCGCAATGCGAATTCACTCGGTAATATCACACTACAATCCGCATTCAATATGCGGATTGTAGTAAATAGAGCCCATAGTGCGTATCTAGCTTAAGAGTTAAAGGGCAGTTGTAAATAAATGCAGCTTTAAATCTTAGTGCACTTTACAAATCTCACACTTTATTATACTTGGGCACTAGACCTTGTTAGACTTTTATGTTAAAGTCAGAATAATTCACTTACATGTTATCTATACATTTATCATGTAGTATTTATTTAGAAAACATATACATTTTTTAAGATGTTTTGATTAGTCGTGTCTTTTGTTCACCTACTGCAATAAAAAAATCTAGCTTTAGAGGGTAAAATAATTTTGAAATCAAATAATAAGTAATTGTGTCCCTTTGTAGCTAATATTTCAAGCTTCCCACCAATCTTTTTTTCCAGGATTATAGATGTTTAATTTTCAGCAACTGATTAAAACTGTCATTTGAAACTGCTCTGATCCATTTTATGTCTAACATCGCCATGAATTACAATGAAAAATGTGACTGTATATAGTGGTATGTAATGCTTATTCAGTAAGCACAATAAAACAATTAAGACACTCAGTTGAAAAGACTTGTTTCTCCTGGATAGTTTTATGTGCTATAATTTGCTTAATTAATTTCACTCATGTATTTCACCAGTTTGGTTTTTGCTTTGTAAAAGTTTCATTTGTATACAGGATAACTATAATAATATAATTATTTTTGTACAACCATTTTACCTCAAATAAAAAGCTATATCTCATTTGTTACACATACTGTTTTAATAGTCACAAACTTGGCCATGAATAAAAACATTTCTGTACTGGATTGTGTGATTTATTTAGCAACCAGAGTGTGCATCTTTAAAATAGCATGGGAGTTTTACAGGAACTTCTTATCACTGATACCTTTTTTATACCGAAGTCCCAGGTCTAAACTGGAAATTGGAACATGTTTCCAGCCCAGATCAGACCTGGGGCAGAGACTTACCGTTTGCGGTGCCAACCCGGGGTATGACCGGGTTGGCACTGTCCACACATGAAGAGGAAGAGCCGGATCACTGCAGACCCGGCTCTTCCGTCGTTGCAGTGGACTCTTGGAGATGATGTAATCTCCATGCACCACTGAAGCCGGCCAATCAGGTAGCATGCGGCACAATCCGGGTCATCGTGACCCAGATCGCACTGTTTACACTGCAGGGTGACATGGGAACGACCCATTGCCAATCCTGCATACTACCCGAGTTGGATCCCCGGGTCCCTGGACCTGAGTGGATCCGTTTACACTGACAAAAATCCCAGGTTAATGTATGTTCACGTGCAAAACCTGGGATTTTGAAGTTGGTGTAAAAGGGGTATAATTGGGGCAACAATTCTACCAGATTTACCACTGCTTAATCATCTTAATTAACATGTATTGCTGTTTTTTGGGGCCTACACACAAAGCAAAGTAAGGCCAGTTTGGCTGAAAATGACCAGATGACTAATCACATTATAGAAAGTATGGCCATCTTACATTGGTAAATTCTTCAAGCATTACCTACGAAATACTGTACTCAAGACATAAAACATCTCTCTCCTGCTCGTAAGCCTCCATATGCTTAAAGCAGTTTAAACACATCTGATTGACAATAATGGGGACTGCGATCAGTACTAATTTAGTACTTTTCTGGAAATTTCTGTAAAAAATCCTACATTGTGCTATTAATAAACAACAGTTAATAAAATTATGCACAATCTGCAGTTTCTACATAATTGTATGAAAACAAGCTTGATACATAGGCCCCTAAAATAGCAAATGCTTACTTCACTACAGTGGTTCTGAACCTCATCCCTCAAGTTTTCCCAACAGATCATATATTGAGAATTTCTGTCTGTGGAAGCAGCTACAATTACTGACCAAGATTAGTTTATTAATTGATTAATGTGCATAATTAAAGATATCCATAAAACATGACTTGTTGGTGGTACTTAAGGCCTGGAGAACCCCTGCTTTAGTATACCTATTTCAGGCAGCACTAACTGTGCTAATTGTGCTATTATATTTACTAACTCAATGTTGAAAAATCTTTTCACTAAATTAAATTAAACTGGCATTCAGAATCAGCCCCTTAGGGCTCTAGGGCCTCACTAGCAATTTGCTTGTAATATTATAGACATCTCCTGCAGAAGGCTAATTACGCTGCAGATTGCAGTCCCCATTTTTATCAATGGGGACTAGGATCTGACCCCTATGTACTAAAATTTGGCCCCATTAGTTTACACTATCTTCAGATGGTGTACACTGTTTTAAGCCTATGGAGGCTTTACTCATAGGAGAAAGATCTTCTGATAGCTCTCCTGCAGCCTCTGGACGATTCCGGAAACTGACACTGCACGCATATGCAGTGTCACAAATGTGAAAGACTCATCCAAAATGCTTGGGACGTAATTTGCTGGCACAGAGATTATTGCTATTGCTGCCCCTGCGGGTTCAGTTTAGTAGATAGCAGGGATATTTTAATTCAAACTGCAAATATCCACTGCGATACAGATTGTTAATAATCACGACAGTGCTGTGATTATTAATACATAGGCCCCTTAGTATTAAAAAGGACTGATTGTATAGCCTAGTTTCATGCTGAATACATAGTTTAAGCTTTGCAGCAGCTTCTTGTGACCTTTGAACTTCTGTGTCACAGGTACCAAAAATAGTTTTTGGGTTGTAAAAAAACTGTAAACTTGATTGACCCAGGACATTGTTTAAAGTGCTGTATATATTGTGTAAGCTATATAAGAATAGTAAAATTACTCCTCTAGTTCTAGCACTATCACTGCTGGTCTATGTTACATTTTCTCTTCAGGATGGTCCTTGGTTGTAGCTATATTGAAAATAGAACACCTGCAGTATTACTCAATCTTTTAGAAATTACAATGTCCAGCTTTAATGCTTTATGTGACCCATGGGTTATATTTTAAGGACTTAACTTTCCAGAAGACACTCCCATGATAAAAGCAAATGATTGATAAGAAATACTTAATTAAAAATAATAATTATTATTATTATTATCCTTTATTTATATGGCACCACAAGTGTTCCACAGCACCTTAAGCTCACCACACACTAGACCAATTTACATCCAACCAGCCAACTAGTTGATTGGTTGGAATGAAAATCTGGTAAGGAATGGGAGTAATTGATGATTAGCAATTTGCTCCTAAATGCCAGAAAACAGAGGAAAATGGTCGTTCAGACAAGATTGTTAAATGTTTGATCTAAACAATTTGTTCAAACAACAGTTTTTGTCCATTTTCCGGCGTTTGGGAGCAAGTTGCTGATTGTCATTTGCTTTCATACCTTACCAGATTTTCATTTCAACCAATCAACTAGTTGGCTGGTTAGATGTAAGTTGGTCTAGTGCAGGGGTCTTCAAACTTGGCCCTCCAGCTGCTGTGGAACTACACATCCCAGCATGCACTGCCACCTTTTTGATATAACAGCATGTTAAAACTATGTGCAGTGCATGCTGGGATGTGTAGTTCCACAGCATCTGGAGGGCCAAGTTTGAAGACCCCTGGTCTAGTGTGTGGCCAGCTTTACATAGTACATAAAACTAATAAGTGAACAAGAAACAAGTAACTTACAGGACATTAAGGTGCCCACACACATACCGACTTTGACGAATCGTGACGACAGATCATGTAAAAAATGGCCAAATTGTGAGTTTCTACTCTTAAGGTGCCCACCAACATAGCGACATTTTACACGATCTGGCCGATTCCGACGAATCGTGACGACAGATCGTGTAAAATATGGCCAAATCGTTAGAAAATCGTGAGTCCTCACTCACGATGCGATGCGCATCCCCGCTGGTCGCACATCGCATCGTCAGATCTGCCGTGCAGTAGGGCAGATCTGACAATCTGGGACACAATGCACTGGGAAAAAAAAAAAAAAAGTTAAGATGCACGATAGATCTTAATGCTTTTTACTCCAAATCGTGTGTAGGAGCTGCCGGGGGAGAGTTCAGGGGAAATCGCACACATTGTGGGATCGTGTGCAGATCAGTATATGTGTGGGCACCTTAAGTCACGATGCCGATGCTCGTCCCCGCTCGTCGTACCTCGCATCTTCAGATCTGCCATGCTGTAGGGCAGATTAGCTAATCTGGGATACAATGCACTGGCTGCGAGATAGATCTTAAGCCAGATTGGACATTTTTAACTCCAAATCGTGACCACGACTGCCTGGGGAGAGTTCAGGGAGAGTTCAGGGGAAATCGTGTACATCGGTTGATTGGGAGCAAGTCGGTATGTGTGTGGGCACCTTTACAGTGCAGGACAAGGACACGATTTATATACATTGCTGCAATAGCGATTAATGCACTAACAATAAGCAGCAAGGAATTAGCAGTCAAGTGTTAGGTGCCCTTATGGGGAGTAAGGAGTAGAAGAAAATGTAAAGAGAAGCACATGAGGGAAGAGGTCCCTGCTTGTGAGAGCTTACATTCTAATTGCTGTTGTACATACCTGGAAAATTGCAATTTTTGCTTCATATGGTGATAAACAGACTAATACATGAGAATAAACATTTGGTTGTGTTACTGTATGTGTGACTTTGATTAGGGTTTATTGTGTTGATTGATGTCCATTGTATTCCTTTCTATCATAACTTATAGGATACTTATCACTATTGACACAATAATTAACACAATAGTGTTAATTATAGGATAATTAACGCTATTTAATGTGAAACACTGTTTCTCTATGAAATGAAATGTTGCATTTGATACAGAGTAGACTCTGTTGACAAATACCCCAGTACCAATTCCATCATAAATATTGTTGCATAATTATAAACAGCGTGATGCTCCCAAAACATTATCAACTGCAAATGTTGTATGGATGCTCTACAATTGACATATGAATATGGCTCAGTGTGACCATCGCCATGGGTTATGGCAATTCATCAAAGCCACGTGTCATGACTGTATGTATTCTGTGTGCCCTGGGTAAAGTGTGCTCATGGTACTATGGGCAACAACCTAACCGTGAGAGTGGTGTGTATTATTATAGTTCCCCTAAAATATATATTTCAGGAATGTCTTCTTGCTATGAATTGGCAGAGTATGTCAAAACTGGGTTGCATCAGCTACTCAGAACCAAGTGGCCAGGTGCTATCTAGCCTTTGAAGACAAAAGCATCATGGAAGTCGTGTCTGCTCTTCACCCTAGGTGGCCATTATGCAAAGCCTGATGCCCAGACACCCAGGCAGCTAGAGTGTAATTTTTCCACCTTAGCTTATCAGTCTTCCTACAATAAAATATCTTCAAAGCACAGGGAGGAAAGGACTGTATATACACAGGGAGGGGAGGACTGTATATACACAGGGGGACAGGGAGGGAGGACTGTATATACACAGGGGGCAGGGAGGGAGGACAGTATATATGCAGGGAGGGGAGGACTGTATATACACAGGGGGACAGGGAGGGAGGACTATATATACACAGGGAGGGAAGGACTGTATATACACAGGGGGACAGGGAGGGAGGACTGTATATACACAGGGGGGCAGGGAGGGAGGACTGTATATACGCAGGGAGGGGAGGACTGTATATACACAGGGGGACAGGGAGAGAGGACTGTATATTCCCTTCCCTTTTAGAACCCAATTTAAGGTTCTCACGCTCGCTTACAAGCCCTCACCCAATCTTCTCCCATATACATCTCTGATCTCATCTCCCTTCACTCTCCTCTCCGCTCTCTTCATTCAACTAATGCACGCCGCCTTTCATGCCAGCTGATTACTTCCTCCCACTTCCACCTCCAAGATTTTGCCCACACAGCTCCCCACCTCTGGAACTCTCTCCCACTCCTCATCAGACTCTACACCTCTTTGCAATCCTTCAAATGGGCTCTTAAGACCCACTACTTCATCAAAGCCTTCCAGCTATCATTCTAACTCCCTGCTACATGCTCCTTCCTCCCCATCTACCCCATCTGTGTCAACCCTGTTTGTCTTCCCCTCCCTTTTAGAATGTAAGCTCTTACAAGCAGGGCCCTCTACCCTCTTGTGCTTCTACCTATTTTAGTTTCATCTACTTCTTACTCACCACTAGGGCACTAACACTTGGTTGCTTATGCTCTGTTGCTTATCTGGGTGTTATGGTCGCTAATGTAGCAATATATATTATCCATTTCCTGATCCTGTAGTGTATTGTTCTGTAAGTCGCTTGTCTACAACTTGTTTATGTACTTTGTAAGGCGCTGCGGAACATTTGTAGCGCCATATAAATAAATTATAATAATGAATGATAATAATAATACACAGGGGGACAGGGAGGGAGGACTGTATATGCACAGGGGAACAGGGAAGGAGGACTGTATATACACAGGGGGACATGAAGGGAGGACTGTATATACACAGGGAGGGTAGGACTGTATATAAAAGGGGGACATGGAGGGAAGGACTGTATATACACAGGGGGACAGGGAGAGAGGACTGTATATACACAGGGGAACAGGGAGGGAGGACTGTATATAAACAGGGAGGGGAGGACTGTATATACACAGGGGGACAGGGAGGGGAGGACTGTATATACACAGGGGGACAGGGAGGGAGGACTGTATATACACAGGGGGACAGGGAGGGAGGGACTGTATATACACAGGGGAACAGGGAGGGAGGACTGTATATACACAGGGGGACAGGGAGGGAAGGACTGTATATACACAGGGGGACAGGAAGGGAGGACTGTATATACACAGGGGGACAGGGAGGGAAGGACTGTATATACACAGGGGAACAGGGAGGGAGGACTGTGTATACACGGGGACAGGGAGGGAAGGACTGTATATACACAGGGGGACAGGGAGAGAGGACTGTATATACACAGGGGGACAGGGAGAGAGGACTGTATATACACAGGGGAACAGGGAGGGAGGACTGTATATAAACAGGGAGGCTAGGACTGTATATACACAGGGGGACAGGGAGGGGAGGACTGTATATACACAGGGGGACAGGGAGGGAGTACTGTATATACACAGGGGGACAGGGAGGGAAGGACTGTATATACACAGGGGAACAGGGAGGACTGTATATACATGGGGACAGGGAGGGAGGACTGTATATACACAGGGGGACAGGGAGGGAGGACTATATATACACAGGGAGGGAAGGACTGTATATACACAGGGGGACTGGGTGGGGAGGACTGTATATACACAGGGGGACAGGGAGAGAGGACTGTATATACACGGGGGACAGGGAGGGAGGACTATATATACACAGGGGTCAGGGATGGAGGACTATATATACACAGGGGGACATGGAGGGAAGGACTGTGTATACACAGGTGGACAGGAAGGGAGGACTGTATATACACAGGGAGGGAAGGACTGTATATAAACAGGGAGACAGGGAGGGAATGACTGTATGTACACAGGGGGACAGGGAGGGAGGACTGTATATACACAGGGGAACAGGGAGGGAGGACTGTATATACACAGGGGGACAGGGAGGGAGGACTGTATATACAAAGGGAGGGAAGGACTGTATATACACAGGGGGACCGGGAAGGGAGGACTGTATATACACAGGGGGATAGGGAGGGAGGACTGTATATACACAGGGGGACAGGGAGGGAGGACTGTATATACACAGGGGGACAGGGAGGGAGGACTGTATATACACAGGGGGACAGGGAGGGAGGACTGTATATACACAGGGGGACAGGGAGGGAAGGACTGTGTATACACAGGTGGACAGGAATGGAGGACTGTATATACACAGGGAGGGAAGGACTGTATATAAACAGGGAGACAGGGAGGGGAGGACTGTATATACACAGGGGGATAGGGAGGGAGGACTGTATATACACAGGGGGACAGGGAGGGAGGACTGTATATATACAAGGGGACAGGGAGGGAGGACTGTATATATACAAGGGGACAGGGAGGGAGGACTATATATACACAGGGAGGGAAGGACTGTATATACACAGGGGGACCGGGAGGAGAGGACTGTATATACACAGGGGGATAGGGAGGGAGGACTGTATATACACAGGGGGACAGGGAGGGAGGACTGTATATACACATTGGGATAGGGAGGGAGGACTGTATATACACAAGGGGATAGGGAGGGAGGACTGTATATACACAGGGGGACAGGGAGGGAGGACTGTATATACACAGGGGGACAGGGAGGGAGGACTGTATATACACAGGGGGACAGGGAGGGAGGACTGTATATACACGGGGGACAGGGAAGGAAGGACTGTGTATACACAGGTGGACAGGAAGGGAGGACTGTATGTGCACAGTAAAAGATAGGCCTGTGATATACATATATATTACCTTTTTCCACCTCCTGCTGTTGCTGCTTCATGTCACTCTCTCGTGGCTCTGCTCCATTCTCAGGCTGTCCTCCTCAGGGTCCTGGCCGAAGTCTTTGTGCTGCTCTAGGCGGGTCTGGTTCTGGGACATGGAGATCGGCTGCATATAGGTCTGAGCCGTCCAGACCCACCTCCTGCTTCTCCGCACAGGATGTGATGCTGAACTCACACCGTGACCTCTGAACTGGCTGAGCCACCAACTCTGTGGCTGCTGCTGCTCAGCTGTCTATCCCCAGTTGGGTCCGGCATTAGGTGAATGGGAGCAGGGCTCAACCGGCAGGCATTGCACCTCATGTGGGCAACAGCAGCAAGCGATGTCACATATCACAATGAGGGGGAGGAGCTGTAGGGGCAGAGCTAAAGACACAGTGACACACCAAATGGTTCCTATCTCTGTGCCAAGCTCCACTGTTGCAAAATGCCGGGAGGAACGGAGCTTAATTGCAGGCCCTGGAAGGCAGCTCTGTTCAAAAAAAAAAAAAGTTTAATCAGGGGGATGTGGGTGGGGACAGTGGCCCTGATTCAGAGCCGGACGCTCTGACAGAGCGCTCGCTCTGAATCAGGGCCGTCCCTCTGGTTTTTTTTAGCGGCCAAAATGATGGTCGCGATGGTCAAGACCATCGCAACCATCGGGCTTGCGACGAGACCCTTGTGGTAGGGTCTCATCTGCCACAAGCCCTAGAGTGCTTTCTGGCCAGCCACACCTCCGGCACGCCCACCAAAAGGGACGTGCTGTCCCTCACCATCCACAGCACGCCCCCTTTGTAGCGAGACTTATAGCGATGGCTTGGCCGTCGCTATCCGGGTCTCGTGCATGCGCACGATGGAGCTGCCTCCCTTGTGCGTATGCGCACTTGGCCAACATCGACCCGCTTACGAGCACCCAGCGCTCGCGAGTGGGTCTGAATCAGGCCCAGTGTATGTGGGCCCCCTATATGTGGGGGCCCCGGGATGACCGCCCCTGTCCCCTCGCCTATATTCCGGCCCTGGGTATAGGTTCCTGAAGCTGTGCTAATTTACATATGCCCAGACCTTGGGAGAATAAGCGGCCAGTCCTTTTGAGCCTGGAAAGGGTGGGGGCTGCTGGGGGAGAGGGTAGCACCATAAGACCCAGCCACCCATGTTTCACTGGGTTCCCTCTACAAGGGAGTAGCTTCATGCTTGGAGTGCTCCCCATTTTCTGTCTCCAGTGGTCTCCCTCCACACAGATCTCCTAAAACGTCAAAGTAAGACAACTTAGGATTTTTATCATTTTCTTTTATTTTAAATGAATCTGTGCATTTATATCTGTATGTCTTGTTTATTCACCTGTTTTTCCTTGTAATTTAACCCTGGTGATATTTTTTCAATAAATCCTAAATATTTATCAGCGTTATCTCTGTGCTCTAATGAATTCACGGCCTGGAGAGACCCATGCTACATTTGTGTTATTTTTTGTGGAATATTAAAATTTAAGTGTCTGGCGATCGCAAGAGGGCAATTCTAATACTCTTCATGGTGGCAGATGGGAGTAAAACCCACATCACAACCGCCCATCAGCATCAGGTTGGCGTATCTGAGCGCAGGCTGGGGCGCGGTGTCGTGACACTCAGTATAAAATTAAATCATCTGTAGCACTTTTTCTGCAAGAAGACTATCATATTTCATCAGTACCAAAATAATGTCATTACTACAAGGAAGGATCATTTAGGATCATTTGTGGTAATAAATGATTGGGTTTCTTAAAATATTTCTGGTGTCTTAATGTAATTATGTATGTAGGACCATGGACCCTAGCCATACAGCTAAGCTGGCCATCACTACATAAACTTTAGTGCTGCAGCACCATCATAGGGAAATATTGGCACTATGCACCTAATGTTGCCTGCATATGTAATGACATAGGGCCTGATTCAGAGCCGCTCGTAAGCGGCCGCTCGTTCGTTCCGAGCGATGTTTGCCCAACTGCGCATGCGTACGGATCGTAATACGCATGCGCGAACCAGTCAGTGCGGCCGAAAATCGTTTGTTCGCTAAATAGCGAATGCCTGCTATTTTGAGTGACAGGAGGAGGCATATGTGGGTGGTAAAAGGGGAAGGTGCTTGAAAACGGGGAGTGGAGATCAGAACGCAGGCGTGCTTAAAGGTCAAAACGGGCGTTTTATGGGTGTGCATAATTACAACAGCAGCGTCATTGACCACGTCACCTGGTTGTTTTATAGTCAAAACTGCTCGCAATATAGTGGTAGGAAAAACCAACCACAAGAATAGCGAGCAGTTCATACGCTGTTCGATGTACTCGATTAATCTAATAAATAGCGGACATGACGTATGATGCGAGCGGCCTGGGGGCGTATTTTTCAAATAAACGTCCGCAAGTTTTGTTCGCTCGTTCAGATTTGGAGGCGTCAACAGACCGCAAAGAGCGAACGGATCATTTGAATAGCCACCCCCTTTTTTCTGAACGAGCGAGCGCTAATTGCGTCCGGCTCTGAATCAGGCCCATAGTGTGTAGAATACCTGTTACAGCTTGCTGTAGTGCCTGAGCAGTGTCTGGTGGCTCTGCCACCAAGGGCGTAAATTCACAGCGTTGCATGTTGGGACTAGAAACGTTGTTTAGAGAATAATTAAAAATGTTGGGAAATGTTTTAATGCATTTTAATATGATATACATAATGTTTGTTACTTAATGCTGCAGCATGAAAATGATGTACGGTAGTCCCGGCAATGTGTGCAGTTGCAGAATTGTAGAAATGTATGGACTGTGCGCTTATAGAAATTTATTTTTAGGGTGTTTTGATTAGAAGGAATTGTCAGTTTGATGATTAGATTCATTTTATGATATTCTGACAAAGGAAGTCATATAGTAATTATTCTTCCCCCAGTAGGAGGCAATTAGTGGGCATATTGTTAGCCACTTATGGGCTTGTTACACATGGGGAAATGCTAGTTCCTGCATGTTTTTTTAGTATTGGGACCATTCATTATTCATTCAAAATGTAAATGGATTTTAGTGTGCTTTATTCAAGCTGTTCAGAGTGCCGTCCGTTCGACTGCTATATTATATATATACACACACACACGCACACACAGTAAGCGGCCTGGCAGGTTACTGGTCCTGTCCCCTAAGTTCGTGACGTCATGTCATCGCACAGGGGGGCGGGAGTGTCATCACCTGGAAGTGCAAAGTGCAGCACTGCCGAGAGTGCCCTGAGGATGCTGCACAGACTGCAGGATGTCTGTCTGAGCAGCACTGCATCAGCGATACTGGCAGCAGGATGCTGTTCCAAGCAACCTGTTTGCCAGTGTCAAGGGCAACGGTGCTGCAAACAGCGCACACCTCTAGATTGGCACTGTATACAGTCAGAAACGGTGGCACTCACTTTCGCCATGATTGAGACATCAAAGGTCTATGATCAACATTTCAGTCCTCTGTGGACTTTTACCAAGAACACTCCAGAGGACTGAAACATTGATCGGGCCAATAATTAGTGTATATGCAGGAGGGCTAGCCAATAAACATCTTCAAATGCTCCTGCAATGGTCAGATAGCATGTCCTGCACACACTATCTCGTTCCCGGAATGGTATTTAAATGCCGGCAGCTGTTTAGCCAGTTCAAATACCGACTGCGGATGCCCGACAGGATGAAGATCCCAACTAAGGAAGATAAGTACTATTATCCTCCCCTGTCCCCACCCCCTAACCCTCCCTTAGGAGTGCCTAACCATTAAACTCCCGGGGTGGCAGCGGCACGCAATAGGCCCTTCATGAATTTCAGCTCCAGGCCCATGTGGACATTAATCTGGCACTGGGTGACCCCCCACATCCGGAGGCAAGATACAAGGTGGCGGAGGGCAATCCCTGCTGAAAAGAGGCTGGTGGCTACCCTGAGGTACCTGGCTACAGGAAGGTCATTTGAAGACCTGAAGTTTGGGACCCTCATCTCACCTCAGTCCTTGGGCGTCATCATTCCAGAGACCTGTAAGGCTATTGTTAAAGTGCTGCAGTACCAGTATTGCAAGGTAAGAAAAAAAACACACACTACACATTTGTTTCTTGTGAAATAAAAAATTATTATTTTTTTTTTTCAATTTAACTCTTTATATAACTGTCCCAGCCAATAAGGCTGCATTACCAAAACTGTGCTGTATAGCAGTCATGAACATTTGAGTTGCAAGAACATTACACAACGTAATTTTACATATATTACATAAACATGTGTATAAACAGTACAAAGCAGCATTATCACCAAATTTTATCAATCCCAATAGGTAGCCTACTGTATATTGCAGACACCAGATTGAACAGGCCAATACACACATGGCACAAGTATAGATTGTGGAGCCGGCTTCCAGAAATCTATACTTGCGCCATGTGTGTAGTGACCTTGTCCAATTAGTGTCATCACCAGCGTATAGCATACAGCCTGCACCTATTGGGAGTGATGAAATTTTGTGACAGTACAGGCAACATAAAGAAAAATAAAAAAAAACCTATATCCAAATTTTATCAATCCCAATAGGTAGCCTGCTGTATTTTGTATGGCGGGTCAGACACAAGATTGAACAGGCCAATACAAACATGGCACAAGTACAGATTGTGGCCGCAGCTTCCAGCAATCTGTACTTGCGCCATTTGTATAGTGACCTTGTCCAATTAGTGTCATCACCACCGTATAGCATACATCCTGCACCTATTGGGAGTGGAAATTTGGTGATAGTACAAAATAAGAAGAAAAAAAATAAAAATTAAGAGTAATGCGGCAAAACCTCCTCTGCCTCCAGCAGAGCATTGTAAACAGCCCTACTTGTGGTTGGGGTGCTGGGTGGGGGAGTAATCTCCAACTGGGCTGGGGGGGCCTGACATAGGCATTTGGAGCAGGGGAATAAAGCATAGGGTCAGTAATAAAGGTGGAGTCGTGCAAATTACTGTTGAGGGATCGAACGATGAGCCTATGGAAATTTTTGGAAGTTACCACATCCATTTCTCTCATCTGACTATAAATGTGAGCAGTAAAGTCGTCAATATCATCAGGGGCTTTTTGAAGGATGCTTTCTGCTTTTGTAGAAACAACTCCTCCTGTTCTGTGTGCTTTTGCTTTTTTTTTTTTGGGTGGTGATGCTCCTGGTTCAATGGGTGTGGTAATTGTGGTGAAGTTTTCCACCTCGTTGTCCCCGAACAAAGTTAGGTCCGGTGTGATGGACAAATCAGGATCTTGGGTGGGGGTCTATATAGGAAAAAAACAAAACAATATTAAAGTTATGTTTTTCTATAAACTTATTTTTCTATTTTTCCAGCTTCCTAACACCGTGGAAGAGTGGAAGAGAATTTGAACAAAGTTTGAATTTCCCTAACTGCGGAGGAGCCATCGATGGAAAACACATCCGCATCAACCCACCTGCCAACACCGGATCATATTACTACAACTACAAAGGCTTCTTAAGCATCATTCTCATGGCAGTGGTGAATGCCAACTATGAATTTCTGTTTGTGGATATCGGCAAGAATGGCCGTGCTTCAGATGGTGGGTCCTTCAAGCAGACTGATTTCTACCAGAGAATCACCAACAAAACCCTGCACTTGCCATCACTGGACGAGACGAAGCACGGCCTAAATTACGTTTTCATCGCAGACGAGGTTTTTGCATTACATGAACATGTGATGAAGCCATTTACACAGAGGGGCCTGACCAGAGAGAAGAGGATTTACAACTATCGTCTATCTCGTGCACGGCGCATTGTGGAAATTGCATTTGGAATACTCAGCAACAGGTTCCGCATTTTGCACACCACTATAAACCTACGTGTGGAGAAGAGAGATTTGGTCGTGTTGGCGTGCTGTGTGCTACATAACTTTCTGCAAAGGAAAACTGCACAACGAGGACCAGTCCCAGCTAGACCAGAAGAAGTAGGAGCTCTAGAGGACATTGCCCAGTTTACATCAATGTCTGCACCAACAAATGCAACAACATCAACAGCACGTGCCAAAGAAGTGAGGGAGGAGTATATGGCCTAATTCAAATGACCAGGTGCAATGCCATGGCAGGAGGGCTGTCTGTGAGATAAATGACTATAGTGGACAACTGTGATTGAGCAACAAAAAAACTTATAAGTTTTTGGTTTATGAACTGTGGGCCTGATTCAAAGCCGGACGCTCTTTAAGAGCGCTTGCTCTGAATCAGGGCGTTTTTTTTTTGTTGCGGCCTACTTGCCACTCGCTAAGCTGTGGGTGACCACCCACAGCTTTTGCGGTGGTCAGGTGATGGTCACGACCATCGCAACCATTGGGGCTTGCGACAAGACCCTTGTGGTAGGGTCTCGTCTGTCGCAAGCCCCAGAGAGCTTCCTGCTCTAACAGAGCAGAAAGCTACTCCACTGACATCCTTGGTGATGTCAGTGGTACCTCCCACAAATGGCAGGCATTCCTTTGGGAACACCGTTTATGTAGCCACCCCCCCGCCCCGCCTACAAAACAGGGTGAGCTGTTGATCAACATCGACAGCCGCCCCTTTTGTAGTGAGTCCCGGAGCTAGAGAATTTCTCTCTCGCTCCCGGGCTTGTGCTTGCGAGCGGGGCGCGTGCCCAGTCCCCCACCATCAATCCTCTTGTGAGCGCTTTGCGCTCGTGAGCGGGTCTGAATCAGGCCCTGTGTCTCTACTTACCAACAAATCCTTAGACGGTGCAATCACTTTTGCCGCCTCATGTTCTCCCTCTTGCTCGGCCATGAGGACCACTGCCTGGCGTTGTGGCTCTTGTTCGCTTATGAAACTTATAAGGTCATAGTACCAAAGTGTTGGGTGGTACACGACATCACTGCCTGCCCCGGAACTTTTGGACTCATCCACTTTTCGCTTTTCTTTGATATACATGGTATGCAGATTCTGTATTTTGTGCCGTACTGCTTTAAGGTCAGCATCCACAATGAACCTTTTTGTGTATTCCAAAAGGACATTCAAAGCTGTCAATTTTGCCGACTTGCAGTGGTACTGTTGACAGGATATCCTCCATAGACACTCCTTTTCCTGGAGTATCGCTAGGAAACCAGTTACAAACTCCCGTTCACTATCCATGGACATTGCTAGGAGGAAAAAATAAGGACATTTTAATAATCTACAAATGTGAATTGTTTTGCAAATTTTTTATATATATTTTTACATTTTTCAAGATTTTTGTATATTTTATTTGTATTTTGGTTTTTTAATATTATATTTTTACAGGAATTTAATGTTATGTGTTTTTATATGTATTTTAATATGTTTTTTACAGGAATGTTATGTGTTTTTATATGTATTTGAATATGTTTTTTTTCAGGATTTTAATGTATTTTTATTGTATTGTAATATTTTTTTTAACTGTAATTTAATGTGTTCTTATAAGTATTGTAATATGTTTTATTTTTTTTGTTGCAATGTATTTGTTTATGTTGTTGACATACATTTGTTTGTGGTGGTATATTCAAACATCATAAACTAATGTATAACAGCAACAAAAACAAATTTTATATATGTATTGATGTTGTTGTAATGTTTTAACATTTGTTGTTAAACTAAATTTATTTTAATCAATTTATAAAATTTGAGTGATATTTTAATGCAAGGTTATTTTATAGGTGTCATGTGACATTGGTGGGTAGGTGGGTGGCACACATTGGTGGGCAGTGGAAGGTTAATCCACGGCCCAGCCACTGCCCGCCTCATTCCAGTGGGTGGTGGCTGGGTCAAGCATTTATAAATGGCTGGCACAAATTGGTGGGTAGGTGGGTGGCACATATTGGTGGATAGTGGGAGGTTAATGCACGGCCTAGCCACTGCCCTCCTCCCCCGGGGGCAGTGGCTGGGTCATGCATTTATAAATGGCTGGCACACATTGATGGGCAGTGAGAGGTTACTGCATGGCCCAGCCACCGCCCGCCTCATTCCGGCGGGCGGTGGCTAGGTCATACATTTAGAGGTAGCTGGCACACATTGGTGGGCAGTGGGGTTGCATTAAATACAGTACCAATACTCACCAAACTGCGGTAATCCAGACTTCACTGTGCATGCTATATCGTGCGTCCTTCTTCCACTATCCACGATGCTGCACAAGATGGCGATTGGGCATGTACAGGGTCCTGTCTGTCAAATTCCCCAACATACGATGAATCGTGAGATACATCGTGAGTAGAAAAACCCTCACGATTTGCCATGTGTGTGGCCAGCTTTAGGGATCACAGGGGACAACTGATTTTCAGATCCTCTGTCCCTGCACCAGAGCAATCCTAAATTGCTTCGGTAGCTAAGTGTCCTACACCGTACCTAACGATAATGAATAGTTTCCTTAAGGCGCCTATCCAGTAGACGATTAAAATGAGTGATTGAATGATAACGATATCGATATCATTCAATCGTTCGATAATCGTTTGATAATCGTTTGAAAATTGTGTGCAGATTGTTTAAAAAATTGGTCTTTTAGACATCTATCATCGTGCAAACATGCTGGTCAACCTGACGATAACGTCAGGTTCAGCATGTTTGCAGATGATTGATTGTGCCTACACTGAACGACTGTTCGTTCAGTGTAGGCACATTACAGACTGACAAACAACTGCACGATTACAATGTCGTAATCGTGCAGTATTTTGCCTATCTTCTAGTGGATAGGCACAATTAGTGTTAATTGACCAAATACCTTTGCTTATCTTGAAATGCATACAAATGAGTCTTTCATATGTCTCTGTGTAAAATGTAGTTAGCACTAGACAAACAGTAATTTGTACAAAAACAGAGTTGCTAGTTCTATTTATTTATTACCAGTTATTTATATAGTGCACACATATTCCGCAGCGCTGTACAGGGAATATTTGGTCATTCACAATAGTCCCTGCCCCAGTGGAGCTTACAATCTATGGGCCTGATTCAGACGCGTTCGCGTGCGCTGAGCGCTCGCAAGCGGGTCGATGTTGGCCCAGTGCGCATGCACACGACGGAGCCGGCTCTGTCGTGCGCATGCAGGAGATCTGGATAGCGATGGGCAAACCGTCGCTCCGGGTCTCTCACCAAAGGGGGCGTGCTGTCGATGGTGAGTGACAGCATGCCCCCTTTGGTGGGCGTGCCGGGGGCGTGGCTGCCCAGACGGAGGCGTTCCCATGGGAATGCTTACCGTCTGGTAAGATAGAGCCAAAAGCACTCCAGGGCTTGCGGCAACGAGACCCTACCACAAGGGTCTCGTCGCAAGCCCGATGGTCACGATGGTCTTGACCATCGCGACCATCTTCCTGGCCGCTCGCTATAGCTGTGGGTGATCACCCACAGCTATACGAGCGGCCAGGAGGCCGCTCTAAAAATTAAGAAGGACGGCCCTGATTCAGAGCAAGCGCTCTGTCAGAGCGTCCGGCTCTGAATCAGGGCCTATATTCCCTATCACATGCTCACACACACATACTGTACACACTAGGGTTAATTTTGTTGGGAGCACTATATATTTGGAGTGTGGGAGGAAACCGGAGCACCCGGAGGAAAACCACACAAGCACAAGGCCACAAGCACAACTCCACACAGTTAGGGCCACAGTGAGAATTGAACCCACGCCCTCAGCGCTGTGAGGCAGTAATGCTAACCATTATACCATCAGCACTGGTTTTAGGATTTCCTGTAAAACAAAGGAAAAAAGCATACTGTAGGTTGGTAATTATATTAACCCACATAGATAATTTGATTCTGTGTGGCAAATATTTAGGATGAACTCAATTGACAAGTTACTGTAATGTGAAGTTGAAATGCTATTTAATTTTAGGAAACAGTTTCCTAATGTGTGTACTAGATTTCAAGGGATAAGGGAGGAACTACCCCCTGCTGCATTCTGCGTCAGAACTGGATAAAATATGTAGTTTCTAGCACCTTTATCAATGGAATTAACTGTCTTTGTGAAGACATTTCATTGGATGAAATAAACATTACACTGCTTTCAAGAAAACACCTGCTTGTATCTTGTGACAACCAGAACAGCACAACTCGCTATTCTGTTCTCCAGCTGTTCTGAGGATGAACCCAGTGTCTCCAAGATTGCCTATGAGGAAGCTGTCTAAAGACAGGGAAACGTGTTAGACTTAGACTATCACCAGCACTGAGAGATATTGATTTATGGACTTGGGGCCTGATTCAGAGCCGGACGTAATCAGCCGTTCGCCCGCATTAGGTACGACCGTCCAAATGTCAAACCAAGCACTCGCATGGGTGGTCGCTCGTAACGAGTCTTCCGCCCCATATTTCCACAACCCCTCCTCTAGCTAACGAGCGTCCGAAATAGCGAGCGCACTACTCGTTTTTTGATGAAGTGTTCGCTCGCACAAGTACGACCGGAAGTAGGCTTGTCATTTGTCGATTGCCTTGTTTCTCCTTCGTTAAACATCCATGAATCGATTGGTGGCAATTATTACCTTAATTGACTTAATTGTTGGTCGAAAGTTTTCAATCTTGTTTCTTTTTTGAATGTCAATAAACTTTATTGTTTGTTTTGTGTTCATTTTGGTCCGTAGAATCCGTCCGCTTTTAACGGCAAACTTGTTTTTTTTCAATCCAAAGGCAGTTTGTTTGCATTTTTAATAGCTTTTATTTTGGTTTATAATTTTAAAATTGTTTTATTTCCAGCTTGTTGCTAACGCATCCAAATGCAGCAAGCCAATCATAAGTCACAATATATTTTTAGGGGTTGTTCACATGACTCACACATTAACCAATATAATTCTTCATGTTATTTATGAAAGTACATTAGCCAATCAAAATTTAGGGGTCCCTGTAATAAAACTGATTTGTGTAAAAAAAAAACCATTGCCATCATGAGAGCCAGTGCTTTTACATGGCGTGAGCTGCTGGTGCTCACCGAAATTATTGATCGCCGTATAACGGACATGCCGCCCCCCGTCACCAACCAACGCAAGCGCCGTGCATACGCGGAGGTGTGGCACAGGCTGCGGGCCATGGGATTTCGGAGGACCATCGGCCAATTAGAACGCCGGTGGTCAGATTTACGACGCCGGTCCCCACACCTGCTTGCGCATCTTCAGATGAGGATCCATCGGCGTAAGTGGATATTTGAATGTTTATATATCTATGACAATCTGTTGTTACTTTTTGTCTTTGCTAATGTAAATTTGCATTAATGCGTGTGCATGTGTGCAGTATGCGTTTTTTTCGGGCTAAATGAGACCTTGCTAATGTTTTTTGTTTTAAATTAATATTTTCTTTAGGGTTAATGTTTTACATATAAAATGTTTTTTGGTATACAATTTGCTAATATTACAAACTATACATCATTTAGGTCAGGAGCGGATCCAGAGACAGAGACGGAGGCCTGCCCGACCCCTCTACCCAACTCCCACCATCTCCTCCCCTGCCCACTCCTCCCAAATTTTGCCACCCTCCCCTGACCTGGTCATACCTATTTCCCCTCCCTCTCCTGCTCCCAAATCCAAATAACCCCTCCCTCCCCTGTCCTACCCATCCACATTCCCACACCCTCCCCTGATGCACCCACTCCTGAATCCAACCCCCTCCCCTTTATCCCCCCCGTACATTTCGCCACCTTCTTTGACCATCCACTGGCCCACTTCGGAGGAAGAGGATCTGGGCCAACATGGCCCTGAACCTGCAGGTATTTTGTATTTTATGTTTTCAATTATTGTGTTAAAATGTGCCCTATATGCATACACTGTGGTATCCCTGCTTACAATCTAAGGGCAGTCCTTTTTTTTTTTTTTTTACTTTTGGGTGGTATTTGTTCAAAAATTTTGCCCCCAATTTAATCTTTAATTTTTATTTTTAAAATCGTTTTTTTATTTTTTTTTTAAGTTTTGGGGATTTTTTTCCCCTAAATTTTGGCCAAATGTATTCATGTTTCAAAACAAAATAAACTTTACAATAACCACATATGCCAGAGCCAAATACAAGTTTCATTGTGCTTTTTTACATTTCTACACTAAAATCAATATACAAATGGTGTAAGGATTATTTAAGATCCCAAAGTGATTGTTCAAACCACTATTCTCATGTTCATGTTTTGTTATTTTTTTTGGTGCCAATTGGTAATTTAGGCAAATTTATGTTACCACTATAGTTTAGCACCAAAATTAGCATGGTATGTAAACTTTATTTAAGTGTAAATCATACTGTTTTTCTTGTATGTGTTTTTTTAAAAATTCACATTTAATTAAAACTCATATTTGTCTTTCTACAGACCCAAGGAGGCGGGATCAAGCCATTTTGGGCCAGATAATGGCGATGAGGGGACATTTGGTCCAGCTGCTGGTCGCAATGGACCATTTAATTGTTTTTTTGAGAAATTAATTTATTATGTTATTTTATTTTGTTAATAAAAGCTGTTTCTTTAAACAAATCTCATTTATTGACTCCAAAATTAGCTCACAAGGTCAATCATTTTTTTTTTTTTGGGTAAACATTTGGGTTTATGGAATTTGCATATGAAAATGCAAACAATGTGGCATACTAAATTTTTGGAGTACGTATTAACAATATTAGAAATGAACCTCTATATATCCCTGCCTATACCTTCTGAAAACCTTCCTATAAACCTCTAAACACAACGCTAATTGCGTACGCAGTATGACCGCAAATAAAGACAGGAGTGGAATCTGTGGTTCCAACGCACAAGTTTTATTCAGGTAAAAGTACAGTCAGTTACACGCAATCTATACATACATAATTTAGGCGTAAAAAGGAAATAATACAGACCCAAGTACAGTATACATACGCTGCGCCTCCAGACCCAGAGATAGACCTCAGACTAGAGACCCCTAGTACATACAACCTTCAGCATGGACTCCTAAACCAGTATATGGGCACATGTATTTATTCCCCCCCAGACTAAAGCAGGACAAAGGGGAAATTTCCTGCTGATATCATTGGTTCCCAGAGGAGAAGCATATGTTACGGCACATTTAACAGGTTGTTTCAAATAGACTTTCCATGCTTCTAACAGCCGGAGTCTTTCTGGTAACGCCTCCTGTAACACTTCATCAGCTAAACATTTTGTTGCTTGTAAGTTCTGCGATCCGTAACTTGAGTTTGCATGATGCGATCTCTCCACCGATAACACCGGGATGCTGTAAAAAGCGTATGCATCAGAACGAGACCAAACATACCTTGCTTATCATGTATAATACCTTAGTTATCAAAAACCTTTATTTCTTAGCATTTAAACTAACTTAACCAACTTGAATCATACATTTTGATGCTTATGGAACCTTATGTGTGAATATGAAATGTGTGAGTATTCAGGGTTTGATATAAAGACATATTTAATGTGTGTGTGAGGATAAGTGCCTTGTCTCAAACATTTTAGCATGCTGGGCCAGATAGTTCTACATCTCCTGTCAGCAGGCCCTCCCACCTTTCCTGTGTCATTGCAGGAAGCTTGCTTATTTATTCTAGCCAGACCACCCGTAGTGAACAAACACTATGCAGGAAACTTATCTACCCAAGCTAGTTGTCACCTGGCCACTTGCTTCATATGATAATGGTCACAGATGCCTTCGCATGATGCTAATGGTATTATCGCCACATGTACTAAAATGTGAGTTTATCTAAAATGGCGCTTAGGCGGCCATTCGCAAAATGGCGTCTTGCGATCGCATTTATAAAATGGAGTCTTGCGGCCAGTCGCAAGATGGCGTCGCTGTGATTGAATTTTAAACTGAACTTGTCTTACTCAATTATTCAGCTTCGACAGTATTCTTTAAATTTTTAACTTTAAAAAAAAAGAGTGGTTTCCAAGACTTTAAAGACATATTTGGACATTCCAATAATTGGGACAATTGACATTAACTCCATAATGTTTTTCTAAAATACCCTTATGTAATTATTAAATTGAATCAAAAATATCCATGCAACTCCCAAAATAGGTAAAAAAATACGAAAAAAGGTAGGCCAAACTATGCAAACATGTTGTTAATTGTTATGTTGTTTATAAAATTGTTTGTAAAAAAAAATTAAAATTAAAAAAAAAAACACTTGTAAATTAAGTTAAAAGGTACTGTCCATTTGCTGGTTTTTCATGTAAAAAATGAATAATTTTAACATCTGTTTATTATACAATATCTCACAATAAAAAACAAATACACACAAAGATTGGAAACAAAAAAATCAAGAACTGGTTGAAGATGGTGCATGCCAACATGTTGTCCAAAAAATCAGATAAGAAACACATTTGTCCAGGTGTAAAGGTCATTTGTGAGTCATTAATGTCACAGGCGAGCATTTTCAGGAAGTAAGAAGGTTGCTGTTTGGATTTTGCACAAAAAAAAAAGGTTAAAATTCGAAACATAGGATAGTAAACACACACAGTTTTCAGTCTTCACAATGTCAACAAATGTAAAACCAAGGAAATTCAAATACCTGAAAAAGCGTGAAATGACCTCTTCACGTATGGCCCCCCCTGACACTCTCCTCCAACCAACCTCGGGGGGCCATCCTCAGGCAAGGCATCCTCTGGCTGCATTGGGACACCACTCCTTATGGCGATGTTGTGAAATAACCCACACAGGACCACAATTTTGGAAACCATAGCCGGCAAATACATGAGGTCGCCACCAGAGCGGTGGAGGCATCGAAATCTGCCTTTTAAAAGGCCAATACAATGCTCCACAACCTGCCTGGTGACAGTAAGTGCGGAATTATATTGAGTTTGTGGCCCTGGTGTAGGAACCAAATAAGGAGTGAGCAGCCAGGGCGTGCAAGGGTAACCACTGTCTCCTGTGAAAATAAAAAAACATTCAGAACCATTTCTAAGTCAACAGTGTTTGGTTTAAAAATTAGGGGTACCACTTACCCAGAAGCCACACATCACCAGCTTGTAGGTTGTTTAATTTGTGCCAAATCCCTGATTGCCGGATGACAAATGAATCATGTGCACTTCATGGAAATTTGGCATTCAGGAACAGGATCTGGAGGGAGGCATCACATACCACCATTACATTCATTGAATGGAAATGTTTGTGGTTCCTAAATATGGCCTCCAGCGCTGCTGGAGGCTGAAGTGGTATGTGAGTGCCATCCACAACCCCTATGATGTGTGGGAAGCCTGCAATTTGGAAAGATTTCTGCTTCACCACATTAAGGGAACTCATATCCAATGGCATATTAATAAAATGATGGAGGTGCTTAAAGAGTGCATCCATTACCGCCCTCAGGATCCTTGAAAAGGAGGATTGGGAAATGCCTGCAACGATCCCAACTGTGGTCTGGAAGGATCCTGAGGCGCAAAAATATAACACCGACATTAACTGCGTAAGTGGTGGTATTGCTGTTGGATTGTTAATTTGTCTTTCAAGATCACTCTTTATTAATGAAAGAGTGTCTAGGATGATTTGGGGTGGTAGGCGATACCGCCGTAAAACCACATCATCAGGCATTCCAAGAAGGGTGACACATGTTCTAAATATCTGGGGCCTTGCACGCCTACGATGCCTATGCTTAGGAGGATGTTCAGGTTGGTCGGGGTTGTGGACCATCGCCACTAGAATTCGACCAACATCAATCTGAAATGTTAGACAATGTAGTTATTTTTACAACATTTAAAAATAAGAAAATATACTTATCTTTTTTACACATTAAGAAGAATCTTACAGGGTTAGGCAGTGACATCTTGAAGTAAACCTACGAATTAGATTTAACATTAAAAAAAAAAAAATTTCAACAAAATAAAGACAGGTTAAGGCAAAAATATAAAGAATGCATGCACTACACAGATGTTGTTAGTGTATGTTTTTATTTGAATAATCCAATATACGCTAACGCCACAGACAGGAGATGTGCAAAATATACGCAATAGAGGATACAACATACCGCTAAATGGTACGCTAATGCCACAGACAGGAGATGGGCAAAATATACGCAATAGAGGATACAAAATACCGCTAAATGGTACGCTAACGCCACAGACAGGAGATGGGCAAAATATACGCAATAGAGGATACAAATTACCGCTAAATGGTACGCTTACGCCACAGACAGGAGATGGGCAAAATATACGCAATAGAGGATACAAAATACCGCTAAATGGTATGCTAACGCCACAGACAGGAGATGGGCAAAATATATGCAATAGAGGATACAAAATACCGCTAAATGGTACGCTAATGCCACAGACAGGAGATGGGCGAAATATACGCAAGACATTTCGCATTTTTGTTGGCCAAATAATAATTTGGGCAAAAAAAAAAAAAAAAAAAGCATAGTGAGACCCCTTAAAAAAACATGATAAATGTTAACAATAAACAGGGTCTAATGTATGTCAATAAACACTTACCGTACACAGACGATCCTAAAAATCGAAATGCAGTCCACAAGATGAAAGAAGATAAAACACCCCAAAAATCGACCCACCAAACTTACCTCAACACCAAAAAAAAAGGCTTAGTAAAAAACACAAAAAAGGAAAAAAAATTACCAATCGACAACTCGCACCAAATCCAAACAACTTCACCATCCACTACTCCGCACCTATAACAACCTCCAACCACTTAAATCAACCCACCTCAAAACAAGGCCACAAAAAAGCTTTAAATAGACCTAACTTTCCTGCTCAAATCAATGACGCACAATAGATGCGCCCGTATAATGCACACGCATCTATAAAAACGTCACGAGAGGCCACAATGGGTCTGCTGAATTCAAGGGTTTAATCATGTCCACTGAACAGCAGCAAAGCCAAAATCCAGGACCAAACAGTAAGTAACTCAAAATGTAAAGTTACCACACAAAAAAAAAAAAAATACAATAATTATTGTTTTATTTTTTGTAAGGTGTTGAGACTGACAATGAGGAGGCTGCGGGGCCTAGTACCCAGGCCAGGGCCAAACGAAAAAGGCAGCCACAATTCACAAGAAAGGAGATGGAGGCTTTGGTGCAAAAGTGCGTGGATAACCTGGCACAGGCACCCCGAAATATGGGTGCAAGCCAGAGATGGAAACTGTGGGAGGAAATAGCCAGTGCTGTCAATGGTGTTGGTGATTTTGTCCGTTCAACCAAAGAAGTCAAACGCCGGTACGTAAATGCTGTAACCTATTTCCACAATTCTAAAAACTTAGTTAAAAAACTAAACATACATATTTAAACAACAGATGGAGCGACTTCAAATATCGGCTCAAACAAAAACTGGCTGATAGGGCTAGGCATGCAGGGGGGACAGGTGGTGGGCCAACCCCTGTGTCATTGGAGTTAACCGATTTGAGGGAACTGGCACAGGGGTGTGTGCAGGAAGAGGAGGTGTTTGGCGTGTCCAACATGGACACAGACATGCCAGACTTTGCGGCTCCACATGTTGCTGCAGGTAATTTAGTTAAAAATTTTGGAACAATGTTGGACAGTCCAGGGCCTTCCCCCTCGCAAGCAGTGGCCCTTCTCACAGATCTCAATGATAAAACGGATAAAAACACAGAGATTCTGATGAGGATGGATGCCAATCTGCTACGGGGGGCGGACGCCCTGGAGGCAAACGCTGCGGCCAATGTCAGAATAGCTAATGCCCTGGAGCAGCTCGGCCGCCTGCGCATGTTGGAGCCGGCCTCCCTTCCTGCCGGAACATCAGGGCCCTCCACCTCTGGCGCAACATCGGCCATCCCTCCAAATGTGCCTAGCCCTATGCCTAGCCCAGAGCAAACATCAGCTACCTCTGCCCAGGCATGCCGTACAACCAGACAGACAAAATCATGCTCTCTCCAACATCAAGCCAAGTGGGGGAGAAGACGTTGACAGCACTGGCTAATTTCCCCAAATTCCATCTCTGTGTTTGCCCCATATTTTTGCTACACCAACCCTCCCTCTCCTTTCTTGTGAATTGTTCTTTTTTTTACATTAATTTATTTTTGGGATGTAAAATAAAATAACAAATTGGCTGAAAAAAAAGCCACATTTGTAAAAAAAATGTCAACATTTAATTTTGGAAAAATAAAAATCCCTTCATAAAAAAATGTTTGTCAAAATCATTAGCAAATGGCTAAAAGGGACTGGAACAAACATACTTAAATACATAACAAAGGTCATATACTTAAAAAAAATGTTTCCATCCAAAAAACATAAGGTAACAGGTAGCAGGTAGGTAAACAATTTTAAAAACAAAAAAACCTGACAACAACATGCGTACGGGTAGGTAACAGGTAGGTAAACAATTTTAAAAACAAAAAACCTGACAACAACATGCGTCTGGAATAGAGCCAAAAAAAAAACATTTTTACCTTTATTTTAAAATTAATTTTGTGATTGCTGTGATTACAAAACACAAACAAACACAACATGCGTTCCAAATTTAGCTAATAAATCATGGCCATTGAAAATCACCTTCTCGCAAGTGATCCAATTATTAGGTGATTGGTCTTGTGCCTTGTAAATGGAGATGGATTCCTTGATTACCTCTTTGATGTTCAGGACTAATCAACAATTATATGTTTAGAAGTAGTTATTGCTGCACAAGGGGGTCAAACCAGATACTGAAAACAAAGGTTCACATACATTTGGCTCTCGCAGATATCACATTGGATCATTTTCCTCAAAAAAAAAAAAAATGAGCATGTCTAATTTTTTTGTCTCATTTGTTTGATTTGGTTCTCTTTATCTACTTTTAGGACTTGTGTGAAATCTGTGGTAGTTTTAGGCCTGTGGTAAGACAGTCTGGCCCCCATTTACTAACGAGTTTTACAAGTGATAAATTTCACTGAGTATGATAAATGGTGCTCCAGCCAATCAGCTACCAACTGTCATTTTTCTAACAGTTGACAGTTGGGAGCTGATTCATACACAGTGAAGTCTATCACTCGTTTTGGTTATAAAACGTGTTAGTAAATGAGGCCCTCTGTGTTTGGAGACGTCTATTTACCAAGTGACATTGCAGTAATTGTAACACTTCCATACCTGAAACAAATTTTTCAAAAAACTTTATTTCAAAGCTGTTTTTTAAAATCTTTAATCATTTAAAATATATATTTTTAAAATCTTTAGTCATTTAAAATATTTTTTTTATTTCATATAATTTTCTTGTTTTTTTTAGTTTATATTTTTTTAGGAGGGGGCACTGACTGTTTTATATTTGTACTGGGACCTACAATTTCTGATGGCAATTTTGGTGGGCAAGAATATGACTGAGAAAAAATGACAGTAGATTAAAGTATTTAAAAAATACATTGGAGCTGACAGTTGTGACCCAAATTTTGATTGTAGGCATAAAAGCAGTTCACTGAAAAAGGGCTCAACAGCAGGCATACTGTATGCAATTTGCCACTGTCGCCAGGAAGCATTTCCACCAGGTTTACGTAAGTCACAAGTCACATACTGTACAACCACACCAATCTTTTTTTTACCATTTATATTGCCTGCAACATACAAATTCACTGTTAAAATTCAATAAAACTTAATTAAATATATATATATATATATATATATATATATATATATACATATATATATATATATATATATATATATATATATATATATATATATATGATTCAAATCTCCAAAGTACTTTTAAATGTCATTGGTGTATTCACAATCAGCCAGTCACAAGTGTTTTGGTAGTGCTAATGGCGGTTTTCAGAATCATTGTGTATTTTCACCTGAACAATAGCACACAAGAAAGATACAGCTTGAACATGTATATATGTATTTGTGAGCATTTGCTTGCAAATAAATGAACAAACCCTTATGGTAGTGAACCTTCCCTAGTATGACCCCTCAAGCGGCCTCTCTAGGTGCAAACGAGCATAAGTAGAGTTTCATGCAATCTGCATAGTCGCATGTGGAAGTGGCCTGCTTTCTAGGCATGCACAGATTATTATCAACACAAACTGGCATAGTACTCACTCTGCTTCTATCCCATCATTTTCTTCCTGATATTCTACAAAAACCACTGAATTATTCATCATTTGGACTATTTATCATAAATGTATTAATAAATGAAATAAATTGATTCTGAGAAGGAGTGTCGACAAAAACTGTCATTGCAGTTCAGTAATGCTAGCTACTTAGGAAATTTCAAATATTCAGTTATACTGAGTTCATTTAAAAAAAAATATCTGTAATACTGTTTGTCAAGTAACCTGCTTACATTTAATTGATAGTATGCATTAATATATAGCGGGAGTAATAGTAATTGCTGGACTTTTATTAAGATTTATTTTGAAAGTGACAACATTTTTTGTGTTAATATGCTTGGGAAATAACAATTAAATCACAATTGACATTCAAAAAATAACAAATGTCAGTAGAGACCAAGGTAGTAAAGGCAGTGCTTGTGAAAACTAATTTAGGGTAATTAGTGTATGAAACTAAATATGTAGTAAGTTTATTTTTTCAACGGTATTATATTATCATAATGCAAGTTAGAAGAAAAAAAAGCCAGCTAAATGGTGCAGAAACTTGCTGATAACAGAACAATAGTTTGTACTTAACTGCATAATTAATGGAAATACAATGTCAAATAGTTCAGGTTCTGTGAGGGTATGGGAAACTTTACATATACATGTATGAATACTATTTAGCCATCTTTTGTTTTAAGCAGCTTGCCTTTTAGGCTTAGCAGTACTTCAATTTGAACTTTTCTTTTTTTTTCCATTGCTTATTTAACTCTGTTTAAGCTATTACATGTCTCATTAAAAAAGGAACACTTTCAGTCTATCTTTTTTTTCAAGTGCCATATTTACTCATGTTAAGATTGTAAATGCTTTGACCTATTGCATCCAGATGTTTTTTAGTTTATTTTAAGCTATACTACCAATATTTTCGTTCACCAATTCAAACTTTCTAAAGGACGTGGGTGGGAGTAGGAGGACCAATGAGGGTCCGCAATGTCAGTGAAAAATGTACAGGAAAAAAACAGATACAAGGAGCTTCAAGGGAAGGTTAAGAGCTTTAGGAGGAGATTTGTCAAAGCTTGGAGAAAAATAAAGTGGATAAAGATAAAGTACCGTACCAACCAATCAGCTCCTAACTTTCATTTTACAGGCCATGCTCTATCTCCACTTTATCTCTATCAAAGCTTTGATAAAACACCCCCTTATTATCTTACCTACAAAATAAAGTCTAATGTTAGAGATTACTGTATTTAGGATGTCATATTTTTCCATTTATATTACAATCTATGAATTATGCTCCTACGCCCCCTCACTCACTCTATGAGACTTTTATAATATGCTATCATTTTGTATAAATTCTACAGAGAATGTGAATTGTAAGATGAAACACAACTACTTGAATCAATAAAAACAAACAGCCGACATACCAAACAAATGGGTTCCGGATGAAAGGTTACAAGTAAAAAAGGTCGACCAGATGGTTGACAGTCAATATACTGACAGGGACAATAGGTTGACAGGTACAAATGTCGACACACAAATGGTCGGCATGGGTTTAGGTCGACAGGTGCAAAAAGGGTACAAAATGTCGACATAGAAATGGTTGACACTGGGTTTTTTTTAGGGTTAGGCACTTACCGGAGGGTTAGGCACTAGGAGGAATGGTCATGGTTAGGCACTTACCCTGATGATAAAGGTTAGGCACTTACCCTGACAGTCAGGCTTAGGCACTAGGAGAAATGGTTAGGGTTAGGCACTTACCCCAATGGTTAGGGTTAGACACTTAGACTGACAGTCAGGCTTAGGCACTAGGAGAAATGGTTAGGGTTAGGCACTTACCCCAACAGCTAGGTTTAGACACTAGAAGGGGCAGTTAGGGTTAGGCACCAAGGGGTGGGTTAGGGTGAAGATTAGGGTTAGAAAACATGATGATAAGGGTTAGGCACTTACCCTGACAGTCAGGCTTAGGCACTAGGAGAAATGGTTAGTGTTAGGCACTTACCCCAATGGTTAGGGTTAGGCACTAGAAGGGGCAGTTAGGGTTAGGCACCAAGGGGTGGGTTAGGGTGAAGATTAGGGTTAGAAAACAAAAAATAAATGCGTTGACCATACTTGTGTCGACCATACCCATGTCAACCTTTTGACCATGTCAACCTTTTGTACCAGTCAACCTACATATATGTGGGCCTTTTGTGTGTTGATATTTTGTCCCTATCAAGCTATTGACTGTTGTCCATTTGGTGTTGACCTATGCACTGTCAACCTAATTGTCGATCTAATAAACCACACCCATAACAAATATATCTAAAAAATGTATGTATGTGTCAACCTCTCTGTATGTCACAAATCAGTGATTTATATACAATGACTAATTTTGTATGCACATATAGTATTTTAAGAACATGCTGTACTAAAAAATAAATATAAATTGTGAGTGCTTTGTGACAGTGATCGTGTAGTATGCACTTTCATATATACAGTATAGGTTTTAAGTGCTACAGAGAACATATCACTGAAAACAATTACCACTACTTAAACTAGGTATAAATACACAATTTTAAAATAAACAGATTTAAACCTACATATTTTTTATGTGCCCCAGCAGCAGCAGTGAGTAAAATATTAAGGGGTATATTTACTAAAGTGCAAGTTTTTAGAAGTGGAGTTGTTGCCAATAGCATCAGATTCTACTTATCATTTATCTAGCACCTTCTAGAATATAATAGCTACTGTAGAATCTGATTGGTTGCTATGAGCAACAACTCCACTTCTAAAAACCTAAGAACCCCTAAGAACCTGCAGAACATAGACTACTATACAATGCCACAGATACAGTACCACTACGCAGTGATACAGCTGAATGGGCTAGGCATTGTCCTAAGATAAACACATGCATACTGTTATACTGTGAGAGATAGAATGTTACTGGATCCACCTTTTTTGTGTGCATTCCCCATCTATATGAGAAGTACATAGAGTTTACACATGAAAATGACAGCATCTTTAACATTACCGTATTCTGCAGGCTTATTAAGAAGGAATTAAGTGACTCTGGGTCTGATTCAGCACGGAACGCAAGTCTGCATCCGCACGCACGCACCCGCCAACTGTGAAAATATGCTAATGAACCCAATCGCAATGACACCACAGCACAAGAACCAGATGCCCAACTCTACATAATGCTGCCCACTTCCCTTTACTCACATCCACAATACCTCGCTAGATATCGAAAAACATCAGTAACATCGAGAACCATCAAACCCATTAGCATAATAGTGGTTGCCCTGACCTCACTCAGGATTTGGGCTGCTTCCTGTGTGCAACTAGAGCTCTGGCTGCGTGTTCCATAGCAGGGGCTTAATTATGCATGCCCCTGTAACGGTGTTCAAACCCCTCCGTCACCTCCCCCAAATGGTCACTTCCTGTCAATCACTGTGTGCTGAGACTGCGTGCTCCCTGTGATCGCTTCCCGATCACTGTGGCCGGTTCGTGCACTGCGATGCATATGTACATACACTGCGATGCATACGAATGCGCAGAATGCACACATTGGCCAGGTGCATGCGAATTCACGGCTGCATTCCTTGCTGAATAAGGCCCGCAGTGATGTTGATAACTAAATACAGTATGAGCAAGATGCACCTCATTTTACAACCATATACAAAAATAAGATCTTGTTTTGCAGGTCTAGGTATTTAAACATGATTTAAGGAATGGAGCGAACCTAATTGTGGGGACTTTTCTCCGAGAAGTCTTGTTCTAACATATCCTTGTGGTAGTGGAAAAATGTCTTGACCTAAACAAACCATAAATTGGACGCCTTTCGCACCTTTTAGGTAAACATTATCAGGAAGAGCACATTTCTACCAATGTAATACAAACACAGAAATGTACAAAAGGGACACATAATAAATATCTCCCTACTCTCATTATTACTTTAAAACAGAAAAGATACTTTAGTGGCCAATATTTTCAAAGAAAAATTAAAAAGTTTCCATTAATGAAGGGGTGATACTGAAGTATTAGTAGGCTGGACTATGAAGAGCCATGTTTAAAAATTGTTCCATGCACACTTCCAACTGGACCTGCTGTCTCACAAACCACAAACTTTACAATGGTCACTTACAAGATGAGGGTGCTCATTGTTGTGCATGGTTAATGGAATTAAGCCTATATGAACAGTTATATATTAATACTAGCTGAGGTTCCCGGTGTTGCCCAGGTTTAAATCAATGAGTTGGATGTAACTGTCTGCCGTGAGAACCACCCAGGACCCCAACCACTCCTTTAGGTATCCCAGACCAATTGCCCCCCCTCCTTGAAGTTTTCATCAAAATCCATCCAGTGGAAGGCCCAGAACAGGCTCCCCAGGTCAAATTTCTGACCATCGTACACCAATGGGAGGTCGACCAGGACCTCAACCCCTTAGTATGTCTTCTGGGATCCAATGTCACCATTTTGTGAAATTTTCATCCAAATCCATCCAGTGGAAGGCTCAGAACAGGCTCCCTGGGTCAAAGTTCTGCCCAGCATACACCAACAGGAGGTCTGACCAGGATCCTAACCCCTTAAGACCTGGCCAGGATCCAACTGGACCACCTCATGTTGGTTTCATCCCAATCGGTGCAGGGGTGTCCGAATGCATAACCAGAGAGACAAACAAACAGACCAATTAATTTTATATATAAAATCATTGCATATAGATTGCGGCTCATAAATGACCTTTTACTAGACAATCATGTGAATAGACTGCGAATAATATGAGCTATTTAAGTTCATAATTCATCTTTAGAGACTTTTTATTTGCAAGTTAATCCAAAATGGTGTTTTACATGATAGATTTTAGTGATTTATTACATATTTATTAATGTAGTTACCATTAGAGGCTTAATAAGTAGCCCTGTCATTTAATTTAGTGGTAATCATGCGGAGACTGCTGTGTCTGCATTATTACTAGGACAAACAAGGTCTCCTTAAACAAGGCGAGATTAATCTTGGCAACTTACTGTATGACTGGAAAATGGAGGGTATCTGAGCAATAGATGTAAGGCAGTTCATGTTATCTTTGCAGCATTTGATTGCTATGTAAGAAGTTGGAACTAAAATTGTGCTATAAATATATTGATGATTACCATAGTAGCAAAGATTTTAAAACATTTTTCCATTGACACTTTTCTACTGAGCTGGAGCATCAACACAGGTTAAATGCTAGACTGTTTTGGTGATTCTTAAACCACTATTTTCCTCATCATGTCACACTGTGATAATACTGTATACAGTCAGGTCCATAAATATTGGGACATTGAAAGAATTTTCAGATTTTGGCCTCTATTCACCACCACAATGGCTTTGAAATGAAACAAACTAGATGTGATTTAACTGCAGACTTTCAGATTTAATTTGAGGGTAATTACATCCAAATCAGGTGAACGGTGTAGGAATTTCAACGGTTTCTATATGTGCCTCCCACTTTTTAAGGGGCCAAAAGTAATGGGACACACTAAACAATCCTAAATCTAACATTCACTTTTTAATACTTTGTTGCAAAGCCTTTGCAGGCAATTACAGCCTGAAGTCTGGAACGCATAGACATCACCAGACACTGGGTTTCATCCCTGGTGATGCTCTGCCAGGCCTCTACTGCAAATGTCTTCAGTTCCTGCTTGTTCTTGGGGCATTTTCCCTTCAGTTTTGTCTTCATCAAGTGAAATGCATGCTCATCGGATTCAGGTCAGGGGATTGACTTGGCCATTGCACAACATTACACTTTTTAGCCTTAAAAAACTCTTTGGTTGCTTTTGCAGTATGCTTTGGGTCATTGTCCATCTGCACTGTGAAGCACCGTCCAATGAGTTCTGAAGCATTTGAGCATATAATATTGCCCGAAACACTTCGGAATTCATTCTGCTGCTTTTGTCAGCAGTCACATCATCAATAAATACAAGGGAACCAGTTCCATTGGCAGCCATACATGCCCACGCCATGACACTACCACAAGCATGCTTCACTGATGAGGTGGTATGTTTTGGATCATGAGCAGATCCTTTCCTTCTCTTCTCTTCCCATCACTCTGGTACAAGTTGATCTTTGTCTCATCTGTCCATAGGATGTTGTTCCAGAACTGTAATGGCTTTTTTAGATGTTGTTTGGCAAACTCTAATCTGGTCTTCCTGTTTTTGTGGCTCACCAATGGTTTGCATCTTGTGGTGAACCCTCTATATTCACTCTTGTGAACTCTTCTCTTCATTGTTGACTTTGACACATATACATCTACCTCCTGGAGAGTGTTCTTGATTTGGCCAACTTTCGTGAAGGGGTTTTTCTTCACCAGAGAAATAATTATTTTGTCGTCCACCACAGTTGTTTTCCATGGTCTTCCGGGTCTATTGGTGTTGCTGAGCTCTCCGATGCATTCTTTCTTTTAAAGAATGTTCCAAACAGTTGATTTGGCCACACCTAATGTTTTTGCTATCTCTCTGATGGGTTTGTTTTTATTTTTCAGCCTAATGATGGCTTGCTTCACTGATAGTGACAGCTCTTTGGATCTCATATTGAGAGTCGACAGCAACTGATTCCAAATGCAAATGTCACACCTAGAATCAACTCCAGACCTTTTACCTGCGTAATTGATAATGAAATAACGAGGGAATAGCCCACACCTGTCCATGAAATAGCTTTTGAGTTGATAGTCCCATTACTTTTGGCCCCTTAAAAAGTGGGAGGCACATATTGAAACTGTTGTAATTCCAACACCGTTCACCCGATTTGGATCTAATTACCCTCAAATTAAATCTGAAAGTCTGCAGTTAAATCACATCTTGTTTGTTTAATTTCAAAACCATTGTGGTGGTGATTAGAGGCCAATATCTGAAAATTCTGTCAATGTCCCAATATTTATGGACCTGACTGTATGTTTACATTTAAAATATTAATTAGCAATAAATGTTATACTATTAGTCCATAGAGTAGCAATTGATGCAGAAAAGTAGATAGGGGCTGATGCAGAATTTAGAGCAAGTTGGCTGCTTTTGCTCCCACAATACCAGGGCTGGTTTGTTGTCTATGGAGGCTAAAAAATATTGAGCGCAACATGATAAGAATTCTTACCTTCTCCTAGCTGGCTGGCAAGGCTGCAGTCTAGATGTGTCGATATTTTATGCATAATACTGTCCAGGCTCCATTGGTGACCATGGGAAAATGCAGTATTTCTAGAGACACAGTTTCAAATGTAAGCCAGAGAGTTGCAGTGTAGTCTTTGGGCTAGCTGTCTATTTATCTCTACAGAGGTTGACCCGGTTCCATTATCTTATGTTCCTGTCTGCAGTTGGCTCAGTATATGTGGGTGCCCTGGGGCGACTGCCCTAGCTGCATTGTCGGTGATCCTGACCTGCACATTGCATGATCATAACTAAATGAGTTGTATGTTTTTTGTAGATCACCCCTATCTATATGTCTGGTTTGATCCTCATTGTCATCATCAGTGCACTTTTGCACCAGCAATATCCTTAAGCAAAAAATATGTCTGTAAACATGCGTACATACTAAGTTTGTATTGCCGATATGAGAATGTACCAGTAAAACCCAGTTAGGCATTCAGTTGCAAGTGGAGATGTTACCTAACATGCAGTTCTGCATCACCTTTACTTACATATGTTCAGTTCCTTAGCTTCAAAAATTTGCACAATATGCTTTGCATCAGTCCATTCATTTATCTCTGCAGCAGCCAATTAGGAGCTGATTCTGAGTCACACGGATCTCTGTACATGGATCACGGATGTGAATTTGCACATTTTTGTGTATGGCTGTCCTCTTAGAGTTGTATTGAAAGTTCCTTTACATGAAGTTGGATGTTTCAGCTTCGCAACTGGGCAGTAACAATGCGAGCATATGAAAAAGCCCTGACTTGTAGGAGTGTCATAGGAGCTTCATGGGAGTATCGTGGGTTTGTATCAAATGGTCAGTGTGATTCTGAGATGTATGTACAAGGAAGGGAAGCCTGTTTCTAATGGATCTCTTGCACCTAGCATGGGGCTGTTGCAAGTGTAGATACTAATGATTATGGTTATGGCGGCTGGTGTAAAACCAGTGGGCATCACTGGTTTCCACATACACATGCCCAAACCGCTGCATTAGTTGAACAGAGTATCCGCTAGCCAAAGGTAGTAAATCTGGATTCCATGGATGCCCGCAACTACAGACAATTTGCGTGTGATTCATATTCAGCTCTTTAGTGTACAATTAGGGCCATAAAGAGCTGGGCAGGGCCTGGGGGAAGGGGATGTGGCCTAATCATGGGAGGTGTGGCCATGACGCCTTAGGAAAAAAAATACTTTTTTGCAGCACCACATGTTGGGGAGGGGGGCGCTGTGAGCCCCTCAGCCCACCGCAAATCCAGGGAGGAGCGCGATCAGTGTGATCACTCCCCCCCCACAGGCAGACTGTCCCCAGAAATTAAAAACAGTTGGCACCTATTACAAGGGATGAATGGTGTAGGTTTCAGGATTAAGTCATTTATTAAATGTTTGTGGTGTTCGGGTGCTATACAGTCTTAAAGTTATGTTAGCAATGGAGAACAAAATTAATAGCTTTGATTTTAGGCCAAGTAACTTTGTGAAATCTATAGAAAAATATATTTTAATAGTTATCTAACTAGTAATCAACACAATTTTCTTTGCCATTACTCTGTGTGTTCAAATACAAGTTATTACATTTTGATAGGTAGTTTATTTGCATAATTCAACTGATTCCTCCCTAAAATGACTGACTATGAAGGGGTTAAATCATGTTTAAACATAAATTAAAAAAATGGTGGTGTCAAGTTGCTGGTTACAGAGAGATGGAGAGCAAATCTTGATAATGTCACTTGTTTATGCAAATCCGAGTACAGTATGGGAACATTTACAGTCCATTGCCTGATTAGACAGAGATTTGTTGCAGCTCACAGCTGGGAGTTGTCTGGTTTTGCCTTTCAGTTGGTTCTGTCTGTATTTGTTATTGTTTCAAATTCTAAAAATGTTTTACTCAAATTTAGAAAGCACAACATTTGGACAATGATAAACGAATGACAAGAATGATATAAACTCCGGTGGAAGTCCTTGCAGAGCACACCCTGGGAGAACAGCATGTCTCCAGCTGTGCCAAAGTTACATTCAGCTAATAAAGGATATTGTTTTCGGAATAAATGATAGTTATTTTCTTTGCATTTGAAAAGGTAAGAGGTTATTCAGAAACTAACACTGACATGTCTGCGACAAAAACAGAGGGCAGAATTACGATGTCTATTTAGCAATGACACAACAAACATGCTAGGAACAATATTATTGCAACACTATACAAAAAATGGTAGTGACACCGAAATGTAGCAATGGCAGGCACTTGCTTTTAACCTCTGCATTCCATATTATACTGTGTGTAGGAAAATGGCCTTGAAAATAAATAAATAAAATTATATTTTTTCTGTGATTGAGGGGAGTTGAAAATTCACTGGAAGACATTCCCAGCCTAGTGAATTCAGGAATATGGAATATTAAATCTTGCACATAGTACTGTATCACTGTGATACATTCATTATTTATGGTTTTTTTTACTTATATATGGATGCCCATGCAAACCAACCAAGAGAATCAAGTATGGAGGAGAAAGATGAAATGCATTGTTACTTCCTGAATGCTATAGACAACATAACAATTGACACTTTTGACATGAAGAGAACTCTTGTCGCCAAGTGTCTGTTTACATGTTTATTGGCTTACATTTAGTTTGATACATAGCATTAACGTGTATTTGCAAGGCTTTATGAATGAACACATTTGAATGTGTGATATTGGTACTTGTGTACAGTACAATATATAAGCCTTTAAAGATTGAAATTCATACATTTTGTATTTTTTTATTCATCTTCATTACTACTACTACTACTACTACTACTACTAATAATAATAATAATAATAATAATAATATCCTATTGTTATTGGAACACTCCTTTTTCCTCTAAAGGGACCAATCCTCCTACTTTTCTTAGGTTACTAATTTCTTTTGTGCCTCACACTGTAACCCCTCCTCAGGGTACTAGTTTATAGTGCCTCAACCCAAGCTACTCTGTCAATTGCAGATATTTAATTTAGCCCAAATTATTTCAATATTTAAATAAAATATACCAATGTGTCCCACAAGTGTGTAAATATAAAACACACACACACATATATATATATATATATATATATTCACAGAAAAAAAGGAATTAAAGGGCACTCAAGGTAAAGTGCTTTTCACAATTTTCAGTAGGTGAACAATACATTTATATATTGGAATATATTTTCAACCAATCTTTCGGAGATATAGACAGACCAATCGAAAATCCCAGAGTGTCTTTTATGAACTCTTCTTATGATATTACTTGATTGCAAATCATCAAGGTGTGAACTCTTCTTATAATATTGCGAGGGATTCGGAATTTAGGTTCCAACGTGTTCCTGAAAGTACACCCTCACACCAGAAGAATGCACCCAAAACAATGGCCATAAGGCCAAACATTACATTGCATATTAAAAGGTTTATTTGAACATAAAAACCAACAATTCTTAATAAATTGTGCTTACATTAAATGTATTAAACAAGGTGCTGTTATCAATAGCCAAGCTACTGGTAGATGACTCAAAAACACCTCTACCTCACCCAGAAGGGAGCGAGCTCATGGTAGGGGACCCAAAGAGTTCGGCCCTGAACAGACATCTTCCACCGATGCGTTTCGTCCTTTAGTGGGACTTCACCAGGGGTAACTCTTACCAAAAGATGGGTGTATCTTCGCAATGCATGTTAAATATATACATACATTCCATTGTTAAACACAATTATTATGGAATACAAATGTTGAATACAATTGCATTAATACAATATTCTCTTTAAAAAATTTAATATTACATACCTTAATGAGCCTCTAACATGAAAGGCTGCTAAATATAGCTCCACAGTAAAACCTGCAAGGGAGACAATCTGTCAAATGTATATATACATTTTTTTTAAAAAGAGTACATAAACAACTAGATCAGTCTAGCTTTATGCTATGATTGTAGTTCTAATGTAGCATACATAGTAAAAACTCCTTAAAATACTTAAATCACATTTCTTAATAAGATCTTCTTTTTCATCAACTGGTTATAAACCCTTTTTTTGCGCAATAAATGTGAACAGGTACATTTAAAAAATTATCTCAATGCAAAATTAAATATACAGATAACTCAGGCTATGGCAAAGCACTAAGAAAAGGGGAGCTATGAAGCTCCATTACATACCAAACATACAACAACAACTCATAGTTAGAATCTACAGAGGGAATCCAATTTGTACTTACTCAAATCCAGAGGGACTATACCCGACCAACTCTGCTGGAGGAATGACCTGGCTCTGTCCAAACTGCCTTTTTATTTTTCTCTTAGGGATGACATCACTTCCTTCCATCGTGACATACACTAATCGAAACAACTACGAAATGTGTCCTAAGCTCCACTACAAATAGCTCAACTTTCCAAGCATAGGAGATAAACAAATTACCAATTGACTATACCTTGAATGTTCATACTAAACATGTGGCCGAATCATAATAAACTCGAAAAGAAGTGACTTCCGGAAACGGACTTCACTACTCATCGGCCATTTGGGCTGCATTCCACTGCGTTCCAACTACTGGAAGTGTCGAGATCTAAAAAGCAGGAAACAGTACCAAACGAATGGGTGAGGAGGAAATTAAATGTGGTGTACTACACATAAGGCGGGGATTAATCGTATGACTTATCCAACTACGTATAGCGAACCTGTGGCTGAGCTCTTAAACTTTACGTTCCAGAGCTCTAGTGAATGGACGGCGGCCATCTTGCCAGTGTCTATTGCTCGGACAGCCTTCTAGTCAAATGGTTTAATAATAAACTCAATAGAACAATTACAAGTTTAGAGTTTTAATGGATGGACAGTGGCCATTTTGTCTGCGTCTTTTACTCAGACTAACATAACTATTGAGTTAAGTTTATTTACTAATGAACTACAAAAGACAAATTTACATGTGCTACCAATGCACTTAACCACACTAGGTTTAAACTCTACCCTCTCTCTGACCAGCTGTAAACATATGTAGATAATGATAAAAAAGAAGAAAAATAATAAATAATTATAATCATAATGACATTAATAGTGGTAATTAAAAATAATAATAATAAAGTGACCTAAATAATGATTCCTTCAATTCTAATTTGTAACAATAATCCTCTACATTCAAATGTGAATATCCTCCTAAAAACCTAACCTACTAGTGATCTATTTATACCCCAAAAATATTATGAAAAATAACTTCCCTTTTATTGTTACACTACCCAAACTATCAAAAAAAATCCTTTCTAATTTTGTGAAAACATTCCTAAACTCCAAAACATGGTATGAAAAAAATATAAAATATAATTAGAATGGTGAGAAATTTGATGAATAATAAATAATAAAAAAGAGAGAAATAATATTTGGATTCCCTATGAGATTCTAACTTCACAAAACCAGACCATGTGGAAATACAATTTTAATAACCTATTACTAATGGAACCACACTAGGATCCATTATTACAAAAAAGAGACTATGTCAATACCTTCATTATGACCAAACAGATACAGTGTGTTTAAGGAATAGATCCAGAAAGACTCCCTTTTCGAGAGCTCTAGCTCTCTATTACCACCCCTCGGATTTTCTCTAATATGTTCAAGTACAGTAAAAGTCAAAGATTTCACTTCTGACTGATGGACCTCTGCAAAATGTCTTGGAAGACTATGGGTGGTTACCTTATTTTTAATGTTCCGCATATGTTCCTGTATGCAAATTTTCAGGCATCTCTTAGTCTTACCCATATAAGCTTTATTGCACCCACATGTAATTCTATATATAACGAAATTAGTGTTGCATGTACATATATACATGTATATATACTGTATATATAGGTTTATTTAATACTTTCTTCATCTCCTTACCGGAACTTGTCATAGCGGATATTCTGATCACTCTTATCCAGGTAAGTGCACAGTATAGTTATACTGCTTGATGTTTTTTTAGTCTATCTTTAGCATGACATAAGTAATTACATTACATACCATAATCACCAACATTATACAGTGTTATGAACAAAGTAATAGCACAGTATTTGACAAGTAATAGTTCACTCAGGGTAAGTAATAAATGATATACTGTACTAGGAGTCAACACGGGTAAGTATGAAATTAAGAATATAAAATAACTGCAGAACAGTAAGTACTTATCAGGACTAATAACTAGTTATAATGTACAAAGAATGTACAGATGACTGTTAGAAAATCTGGCATCATAAGTCCCTTTGTTAGTTTTAGTCATATAGTGTTATTTTCCCTTGTAAAGTGTGGTAATTGTCCTGGGGATCTCAGGTGACTGAGAGTCGGGGAACTAGGGTGTGGAGAAAGCAGCAGGTGAGGAGGATGAGTATAAGTCTTCCTCATCAGCTAGATCTGGTTGTTGGCATACCAACTTTCGTACCTAAACCTAACCCTCCACCATTAGTGTCTAACCCTAACCCCCCCCCAGTGGTGCCTAACCCTAACCCCATCTAGGGGTGCCTAACTATAACCTCCCCCAAAAAAACTTACCATAACTCCCTCTATGCTTCCCAAACCTAACACTCCCCCCCTCGGCTAACAGCTAAGATGCCCCCTGACTTAAGCCGTTCGGGGTGGCGTCTGTCTGTATTCCGGCTTCGGGATTAAGATAGGCGTCATTATTTTGACGCCTATCTTAAGTCCCATGTTGGGCTTGCACCTTCGGGATTTAGACCGGTGGCATCTCGTCCGCTGGTCTGCTAACTACATCCCTATAAAGTTGACTGAATTCCTGAAGGGATAATGAAGATTCAGAAGTATAGTTGCCATTCCTCTGTATTCCCTAAAGCAATGCTAATCTTCTCATGTCAGTTGCAGTGGAGATGTAACAAATATCAAATATGCAAATGTCTCTTAATAAGGCAAACTGAACTCTATGGGGTATATTTACTAAAGTGCAGGTTTTTATAAGTGGACAAGGTGCTAGATAAATGATAAGTAGAATCTGATTGGTTGCTATGGGCAACAACTCCACTTCTAAAAACCCTCACTTTAGTAAATATACCCCTAGATCTCCAACTACTGTAGGTTAACTTGCATAAGAGATAATGGAATTATAGACCTCAGCATTAAGTTGCACTGTTTATCACAGTTCTTTAGTAGACTGACTGCGAATATCTAGGTCTGCTTATTACTACTTGTCCATTCACTTTAACTCCCAGCCTAGCACATAAGTGAAACAGTGTATCCAGCTAACTGGGATAACGTAGGAATATCTTTTACTTTGCCCCCAGTCTCAGTTCTAAAGAGATTTAACCCCCCCCACACACTTTTTTGTTTTGTAGCAATATAGCCTCTGTAATGTCCTCCCAGCTATAACTGCAGCCTATAGTACTCTTGTAAACAATGTAAAGTCACTTCAGTGAGGAGATATTATCTAACAAAGAGTCGGATTCAACTGGCCACAATAAAACGAAAACTTAACGCCGGAGAAGTTTTCGCACTATTCGCCAGTTTTGGTGTGATATTTTCACGTCTTTTGGTAATGCGTGCTCCCAAAAACGCATATGTGCAAAAACTGCTCATGGCGAGACCAGCAAAAATTACAGCACATTTTGGGCAAATCAGTCTGTACCCCATAAAAAGTCTAACTGACATAGAAAATAAATATAGTAGTGTATTAATAGCCATAATAAAAGTATTTTGGGTTCTTAAAATGTGTCAAAAGGCTGTTCTATGCATATTTGCGTAAGTGTTGAAAAATTATAAAAAGCAATATTTTTTGGAAAAAATAATTTCTGTAGTTAAATTGGAGGTACATTAAATGGGTGCTAGTATATTATTGTGTCTATACATTAAATGGGTGCTAGTATATTATTGTGTCTATACATTAAATGGGTGCTAGTATATTATTGTGTTTATACATTAAATGGGTGCTAATATATTTTTGTGTCTATAATGTACAGTTTTGTAAATGTTAAAAATACACCTGCTGCAGCCACCTCCAATCCTAAAAACACCTGTCCGATCTATACAGCCCCCCAAAATACCTGAGCCAGGGCCTAATTCATTACCAATTGCAACTGCGATTATGTACGCAATCAGCCGATTGTTCTATTCTGCGCATGCGTATGCATCGCAATGTGCGTGCGTGAAGGTCTCACTGCGATTGGACTGCGATTACAGTGACTACGCAGACCCATCGCAGAGTGACTGACAGAAAGTAAACGTTTGGGGGTGGTGACAGAGGGGGTAGTTTGAACGCTGTTACAGGGGCACAGAAAAAAAGAGATTCCCTCCAGCACACTGCAGCAATATTAGCAAAAATACTTGAATCCTACACGATAATAGAAATTCAGAGGTATTGGTTGCATACATTTGCAAATATATGATTAAGTGCCGGGCCAGCATCAAGGCTCCTCTATACCGGCGTACTTAACATTAAGGGGTTCACGTCCGAGGCGCAAGGCAGCCCAAAAGAATCCAGCCAAGGACCACTCCCAGGGCATCACATGAAAAATGGAAGAAAGGTGATAGTGAAGTGTAAAGTATAGATGTGTCAAGATAATCAATAAGTGTTAATATAATAAGAAAGAATTAAAATTACATAAATAATAAACAAACAAATAGAAAGGTGATGAAAAAATACCTATGTGAATTAACCACTTAACTGACAATTTTTTTTCCAAAAACCGCTCCGAAATTGTCGTTTTTTTTAATGATTGAATTAGGTCAAGTACATCTTTTTAAAACTATTTCAACTAATTTTTTTATAAACACCATATACCATAAAAATTAAAATTTTTATGGTATACTGTAGTTCTGGTCATTGACAGCTGTACCATCGACGGCCGATTGGTTCAGCCATGGATAGAATCAATCGATTGTTTGACATCAGTTGGGGGGCTACACACACACACACACACACTATATATATATATATATACATATATATATATATATATATATATGTGCTGTCGAAGCTGGAAAATTGGCTTAGACAATATCAGTATAAAATTGAATCGCGGCGACACCATCTTGCGACTGGCCGCAAGACGCCATCTTGGAAATGAAATCGCAAGATGACATTTTGCGAATGGCCGCCCAAGCGCCATTTTAGATAAACTCGCATTTAAGTACATATGGCGATATTACTAATAGCATCATGTGATTGCATCTTTCACCGTTTCTCATATACACCTTAATACACACAATTGCGCTGTTGACTAGTCGCATATTAGCGAATGCATAAGATCCTATATGAAAACACTGTTTAGTAGCTAAATGCGCACGCACCCGCACCGTTAACTAGCGTCTTTATATCAAACCCCGCATACTCACACATTATATATTCACATACAAGGTTTCATAAGCTTTAAGGTATAAGATTTAAGTTGTTCATTTAGTATAAATTCTATGAAATAAAGATTGTTTGGTAACTAAGGTTTTATACATGCTAAGTAAGCCATGTTTGGTTTTGTTGATGTGTACTCTTTCCACAGTATTCCGGTGTTATCGGTGGGGAGATCGCATCATGCATTCTCGAGTTATGGACCGCAGAGACTTCAAGCAACAAAATGTATATGATATAAATAACTGTTAGGATGTTGCATGTGGCGGAAATTTTGGGACCCTCAGTTGTCGGAGGCTGGGTTGTGTCTATTTGAATCAGCCTGTTAAATGCTCTGTAACAGATGGATCCCCCTTGGGAACCAATAGCATCAGCAACAAACGTCTCTATTGTTTTGTCTATTCCTGGGGGGTATAAATATGTGTGCTACAACACTGGGTTTTTAGTCTTCGTGCTGAATGCTGATAGACGAGGGGTTTCTTGCTGATGCCTAACATCTGATCCAGAAATGCTGCGTATGTATACTGTACTTGGGTCTGTATAATTCCTTTGCGCCGAATTGTGTCTGGATCAATAGCGTGTAACTGACTGTACTTTTACTTGAATAATACTTGTGCTTTGGAACCACAGATTCCAGGTCTTAAGTCTTTATTTACTGTATGACAGCGTACGCAAATTAGCATCATCTTTAGAAGGTATAGGCAGGATATTAGAAGGTATAGGAAGGAGTGTATAGAGGTTCTGATCCAGTATCGTTAGTTGAGGGCTCGTAGTGAAGTCACTTACGTGCTCACATGGTACATACGTCTATCGATATTTCAGCAAAGGGTGGAGTGGCCACATGCAGGGTTCACCTGCAACCGCTTTGTGCTTAAAGATCGCTATCCATCTCCGTGTGAATCAAGGAAGCTGACTAGAATCCAGGGACAAGAGAGGAAAAAGTTTGTTTTCCTCTGTTGATAGAACCTTACGTTTAAAGGGGTGCCGCAGTACTGAGTGCGCGGCTGAGTCGCAGGTTTACGCACAGCAAAGACGCACTTTGGTGTACGCAGCTAAAGGTTGTCTTACGGTTGTGTGGTAGTCGCATTATTGTGTATGTGACTGGTCACACAATAGCATATACGTACTTCCGGTTGTGCTGCCACGTGTTTTAGATAAAGCCGTTGAGGTTAACATTTTTTCAATTATTATCAATATCTGGGTTAACGTGTATTTTTCTGCGCAGGAAAAAGTGTGTAACAGTGAGTGTTTGTTGGCAGGGGTAACTTGTTCCTTACAGTTAAAGGTACCGTATGACCTTTGAGGGCTAAGTGCTAGTCACTCGGTAAGCAGCTTTACCGTTCTATACACAGTAGCAGGTGTACAATTTGTATTTGTTGTAGAGAGGTGCGCGGAAGTAGCTGACATACAAACTTCCATAGGTGTGGAAGTTGCCTTACTAAATCTTATCCAGGTATGGAAGTTGCCTTTTTCAAATCTTATCCAGGTGTGTGGGTGCCGCCAACTTAAATCGTCCACAGGTAAGTGAAAGTATCTTGATTGTCTTTCACCAGTTTAAATCTTCTTTGAAAAGCGTAGGATTTTGTCTCAGAATGGGAGCCGCGCAAACATTAGAGATGTTAGACAATGATGTGCTGCTAATGGAGGCGCCGATCGGATTGGCTCGTCGTATTATGCATACTAAGGGCCTGATTCAGAGCCGGACGCTATTTGCGGTCGTTCGTTCAACAAAAAGGGGTGGCTATTCAAATGAACCGTTCGCTCTTTGCGGTCTGTTGACGCCTCTATGTCTGAACGAGCGAACAAAACTTGCGGTTGTGATTTTGAAAAAGACGCCCCCTGGCCGCTCGCACCATATGTCTTGTCCGCTATTTATTAGATTAATCGAGTACATCGAACAGCGTATGAACTGCTCGCTATTCTTGTGGCTGGTGTTTGATACCACAAATTTGCGAGCAGCTCTGGCTATAAAATAACCCAGTGACGTGGTCAATGACGCTGCTGTTTTAATTATGCACACCCATAAAACGCCCGTTTTGACCTTTAAGCATGCCTGCGTTCTGATTTCCACTCCCCGTTTTCAAGCACCTTCCCCTGTTACCACCCACATACACCTCCTCCTGTCACTCATATTAGCAGGCATTCGCTATTTAGCGAACAAATGATTTTTGGCCGCACTGACTGGTTTGCGCATGCGTATTACGATCCGTACGCATGCGCAGTTGGGCAAACATCGCTCGGAGCGAACGAGAGACCGCTTACGAGTGGCTTTGAATCAGGCCCTAAGTACGGTACTTATGCGATAAGGTATTGTGATGTATGGTTTAAAATGACGATGAAGAGTGTTAGACCGTTTCCCAGAATTGGTAGTTTTGATAAAAATGTATTAGATAATGTCCAGGATCACATCAGTCTGATGCGCTCCCGAGAGAAAAAGGTTAAATATTATGAATGTTTAAAACTGTGGCAGCATGAAGGGGATGCGTGGCTTAAAAATGTGCAAATGACGCAAATTAGTGTCGCAAGCACATTGCCAGAGAATACATTCGCGATGCTAAATTGCAATACGGGCGAGCCGCAAAATGGCGCGCATGTGTGTATTGGATGGTGATGTTCCCTTAACCGACCAAGTAAACTAAGGTAACATTTCCCACATTGTAACTCAATTGGGTATATATTTTCCAGTAGTAGTTAACTGGGACAAAATTTTCACCATTAAGAAACAGGAGATTATTGCGACCAGGCACTGCAGGCTATCACCCAGTACACTGGGATAGAAGATATTAAAGATAGCACTCACCACAGGGGAATGATAGTCACGGTACTCGTGGATGGTCTGAAAGAAAGTTTAAAAATCCGGGTTCAGACCTCACAGCCTGGCTGGCAGGGACTCGCAATAGATACCCTCATAGAAACCGCCATCGAACATGATAACATCACAGCCAACAGACACACTCGCATCTGCACACACACTTACATCTGAACAATTATGTCTTCGCTAACCCTACGCAACGACAAACACAGCTCTATTTCACTAACCCAATACAACCACAGGTCACATACTCATATCCCCCACAATACCCTTACCCTCCCTATCCTTACCCATATCCACCACCTTTACCCCCTGCTCAAACCTCACAACAAAACATTTTACCCGATCCACGGACATGTTATATTGTAAACAAACAGGACATTTAAGTAGACACTGTACAGTAAAAAGAGTAGGAACCCCAAATCAGGGAAGACCCGGATATCCCCATAAGGGATATGCACAAAGAACAACAAATGTTCAGCAGGCACCAGCTCCAATTGTGGCCGTAAATGCTTTATTGGAGAATGGTAGCCAACGCTAGGGGTCAGGTCATACCTGTAGTCTACAGATAGTCAGGTTAACGGGAAGTACTAGGGAAGAACCGGTCATGATGGTTGATGTAGCTGGTACTGAATATCCTTTTCTTGTAGACACAGGGGCGACCAGTTAATTTACAGGTGACCAACGAGACAGTACCAACAATGGGTGTAACAGGTAAAGTGGAACATTATCCTTTAACAAAGTCCACAGAGGTTACTGTTGGGCCGTTGCATACCAGACATTCTTTCCTCCTGGCTGCTGCGGCTTCTGCTGGGAAGAGACTTGTTATGTAAGATGGGATGTGTTATATACTGCACCCCTGATGGTGTATTTTTAGATATCCCAGAGAGAGTTGCACACAAGGTGCGGGATATATTTAACACTCCCCAAAGGAAAATGTATCACTCTACAGGTCTAAATGAAAATCCATCCCAGGTAGATGAAATGTTGTCCCAAATTCCAGATTCCCTTTGGACTAACAGACACAGGCGAATTATGTATAGGTTATGCTGTTGTAAATGACACAGACATCATAGAAGCTAAGCCTCTTGATCAGGGGCGTAACTAGCACTTTGTGGGCCCCATAGCAAAATTTTTAAGGGGCCCCCATTCATGTTATGCCACAGTTGTACTCATAAACATTATGCCACACAGTTGTAGTGCCCTTTATAGCACATTATGCCACACAGTAGTAGTGCCCTTATTATGCCCCATGTTAGTAGTTCCCCTTATACATTATGCACCACTGTAATGCCTCTTACACATTATGGCACACACAGTAATGCCCCAAACACATTATGCTACACACAGTAATGTCCCTTATAACACATTATGCCCCACAGTAATGCCACACACTGTATTGCCCTTCACCTAGGCTATTATTCCACCCCCACCCAGTAGTGGACTGGTACATGAGAGGCCCACAGGGGGAAACAATACTTGGGGCCCACCACGAAGGGGTGTGGTCAGTCATCAGAGGGCCAACTACCACAGAGAATTAGCCAGCTTCTCCCCTCTCTCTTTTTCTGTTTATATTTTAACTAGCTAAAAATGCTTTGGTATACATGTAAAAAATACTATAAAACTCCATTTAAGATGCTAGGAGAGAGGGAGGGGTCCAGGAGTAGGATTCAAAAAGGAGCACTGGGGAGAAAGATTACCAACCACCAGCTAAGTGGTCAGCAGGTTGATTGATGGGTGATACAGGGATGCACGGCAACTTGAAAACGGACAAATAGAAGGAGACAGGTAAGAGTGTAGAATATCAGCTGTATGAGTTGGGTGGAGAGCCACAATGTGAGGAAGCATGGCATGGACTATCGTAACAAGGAAATGGAGGGGAATGATGAATGAGAAGAAGAGGGCGGATATGCCCACTAATATGGTGGGGTTAACATAACAGCGGTTTGGAGGTAATAAGTACAATGACACAGACACACACTGACATATGCAAACCCTCACTGATACAGACAGATACAGGCACACACCCTCACTGACAGAGACACACAGGCACCCCCCATTGTGCCCACCCTCCTGAATCCACCTATACACATACACAGACACACTGACACAGGCACACAACCTCACTGACACACACAACCTCACTGATACAGACAGATACAGCCACACACTGTCCCTCACTGATACAGACACACAGCCCCCCCCTCCTGAATCCACCTATGCACAGACACACTGACACAGACACACAACCTCCCTGACACACACAACCTCACTGATGCAGACACACAGCCCCCCCTCCTGAATCCACCTATGCACAGACACACTGACACAGACACACAACCTCACTGACACACACAACCTCACTGATACAGACAGATACAGCCACACACTGTCCCTAACTGATACAGACACACAGCCCCCCTCCTGAATCCACCTATGCACAGACACACTGACATAGACACACAACCTCACTGACACACACAACCTCACTGATACAGACAGATACAGCCACACACTGTCCCTCACTGATACAGACACACAGCCACCCCCCTCCTGAATCCACCTATGCACAGACACACTGACACAGACACACAACCTCACTGATAAAGACAGATACAGGCACACACTGTCCCTAACTGATACAGACACACAGCCCCCCCCCTTGTGCCCCCCCTCCTGAATCCACCTATGCACAGACACACAACCTCACTGATACAGACAGATACAGGCACACACTGTCCCTCACTGATACAGACACACAGCCCCCCTCCTGAATCCACCTATGCACAGACACACTGACACAGACACACAACCTCACTGACACACACAACCTCACTGATACAGACAGATACAGCCACACACTGTCCCTCACTGATACAGACACACAGCCTCCCCCTCCTGAATCCACCTATGCACAGATACACTGACACAGACACACAACCTCACTGATAAAAGACAGATACAGGCACACACTGTCCCTAACTGATACAGACACACAGCCCCCCCCTTGTGCCCCCCCTCCTGAATCCACCTATGCACAGACACACAACCTCACTGATACAGAAAGATACAGGCACACACTGTCCCTCACTGATACAGACACACAGCCCCCCCTCCTGAATCCACCTATGCACAGACACACTGACATAGACACACAACCTCACTGACACCCACAACCTCACTGATACAGACAGATACAGGCACACACTGTCCCTCACTGATGCAAACACACAGCCCCCACTCCTGAATCCACCTATACACAGACACACAGCCTCACTGACACATACTGACAGACCTTCCCTCCCCCCAACATGAGAAACACACACCTGCGGCTTTGGAATACAGCACAAACACTACAGTCAGTGAGTCATCATCCAGAGGCTCTCACTCAGTGCTCTATTGGAACTGCCTGGGAGGGGCGTGGATAAGAGGCAGAGCAGGCCAGGCAGCTGCCGCACAGAGTTCACTTCCTACTATTAAAAAAAAACAGTAGTCAACCATGCCATGCTGGTGATGGATCGGCTGGCAGGGGAGGTATGATAGCATCATAAGCCCCCTCCCCTCCCCCCATGGTTGAGTGGGGCCCACCGGGAAACGGCCAAAAAAGTAATAAAAAAGACTCGGCAGGGTGCAGGGGCGGGGTTGCTTGCTGGGCCGCCGGGCCCCCTATGCCGCCGGGCCCCATAGCAACCGCACCCCTTGCACCCTCCATAGTTACGCCACTGCTCTTGATCCTCCTCACTCAGCCCAGGTGGCAGAGTTAGTAGCACTAACTAGAGTGTGGCAGCAGGCAAATCTGCTAATATTTACACTGACCCGAGGTATGCGTTCGGGGTGATGCACGATTTTGGGGCTCTATGGCGTCTGAGAAATTTTATGACAGCAGCAGGCACACCAGTTGCACATTCCCGACACATAAAACAGCTTTTAGAAGCAATCCAACTGCCCAAAGCGGTGGCAGTAATTAAATGTAAAGCCCATACATGTGAGGATGATCCGGTGTCGCTGGGCAACAACAGAGCCGACGAAGCTGCAAAATGGGTAGCAGGGTTAAAAATGTTTTCTCCAACTGAAAAAATTATGTTTTTCCAAACAACTGATATGCTGAAATTAATTGAGATGCTAAATTTTTGTTCAATTCAGGAAACATCCATTTGGAAGTCCAAGGGATGTGGGCAAGAGTCCTCCGGGCTCTGGAGCGACGGACAAGGTAAGCCAGTAGCCCCCAAGGCATATTACCCCAGCCTGGCTGAGGCAGCACACAGTCTGACTCATCTGGATAAACAAGGTATGTGCAAGTTGGTGAGGGCATACTGGTGCGCAACAGGTTTTTCTTCACAAGCAGAAAAGATAGCAATGTCCTGTCTGACCTGCTTGAGAAAGAACATAGGGAAAGCGATCCCTACCGAACTGTCCCACATTCCACCGACTGATGGACCTTTCCAGGTGATACAAATTGATTTCATCCAATTACCACCCTGCAGGAACCTTAAGTATGTATTAGTGTGCACAGATGTATTTTCTAACTGGGTTGAGGCCTACCCAGCGGCCACTAATACTGCTGTGTTTACTGCCAAGAAAATAGTTCAGGAATTTGTATGCAGGTACGGTATCCCTAAAATCATTGAGAGTGATAGGGGTACTCATTTCACAGGTGATGTTTTTCAAAATATGTCTAAGCTGATGGGTATTAATAGCCGACTTCATACCCCTTACCGACCGCAAGCCAGTGCCAAGGTAGAGAGGATGAACGGGACTATTAAAAATAAGTTAAGTAAAATCATGGCAGAGACTGGACTAGGATGGCCAGAAGCGTTACCTTTGGTCCTACATAGCATAAGGACCACTCCTAGACCTCCTCTGAATCTGTCCCCATTTGAAATATTGTTCGGTAGACAACCTCATTTGATCATAAGTCCACAGGAAGACCTGAAGGGTAACAACGAGGTAACTGTAAAGTATCTTATATCAATGAGTAAGCAGTTATAGCAATGGCAGCAGAAACTGAAATTGTTGTCTAATGATATGCCTGAAACTAACTGTCATGATGTTGAACCAGGAGAATATGTAATGATCAGAAATTTCTTGCGTTCAGGTTGTTTGACTGATCGGTAGGAATGTCCGTACCAGGTGCTGCTGACGAGTACTACATCTTTGAAGGTGGCCAAGAGAGATACCTGGGTCCATTCCACTAACTGCAATAAGGTCAATCAACCAGTGGAGAAACAAGTCGGAGACAAGGCTGATAGTGTGGACCTGTCGCTCGTGAGCTTGTTCCGGGAGTATTGAAAAGGTTGTAGTGAGATACCTGAACTAAAATAAACTTGCAGGTTTTGTTGTGAAAATGGACGGGCCTGCTGTGTTCATTTTCATATTCTCTTTTAGAGTGTTCATCATCTTTATTGGTTCGGGAATGTCCAGTTTCTGTGATGGGAGACCGACCGAGGAAATAGGAGCTGATGGCAGTGCTGATGGAGCGGAGTCAGGAGGAGTGCAATGCCAATCAGGGGAGTGTCTGACCAATCTTAGTACTGTTATTGTTAAAAGGGCTGTCATTCTGGATACTCGGGGACGGTGTGGAGGTTTATCGTCTGAAGATTCCTGTATTTGTGAGCTATGTGGGTCCCTAGTTGATGAGAACTGTATCCAACAGTGCCAACCTAAATATAACCCGTACTGGGGTGGGTATCCTTTAGAGGATTATCAGCATGGTAGGCAAAGTGTTAAATCAAACTGATTGCTGGGTGTGTTCACATGTGCCACAGGGACAGCATAATGTATGGTTGGTGCCATTTCCGCTGAATATCACGGACATTTTAGAATTACAGAAAGGGAAAACATTGGATGGAAAATTTCTCTCATCCAAACCACCTAATTTCAAACTCTATCAATTCCAAGTAGATAGATCACTTTTGTGTTTAAACATAACCAACCCCAATAAACCCGAGAGGTGGGAAGTGACGGGGAATAATCAGACGATGACCTTCTCACAAAGAGCTGATAATGAGTCCATAAACCATGATCTGTTACGCTCAATTAAATCTGGTGGGAAACATTTTATGTATCGGTATACATTGAGTTCCACCAAAGAAATTATTGGTAAGGTGCCAAATGGTTATTGTGCTAAAACAATACAGCCAGAAACTTGCATGTACCAGATGGAAGACCCAGAAATAGGATTGTTTGCAAGGGAAATGTGCTTAATGATAATAATGCATACCATTCCTTATGTTCTCCCTGATAATGTATATTTCATATGTGGAAGAAAAGCGTATAAATGGCTTTCCCCGAGATCCGAAGGTTTGTGTTACCTGGGAAGAGTAGTCCCAGAAGTGATGACCCTCACACATGTTGAAATGCTTGGTATACATAAAAACACATCTTCACACACAATATGAACACAGAGGCAAAAGAAATATGATACCTGGTGACATGCATAAAGCCACTCAGTTAATCAGTGAGACAACTGGCTTTCAAGTTTTAGTTGCATTGGATCCCACCAGGATTGCTCGGGGTACATTAAATTTTAGGTATATTCAGGAACTTGCTAAATTGATAGATAATATCACCAAGATGTATGATGACACATTCAGGTATACAGGGAGAGAATTGCAAGCGTACAAGAAAGAACTGGTTCAACACAGGCTAGTGTTGAATTATTTAACTGCTGTTACTGGAGGGTATTGCGTAACGTTAGCCACCCAGTTTGGAGTAAAATGTTACACCTACGTCACCAATGATACTAGCGACCCCAAGGAAGTGATAGACCGAAAGATGGATGAAATTCTGCAGCTAAAATGGGAGTTTTGTAAGAACCATAATGCTTCAGTGGCTGAAGTAGGAGAAGAGATAGAAGGATGGGTTTCATGGTTGAACCCAGTAAAATGGTTCTCAGGTCTAGGGGAATGGGTCCAGGAAGTGATCACTAGCATAGGCAAATTCTTGATCCTTATACTAATTGTCATCATAATAATTGGCATATACGTCCAGTGTGTTCCTATTCTGTTGAAGTGTGGAAAATATAAACACAGAGTAAAATGCAAGAACGAAACTATGATGGTGGTCAGTAATGACAATATGAATACTGAGGTAAATATAGAACTGCATTACAACCCTGTACTAGGAAATACCATCATTTGATGTATTATATTTAGTTGTGCATAGAATGTATTATTGAAATGTTATTTTTAGAACACCTCAGATAATGCAAAGTCTCAATTCCCCTTCAAGACTGCTTTTATAAGACTGGTGCATTCCCACACCTTTCACATAATCTTCCAAGATCCGCGGTGTGCATATAATAGTAGTTTTATGTCCCCACCCAGAGACACATTATTGATGGATTAAGAACCACCTTGTGCCATCCCACAATAACACTAAATAATATGTAAATGTAAGCCTAAATTAAAACTCAGAGAATAGATTGTGATAGCATGTTTGCTATCAAAGGGTGGACTGTCGAAGCTGGAAAATTGATATCAGTACAAAATCAGTATAAAATTGAATCGCGGCGACACCATCTTGCGACTGGCCGCAAGATGCCATCTTGGAAATTAAATCTCAAGATGCCATTTTGCGAATGGCCGCCCAAGCGCCATTTTAGATAAACTCACATTTAAGTGCATATGGCGATATTACTAATAGCATCATGTGATTGCATCTTTCACCGTTTCTCATATACACCTTAATACACACAATTGCGCTGTTAACTAGTCGCATATTAGCGAATGCATTAGATCCTATATGAAAACACCGTTTAGTAGCTAAATGCGCACGCACCCGCACCAAGTTAACTAGCGTCTTTATATCAAACCCCGCATACTCACACATTACATATTCACATACAAGGTTTCATAAACTTTAAGGTATAAGATTTAAGTTGTTCGTTTAGTATAAATTCTATGAAATAAAGATTGTTTGGTAACTAAGGTGTTATTCATGCTAAGTAAGCCGTGTTTGGTTTTGTACTGATGCGTACTCTCTCCACAGTATTCCGGTGATATTGGTGGGGAGATCGCATAATGCATTCTCGAGTTATGGACCGCAGAGACTTCAAGCAACAAAATGTATATGATATAAATAACTGTTAGGATGTTGCATGTGGTGGGAATTTAGGGACCCTCAGTTGTCGGAGGCTGGGTTGTGTCTATTTGAATCAGCCTGTTAAATGCTCTGTAATAGATGGATCCCCCTTGGGAACCAATAGCATCAGCAACAAACGTCTCTATTGTTTTGTCTATTCCTGGGGGGTATAAATATGTGTGCTCCAACACTGGGTCTTTAGTCTTCGTGCTGAATGCTGATAGACGAGGGGTTTCTTGCTGATGCCTAACATCTGGTCCGGAAGTGCTGCATATGTATACTGTACTTGGGTCTGTATAATTCCTTTGCGCCGAATTGTGTCTGGATAAATAGCGTGTCACTGACTGTACTTTTACTTGAATAATACTTGTGCTTTGGAACCACAGATTCCAGGTCTTAAGTCTTTATTTACTGTATGACTGCATACGCAAATTAGCGTAATCTTTAGAAGGTATAGGCAGGATATTAGAAGGTATAGGAAGGAGTGTATAGAGGTTCTAATCCAGTATAGTTAGTGCGCATACACATATATATATATGTACTGTATATACACAGTATATGTATATATCCATGTGTATAGATCACACGTGTGTAAATATATATATATATATATATATATATGCAAACACATTTTATATATATATATATATATATACACATATATATATATATATATATATATTAGGGGTGAGCAGGATCGGATTTCTGAAATCCGAACCCCCCCGAGCCCCCCCAATCCGAGGCCGATCCGAGTCAGGCTCGACTTTTCCCGCCTGACTCGGATCTGAAATCGAGGCAAAACGTCATCATCCCGCCTTCCGGATCTCGCGGGTTTTGGATCCTATATAAGGAACCCGCGTCAGCGCCATTTTCTCACTCGGCTGTGGACAGTGAAGAGGGAGGGTGGGAGTTAGGGCTGGCTGGGCTGTGTAGTGTAGTGTAGTGTAGTGCAGAGTAGTGTTGTGATGTGCCTTGCTGTGCTGCTGTTGTCCATAGGGGCTGTGTCCACTACTTCAAAGTCCATAGGGGCTTGATGTGTTGTGCTGTGCTGCTGTTGTCCATAGGGGCTGTGTCCACTACTTCAAAGTCCATAGGGGCTGGCTGGATGATGTTGTGCAGTCAGTTGTCCATAGGGGCTGTGTCCACTCCAAAGTCCTGTGCAGTGTCCCAGTCCTAAAGGGGTGCTGTAGTGTTGTCCAGGGGGTGCTCTGTCCATCAGGGGTGCTCCCCCCAAGTGCTAAAAAAATATATATTTTTTCTGTGTTTGTGAATTGTGTGCACAGTAGCTGCACGTGCATCAACAAAGTAGTGGCAAGCGTGCGCCTGTGTCATAAGTAAAGGGCCAGCTGGCTTGACCGTTAAAGGGTGCTGTAACCCCCAAAGTACACTCCAAACTAAATAAAAAAATATTTTCTGTGTTTGTGAATTGTGTGCGCAGTAGCGGCACGTGCATCAACAAAGTAGTGCCAAGCGTGCGCCTGTGTCATAAGTAAAGGGCCGGCTGGCTTGAACGTTAAAGGGTGCTGTAATCCCCAAAGTACTCTCCAAACCAAATAAAAAAATATTTTCTGTGTTTGTGATTTGTGTGCGCAGTAGCCGCACGTGCATCAACAAAGTAGTGCCAAGCGTGCGCCTGTGTCATAAGTAAAGGGCCGGCTGGCTTGACCATTAAAGGGTGCTGTAACCCCCAAAGTACACTCCAAACCAAATAAAAAAATATTTTCTGTGTTTGTGAATTGTGTGCACTGTGGCTGCACGTGCATCAACAAAGGAGCAGCGCCAAGTGTGCACCTGTGTCCCATAAGTAAAGAGCCGGCTGGCTCATTTCTTAAAGGGTGGTGTAACCCACAAAGTGCACTACTCTCCTGCAAAAATAAAAAATTATTTTCTGTGTTTGTGTGCGCCTTAGCCGCACTTATATATCAATATAACATAAATGGAGGACCAAACTTTCTCCGATAAAAATAAAATAGGGAAAGATCAAGAACCACTTCCTCCTAGTGCTGTTGTTGCTGCTGGGAGTTGTTCATCATCCCAGAGAGGAAGTAGGAACACCACTACTTTTACTAAACAATTGACCCTCCAACAGTCCCTAGCGATGAGGATGAAGTACAACAGCAGTCATCCTGAAGCAAAATGTATAACTGAGGCCTTGACTGCTATGTTGGTGTTAGAAGTGCATCCGTTATCCGCCATTAGTGCAGTGGGATTCAGACAATTGATGGAGGTAGTGTGTCCCCGGTTCCAAATCCCGTCTAGATTCCACCTGCATCCTCAAAGCAGCAGCGACAAGCATGCATCTGTCTGTTAAAGGGTGGTGTAACCCTCAAAGTGCGCTCCACAAACAATAAAAAAATTCTTCTTTTTTTTTCTCTTTGTGAAATGTGTGGGCTGTAGCCGCACCTGCATCCTCAAAGTAGCAGCGACAAGCGTGCGTCTGTCTGTTAAAGGGTGGTGTAACCCTCAAAGTGCTCCAAAAAATAAAAAACTATTTTTTTTAAGTGTTTGTGACTTGTGTGCGCAGTAGCCGCACGTGCATCAACAAAGTAGTGCCAAGCGTGCGCCTGTGTCATAAGTAAAGGGCCGGCTGGCTTGACCATTAAAGGGTGCTGTAACCCCCAAAGTACACTCCAAACCAAATAAAAAAATATTTTCTGTGTTTGTGAATTGTGTGCACTGTGGCTGCACGTGCATCAACAAAGGAGCAGCGCCAAGTGTGCACCTGTGTCCCATAAGTAAAGAGCCGGCTGGCTCATTTCTTAAAGGGTGGTGTAACCCACAAAGTGCACTACTCTCCTGCAAAAATAAAAAATTATTTTCTGTGTTTGTGTGTGCCTTAGCCGCACTTATATATCAATATAACATAAATGGAGGACCAAACTTTCTCCGATAAAAATAAAATAGGGAAAGATCAAGAACCACTTCCTCCTAGTGCTGTTGTTGCTGCTGGGAGTTGTTCATCATCCCAGAGAGGAAGTAGGAACACCACTACTTTTACTAAACAATTGACCCTCCAACAGTCCCTAGCGATGAGGATGAAGTACGACAGCAGTCATCCTGAAGCAAAACGTATAACTGAGGCCTTGACTGCTATGTTGGTGTTAGAAGTGCATCCGTTATCCGCCATTAGTGCAGTGGGATTCAGACAATTGATGGAGGTAGTGTGTCCCCGGTTCCAAATCCCGTCTAGATTCCACCTGCATCCTCAAAGCAGCAGCGACAAGCATGCATCTGTCTGTTAAAGGGTGGTGTAACCCTCAAAGTGCGCTCCACAAACAATAAAAAAATTCTTCTTTTTTTTTCTCTTTGTGAAATGTGTGGGCTGTAGCCGCACCTGCATCCTCAAAGCAGCAGCGACAAGCGTGCGTCTGTCTGTTAAAGGGTGGTGTAACCCTCAAAGTGCTCCAAAAAATAAAAAACTATTTTTTTTATGTGTTTGTGACTTGTGTGCGATGTAGCCGCAAGTGCATCAACACTGTAGCAGCGCCAAGCGTGCGCCTGTTTCATAAGTCAAGGGCAGGTTTGGACATCTGGTCCGGACTGAAGGACGTGCCAACAATTTCTGACAAGTCTACTGTCACTGCATATGATACTGTCCTCAAAGCAGCAGCGACAAGCGTGCATCTTTCTGTTAAAGGGTGGTGACACCCTCAAAGTGTGCTCCACAAACAATAAAAATATTCTTCTTTTTTTTCGGTCTTTGTGAAATGTGTGGGCTGTAGCCGCACCTGCATCCTTAAAGCAGCAGTGACAAGCGTGCGTCTGTCTGTTAAAGGGTGGTGACACCCTCAAAGTGTGCTCCACAAACAATTAAAAAATTCTTCTTTTTTTTTCTGTCTTTGTGAAATGTGTGGGCTGTAGCCGCACCTGCATCCTTAAAGCAGCAGCAACAAGCGTGCGTCTGTCTGTTAAAGGGTGGTGTAACCCTCAAAGTGCACTTCACAAACAATAAAAAAATTCTTCTTTTTTTTTCTGTCTTTGTGAATTGTGTGGGCTGTAGCCGCACTTGCATCCTCAAAGCAGCAGCGACAAGCATGCGTCTGTCTGTTAAAGGGTGGTGTAACCCTCAAAGTGCGCTCCACAAACAATAAAAATATTCTTCTTTTTTTTTCTGTCTTTGTGAAATGTGTGGGCTGTAGCCGCACCTGCATCCTTAAAGCAGCAGCGACAAGCGTGCGTCTGTCTGTTAAAGAATTAGATCGGTGACAGCATCCAAGTAGGCATGTCAGACAGTCCGTACCTGTACTGGCAGGAAAAAGAAGCAATTTGGAGGTCCCTGTACAAACTGGCTCTATTTTACCTGAGTTGCCCCCCCTCCAGTTTGTACTCCGAAAGAGTGTTTAGTGCAGCCGGGAACCTTGTCAGTGAAAGGCGTAGGAGGTTGCTTCCACAAAATGTGGAGAAGATGATGTTCATAAAATGAATTATCAACTCTTCCAGGGAGACCAGCCTCCAGAATGTACAGAAGGACCTGTGGTTATGGATTCCAGCGGGGACGAATTAATACTCTGTGAGGATGAGGATGTACACAACACTGAAGAGGGTGAGGAATCGGTGGATGAGGAGGATGAGGACGACATCTTGCCTCCATAGAGCCAGTTTGTGCAGGGACAGATTAATTGCCAGCTTGTTTTGTGGGGGCCCAAACGAACCAATCATTTCAGCCACAGTCGTGTGGCAGACCCTGGCGCTGAAATGTTTGGTTTGTTAAAGTGTGCATGTCCTGTTTATACAACATAAGGGTGGGTGGGAGGACCCAAGGACAATTCCATCTTGCACCTCTTTTTTTTCTTTGAATTATGTACTGTTTGGGGCCTAGTTTTTCAAACTGCCATCCTGTCTGCCACTGCAGTGTCACTCCTAGATGGACCACGTGTTTGTGCCGCCCACTCGTATCTCTTAGCATAGTCATCCAGCTACCAACCCGGTGCAACCTTTTGGATATAAAAACACTATTGTGAGGTGTGAGGTGTTCAGAATAGACTGGAAATGAGTGGAAATTAAGGTTATTGAGGTTAATAATAGCATAGGAGCAGAAAAACACACAAATTCTGTGATTTTAGCTGTTTTTATGCTTTTTTAAAAAAATATACAGATCCAAAACACAAAACCCAGAACCCAAAACACGGAAGGGTGGTTTTGGCAAAACCAATCCAGATCCAAAACACGAAGAAAGATCCAGATCCAAAACCAAAACACAAAACACGAAAAGTGGCCGGTGCACACCCCTAATGAATATATATATATATATATATATATATACATATATACATATATATATAAATAGGGGTTTGCTGTTTATACATGGGTGGGGCTTATGGGGTGGGGCTTATGGGGGGGAGAGGAGGGGTTGGCTATTTGGCCAGCGGCTGCTCCCTCTGCTGTTTGCAGCCGCTGGGGAGCCGCTAACAGGGCATTGGAACAAGGAGGGGGCAGAGAAAAGGTCAGCGCTGAAAGCGCTACCTTCTATTTGCCCGGCGGCTGCTCTGTCTAGTTTGCAGCCGCCGGGCTGCTGCTAGTGGGGGTGGAGAGAGAGAGAAGGACAGCGCTGATAGTGCTGTCCTTCTCTGCCCGGTGGCTGCTCTGCTCTGCCATCAGTCGCCAGGCTGCTGCTAGCTCCGGAGGAGGGAGTGAAGGACAGCGTTCTCAGCGCTGCCTTCTCTGCCCTGTCAGCAGCCGCCGGGCTGCTGCTGGCTCTGGAGGAGGGAGAGAAGGACAGCGTTCTCAGCGCTGCCTTCTCTGCCCTGTCAGTGGCTGTCCTCCGGCGAGAGAGGGAGAGAAGGACAGCGCTATCAGCGCTGCCTTCTCTGCCCTGTCAGTAGCCGCCGGGCTGCTGTCGGGGTGTGTGTTCCGGCGCTGGGCTGTCCGATCACTGCTAGCAGTGATCGGCTGGCCCACGGGAAGAGACAGTGTGCAGAGGGACCAAGAGGTCCCTCTGTGATTGGTGGCTGCTAGAAACTTATTTTCCAGCAGCCGCCCACAGACCTTTCCTGACTGGTCGTATCAGATATGACCATGTCAGGGAAAGCCCAGTCTGGTATGGTCGTATCTGATACGACCATGCCAGGCAAGTGGTTAAGAGGTGATGCCCTGAAAAGGGCCCAGCCAGAGCAACTCTGGGGGCCCCACACCCAACCACTCACCGCAAAATAATTATTGCTACAAAATAGTGCCATTTGGAGGTTTTTGGGGTACCTGCTAGGTGAGTCAGCTCTCAGCTTATACATGTGCTGTTATTATGCAGTACATTAATTGTAATTATATGACCCAGAGTGTGTGCTACTATTTTGTAGCAATAATTATTTTGGGGTGAGCATTTGGGTGTGGGGCCCCCAGAGTTGCTCTGGCTGGGCCTTTTTCAGGGCATCACCACTTAATTCACATAGATATTTTTTCATCATATTTCTATTTGTTTGTTTATTATTTATGTAATTTAAATTCTTTACTATTATATTAACACTTATTGATTATCTTGACACATCTATACTTTACACTTCACTATCACCTTTCTTCCATTTTTCGTGTGATGCCCTGGGAATGGTCCTTGGCTGGATTCTTTTGGGTTGCCCTACGCCCTGGACGTGAACCCCTTAATGTTAGGGATGCCAGTATAGAGGAGCCTTGACGCTGGCTTAATCATATATTTGCAAATGTATGCAACCAATACCTCTGAATTTCTATTATCATGTAGGATTCAAGTATTTTTTCTAATATTGTAGCAGTGTGCTGGAGGGAATCTCTTTTTTTCTGTGCTTCAGTGTAAACCCCGCCCTTTACAACACCTGCGCAATATCATTAAGCTGATGTGAGCGACCACCATACTATCTATTTGCTGTTACAGGGGCGTGCATAAATTAGGTTAGTTAATTTCTGAGTAAGGTCAGACCTTGTGCAAGTGTGCATGAAGCTGCGATGGTACTCAATGTTACCGATGGTTTGCAGACTAGCTAAGTATTACGGATGTGTGTAAGGTAAAGTGGGCGTCCTTATGTTTGGCTGTGACGGCATTGCTTAGCAATCATTACCATATTTTCACAGTGAGACTGGGGGGCCCATTTATTAAGGATCGCATTTTGCAATGCGATCAGGGCATGCAGTACCGCCCATGATCGCATTGCAAAATGCGATCATACCGGCTGAATGTATGACCCGGCACATGCAGGGAGACGGACTCCGAAAAGAGCCCGTCCCTGCTATGTGGCCGGAGCGCAATCCGGGCTGCTGCGCATGCGCAGTCCCACCGACTGCACATGAGCGGCGCCCATTGCCGGCGGAGGGATCTAGAAGATCCCTCCGCCGGCTGAAATGCGAGTAAGTGCCGAAAGGACACAGCGGCTAACGCTATCTTCTGATGGCGTTAGCTGCTGGGGTCAATATCGGGAATGTTTTGCATTCCTGATATTGATACATTTTGCAGCATCGCATCCCCCATAGAAACCTATGGGGGAGGCGGCTGACGGCGGCAATGGAGGGATCGCAGCAGGTACCTGCTGCGGTCCCTCTTTCATACATCCAGGGGATACTAAGTATTTGAGATAAACCCCCGAAAACAGGTGTTTTCGGGGAATTTACCTCAAATGCACTTTGATAAATGGGCCCCTGGGTGTGTTATCACAGTTGCAAGCGCAAAAGCGATAAATAAAAATCCGGCCCCCAGTACTTTTAACCCATTTTCCATCAAATTTAAAATTTTCACCCCTAAAATTACATGTAATTTTTAGGGGGAATTAAGCTATTTAAAAAATATATATTTTTGCCTAATTAGTCATTAGGATGGGGGGTGTCCAAAGGGTTCTGAACCAAGCCCCCACATTTTTAGCCAAAAATATGGATTTTGGTAATCTTTTATTCTTTTGACCTGCCCTGAGATCGTGAAAATTTTTTGCTGGTTTTTGTCTATGGAGTTTTCTCACATGCGATAACTCCGGGAATAGGATTGCGCGATACACATTTAGGTGGGGAAAAAATCGCACATATGAAAACTTATTGTGAAACCACGGCTTTTCACATCTAATGAATTCCCCCCATAGAGTAGTAATATTCCTATGTCTCTCCCCCAACTCTTTTGCAACTAGTACTATCAGGGCCGCCAAGAGCCAAGGTGGGCCCCGGTAATAGGGGGCGTGGCCTAATCTCAGGAGGCATGGCCACGCCCCCTTGCTGAAAAAATAAAAAAGATTTGCAACGCCGCGAAGCGGTGCTGCGTGTCGGGGAGGGGGGCGTTCTGAGCCCCCTCAGCCAGGTGCAAAGCCAGGGGCGGCGCGATCAGTGTGATCGCTCCCTCGCACAGGCATAGGTGCTCGGGATGCCAGCAGTGAGAATCCCGACTCTGGCATCTCGACTGGGTTGGAATACGGACACGCGCTGGTAAGTACCCTAACCCTACCTATAAACCTAACCCTCCATCCCCACTGCCTAAACCTAACCCTCCCCCCACAGCCTAATCCTAACCTTCACCCCCCCGCAGCCTAATTCTAACCCTCACTCCCCATATCCTAACCCTAACTCTCCGCCTAGTGCCTAACCCTAAACCCTAATCCTCCCCCTAACCCCAATACTTACTGTACCATCGGGAAGTCAGCGGTTGGGTTGCTGGCACCAGGATTCTGATTGGTGTCGGGATTCTGGCGCTGGCATTCTGAGCGCCAACATCCCGACCGTCGGGATGTCAACTACATCCCCATTAAAAAATATCAAAAAATTAAATAACTCACTTGGATTAGATGGTTCATACAAGGTGACAAGTGGCAGATTTTTTTCAGATCAAAGTGATGAATCATCTAATCTCTACAGTTCCTGCCTATTATAATGTATGTATGTATGTATGTATGTATATATGTATGTACTGTACAGTCCAGATTTCTCTGTCACAGACATACTGCACAACTCTAAAACAGTGATATATTTTTCAAGTACTTCGAAGACTTCTACAGAACAAGATGAGGTTTTAAACTATTTATTAGGAATGGAATTAAAGTTTACTATTTAAATAATTAAAAAATATAATGGCTACTATTGAGCCTTATGAGAGAGGTGGTTTAAATGTATCTACTGAAATAGCTAGCAAACTAACATTTTCAGGAACAATGAACCCAAGAGACAGTCGCTAGAGCAATTACAAATGCAACCTATTCACATCTCAAGCTTCAACTACCTCCCTTGACTGTTACTCTGTCCCCTTGTTGAAACTGGCTGAGATGAGAGTAAATAGTGACCGGAAGAGTGGCTTCACTGACAGTACAGTAAATGCTAAAAGTCGCAGCACACAATGAAAATATATTGAAGTTAGCAGATGAGACATAGTTGTCGGGGACAGTGCAACTGTGTCTTAAAATGCAGTTGCTGCCTGCAACAAACCTCAGACATTCCCCAATCCGGCTAGCCACCCCCGGTTACTACCAAGAAATGACCTCAGAAATTGCTTCGCTATAGAGTGTCTAAATTCGTTCTACGGCTGTAATCGGGACACATACGTAGTGTGACTTGGACGCATGGGCAGATGAAAACATCGACATAGCATGCACCTCTGAATTAGGCCCTGTGTTTGAGACTTTTTGGCAGCCATGTACTGTGAGTCTCATTTTGCGAATACACACCCATACCATGCCCTTACTGTACTTTTGATGCCACTGCACATCCACTGCAGTCACATTTATGCCCAATTCCTGCAATGCCATAGCTATTCCAGCCCTAGTCTCAGCTACATAGTTTCAAAGAGTCTCAAATGAGACTTGAGACAAAAAGAAAATGCGTATTGCAAAAAGATGTGCATGCACAATGAGGAATAAGGGCCATTATATTTTTTTTACTTTATTTAACTTTCCATGTATACAATAATTGCATGTATAGAAGCAGGTATATAAACAGTTCAATCAAACACCATATAACAATCACCATTCCAAAATAATAATAGTTGAGCCAAATGTCATCAGCCTCTGACTATAAACAGCTTTACGACTGATAATGGTTGAATGCAAGTCCATTCTCCAGACAGATCTTGCATCTTTTTGCACCGCGAATACTCTGGAGACAGGCGTGTGCATTTACAGGTGATGCAGTCTGTGCAACTTGGTTGCATCTCCATTAATGCTGAAAGGGCTGGGTGTTAATGACGTGGCTCTGCGCTGGTGCGCCCATGTGATAAGGTGTGTAACCACTGTTGGGGGGAGGAAAGAGGCGAGGATCTCCGTCGGCTGCTGGAGATTTCCTGGACTCTTCGTTATATATGCGGTGGTCGGCTTACTCAGTCAGCTAATGTTATTGCAGATTATCCGATGCTGCATCCTTGGACGCAGCTCGGATAAGTAATGCGTGCAGGAGGCATGACACCTCCTGCTGCATTACCATAATAGCAAGGATGGAATTGCAAAGCTGCTTGCATGCAGTTTTGCTACTTCGTTCTGTGCTGAATCAGGCCCTTAGTGTAAATCAAGTCCAATATGTTTTTTAGCAATTAGGGGTACATATATCAAGCCGTGATAGCCCCTTTTTTTCATCATTTTCGCTTCTTTAAAATATACTAAAAGGCTGATCGTGGAGAAATCAGACATTCTCCAGCGGCGCCTTCGGCTTGTGTAAATAAAGATGCCACCATAGCATTATGGGACACTTATTAAGCAACTAAAAGCTGAGCATTTGTTGCTTGTGTCTTAACACATAGGGCCTGAATCAGAGTTGGGAATAGAGAGAGATCGCTCTCTCAACTGATCATCTTTGTGAAACCATGCTTCACTGCAGGTGGGGTAGATTTAAAATGTGCAGAGAGAATTAAAGTCTATTTACTAAGCACTGTTAGGAGACAGAGTGAAAATTGATAAGGTGCCAGCCAATCAGCTCCTAACTGCCATGTCACAGGCTGTGTTTGAAAAATGACAGTTAGGAGCTGATTGGCTGGCACCTTATCACTTTTCACTCTGTCTCGTAACACTGCTTAGTAAATAGACCCCTTAGATTTGAGAGGGATGTGTCCAAACTGACATCTAAAGTGCAGTATAATAATAAAGCTGTGCAGTATTTGTGAGCTACATGCAAAACCAGCCAGTATTTACACTACATGCAAAAAAAATTATGTATTTACACCCCTTGCATTGCAACATGGTTTGCTCAGGTACACAGTTAAGTGCTATCTCTCTCTCTATTCCCAACTCTGAATCAGGCCCATAGTGCCATCTGAGGATGTTGCTATATGTTACTTACAGTACTACCACTTCCCAACAACTTTGCGCATGCAAAGTTGTAACTCCAGTGGCCATCTCGGTAAGGTGATGAGGCATCATCCCTGTAGGAGCCATATTGGAGAATGTGAAACAGCGCTCTCCCATTCTAACATTTCTTAGCCTAATGCTATTTACATTTTTTTTTATAATTATAATTTAGCCATTTATTATTGAACTAGCCAGTAATTATGACATATGATTTCTCAGTTGGGTATACTTCAGTATTGTATAATTTGGGATTGTTAACTGTCATAAAAAGTCTCTTTTTAACAATAAGCATAAAGAAGACCTTGTAATAATGTATAATTGCAACATCACTAAAAAATAAAGATTATTACAATAATAAATCATTCTTGTGGATATTCTGCTTGCTTTGGACTGGTGAAAACAATAATTTTTTATACATTTTGGGAATTTAATTAAAATAGTTAATGTAATTATGTTTTTCTATTGTATTTAATTTCTGTTAAAAGTCTTATTTAACTAAGCAGTAAGTGGATTAGTTGCATTTAAACAGAAGGGCTAATTGCATTTTCTATTGCAAACATTGAAAGATGAGTTCACGTTTACTATCCACAAGTTGCGTCAATTTAGATAGGCCTCTTTATGTTGGCAATATGTAAACTAATTCTCCATTTAAAAGTTATGTTGAAGTCAAGGTTCTCAGAAAGCTAATTTTACTCTTTAACAAAGCACAGTTTCAAGCTATTCTTGTTAACCATCCACCCACCTTCCTTTCCTTCACCACCTCAGATTTTAGATAGGAGCTTCAATTACAGTTCTTTATTTCATAGTATTTTCGGCCTTAGATCTCTTCAAACAATATAGCCCGCTTTTAGCCTGTTGAAACTTATGTGCTTTCTGATATTGTGTATTGCAAAAGGAAGCAATGTTTGACTTTAAAGGAATCTCTTTGTTCTGGTCAATATAATTGCTCCGTTTTAAATAAGCTATTTAGCAGCTTCATAAGCAAGATCTGTTCTTATCGATAGAGTGATTATTTATAGGGAAAATTCTAGTACATAATCAAAGCTTTTTAAATTATCACATTGGAGTGTTCATATAGCTTATATTACAACTAAATGATGTGACTGACAAACACATGTCAATAATGCCTTGGTTTTAAAGACCATGTAATGTTTATCACCATTCAAGTATTTATTAACCTTAAATTGGTGGATGAAAGAAAAGGTACCTTATAATATTTTTTAACCATGTATTGCGTATGTAGTTGATATCGCTGTGCAATAATTATAGGTTCTTCAGAACATACCTTCAATTGAGTAACAAAAAAACACCAAGTAATGGCATTATGTCTAGAACAATATTCTATTACTATTGTTTTTTTAAACCAGATGAATATATTTAATACCACATGTTCTATTAGCTAACGTTGCAAAACAATTTTTGTGAACAAGACTTGCCATACCTTTATAAACATAAACTGTAGTCTCATTTTATACAGTACACTTATTAAATGTGTTATATTAATAGGAAGGTCAACATTATTTTCTTGTAGGCATCAGTGAGTTCCCAGAAAGTCTGTCAGATGTTTTAAAGTGACAATCATTTAAAAGTTAAAGCCAATCTGGTTTTGCCTTTTAAATTATTGACCTTTAAAACATATACTGCATGATATATAATAGATATTCTTTACCCCCCAGCTGCATAGGTAATGTCATGCAATACTTTCAAGAGAAGAGCAGCGTGCAAAAAAATCTATTCATGCCTTCTTACTCAGCCCGATGGGGGCATCGTGAATCCCGCCTTGTACTCCCAGCCATCTGTTCTCTCTCTGCTGCCCATCATGTCAACTCCTCACTTGTGTCCTCTTCATCTGCTGTCTGCCATGCTGTGGTGAGCTCCCTCTAGCTGCAGGCACACAACATCTTCTACAACTTATATGGTCGGGAAACTGATTGCTCACGTCATACAGTCAGGTGCATGAATATTGGGAGACATTTACAGAATTTTCATATTTTGGCCTCTGTTCACCACCACAATGGCTTTGAAATGAAACAAACAAGATGTGCTTTAACGGCAGACTTTCAGATTTAATTTGAGGGTAATTACATCCAAATCAAGTGAACGGTGTAGGAATTACAACGGTTTCTATATGTGCCTCCCACTTTTTAAGGGGCCAAAAGTAATGGGACAAACTAAACAATCCAAAATCTAACTTTCACTTTTTAATACTTTGTTGCAAATCCTTTGCAGGCAATTACAGCCTGAAGTCTGGAACGCATAGACATCACCAGACGCTGGGTTTCATCCCTGGTGATGCTCTGCCAGGCTTCTACTGCAAATGTCTTCAGTTCCTGCTTGTTCTTGGGGCATTTTCCCTTCAGTTTTGTCTTCATCAAGTGAAATGCATGCTCAATCGGATTCAGGTCAGGGGATTGACTTGGCTATTGCATAACATTCCACTTTTTAGCCTTAAAAAACTCTTTGGTTGCTTTTGCTGTATGCTTCGTGTCATTGTCCATCTGCACTGTGAAGCGCCGTCCAATGAGCATTTGACTGAATATAAGCATATAATATTGCCCGAAACACTTCAGAATTCATTCTGCTGCTTTTGTCAGCAGTCACATCATCAATAAATACAAGGGAATTGGTTCCATTGGCAGCCATACATACCCACGCCATGACACTACCACCACCATGCTTCACAGATGAGGTGGTATGTTTTGGATCATGAGCAGTTCCTTTCTTCTCCATACTATTCTCTTCCCATCACTCTGGTACAAGTTGATCTTTGTCTCATCTGTCCATAGGATGTTGTTCCAGAACTGTAATGGCTTTTTTAGATGTTGTTTGGCAAACTCTAATCTGGTCTTCCTGTTTTTGAGGCTCACCAATGGTTTACATCTTGTGGTGAACCCTCTATATTCACTCTTGTGAAGTCTTCTCTTGATTGTTGACTTTGACACATATACACCTACCTCCTGGAGAGTGTTCTTGATTTGGCCAACTGTTGTGAAGGGGCTTTTCTTCACCAGGGAAATAATTATTCTGTCATCCACCACAGTTGTTTTCCGTGGTCTTCCAGGTCTTTTGGTGTTGCTGAACTCTCCGGTGCGTTCTTTCTTTTTAAGAATGTTCCAAACAGTTGATTTGGCCACACCTAATGTTTTTGCTATCTCTCTGATGGGTTTGTTTTGATTTTTCAGCCTAATGATGGCTTGCTTCACTGATAGTGACAGCTCTTTCGATCTCATATTGAGAGTCGACAGCAACTGATTCCAAATGCAAATGTCACACCTAGAATCAACTCCAGACCTTTTACCTGCTTAATTGATAATGAAATAACGAGGGAATAGTCCACACCTGTCCATGAAATAGCTTTTGAGTTGATAGTCCCATTACTTTTGGCCCCTTAAAAAGTGGGAGGCAGATATAGAAACCGTAATTCCTACACTGTTCACCTGATTTGAATGTAATTACCCTAAAATTAAATCTGAATGTCTGCAGTTAAAGCACATCTTGTTTGTTTCATTTCAAAGCCATTGTGGTGGTGAATAGAGGCCAAAATATGAAAATTCTGTCAATGTCCCAATATTTATGCACCTGACTGTAGTGGCATGAAATTCAAAATTGAGCTGTCTGTTTAAACTGCACTCTGGCTGCAGCATGATGCCTACCTGTAAGTGTGCTTGTGAGTCTCATTTGTATCACTTATATCCATTTCTCATTTAATAACTTATTTTCTTTCTTTTTTCTTTGCTCCCACTTTCTAAGTTTTCATTACTTTTTCTCTATCAGGGATATGTGAAGCATTTATGGTTATACAGAAACATGTTGTCTATAGATTTATATAATTATACCTGTTTGTTACTTTGCATCAGGGCCGGATTAAGGGTCACATAGCCGTGGGGCTGAAATTGATCAGTGCTGTGTGGGCATGGCTAGTGCAACGTGGGCTATCAGCCACAATGTCTCACTAAATACATAAAAGTCTCAAAATTGCATCATTTTGTGTGGAAAACTGAAATACAATTTTAATACTTATGACATATGGCTGACCATTTGGTCAACTGAGCAGCTGGTCATCATTATGCTGTCATGATGATGGGCCTATTTTAATCTGGAGGCCTGGACCTGTAGCCCCATCTACCCCATTGTCAATCTGGCCTTGAATGCCATGGCCCCATCTACCTCATTTTCATCTGCCCATGCTGCCCTTTGCCTCAAAGAAACACTCTTAAGATACTTTCAGTTGGAGATATTTTCCAGATAAAAGTCCCATGACACAAATTTAGGATGAAAACAATGAGATCTGCAAACATAAGTTTATCTGGATCTTTGCCTGGATGATTTACCTCTAGTCATGTCATCACTTAACAAATGGTAAACAAAACTAAATTATTTATTCTTTTCCTACAAGATAAAAAGGCTAATTGTTCCATTTGTATTTCCGTAGTGATTTCTGCTAATAGCTTTTTTTATTTAAATTTAAAATAAGCGGCATACTTTTGGTGTTGTGGTTTTGAATCACTTGTGTTAGCATGTCCAAATAACAAAAGTCAATCACTCATCACTTAAGTGAAATAAGGTTTTGTGCTCATGTCACTAACCCATGCATTGTGTCATCATAGTACTACATATATGTATTTGAGTTTGGTTCTTGCAGCTTGTGGCTTGTGTTATTTCAATCGTATAGTGACAGAATGTATATCTTATGTGTTTTTAGGGTCAGAATAAGGTTTGTGGGGACCCCAGGGCGACTAACTCAACAAAAACTTGACAAAATAGTCTCACACAGCCCTCTTCTCCATTTATGTTTTGTATTGCTCTTTGACCTGCCCTGGTGGTAAAATTGCCGCAGGCCATCCTCCTTTCATTCTTCTCTGTGGACTGCTCATCCAGTCTCAACTGACCAGCAACGTGGAAACGTCATTACATCACAACAGCTCTGATGCTGTTGGCTGTTAAGAACAGGTAGCACTGGTGAGATGGGACTTGGGTCAGGATGCAGCTGTAACAGATAGCATCAAGGCAATGATTGTAGCCCTGTTGAGCCTGTGGGGACCCCTGTGTGATCGCCCTGGCTTCTCTGCTTATAATCTGGCACTGGGTGTTCTCTAATCAGATGCCATTAGACATTACTATCACACACTACAGCTCACTTGTTTTGTAAAGTCATTTTTACTACAAATTTCTTATTGAGAATTGGAGGAATCTGTATATTTCATTCAAATAAAGGTTGATTTAAAATCCTGTTTTTTATTCAATAACCTTTCATTAATTACAAATAATGGATAGGGATCTACTTTATCTCTTGTCCATATACATGGTCCTTGGGACTGGCCTAACAATCCCCTCGATTTCCCAATAAAGATAACCATAGAACTGAAGAAATAACAGTTTACGCTACGCACTTAATATATTATATGAGAAAACAATCATATGCCACTTGTCCAAATAAAGACTTAAGCAGGGTATCCACTAAGCGATTTAAACAAGCAATTGCACGATAACAATGTCGTTATTGTGCAATCGCTTGCAAATTGCGCATGCATTGTGCATGCATCGGGGATGTTTTGGACGGAAGCGACCTGCGATGCGGGTGCCCGCGGGTCGCTTCCGACATCTGACATCGCCCGTACATGCAGGTCAACCTCGTCAGGTTCTGCATGTGTGGGGATGAGGGATGTGCTGGGACTGAACGAGTGAACGTTCAGTCCTAGCACATCACTAGCTATACAAACGACAGCACGATTGCAATGTCACAATCGTGCTGTCGTTTAAATATCGCTTAGTGGATACCCTGCTTTAGAATATATATCATCATTCAGAATTCAATATCCTCACTATAATATTATCAGCAGCCATTGGTTTATTTACAATGTATGCAGGGGTTGCTGGATCACCCTCGGAATTTACTTACCTTATATCATCAGACAAATGACAGACAGTGGCATTTTCTCTGAGATACTGCACATATGCTGTGACACCAGCACAGTTTCTTACAGGGGAGGGGGCACAAAGATTGCACATGGGCCCCCTCCTCTAACAAAAATGCCGCTGTTAGCAGCTGCCCACCTAAAAGTCAGTTACAACCGTAAAAATATTCTAAAATATACTATTTACCTCACTATATCAGTACTCATTAAAATTAGAAATTGAACATACATTTTCATATTATATTGAATTATTGGTTTATATACTTATTATATATAGTACTGATAAAAAATATTACTATACCAGCTGGGAATACATACTCATAAAAACAAAACATACTCATACTGTACATACTCATAAAAACTAAACATACCATTATTATTATTTTATTAAAAACAAACATCATTTTGCACACAATTAAAAAAAACATTATAGTAGAAATACATCCCAGTAAGTCTAAAATAAGCACATCTCTCCCATTTATTTACATTTCTCTAGGATTAATTAAACTACTGTATATCTCCTATCTGATTATTCACAGAGCAACACAATTCCATGTAGTCATTTATAGGAGAATTGTATACTGCAGTATTTGGAGTAAAATTAAGTCACACTTGAACTATGCGGCACATATACTTGGAGTAAAACAGTTCTGCAATATGTACACCAATCTGCACAATGAGCCATTCACTCTACCTTCTTGCTGGGGTCTTAGAAGAAATCAATCCCACAAGTCCAGATATACTATATACTCTATAATCACAGTATCCAGATAGACATGGATAAATATAATCACTGGCACTTTGATATTCTGTTTGGTAACTTATATCCACAGTGTTCAATTTTGCACCTTGCTCAATGATTGTATATTTCACTATCTCAGTAGTTTACCTGAATTTGTAACTGGTCGGCACCTTCACAGCTAAGAGTAACTTGCTCTCATAGAGGCTGTAACAGAATGTAAAGTGTACCCATTTGTGGAATGCACTTTGCATGAATTTGCACTGAGCATGGTTGAAAATGGTGGAAGGTAAATACAGGTGACACAGAGTACATGTGTCCTCATAAACTTGATATCTTTATGCCATATGGTGTGAGAGGCATGGTGTAACTGAGACAATTAGAGAGACATATTTCCCTTTACATTTTGCATCTTATTTGCATCGCAGATGCTGAGAAATGTCATTCACAGGGTACCAGAGATGTCAGTCTGTGATGTTAGCCACACTGAAATTGGTTTTACACACATTCAAAGTTGCATCTGAAGCACAACGGAACTAAAGCTGGCCACACACTAGACCAACTTACATCCAACCAGCCAACTAGTTGATTGGTTGGAATGAAAATCTGGTAAGGTATGAAAGCAAATGACAATCAGCAATTTGCTCCCAAACACTGGAAAATTGACAAAAACAGTTGTTTGAACAAATCGTTTAGATCAAACATTTAATAAACTTGTCTGAATGACAATTTTCATCTGTTTTCTGGCATTTAGGAGCAAATTGCTGATCATCAGTTACTTCCATCCGTTACCAGATTTTCATTCCAACCAATCAACTAGTTGGCTGATTGGATGCAAGTTGGTCTAGTGTGTGGCCAGCTTAAGTGTGAGTAAAAATCGTGGCTGCTTGCATCAGAGCCATTTTTACACATTTGTAAAACACATTCAGACTTGGTCTCACACAGATGTACAACTGTCGCACACCCCAGTGGTCATTGTGTGCTGGAGCAGGCAGCCAAGAGGTCAGCAACTTTAAATTCAGCGATTACACAAGTGGTTACATAAATGTGGCCTATGCAGGCTAGGCATACCTGGACGTAAGTTTAAGTATGCCTGTTTGGAGTCATATTGTTTGTACCGAGTGTAACCACCACTGCTATTTATCAAATTTATGGCAACTAAATGGTTAATGAAAAAATAGCCTCTGATCAGACAGAACACAGCTGCACTGATTACCCCTTAAGCTTCTGAAAGTAACACCATGTGACTGAGACGTGAGAAAATATAATTATTATTATTATTATTATTATCCTTTATTTATATGACGCCACAAGTGTTCCGCAGCACCTTACATAGTACAGATTGAGTCTCCCATATCCAAAATGCTTGGGACCAGGGGTATTTTGGATAACAGAATATTCTGTATTTTGGAATAATTGCATATCATAATGAAATATCTTGGGAATAGGACCCCATTATACACACACAATGCATTTGTGTGTTATATACACCTTATACACACAGCCAGCAGATAATTTTATACAATATTTGCAACAATTTTGTGGCTCAAACAAAGTTTGTGTACAGAAATTAAATTAATTTATGTTTCATATACACCTTATACACACAGCCTATAAGTCATTTTATATATTTGTAATAATTTGTGCCTTAGACAAAGTTTGTGTACATTGAACCATCAAAAATCAAAGGTTTCAATATCTCAGTCATGGCAAAAAGAATCCGTATTTCGGAATATTCCATATTTCGGAACATTTGGATATGGGAGACTCAACCTGTACATAAAACTAATAAGTGAACAAGAAACAAGTAACTTACACTACATTACAGTGCAGGACAAGGACACGATTTATATACATTGCTGCAATAGTGATTAAAGCACTCACAATAAGCAGCAGGGAGTTGACAGTCAAGTGTTAGGTACCCTTATGGGGAGTAAGGAGTAGAAGAAAATATAAAGAGAAGCACATGAGGGAAGAGGTTCCAGCTTGTGAGAGCTTACATTCTAAAGGGGAGGGGCAGACAGACAGACGTGACACAGAAGGGGAAGATAGGGAAGAAAGAGCATGAGGTGGGTTAGGATGAGAGCTGGAAGGCCTTGATGTAGTGGGTCTTGAGAGCCCGTTTGAAGATTTGTAGATATTTGTAATACCGGTGACAGTTAGGACAGTTAGTGGGAGCCTACAGGAAGGATAGACCTGCTCTAGCATGGCAGTGAAGAAAAAGAATGACGGTGAGAGGAGATAGGAGTAAACTAAAGGTGCATACACACGTAACAATTTTTTGAACGATTTGTCGTTAATGACATCGTTATCGTTCAATCGTTTCAAAAATCATTCAGTTTCTGAGCTATAATGATGAACGAAAATCGTTCAAGAGCACTCCCGTTTCTAGTTTGTAGTTCATCGTACATTTCAGACTGTCCAACATAACGATTTTCATTAAGGGAAGGAACTTTTTTCATTCATCGTTGTAAAAATCGTTTATTACACTTCAAAAAATCATTCATTTTTTCAAAGGAAAATCTGACAGGAAATCATTGGTTACAAAATCGTTATGTGTGTATGCACCTTAAGGTGCAGCAAGGACACTGACAGAGAGACGAATTTACAAAGGAAACATTTCTAAAGGGTGTGGTGCTGATGAACCTAGGAGAAAAAGCTAATCGATTACTATCTGCCCAATCTGAGAAAAGAAAGAGTGCTAAGAGTATTCAAGGACCAGCGGGTACGAAAAAAGTTAAATCCTCTAAAGCAGTGTTTCCAAAACTCATTCTTCATGGAGCACTAACAGTGCATATTTTTCAGGTCTCCTCACAGAATCAATTAGCTCCAATTATGGATCTTTTAAATTGATTCAGCCACTAATGAATACATTTGTGCACCAACTAGGAAAAATGGACACCATGCACTGTTAGCGCTCCCTGGGGGATGAGTTTGGGAAACACTGTTCTAAAGCAGGTGTAGGCAATCCGTGGCACTCCAGCTGCTGTTGAACTAGATATCCCAGCATGTCTTGCCACAGATTTGTTGTAATGGCATACTAAAACTGTGGAAGGGCATTGTGGGATATATTGTTCCATAGCAGCCAGAGTACCGGATGTTACCTTCCCCTGCTCTAAAGAGTGAAGTGATACAAGGGGAAGAAATAGTGGTCGGTACTGTCATGTTTGCATTTAATGAAACTAACAAGGGCTGACAGTTGGATGAGTAAGGATAGGCAAAGTATCCACAGGAGAAAACTCTGGAAACACAGGAAACACTGAACCTGGAACTATCCTCAGGAAGCAACACAGTTGTTCAGGCCATGGGTCTTTCCTAGGTCTGGAAAAATAGAGGGAGTGGTAACAGGTAATTGGTCAGGCTGACCAGGTGAGCAGCCAGGTGAGCGGTAATCACTGTAATAGTCTGTTGGAGGTTTTAGACACAGCAATGAATTAATGTTTAACCCTGTATGGACAGCTAAGACCACGATTCGTGACAGGCGGATTGCAGCAACTCAGGACATATAATCATTAGTATGGCCTTAAGGCCTGATTCAGAGATGTATATTCATCAGACGATTAACGTACATCTCTGATGGTTAGGGGCCTGCATCTGCGCAGGACTTCTCCTGCACACATGCAAAATGGGTCCTGCGATCTCGCTCACAGTCCCCTCCAAATTGCAACATGATTGACATGCTGTGGCATTTGGAGGGCAGAGTTGGGAGGTGTCTGGTCACTGTTCCTGGAAACAAGGGTGTGGCGACCCCATTTTCCAGGGGGTGGCGAGGCCAGGATCTGCGTCAGTGATCGCAGAGTCCTGATCTCTTATGTAACCAGGTCCTAGTCAGGCTGCGGGAAGCTTCAGCTCCCATTGCTACCAGTGGCCATGTTGCTTGTGATGGTGGAATCACAAATACAGCATGGAGGTGTCTGAGGCGTTTTCATCTGAGAAGGACCGATTTGCACAGCCACTTATGTGTGGCTTTACATATCTATCTCTGAATCAGGCCGTTAGTACAGATAACTTATAGTCCCCATACTTGTCTAAGCATTTGTTCCAATGGCAAAACAAGGCATCTATTGCCTTGTTTGAAGAAATCAGTGTCAAGTGTCTGAAGCCAGGACATAACAGCTTGCTGAGCTTCAACGTCATTTGTGAAATGCCTTGCACTCATGTGCTTCTTCAATGGTTCAAATAGATGGAATTTACTCAGTGCTAGGAGGGCTGTAGGGAGCATGATCTAGTACCACCCAATGAAAGTTCTGTAACAACTCACACGTACTTTTGGTAGAGTCACAATGTGTCCCAATAGAAGACAGCAGCACAGTATCTGCCTTGGAGAGGAAATCAACAAGAAGCACACCCTTGTGGACCCAAAACATGGTCGCCATGACCTTCTTTGCAGATGGAGTTGTTTTGAATTTCTTTGAAGGTGGGACCATGCATGTTTCCATGTCATGGATGCTTGCTTTGTCTCCGGTGTCACATGATGCATCTCCTGTAACAAAGCACTGCAGGAACTGCGTCAAGTGCACGAGAGACAATCCCATCCTATTGGTTTTATGAACTTCTGTAAGTGGCATTAGTACCAAGAGTGAACACTTTTTCGTGCACCCCTGTTGCTCATGAACAATGTTGTAGACAGTACCCATTGAGAGGTTCAGTACATCAGCAACATCACTAACTCGAATACGTCTGTCCTCCTGAATCAGACCTTAAATTGTCTTCTGTGGTTGATGCGTTTGGCCTGTCACATTGCTGCTCATCTTGAATGTCTGTATTGCCATTGTCAAAGGCAGTGCACCAAACCCAAACCTGTTTCCATGATATGATGTATCACAATACACCTTGACAAGTTGGAGATGAATTTCAGCTGCTAACGTGCCCTTTAGATGCAGAAATCTGATCACACTACACTCTTCAATGTTTGACAATGTTTCCATCAGCCCCGACATCTTACAACTGATGTTGGGGGGACAATATGACTTATATGAGACGCAGTCCAATGGCTGTCAGGCTGTGAAGAGATACAGAGAATGTATATATATATATATATATATATATATATATATATATATTATAAGGGCACAGTTATTCCCTTATATTAAGGATGAATAGAAAAAAACAAAAATCTCGATAGAGAATTCCGAAGGGGGGGGCATGGTATTTAAGGGGATACACCTCAAAAGCTAATGTAGGTACTGGGCTGAAATGGCAAGGACGGGTAGAACTGTTGCTCGGTGCTGCCTGCAAAATTTCATGGCAAAAACATAATAAATGAGGATTAGGGAGTAATCTAAAGCTCCAACTGTCACTTTTTTCTGACATTCTCAATTAGGACAACTTTTCTGCTGTTCTCTATGGGGTATTTTTAGGAAGGCATAACTCAAGGTAGGGGGTGAATTTAGACTTGGGTTTGTTTTATCAGGTAGCTATTGTTTCAGAAAAGGGCCTATTGGGGTTCAGGTAATTGAGAAAGTAACAGTTTTTAAATTATTACCTCACAAATCCGCCATTATACAGATAAGAAGTTTCAATTCCTTGCGCAGCCTCAGTAGTAGCCTTCAGCAGGTGTATTCACTGTAACCTCACTTGGGTGCAGCAAGATGGCTGCCTTTTAATGGCGGTAGCAGGGGCAGGGACAGAGGGGAAGGAAGCTGACGTTTGCTGCGGCCAGTTGCGGGGGAGAGGGGGTAGGGGTTGGTGGGTGTTAGCTGAGGCCGGGCACTGGGGACCGTAGCGGGCATTAGCGGGGGTGGTGCGGAGGCAGTGCTGGCGGCAGTGAAGCAGGCATTAGGACCCGGGGGAGGTAGCAGCACACAGATGCAGGCTGGGATCTGGAATATCCATAATACCTGCATCTGTGTTTAGAAAAAACAAACACAGAAGCACAGACAGGATCAGTGAGACCCGTCTGTGCTTCTGTGTTTAAAAATAAAACCTGTGTAAAAAAGAAAGATGGCATGCCCCCCCCCCAAAAAAAACCCAACAACAACCAACTGGTCTGGAGACCCAGTACTGGTTGTGCTAAATACAGGGGACAAATGATGTATTAAGCACAACCAGCACCAGGATTTTCAGAACCAGTCCTGGTTGTCAAAATATGGGAGACAAATGATGTAGGGGTCCCCCGTATTCATCACAACCAGCACTGGGCTCTGAGCCAGCCCTGGTTCTGGAAGTACAGGGGGAAACAATGTATAGAGTCCCCCTGTATTTACCAGAACCAGCACCGGACTCTTTCTAGCGGGGTGGGGGGGTGATGCCACAGCCAGGGGAGCCCTTTCACTGGGCCCTCCAGCCGAAGCATCACCCCTGACCGCTAGTCAACCCAGGCCGGGGATCCCTGGGGAGCTGGGGAACCCCCCAATAAAGGTGTCCCCCACTCCAGGGCACCCCAGGCCCAGGCTGTTTGCACGGGGCTATCCCCAGCACAGCTGGGCGGTGGGTGCTGGGTTGATTGTGTAAAGTGTGGTGCAAGTAAAGAGTTAAAATATTGTCATTTGCTGTGGAACTACAGTTCCCAGCAAGCCTCCCCCACATGCTGGTACTTGGAGAACCACAAGTATCAGCATGCGGGGCATTACAGGCCTGCTCGTACCTGTAAATCCACAGCCAAAGCAATATTAATAAACCACAGAACACACACACTGTAGAAAAGTACAATATTATTAAAACATACATGCACAAACACATGTACTCACACATGCACACACTATCTCACATACTCACCTAGTATCCCTGTAGCCAACCTGTCCTCTTCTCCAAGTAGATAATCCTATGGAGTACCTGTAATAAAAATTCCATACTCACCTCCTCTTATGCATGGATCTGTCCTCTTCAGACAATCCAGGGTCTTGGCAAAAAAAAACGGAAATATACGCGGACCCTCGTACATTAGTAGTGTCCTCTAAGGACACTACTACCCGAATGATAGGTCCGGCCGGGATTTCAGTTCAGAAATCCCTGAGCGGAGTGCTCATTGGCTGAAAGAGGCGAGCCTTCCACCTCTCAGACAAAGAGCTGTTCTCACCATTGACTTCAATGGTGAGAACCGAGCATGCCCTTTTCAAAAATAGCGCCATAGTACCATTTTTGAAATTTAAAGATGGCTGCCGTGAGCCATTCACGGCTTGTGACATCATGATCCCGCCCCCTTAGTTGGCTTATATACAGCCAGCACGAGGTGCCATCTAGTCAGTCATCAGCCGGGGAGCTGGAGAAAATACCAGCTGAAGCAAGAAGACGCCGTGAACCCCTGGAAGGGCGGCGGCCATGGAAAAGAGCTTAAAGGACGCCACCCTTCAGGTGAAGATGCTGTAAAAGTCCTGGGGGAAGTGGCAGCAATGTAAAGAGCTTAAGAGCTGCCGCCCCCCAGATGAAGGTGCGACTAAATAAAATACTTTAAAAAATTTTCTTTTTTTTATTTTTATATTTCTTTTGCAGGCAGGGGTACTATAGGTACCAGCAGGCCCTTAATGCCCCATCTGCTGGTACTTGTGGTTCTTCAAGTGCCAGTGTGCAGGGATGCCTGCTGGGACCTGTAGTACTGTTGCAAAAGACAATATTTATATTGTCATATGCACCACATAACACAAATCAACCAAAACACCCACCGCCCAGGGGTGCTGGGGATAGCCCTGGGCCGTCAGCCTGGGGTGCCCTGGAGAGGGGGATCCCTTTATTGGTGGGCATCCCCAGCTCCCAAGGGATCCCTGGCCTAAGCTGACTAGCGGTCAGGGGTGATGTTTCGGCTGGGTGGCCTGGTGAAAGGGCTCCCCTGTCTGTGGCATCACCCCCCCTACTAGAAATAGTCCGGTGCAGGTTTTGGCAAATACAGAGGGACCCTACACATTTTTTCTCCCTGTATTTCCAGGACCAGGGCCGGCTCAGAGCCCAGTGCTGGTTGTGCTGAATACAGGGACCCCTACGTCATTTGTCCCCCGTATTTTGGCAAACAGGGCTGGTTCTGACTAGCCTGGTGCTGGTTGTGCTTAAGTACAGGGGAACCCTATGTCATTTTTGCCCAGTATTTAAACACAACCAGGACTTGCTGTTAAAAGCCCAGTGCTGGTTGTGCTTTGGGGGGGGCACCTTTTTTATTTTACATATTTCATTTTTAACTTAGACGCATAGATGGATCTCACTGCTGTGTTCATGCATCTGTGACTTATTGATTTTATTTTCTCAGGTGCATGTGCACTACCAGTGAGCCCTCTGTCGCCCGCTGATGCCCCATTTGCACTGCACAGCTGCCACTGCTCTGCACCACCGCTGCTGCCGCTACCCCGCACCCCTACAGCTGTCTCGCACTCTGCACCTCCCAAACCACCTCCTGTGTTCTGTCTCCTCTTCCACCTGCGTTAGTGTACCATTTTGTTGCCCTACTCCCCTGCAGGTGGCCCGGTTTGCTCATCCAAACCCTGATAGTTAATACATTTTAATAAAACTATGAAATTCCATAGAATTACGGTTTTACATGTCCCATTAAGGCTTCTTAGACATATTCTGAAATTTCACAAAACCTACTGAATTTTTGCCTCTCAAACTAAAAAAAGCAATGACATTACAATCATTAAGGCTGACGCCTTCATAGACGTGTTCCTTGTGCAATACAGGTATGGTATACCAGCACACCCTGTGGTTAACTGCAGATTCAGCACTCTCACAGAATGAGTTTGCTGTCACTCACAAAATGGTGGAGCTGCTAATTCACAGAATTGTGTGCTCATTGGAATACACACATGCAGTCTATGCAACTGAGGTTTGAGCAGTTATGTGGCTCCCACATTCCACTCAGTGCACACAATCTTCCCATTCAATCACCACAACAATCTCACTGGCTTCCAATATCCTTCTCACTGCATACATTTATCTAATTTAGAATACACCTTCAGCTCCCTTATTTTTAAAACTATCATACTATATGTCTGTGCATGTACAATTTCTTCCCCTATATGCCTCCATGCTGCTATATATTCCCCAATCCCTACTGCTGTGTGGTCTCCCAGCTGTGATAGTCTGTGTTCCCTCATCTGCACCAATCTGTATTTCCTCAGCCACACCACCCTGCATCCGTGCCTTATCCACAGCCATGTTGCTGTCTTTCTGTCATCTGTGGCACTCTTTCTTTCTCTATCTGCACCACTCTCGTCCCCCCAAACCACCCATAGTTTAAGAAATTAGCATTAAACTATGTGTGGTGGCCACTAATTGACAGAAAAACTGATAGTTTGACAATTAAGTGTTCAAGCTGCACAAAGGTGCAAAATTCTTCTCCAGCAACATCTTAGCACCTATGGCGGAGGTTCCCAAACTTTTTTGAATCACGGCGCCCTATAGTATCAGAAATGTTTTCACTGCACCCCTAAGTTTAAATCTGTTGAGAATTCAGAAAAAATTAAGTAAAGTAGTAAAGTGAAGTAAATTGTGCTTACCTGTCATCCTTAGTTTCAGTTATGTGGTGGTGGACAGGTTTGCACTTCTGTTTATCCACATATTTACATTACATTGACCATAAATAATTTGATTTGGTGCTGGACCACCAACCTGAGGCATCCCTGCAAGTGCCCCGAGGCACCCCAGGGTGCCATAGCGCATAGTTTGGGAACCACTGGCCTATGGCAATGACCATCCTCACCATGGCAAAGGGTGCACATTGTCTTTGCAGGACCATACTTGGACTGTAAGTTTTTTTTATTGCAATCGACACCTACTCCATATGGTCTGAGGTGATAAAAAATGATTACTGTTCATCAGAGAAAATAATACCTGTTCTCAGGATTTTTTTTGCCATTAATGGACTGCCAGAACAGTTTGTAGAGACAATGATGCACACTCTCTGTCAGTAGAATTCCAGAGATTCTTGAAAGAAAATTACATCAAACTTTTTATTTTGGTTCCCCCTTCCAGGTACCAATGGCCTGGCCAAGAAATTTGTCCAGACCCTACCTCAAATGAACTATCTAGGCTACAAGTAAAGAACCAGTGCAGTGTAAGCACAACATTGATAACTTTCTGTTTATATATTGCAACACAGTACACTTTACCCGCTACGTGTTTTTCTGCAGAGGAACTGGAAGTACTATCAGTTGGAATTATTGAAGCTGGATGTGATGAAAGAGAAACAGGATAAACAGTAACTTCAGGAATATCAACCATCCACACAAGATTTTGCTGTGGGTCAAAATGTGCTTGTTTGGGATTTCAAAGCAGTTTTCACAGCAGATACATGGCAAGCAGACAATGTGATCTCCACAACTGGTCCCTTGTTGTACAAAGTTCAGGTGGGAGAACTATAGTGATGTCATGTTGAACAGATCATTGAGTTTAGTGACCCATAACCTTCCTGGCTTAATAGAAATTAGTTTATCGATGACTCCTTTAAATAAACATCCTGAGCTGAGTGACCCAGATAATTACATTGAGGCTTTATCTGAACCAGTTCTGCACTGTGTTTACTCTCCGACAGAATTAGAAACATCAATAGAGCTTCAATATTCTGAAACCAACAAGAAGCCCCCGGTAACTCTCCCAAAAGCCCCAGGGTGTTTACACACTACCAAGACAGGTGGCCTGATTCAGAGGTGGGCACAAATCCAATGTTTTAACAAATGGCCAGTGTTTTTTCTCCTATGCATGTGTCTAAGTTGCACAGTGCAGTTGTTGTGATAGATTTAAGATGGTGGTCGTAGTGTGGCTTTGAGCACAGAATGATTGATAGGTAGTTGTGGGTGAAAACGGGAGGTGGTGAGTAAAATGCAGATATGTCGTGACTCTATTGGGGAGATGCCAGCGACTGCATTCTTGTTCATAGTTTACTGACCCTGTCTTAGGGTTGCTCAGAACTTCAATGATAAATTCTTTGTATATAAGCAGCAGATTTGAGACGCTGATGGTGGGCATCATTGTGGCATTAATACACCTTCACAATTCCATTACGTACAAAGATGCAGTGGCAACAAGATTTGTGTCCACTTTTGAATCAGGCCCAGAGCATGGTAGGATCCACAAAGGCTGAACTTGTAATTATAGTTAGCATTGTTGTTTTGTAAATTAAAAAAAGGGAGGACACTCAATATGGCACTAATACACCAATAGCCAGCATCTATGGGGAGGGGCATCACTACCTCCTATTGATCTCCTAGGAGACCTAAATATTAGAGAAAAAGAAACACAGCACTAGTAGATATGGTGTACAATTATATAAATTGATACTTAACTGCATAGTAAAACGCTACCTAGACAGAGTGTGGGAGGCTGCACAAAGGCTGAACTTGTAATTTTAGTTAGTATTATTGTTTTGTAAATTATTGTGTTGTGCACTTATCTAGGATGGGAGGTGTGGTGTTTGTAGTACTATTTTATTTAGACTGTCCAAATTAAGTACAGCATATGCCATATAAATAATGGTTAACAATTAATATTAATAGCTTATTTATATCCCTACTGAATTTACTGTAAATTGTATTGCCATTCAACTGGTTCTGCATTTCTTTGCATTAATCAGAGATATTCTGGATCACAATAGCTCCACCCTTGTCAACAGGGCAAATTATAATATTTTCGAAATATGCTCAGATTTACCAAGGCCTGTTGTTCCCCTCTTGTAAGGTTATGTTGAATATCAGTGTTCTCTTTTATTCAAATAATGTATCGATCACCTGTATGATGCAGTGTAAGACTCCCTATAGCCACTCTAACTAGGTCTTCTCCAATAACAGCTTCCCAATTTTCCTTTTAGAGCTAGTATGCTCACCGGTACTTGGGTTGCTGTCTGGTCTAAATACTCAGGACAGTAGGGGCTTACGTCATGTACAGGTGATCCCTGAAAGTGTAGCGGCTGATGGTGGTTCAGGCTGGCACAGGTTTCAATGGTAGTCGCTGTGCTGGAATGGTCGCTGTATTGTGACCAGAATTGTGGCCTTGAGGGCCGAGGTGAAACTTGTGTGGCAAGTTGTGGCCTTGAGGGCCGAGGTGTGGCCTTGAGGGATGAGGTGCGACTTGTGTGACAACATGTGTCTTTGAGCTGCCGAGGTGAGGCCTTGAGGGCTGGGATGCAACTTGTGTGGCAAGTTGAGGCCTAGAGGGCCGAGGTGCAACCTTTGAGGCAGCGGTGCATCCTTGATGCCTTAGATGGAGGCAGGGTGAGCAGTAAATACAGAAGCACCAGGGCTAAGATGTAGGTCACTGCTCTGTTGTGAATGCCATGGGTGCGGCGACTGAGACCAATCTTGAAATGGCAGAGAAAGGCAAGATAAACTGACAAGGCAGAGTAGTCATGAACTGGCAGGAGACTGGCAGTCAGAAACACCGACAGACTGACAGGAATCAGGATTCACACATAAAGCGTAAAGTTCACCGGCAACATGGCGCCAGGACAGGTAAACAGACATAAGATCCTCCACCAAAGGGCTGCGGGTGCAAATATTGATTGACGGCTTACAGCTGGGATGCTGCATGTCTATCTAACAGACCCAGCAGCACCCACAACCGTTTGGCGTCTTGGTCTCCCAGCAACCCTGTGGCCGGAATAAATGGGGTGAAGGTAACAAGCCACGGCGGTGGCTTGTGACAAATTCCTAACAGTCATTCAGTAAGCAGTTGAAGCATTTTAAAGAATCATTATTAGAAGGGAGGCCAAATAAAGACAAAATTTGTCTTTTACAAAAGTCTTTAACCAGACCATCCATTATCTCTATGATGCGTCCTTGCACACATCGGTCTGCCCAGGCATGCATGTCGTGGAGAGTCTCCTATATAGTCAGGTAAGTTTGGGTTCTGTGTGTTTGCTTGCACATCTTAACTTACAGTATATCCCTAATGATGATGTTTCCTTATACCGAAACATTGGATGGATAATGTAATGTGACTTAAAATATATTTACATACTCTTGAAGTACCGCCATCCTCTTGTTTTGTCTGTGTGTGTGTGTATCCATGGCCAAGGAGAGATGCAATGACTCATTGCTGCTGATTAGAATAATCTATGGCACAACCTAACTGATGTCTGATTGCTGAATTCATCTCTGAAACTCATTGCTGCTTTGCTAATGGCTTGTGCTTATATTATGTTTTTCTGTGCATATTTTAGCATTTTTTTCTTTTTTTATACAAGATGGAGAGTTTTACCTGCTATATTAAATATGTTTTTACATTATATTGAACTCTATAGAAAATGCATATTTCACAAACAAAACACATGGGTGTAAGTGTACGTGAGTTATGCCAGACAAATAACAGAAACATATGCTATGGTGAAGACCTGCATGCATTTTTTTATGCATATGCCTTAGCATATGTATACGCTTAAACACTGGAAACTAATTTACACACAACTTTTTGAGTTTATGTTATGTTCAATATGTGTCAATCTCAGCGTCAGACCTTTTGTGCATATGTGGTTGTCCTATATGTAGATGAATAGGTTCAAGAATTCACATGTGATTGACTAGTATGTGTATACAATACAGGTTTAGGTAAAAGATAAATTTTCTGCCACGTCCTGGGCGCATAGACACTATAACAGCTGCAACTGGGTACTCTATGGTGTTACCCTGAAACACCCATGTGAAACATCAATAACTACACGGTGAAAACCCAATAGCGCTCTGTCACTGCCAGGGTTTCTCGGCATGGTGGTCACCTGGGTATTACCTGTGAGGTCATTGTGGCAGGGGGTCTCTGGCAGCGGTGCTTGTGTTTGGTGAGGGGCATTGGCGGCGCGTGGTTCTGTGTGGGCACATTGCCACTAGGCCTGGTGAGGTCTGGCGGTGTATCCGTTCTGTTGGCATGGGCGCCGCCATCTTGCCTGTGGCCATGTGATTCCAGCTGTCCAATCCTGGTAGGTCATGTGCTCATTCCAGGCAGTCACAGCATGGCACTGAGTATTTAGGAAGGTCCAGAGCCTTCCTTCCTTTGCCAGTGCAGTGTGTTTCTCAGCTGCGACTGAGAGAGAGTACCTGTGCCTTACCTGCCTCCTTGTAAGCGCTATTAGCCTGAACCTTGCCTGCTCCAACCTGCTGGACTTACCCTGCACCCTCCATCTACCTTTTCACCTGCCTGAGTACCTGAACCTGCTGTTTCCCTGCACCTTGCCTCCCTTCACTCCCAGCTGGACTTCATTACCTCTGCCTGCATTCTGTTATAGCTCACCATACCTGTATTCTGTTACAGCTCACCATATCTGTATACTGGACTGTTCCTGCCTGTCACTATCTGGACATTCTCCCATTAACCCCACTACAGTTATCAAGTGCACTTGAGTGCTATACCTGGACTTTTTCATTTGCCATTCCCATGTCTTTTAAGCCACTTATTAAAAACTCCACTTTTTCATTTAAGTCTGCTTCTGTGTCTGCTCCTATCACCACCCCAGGTCCACAACAAAATCAGAACCTCACACGCTCGTGGCAAGAAAGTAATAAAAACAAAAGTGAACATAGTGTAACAAGATAACCATAGTGTAACAATATAATACTGAATTTATTCTTTAAAAAGCACTTCTAAAATGGTACAATAAGAAAGTAGGTACTAAATGTACATCAAATAAAAAAATGCAATCAAGATACAACTGGTTATAAATGAGAGAATTACCAGATGTCCCTAGTATTAGGGCCTATAGACAGATATTAGATGGAGGTCTCCAGAAACCTCATTGCATGCTCTTTAAGCAGGGGACCAAATACTGGATAATTCCTCCAAAAGGTTCCAAAAAGTCACAAAAACATCAATGCGTTTCGAGAGGTGACACTCTCTTCTTCAAGGCAGTTGTGGACACAACAGAGCTAGGTGGCTTGATTAATTTCCTTCACATGGAGTATAAGAGGAATTCAGGAGAATGGGCACTGAATAACTTCTAGCAGTAGTGACCCCTAGGAGACAAAATGACTGAAGAACAAATGATATAGCTATTAACCACCAGGCTGGGACTGGTATGTGGTAACTGGCTGGGACCACTGAATTGTGACCAGACTGGGACCAGTTTGTGGTAACTGACTGGGACCAATGAATTGTGACCGGGCTGAAACCAGCATGTGGTAACTAGACTGGGACCCATTATGCTGATTGGGCTGGGACTGAATATGTTGACTGGGCTGGAACCAGTATATGGTAACCGGGCTGGGACCAGGTATGCTGATCAGGTTGGAATGGTTTACGGTAACTAGGCTGGGACCAGTTATGATTACGGGTCTGAGACCAGTTATATGGCTATATGGTTACTAAGCTGGGACCAGTTTTGCTGATGGGGCTGGGACTGGTTATGCTGACCAGGCTGGAACAGCATATGGAAACCAGGCTGGGACAAATTATGCTGACTGGGCTGGGATGCTGGAGAACACAGAACAAGCAGGAACACTGGAGATGCTGCTAACACTGTGGAAGCAGAATGGCATCTGGAGAAAACAATGTTGCACTGGCAACTGACCAGTGTACCAGGAAAGAGTTATTTAGGGGTTACTGGCTCCTTATTGTTTGCCAGAGTCAGCTGTAGCAAAGAGGAATTCCAATTGGTGGAGTTGCGGTCAGGTGAGCATTCACAACATGGTGGCACCCTTGCAATGGAGCTGGCAGAAATCTGCAGGAGGCAGTATGGACCAGAGGACTTCAGAGTGAGCCAGGAGCATGACAGTTTCCCTACTTTTACTGGTGGCTCCTGGACACTTCTTGAGTTTTTTGTGGAAATTTGGCATGAAAGGTATGCATGTACATCAGATGAATTGATGCAGGCCCATTCTTCTGCCTCGTAACCTTTCCAATCAATTAGATACTGAAGATGACCATGACAAAATTGAGAATCTAGAATTGTCTGGACTTTGTACTCCACTTCTTGCTGAGATTGAACTTTTGTTGCTATAGGAAGAGTTGAGTAGAAATGATTTAAAATCAATGGCTTCAACAAAAATATATGAAAATAATTTTGAATCCTTTGAAATCATTGAAATCTTAGCTTGTAGACTACCAGGTTGATAACTTGCTACACTGGAAATGGACCGATATAGCAAGTGACATATTTCATTGAGTACACTTTGAGTCTCAGATTGCGAGTAGAAAGCCACACTTGATTTCCTTGTTTGAGACTTGGAATTGCTCGTCGTTTATGATCAGCTAAACTCTTTTACCTGGAAGAGGCCTTTAAGAGAGAATAGCAAATTTTCTTCCAGTTCTTGGCAAACTGTCAAAAAGGGATGTCCTCAACAGGTACAATAGCTGACAGTAGAGGCAAGAATTCTGGCACCCTTGGATGAAGTCTGTAAACTATGAAAAAGGGCGTGGAATTGGAAAACTTTGCCCAGAGTAGCAATTTGACCCAATTGCCCGGAGAACAGAAAACGTATAGGCTAAGGAAGGTTTCCAAAGCTTGGTTAACCCTTTCGGCCTGGCCGATAGTTTTAGGGTAGTTAGTTGAAGAAAGTTGAGTTTTACTTGCGCATTGCACTCCTCAGATCAGATATAATTTCTGTGGGCAGAACGTTTAGCTTGAAGATTTCTTGAATGAACAATTGGGCCAATTCTGAAGAAGAGGGCAGACCTATAAGTGGTCTGAAATGGTCCATCTTAGAAAATCTATTGACTTCAACCCAAATTGTATTGTATCTGTTTGAAGACGACCGGTCCACAATGAAGGTCATAGATAGGTGCATCCAAGATTGGTGGGGAATGGACGGAGGTTGTAGTTGACTGTCTGGTGCTTGGTATGAGATTTTGTGTTGTGTACACTTTGCATAAGAGGCCACAATTTATTGTACATCTTTGTAAAAGTAGACCACCAATATGTTCTTTGAACAAATTTGAGAGTTCTATTAAACCCCAGATGGGCAGCAAAAAATGAGGCATGTGCCCAATGAAGTAGCTTCTTATGGAGAACAGAATTCACAAAGATTTTCCATGGGGGTGGCGTAAGAGTCAGATGGACAGCTGAGAAAGATACAAAATCAATGATGAGATGCTTTTCTGTGAAGAAGGAATCTTCATCTTGGATAATGGAGCAAGAAAGGGTGTCAACCTTACAATTCTGAGGTCCTGGCTTGAAACAAATACTTTAAAGTCAAACCTAGAAAAGTATAAAGTCCATCTTGCTTGTCTAGAGACATTGAGCCACCTTTAAGTACAGGAGATTCTTGTGAGGATGAAGATTGGATATATAGCACCCTCTAGTAAATGTCTCCACTGTTCCAAGGCCATATTAATAGCAAGTAATTCTTGGTCACAGATGGTGTCATTTTTGACTGCCGGTAGGACTTTGCAAGGAAAAGTATCCACAAGGATGAAGATGACCATCTTCAAAGCGTTGAGATAGAACTGCACCAACTCCTACCACCGAGGCTTCAACTGCTGGGAAAAAACAACGGGACACATCTGGTTGTAATAAGATAGGCACTGAGACAAAAAGTTGTTTAACACGATGAAAGGCTAACCAATGAGATGAACCTGATCCTTTATGGGTAAGAGCAGTAATAGGTGCCACATGAGTAGAAATGTTGTTGATGGTAATGTATCTTAAGAAGGGAATTGAAGGCACTTCCAAGGTACATCTCATTTCTCTGGCTTACAGAAAAGTTGAATGGAGCGAAGACAGAAAATAACCTCCTTGATGAGTCTCTAGATTGTCATAGAAGATTAGAATATAATCTAAATAGATGACCACACTTTTGTAGAGAAGGTCATGGAAGATCTCATTGATGAAATGTTGGAATACAGCAGGAGCATTGCTTAGACTGAAGGACAAGACAAAGTACTCATAATGCCCATCTCGCATATTGAAAGCCATCTTCCACTCATTTTCTGCCTGTATTCGAATCAAATTGTAAACTCCCTTCAAATCCAATTTTTTTAAAGTTGTTGCTCCTTTGACCCAGTCAAAAAACTCAACAATAAGCGGTATGGGGTAGCAATTCTTAATTGTGATTTTGTTTAGTCCTCTATATTGGATACAGGGATGGAGGCCCCCATCATTCTTCTTGACAAAGAAACCTGCACTAGCAGGAGAGGAGAAGGGATGGATAAAACACTTTTCTAGGTTTTCCTAAAAGTACCATGGCTTTGGTTTCTAGAAGGGATAACAGATAAGTTCAGCCCTTATGAGGAATTTTAACTGGAATTTGCATACATCTCTGAATCAGGCCCAAAGTCAGATAATGGATTTTCATTAGAGATGAAAGACATTTTAAAAACTATTCCAGAAAGTCATCATCCCTTTCTGAATTTGACTATGACATTACATTTTGATCGTGACACTTGCCCTTACGTGTTCCCAGTCTTACCCCAACCATGCCACACAGCAGGCTAAAGTGTCCTCATTACAGCTTTATTAATGGGATAGAATTTTAACTAATTAAAAAATTAAATAGTGAATCAACATAGAATTTTAAAATCTCTCATATTTATGAAATGGTCTGTCCTGCTACTCGGTTAAAGTAAAATGTCCTCATCCCTACCTTTTACTTACTGAAGAGTAGACCTGTACATTTGCTGATTACTGTAGTGTTAAAGTTTTTTTTCAGATGTGTTTTTATGCTGCATTTCATTATTTGTGAGATGTACACTATTAAAAAGATAGTAAAATAAAATCAACAGTGTTGCTTAAAGAACTGGAGGTCACAGACAGCTCATATATTGTACATTGTGTACAGTTAAAAAATATGATCATAAAACATTTGCACTATGAATTAGCATATGGTTGTGGTGATAGAGAGGAGAATCTTAACTCATACTAACATCTGGAGTCCAAGTGACAACACACATGCACAATGCAATTTCTTCCATACTTTAAGGCTCACAAAGGAATTATTTTGTAATTTTATTGATGTAAACCTCCAGCTCATGCAAAAATGTGGCAGAATTTTCTATTTTGCTTTTATGCAGTATGGATCATTACCATGCATAATAGTTTTAGTTTAACTTAATTTTAGTTTCATTTTATTTCAAGTACTTAGAGTAAAAATAAAACTTTTTATTTGCAGATAAATTATTTATTTTGTGGTTTATTTTTTATATTTCACTAAAATTATTATCTGATACTGTTCACAATTTAGTATAATTGAAAATTTTAAAAATACCATAAAGCATTTAATTCTGCGCTCTTTAAATATATCTAGTGAACAACTGTGTCTTTGTTCATTGAATCAGAAATATTTTACACAGGAGTTTAATATACATTTACGTATCAATGTATAAGCTCTTTATATGAACAAGAACATTTTTCCAAGGAAAAATAGAAAGTCATAAAGATTTCAAAGAGTCCCTCAGTGTAACGTTGACTAGCGTATGGAAACCATTTGAAATATATACAACGTTACAATCTAATTTAAACCATGATATTTATTTATATAACTATGGCAATCCTTAGTGTGCAGAAGATATGTGTGCTTTTAACAGTGTGGTTTTCTCATATTTAAGGACATTCAATGACTGTATTACATTTAATTAAAAGCACTGGTAGGCCTACAGAGATGTTAAAAGGTCTTGATCTGAGCAGCGTGTTGACATCAGATGAATAGAGAGGCCACCTGCTAGCTCCACTTTTGGCTTTGTGAATGGTTTGCATTCCTGTGGCCTGTTGCTCTGCAGGATCACGCTCAGCACTTCACAGTCCCATGAACTGTTTAATATCATGGATACCTTCCAGTCAGCCCAGCTATCTTCTCTGCTAAGATTAATGTACTATAAATGAAGACCCATTGCTTTATTTCAACAGTGAGTGTATAATGCTTTTACTACCACTTCAAAGGAACGTAAAAGCGTGCGGATTAAGATAAAATACTTCCCTTACTGCTTAGGATCATTAGTACACTTGTACATGAAGGGCTAGACAACACCATTAATTATACATACAGCGGATCACTCAGGCAGTTTCTAATATTTGCTTCACATTACATGGGAGTGCACTTTCTTTCTGGTTTTTTTTTTTAGAACGGTTTGAATGTCATTATGTACTTAAATTTTAAACAGATTGTAACTACATGAAGTTGGGGGGAAAAAAATCAATATGTTAAACATTTTTCCAAGCAGGGATTAAGCATAAAATCCCAGTACTTAAATGTGGTTATTTTAAAATATTTGGATGCTTGTACTGTACCATGAAAGAGGAAAGCTATCGCTCAAACATATATGTAAAATTAAATATGACTTCATTTTCATGACATAATTTTAGATAGTTTCAACTACTTGGACAGTTCAGTTATTACAAACAATTTAGGAAAATTCAATGTGTTTTGTACAAAAGGCCTGATTCAGAGTTGTACGCAATGGTACGATGGTTTGCATAAAACTCTGATGGTTCCTGATAAGCGCATGCGCAGGATCTGACTGTACATGTGCCAATCTGTGTTTGCGACAATGGTCGCAGTGCCCCCTAAGCCACAGTATGAGTGACTTGCCGTGGCCATTTGGGGGCAGGAAATGGGTGGTGACAGACACAGTCCCAGAAAATAGGGGCGTGTCTGCCCTGTATTCTGGGAGTGCTTTGGTCAGTGTCTGCATCTTCCGATGCAGCTTCACTGGTCTCAGCTGTGTGAATTTCACGGCCTTCCTGAGTAACCTGGATGGCCTCCTGCGGCATTAGCATATTATCACATAGCTAAGCGACAATTTTTTCTGCATATACTACTTCAAATATTTACATTAATGATCAGATTATCCCTTAAAAACACTTTTGTATTTTAAGAATGATTTGCAGAGCAGAGCATAGATTATTTTAAGGTCACCTCAGCTTACTATACTCTGTATAAAAGTATTCAGATTTAATATTATATAGGCAGAATTTAAATGACTATAGGAAATGACTGATTGTATGGACTAGGTGGGAACAAGGGACACCTACAATCCTTTCCAGCATAAAGAGCAACGCTCATAGGCGACGGATCACTCATTAGCGTTAGAGAAATGTTGATGTGCAAGGGAAGCACTTTTACTATGCCAGAGAGATGCATCTCTGAACACATTGCATGCAGCGTCTTTACAGCAAGCTTTATGATAAAATGTTGGTAGTTGTTTATAGTTTAAAATACACAAGTTTATGACTGCGTGAGTGGGTCCACGTTCAATTCTCATTTTTACTACAAGGCTGACTTTTAGTTTCAACAATCATTTTTCATTTCTATGGAAAATATTTGCTCCTAGTCTATGCCTTTTTTTCACTTAGGACTGAGAAAAAACAGTGTCATGGCAAATATATTCTACAGTAAATATGTACTATGTACTATAAAACACACATGGCTGTAAAAATACTTTGGCATTTATTGCACCATCACTGTTTTAAACTAGCAACTCACTTCTTAAACTTTATTTTCAAAAACATACACTAATAATTACATTAAAGGAATGTTTTATATTCAGTGGCAAGGTACTGTGTTACCTGCTTATTCCTGCAATTAATGATTCTAGAACCCCATGGACCACAAAACAAGTTCTTTATGGCCTAGTTAGACAAAGGGATGAGGAAAGATTGAAGATTCCTATTCTGACAGGTGTTGGGATTCTGGCACCAGTATTCTAAGCGCGGGCATCCCCTGTGCCGGGATACTGAATGTATCCTGTCACACGTACTGCCTTAGTGATCAGTGATCCATAACCTGTGTTTTCATTTCCTCTTTATATATATGGCACAAAAGAAGTCATGAAGGTGAGAATGGGATGTGTTTATCATTTGGAATTTGTGCGACCAGTTTAGAGAGGGGGAATGAGTGTGTTTGATTTAAATCAGATTAAAAATGTAGGTAAGGCTGAGGAATTTTAATTGATTTCTATAGCTAATGGTGACTCAACATAGAGCTTTGCAGAGCTGGCAGGTAGTAGAGTGACAGGAGAAGGAAATCCTGGTGCATCATTAAAAGAGGAGGCCGGACAGAAAGACATAGCAGTAGTCAGAGAAATAATGAGAGTTTCCATGAGACTTTTATAGCATCAGTGGTGAGAAACGTTGTTTCTGGCGATATTTCCAAGATGAAAGCAAGTCTTGTGAGAGAGACTCAAACCAGGGTGTAAAAGACAGGGTGGAGTTAAGGAGGAACAGAACAAGATATGAAAGAAATGGGAAAAGTTCAGAGACTCTAGAAGGGAGAGAAGGTGACCTCAGTTTAGGCATGCTGAGATATCGGTAGCACTGAGACATCTGTGGCAAAATAGTAAAGAAACATAGACACATGGGAATGAGCGATTAGCTGTGAAAGGATTTGCAAACTTTGAAAGGAGGTTAGTTGTGAAAGTGCTTAGACACCTTCTGATATTGTTTTTGATTTTTTCGTGCAGATGAGTGAATTTATTTCCATCTGTTTACATCCCATTGATAAGTTTGTTTACATACATAACATTTAGGAATCTAATATCTGGTAGATGTTAAAAGATTTGTTTCTTTTTGCCGTAATTTAAACCATGTACAGTAATTCACCATTAGGACTGTTGCAGACAGGGGTGGAGTGGCACTGGAAAAATTTGTAGAAGTGGCCTCATTGGGGTGGCACCAAATTAACTGTGGGCGGAAACAATACTAATGTAGGAGGGATTAGTACATAACTACACCTGTGCAGAAGCTGTTGGTTTCAATATGATTGGTAGTCTAGTACAATTACAAACCTTAAGGCTGCTGTGGCAATAACACTTCCCACATAATTCATTACCACAGAGAGACCAAACTCACCCCCCAAATATCACAAATCCCACACACACACACAAACACACCCAGTGGATCCTACAAACACCCCAGAAATTGTTACATCCCCAGATAGCACCCACTCATGTGCCTTTAACAGACGTCACAATGGTAATTACATCCCTCCAGTAACACAATTGGAGTACCCAGAGCCCCACAACTCTGCAGACCTCTTCACACAGGATTTTCTCCCTTCATCCACATCCTACAAAAACAAAGAACATCCATGGTGTAATGCAGGCTAGCCAATGTATCTCTCTTCTGTAAAGGTCACTGTCCCCCAAATCCATTCATCACACTCATGGAGGGCTGAGCCTGAACTTCCTGTTCTGGCTAGCTGGGACTGTACCAAATATGACATATAGATCAGCTTCAGCTGGCTTTCTGTCCTGTGCCTCCCTGTGCCCTGTACCATACAGCAGCTGTCCCACATATATACAGAGCCATACACCCTGTACCCCAATCACCAGGCAGCTGCAACATAAAGTCAGAGCCCCTTAACACTACAAAGCATCTCAGCCCATACAGCTCCCATATTAGTCAGAGACTCAGAGTCCTGCCCCAGACCCTAAGCCTCAGAGAACCCTCCCTAAGCCCCCCTATCTCACACTCCATGAGCCCTCTGCTGTCCAGAGCCCCTGGGTCCAGTCCCCATGACCCCAGGCTGGTCCAGTTGGGTGTGGGGCTGTCCTGTGGGTGCTGCTCTTGATGTGCCCAGGATAGAGTGCTGGCCCTTTGTCAGGAGCTGCTGCCCGGTGGAGTGATGGGATTTTTAAAGGTTTTCACTTTATAAATCCCATTACTCCACTTCCAGTTAATCTTTTTGATTTTACACTTCATGTTTGTTCCTCCATGTCTCTGTTCCCTGGTGTCTCATTATCTACCTCATGCCTCTTGCAAGTCACACAGTCCCTCTGCAGTATTCTCCTCTTTTCCCCCCAATTCTGTCAGTTGCCCCTTTATACCACTTTCCTACATATTCCATTACAGTTTACATCATTTTGTGGAGAAAATAGAAATACAAATTTAATACATATGATTTATGGCTGTCCATGTGGCCAGCTGGTAATTATCATGCTGTCATGATGGAGGGCCTATTTTTATGTAGAGGCCTAGGGACTGTAGTTGCATCTGCCTCATTGTTAATCTGGATTAGTGGGGCCCTTCAGAACAGAATTATATACTGACCCCCTGCCATTGGACCCCTTAGATCACAGTCATATGCTGCCTGGATTTTCAGGCAATCTCAGTTGACATCTACATGATCCTGAGATTGGCATTCCAATTTACTGCATGTGCTTGTAATAAATTTCAATACAGTTAGCAGTTTTCCAGGTGTAGCTACCTGCTCTGTGAGTACATGAGTAATTACAATTTAACAGTCAGCGACTAGATACTATATTTGTGTTCTTATTGCCTCCTGGCTAGAGATTAATGATGACAAACATTGGGCTATTCCCAGCCAGTAACAAACCACCAGTGTGGGAATGCTTGTTATTGGCTGCCAGTGAAGGTCCGTTTTGAGGATTCCCAGCTCTCGTCATATAACGTCGGCCAGTGCTATGGCATTCACCCCGCTATGCTGCCTAAACCTAACTTCCTCCCCCCCCCCCCGTGGCTAGCAGCTAAAATGCCCCCGGCTTACCTCTTTTGGGCTGGTGTCTGCCTGTATTCCGGTGTCGGGAATAAGATATGTGCTGGTACTTCGACTCTCCCATGTCGGGCTTCCACCTTCAAGATTTAGACTGGCAGCATGCTGTCCGCCGGTCTGCTAACTGAATCCAGATCAGGAGCTCCGCTTTTTTCTTTTAGTCATTTTCACATTTTCAAACCAAAGTGAAATTCTCCATAATGTGTGACATCAGTGCTGTTATTCAATAAACTGTTGGGGGTCAGGTATCCTGAATGGCGGATGTAGTGATTATCCCCTAAAAGTAAAATACCCAACAGTAGAAACCTCAGAGTATAATTCCCAAGCCCTTATAGTTCAGTATAACCCTCTGGATATAATACCTCAACCCCCACAGTACAGCATAGCCCGGTATAATACCCCAAAGCCCCCACAGTACAGTATAGCCCTCAGGATATAAAACCCCCACAGTACAGTATAGCCCTCAGGGTATATTACCCCCAAGCCCCCCCCACAGTACAGCATAACCCTCGGAGTAGAGTATACTATACTGCACAGTATAGTATATCCATCAGATTATAATACCCCAATCACCTACAGTGCAGTATAACCTTCATATTATAAAACCCCAAGCACCCACAGTAGAGTATAACCCTCAGAATATAATACACAAAGCCCCCACAGTACAGTATAACCCTCAGGGTTTAATACCCCCGAGCCCCACACAGTAAAGTATAACCCTCATAGTAGAATATCTAAAGTCTCCACAGTACAGTATAACCTTCAGATTATCATACCCCAAGCCCCCACAGTACAGTATAGCCCTCAGGGTATATTTACCCCAAGCCCCCCACAGTACAGTATAACACTCGGAGTAAAGTATCCAAAGTCTGCACAGTACAGTATGGCCCTGATTCAGAGCTGGACGCTCTGACCAGAGCGCTCGCTCTGAATCAGGGCCCACCTCCATTAATATGGAGCGTCCTCCTGGACGCTCGTATAGCTGTGGGTCACCACCCACAGCATATACGAGCGTGCAGGATGATGGTCGCGATGGTCTTGACCATCGCGACCATCAAAACTGTGAGCATAAAGCCTGCGGTTGGGTTTTTCAACCGCAAGGCCAGGAGTGATTTTGGCTCTATCAGAGCCAAAATCACTCCCACTGACATCACTAGTGATGTCAGTGGGGCCGGCTTCAGATGGTAGGCGTTCCCTTGGGAATGCCTACGTCTGGCAGGCACGCCCCCGGCACGCCCACCAAAGGGGCATGCTGTCAGTCACCATCGACAGCACGCCACCTTTGATGAGACACTCCGAGCGAAGGAAAGTCCTTCGCTCGTCGGGTCTCGCGCATGCGCACGACGGAGCTCCCTCCGTCATGCGCATGCGCAGTGGGGACCATCGACCCACTTGCGAGCGGACAGCCGCTCGCGAGTGGGTCTGAATGAGGGCCTATATCCCTCAGATTATAATACCCCAATCACCCACAGTGCAGTATAACCTTCATATTATAAAACCCCAAGCACCCACAGTGGAGTATAACCCTCTGAATATAATACACAAAGCCCCCTCAGTACAGTATAACCCTCAGGGTTTAATACTCCCAAGCCCCCCACAGTAAAGTATAACCCTCATAGTAGAATATCTAAAGTCTCCACAGTACAATATAAACCTTCAGGTTATCATACCCCAAGCCCCCACAGTAAAGTATAACTCTCTGAATATAATACCCAAATCCCCCGCAGTACAGTATAACCCTCAGTGTAAAATACTCCCAAGCCTAGCAGTACAGTATCACCCATAGAGTATAATACCGCAGCCCCCATAATACCCCAGCCCTCACAGTACAGTATGCAGAACTCCCCTGCTCCAGCTCAGGGTGCAGTGATGCTGCTTTGGCTGGGCTGAAATTTGCTGCTCCTCGTGCACCTCTCCCAGCAGACTTGCAGACAGGAGACACAGGAGGGCAGGGACTCGCTGCTGTCAGACAAATGAGTACATCAATTAGAAATCAAGAACACTGACTAGCAGTTTAAGCTGCTCCGTAGAGCCGAGATGTGTTGCAGATCTTCCCTTCACATTGTCATTGGGCTGGTGGTTACTGCAACTACATCCCTAGGCCATGCAACTCCACCCCTCAAGCCGCCTCTGACTACCGGGGGTGGGGATATCCTATTTCGGCTGTGGCCACCGGACCACCCTCTTTCAGCTGCGGCTTACACCTACATGTTTTTTTTTAAAGTAATAAATAAATAAATCACCCGACTGACACGCAGCCACCACAGGTGTCGGCCCACTGGGAATCTTCCCGGCAAATTCTATTGCCAATCCGCCCCTGGTTGCAGATACTAAGCATGTGTCACTTCTTGATATTGGAGTTCCACAGTAGATACAAGAGCTATAAACTCATCTTCTGGGTCTTCTGGGCAGACAGTAGAATTTGCATAGACCTCACCTGATCCAGATGTGAAACACTGGGGGACTGTAAGCAGGAGACTGCTAGTAACCTTAAGTGGCCTTATCTTTTCTCAGAGCATACTGCTACAGAAAAAAATGTGTTTGGCAAATAATATTTATGCATCATTTGTATAACATAGGTGTATTGTTATAAAGCTAATAAAATATAAATGATATAAATATGAAAAATAAATAAATATAAATCTGAAAAAAAAATGTTAAGTAAAATACCTACAACCCAATATGACTACCTTTCAATGCAGTGACTATTCTAGTGACCTCTATGCAATATAGACAGTATTCTAGTAAACTCTATAGACTATATAGAGCACTATGGGGATCAATATACAATATAAAGAGCACCAAAGGGGCCAATAATGCAGGAAGACCTCTATATATACAAATCACTGATGATTGCCTAAATACATTACTTATCTCTCCTGCAATCTCAAGCCTTTCTCAGTGCACTGGAAAAGAAATGTGACTGCTCTCTGCACTCTAATAATTGGACAATTCCTGTCACTAACCAGTGTATACAGTAGTTTTACCAACACTTAGATTGATGACTGGCCAGCATCATTCACAAATCAGCGTGCTAGCAAATTTCCCTGGGTAGCCTCATAAATATAGCTACTGTGCACTACCCCTTGCCTAAATACAATGTGTACAATTTAAAGGGAAGGGAAACAAAGGGTATTCAGGGTATACTCAAATGGGAGGCAATCGGGAAGCCGACTGCCTAAATACCGGCAGCCGGCTTCCTGACTGTCTTATCCCGGCAAGGGTGAAATGCCGGGGGTCTAGATGTAGACGCCCGCATTTCCCCGACACCGGGAGACCAGCGCCCGTCATCACGATTGTAGTGATGCCGGGCGCCGCGAGCGGACAGCCGCGGGGGGGAGGGTTAGGTTTAGGGCTACCGGGGGGGACTTAGGGTTAGGCACCCCCCCGGGAGGGTTGGGGTTAGGCTAGGGGGAGGGAGGGTTAGGGTTAGGCACCCCCGGGGGGGACTTAGGGTTAGGCACCCCTAAGGAGGGTTAGGGTTAGGGGGGTTAGGTCAGGTTAATGGATACTTACCTATCCACGATTTCCAGCGCTGTCGGGCTTCCGCTGCGTCGCACTCTGCTTCTGTCGGGCTGCCGACGGTATTTCATACCAATTCCACTCAAATACTTGTGTTATGTAGATGCAGTTATTAAAAGGTCACTTTTTTAAATGAATTTAAATTTTATACAAATGGCAGACATATTAAAAATTATTATTGGACAGAGGTGATGTAAAAAAATATAATGTGGTTAAAAAAGAGACTGTGGGGTAGATTTACTAAAGCTTCTAAAACAGACAAGTGGTGGTATTGCCCAAAGCAACCAATCAGATTCTGTTTATCATTTTCAAGACTGCAATAGACAAATGTTATCTAAAATCTGAAGGGTTGCTATGGGCAATATCACCACTTGTCTGTTTTAGAAGCTTTAGTAAATCTACCCAAAGTCATATACCCCCATTATATTTATATCTGTAAATCAGAGGTAGTAGGGAATTAATCTGTCCTCAATCCAATAAAGTAAATGCAAATAAATATTCACTTTATTCTCCCTATATTGTGTAGTATATATTAGGGATGTGCAGGCTCGGATAGGTTCGAGTTTGCACGTGGAGTTCGGATTTTTCCCTCCAAAAAAACGGAACTCAGAACGAGGCAAAACGTCATCTTACATGGACGAACATCATCATTCCTGGTCTTTTGTCCAGGAATGATGATGTTCGTCCATGTAAGATGACGTTTTGCCTCGTTCTGAGTTCCGTTTTTTTGGAGGGAAAAATCCGAACTCCACGTGCAAACTCGAACCTATCCGAGCCTGCACATCCCTAGTATATATTGGCGCATTACTATGAAAAGGGGTGTTCAATGCAGCTTAGCTACTGATTTATTGCAATAGTTCCATCAGAAAAGCAGCTATGACATTTCTATGTTTTGGTATTACAGTTCTTTTAATATGCATTTCTTTCTCTTGATTAATTTGTTACACTTTTTGCCATTTATATGATACATACAAATAACAAATTGTTTGAAAATAATGTAATGATTGTCTGGTTCTGTCATGCGTCTTTATACTTACAGATACAGGATTAATGTCTCCAATTAATTTGTTATTATTATCACAGATGGCAAGTCCATATATTATTTTTCTGTAAATGCATTTCCGGTATAAATAGTTTATGTACAGCACATATAATTTTGGCAGAACATATGTTTGTGGAATTAGAGTAGTAGTTGCTGTATTTTATCCTTAGTATGTTAAAGATTGCAGATGCCGAACATATTGTTAATTAACCAAGTATTAGCACAAAATGTGTATGCCTGGAGCATAGGTAGATATAACACAGTTATGTGTCTGCTCATTAAAAATTACTTAATAGTATGGTCAAACATATAGTAAGTAAAGGCGCTAAGGCCAATGAAATAGCTGTTTAGGTTAGTGGACTGCTCACCTGTAGCATTCTATTGTTTGTTACTTCATAGTGCGGTCAAGTATATAGTGACACTTCAAGTATATAGTGACACTTCAAGTATATAGTGACACTGCTCGTGCACCCTGTTGGTTACCGCTCTCAAATGCAGATTGAAATGACACACAGAGAGATACAATTTCAGTGGGTGTTTCAGTATGGTAACAGGGGAGTGGCTAGCCAGATCCATGCATGTCGTGGTCAGTATCTGTGTCCAGCTTCACAATTGCACTGACACCGGCAGCCGATACCAAATGGCAAAATTGCACCTGCTATTGGGTAGGTGCAATCTTCGATGTTGTGACCGATGGTGTTTGCATAAAGATGCAGACATTGTTGTGTAAAAAGACACAGGACCTCATTCAGAGTCGGTCGAAGCGGCCGCACGGTCGTATGCGAAAAGGGGCCGTATATGCAAATGATTCCCTCGCAAGTTGCGTCCCTAAGTTCGGATCGGTAGTTGGCCGACCAAGGGGAGGAAGCGGTCGGAAGACAAAAAAATACGCCCCCTTCGCGTACGCATTGCACGTCATCTCCGGGCATATAAGGATTAATCGAGACCATCGGCAACCATCGAAACTGGTCGTAGAGCTTAAGGTTGACCATACCCTCTCTTAAGCTCTACGATCATGTCAGTGTAAAAACCTCCCATATCACATGTGCCATGATGCTACTTTGTTAATTATGCACTCCCATAAACCGTAAGCACTCCCACAAAACGCCGTTCGCATAATTAGGCACGCCTGCGTTCAGATCTCCACTCCCCCGTTTTCAAGCACCTTCCCCTGTTACCACCCACAAACGCCTCAATCTGTCACTTAGACTACCGACCTGGCTGTGTTCAAGGAGAGAGAAATTTCTGATCGTAATGGCTAGTTTGCGAACGCGCATTGCGAACTGTACGCCTGCGCATTATAGCGAACATCGGTGGCGTACGACCGCGCGGCTGCTTCGACCGACTCTGAATGAGGTCCACAATCTCAGCTGCAAACGCATCCATCTCTGAATCAGGCTCAATATTTATTCATTTAACCTCTATCCTATAATATTTTTTTATAGTTTTGCTGTTTGTATATAATTTTAATTAATTTAATAAAAGTGAGGTTTTAGTAATTGCATCCACATAACACAATAGTATGTGAGTGCACCCTGAATTTCTTTTCTCTTCCCTTTCAATTGTTTAGCGAATTCCTACAAGTATGAATATGCTCTCTGCAGTTAACAAGGCCACAAAGTTATTTGAACACCTCCAATTTTCTGGAGATTCCAACAGGCAGAATCAGCATCATTTATTAGTGCAAGAGAAAGTGACAGCACTGGACTGGAAGGTTTCAGCCTAAGGAACCTTCCGAAAACATGCTGGGCCTGATTCAGAGATGGTTGCAATACCGATGTTTTTGGAAATGGACGATTTTTTTCTACTGTGCATGCGTATAAGTACACTGTGCATGTGCCACAATGGACCTTGAATGGCGTTCGCAGTGAGGATTTATCCTCAAAGTGATAGAAAGGCAGGGACCATTTGTGAGCAGCAACAAGGGGGTTGGTGACTCAAATGCAGGCATGTCACAATAGTTTTTGGGTTGTATCTAAGTCTGCAGCTGTGATTCTGTACACAGCTGTGAAGGCTCCAGTGTCTCAGGTCCTATGGCCTTTCTGCAGGACCACATAGTTACTTAGAAGTCTGATAATTGACCATTGTGTGTCTGATGGCTGCATCCTTGTACTCAAGCAGTGGGTCTGCAGTGCTGCCAGCGGGCGTCCTAACACAATTTTGCAGTGGCTGCGACAGTTGCATATTTTCGTACAGCCACGGTGTACGGGATTGCAGAAACAACAGCATTTGTGCCCAACTGTGAATTAGACCCTCTCAATTTATTTGACTCCTGACTGTTCTCCGAAATAAACAATTTGGCCCCAGCAGTAGCACATGGGGCTCACGGAAGACATTTACAATTTTTTAAAAAAAAAATTTAGTGAAAAAGTTCAGCAGCTGAAATCCTTTTCAATGAGCAGGGGCAGCATTTATCCGACCTTAACCCTTTAACTGGCTACTATTTTTTTCCTAAAATCGTTCAAATTGTTGTTTTTTCTATGACTGATTTATGTTTAGAACATCTTTTTAAAGTGTCTCTGTAGTTTCTTTGTAGATTTTGTTTTGGCTACTCTCATCTTTCTTAGAGCAGCAAACTGCGTTTATTGTAGCTGTTCCTTGACAGGGACAAACTATGGAAGTGGTCTTTGGCAGCCGTAAAAAGTTCGGGCTGGTTCCTGGTCAACTGTGAATTGGTTTGCAGGCCTTTGCTTAGCCAGCTCCAGTCTAAATAGTAGGTACATTATGCCACCTCACCCCCATTGGCGGCGACATGCCTCCTTTTCAGGAAACAAAGGCCATTGCCGCCCCCTCCCCACCCCCAATTGGCAGCAGACTGTCAATCACTGACAGTTTGCTGCCAGTTTATGTGCAGGCTCGCAGACCCGTTCTGCACATGTGCAGAAAGGGTCTGGCGCCTGCGCAGATTCCCGAACATCTGCACTTCTGAATTAGGCCCTATGTCCTCTCTAATGGTTGGCCCTATGTGGTGGCTGGCCACACACCACCTGGTGACTGGCAACTCCCCTTAGGCTTGGGCATTCCCAGGTGGGCCCTTCTTGCCCCAGTCTGACACTGTAGGTCAGTCACTGTAATAACTGTGATAATTGTATCACTTGTCTCAATCATGGCTGTCTCACTCCCTCCTCAGCTATGCTGTCACATAGTGTTCATAATGTTGACATAACATTGTTGACAGTTATGATGTCAACATTGAACATGTCAGCATCTGCATTATGTTGACGTGTTAAATTTCGACATCATAACTGTCGACATGTAAAATGCGACACTCTACACGGACCGTCAGGGGAGTGTTATGGCTAGATAACTAGAGGTATGCAACCAGTTCTACCGCACATAGCACAGGACTCAGTGTGCGGCACCATTGCAGCTCCATGGCCCTTGCTTCTGGCTAGTAGGTTGCCTGGAATGACACCTTGCAGCCAGCATCGCTGCCGCACTGCCACCAGTAGTGTCCTTTGGATGCTACAGGCTGGCACCCTGCCACTGCTGTACATCTGGGTGCTGGCGGCATCACCCACTATGCACAATGTCGTGGTGTCATGTACAATTAGGGCAGGGCTGGCACATGGCGCTGTTAAGCCCTTGGCACGGCCCTGGGATTGGGGACTAGTTGCATGGTTAGGGTAAGGCTGCTGGAGGGGAGGTTAGAGTTAGGCTCTTGGGTAAGAGTTCGGGGTAAGGGGTTAGGATTAGCAATACTCACTGCCATGGCAGGATCTGCTGGTCATCATCATCTGACCACTGAAACCAAAAGACACCACTGTAGCCACTGTACCAGGTAAGTCATCATTACACCACCAGGGAAGTGTAGTCAACATTCTAATCATGTCAACATTTCATCAGTGTTGACATGATGAATGTCAATGTGGTCAATTATGTGGACATTATGTATGCCAAAAAGATAAATGTTAACAAAATATACCACACCCGACTCACAGTCCTGTGAGAAGATAAACCAGCAGCTGGAGTTGTGGGCTATTTGCATAGGATGATCCACCAATGTTGCTGGGGAGAGTGGGAGAGAAGGAGAGACTGTATGTGTGTAAGGGGAAGAAACATCTATCATGAGCTGTCTCCATATGCTCTGTGAGATTTTCTTCCTGCAGCTTTCAAATGTCAATTATAATTGTGGCCAGGTGATCAGGAAACAATTGATGAGGCACCTTCTGTGAGCCACTGTTTTTTTGTGAGACACAGCTGCTGCCTTTAGCTGCATTGCCTGGCTGCAGAAAATGTTCTTCCTACCAGGTAGCACTTGTCTGTCTGATCACTGCCCGGGACTCGGGAGTGACTAGGACACAGGGTGGAGCTGTGGGTGCACAATGGCTGGGAAGTCCCTCTGAGATTGTGGCAGCTGAAAGATCATTTTGGGCAGTCACCAGGTGGGGGTGACACTTGTCTGCCCAATCACTGGCTAGAAGTGATTGGGACACACAAGAGTAGAGCCACATTGGCAGAGGGGTAAGAGGTTCCTCTGAAATTGATGGCTGCTTGAAGATTATTTTCCAGAAGCCACTAAGCAGACGTTTCCAACTGGTCAAAGCAGTTGCAACCATGTCAGGGAAAGACCATGTTAGGCAAGTGGACAAGAGGGGCAGTTGAGTAAGTCAGTGTGTGAAGTACAGTAGTAACATCAGATGGCACTGCAAGTTGAACATCGCATGCAATTCTGATATTCATGCAAATGATCAATGTTTTTCAAATAAATATGTAAGTTGCTAAAAAGTTACACAGCACATGCATCCCATGGTATGATGTATGCAAAGAGGTGCAGTAGTGTCTTGCAAGGTCTCAGAAAAGTATTGGAAATGTATTGGGCATTCCTGGGTCATGACTGGGATGTGGCTATTCAGACACTCGGAGATGCACTATCTGATGGGTGTGTTTTGGGAGTGTTGAGGGCCTGATTCCAATATGAACACTAATGCAAATACAGCTGTTTTCTCTTATGGAATGCAGTTGCTAAAATATCTTCCAAACCACAGCCGAGCATAGGGACGCCCACTGCTGCCTTCTCATGTCCGTCGGACAACATGCAATAGCATAAACATCGGTACCATTGATGCATGTAGGGCAGTCATGCAGCATGTAAGTCAAGTCTTATCAGCCGCAAACACCAGTGTTCTCCCCAGGCTGTTTTCTGCGGGCGCATTGCCCGGCAGAAACAGCCTGCCGCCCGGCACTTTTCCCTGCTGACCCCGGCTGACCCCGTCAACCCCCGCTGTGGAACACTGGCCTCTGAAGTGACCAGAGGCTAAAGAAGCCTCTGATCACTTCAGAGGCCAGCGTTCCCAGTGATGCACTGCGCGGGTGATGTCATGACATCACCCGCAACGTGAGGAGCCTTCCCCGTGCACCTGCTGGATCTAGTTAGGGGCCAGCCTGGGGGCACTGCATAAAGGGGCCAGCCTGGGAGCACTATTTAAGCCTGGAGGCACTGCATAAGGGGCCAGCCTGGGGGCACTGTATAAGGGACACTTTAAACCTGGGGGCACTGCATAAGGAGCCAGCCTGGGGGCACTATTTAAGCCTGGGGGCACTGCATAAGGGCAAAGCTAAACTACAGCGAGCAATGCATAAAGGGGAAAACTACAAGGGGCACTGTATAAAGGGCACAAATACAGGGGGCACTGCATAATGGGCACTTTTGACTGAGAGCCAGTGGGGGAGCAGCCTGAGACATGTAGGGCTGGATTGGTCTAGGAGATACCCCTTTTCCGGCGCACGCATAATTGCGAAGGCCCCCACCCGGCTACTTTTGGATGCCAACCGGCTGGAAAAAAAATTCTAGGGAGAACACTGAACACTGCAGGTCTCCTGACACGCAGAGTGCTCTCATGCTGTGAAGGAGATCGCAAAGGCTAATTTATGTATGCCCAGGAAATGGCATATAAATGGACAGACACATCTGCATTTTTCTAACCAGCCACCTTGTTACCACCCCCAAATGGTGCCTACCTGTCACTCACTGTGCAAGTGGTTTATCTGTCTGAACATAATCACTTTGCAATCGCTGCGAAGTGAGGCTTTCGCGCAATAGCAAACAATCGCTCGATCTGCGAGAATATCGTCATTGGGTACGACTTGGAATCAGGTCCTCAGATGCTAAAGCTGGCCATACACCTTAAGATTATCTGTTGGCAAATTGGAAAGAAAATCTGGTAATGTATGGTAGCAAATGACAATCGATCAATTGCTCCCAAATGCCAGAAAATGGACAAAAATTTTATTTTCATTGGTTAAATCAAACAGAGACCGTACTGTGTCGGAGAACCTGCCCCTTATATGGGGCAGGTGAAAGTTTTCCTGGTGCGTCCAAAGACACACAATCAGACGCACACTTGTACACTTTCGGAAAGTGCACAAGCATAAAGTCACAGATGCAACTACGGCAAAAGGCACTAAAGCAGTCGCAGCAGTGTGTGACTCTGAATTAGCTCCCTAGTTGGCTCTGCATTTGGAGATACATTTTCAGGAAAAGGTTACCAGGCAATAGGTAAAATTATATAGATTATTAAGGACAGGACCCAATACTGATCCTTGTGGAACATCAATAAAAACTTTAGCTAAGCCTAAATATGGGCCAGAGTCATAGATGTATGCTAATGCCGCTGCAGCTGCAAATTTGTACTCAGCAGCTGTGCAAACATATGCAAATATTACAGCTGCAGGGATTTGCATGGAGACGCCCACTGGCAGCTTCGCAAATCTAAGCAACTGTGTACAAAGATGTAGCAGATAAGTCGATTTTTGGAGTTCTGAGTAACCCTATGGTCATGCAGAATGGCCGTCCATAAATGAGATGCCAAAGCCATTTTTACTGTATACAGGATCGCAGTTGCAGGCTTTGACATGCTCTCAAAATGTTTGCGACACCCTATTCTTGACTCACCTCCCACCGTTGCCGCTCATAAATGTCCCTGCCTGTCAATCACTTTGCAAATTTACAGTATACCCACTACGAGCGACAGCAAAAGTGATATTCAGCCCGTGCAGATTACCAATCATTGTTCACCTGTGTGCACATTAGCATTGCGTCCATCTCTGAATCAGGTCCTATCATCCATTTAGAACTGCACCTCTTGTTCTATCATTCAACCAATTGCCTACCCATGCAATTTATATGTCAGACTGACACGTGGAACATTATCAAATACTCTCTAATAAAATATCACATCTACTGCAAAAAACAATCTCTAATACTTTCTTAATTAACAACATTGATTGGCTTGCATCCTTAGAAATTGTGCTCCAATACATTAGCCTATGTACTTAAAGGTTTTTATTCAACCATTCAACTGGTGCTGTGACATGGGAAGCAACTGCAGCCAGCTTGACTTTAACTGACAAGGTCGCTTCCCATGCGAGTATGCCACCGTGCTGCATCCCCCGGCTTATAATAATTATTTCCTCTGGCTCTCTGGACTAATGTTTATTGGATCTATGACCACTGGGGGTCTTTTGCCAATGTTGGGTAATGAGTACTTTTACAATGAGGATCTATGGACATAGAGGGGGCATATTTTTTTGTTCAATCATTTGTAAAAGAATGTTAACTTTATTACATTTAAAAAAAAAATGCAATTTATGAGTAACATCTGTCAAAAGAAATTGTCAGCTAACTGTTTGAAGTATTTTAAAAAATAATATTTAATCCCCATGCTTTACAGAAGATACAAATACTCTTTCCCAGTCTACCATCTTATAAACTGATTAAACTTTGCTGTTTTAAAATAATTTTTTTATACATATCTCTATTGCAGAATATTTAATTCAAACTCAATTAAGTCTAATAATAATAATAATAATAATATTATTATTATTATTATTATTAACTAGAGAACAGCCCCACTTCTAGTTGGTTAACAGCTTGCAAAAGGAGAGTGTAAAATAAATAAAATGGGCTTTGCTTATACCACCAATTTCATTATCAAAAGTACCGTATATCTGAATATTTCCAATTACCCATGTGGAAGACCATCAGTTACTGCCTTTTTAACTTGTATTATTAATTGCATTTACAGAACAATTCTTTCTGACAGTTGTTTTTTTTACAAACACCAATCACTACTATGCTCAGGGCCGAAACTAGGATATCTGTCACCCGGTGCAAGGTAGCAATTTTGCGCCCCCTCCCATCCTGTACCTGGATTTTGTCCTTGCTCCTCCATAAGGCAGTGCACTAGTCAAATGTCCCTGGTATAGTGACTTACATTATTCCACACACAATAATGCCCATTACACATTATGCCACACACTATAATGCCTATTACCAAAGTGCCACTTACATATTTGCTCGACACCATTTTATGCCCCACAATAAGGCTTCTAATTACTTTAAAATTACCTGCTCGTTGTCAGGGGTTCCATGCTCGTTGCCAGGGGGTTCCATGCTGGTTGCCAGGGGGTTTCATGCTTGTTGCCAGGGGGTTTCATGCTCGTTGCTATGGGGTTTATGCTCATTGCTATGGGGCTTATGCTCGTTGCTATGGGGTAAATGCTCGTTGCCACGGGTTACATGCTCGTTGCCATGAGGTTTATGCTCGTTGCCAGGGGGTTTCATGGGAGCAGATGCAGCTTTCAGCATCTTCTCCTGGTACTTGCGCTGACCTAACAGACACACAAGGTCCAGTAGGACCACTATGTCTGTCTCCTCCTCGGCTGCAGCCATTTTTGGATGGGCGTTTTCAGCAGAGTCCATGCGGACAGCTAGTCCGCATGGAATCTGCTGAAAATTACCATCTGAAAATGGCCGCCGCCGAGGAGGAGACACACTAGAGGTCCAGTAAGGACCTCTAGCATCTGTCTCCTCCTTGGCGGCGGCCATTTTTGGATGGCCGTCTTCTGACTGCAGCCCCCAAGCCACCGTGAGTCATCCCTTTTTCACCCCCTGCATTCCGGCACCCGGTGCACGTGCACCTCTAGCCCCCCCCCTAGTTGCGGCCCTGCTATGCTTGTTTCTTTTTCTCCATGAATTAATATTTAAATAATAAAATAATCAACATAACCTTTATGCATTTTAAATATGATATTGCTGGAAAGTAGACCTTGTTAAAATGTAAATGATAGCATAATTGTTGTTGGCAATTTGTACCCCAATACCTACTGCTCTGAATGTTACATAAATTATATGTGCCACTACTAACTGCATATAATTTCAGATGGAAATCTTTAGATTGTCTGCAGTTGTAACATGAATATAAAAGTAAATATATAGAATGCACATACATTCCTTTATTACATTAATATTGAAACATAATTTTATGTTAGTCTGTCATGTGTAAATCTAATAAAGTTACTAGTGTATTATCCATTGAGATTGTTGTTTGCCAGGTAAAACTGCACTACATGAGCTCCCCCTTCTGATCAGATGCTTTTTTTTTGCTAACAAAATACAATCGTTTGCACTGTCAGAGGAGAAGAGTGAATAATGGAGGTGAGCAAACATGTCTTCTTATGTCATTTATTTATTTCAGCCATTTCTTTGCGATAACATATCCAGCCCTGCATGTTGGAGTGCTCTTCTATCTCCCATTCAGTTCTGAAAATTCACAATCTGAGAACTAAATGAGTGCTCACAATGATCACTAATACAGAGTAACAGTGAACATGTTGGAGAGGGGGATGATACATAGTGAATATTCATGCACCAGTCATTTCATACACATGGGAGCCAGTGCTGGTCTGGTGGGAACCTAAAACAAAGAGACAAGTAGGACCCCGTATTCTTCATTAGTGCAACGTAAGTCTTTATTATCACTGATAAGCAGGGATAAGAAAACAATATGTATACATTAAACAGCACTCTTATGGGTTGGATATACTCTAGTAAATATTGTTCAACCCACCGCCTGACATTGGGATAGACAGATGAATGTCCAAAAAATGATTCACCAAAGGTTAGTGCAACCATTAGTAGCATTTATATCCACCACTTGTTGTGGGAGATATACACCATGTTGTTTCAATTCTGTCCCATCTCCTGAGTACTGGAACCACAACACTGAACACCCAGCTGTAAAGAGGATACTCTGATGCTGAGCAACCACTACAGGACAACAGTGTTAATATTGGTCAATACCTTCCTTTGTCATTTATCTGGTGAGTATTTATATTCTACCATACACTGACACAACTGTACAACAGTATACACTATGATCTGTTTTTCTTTTCTTTCCATCTTATAACCAAATTGCTGGGAGGAAGTGATATTATTTGTACACATCAATTAAGCAGAGAAAGCACCAGGATAAGACTACCCATCAGGATCTCCTGCAGCTCACTGGAGAGGGAGGTAGATGTGGGTATATTTGATCCCTCTCTGACGGGGCTGCCCCATTGAAGCTAACAGGCTAAACCACATGTGAAGATGCCATTAGCCCACACATTCAAGAGCCACAAAATAGTGCTTTGCAGATCTTGTTCAATGCCATGCCTATAGAAACTATGGGGATGGCTGATGTGAGACTGAAAACTGGATAAACTGTATCTCTAATATCTCCTGCTTTCTATGGGCCTCATTTATTATCAAGTTTTATCATTCACAACTAGTGACAAAAAACTTCACAGAAAAAAATGTAGATACCGCTGATAGACAATGAAAAAAATAAATAATTTAATAAACACACATAACTGCAATAGGCAGCAGTATGGTGTCAGGTGCCCCAACACCTTGACTTCTTTCTTCAGCTTTTGAGCTCCCGGTTCCTTGAGAAGAAAGACCTACCCTCCTTCTGTAAAAAACGGGAGCTCAAATCCTGGAGAAACGCGTCAAGGTGTTGGGGCAACCGTCACTATACTGCTGCCTATTGCGGGTTTGCACTAAAGTCCCCAAGAGCCAGTTATCTCGCTTTGCATAGGGTGACAATTTTAATCTAATGTGCCACATTGCAACATTGTTGTGCTTTTAGTTATGTGTGTTTATTAAATTGTTTCTTTTTTTATTTGTCTATCAGCGCTATCTACATTTTTTTCTGTGATTATCTTATTTCAGTGGGTTGCAGTCCCCACTTAGTATAGCTGCTCTAATTAGACACATAATAACCAACCTAAACTTAGAGCTGTGCACGCTTTTGTTTTGTTTTTACTTGACTGATAAAATTAGTTGCATATGATAAATGATGCTCAAACCAATCAGCTCCCAAATGTCATTTTTGAAGCAGATGACAGTTGGCAGCTAATTGGCTGGGGCACCAGTAATATACACAACAAGTTTTGTCACTCATTGTGAATTATAAAACTCGTTGACAAATAAGGCTTTTTCAGTACATTTTAGGGTTACTTAATTATGCCCTAAAACACTCAGAAACATAATTTAAGGGCAGAACTGAATAATATGCTCCCATATGTTATACACACTGGTAACTTAGTGTTTGTGACATGTAAATAAAGTTTAGGAATTGCATTGCTACTTTGTGCCTATTGCACAAAGCATCTGATGCAATATTTGCTGATGCCAACTCCTCTGAGTATAGTGCTCAACTCTGGAAGCTGGAATAAATGTGTAATGTATAGAAGTTTTATACCAAGTGGTCATTTAAGCACACAAGCACCCACAACATTCACTATTACAGTACCATAAGGTTATAGTGTGACTCTGACTGAAATATGGAAAGGGTGTAGGTGTGGGTATATTATGATTAGAGATGTGCGGGTTTGGTTTTATTCGGTTCTTATCACCAAATTATTGCAAGTTCGGATTAGCTCAGGTTTCATTTATTGGCTATCCAAAACAGGTGACAGCTGGAAAGCCAATATGATGCCATTTTTGAGATCCGAACATATGCGAGTAAATCCGTGTAAAACCGAACCGCACATCTCTACTTATGATATGTGTAGCAGGAAAAAGTATATTAGGTTAGCTTTTACTGGTCAGATAATATATCATTATCCAACACAAAATCTGTGACTAGTTTGGATTAAGGAACATCCCTATCATAAGGATCAAAAGTTTACAGTTCTGTAGCTCTGTTATCTGTTATCTGACCTTTAATATCCTCAGATTGTGTGAGTCCGGGATTTAGCTGGAACAAAGGATTTAGCATTGTTCACTAAATTTTCATCATTCTCACATGCCTAAGGCAACAATAACTAACAATGCAGCACTAGGGAAGCTTTGTGCATATTTAGGTACACAACAAGCACCCAGCTTGCATCAGGTGCACTGCAAAATTTTAAGGATTTATGAGGCACAGGCTCTACCTTACTTCAATCTTATAATAATAAAATGAATCAAACAAGTAGATTAACAAAAGTGCTTTGAGAAACCTGCTTTATTTAGGGGTAGACCAAAGGCACAGGTAGGCAAATTGCTTAGATATGACTTTGAGGGGTGTATTTATGAAGCAGTGAAAAGTGTGGAGAAGTGAGCTAGTGGAGAAGTTGCCCATAGCAACCAATCAGCTCCTACCTATTATTTTATAGACTGTACTTGATAAATGCTACTTGAAAGCTGATTCGGTGCTATAGGCAACTTCTCCACTGGACAACTTCACCACACTTTTCACTGCTTGATAAATAGACCCCTGAATCTTGTCACTGAGGAGCTGATTGAGAGTTGCACACAAATAGGCCCCAATGCTTACTGGATAATAAATTCAGAGTTGGCAGAACCAGCAGCATCATAATCCTACATGTGCACGCCCAGTTGTCACCCAGTTACTTCCACTAGGTTGACAGTTCTCATGTCAACATGCATTAGGTCGACATGTGAATGTTGGCACAGTAAAGATGCGGCAGCATGTCGACATCCTTAGCATGTTGTCAGTGACCATGTCAACATTCATCATGTCTACACAGAATGACGTGTCGACATGATAGAATGTCAACCTAATGTTCCCGGCAGCCCAGCAGCTACTTACCTGGTTCAGGTGGGAGTGGCATCTCCAGTGTCTTCTTCCGAGTACAGGTGGTCTTGTGATTGTCAGTTCTGGCGAAGTGATCTGATGTGTCGAAGTTCTGGAAAATATACCTGCCCTATCCCTAACCCTAATCCCTACCCTTAGCCCTCCCTCTAGTGCCTAAACCTTACCCCACCATCGCCCAAAGCCTAACCCTAACCCTCCCAGCCTAACCATCGCCATTCTCAAAATGTGGTGCCTGTTAACAGGTTGAACCATGTTGTGGTGTCGACATTGTGAGTGTTGAAATGGTAATTGTTAACCATGTGACTGGATATCACAAAATGGACTTGGTTGTACTGTAACTCTGAATCAGCCATAATTATTGCATGGATTGAGCACGTTGGGCTAAAAAAGTGGTTGCAATCACACCTACTATGGAAGGAAATGATCTGAAATGTGTAATTTGCAAGTAGGTGAAAATACAGCAGGACGAAACAGAACATGTATCATCACTGCATTTGCCTTTACAAATATCCCCAACAGTGTCATGAGCAGGTAAAGAGATTTTTAAACCCGCACATAACTCAAATTATTATTATTAATATTATCATTTATTTATATGGTGCCACAAATGTTCCGCAGCACCTTACAAAGTACATAAACAAGTTGTAGACAAGCGACTTACAGAACAATACACTACAGGACCAGGATAATATATATTGCTACATTAGCGACCATAACACCCAGATAAGCAAAAGAGCATAAGCAACCAAGTGTTAGGTGCCCTAGTGGTGAGTAAGAAGTAGATTAAACTAAAGTAGGGAGAAGCACAAGAGGGTAAAGGGCCCTGCTCGTAGGAGCTTACATTCTAAAATGGCACAAACATGTTAAGGGGAAGGGTAAATCCAATGTACTGTAAATGCATTTTTTTGCAGTTAGAAAAAGATTACAACTAGTTCTTAACTACTTTTATGAAAGCTGCATCAGTGTATATATCCAAATGTAACCTTGGTACAGTTTTGTTGTTTAAAGAATTATATTTATTTTGAGCATTTAAAACAAAAGAAAAAAGGTGTTAAAGGAGCATGGTGTGAGAGAACTGAGATGATTATGCCTCTCCCTTCCCAAATGTGATATATTGGCCACATGTCACTTTAGAAGAACTCCCCCAAGGCAGGATAACAGATACTTACTTAGAATCCCTTAAATTAAACTGTGATCTTTCAACTAGCCTTCATTTATTGTAAGTGGCTTAGCTTGAGGGGATAGCTGTACAAGTGATAGAAGTGCAAAGAGATCAAATACTGTTTATTTAAGCATTTACTAGACACCTGAAAGTTTAGTCTTAAGATTAGCTTTCAACCTTCCATTTATTTACAATAATAGCGATAATTGCAATATCCGAATGCTGTTAAACAAAAAAAAATATAATCTTATATCTTCTTTAACAAATGTCACTAGTAACTATTTGATTAGAAGTTTAGATTAAAATAATTTGAGCAACAAATTTTATAAAAGACAGTTATATATATATATATATATATATATATATATATATATATATAGTACTGAATTCAAATAGAAATGAATGATTTATGAATCTGCTTGATCAAGATTGAAGTAATGGCCAATATTGGTAATATCTAATTCATGTGGTTATGTTTGGAGAAGGAAGATATATTTTCTAGCATGAGGCAGTAGCATATTTGATCCATTACATCCAGCTTTTCATTATATGCTGAAAGCATAAGATATCCCCCTGGAAAATAAGGTCATCGGTCTGTATTTGCCACCTGAAGTAAAAGCACTAAACATGATTACCAGAGCTGCAATAACAATTTTCTAGCACTAAAACATAGAGTGATTGTGTGTGTGCATGTCTACATATATATACATGCACACGCGCACACACACGCACACAATCACTCTGTTTAAGTGCTAGAAAAATTATTACCCGAGCTGTAATAACAATTTTCAAACACTAAAACATAGCGTGTTTGTGTGTGTTTGTTTGTATATATATATATATATATATATATATACTGTGTATATATATATATATATATATATATATACAGTCAGGTCCATAAATATTGGGACATTGACAGAATTTTCAGATTTTGGCCTCTATTCACCACCACAATGGTTTTGAAATGAAACAAACAAGATGTGCTTTAACTGCAGAATTTCAGATTTAATTTGAGGGTAATTACATCCAAATCGGGTGAACGGTGTAGGAATTACAACAGTTTCAATATGTGCCTCCCACTTTTTAAGGGGCCAAAAGTAATGGGACTATCAACTCAAAAGCTATTTCATGGACAGGTGTGGGCTATTCCCTCGTTATTTCATTATCAATTACGCAGGTAAAAGGTCTGGAGTTGATTCTAGGTGTGACATTTACATTTGGAATCAGTTGATGTCGACTCTCAATATGAGATCCAAAGAGCTGTCACTATCAGTGAAGCAAGTCATCATTAGGCTGAAAAATCAAAACAAACCCATCAGAGAGATAGCAAAAACATTAGGTGTGGCCAAATCAACTGTTTGGAACATTCTTAAAAAGAAAGAACGCACCGGAGTGCTCAGCAACACCAAAAGACCCGGAAGACCACGGAAAAACAACTGTGGTGGATGACAAAAGAATTATTTCCCTGGTGAAGAAAAACCCCTTCATAACAGTTGGCCAAATCAAGAACACTCTCCAGGAGGTAGATGTATATGTGTCAAAGTCAACAATCAAGAGAAGACTTCACAAGAGTGAATATAGAGGGTTCACCACAAGATGCAAACCATTGGTGAGCCATAAAAACAGGAATACCAGATTAGAGTTTGCCAAACAACATATATAAAAGTCATTACAGTTCTGGAACAACATCCTATGGACAGATGAGACAAAGATCAACTTGTACCAAAGTGATGGGAAGAGAAGAGAAGGAAAGGAACTGCTCATGATCCAAAACATACCACCTCATCAGTGAAGCATGGTGGTGGTAGTGTCATGGCGTGGTTATGTATCGCTGCCAATGGAACTGGTTCCCTTGTATTTATTGATGAAGTGACTGCTGACAAAAGCAGCAGAATGAATTCTGAAGTGTTTCGGGCAATATTATATGCTCATATTCAGTCAAATGCTTCAGAACTCATTGGACGGTGCTTCACAGTGCAGATGGACAATGACCCGAAGCAAACTGCAAAAGCAACCAAAAAGTTTTTTAAGGCTAAAAAGTGGAATGTTATGCAATGGCCAAGTCAATCCCCTGACCTGAATCCAATTGAGCATGCATTTCACTTGATGAAGACAAAACTGAAGGGAAAATGTCCTAAGAACAAGCAGGAACTGAAGACATTTGCAGTAGAGGCCTGGCAGAGCATCACCAGGGATGAAACCCAGCGTCTGGTGATGTCTATGCGTTCCAGACTTCAGGCTGTAATTGCCTGCAAAGGATTTGCAACAAAGTATTAAAAAATGAAAGTTAGATTTAGGATTGTTTAGTTTGTCCCATTACTTTGGCCCCTTAAAATGTGGGAGGCACATATAGAAACCGTCGTAATTCCTACACCATTCACCTGATTTGGATGTATTTACCCTCAAATTAAATCTGAAAGTCTGCAGTTAAATCACATCTTGTTTGTTTCATTTCAAAGCCATTGTGGTGGTGAATAGAGGCCGAAATATGAAAATTCTGTCAATGTCCCAATATTTATGGACCTGACTGTATATATATATATATATATATATATATAGAGAGAGAGAGAGAGAGAGATAGATATACTGTATATATAAATGTCTACATATATATATATATATATATATATATGCATGCACACACATAAACACACATAATCACTCTACATTTAAGTGCTAGAAAATTGTTATTGCAGCTCTGTTAATCATGTTTGATGCTTTTACTTCAGGTGGCAAATACAGACCGATGACCTTATATTTTACATTGTCAGCACATAATGAAAACATGAATGCAAAGCATCAAATATGATACTGTCTCACGCAAGAAAATATATCTTAAAAATATGTTTTAGACATTGGTTTGATTAGATAACAGTTCTCAATTTTGATAAAGCAGATGATGTATGTATTCTCAGAAATATTCTGTTAAGTTGAATTATCATTGATAAATAAGATTAATTTTATATTTATAAAATAATAATAATAAAAAGAACACAAGATTATAAGTGGTGATATGAACTATAAATTAGAGATGTGCGCCGACCCCCGTGTTTTGGTTTTGGTTTTGGATCTGTATCTCTCCTGGTTTGGAATCTGGATCTGGTTTGGGATTTGTTTCCTTGGTGTTTTGTTTTTTGGTTTTGGATCTGTATATTTCCAAAAAATTATATAAACAGCTAAAACCACATAATTTGCGCCTGTTTTTTGTTGCTACAGTATTATTAACCTTAATAACAATGATTGTCAGGCATATCTAGGCATTTTTAACCACCTCACAGCTCACAATATTGATTTCACTATTTTTCACCAATACAGGCTAAAGGCTGCAGAGAGCTGGCTGGCTAAAGTAAGCAACAGAGCAGCGGCACAAACACACGGCAGTTTAAAAAAATATAGGACATCTATGAAAATTGCCACACAGCAGTGGCAGACAGGATGGCAGTTTAATAAACTATAATAATGTCAGTCAGTAATGCCCCAAATTGTGAAAAATGTAAAAAAAATAGGTGAAAGATGGAATTGTCCCTTCCACCCACTCTTATGTGGGATATTAAAAAGGACATGCACATTTTAACAAACCAAGCACTAGGACTGACACTTTCGTGGCTGAACTCCTTGTTATTAATTTACAAATTATTATAATTTTGTTAAACAAATTGTATGAACTCGCTGCAAATGACATAACAGGGAGGAGGCACATAGATGGTTAACGTCCCTTCCTCTGCTAACTTTGGCTTTACAAATGGAACAGATGCCTTCACAACTGTTGTCAGAATTTCTATTAAAATAATTCTACACCCAAGATGTGGCTTTTCTGGCTTTCTCTCCTCATCATCATCAATATCCTCATCATCCTTGTTATCGCCAACTACATAAATATCCTCTTCATCCTCCTCGTGCAATTCCATAGAAGCATCCTTGATTTCTATGTCAGCATGTTGACTTGTGCTGCACATCCAAACATTTGCAGAGGGCACACAAATGGTGGAAGGAGGATCCTCTTCAAGTACAGTATTAGAAAGGTGAGGCTCACACATGGCAACCACAGACACACTTGGACTCTCCTCAGGGATTTGTGATTTTTCAGAGTACACAGTCGGTTCCGGTGTCTTACTAGTCTTAATAATTTTAAAATTTTTAGTACCTCTCCTACAAGCAGAGGGCCTTAAATCATCACTAGAACCACCAGTCATAAATAATAAAGGCCAAGGCCTTATCCTTTCCTTGCTACTTTTATGTAGTGAATGGCATATTGCAAATTTTTTGTTTCTCTAAAGCTGACTTAGCTTTAGATTTTTTTTCTTTAACAGGATAAAAGTTGATTATTTTTTAGCCTGACTTTTTGGCCTGACTTAAGCCCTGGCGCATCGGCCTTCATAGATGACATTGACGGACTTGCATCATCATCATGACTTCTGCTGGCAGCTATAAGACTGGTATGTGAATCCTGCTCTCCTGTCATGTGACTGTCCTCCGTACTCACTGTGGTCTTACAGCAGTGTCACCAAGCAATTATAACACAGCTAAGTTGTGGCTAACGCACACAACCAACCACAGACACGAAAAAAAAATATTTTATTTTCACACCGGTGGTGTGGCAGACTAACATGCACACACCAAAATTTTTTTTTATTTTTACACTAATGGTGTGGCAGGCTAACATGCACACACCAAAAAATTGTTTTTATTTCAACACTGGTGGTGTGGCAGGCTAACATGCACACACCAATTTTTTTTTTAATTTTCACACTGGAGGTGTGGCAAGCAAACACGCACAGAGTAAAAAATTGTTTTTATTTTCACACTGGTGGTGGGCAGGCTAACACGCACATGCCAAAAAACTGTTTATATTTTTTTCACTGGTGGTGTGCCTAACATGCACACACAATTTTTTTTTATTATTTTTACACTGGGGGTGAAGAAGAGCACCCCTGATGGACAGAGCACCTCCTTGACAACACAGCAGAACAGCCAGCCAGCCCCTATGGATAACAGCCAGCCCCTATGGACAGGACAACAGCCAACCAGCCAGCCGCTATATGGACTAATATGGACATCAGCCAGCCATCCCCTATGGACAGGACAACCTCAAACAGCCAGCCCCTATGGACAACAGCCAGCCAGCCCCTGGACAGGAGAACCTATTATGCACAACAGCAGTGCAAATCACAATTATACACAATTATGCACAACAGCAGCGCAGCACAGCTCCCAGCTCCCTCCCTCTTCACTCTCCACAGCCGGAATGAAAAATGACGTAAATCGTAGGACCTTTATAAAATCTAAAACCTGCGAGAATCCGACAGCAGAATGATGATGTTTTGCCTCGTTTTGAGATCCAAGTCAGACGGGAAAACCCGAGCTGACTCGAAACTGCCTCGTATCTGCTAAGTTCAGGTGAGTTCGGTTCTCAGGGAACTGAACCCACTCAGCTCTACTATAAATATACCCAAATCCTCCAACCGTACGTCAAACAACAACGATCACACCTGAAAGACACCACAGACATCCTCAGGACACTAGAAAGGACTCCCTGGGGTGATGACCACTGGCTCGTCACCAGTGATGTCAACTCACTTTACACTATCATAGACCACAAACACGGACTGGACAGCACCCGTCACTACCTACAACAAGACAACTCCATGGACCCACTACAGACAGCATTCATCCTCCAAGGTATAGATTACATTCTCACACACAACTACTTTTGGTTTAAAAACGATTTCCATCTACAACAAACAGGGACCGCGATGGGGACCAAGTTCGCCCCCAGTTATGCTAACCTGTTCATGAGCCGGTGGGAGGACTCCCACTTATGGACAGGTCATGACTGGCAGGCGAACTTGGTCCTCTGGAGGAGATACATAGATGACATCATCTGCATATGAAAAGGACCAGAATCCACATTGAGAGAATTCATCAATTACATCAACCATAACGACAAAAAACTCAAATTCACCACAGACTACAGCAGAACCTCGGTAAACTTTCTAGACCTACAGATATTCATAGACAATGGACAAATACACACCAAGACCTTCCAGAAACCTGTCGACGTAAATAGCTACATCCTATCTAGCAGTGGTCATCACCCCAACTGGCTGAACAACATCCTCACAGGACAATTCAAAAGACTCAGGAGAAACTGTACCAGACTGACAGACTACTTATCACAGGGAGAGACACTCAAACAACAATTCACATAGAAAGCATATCATATACCCACACTACAGGACACAATGGAAAGAGTAGCAGAAGGAGCAAGATCACCCCTCCTCGTATATAACAAACCCCGCACTACAACGACACAGGACCACCTCACCTCACCTTTATCACGCAGTACAACACCCACGCCATCGACATCAAGAAAATAATAAACAAACATTGACACCTTCTACAGAAAGACGAAACACTATCAGACATTCTACCACCCAAAGCCAAAGTCATTTACAGAAAGGCACCGAACATACACAACAAGTTAGTTATAAACCACATTCCCCCACCAACACACATACAGACCACATTAGACAAAGGTATGCTTAAAAGAGGCTTCTACCACTGCGGGACATGCTCCAACTGCACAAACCTACACTACAGGAGTACAAAACCCACCACATCCTTCACTTCCACACAGACTGGCACCACCTACAAAATACGCGAACACATCACATGTCACACAAAGAATGTCATTTATCTCATACAGTGCCCCTGCCACAAGCAATATGTAGGGAGAACCACCAGACCACTTCACACCAGAATCAAGGAACATCTCAGAAACATCGTTAATAAATCAGACAGCCATAACATACCATTGCATTTCCTCGAACATCATCAGAGCAACACCACAGGCCTACAATTCATAGGGATCAGACACATGCAAAAGAACTGGAGAGGGGGGACCATACGCGAACACTCAATAAGGAAGAACTTAAATGGATCATTACACTGCAAACCCTAGCACCCAGTGGTCTGAACATCGACAACGAGATAAAGTCCGTTATTAGCAAGTAACCACCAACATCTGCCACATTCCCCTCTACACCCACCTTCTTAACATGACACCAACATCCCCCCACCCACACTAACACACACCTTGAATACCCATACAACCACACCCAGCCCCTTCCACACCTACACGACACACACAACATACCCCCATCCCACTCACCCAGACACCAGCCCTGACCACCTCACCCTCCCGCACTTCACCCCCCCCGCAAGCCCATCCATCCGCCTGACCAAACTACCCCACTCAATCCCCACACCAATGTCACTCACCCAAATCTTGAATCATCTTTCCCGATATGCCTACCCTACCTCACCATTAACAATACTCCAGCTACTCACCAGACAGATAACAAGCCCACAACACTTCTACACCATCCGTTCATCTCACGCACCACACACAACTCCACCTAGATGGAACACACCACAGACATCCACCAACAGCGCCACCGACCCATTGTCCCCCCCCCTTCCCCCGTACAGCCGCATCCCACACCGCCATCTCACCCCCCGGCGTCATCTCACAACGCACTCCAGCAGCCCAATATCCCCTCCACAGCATCCCCACGACACCCACATTGCCCACAACCCCTGCATACCCAGCCACCACCCAACACACGTCATACAACAGGGAATAACCCAAGATGCACCACCGACTCCGCCCACACACCCATCTGACCGGGCTGACCTACTACCATCCTTACACATTCCAGTTACCTACACTCACCACTCTGCCCCCCGCGTCATCCCCCACAGATCGACACCATGCCATTTCAGCACCGCCCACACACCTGTCAATTCACTCTCCAATCCCACACACCTGGCATTCCACTTTCCAGTTCGGCCACCCTCCCACACCAACTACAGTACTGATTGGACGCACACCACCGAGCCCCCGTACACGTCCATCACCCTGGATCATGCCCAGTACACATATACTCCACCCCCATTGGCCATTCTCGAACACACCCACCCCGTCACGAGTACATAACACGCTGCAGCAACTTGCCCCAGTAACCTCCATGATTAAGGCACACGCCGAAATGCATTGGAGAACCACACCAGCCACCGCCAAGGAATCGCATCCTACACCCCACTCTGATCGTCAGAGATCCCCCCTGCCGAGCGCAGAGATTGTGCCTCACAAGGAGCCGCCAGCACCTCCGGCGAGCGGCACCCCCGCCTTGTGAACACACCACTTCCGGCGCCAGCCCCGTTGGACACCCGGTGACCTCACAAGCAGGAGCCACGAGGAACCGCCAGACACTACACACAAATGGCATCCATCATTTGGGTACCCACCCCCAGTCGTCCCGCCGATCCACGCGGCATGTGCACCAGGCGTAGGCACGCATCCCACACCCCGGAGCCGCCAGCCCGTCGCAGTCCGCCACCCCAGCCTGGGCACAGCCACCGCACTGACGCAGACACCTCCAGTCTAACATCAGAAGCAATATCGCTGACACCAGCAGCACGTGGCACAGCCGCACCAGGAGCCACAGCATATAAAGAGCAGCCAGCATATCCAGCGCTACACACCACCAGAGACTGCCGATCACCTTCCCTTTATCGCAATGTCTACCCAGGCACCTACAGGTAGGTAAGTTGCACATTGTGCGGGACGCCACCACACTTCCCCCCCCCCCTTACAGACTTCCATCACCACACTGCCGGGAGATAAGACTGTCGACCAAAGGTCCAGCAGGGACAACGTGCTGGTCCAGAACTGCACGGCAAGGAGCCCCTTAAAAGGGTCCACCCACCTTCCCCCCCGTGCACCCATCCTGCTCTACCCCCCAATACCCCTGAGTCAATTGATTTCAAGCAGCACTGTGTCTACTTCAATAAAAGCCTTTGACCCAACATCATCATCTTAGTCTGTCTGTCACACAATTCGCTGATACCCACTCACATCACACACTCCCACATCCTCCAGAGAGCACGCCTTACCCATAGTCTCCTAGTCTTTAGCTCAGGTAGGAACAGGTACTCATACCATAGGCGCAGCACTCTCACACCCACCACCCCCCCAAGATACATGCACATCCCCTCTCCCTACCTCTCTCCCTCCCCCTATCCCCCCCCCACCCGCCCCACTCCACCCCTACAGCTATACCAGTGAGCGCGGTTCACCTTCCTTCATCTACTACTATAAATATACCCAAATCATTATCACCAAGTTTACAGTGGCTCCTATACGCGGTTGCGGTAACACGCTGTACCTGTGATGTTACTGAAGGTGTTTTTATTGGTTTCCGAAAACAATACCTTCTGTTTCTGCTACTGTGCATGCTCAGTTATGCGCTTCCGAACAGTCTCCGTCCCAGCTTCGAGGTGACTGCAGACGGGTAAGTGCAAAGTGTTTGAAATGTGCATACAGGCTTTATGTTAGTCTGTATACATGTATATTTATGTGCTTTTATATTTAACATTTATATATAAATGTTAAATATAAAAGCACATAAATATACTGTACATGTATACAGGCTAATATAAAGCCTGTATACACATGTCAATCACTTTTGCAGGTTTAACAGGCTCTAATTGGTCTTATCTGCCGGCTTTCACTGGGAAGCAGGGATGACGACTGGTCGGTGTTACACGTTGCTGCAGGGACTTATGGGAAAATTTCCCTCTGTCCCTGCAGTTTTTGGGCAGTTTAATGTAGTTTCTTCATTCTGAGATGGCATTATATAAAGTAAAGATTTATCGAGTAATTTAACACTTGTTGCTTTGTTGAATAGTAAAAAGTGTTAAAGCATTGTAGAGATCAATGGCCTGATCCCTACAGTGCGGTATTCTATGAGATGGGAATTAATGGAGAAGATAATTATGTTTTCTTCTCCATTATCACATTGCTGAATAGGGGATTTACATAAAAAATTTGGAAATTATGATTTCTGCATTTTTTATGCAAAAAAATCATTGCTGAATAGTCCGCAGTATGATAAAAACCAAAATTATTGTCTGTACACTTTCAGTGGCTCGTGTAATGTTAGTCGTATGTCCATTTCATTAGCATGAAGTATGCAAATCTATACTGCACATGCTCACAAACAAAGTGTATGCCTGTTTCCTATGCAGATTTAAGATTTGTGCTTTGAAAGCTGTAATGAGGAGACACAGTCCGGATACAGAAAGTATGTGTTCACAAAATTGCGAACTGAGGCAGAATTTCGAATTTCACAGAGACACAGATACACTTGTGAGTAGGCACAATCATTGCAGTGCCCAAGGTCTGGTGCAAATACACACTGATGATGATGGCCAGAGGTACTGTAGCTATCTGCTATTGACAGTCTGATTATGGATTGACCACTGAATCTTTCATTGATTATGACTATTTTATGGTTGTGTTTAAAATACATTTTTGCTAATTTTATTTCTACACGAAAAGGATGATGTCAAAGACAAAAAGACACAGTGCAAAAAACAACCATGACTGCTGTAAGAAATATAAAACATAAAAATTATATAATAAACTATAAAGGGAAAAAAACACAAATCTAATAAAACATGGCCATATAGAACTGGCTTAATTAAATACTGTCTTACAGTAATGCAACATAAAAGTTACAATGTAACATATGCATACATTACAAAACAAATGTTGAAACAGTTTCAATAGCCCACAATTCATTCATTCATATCTCTGTGCTATTGGAAACTGTATTAACATTTGTTTTTATAACTTTGTAACTTTCAGGTTGTAGTACTATAAGATGGCATTGTATTAACCCAGCTCCATACAACCATGGCTTTTTAAATTTCTATGTTTTCTCCTTTACTTATTATTCCTGTATATAATTTTATGTTTTAGTAAATCTTTAATCTTTTTGACACCAGTCATATTGTATTTCTTCCGGGTTGTTCTTTGCCCTGTGTTATATTTTCTTTGACATTTTCTACACATAATGGGAAACTTGCAGATTCCCAGACCCACAAGCAATACTAGATGATTCTCAGTGCTGTTAACAATATTTTGCCATGAGATGGATGATACCAGTTGGATTATAGAAGGCCTTTAAATCAAAAGGATAAATCACTGAAATCACGCCACTTCATGGAAATCTCACCCTATTACATATAGTCCATAGTATATGTAATATGGTGAGAATTGAAATGGGGAATTTTATATATTAATTAAATAATCCAATTTAAATATATTGTAGTGTTATTATTCTTTAATTTCTGTTCTGTTTTTTAGTTTAGTATAGGGATGTGTCAGCTATAACCCTACTAATTGTGAAGGATTACATGATAACAAGGAGATTTATGGATATAAAAAATAGAGTTTATTTAACCTGTTCCTGAGAACAAGGAATATCATAGGTGATAACATTTGTTATTATACCCAGTAGCTTTACCTCTTTCATACTACATGAATTATTAAAACAAGTTAAGGGCAGATATGACATTAGCTAATAGATGCTAGTAGAGTCCCATTAAAAACATACAAGCAATTTTAGAAAATACATATATTGGTCGTCACGCGACCTTGCTGATAAATTAGTGGAAGCCCAAAATGACAAATTTTAGGATATAAAACACAGTTGCACAAGAGATTTAAAATAAGCCACCTGCAGTTGAATTGTGTAATGTGTACTGACCAACTGGTAAAACCTATACTTTTCTAAATTCACACCTGGAGGAAGAGAATAAGAAACAAAGTAACTTTTTTGAAACTCATAACTGTAGTTTTCTTTGTTTATTGGTTCACCTCATTTTCTGCTGAGAAAAGATGTAAAAACAATGCAGAAAATGTTATATATGGAGACAAAACAAGACCAGCAAATGTGATCTATAAGAAACACTTTTCTATTCAGCACAGAAATACATGATATGTTCCTCGTTGAAGCGTATAAAGGGTGCAGGTTCAGGGACATAACAAGGGTGGTGCAGAAGGTGCCGTCACCCAGAACACATTGGCCTGGGGTCGCCACAGCTGCTGTCCTAGTGCCAATGGTGCCAATATGTGTAATCATTACAATGTAATAATATCCGAGTGCTCTGTGTAATGAATGATTATACCACTTGCCAGCTGTTGGCAAGTAGCAGGAGGGAGTGAGTGGATTGTCTTGACTTCTGAATTATCCCTGCGCACTGCAAGAGAAGAGAGGAAGCAGCCTGCTCAGCCTGTGAGGAGGACTCCGAGCAGTCTGTACAAAGAGGAGCAGCTGAGGAAGGGAAGTTAGAAAAAAAGGCGTTAGAAGAGGATAAGAAAGTGAGTAAGAAAGAAGTGAAAAGGGGCATTGTGTGGCATATTGTGTACTGGTGGAGCACTAAGTAGCATATTGTGTACTGGGAAACTGAGTGGCATTTTGTGTTCAAAGGGACACTGAGTGGCATAATGTACTAGAAGGCATTGTATGTCATATTGTGTACTGGTAGGACACTGAGTGGCATATTGTGTACTGGGGGCTCTGAGTGGCTTATTGTGTACTGGGGGCATCAAGTCGAATATTATGTACTAACAGCACATTGTGTGGCATATTGTGTACTGTGGGGCACTGTATGGCATATTGTGTACTGCAGGACACTATATGTCATATTATGTACTAACAGCATATTGTGTGACACATTTAGTATTAGGGAACACTCTGTGGCATATTGTGTACTGCGGGGCACTGCATGGCATATTGTGCACTGCGGGGCACTATATGGCATATTGTGTACTGTGGGGCACTATATGGCATATTGTTTACTATGGGGCACTATATGGCATATTGTGTACTGCAGGGCACTGTATGACATAGTGTACTGCAGGGCACTGTATGACATAGTGTACTGCAGGGCACTATATGGCATATTGTGTACTGTGGGGCACTGTATGGCATATTGTGTACTGCGGGGCACTATATGGCGTATTGTGTACTGTAGGGCATTATATGACATAGTGTACTGCGGGGCACTGTATGGCATATTGAATTTGGGGGGGGGCTGAAGAATGAAGGGCAGTCTAGCGCTTATACTGTAAAGGCTCCCACAGTTTGGTCACACCTACTCCAGAATTATGATGGGGCACTAGTATGCCCTCTCACTCATGCTGCTAAAATGACAAATATGGCTCTTCACAAGGTTATTGTGCCACGTCCAACAATTGTATTCTTTTACAGATTTTTTTATTTTATACAACTGTATACAATTTATTGCATTTGTAAAAACAAAATTAAAAACCCAATTTAATATATCTTTTGTCTGTTTCTTTGTGTACTTTATTATATAGCAAGATGACAAGTAGAACATTTAATGGCCAGGGTATGTATGTTAATGTTACTCATTAGTTACATAACTTGGATCATCTGGCATTTTGTCAGAACTTAATATTGGCCTGCCTACTATCAATAACTACAACATACATTAAATAGAATATTTGATTCTGGGTTTAACATTGTATAGCTGAAGCATGAACTATAAAAAAATGTTTTACATTTACATTTTTTACCCAGCATAATCATGTTCAAAAATTATTAACCATGCATTTGATATGCAGGATGTGCTTGCAGTCATACACTATATAGACTAGAAGTGCCTAATGACTGAACTATTTTCAGTCATGTACAGTATGCATACTAATGTGCTCCAGGAATGTATGGCATACTGTTTTGTATTACTAAGAATCATACTGTATTTCTAAAGGTTTCTTCAGGGAAAGCAGAATATATATATTTCAGTTATATCTGTTACAGCAGACTCAAATTTCCATAGTTTACTAAAATTACATTGGGAAAATAAAAATATGTAAACCCTGTTTGCCTGGGGGCTGGTGATGATTTCTATTACCTAACCAGCTGCATCTCATTCTTTCACACCTCAGGCTCATATAGGCCAAATGCTAGTAAACAGGTGTCCATGCGCATACTGTAGAGGTTTAGTTACAGTGAAGCAGATGCAGCAGGTCTATACGTGTATGAAATATGTGGACAACAGGCCATCTTATTTGGATTCAATGTCATTTTTTATTTTAAATTGATACTTAGTGGTAAATTAAATAAGCCGGACAAGGCCGCCATCAAGGAGGGACTGCCGGAACTAGAGTCCAAGGCCTGAACAGAAGTGGGGCCCGGTTGGCAGCGGAGTGGATAAGCACCAGGGGCATTTTGACAAGGGTGGTGCAGAAGGTGCCGTCACCCAGAACACAGCTGCTGCCCTAGTGCTAATGGTGCCAATGTGTGTAATCTTTACAATGTAATAACATCCGAGTGCTCTGCGTAATGAATGATTATACAATTTGCCAGCTGTTGGATAGAGTGGGTGGATTTTCTTCACTTCAGAGTTATCCCTGCGCACTTCAAGAGAAGATAGGATGCAGCCTGCTCAGCCTGTGAGGAGAACACCGAGCAGTCTGTACAAAGAGGAGCAGCTGAGGAAGGGAAGTTAGAAGAGGAAAAGAAAGTGAGTAAGAAAGAAGTGAAAAGGGGCATTGTGTGGCCTATTGTAAACTGGTGGAGCACTAAGTAGCATATTGTGTACTGGGGGAACTGAGTGGCATATTGTGTACTGAGGGGCACTGAGTGGCATAATGTACTAGGAGGCATTGTATGTCATATTGTGTTCTGGTGGGGCACTGAGTGGCATATATTGTGTACTGGGGCACTGAGTGGCTTATTGTATACTGGGGCTCTGAGTGGCTTATTATGTTCTAAAAGTGCATTGTGTGGCATATTTAATATTGGGGAACACTTTGTGGCATATTGTGCACTGTGGGGCACTGTATGGCATATTGTGTACTGTGGCACTGTATGGCATATTATGCACTAACAGCGCATTGTGTGGCACATTTAGTATTGTGGAACACTGCATGGCATATTGTGTACTGCAGGGCACTGTATGGCATATTGTGTACTGCGGGGCACTGTATAGCATAGTGTGCTGCAGGTGGACTGTATGGCATAGTGTGTACTGCAGGGCATTCTATGGCATATTGAATTTGGGGGGGACACACCAAGTAATGAAGGGCAGTCTAGTGCTTATACTGTAGAGGCTCCCATAGTTTGGTCACACCTACTCCGGAATTATGATTGGGACACTAGTATTTCCATGGATGTAGGATGTGCGTGCAATCACACACTATATAGTCCAGAAGTGCCTAATGACAGAACTATTTTCAGTCATGTACAGTATGCATACTAATGTGTTGCAGGAAAGTATGGCATACTGTTTTAGAATTTCCATAGTTTACTAAAATTACATTTGAAAAAAAATATGTAAACCCTGTTTGCCTGAGGGCTGGTGATGATTTCTATTACCTAACCAGCTGCAACTCATTCTTTCACACCTCAGGCTCAAATGCTAGCAAACAGGTGTTCATGCACATTCAGGTTTAGTTACAGTTAAGCAGATGCAGCAAGACTATTATTGTTTAGTTACCAGTAATGAAATATGTGGACAACAGGCCATCTCAGTTGGATTCAATGAAATTTAGTCGGACAAGGCCAAACGTAGCTTGTGGGCTGACAGCCAATTAGAAGCAGCCAACGTGGAGGCTCCTGATTAGTTGCCAGTCCGATATCTCAGAATAACTCGTGGCCAGCACCAAATTCAAAATGCCACTGTCTTCTGGCCCCCAGTCTCCTCTCTCTGTCTGGATGAGTGTGATCAGCAGCAGCGTGCATGGAGCAGGATCTGCAGTCTGGCAACTGCCAGCCAATGGGGAGAGGCTGTACCGGGAAGAAAGCAGCCAGCATGAGAGGGAGGAGCAGCAGCACTGGAGGAAGGTGCTATCTACAGCCGCTGCCACAGATGGGCAGGAGCAGGAGAGTTTGCGGGGAATCCAACTTCCCATCCAGTTATTCCTGTGGTGGAGACAGACCAGGTACAGAGACTCCTGCTCTCCAGCTTTCACCCTGATCTCCCACCCTCACCCTGATCTCCCACGCTCACCCTGCTTTGACACCCTCACCCTGCTCTGACACCCTCACCTCGCTCTCATGCCCTCTCCCTGCTCTCTCACCCTTACTTCTGTATTATAGATTGACATGTTATCACCCACCCCCACAGCCCAAACTTTGATTATTTTTTTTTTATTGGATAACACAACCCCAAGGGGAGGGGCCCATACTCTGATGGCAGCCCTGAAGTCAGATGAAGTCAGATGAAATCTAGTTGGTGCAAAACAACAACTAGCTCCTTGTGTTAATAAAACAGGTGTGTAAATAAAACAATTCAAGCCAGTGACATCCCAGGTGCCCGGAGGCAAGATAAATGTTGGTGCCCCCCCAAACTAAAATGTACCACTCCCCAGCACCTATGCCAGCCCCAGCTGCCACCACCCCCCTTATGCAGTTCCTTTTATATAATGCCCCCAGTAGTGGTCCCCCTATGCAGTGCCTGCCTATGTAGTGCCCCCCAGTAATGGCCCCCCTATGCAGTACCTTTAGTAGTGAGTCCCCGGTAGTTGCCTCCAGTAGTGAGCCCCTTGTAAATGCCCCCTGTAGTTGCCCCCAGTAGTTGCCCCAATAGTGAGGCCCATGTAGTTGCCCCAGTAGTGAGGCCCCTGTAGTTGCCCCCTGTAGTGAGCGCCCTGTAGTTGCCCCCAGTAGTTAGCCCCCTGTAGTTGCCCCCAGCAGTGAGGGCCCCCCCCACGTGTGCACACACACACACAAAAAAAAACACTTACCTTTATCCCCGCTCCAGTGCTGCTGCCATCCATCCCCGGCGTCCGCTCCTCGGCACTATGGGAGTTACATCATAGTAACACACTCAGCGGGCGCCCGGCAAATGGAGGGTGGAGCGCACCCTCCGTAGTTACGCCAATGGAGGTGGAGTGTTGATCAGCGGCGCTCCTTCTCCATGCAGCTCCCGGGGACAATGGAGCCAGGTGCCCCCTTCAGGGCTGGCGCCTGGCGGCAAATGACTCCATTGTCTCCGGGACTTCCGCCACTGATTCAAGCTGCTAGTCCAAATAGACCAGTACGGGAAGCAATCGGGAAGCCGACTGCCTAAATACCGGCAGCCGGCTTCCCGACTGTCTTATCCCAGCATGGGTGAAATGCCGGCCGTCTAGATGTAGACGCCCGCATTTCCCCAACGCCGGGAGACCGGCGCCCGGCATTGCGATCGTAGTGATGCCGGGCGCCGCGGGCGGACAGCCGCGGGGGGGGGGAAGGTTAGGTTTAGGGCTCCCGGGGGGGACTTAGGGTTAGGCACCCCCCCGGGAGGGTTAGGGTTAGGCTAGGGGGAGGGAGGGTTAGGGTTAGGCACCCCCGGGGGGGACTTAGGGTTAGGCACCCCCCCGGGGGACTTAGGTTTAGGCAGCGGGGAAGGGGGTGGTTAGGGTTAGGCACTTAGAGGGGGGATTAGGGTCAGGTACTTGGGGGGGAAGTTATGGTTAGGCACCCCTAAGGAGGGTTAGGGTTAGGGGGGTTAGGTTAGTGTATACTTACCTATCCACGATCGGGATTTCCAGCACTGTCGGGATTCCGCTGCTTCTAACTCTGCTCATGTCGGGCTGCCGCTGACGGGAATCGATGGGAATATCATACCCATTCCACCAGTACAACCTGGTCTCAATAAAGCCACCCACAAAAAACTACAAATTAGGACTGCGTTATAAAATATAATCTCATATATTTCGCTTGTTTAAAATGAATCAACGATCAAGGCTTCTCTAAATATAAAAAAAAATTTATTCACAACATACAATATACATAATAAATAACATACAATAGACATAATAAATAATAAAATAAAAAACACATGTCTAAAACACACAATAATTGTGTAAAATAGCACTGGTAGCAATTAAATTTAAATCACTTGTGACATGCACATAATCATTCTACATAAAGCTTAATGCATCAGCAATTGTCCTAATAGAAAAGAGGGAGATATCTCTCCTTTAGTTGGTATATATATCTGTCTATATAAGCTCTTGTCCATCTGCATATTATCAGTGAAAGAAAGTCTTTTCATGCACTGTGTATGCCTTTAGTAGTTAAAGTATGCTCTCACAATTGTAGAAGTAGCAGAGCAATGCCGTCTGCCTGTGTTCAAAAGCTGTTCTGGGAGACCACGGTGTGGCTCCATTCGTTCCTATGGAGAGTGGACCTCATTCAGAGTCGGTCGTAAGCGGCCGCTCAGTCGTACGCCTAACGATTGAGAATCAGAAAAAAAAAACAATCGCACGGCCAGGCGATCGCAACCAAAGTGACGCCCATACATGAACAAAGCACGTCCTCTAGCTAACGAGTGATAGCAGCTAGCAATCGAGTCAATCATTGTCAGTCGTTGTCAGTCGCTGTATGTTAATTTTCTTCTGATGGTTGCGGCCGCTTGTGTTGTGTGCAAATTACACCAACAATTAACAAAAAAATGCATAGAATAAGCCATCCCCATGAAATATATGTATTATTATTATTCTCTAATGCAAATGCAACTGAATCAATTACAAGCGAATTAGCAGTGTTATTAGCAACAACAAACGATTATTAGCTGCTTGCATTGTATGGCACAAAATAGAAACATCAAACATAACATCAGTCACATTCGATAGTATCGATTGTACTCTGGTGCTCGAGAGAGCACATACCCAACCTCAAGCTGTACGATCAGCCAGGCCTCTAACCTGCTCGCAGAGTGACGTTTTACTACTTCCGGCCTTTTATGTCGGTCGTAGCAGGAAATTTATGTACGCCCCTAAAACGCCCTGAAAACGGTGAGGAACGCCAGCGTTTTTAGAGACCTCCACCCCCATCAACACCCACAAACGGGCTTTCATGTCAATCAACTCTCGGAAGCCACTTCCTGCTTGTAAGGCGTACGATCGACAGCATTTTGGATCGCAAGGTCTCATACGCACAACTAACCGTACGCATGCGTGGTTTGGAAACATCGGATGCATACGACTGAGCGGCCGCTTACGACCGACTCTGAATGAGGTCCAGTGTCCCCAAGTGACCTCTCATTCGCAAAAAGGTTCCCGAAGGAGCAGTAGCAGTTTTTTGTTTTGCCAAGATTCGGGAATGCTGCATGGACTGAAGTGGACATGAACCCATTCATTTTGTAAGTAATAAATGGGTCAAGAAGGGTTGTTTTGGGATGCCTTTATTTAATTAAATACTACAATATTAGGTGAGTAAGTACTATCCTTTGTGTAATATTTATTTTACAGGTGTAGTACAGGTGCCAGGGGATCCTTGATTTCTAGGAATGCTGGCACCTTGTAGTCCAACAAGTGCCATCATATCTGGGGAGGCTGGTACCTGTAGTGCATCTGTAAATAACAATATATATTAAACTTTAAATACACCATTAGCTGTACACTCAAAGCCCCAGGGGTGTGGAGTAGAGCCCTGGGCTTTCAGGGTTGTCCTTTGGGAGGTGGACTCCATTTTTGGGGCCTCCCCAATTCCCTCAGGATTTCAGCCATTGGATGACCAGTTAAGAGCTGGTTGCCATTATGACAGTGGGACCCCACACTGTGTGTTCCCTTGTTATAGCATCAGCCCCCCGGCTAGTTCAGCCTAGTGTTAGTTATTGAAATTTACCATAATCAGCATGTGTTATCAGTATTGGACAGGGGCAGGGCCATGTTTAATGGGGGAAGCCAGTTACCACAAGGGAGTCTTGGCTAACCATTAGAGAGGACATAGGGCCTGATGCAGCGTTGTATGCTCTGCCAATATTTATTCAGATGAGCGATTATCGGTAAACTGCACATACTGTAAGTCGCACTGCAAATGAGTCAACATACATTACCATGGTTGCTCTCATTGACTATTTACTTGCCGTGTGAATGAAAGACAGGGAGCATTTGGAGGAGGTAATGGACAGAGGGCCTGATTCAGACCCGCTCTGAATCAGGGTCGGGCTTTTATTTTTTTAGAACGGCCTCCTGGCCGCTCGCATAGCTGTGGGTGACCACCCACAGCTACAGCGAGCGGCCATGATGATGGTCACGATGGTCAAGACCATTGCAACTATCGGGCTTGTGACGAGACCCTTGTGGTAGGGTCTCGTGGCCGCAAGCCCCAGAGAGCTTTCGGCTCTAACAGAGCAGGAAGCTCTCCACTGACATCACTTGTGATGTCAGTGGGGCCGCCCCCAAATGACAGGCGTTCTCATGGGAATGCCTCCGTTTGGGCAGCCACCCCCCCGGCCCGCCCACCAAAGGGGGCGAGCTGTAACTCAACATCGACAGCCGCCCCCTTTGTTGCGAGACCCGGAGCGACGGAGTGCCCATCGCTAGCCGGGTCTCGCGCATGCGTTGTGGGCCACCATCGACCCGGTTGCGAGAGCTCAGCGCTTGCGACCGGGTCTGAATCAGGCCCAAAGAACGCAGGGGTGTTGTGACTGTTTCAGGGCCGTGTCACACTCTGCATCTATGATCAGATATGCAAAAAAAATTTCTCTAGCATATCAGTTCTGAAGACTAATAATCGAAGGATCTGCAACTGATGCTGCGTCTTTGTAAGATGATGCTCGGCGTCTGTGACATTCGCATGACGGAATACAATAGCATCAATAGGAGGAGCCAGAGAAAAGTATCTCTATTCTGAAAAGCTGTCTCAGCAAAAATGACAGCTTTTCAGAAGAGATACTTACTGTATGTACAGGAGGCATGAGGAATGCCTCCATTAGTTAGATATAACTAAATGCGATTTGTATACCTAATTAACACATCATATTTTTTAGTTTTGATGAATAGACCACTAGATCTGTTAACCCAACAGCTAATTTTGATTGGCCGGATTGTGAATCTTGGTGTAGTTTCTATAGAAACAAATCCAGCACACATGTTCACCCATGTTTTTGCTCTACCAGGTAATTGACCCTCTAATAGAGTAACAATGTATAATTCGACTGCACATTCTAGAAACTAATGTTAGAGTAGAGGGTGGGGTTCTCACATAGTGATGCCCACTGGACCCCTGTGGGCCTGTCCGTATCTGTGTGTTATCATGCTAAAATTCTATTTGATGTCAATTACATCAAAGCTAATGTCATGATTTTTGAACATTGCACAAAGGTCATTGGGTTTTGGTGACATACTTGTCTCTTTGGTAGTGGGATATTACTGCGAGATGTGAAAAGGCACCACAAAAAATGACATAGTTACTCATACCTCTTTTACATCTGAAGGCCGGGTCGCACCTGGAATTATGTTCACGCGTCCGTCCCAGGTGCAACCCAGCTGAGACCCTTTTCAAACTGGCTGCCCAACCCGCCACTAATGCCAGCTTGATGATGTTGTTGGCATCACGTGATGAGCCAGTGCTTGGATAAGTGGGCAGCACAGATGATGTAATGGTTAGGATTACTGCCTCACACCATCAAGGTCGTTGGTTTGATTCCCACCATGGCCTGTGTGGAGTTTGTATATTCTCCGTGTGCTTGAGTGGGTTTCCTCCGGGTACTCCGATTTCCTCCCACACTCCAAAAATATACTGTCAGGCTAATTGGCTCCCACAAAATTAACTCTAGTGTGTATGTGTCTGTAGATGTGGTAGGGAACACAGATTGTTAGCTCCACTGAGGTAGGGACTGATGAGAATGGCCAAATACTCTCTGTAAAAGCACTGTGGAGTATGTGTGCACTATATAAATAACTGGTAATAAATAAATAAATAAATCCCCAAGCGCCACTGTCTGCTCCTATGTGAAGGAACCCGGGTTACCCGTTCACACTGCATCATGTGCAAGGTTGAACACGCGTTCAACCCCTCTCGTGACCAGGGTTGAAATGCTGGGTCGCTCAACCTGGCTTATTTCAACCTGGCCCTTTTGCACTGCACAGTAACCCGGGTTGCTGCTCGTTCACGTACAATAACCGGGGTTATTGTTGCAACTGTGAAAGGGGTTATTGCTGTTGCAAGAAAGTGTTGCCTATATTGGGGCACACTTGTTGTTTTACATAATATAAGTCTTTCTGTACTGTGCATGAGCACCAAATATGATTACGTGTACATCTAAATGTAGTGTTTTGTGTGTATTGTGAATTTGGATTTATTTATGCAGGCACAAGGGGAATACAGTTAGGGTGTATACATTACATACATAACTGCAACACAATTAAAGAGACATACAGTATCTTAAATGGGTGCTGGAGGACTAGGGCAAATATTTACAACGATGATGACTATTTGTAGTACTTTTTCAGTTGTTTCTAATGGGCTGATTGTGTCTTGATCCCTCTAGCTGATAGTATTAAATAATTAGTATCATATGTAGCAGTCTATTTCAGGTGTGGGCAATTATTTGAGGTGGCGTATTTACAATGTATCCATGTAGTTGGTGGACTAAATAGATGGACATAAACCAGGTAAAGCACAAACAAGAAAATATATAGGGTAAAACTACACATAACAGAAAGATGCATAAAGTTAGAGTGGGCTTAAAAGATTAACAGACCACAGCACAGGAAGAGACGCAGGGCCTGATTCATAGATGTACGGCAACCCGATGGTTAGCATACATATCCAATGGTTTATGGTCTGCGCATGTGCAGCACCCGTTCTGTGCATGTGCAGAATAAGTCTTGCGATCTTGCTCGCAGACCTCCCTCCCAAGCCGCAACATGATTGACATGCTGCAGCATTTGGGGGTGTGGAGTGGGGGGTATGGCTGGCCACCATTCCCAGAAATGGGAGTATGTTTCCCCATTTTCCGAGAAAGTGAAGTCCAGTGGATGCAGATTTCCTGGCCTTACAGCTGCCAGGGCCTGTCCAGGCAGCAGTAAGCTTCAGCTTCCACAGCCTAGCCAAAGGAGCAACTATTGTGACAATTGGTCACAAAGGTTGTGATGGTGATCCCAGGCTGCTTCGGTCGAAGTGCTGGGATCGCAGATGCAGCAAGGAGGTGTCTTTATTTCTGCAGACACCTCCTGCTGCCTTAGCATTTTAGATGGATGGAATTGCACAGCCGCTTGTGTGTGACTCTGCAATTCCATCCATCTCTGAATCAGGCCCACAGTCAACAAAAATTAAGTAGACTGGGCAGAAAAAAATCATGAAAGATGTAGACACAGACACCATGATAAAAATAAATGGTGCAAGAGCAGCAGACAAACTTCCCCTCATTCCCCTTTTATGCCACCAGACACCTCGGCATGCCCCTTATATGGCAGCAGATGGAGGAACTGACCACCCTGAAATCATTTAATAACATATTTGTTAGTGTGTATGTGTGGGAAGAGGGCATGTGCGGAAACACTGCATCTACATATGCACTGATGACACATACTGCATTGATATGTGTGTGTGATGCCATGATGCACATCATCATGGGAGCATAAGGTTCCATAAAGTGCAGTTTTTTCCCACTGCTCCCTCTCGCTCCTCCCCCTCTTTTCCTTGTCCTTCTTCACCATGAACATTGCTTAAAGTTGCTAAAAGATGTTAACTTTGCACAGGGTTCTGTATGTTTTGTCACCATTTATAATGTCGACATTGATCATGAGCTAAAATTGGATTATGACAGTGTCAAATATACAGTTAAGTTCAGGGGTTATCAAACTCTGTCCACAGGACCTCGCACAGGTCACGTTTTCCTGGTGACCGAGCAGGTGCACAGGAGTAATCATTACTCACTGACACATTTTAAAAGATCTACAGGTGGAGCTAACTATTCCACTTGTGATTCTGTGAGGAAACTGGAAAACATGAACTGTTTGGGGTCCTGAGGACTGAGTTTGAGAACCTACATATTAGTTTATTCCACAAGAGCAGTGTTATTTCTAATTCTTGCTACCTGGCATTAGAATAAACTGATCCAATATGCAATTTTTAAGTCTGTGCCCATATATGGTATACATTATGCATGTGCAGTAATCATCTAACCTACATCTATATTCCATTCCCGTATGACCATACAGATACTGGAGCTAAAGCCAAATTGTAATACCTGTAAGTTTGATATGCTGCTCCAGTTTTGCACAAACATATAGAACCACTGAATTTTAGGATTGCTATCTATGTAATCTTTTGAATCTTGTATTGGTATTTGGAAACTCATTTTGCCGCACGATTACACGGATGCTGAAGGCAAATGCTTATACTGTTAATATTTACATACTGTGTACATATACATTCATATGAACTTGAAAGAAAAGAAAAAAAGTGTTTTTATACAATTTTCTCACCCAATTTTATAATGACACAAAATAAAGGTTAAGTTTTAAATTAAATACATTATAACAGAAATAAACGTATGAGTAACATAGAGAATTATTTTCTCTACTAAATTCCAGATATTGTATATCTGACTCAATGGAGCACCACCAACCTCATAATTTACCCACAAGTTGAGAATAGCTCCTTAGTTGGTTAATAATCACTATATACCACTTTTTACCTCCTTTCCTCCACTCAGGCCAATTTTGGCTGATTAGAACATAGGAAAAGTATATTTTGCGTACTCCATCCCACCTTTCTTGGTTACATCCAAATTTTACCCAAGGAAAAAAGATGACATCTGTGATATACTGTATATTTTTCTCCCCTGTTCCGTCTCTTGCTTTGTGTGTCTGTATTTTATTTTGTTTAGGAAACCACTTTTTTTGTTGACATGTAATTGTAATTATGTGGTTGGGAGAAACTATTAGTGTACTCCCAATCAACAGTACTCTAAAAAATATCCTTGAGCTATAAATACCGTACACCCACTTGAATCCAAAAATAACTACAGACTTGAGGTCACATTTATGTCAAATATTTTTTTCTACTTATTTCTACCCAGCTCCAAGTCTGGACCCATATTAAGTCTTCAAGTCAATCTATTCTTTTATTCTTTAGTGTTACATGTAGTTTTAAATGTTTTTTTCTTTACATTTAATTAATGATGTTAAAAATACTGTATAAGTATTTTGTTAGCCAGATAGGATTAGAAAATTAGTTAATTCTACAAAATAACATTGAACTGTGATAAATAATTCTATATGTTGTAGCATTCAAAATATTTAGTTTTTTTTTAAAGGACCATGGACACAAAACGTATGTGGTATTTTAAGTGGTACGGTCAGCTAGTTATATATACTAACCAGTGACATAACTATTGCAATGGAAGAGATTATGGCTTCTACGTGTCCCTGAGGTCTTGGAACCGACCCTCCTAAGGGGCCACTCTTCTTTTTTGTATGTACACTGGAAGAAGCATACAAAGTAAAGTTCCAAACATGCATGCATGTCATAGCAGAGCAGTTGTTTTGAGAGAGTGGACTACTACATTGTGCTATGGAGCCTGGCAATGCTGGGTTCCACTTGTGATGCCGACCCATTGGTTTAGCACCCCTTGTTTATGTTTTTCTTTTCTGCAGTGTGGAACAAAGAAAATAACATACCCAAAGGGTCAGTCACATTAACTACTCTTTTATGCATTCCATGAGACTATGACAACTTCAGATTGAGTTGCATTCATTGCTTATCAAAGTTAGCTTGATCAGCACTGCAGATAGGCTACATTGAACCCTCTGAGGAAACTGATGACAGTACACACAAATGTTCTAGTGCTGAATTTCTATGTATGTTGTTGGGATTTTCTTCTTTTCAAAGGGTTAACACAGGTGAGCACAAAGACATGTATACACTGGGTAAATTGAACCTTAGACCTGATTGGGAGTTTTCATAGTATGCTGCAGACATAAGAATGTGCAGAGTGACAGTGATATCATATGGAGGAGCCAGCAGCATGGCTACAGTCTCTTTCTCTCTATATTGATGGAGCTGTAAGGTAAGGGATGTGGAGGAGGGAAAGCCTAATTTTAACATTTTTTGAAACACGCGACTAACACTAGACTAATGGACACATCCACAAATGACATAAGGCAGTATGCCAGATTGTTTAGACTTCTCAATAAGAGTATTAACCTATTTTACACTTGTCTCTGTGCTGATATCCTTCGATACACCCGTAGATGATGGTAGCTATATCCCATCTGTTGCTACAGGAAATGTCTCAGGTAGCTCAGATTTTATATCCAGCCAGCAGTTTACTCATGGAAATAGCTATAACTTGACTTGTCTGAAAGCAATAAGCGGAGGGAGTAAGTATTGTAAAAAAAAGGTGTGGTAGTAAGATGTTTCACATATATGATTGCAGTATAATTTACTGAATTAATATTGCAGGTTGCCAGGATGGCTAACAGACATCAAGATATGCAGAATACCTTAGAAACTTTGCAGCAATTCAAAATTTCTTCAATCCTGTCACTGTGTATACAGTGGCCACCTACTTAGTGATCGGCCAACTAGTTCAGCATTGGGTGCCCTCAACAAACTAAACTCTATTTATCCTCCTCCCCAAGCATTAATACCCAGCAGAACCAATTACAACTTTTATATTGGTCATTTTTGGTGAAAGGACCCAGGTTGTTTTATGATATGAACCAATTACAACCATTATATTGGTCATTTTTGGTGAAAGGACCCAGGTTGTTTTATTATATTTCCCAGGAGCACCAATCTCAACCCCCTTCTCTGCTATATTCACAACAGATTTGTGAAGGCTGCACCATCATGTTTTCCTAATCAAAGATGCATTTGACTAGTGCATAACAATGGAATTGAGAGATGAGAATCTCATCAAGGCTAGAGAACTGGCTGTTAAAAGAGAACAATATCTGGTGGGAGGTGGCCACTTTAGAAAACTATCAGTCCGAACAACTCATTCCCAAAGAATTAAAAATTAATGAATTGTTCCACTGTTTTTTTTGAAGAGTTGAACAACATTTTATGCACCTGTTCCATTTCTCTAATGGACCTAATTTTAAGAGAAAGTGGGAAAAATTAAGGAACATAAATGAGGAAATTTAAATATAACAGACTTTAGTAAAACATTTCCAGGAAGATGAAGATTTTGTAATACTAGAGTAAAGAATTGAGAAAAAAAAAATCAGAAAAACATAAAAAAATTAATTCAAAAGAAGCAGAAAAAAACTATTGATGGATCAAAACCAACTTAATCCATACAAAGAAAGCAAGAAGAACATTTTAAAAAATAAGAAAATTAAAACAGTAATTGATGGAACCTCGAAACCATCAATGAGGAATAATATGGAGTACAAATACAGAGATGAACTACACCAATCAGAGCAATGGTTCAGGATGATCTTGAAGAAACCACACAATTATAACGGAAGACTAATACAATTTTTTAAAGAAAGATGATCCCTCCATGCCAGTGATCTATATGTTACCCACAAATTCACAAAAATATACACAATCCCCCAGGCAGACCCATTATACCTGGAACTAACAGCCTTACCACTAACCTTTCCTCCTTCATAGACCATTGTTTGCAACCCCTGGTAAAGAGAAACCTATCATATTTTACGGATATTTGAGGGATACTATGGATGTTTTAAAGAAATTGGAAGAAGTAAAATGGGATATGGATATGTTTTTAGTAATGGCAGATGTGACCTTACTCTATGTGATTATTGATCATGAGCAAGGAAAACATGACATTGCACATTTTTTTATTAGAAATGAGTGAAGATCTTAAGTTTTATCCTTGTGGGTATTGATTTTATTCTGAAAAAGATTATTTATTTTTTAAGGGAGATTTTTATGTTCAGAAAATTGGTACCGCCATGTGGACCAAGTTCACCCCCAGCTATGCCAATCTTTTCATGGTGCACTGGGAAAAGGAAATGGTATTTGAAAAGTTAAATGAGGGGGTGAACTTGGTCATATGGTTTAGGTATATAGATGACATTATTTTGAAATGGAGAGACACAGAAGAAAGTCTCATCCACAAAGGGCTATCAGAAACCCATGGATTTAAATACCTACATACTCGCAAAATGTGAACATCATAAAAAATGGCTTGAGAGTATTTCAAGGAGTTGGTACCTAAGATTAAGAAGAAATTGCATGGAGGACAAGGAATTCTCACAACTAATAAATCAGATAGAGAGAAAATTCCTACAAAGTGGTTACAACCAGGAATGACTGAATAAGGCCAAGGAAACTGAAATTGAGAGATAGGACCCAAGATAAAACAATTTAATGACCTTTTTTCACACAATATAGTTGAGCACAGGGAAATGGAGAGAAACACTGGACGATACTGCAAGGTGATCCACTTCTAAAAGACATTATCCCTCTGATGCCTTCATTCATATATCGTAAGGCCCCAACCTTGAGAATAAATTGGTCAAAAGCATTCTAGATGAAAAAGACAAAACCCTTATAAGAACTAAAGGGTTCCATAGGTGCAGGCTATGCATAGTCTGCCATACCATTAAAAGCGAAGTTTCCAAGGTTGAGGAATTTGAGGTTAATGGCAAGAAATATAAAATTAACCAGTTCATTATGTCATCTACATATTTGAGTGCAAATGTGGTCCAAGATATGTGGGGAGAATCACAAGGCCTCTAAGAATCAGGTTAAGTGAACATTTAAGAAATATTAAGAGAGGCACTATCCCACACTACGTCCTAGAACATTAAAAAAAATCATAATTGTTCTACGAATGGTGTTAAATATTTTCTGGGTATCAAAAACATTACAGGAAACTGATGACAGAAGAGTGTTGAAACCAGGTTGTCCAAAGCAGAAATTAAATGGATCTTCAACCTAAAGACTCTTGTACCAAAGGAACTAAGGGCCTGATTCAGAGCCGTTCGCTATTTGCGGTCGTTCGTTCAAAAACAAGGGGTGGCTATTCAAATGATCCGTTCGCAAATTGCAGTCTGTTCACACCTCTAAGAAAGAACGAGCGTGCAAAACATACGCTCGTTTATTTGTTAAAAACGCCCCCTGGCCGCTCGCACCATACATCATGTCCGCTATTTATTAGATTAATCGAGTACATCGAACAGCGTATGAACTGCTCGCTATTCTTGTGGTTGGTTTTTTCAACCGCTATTTTGCGAGCAGTTCTGAGTTAAAAAAAACCAAGTGACGTGGTCAATGACGCTGCTGTATTAATTATGAACTCCCTTAAAACGCCCGTTTTGACCTTTAAGCACGCCTGCGTTCGAATTCCACTCCCCCGTTTACAAGCACCTTCCCCTGTTACCACCCACATACGCCTCATTCTGTCACTCAAAATAGCTGGCACTCGCTATATAGCGTACAAACGATTTTCGGCCGCACTGACTGGTTCGCGCATGCGTACTAAAAACCATACGCATGCGCAGATGTGTGAACATCGCTCGGAACAAGCGTACGGCCGCTAGCGAGTGGCTCTGAATGAGGGCCTAAATGCGGATTTTGAATTGAAATGGGTTTTTGATTTTTTTTTATCTTCCTACATTTTAGTCCAATTTTATTCCCCATTTGCTAAGTCTGATATAATTTTAATAGTGATATGATTTTTCCAATTTTTGTTCCCTCCATTTTAGTCCTATTTTATCCCCCATCTGTTTTTGATGTAATTTTACTAGTGATATTTCCTGTGGTCAATGGGCCCCAATGTTTGTACATTTGGTATGAACTTTTCTAATTGCACTGATATTTCTGTTTTGTTTTATTAGTGTTATTTGAAGTGTTCTATTCCCTTTTTATAAGGGCAACTTTCTCCCTATTTGGTATTAATAAACCGCCTCATTTTCCACATTGATTTTTATGCCTATCCTTTAGATAATTATTTGATATATTTTAGGTTTTCTCTGCTATGACCAGGGGGTAAATAACCTATATATTTATATTATCTTCATTGTTATATTGGTCCTTTTTGGTGAAAGGATCCAGGTTTTTTTAGGCTGCCTTATTTTCCCCAGGAGCACCATGTATTGTGTGTAGGAAAATGTGAATGTTCAACCCTGTCTGCAGCATGAGGCTGCAAACTCCCTGAAAGCTATTTAGCTTCTCTATTATTCATCCACCTGTGAGTACCTGCTCTGTGTGCTGACGAGTGCAAGTACATAACCCTGGCTACAGCTTAAACCTGCAGACTCCATGGAAGCTATCCATCTCCCCATCATAGGGTCATGGCAAATTACTTTCTTTGCCACACACCCTTCCCCTTAGCATTGTGATCTCTAGATGGGGAACACATATTTACAAAAGAGGGCATTTACATTTTTATGCCTATGTTCTACAACAAGGAGGAATGGTTGCAATGTCAAAAACAACTGGGTCACTGGGATTAATTTTCATGTTGGTATGCATCTGCTTCAATTGTGCATGGCCCAATAACAGGGTAAACTCCCCCCCAAGAGATAAAATTGAAGCGCCCATGGTTTCACAGTTATCAACAAACAGGTGGTAATACCATACAAAGCCAAGGAAAGTTCTTAGTTTTCCTCTCTGGTGTGGGCCATTTGTTCATGGCACCTTTGGTTTGATCTTCTGTCCTCCAACTACATACCTTACATAATTTGCCTCGGGCAGGGCCATAGCATATACTGTATCTCAGGATTGGTAGTAAGGCTGAATTTCCTCAAAGACAGCAACACTACCTCCACTTTGAGAAGGTGTAATTCATAGTCTTGGGAACAGATGACTAACCAGTATTTTGAAAAAAGATGTAATTTATTACAACAAATAACAAGATATAAAAGAATAATAGTTACTTAGCTTCGGAATATAAAATGGTTACACAATCTAGGAGCCTCTATCTCTGGACGAACAATTTCCTGGCCGCCAGCTGCAGTCTGATCCAGGCATAGGGCAGGCCACTTGAATCTCCTTTGTCTCTGTTTATATAGCATCCTACTTGTCATACCCAGCTAACTTTACTAATATGGATATGAACCTACTTCAAACTACTCTATTGGTTAACTACTGATAAGGACTTTCTAAAACTTAACGCAGGTGTACATCGCAAAAGACAACACCTAAAGGATTTATGGCTTGTCTACTTTCCACATTCCTGTACCATTTCATGCCTGATACACACATAAGAACCATGAACAGAAATGGCTGTCAGTAGACATTTTGATCTCCCAATACAACCCTTTTGTGAGGTCTAACGCGGTCCGATACTTACTTCTGACTAAGGGCCTGATTCAGAGCCGCTCGTAAGCGGCCACTCGTTCGTTCCGAGTGATGTTTGCACAACTGCGCATGCGTATGGATCGTAATACGCATGCGCGAACTAGTCAGTGCGGCCGAAAATCGTTTGTTCGCTAAATAGCGAATGCCTGCTATTTTGAGTGACATGAGGAGGCGTATGTGGGTGGTAACAGGGGAAGGTGCTTGAAAACGGGGAGTGGAGATCCGAACGCAGGCGTGCTTAAAGGTCAAAATGGGCGTTTTATGGGTGTGCATAATTAATACAGCAGCGTCATTGACCACGTCACTGGGTTATTTTATAGTCAGAACTGCTCGCATGATTGCGGTAGGAAAAACCAACCACAAGAATAGCGAGCAGTTCATACGCTGGTCGATGTACTCGATTAATCTAATAAATAGCGGACATGACGTAGGATGCGAGCGGCCAGGGGGCGTAGTTTTCCAAAAAACGGCCGCAGGTTTTGTTCGCTCGTTCAGACATAGAGGCATGAACAGACCGCAAAGAGTGATCAGTTCATTTGAATAGCCACCCCTTTTTTCTGAAGGATCGAGCGCAAATAGCGTCCGGCTATGAATCAGGCCCTAAGTTTTAGTCTAATTCATCTACCTGTGGCACAGATTAAGTGTCAAATTGAGAGACTTTATTTAACTGTCTGAAGCCATTACAAAACTGCATAGTCCAGTTGGGTTTTGAACAAATACGATAGCATTGTTCCACTCACTAGTGGACTCCTCTATCACACCTAAATGGAACATACTTTCAACCTCCTGCTTTACAGCTGTAGGGCATTTGCTTCAAAACTACCCAAGGAGGTGTGACTACAGTATGCCTTGTTTAGTAAGGTTGGTGTGCTCTGGAATAGGAAAAAAGACATTACAATTCTGCCTCATTTGAGCAAGCTCCTCATCCTCCTCCTAGGCAAGAGCCTAGTGTTTTCTTCCTGAGCTACAACAACTTAAAGCAATTACTGTAGGCTTATTGTTGCTGCATAGTGACCACACTCACCAAAACCAGATCAGAAAGATCATCCATATTTGCATCTTGCTTTGAAGAGAAGTTGAATCTTGCCTCCCTGACCATCCCACAATAATACAAAGGCATAGTAGTAAGATATTTCACACAGGATTGCAATATCACTTGCTTAACTTTTTTTGCAGGTTGTCAGGATGGTCAAAAGACAGCAAAGCATGCATAATAGAGCAGACACTTTACAGCTATTCAAAATCCTCATAACCCTACCACTGATTATACTCTGGGCACCTACCTAATAATCAGCCAACTAGTTGAATGTCAGTCACCCCACCACCACAACAAACAGAACTCTTTTATTCTCTTCCCCAAGCACTAATTAATTAACCCCAGCAAATATACCCACACTTGTGTGTACCAAATGCAAATGTCCAACTATGTCTGCATCATGAGGCTGCAGCATCTCTATCATTTGTTCACCTGTACAGTATGTACTAGTTCTGTGTGCATGAGCATGCTAGTGTTTAGCCCTGTATACAGCATAAACTTGTAGACTACCTTGAAAACTATATGTCTCACCATCAAAGAGTCAAGCCAAATTGACCTCATTGCAACAGTATGTATAGCTAGTAACATATGCACAGAGGATTGATAACTGCCAGAAAATCAGTACACAACATTGGAACCACTTTCCAGGCGTGGTTGCATTAGAAGTTACCACGCCAGTCTGGGCTTTCCGCGATTATCGCATTTGATGCCCACTGGGCAACTGCTGGAAGATAAGGAATAGTCACCAGTAAATCTAGCACTGCCCCCAATGTATATACCTGGCAGCTGCAGAGTGGAGCTGCCATTGAGGAAACGTAAAGACATTAGCGCCTCTGCATGCCAAAACTTGTCCATGGAATAACCTACCTCGCACAATAAGACTTTCCTCTAGTCTCCAATCCTTCAAGCGTTCCCTGAAAACTCACCTCTTCAGGCAAGCTTATCAGATTCCAGAACCTCCTACGTAACCTTCATAGCTTCCATATCTAATTACATCCCCTTTTACAGTCCACACACAATCTCACACATCGTCTTTCTCTCACATCCTCATGACATTTGGTCGACATTCCTGTGTGACTAGATCATGCAGCTAACCAAGAAACTGTGCATTCTGGCTGGACCAAAATGCAATATATAGCACCTATCCTTGTGTATCAATGCCTATTTCCCTACAGATTGTAAGCTTGCGAGCAGGGCCTTCCTACCTATATATCTGTATGTTATTATAAAGTTTTGGTCTATTAATGCTTACAATTGTAAAGCGCAACGGAATATGCTGTGCTATATAAGAAACTGTTAATAAATAAATAATAAATAAATATAGTAATATTTTCAATATATTGGAAACATCAGCATGCATGATAGACACTGATAAACTTTTTTTTTTAAGTAATGGATCATTCAATATACCTGTACTGTCCCGCACTAAGTGTCTGACAAATTTGGTGCAGCCAGCATAACCAATACTCTATCTTCCAATAATCCAGTCAGATGTGATCAGAAGAACTGAGTTTATTATTCGATAGAGGAACTAGCATGGATGTACACAGATCGATGCATATAAACAAGTGTGCACGTGTGTGTGCGTGATGTGATGATAAGTAATGATAAGTAATGGCAAGTGATGATATGACAAGTGATGGCAAGTGATGGTAAAACTGTAAACAAACAAACAATGAAAAGCAATTACTATATGTACATGGGAATGCAAGGCACACATATACATCACATGGGATATGCAAACAACATGAATCATACAGTATGCAAAGTACAGGCTGCAATGTCACATAGTACAGCTAACATGCATTACTGACTGGCTAAGCAGGTCTACAATATGATGGCAAGGTTGAAGCTTAGAACTCACCATCGGATACTGTACCAGGTTTAGCATATGTAATGATGACTGTCTGGGACCATGTGAAAAGGAAAATGGCTGCTTACAGCTCCTTTAGCCCAGAATGCATTGCTAGACTGCTATGGAATGTTAAGAATGAAAAAATAGATCAGATTTAAACTGCTGCTGTCCTGACCACTAGGTGGGGCAGCTAATGTGAATTAGTGCAACATAACAAACCCTATGCTGAAGGCATGACACTCCCCGTCTGGTATCGATGATACCACAAATTTAAACTCTAAGTAGGTAACAGTAAAAGCTGTTCAGACACTGGTCTGAGAAACAACTTAGTCTCTCCTTGCTTACAGATCTTGACCTCGACCTTACTTACTTTTCCATCCTTGCTCGGGAAGGTCTTGGTGACAATAGTCAAAGGCCACTCATTACGTTGTGACTGGCAATCTCTGACAAGCACAATGTCACTAGGTTTTAGGTTGGGTTTGGCAACTTGCCACTTGGTTCTTGGCTGCAGGGTAGAGATATATTGTCTTTTCCACCTGTCCCAAAAGGTGTTTGCTAGGCTTTGAACTTGCCTCCATTGTCGTTTGAATAAGTCTTTGTTGGTGAACTCTCCAGAAGGAGCATAGATAGTCCCGGTCTTCTGAGTAAGAAGAGTAGCAGGAGTAAGTAGAAGCAGATCTTCTGGGTCTATAGAAACTGAAGTCAAAGGTTTAGCATTGACGATAGCTGAGACTTCAGCCATGAAAGTTTTTAATCTCTTGTAAGTCTTGCAGTACCTACTTGTAGGAATATGGAATCAATGATTCTGTGTATTATGCCAATCATCCTTTCCCATGTACCTCCCATATGAGAAGAATGAGGCGGGTTGAAAGTCCATGTACAACTTTGCTCACTGAGGTATCTCTCTACACCTTTAGTGTTGATGTTTGAGTGAATTTGTAATTCTTTGGTTGTGTAAATATTTTGACAGTGATGCCAACCTATACATTCAGTTACTTTTAGAAATTTGGCATGTTTAAATAAACAGGCTATAGGCAGGTAATTGCTCTAAGAAGTGATTTCCAAGTAGAGAATCTTTGGAATCTGTGTGGCTCAAGTTGACAATGTGAGATCATGGTATGGATCGTTGTCACAGCTAGCACTGCAGCACAAAGTTCTAGCCTGGGTATGGTATGCTCTGGAAGTGGTGCTAACTTCACTTTGCCCATGACAAACCCAATATGACACTGGCCTCTAATATCCACAGTTTTAAGATATGCAACAGCGGCAATTGCTTGGATTGAAGTATCAGAAAATACACATAGTCTCTGGTTTTGTACTTCTGTAGAAGGCACAGCAGTATATGAACGTGTAATATAAAGGTTAGTTAAGGTGGACAGAGAACTTTTCCACTCCTCCCACATATCTCTTCTCTGAGGAGACAGTGATGCGTCCCAGTCAGATGACTCGCAGGCTAGGTCTCTGAGCAAGGCTTTACCTTGGATAGAGACAGGAGCAGCAAATCCTAAGGGGTCATACAAGCTGTTTATAACAGACAAGACACCTCTGCGGGTGTAGTTTCTTTCCTCACTGTTCACTTGGAAGGTAAAGGAATCAGATTTTAAGTCCCATAAGAGTCCAAGGCTACGTTTAGCTGGTGGAGAATCAGGGCCTGATTCAGAGCCGGACGCTCTGACCAGAGCTCGCTCTGAATCAGGGCCCTCCTACCTCAACTTGGAGCGGCCTCTTGGATGCTCACATAGCTGTGGGTTACCACCCACAGCTTATGCGAGCGTCCATGATGATGATTGCAATCATCAAGACCATCGCGACCATCGGGCTTGCGACAAGACCCTGCGTTAGGGTCTCGCTGCCGCAAGCCCTGGAGTGATTTTGGCTCTATCAGAACCAAAATCACTCCCACTGACATCACTACTGATGTCAGTGGGGCTGGACCCAGACGGTAGGCGTTCCCATGGGAACGCCTCGTCTGGAAGCCATGCCCCCGGCACGCCCACCAAAGGGGGTGTGCTGTCAGTCACCATCAACAGCATGCCCCCTTTGGTGCGAGACCCCGAGCTCCCTCCGTCATGTGCATGCGCATTAGGGCACCATCGACCCGCTTGCGAGCATCCTTCACTCGCAAGCGGGTCTGAATTAGGCCCTCAGTTCCTAAATCTAAATCCCTTAAGTCACTGGTATGATCTTGAGAAGGGAAGGCTTCCATCACTCTTTTGCTGTTGGAAGCTATTTTTGAAACCTGAGATTAGAGCAGACAAGCATTTCCTGAGCTCTCTTGAGGAGGCTGATTGCTGTCTCATCCATTGGCATAGATTTTAAGCAGTCATCTACATAGAAATCTTTTTCCACAAGTTGTCTAACATCAGAACCATACTCTAGCTCGCCCTCTTGAGCTGAACATCTGAGTCCGTAGATGGCAACTGCAGGGGAAGGACTGTTACCAAAGATGTGTACCCTCCTGCGGTACTCTGCAATATCTTTAGAGGGATCATTGTCACTTATCCAAAGGAATCTTAGGAATTCCTGTCACTTAACCCTCATGAGGAAGCAATGAAACATTTGTTGAATGTCAGCTGTGAAGGTAATAGAGTCCTTGCGGAAACGTATGAGTACTCCAAGGAGTTTGTTGTTAAGATCTGGTCCTGTCAGGAGAACATCATTTAAGGAGATGCCTTCAAACTTGGCACTGGAATCAAACACGACTCTGATCTGACCTGGTTTCTTTGGGTGGTATACTCCAAACATTGGTAAGTACCAGCATTCATCTGTGTCTTTAAGAATGGGAGCTATCGCAGCATCACCATTCTCAAATATTTTGTCCATGAAAGAGAAGAAGTGATCTTTCATTTCTGGCTTCCTGTGGAAATTGCATTTTAGTGAAGAGAAACGTTTAAATACTTGTTCTCTGTTGTTAGGTAGGTGCCGTCTGTGTATTTTAAAGGGTAGAGGTGCAACACAGCTGTTGGCATCATCTTTGACTAGTCCCTTTTTCATTATTTCCAGGAATAGATTGTCCTCTATGGACATTGTGACTTGATCATCCCTTTTTGTTCTTTGGAAGACTGTGCACCCCAAATGTTCTTGGTAGCTGTCACAGATGTGGTTGTCTCTAGGAGAGTCTATGACAGTGCAGTGTGGTAGTTCCTTTATGAGGAAGTGATTGTGACATGGTTGAAATAGAGAAGGGCGTCCGTTTTCTAAAGTGCAGGTAAGCATGCTGTTAACAGTAACTGGTTTATGCACTTTTCCAAGACATACTTATCCTATTATGACCCATCCTTGGTCTAATCTTTGAGCATAAGGAGCATTGTGTGGACCAATAATCTGACTTCTGACTTTGTGGACTCGTAAGATATCTCTCCCAATGAGTAGAATTATCTGGGCTAGTGGGTCCAGTTCTGGTATCAGATGTGCTATACGTTTCAAATGTGCATGATGGATAGCAGCGTCTGGTGTAGGGATTTCAGACCTATTATCAGGGATCTCATTGCATTCAGTGATAGTGGGTAAGGGAAGGCATGTCTTTCTGTCTATGGACTCGACTTGATAGCCGATTGCTCTCCTCCCCATTGTCTCAAAACTCCCTGCACAAGTCCTTAAGGAGTATGGAGTGCTGGGTCCTTTGATATTAAAGGTCTCAAAGAAGGCTGATCTGGCTAGAGACTTGTTACTATGATCATCTAGGATTGCATAAAGTTTGACGGCTTTCTCTGGTTGGCTGTTACGGTAGACTCTGACTAAACAGATTTTGGAGCAAGATTTTCCACTAAAAGTGTCTTTGCAGACTTCAGTACATTGTAAAGTTATCTCTGGTATGACTGCAGTAGTGTCTCTTTGCTCCACACTGAGCTCTCCGCCATGCTCGGTGTCACCATAACTGTGTTGTAAAGTCAATGAGGAAGGTCCAGGGTGTAGAGCTGTGTTGTGTTCTGTGCTGTGACATTGTATGCAGTTAACACTAACCTTACAATCCTTGGCAAGGTGGGTTGTAGAAGAGCAGCACTTGTAGCAGATGCCGTTTTCTCTTAGGAATGCTTTGCAGTTCTCCAGAAACTTTTCTCTGAAGGCTCTGCATTTCAGGAGAGGATGTGGTTTGTTATGCAGGGGACACTGCTTGGCAGGATCTTTATCTTTATTCTCTTGATGAGTAGTAGGTAGACCTGTGGGAAGAATCTGTATAATGCACATTAGTCTTGTGAACCGCAACTGACATTTTGCAGGGGTTAGGTAGAATAGGGGTTGATCTAGTTAAGGTAAAGGCAAAACTAGGATCATTCCTGGTCTTAGCTTGTTGGTGCACGAAGTCCACAAAAACAGAGAATGGTGGAAATGGCACATTGTGCTGCTGCTTAAATTTGGAACCATGGGTGAGCCATTGCTCCTGCAGATTGTAAGGTAGCTTTTGCACTATAGGGTTAATGCCTCTGGCTGTGTCGAGGAAGGTAAGTCCTGGTAAGTCTCCCTCACACTTGGCTACTTGAAGCTCCATTAGTAAGTCACTTAATTCTCTCAGTCTCTGATAGCGTTTGTTAGGTAACCTAGGGAAATCTTCAATTCTTTTGAATAGTGTGCTTTCTATTATCTCTGATGAGCCATAGCACTCATTTAATCTATCCCAGATCTTGTTAAGGCCATTCTCAGGGTGGTTAATATTGATCACTCTTATCCTTCTAGCATGTTCAGCAGATTCATTCCCAAGCCATTTGATTAAAAGGTCTATTTCTTCGCTATGTGAAAGGCCTAACCCTCTGATTACATTTTGGAAAGAGGATTGCCAGGCTCTGAAGCTCTCAGGGCGATCATTGAATTTTGAGAGTACATTTGTGAACAGCTCACGGCGAGCAAGAAACTTGGCAAAGTCTAATGTGTCTTGATTGGCTCTAGGAGTTGCTGTTTGTGCGTTAACATGGTGAGTAAATGGTGCGTGGTCATACCTGTTAGGATTGTATAGTTCCTGTTGGCTTGTATCATACCACTTTTGTGTGCGGATAGTTGTGCCTTTGTTGTAGTTTGCAGATTCAGACACCTGGTGTGGGGGAGAGTTGTCCCTCATGGGTTCCCTGTGTCTAGAAATCTCTTGTTTGCAAGTTTGCAGTTCACTGTTGACTAGTGGGGGCGCTGCATAGTGTGTTTGGCTTGTTTCACTGATGAAATCTGAATGCATGCTTTGTACTGATTGAGGTTTGCTGTCCATATTGGATGCTTGATTGACATATTCTGATGTGCATTGCAATGAATTCTGTGATCCAAGCTCTGCGTCAAGCACATTGATCCTCCTTATATCAAGAAGTTTTACACACTCTAAGAATTCTGCTTCGACCATAGCAGCTGCTGCCTCCTTCTCTGCAGCGAGCTTCTCACTAATTGCTTCTAGGCATGATTTCTCCATATCTCTTTCTGCATCCAGGCGTGACCTTTCTGCATCCAGACATGACCTTTCTGCATCCAGACGTGACCTCTCTATTTTCAATGGCATCTCTTGTTCAGCAAAGGTGGCCCGCACTTTTGCAGCTTCCGCTTTTGCGCGTGCCATTATGGCTGCATTGCTGACAGATAGAGATTTGGAGGAACTAGAGACTTGGGACCCTGTTTTGTAAGAAGATGTCGTTTTCTGTGACATGATGATGGAATGGAAATGCTTGGCTGTGTAGAGGCTGCTGTATTGTAATGTGCAGATAACTGAGCTGACACTCTAGCAGGTCTCTGAGTAGTCAGGGTCTTAGGACTGTTGTTAGGCTGTTTGACTGTGCAGGGACTGTTGTCTTGCCATATGCAGGTGGCTGTACTGACAGTGTGAAATTCCTGTGTAGTCAAGGGCGGTACTCCTATTGCTGAGCTGCCACGGTTAGACTGTATAGAAACTCTTGTACTGTCATATGCAGATAGCTCTTGCTGGTAGTGTAACAGATCTGTAAGTCAGTATGTGTCCCACTTGCTGACAGAAAATGTTGCTGATGAAGTCAGATATATGCATCACATGCTGGGAGCCCGATGTTTTACTATACTGCCCCGCACTAAGTGTCTGACAAATTTGGAGCAGCCAGCATAACCAATACTCTATCTTCCAATAATCCAGTCAGATGTGATCTGAAGAACTGAGTTTATTATTCGATAGCGGAACTTGTGTGGATGTACACAGATCGATGCATATAAACAAGTGTGCACGTGTGTGTGTGATGTGATGATGAGTGATGATAAGTAATGATAAGTAATGGCAAGTGATGATATGACAAGTGATGGCAAGTGATGGTAAAACTGTAAACAAACAAACAATGAAAAGCAATTACTATATGTACATGGGAATGCAAGGCAAACATATACATCACATGGGATATGCAAACAACATGAAACATACAGTATGCAAAGTACAGGCTGCATTGTCACATATTACAGCTAACATGCATTACTGACTGGCTAAGCAGGTCTACAATATGATGGCAAGGTTGAAGCTTAGAACTCACCATCAGATGCTGTACCAGGTTGAGCATATGTAATGATGACTGTCTGGGACCATGTGTAAAGGAAAATGGCTGCTTACAGCTCCTTTAGCCCAGAATGCATTGCAAGACTGCTATGGAATGTTAAGAAGTACAAAATAGATCAGATTTAAACTGCTGCTGTCCTGACCACTAGGTGGGGCTGCTAATGTGAATTAGTGCAACATAACAAGCCCTATGGTGAAGGCATGACAATACCACATGAGACTGATTCTGCCACTGTAATATGTTGTTCGCAGACCGGCTCTCATATCAGAGCAGCAGACCCGCCCCAGACCTCGTGTAGACTACAAATTGCAGTAGTAAGTATTGCCAATTTGAAATATCTATAATAATATTTTTATTATGGCAAAATCCAGTATTGATCATGAATATTAATAGGGGACCGCTAATTCAGGATGTCCAGTTTTTTTTTTAATACTATTTTTATGGTATATTGTGTTTAAAAATATATATTTTTAATACATTCATGTTGGATATGGTCTAAATAGATGTTATTGACCTAATTCAATCATAAAATAATGACAATTTCTAAGCGGTTTATGGAACAAATATTAGCCTGTTAAATTGTTAAGGACAAAACATCAAAATAACCAACTAGGGCTCTCAAACAGCATTAATCCAATGTATACTTTTAAGATAAAAGATCATACACAATTACTATAATAAACTTCCCAGAAATCAGTGGGTAATTCAGACCCGCTCGCGAGCAAAGGACGCTCGCAAGCGGGTCGATGTTGAGCGAATGCGCATGCGCACAACGGAGGGATCTCCGTCGTGGGCATGTGCGAGACCCGGCGAGCGTCGAGAAATACGTTGCTCGGGGTCTCGCACCAAAGGGGGCGTGCTGTTGATGGTGAGTGACAGCACGCCCCCTTTGGTGGGCGTGCCGGGGGCGTGGCTGCCAGACAGAGACATTCCCATGGGAACGCCTACCGTCTGAAGCCGGCCCCACTGACATCAGTAATGATGTCAGTGGGAGTGATTTTGGCTCTGATAGAGCCAAAATCACTCCTGGGCTTGCGGCAGCGAGACCCTACCGCAGGGTCTTGTCGCAAGCCCGATGGTCGGGATGGTCTTGACCATCGCAACCATCTTTTTGGCCGCACAGCATATGCTGTGGGTGGTCACCCACAGCTATGCGAGCGGCCAGGAGGCTGCTCCATTTTCAGGTAGGAGGGCTCTGGTCAGAGCGTTCGGCTCTGAATCAGGCCCTCAGTACACTATTTATCCTAGCATGAATCACTTCAATATTACTTTAAATGCAATAACTCATAAATATATCAAACTATCAGTATTTTATTTTAGTATAAATTACAACAGTATCCCTATGTTTTGTACATGATTCACTAAAATGCAGTCTGCATTGTACAGGAGTCACTGGAATGCTCTCTGCATTGTGTTGGCATCACTCAAATGCTCCCTTAAATTTATAGCAGACATTTGAATGCTCTCGGTATTAATAGATGGCAATCAAATATATATGTCATAATACATGTAATTATTACAATTTATCTGTTACAGGTAGAGTCTCCCATATCCAAATATTACGAAATATGGAAAAATTCCGAAATATAAAGTATTTTTCGCATGACTGAGAGAGTGACACCTTTGCTTTTTGATGGTTCAATGTACACAAACTTTGTTTGAGCCACAAAATGATTGAAAATATTCTATACAAATACCTGCAGTCTGTGTGTCTAAGAGGGATATAAATCATAAATGCATTCTGTGTTTAGATTTAGGTCCCATTCCAAAGATATTTCATTATGGTATGCAAATGCGGTCAAACCCCCGAAAATGCTGCTTTCTGCAGTCTGACTGCAATTTTCATATGCATCAAGCCCCAGAATGCAATATATTCTAGGGGTTTAATGCAGTGGGCAATGCCATCATCAGATGGCGATGTCCTATAGAAGCCTACAGGCTTCTGGACCTGATTCAGAGCCACTCGTAAGCGACCGCTCGTTCGCTCTGAGCAATGTTCACACAACTGCGCATGTGTATGGGTCATAATGTGCATGCACGAACCAGTCATTGCGGTCGGAAATCGTGCACTCACAAAACAGCGAGGAGCTGCTAATTTGATTGACAGAATGAACCATTTGTGGGTGGTAACAGGGGAAGGTGCTTGAAAAGTGGGGGGTGGAGATCCGAAAGCAGGCGTGTCAAATGGTCAAAAGGGCGTTTAATGGGAGTGCATAATTAGTAAAGGAGCGTCATCGACCTTGTCACTTGGTTGTCTTTTAGCCTGAACTGCTCGCAGTGATAGCGGTAAGAAAACGCTACCACAAGCACTGCGAGCAGTTCAAATGCCTTTCGATGTTCCCGATTAATCTAATAAATACCGAAGATGACGTGTGATGCGAACAGCAAAGGGGCGTCTTTACAAAATAGCAAGTGCATTTTTCGTTCGCTTGCTCAGACATAGAGGCGTCAACAAACCGCAAAGAGCGAGCGCTCAATTTAAATAGATGGCCCCTTTTTTGGAACGACCGTCCGCAAATAGTGTCCGGGTCTATATCAGACCCTCTATTCATAATGCCCCCTTGGGGGCATATTTTTGGGGGCACATTACGTAATGCCCCCTTGGGGGAATATTTTTATTATTGCAAATCCCATATTGATCATGAATATCAATCATCGGATCCATCCCAGCACCCCCCACATTGCATGTCCTTCTACGCATCCACAGAAAAAGCTGTCCTTTACATTTTCCATCATGCATACCAGTGGAAAGAAGAGTCCTCACAGCTGCAGCTAGAGTAATTTATTCAGGATAATTCTACTCATCTGGACAATATTCAAGCCATCCTCTCCGGTGCATGTCCTTTGAATCCTCAGCGAAGACTACCTACAACTATGCCTCCTCCTCTTCCTGCACCCATTTCAGTTTGTTGACTTCAATTATCCCCACCTAGCAAATATGATGAAACCCCTGCATGGATTCTTAAACCAATGCAAAATCCACTTTGCGTTGTCAGTCGCTAATTTTTCAACTGCAAGAACACAAGTGGCTTTCATCATCTCGCTTCATACTGGGAGAAATCGGATCCAATTTTGACCATTTACTCTGAAATAATTTCCACATTTCAGAGAATTTTTGACAAACCCGGAAGAACAACTTCTGCATTTGCAGATATCCTTGGACAGTGCAGTAAGACAGACAGCCAATATGTGATACAATTCCATGCAGTGGTGTCCTGTCTCTGTCTGCTTATTTTGTAGATCTGCCTGGAATCCTTGGGTCTGGCCGTCATGCTTCTATAACATGATGGAATGATCCAGCTCTGGCTCATGAGCAAACAGGGGGTTAGACACTATTGCAAGTGTAGGAACCACAGACAAGTGATGTGCAAGGATGTTAAATGGGACCTGGGGTGATTACCCAGGGACTTGGGCTCTCCTTTGCCTAGTGACCATGGAGGCATACTAGACCAGGAACATGCTCCAACAACAAGGCTGACCCCGGAACTCAGAATAGCATAGTAGTGGTAGATAGGAACTCAGTCCAGCAATTGGTGTCTTATGTCTTACTCCAGGATACAGCTGTAACCCTGACACAGCTCTAACACAAGACCTGTAACTGGAACCAGAGTAGAACTCAGAAACTGAATGTTAGGAAAAGTAATACACAGATTGCATATCTCACACTGAACCACAGCCCTGGAACTAGCACCCTTCTCTAAACCAGCCCAAGACAACAGCATGCAGTGCAGGGAACCAATACCACTAGCAGGGTAGTATACTATATACCAGGATAGCTACTAAGCACAGAGTAGAACAGAACTACAAGCAATGTCCCAGCGGTATAAAGATATAGCCAGAGGATGTGTACAGTTCACAGGTAAACAGCAGAGTATACTTAGAGGGATTGCACAATGTGAGGTGCTACCTGCTGAGACTTGTAGTGCTGCAAGCATAAAGAGACAAATGCAAGTGCACACTCTAACCATGATGAACCTAATAATGTAACTGCTAAATAGCTAATGGCCAAAATTATGGGCCTGCCCACCGCATCCAGGTGACCTCTATCAGGCATATCCCTAACACTCCTATGGAACAAATATAGGGCACGGGACCCCCCAGGTCAACCCAGCAGAACCGCCCCAGTAGTGTGAGATTTAAAGTGAGGGTTAAAGAATAATAAAGAAAGCCTATGTGTTAAGTAGGAGGTTATAAAAGAAAGTGTATAAAGTGCTGCATATATAAAAAACAAACAAAAGAAGTGAAAAAGTATATATTATGATGCCATGAAGTAGGCCAGCCACACCAGTCCAGAGAGCCCCACACCCCAATACCAGTCCCAAAACTGACACAGCATATATATAATAGGTCTTACCCTCAGTGTGCCTCATTAGATGTGCAGTCTTGGAGTGCAAGGACTCCTTGCTAATTAAAAACACCCAGGAACAGGTGGGAGGGGTGCTAATCAAGGTAAAAGGAGTCTCATCCTTCTAGTGTACATACAGGGCCGTTTCTAGGGGCAGGGGGTGCACCGCCTCCTACCCATGCTGCAGATACAGACTGTTAACTGCCGGGCGCCCGCAGAGATTCAGTTACCAGTGGGCGCCCGGCAGAACAGAGCAGCGGAAGACAGAGATGGAGACGGAGGCTCCGGCTTCTGGCTCCTGGCTCCCCCAATGTGCACTATGGGAGGACGTCATGACGTCTTTCCCATAGTGCAAAGAGAGGAGCAGCCGAGCGGAGCAGAGCGGATGCCGGAGCGGGGCTGAAGGTAAGTATTACTGTTTTTTTTTTTTTGAGCAGGCGGCCTGGACAATACTTGGGGGGAGGCACCCGGGCAAAGATACTGGGGATATCACTCTGGGGACACTTCTGCTGGGGGAGCCACCACTACTGGGGGCACATGGGCACAGCTACTAGAGACACAACAAGTGGGGCACTTCTACTGGGGGATACACTACTACGGGGGACAACTGGGCACTACTACTAGGGACATTATAAGGGGGGCACTTCTACTGGTGGAGGCACTACCACTGGGGGCACCCGGGCACTACTACTGGGGACATTACTCGGGGGGAGCTTCTACTGGGGTCATTGCTTAGGAGGCACCACTACTGGGTGCATTACTCAGGGGCCAGGGGCACTTCTACTGGGGGCACTACTACTTGGGACTTTACTACTTGGGGCACTACTACAAAGGGAGCATTTCTATTGGGGGCACTAATACAGCGGCATTAATACTGGGGAATTTATACAGGGGACACTACTACAGGGGGCATTACTATTGGGGGCAATACAACTGGGGACACTACTACTGGGGCACTACAACAGGAACCATTACTATTGGGGGCATCACTGATGGGGGCATGACTACAGGGGGCACTACTGATGGGGGCTCTGCATAAGTTACACTACCACTGTGGGCACTGCATATGGGGACAACTACAGGGGGCACTGCATAATGAGCACTTTTGCCTGAGAGCCAGTGGGGGGAAGCCTAAGACCTGTTGGGATGGAATGGCAAGGGAGGGGGCTGGAATGAAGTGTGTATTATGTGAAATGTTTTTTCAATGTGATTTATGTGGTTCTGGATTTAATAATGTATTTGAGGTGGATGTGGTTTCAAAACGTAGTTTATGTGCCTCTGGCCTTTCCAATATATTTTATGTGGAAGTGGTTTGTTGCAGTGTATTTTATGTGGAAGTGGTTTGTTGCAGTGTACTTTATGTGGATCTGGCTTGTATTTTCAATGTGCTGGGCTCGCTCCCAACGCGACTAAAACCAGGTGTGATGCAAGGTCATACTTCTGCAAATGTCACACCAAAGGCATGCACACAGAAATTTGGCGTGGGCTTGTGACAGCTAGGCCACACCCAATTTTTGAGCGCGCGCCTCCGGTGGCGCATGCTGTCTGTCTTTTGTTTAGCTACATATATTTTTCAGCATTTTGCCTCTGACAGGTTAGACACCCCTGTACTCAGTAGTCACAGTGGCTGACATTCTGTGGTCTTTCTAGATCACGCTCCCTTACTGTGATACCACACCCCCTCACGATGATGCCACGCCCACTCCACAATATTACTGCTTCGAGGGGGGGGGCATTTTGACTGCTCGCACTGGGAGCCTCAGACCCTAGAAACTGCCCTGTGTACATACATACACACAGTACAAAATACATAGGGGGAGGGGCCCTAGATTGCACACAATGTGAGGTGCTACCTTCTGAGACTTGTAGTGCTGCAAGCATAAAGAGACAAATGCAAGTGCACACTCTAACGATGATGAACCTAATAATATTACTGCTAAATAGCTAATGGCCCAAATTATTGGCCTGCCCACCGCGTCCAGGTGACCTCTATCAGGCAGGTCCCTAACACTCCTATGGAACAAATATAGGGCACGGGACCCCCCAGGTCAACCCAGCAGAACCGCCCCATGGCATCACACTAGTGTGAGATTTAAAGTGAGGGTTAAAGAATAATAAAGAAAGCCTACGTGTTAAGTCCTACATAAGTAGGAGGTTATAAAAAAAAGTGTACAAAGTGCTACATATATAAAAAACAAACTAAAGAAATAAAAAAGTGTACATTATGATGCCATGAAGCAGTCCAGCTACACCAGCCCAGAGAGCCCCGCACCCCAATACCAGTCCCAAAACTGACACAGCATATATATAATAGGTCTTACCCTCAGTGTGCCTCATTAGATGTGCAGTCTTGGAGTGCAAGAACTCCTTGCTAATTAAAAACACCCAGGAACAGGTGGGAGGGGTGCTAGTCAAGGTGGAAGGAGTCTTGTCCTTCCAGTGTACATACTTACACACAGTACAAATACATAGGGGAGGGGCCCTAGATTGCACACCTGCAGGCTGGAGTGCGATGGTAAGGCTGACTTGTATGCAGTATGGGAAATGCAGGCCTGGCAGGTATCAGAGCACTGTGGTCGATGTTTCCAAGATGGTGAGTAGTGTGGATGCTGTAATGCTGGTGGGACTGTAGACACAGCTGCAGGTGAGTAATTGATCTGGGCACAGCGTGGAAGCTGCAGCACTGACAGGAAAGGAATACAGCAGTAGCTGGAACTCGGCAGATAAGTGTGAATGCTGTGATGCTGGTCTGTAGCAGCGTGAATGCTGTGAAGCTGACAGGTGAACGATATTCAGCAAAGGATGGTAACTTGCTGGAATCGATGAGGCACTGGGAAGTCATAGAGGATACAATACAGGATACAGAGAACTCCTGGAGCCTTGAACTATCTGGTTTATGAACTCAAGTAGGGAGTGATCTCTAGCCATTGGACTAGCAGACCAGATGAGTGAACAGGTGCAGTAATTAATCACAGGGAGACGTCCCTGTGATGTTTTGAAATGGCCATGAATGAAAGTCTGCACCTTTCAGCAATGCTAAAACCCAAATTTGTGACACATCTGAATTAATCTGGAATGAGGATACTCTTATAGCAGTGTTCTGGAGGGGACTTTCTGAGAGACTTAAGGATGACTTGGCATCCTGAGATTTGCGATCCAGATTGGACGATTTGATCTCCCTCTGTAATAAGGTAGACCTCCAGCATAGGGAACGCACCTTAGAGAGAAATCAGTATGACCAAGCAAAATCTCATTCTGTTCCTCATTTGAGCTATCCACCCCCAGCTGGAGAAGAACCTATTCAAATCAATTGTCTTGGTTGACTCCTGAAGAGCGTCAAAGACAACTCAGGGATAATCTCTGCATTTACTATGGATCCTCATGACATCTGGTTAAGGCCTGTTCACTTCACCTGGGAAGCGCTTGCTCCTAACTTATGAAAAAGGGGTTATGTAAGGAGTTGCAACTGAATCACCTCATAAAGCTGAATCCATTATTACTGTCAACTTGGAATATGCCCAGAATTCCAAGTCCATCTCTGCTCTTTTAGCTTTGGGAGCAGCCGTGAATTTCATCACCTTAGATTTTGTTCTAAAATATTAGATACCCACCGAATCCTTGGGGGGTTATCACTCCTCGCACTCTTCCTCTGAAACTTAGAATGGGTTTTCTTCACTCGTAAGTTTTATTGTTGTTTCCTAAAGCATCTCACATTTTAGTTCTTAGTTTACAATGGTTGCAGAAGTACAGGCCCCAACTGGAGTGGTCCACCCTACAAATCACATTTTGGAGTTCATTTTGTTTCAAAAATTGTTTCAGTGAGTAATTCCTCTTCATATCACTGAAGTTACCCCACTTGAAGGATTACCCAAAGCTTCTAAAAAGTTTAAAGATGTTTTATGTAAATAGGGAGCTGATTATTTACCACCGCATTGGGAATGGGATTGCCCCATTGACCTAATTCCAGGGAAGACACCTCCTGCATGGCGCACATATCCTCTGTCCCTAGCAGATATTTAGGCAATGTCTAAGTATATTAAGGAACATTTAGAAAAAGGGTTCATCCGCCCTTCATCATTTCAGGCTGGAGCCAAATTCTTTTATGTAAAGTAGAAAGACAGCAAACTTTGCCTGTGCATAGACTATCATAGCCGGCCATATTTATATGAAGTTTGGTTGGGGTGAAATATAACCTATGAAGTATTTTATATTGTAACTCCAAATGAATATAACATTTGGACAGTTTGTGGGCAGTGGTGTAAATAGATTCCCATTGCTGGGGAGTATATGACTCATGACTCCAACTGAGCTTGGAACTTGGATTTGACTGGAGGGCTAGCCTCAAGACACAGGATATACCAAAAACCTATATAACCTTTAGAGTTACCTCTTGTCAATTTAGCCACAATATCTGCTGAGGGTAATTCCAAAGAACCGCTCACTTTAATAGCACTAACCACCCAATGCTGGATACGGAAATAGCTAAATAATTCTCCAGATTGCAACTGAAATTGGGATTGTATTGAGCGAACGGGATGAGTGAGGTAGAACTCGTGATGTCAGCAATGGATTCTATCCCTTGAGAACACCAGAGCATTACCGGTAAGTCAGGGATCAAGCGGGAGATAGTGGCTAAAGATACAGGTTTAGCCGGTAGGTTAATACATTTAGAATTAAGTACCATATTATCCCACATCTTAAGAGAGTCAATCATTTCTCTGGGGGTATATTTTAGTAAGGGGTGCATTTGTTTGGGTGTCCAAATTAAATCTACAAAGGGGTACTCACCTAGTAATGCCCTTTCTAAGTCTACCCACGGTTTAATGTTGCGGGTAAGAAACCAATCACTAATATGTGATACTAAGCATGTTTACTGGTTCATAACTAGGTCTGGAATTTGCAGGAATGGTGCGGAATAAGGGCCTGAATCAGAGCCGGACGCTATTTGTGGTCGCTCGTCCAGAAAATAGGGGTGGCTATTCAAATCAACCGTTCGCTCTTTGCGGTCTGTTCACGCCTCTAGGTCTGAACGATCTAACAAAACTTGCGGACGTTTTTTGGGAAACTACACCCCCTGGCCGCTCGCATCCTACGTCATGTCCGCTATTTATTAGATTAATCGAGTACATCGACCAGGGTATGAGCTGCTCGCTATTCTTGTGGTTGGTTCTTGCTACCACAATTTTGCAAGCAGTTCTGGCTCTAAAATAACCCAGTGACGTGGTCAATAATGCTGCTGTTTTAAATATGCACACCCATAAAATGCCCGTTTTGACCTTTAAGCACGCCTGCGATCGGATCTCCACTCCCCGTTTTCAAGCACCTTCCCCTGTTACCACCCACATACGCCTCATCCTGTCACTCAAATTAGCAGGCATTCGCTATTTTGCGAGCACATGAATTTCGGCCGCACTGACTGGTTCGCGCATGCATATAACGATCCGTACGCATGCGCAGTTGGGCAAACATCGCTCGGAGCGAACGAGCTGCCGCTTATGAGTGGCTCTGAATCAGGCCCTAAGTACATTAACTTTGGCAGAATCATCATTTTAAATGCCGCAAGGCGACCCAGCCAGGAAACCTCAAAGCCCCACCAATTGTGTAACAGTTCCGCTATATATTTAAGACTTGGATCAAAATTTATCTTAGCAAAGTCTTCTAGGTGATTTGGTATATTAATACCAAGATAGAGGAGGTAGTTCGATTTCCATTTGTATCTATATTGGGCTTGTAAGCGAGACAGAACCATATCAGATATGTTAAAAGGCAGAACCTCGGTTTTGGTGGTGTTGAGCTTATATAGAGAAGCTGCACTATATTTGTCTAGCAGTCTATGAAGGATGGGTAATGAAGAAACTGGGCTGGTTACAAACAAAAGAATATCGTCAGCAAACAAACATACTTTGTGAGATGTCATGCCAACTTCCACCCCTGGAAATGATGGGGAATTTCTAATTGCTGATGCAAGTGGTTCGATAGCTAATATGTACATCAGTGGAGATAGGAGGCATCCCTGTCTTGTGCCATTCCTAATGTTAAACAGGGATGATAAAAAGCCTTTGCTAAAAACCCTAGCTGTAGGGTTACTGTATAGAGCCTCAATAGACTGCAATATTGCACCCTGAAAGCCAAAACGCAATAATCATTCAAAGAGAAACAGCCAATGGAGGCGATCAAACACCTTCTCAGCATCTAGAGATAGAAGAATGAACTTACGCCATCTCAACATCAGCTCTGCCAATTCAAAGACTCTGCGTGTGTTGTCTGATGCTTGTCTGCCGACGACGAAGCCCACCTGGTTCGGGTGGATCAAATTCGGAAAGTAAAGGAGATAAATAAGTGGCTAACATTTTGGCATACATTTTAATATCAGAATTGAGTAAGGCTATTGGGTGAAAATTCGAGCAGGAAGTGGGAGGTTTTCCAGGTTTAGGTAAGGTAATAATTTGAGCTTCTAGCATCTCTACTGGAAAGCTACCCTGACCTGAAGCAAAATTAAATAAAGAAGTAAGTGTGGGGGAGATAGAATTTGCAAAATGCTTATAGAATGAGTTAGTAAACCCCGTCCGGAACAGGAGACTTCCCCGTGGCCAAAGCTTTAATAACAGTCAAAGTTTCTTGTTCAGTCCAAGGAGCATTTAAAGCGGCCAAAGCCTCCTCTCCTAACTGAGGAAAAGTAAGGTCATGTAGAAACTAAGAAATAGAAGCACCAGATGGCTGTGTCGTAGTACTGTCAGTATGAAGATTCTATAGCCCGGCATAATATTTAGCAAAGGCATTGGTGATCTCAGCGGGATTAAGTAATTTCTTATTATTGGGTGTGATAAGATATTCAATTCTATTTCTGGCCTGACGTTTATGCAATTTACGTGCTAGGGACTTGCCTGCCTTATTCCCTGAATTGTAGAATTTCTGTTAAAGTTTAGCTAGAGCGGATTTCATGTGAGCTAAAAATAGCTTCTGAAGCTGGTTTCAAATAGAAACCAGCTCTCTTTTAAGGAGGCGAGAAGGATGGACTCTATTTGAACGCTCAACCTGTGCTAAGCGCCATACCAATTCCGGTTGTCTGAGCAAATATTGTCTCTTAAGTCGAGAGCTTGTTTGAATGGCCACTCCACGAAGAACAGCTTTGAGAGCACACCAGTGAATTGGCATGGAAGTGTCTTGTGGGTCATTAGTTGCCAGATACGACTCCAAGGCGTCCGCTAAACGTTTAACAGCTTCGGAGGAAGATAGTAAATGCCCGTAAAGCGCCATGGTCTAGGTGGAATTCTAGCTTTATGTCCATCCCAAGTCCATGTTACAGAAGCATGGTCAGACCAGACAATAGGTATGATTTTAGATTGGTGAGTATATTGGTGCGAATATGTATCTAGTAGAATCAGATCAATATGAGAATATGTATTGTGTACATGTGAGAAGAACGTATAATCTTTCACTGATGGAGAATAATCCGCCACATGTCCGCCATGAGCTTCCGCAATAAAACTGATGTATCAGTGATACCGCTACTTGCTCCAGAAGCCTGAGATGATGACTTATCTAACCGAACATCAGGGACTAAATTAAAATCACCCCTTATAATTGTGTGACCACTTCTGATCTGGTGGACAGCCTCAAATACTCGTCTAAGGAATAGAAGTTGGTATGTATTAGGGGCATAGAGTGAGACCAATGTGACCGCTTTACCATCCATCTGACCAACTAATATCAAATAGCGGCCATTCTTGTCTTCCAGCTTATTAGTTAGAGTAAAGGACACTGAGTTATGAAACAATATCGCCACACCATTCCTGTTAAGTGGACCATTAGCATAGTATGCAAAATTATATCTCATTTCTCTCAGTAGCTGCAGGGCTAAAGATGAAAAATGTGTCTCTTGTAAAGCTATAACTTTGGCTCTATGTCTATGGAAAGTGGACAAAGCTAGCCTATGTTTGTTAGGGGAGTTTAGTCCATGAACATTTAAAGAAAAAAATTTAACCATAATTTATAAAAGAAGACATCAAATTCGGCGTGAATACCCAGAGTATCTAGCAAAAATATAGTGGAGTGGACAATGGCACCCAAAGTGAAGATAAAAGAAAAAGGGAGAGACACAAAGGAGAGAAAACATTGGGAAAACCGAGATAGCCCAAGAAGTTAGGGTTACAATGTTTGCCGTGGGGGAAGAAAAACGGCAAAACCAAAAACATGGTGGAACGTGGCCTTTGTCAAAGACCACCCATACAGTGTAACAATAACTAAATACAAATAAAAGTGAACAACATAAATATAGCAGGATAACTACATTGTTATACACAATGAGACATAGTGCATATCAACCATCCAGAACCAAATTAGGAGTTAAAAACGCACGATAGCCATTACCAAAAATGAACTGTCACAATGTCATACACTCACAAAATAAATGTGGAGTTGCTAAACCCACAAAACACCAAAATTAATAATAGTACAAGAAACTTCGAAGTCTGAATAGCATAAAGCAACATAGTTAATACACATTAAATGTAGCTAGTCAAGAGAAAATGCACCAGAGAGGAATCCCAGGTTAAAACTTTACATAGGTAATGGGAGAAGAACGCTTCTAAATTCCCTCTTCTCATTTATTAGTAGTGAATAAGTCCCTTAAACTAGCATGTTATACATATAATGAGGTTATTACTACCCATTATAGTGTAAACATACACAAGGCAGAACAGACATAAGAGATAGTATTCTTATGCAAAATCACTGATTTTATAGAAGAAACATCACTAAAATGAATTCAACATTATTAACACAGTAACTGTATGTGTGGAGCATTCTCACGTGGCTTTAGACCAGTCCTGGGATACTTGACCAGTAGAACAGGAGACACGAGTAGATACTGTAATATCCCATTCTTCCAATAGCTTAACTCCAGCCTCTACATTGGAAATAACATATGAGGAGGACTCGTAATTAACCAGGAGCTTCACGGGAAACCCCCAGCAATATGTGATGTCATTGTCTCTTAGAGCTGTGGTAATGGAATGAAATGAGCACTTTTGATAGAGTAGCAGCAGACAGATCCAGAAAGATTTGAAGACCCCCCAGAAAGTCAGTGCCTTCAGCTTGGCATGCATCATGCAGAATTTGCTCTTTGAAGTGAAAAAAGTGGACACGCATTAATGTGTCTTGCGGAAACTTGCCTGATCCTGTTCTCGGTTTGGGAAGGCGGTGGACTCTATCAATTATCAGGTCTTGTTGAGAAGCTGTAGGAACCAACTTGAGAAACAAATTTGAAATGTAATCTGGCAGCTTTGCGTTTGACACAGAATGTGAAATGCCACGAATCTTCACATTGTTTCTTCCATATGTGCCATTTTATCTCTCATGGATGATACTTCGGTTTGGAGGTCAGCTTGTGCTGTGAGAAGATCATTATGAGATGATACCAGTTCCTGAATTTTCCCCTCTAGATGGTCGGTATGATTGCCTAGCCCCACAAGATCAGCTCGAATAGATTGTATAGAGGTGTCCACACCCTTCAGCACATCAGCCCGAAATGCCGCAAAAATTTGAAACATTGTTTGGGTAGTAAGAGGGACGTTTACATCCAGGTCTAGAGTCAGCCGGGGAGACCGTATCTTGTATAGTAGATATAGAGGTCGATCCCAATGCTGGAGAAGATATTTGTCCCACTTTTGATGGAGAGGTAGCCGGAAAGTGGATTGGTGTTGGAAGTTTGTGTTGTCTTGATTTCCTAGATGGCAAAGTCAGGAGTAGAAGTAGAAACACCAAGTTGAATCAGAAAGTCATGTCACGGCTTATTGCAGGGATAGCAACTCATGGAATTGGGGTCACTGCATGGGTGGAGAAGGCATTACCCAGAAAAAGACATCACTCTTTGATCAGGTAGATTCACATTTCTGACACTGAAATGTATCAAGTAGAAGGTTATCCCCTTCTACTATGAGTGGAAAGACTAGTAACACTCACGAGGAGACAGGTGCAAGGTGTGTAGAGTTTGGGGCCATTATGGTGACGACTTGCATGAAAACATGCCCTGCAGCTTTGTCTACAGTCTGTGAAAATGACGCCCAGGATTCCTTACTCACGCTCAAAATGGAGGTCAATTACTGGGACCAGCAGGCAAAGGTTAAAGGTTGCCCTCCACTTCTCAGGAGGGAGGTATCCTATGGACAACTTAAGAGAGGTGCTGTGTGCCCTTTGGTCACCTTCATTTTCAGCTGGGTGATTATCGCAGTAGCCAGCAGCCGCAGGTCAAGCTCGCGTCTTACAAATTGGGAGAGCTCTTTCAGTAGCTGGAGGGCCTGCAGAGCTCAGACAGAGGTAAATCTGGTTGTGTTGGGTGTCTGAGGTCATGGGTGAGAAGCGACGGGTCTGTGCTGCAGCCGTGGGTATACCGGAAGCGGCTGTGCCCTCCGTCTTGCATCAACTTTAGTCCGCGGCTTCCAGCGCCTTTGTAGGCCCAAAGATCGGTGCATCGCCCTGGCTGCGAATTTTATGGGGGAGTCAACCCAGGCAGGAGAAAGGATAACTGCAGCCTCAAGAGTGAAGATTGGGTTCTGTAGGACCAGTGGAAGGCTCCAATGTGCCCCTACATAGCAGGAGCTCCAGGAGCACACATCTTTCTCTAACAGCAGTCAGGCCACGCCCCCGCCATTGAGTAAGTTATTAATCTTGTATCCTACAAGCTCAAACTACCTTCCTTTTTTTGAGTACTAAACTCCTTCCACATACTCTGCTGAGACCTTTGATTCTAAATTGATTCCAACCAAACTATCCAAGGTCCGTATATAATGAGGTGTACAGTTTGAAATTGAGCCAATTCTGTACTTGCGCTGTCGATATGGTCATCTCCAGTACCTAATATATTGAAAAGGTTGTGAACCCAGTGGTGGCATCTCCAGGCTCTGGTCCCTGCCACGGGTGTCTTCACTCCCGGACCTCCGGCTTGTGTGAGCAGCTCCTCTTCTCTGACTCGGCGTCAGTATATAATAGGGACAGCAGTCCACGTGTGCAGATTCCAGCACCTCTGGGAGTATGGGGGCTGCCATGTTCTTCCCAATCACTTGACTGCTGTTCCACCAATAGAATCTTTGCTTCTTCCTTCTCAGTGATCCCAGCCAATCAGCAGCAATCACTCAATATAAAAGAACTTCTTGGGTAACTAGCAGGCTACCAGTGCAATAAGTCTCACAGATCTCCATGTGATTCATGTTTCTCTGCTCCTCAGAGTGGTTCTAATTAAATCTGTTTCTGCCGCTGATATTAGTGTTCCAGCTAATTTTGTTCCAGCCGACAATCCTCTAGTACTAGCCTGGAGTTCAGCTGACGTCTCTCCTGTACCAGCCTGGAGTTTAGCCGACATCTCTCAGGTACCAGCCTGGAGTTCAGCTGATATCTCTCTGGTACCATCTCAAGAATCTCAAGCTCAAGGTTATTAAATTTGTTTACATTTTCAAGATTCTCCACTTGATTGCCGAGCAGTTCAGTATCTGTCCTGTGGTCGGTTATCTCTTGGCCCATCACCTCTTGGAATTTACATACAGTAGGTCAACTCTTTTTTCACCACATGACACCAGTGTATGTATCAACTGATTCTGCTTAGAGTCTGTTTACCACAGCCCTGAGCTCTTTTTGAAATGTGGTTCTGATATTACAGTTTTTGCATTTATTTATTTTTAATCATTACCCTTTTGCTTCTCCCCCCTTTTCTATCTCTCCTTTTGTGTATTGTGATTAGTGTATCTCATATTTACCTTGACCCAGTATTAAGTTAAATAATTAAATAAGTTAAAAATTTATTTACTAAGCATCAAGAGCATTATTTACATTGTGTTATATCTACATATTGGCATGATTTTTACAGTCACTATTTTCTTCATATTATGGTGAACACATCACATGTTTTCCTTTTCAAATGGATTTAAAACTGCAGACCAAGGGGAATCAGTGTCTGACCGGCTGCATACTGGAGCAGGATAAAGCTGATGTCACCATCTCTTTTCCTCCACTGGGCCTGATTCTCAGTCAGACTCAAAGTGCTGGTATACGCAGACATCCGCTGCTGCCACATCTACTATCGTATGCTAATGCGAGTATCCCTCCATCCACAGTATGTATCTGTTCAACTTCATGCGGATGCATCTCACCCTCCTCCCCCACTGTTGTAACCATCATCATTAGTATTGGCACTTACACCCACCCCATGCTTGGTGCAAAATATCCGTATGTAAAATGTGTCCCTTCATTGTTCGCTCACCTCAAACAGGCATTACAGTCTTGCTACTATCCTAGGACACTCCGATTAGATGGATCTTTCCTGTGAGTTTGCATGGTAGCAGACCAGTTGTCATCCAAAAATGCTAATTTCACAAATAGAGCAATCTGGCCATGCACAGAGCAAACGCTAGTCTCACATTCTCAGGGAAGATGCATATGTATGGTACAGCATATGCGCAGTTTGCCATTGATTCTTGCAGGGCATGTGCAGTCAGCTGATAATCATGAGAAAAAACCACTTGTATCCAAATCAGAATCAGGTCTTATATGGTTTTGTAATTGTTTTCAAACAATAGCTTAGCATGAATCATGACTTAAACCCTATACAGATGTGTCCTGCTACATCTTTGCTGCATACGTGGGAAATTGCACCACGCATGGCGCGAGGCTTGTTCCCACGAGTGGATACACGCACTGCGTTCGTACCCGTGACTCTATAGGATTGCAGTGCGCGTCATAGTGTACCGTAGCATACGTTGCTGCGGGTAATCGCATGGCGCGGTGCGTGCGCATGTTTGTAGTGTGATCGGCAAGGTTATAAGAGAACACATCTGTACACAAGTATGAGCTCATGAAGTTGGGTAGAGTAATGGGTAATTCCTAAACTCACAATAGTGTTTTGTACTTCTTTAGACTACATGAAAGCTGATAAAATTAAAAAAGGAATTGAGCTAAATCTAAGCATAAAATAATGCTTAAAAACTAGTGATAAATGAATGATCTAACATTTGGTTTCCCACAGTTTCACTAATGTACTGATGTTAAAATTGATATTTATATTGTTTTTATTTATACTTTATACAATTGTTCATCTAACAGGCAGACATAACTGATGAACGTTTTACATATTATTTCTATTAGCTGTAATCCAGTTCTTCTTTTATGTATAAGTAGGGCACTTTTCCTGCCAACACCATGGATCTTGTTTGTTCTACAAATTATTCCATATGTGACTCCTCACAAATGGGCATTTTGGTTCAGTGCCTTTCATTATGACACATAATTCCAATAGTTATGGTCCCGTAGAAGCTGTCACCAATTTAATCTACAAGAATCCATCCATTGTCTGGAATGCAATAATTTTGCACCCTTCACTAGTGATGCAAAACATATGACAATAATTTTAGTAATTAGATTATATTTTCCTATATTTTAAATGCTTGGCATGTGTCAAAATTGCTAAACAGAACAAGTTATTTTCCAAAAAGGTTTTTATATTTTATACACTCAGTTTTCTTTTTATCATCACTTTTGCATATCTGCAAATTAATTTTAATAACGTATGACAGCTGTGTACTTGTAGCTGGTTTTTGGAGTTAAATCTATTTACTTTGAGGAGAAAAAGCTAGAAAGCACTAAATAAATAATATTTTGCATGCTTCAGTATAGGGATGTGCGCCGACCCCCATGTTGTGGTTTTGGTTTTGGATCTGTATCTCCTTCAAGGGTTTGGATCTGGGTTTCGTTTTGAAACCACCCTCAAGTGTTTTGGTTTTGGATCTGGATTTTTTAAATTAAAAAGATAAAAAGTTTTAAAAACAGCTAAAATCATGTAATTTATCCAATCCAAAACCCGAAATTCGGATTTAAAATCCGAATTCTGAACCGCAAAAAGATCAGATCCGCGACCCGGATTTACCAGGATTTCCTCAGGGGATTAGAACCGCGACTCTGATTTACCCAGATTCACGAAATTCGGGTTGATTCGGATTTCTGGAGAACCAAACCGCACATCTCTACTTCAGTACTGGCCCCACGGTTTTCCAGATGGCTTACCACTTACATTATTTTATCTATTTCTATAAATTCTAACCAGCAGGAATATAAAGATATGTGTTTCACCATAAACTGTCATTTTTATAGGAAAGTCTTTTGTTGCACTAGCCAACTATGAAAGAGAGACTTGACTGCAGAGACTGAGTGAAGGGCGTGCTGTTTGTGTGGGCATGTACAGTACGTTGAATTTAATTATTAGTGTATCTCATTAGATATAAATAGAGTTTATATTTTTGCATAAACAAAGCATTCATGCAACTTTAAGCATGTCATAATTGAGATAGAAGTTATTTAATTACACAGTAAATTATATAAGGCAACCATGCCTTCTGTGACAGCCTCTAACAAGAGAGCAACTGACTTAATAGCATGGGTGTAAGGGAGCATCTAGTATGCTGATCACTTGACTGGGCAGATCTCTGCATCTCCATCAGCGCCTCATCATACTCTTCATCAGCGCTCTTGGTGCCCTGGATTAGTAAGAAAACTGAGGACACTGACATGAGGTAAGACAGGGGGCTTGATGCAGAGGTGGACACAGTGTCCACAGCTGATGTTTTAGTCTGCACTGAGCATGCTTTCTGATGGTTACCGCTGGGGGATGCAGAATGAAATTTGGATGCAGAGAGAAGCAATTTCAGTGGGCATTCTTGAGTGGTAACAGTGGGGTTTCTAGCTAGATGCGGACATGTTGCAGCCAGCTATTGCATCTATTTTTGCAGTGGCACTGGCGACCATGTTCTAATAGACATTCTGAGCAACCATGGGGCTGCTATGTCTGGTGAGGCGACCAATGTGGCGATGGCTCGACTTACTGTATTGCAAAAAGTGGTGGACTTGAGTTGCAGCCAGTGGGTGCCTATGTACGAATCCCATCGGTGGCAGCATTAGCATAAAGATGAAGTCACACTGCATAAAAGACACAGCTGCATTACCGCTCACCTCTGAATCAAGCCCAATGTGCTGACCAGTGGATAGTACATGTTAGGTGTTCTCCTTGGGGGTGAGTGACAGTGGAGCAAATATTTGTACACAAATTAGTAATGCCAGTGTTTTCTCATTGATGCATGCCTGACAGTGTAATGACTGCTTGTGCATGCTAGTGTGCAAATGAAAATACAAACCAAAGATCTTTGTTCCACATCATGATTATGGGGCCATCTACAATGTCCCCAAAAGTTCAAAACAATATGACACATATTCCACCTCCTCTTCTATAGTATGATATTTGGTGGAATTCATGCCCCAATTTAGGGCCTGATTCAGAGATGGACACAGTTAGCATCGCCGCTACGTCTCTATATGCAGCGGCTGTGTTACAATATGCAAAAGCTGCAGGAGATGTCTTGAGTTAAAAAGACGCCCACTGTCGGCTTCTGTGATCCGCTGCTACGTCCAAGGATGCAGCATTGAGGCCATCGGACATCTAAGTAAACCACAAGTTACTCAGTATATCCGGTTAAATCAAGCAGTCGGGGCCAGTAAGCTGCATCCAAGTACACAGCCACTTGTTACTGCACGGCCTGAAAACATGGCCAACACGCCCCGTTTTTCTGTAATGCTTCCTCTGGCTGGCCCACAAACACCAGCAGCATGTTAATCATGCTTCAGAGTGTGGGGCACTGCAAGTGACATCACAGCCCAGATCTACACATGCGCAGTGTGCCTTCTGCTAATGCGCAGATCTAAAAACATCGTAGATGTACATAAAATCTGGTTTACTTACATAAATTAGGGCCTTAGAATCAAGCTGTGATTTGACACTTCAAGTGTCACCAATAGTTTAATCTGTCTTTTCAACAAAATATTACTTGAAAATGGCAAATAGAGTAGTTCTGTAACAAAAGTGACCTGGTTATCGTTATACACAGTATACAGTGTATACAAGATGCAGATCAATGCAAACATATGAGCACTATTAGCAGTTCTTGACACCTAGATATAAGAAAGCGGCACACATTTACATAATGTTTTGGTGAATTTTTAAAATAACTAATCATAAAGTACAAAGACAAAATAATCATTTGCTATCATCATAACCTCTCAAAGCTCAAGTTAGCTAAATATATAATTATCCTTTAACTTAATGTCCTATTTTTCCCAAACACAGTTCACTCAAATATATTTCTGCAGACTGCAAACATAGCAATTTGTAGAAGTTCATTTTTCTGTAATAACATCTGTGGTAAGAAATCATAACCACTCATATAAAGCAGACGCATCACGTATAAGCCTTCAGACTATGTGTGTATGAATGTAATAATCAGCGTTGGCGATGAACCTAGTAATCTCTTGCAGGCTAAGAAAATAAAAAAATATTATCAGTAAGAAAGACATTCAGTCAACATTATCATATTACATATGCTATTATACTAGTGTGAAGAATTGGCTTAGAAATTACTTGACATTTGCTCACATCGTACAATGATAAATGGAAATGTACAGTGTATTTTTCAATTGTATGTAGTGGTGGAATTGCATCTAAAACTAGCCTTGTACATTTTGCCATGGGGCTTGGCAAGTGAGCACATTTCATAGCACACAGCACACCTCACCTCACGTCACTGAGCTGAGCTCTGCTCCACCACGGCACTCCCTGACCCTTACTCCTCGGCGGCATTTCCAATTTAGCGCCGGCTCTGCACCGCCAATAACAGCTCATGAAACAACATCCAATTAGGGGTCCCTGATTGTTAGCTGCCAGTCCATATGCAGTAAATGGCTTGCTTCTGGTGCCAAATTCAATATGTTGATTGCCCGTCGATGTTTATTCAAATAATTTTTCTCAGGGTGCATGAGGAAAATGTTTTGTGTAAACATTGAAACGTAGGTATACAGATGCATTCGGGGGTCAATCCTATTAGGTCCGAATTGCGAGGTGCGAGTTGCTATTTTCACTTCTAATTCACATAGCAAATTAATTTTGCAATCCAATTAGCAACTTGCACTGAATCAGTCAGACTGAATTTGCAACTTTCCACTCGAACCTCCCTGAAAAATCTTTATTTTAAGGTTAAAATGCTGGGACACTGTGCTGAACCCCTTGGACACCCCCTCTAATGACTCTAATGACTAATTAGGCATTTGGAAGTTTCCAATTAGCTTAATTAGTCCAATAATTAAATGTCATTTTTTGGGGTAAAAAAAAAGTTTTCAAATTACCCCAAAATCAACTTTTTCGTTAGTTTAGGCAACCCAAATGTAATTACAATAATTTTTTAGTTAACAAATGATTGTTATTAAAATCACCCTTTTCCTACTTTTTTTGCATTTTTTTTTGCAATTTTCGTTTAACTCATTTGAGATCAAACGAAAAAAGTTTTTTTCAGTTTCTTGCATTTAAAAAAAAAACACAAAGCCAAGCCATTTGACACCATTTAAAAACCTACATTACCTTCCTACTGCCCAGAAACAGCCGTCTATATGGTCCTGCTAACTAAATTATCCATTTTGGGGGGTCCAGGATGGTCTCCCCACATTTTCATGCATTTCTCACAAATCTCATTTGGCAGTCAATTCGCACCCCTCCGCTGCAAGTAGTGCGAATAGGCATTTTTAATTGAATTGGAGAATTCTCAGGAGCGCGCTTCGCTGTGAAGTGTGCGAGTTTCAAGAAACAAACTCGCAACTCGCCATTCGCACCTAATTGGATTGAGCCCATATTTTTTTGGATTAGCAACGAGCACTGCTGAACGGTAACTGTATATATTTATATATATATATATATATATATATATATTATACTGTATATATATATATATATATATATATATATATATATATATTTATTTAGTTTTTTTGTGGATGATATATTCAAGAAACATCAAAGTAAAATAGTAAGCAAAGGTGAAGAGATAGCGCCTTCAGTGCTTTGGAATCGAACATTTGTGTGTCTACAGTACTTTCGATGGTTCCTCAATTCTAGGTGAACATCATTAGTAATCAAACTTAATGGACCATGGACCTGATTCAGACCTGCTCGCTAATGCGCGATCCCTCGCTCTGGGCGATTTTTGCCCATCTGCGCATGCGTATAATTCACAGTGCGCGTGCGCAAGCCAGACTTTGCGATCTGATTTTGGTTGCTTGTAAGCCACTATCAGGTCGCTACTTTGAGTGACAGATAGCGCCTTCAGTGCTTTGGAATCGAACATTTGTGTGTCTACAGTACTTTCGATGGTTCCTCAATTCTAGGTGAACATCATTAGTAATCAAACTTAATGGACCATGGACCTGATTCAGACCTGCTCGCTAATGCGCGATCCCTCGCTCTGGGCGATTTTTGCCCATCTGCGCATGCGTATAATTCACAGTGCGCGTGCGCAAGCCAGACTTTGCGATCTGATTTTGGTTGCTTGTAAGCCACTATCAGGTCGCTACTTTGAGTGACAGATAGCGCCTTCAGTGCTTTGGAATCGAACATTTGTGTGTCTACAGTACTTTCGATGGTTCCTCAATTCTAGATGAACATCATTAGTAATCAAACTTAATGGACCATGGACCTGATTCAGACCCGCTCGCTCTGAGCGATTTTTGCCCATCTGCGCATGCATATAATTCACAGTGCGCGTGCGCAAGCCAGTCTTTGTGATCTGATTTTGGTTGCTTGCAAGCCACTATCAGGTCGCTACTTTGAGTGACAGATTGTGCTGTTTGTGGGTGGTAACAGGAGAAGATACTTGTGAACGGGGGAGTGGATGTGCGAACGCAGGCGTGTCAGGCCGCCAAAATGCCATTTAAAGGGTGTGCATAATTATTAAAGTAGCGTCATTGTACACGTCACCTGCATGTATTTCAACAAAGAAAAAATACAGGTGCACAACTCCAAATTAACTGATTATATATAAATAAATACATTTTGCAGTAAATACAATAGAGGTATTTGGCATAATCTTGGCCAAGCTTATGGGCCTGCCCACCATATCCGGGTCACCTCTTGTCGGGCAGGTCTCTAACATACTAAGGCTCAAATCCAGGGTGCAGGACACCCCCAAACTAGCCCAGCCAATTCACCCCAAAGCACCGCTCTAATAAGAAAAGTGAAGTGTTAAGAGCAGCCGCTGGCCGCATATAAAGCATACAAATAAAAAAGTGAAATACATATATATAAAGGAAACAGACAGTGAAGTATTAAAATGTGTTAAAGGAAAATGTGTTATACTTCGGTGCCCTGAAGCAGATCAGCAAAGCAATCTAGGGGGACCCACACCCCAAAAATGAACCAAAGCTGCACTACACAGTCTAAATATTAGCAGGACTTACCTATTATTGTGCCTCTGACTGGTGTGCATATTACATTGCCAGACTCCATGCTGTAACCAATGTAGTAGAAGTGCTAGTCTGAATGGGAAGTGGCTCAGGCTTCCCAGGTGTGCAAATCAATTCACTAATTAGTTTACAAAGAAAATAGATCTCAGACTGCACATTCTGGACATATATATATAATTGGAATTGCTGCCTGTGGAGACCATTGATATATACACAAAGAAAAAATACAGGTGCACAACTCCAAATTAACTGATTATATATAAATAAATACATTTTGCAGTAAATACAATAGAGGTATTTGGCATAATCTTGGCCAAGCTTATGGGCCTGCCCACCATATCCGGGTAACCTCTTGTCTGGCAGGTCCCTAACATACTAAGGCTCAAATCAAACTAGCCCAGCCAATCCACCCCAAAGCACTGCTCTAATTAGAAAAGTGAAGTGTTAAGAGCAGCCCCTGGCCGCATATAAAGCATAAAAATAAAAAAGTGAAATACATATATATAAAGGTAGCACCTCCAATTATATATATATGTCCAGAATGTGCAGTCTGAGATCTATTTTCTTTGTAAACTAATTAGTGCATTGATTTGCACACCTGGGAAGCCTGAGCCACTTCCCACTCAGACTAGCACTTCTACTACATTGGTTACAGCATGGAGTCTGGCAATGTAATATGCACACCAGTCAGAGGCACAATAATAGGTAAGTCCTGCTAATATTTAGACTGTGTAGTGCAGCTTTGGTTCATTTTTGGGGTGTGGGTCCCCCTAGATTGCTTTGCTGATCTGCTTCAGGGCACCGAAGTATAACACATTTTCCTTTAACACATTTTAATACTTCACTGTCTGTTTCCTTTATATATATGTATTTCACTTTTTTATTTGTATGCTTTATATGCGGTCAGCGGCTGGTCTTAACACTTCACTTTTCTTATTAGAGCGGTGCTTTGGGGTGGATTGGCTGGGCTAGTTTGGGGGTGTCCTGCGCCCTGGATTTGAGCCTTAGTATGTTAGGGACCTGACCGACAAGAGGTTACCCGGATATGGTGGGCAGGCCCATAAGCTTGGCCAAGATTATGCCAAATACCTCTATTGTATTTACTGCAAAATGTATTTATTTATATATAATCAGTTAATTTGGAGTTGTGCACCTGTATTTTTTCTTTATGTATATATCAATGGTCTCCACAGGTAGCACCTCCAATTATATATATATGTATGTCCAGAATGTGCAGTCTGAGATCTATTTTCTTTGCATGTATTTCAAGCCAGGGTTTAGGCAACCCCAAGGGCTGCGAGCAGCTCCGATGGCTCGATTGTCCCAAATTTATCTTACATTTCCCGGAGATGACGTGTGTTGCGAGTGTCAAGGGGGCGTCTTTAGACACATGCGAGCGCACTTTGCTGTAGCTCACTAAAACACAGTGGGCATCCTTACGAGACGCAGTGCGAGAACTTCATTTAAATAACCAGCCCCTTTTTGCCAGCGAGCGACCGCAACTTGTGAGCAGGTCTGAATGAGCTCCCATATGCATATTCAGTCTTCTCATAGGTGCATTTTCATTATTCTGGGAGCATTATATAGGTGCATATTTATGAAGATAAAAATCATCCAATGTCCTACATATATATATTTATATATATATAAAACCACCTTAATAATAAAACAATCTCAAGGCTAGTACATTATAGAAGAAAGAATAAGGTTATCTGCTACTTGGGATTTAGGTTGACCACAGGTAACCCATCTCAACGTGATTCGTCCCGCTCTGCTATATATGGACTTCTTCAGGAGAATATCAATATTAGAGATGTTAATAGTGCTCCCAGATTAAATGGTTCATATGTGTTCAAAGTCAGTTTAGTACTGTGGGTAGTCATCAAAATACCTACTTCAGCCCAGCTTGCCCGGGCTGGTTGGGAATAGAAGGAGGCAGAATAGCCACTGCTTTGCCCTTATGGAAGATATATACTAATATTCTATTAACATTGCCAGTGCTGTCTCTGGGGTTTCCCCAGATAGCATCCCTACTCTCTCAATAATGTCACCCCCCAATTAAGTGTGGTGCACACATCAAATACATTTCTTACCTTAGCAGGTGGAAGGTGGGGGCAACATCCGCTGGCCATTTGAATTTTACATCGTAGCCAAGCTCCATGCTCCCAACCCATCAAACTATGCACAGAGGCTTTACAACAGTGGATGAGTGACACTGACTCGGATGCAGCTACAACCATGTTAGCGCCTTTTGTTGTAGCCGCATCTGCAACTTTATGCTAATGACCTTCTCTGGTGTACAGCTGTGCATCTCAATGCAGAAGGGCTGGAATGCCCACTTTGAGTGGCTGCACTTACAACCATTTGAAGCACCATCCTTTCTTGCACCAGCCTCATGCTAGATGCAGAATCTCCATCAGAGTATGGCCTTCAATGTACTGATTAAGCATCTGGGTGGCTGATTCAGAGGTGGATTCTGTGTGGGTTGGCACTGCTCCTGCAATTGCACTAGATCTGAGTGCATATGCTAATGCACTAAGATGCCCATTGCCACCTTTTTAGATCTGCTGTCTGCACACCGCACAGGAGGCATAGTGGTTGTCCTGGTTGTAGGGTGTGCAGTGCGGGGCCCCTATTGACTCATGGACCCTTGTGCACTGCACATCCTGCACAAATGATAGATACGGCACTGCATATAACTCAGAAAGACCCTAGATTTGCAGAATGGTAAGTCTGGCCTTGTCTGTAACGGATAGTAGTGAAAAGGATTGGCACCATAACAAGACAAGGCATTTTTGAAACAACCTTTTTTATAATGGTAACCATATGTAAGGTCAGTGTTTTTTTCTGAAGGCTTTTAATGTTATGCAGTACAGGTACCTGTGTTTTGGTTTGATTTTTAATTCTTACATAATGGTACTCACATTTCAAATACCATAGGCTTCATTCTACACATAGTTATAGATGTAATGCAAGTTAAACATTTTGTTTCTTAATATTCCAGCTATTTAAAAACAAAATAATATACATGTGTATTGTTCACAAAGTGAAAAGAGCAGATTGTGGTGTTTCCCTTTTAAATATCTGTGTGCCTTGACCCCTTTAAGACAGATGTGATAGCATCTTCAGCTGAGCATGCCTAGAGCACACATAGCCCTATGATAAAGGCAGGAAATCTATACAGGCAACCTGATGGATTGAAACGTACAGAATAAAGCTGTTTGTTACGGGTAAGATTACAAACAAATAATGCAAGTGAACTGTGCAATGCATGAATAAGGAAAATGTGTAAGTCATGTTATTTATTTTATGATGGCATATATTCTGTCAGAGCTAGATGTAATAAAACATGTCAAAAACAGAAAGAAGGGAAATAATAATCACTATGCACATTGAATTAACATGACAGCATTTCCTGGAAGCATCGCAGCATCTATATGGTTCTGTCTCAGGATGCAGATGGTGCAGATCAGAAGAGGCTGAGCTGCAAAGTGACGCAGCAAAATAAAATGGCATTGTATAATTATACTGTATTTTAGCAGAATGAATTATGTATATTATAGAAGGATGCATTTTGTTCCACTGCTTGTAAAGCTGTAGCATTGTTAATTATATAGTTTTTAATATAAATATTACACAAAAAAGCAGCTTATAATAAACTAGTAAATATTGATCTGTTATGTAGATTATATTAACAATCTGCAAATGTAATACTAGTTAAGCAATCTAAGGGGTCAATCCTATAAGGTGCGAATTGCGAGAAGTGAGTTTGTTTCTTGAAATTTGCAGACGTCGTACTAATTGCGTGCTACCGGGAACTCTCCAATCCAATTAAAAATGCCTATTTGTGGTACTCGCAGCGGAGGGGTGCGAATTGACTGCCAAATGAGATGTGAGAGAAGTGCATGAAAAGTGGGGAGACTATCCTGTACCCCCATAATTGATAATTTAGTTTGCAGGACCGTATAGAAGGCTGTTTGCGGGCATTATGAAGATACTGTGGGTTTTTAAATGGTGTCAAATGGCTGATTTGTGCTTTTTTAAAAAAAAAATAAAAAAAAATGATAAAAAACAATGCAAAAAAGTAGGAAAAAAATTTGATTTTGGGGTACTTTGAGGGCACCTTGAAAAATTGTAAAAAAAAAATATAAAAACAATAATTTTTCAATTAAAAAAATATTGTAATTACATTTGGGTGCCTAAACAAACAAAAAAGTTAATTTGGGTGTAATTTAGGAACTTTTTTTTACCCCCAAAAATGACGTAATTATTGGACTAATTAAGCTAATTGGAAACTTCCAATTGCCTAATTAGTCATGGGGGGTGGGCTGTCCAAGGTGTTCAGCACAGTGTCCCAACATTTTAACCTTAAAATAAAGATTTTCCTTTCTATCTCTCACCCTCAGGGTGTTGCGAATGGAAAAATGCTAATTTAGGGCCTGATTCAGCAAGGAACGCACAGATGCGGATGTACGCAATCGGCCGCTGTGAGAATATACTAATGATTGCATACGCACGGCAATCGCAGCAGAATAAGCAGACGCCCAGCACTATATAATACCACCCGCTTGCGTTCTCTATGCCTGGCAAGACACCGGTAACATCGAGAACCATCAGACCCATACGCACAACAGTGGTTGACCTGACGCTCCCGCAGACATAGCGAGACTTCCTGTGTGCAACTAGACCTCAGGCTGCGTCCATTGCTGCAAGGGCTTAATTATGCCCCTGAAATGCCTGCATTAGTCTGACCACTCCCCCTCACCACACACAAATGACACATCCTGTCAATCACTGTGCTATGGGTCTGCGTAGCCTCTGCAAATGCAGTTCCCATCGCAATAGCAAATTCACGTACGCGCACTGTGATGCATGCGCAATGCAAAATAATTGACTGACTGTGTGCGTGCGCGTCCATGCGTTCCTTGCTGAATCGGGCCCTTAGTCTCTCTGGTTCAGTGCGAGTTGCTAATTAGATAGCAAAATTAATTTATTGTATGAATTTGAAGAGAAAATAGCAATTCGCACCTAATAAGATTTACTCCTAAGTCTTTAAAATCAGCTCTACAGTGTATATAGCTCTATTGTGTGTAGAAATTCAAACTTTGTTACATTCCTATTAATATTTTAATTAGCTGTGTAGTAGTTTAATGTTAAAGGCACAGTGTCACATTGTTTTTGCTTCCCATCTAATGTGTTGGTACAGTTTAGTAACATATTTATATAAAAACTTGTACAGCAAGGCTATTAGTAGATTTTATGACAGTCACTTTACAAACAATAGTTAAACAGTTAGAAACAGACAAGATAAAAACTAGCCTGATTCAGAGTCACACACAAATCGGCTGCATTTGTGCCCATATTTCGTGCCTGGAAATAAATGTGGAGCTCTGTCTGTATTCAGAGCTGGCCGCATTTTAGCAGCTGCACTGCCCCCATGCAGTGCCAGATTAAGCCTATTGGGGGCCCCGGGGCACTTCAGGGGGCCCCTCTCACTCTTGACAGCAATGCCCTCTGTGTGTGTCTCCTCACGCCGCACCTCCATGAGGCAGCAGCGCAGGATTTACTTGCACTCCTGCAGCGGGGGCAGACTCCGGAGGCTCCTTTCGGCAGGGAAGGATCTAGACTTTTGTTTTAGGAAGGAGGACAGTTTAAGAACTATTCCTGACCCCCTCTCCACTCATTACCTCCCATTTCCAGTCTTGCATCCTCCCATTTTAATTCTCAACCTTTTTGGGCCCTGCTCCTTCCTACTCTGTGCAGCTGAGTATTGACGTCACTGGTGCTGCAGTCACAGGCAATATATACCGTGCGTCTGCAGCATGTTTGGTAAGTAATGTGTGAGGAAATTGGTTATGCATGGTGTGCAGGGAGACAGGCTGTGTGTACTGGTCAGCGCTGGGAGACGCATCTATATAATTTTTCTGTCCTGGAAAATAGTGTGTGCTGTGTATAATCTAACTATCAGCAGCTGTGGTATGTGCTGAGGCACCTCAGTGGGAATCAGTATGTAATGCCGGTGGCTGTTTAGCCGCCGGATCAAATACCGACAGCGACAGCCCGACGGGTCGGAATCCCGACATCTGCAGGTAAGACCTCTAACCCTCTCCTCCCCCCCCTTAACCCTAACCCTCCCTTTGGGTGCCTAACCCTAACCTCCCCCCATAGTGCCTAACCCTAACCTTATAGTGCTAGCACTGGTCCTACAGCTGTACTGCAGCCACATAAAGCACACTTTCATTCACAACTATAAAATGGTAGCAGAAAATGGGTGTGAGGCCGAGAAGCTGTAACATCCATGATTATGGCTTTTTTTCAGCAGATGTTAGCTTTTATTTATCTTGTATCATAAAGCAGACTCATTACCTTTTGCTGCCAATGGGTTGGGCTGCTTACTGAATGATGCACTTTATTAGGGCTGCTGCCGGGAGCGTGACCGTGACACCAGCATCACGCTCCCTGGACCTGAAGCTTCAGCCTGCTGCTTGGCCTCACTGTCCCTGCCGGCTCATGACTCCCGGCTGTAGGAGAGTAGAGGGGGAGACAGGGGGAGATCCAAGTGAATGAAGGGGGGAGGGGGAAGACACACTGACATATAGAATGAAGGGATGGAAGACACACAGATACATAGAATGAAGGGGTGGAGAGAGATACACAGAGACAAAGAATGAAGGGGGGGAGAGACACACTAAGGGGCCCATTTATTAATGTTTGCATTTGCAATTTGATCTGGGCATGACATTACCGCCCATGATCGCATTGCAAAATGCGATCATATCACCTGAATGTACCATCACCTGCAGGGACAGGGGCTCCGAAAGGAGCCCATCCATGTGATGTGCCCGGAGTGCGCCCGGGGCTGCTGCGCATGTGCACTGCCACCAATGCTAGCTAATTATGTGCAGTGTAGCCCATAGGCTATAGTGGCTAATGCATCACAATCCAGATGTTGGTAAATCTGGCAGCACCGCATCCCCCATAGAACCCAACAGGGGAAGCGGCTGCGTACAGGAATAGAGGGATCACAGCAGGTATCTCCCATATATCTAGGGGAAATCTAATATTTTCAGTTAACCACCAAAAACAAGTGTTTTCAGGGATTAAGCCGCAAATTTGCAATGATAAATGGGCCCCAGAGACAGAGACAAAGAGTAAAGGGGAAGAGACACACACAGAGACATGTAGGGGTATTCAATATGGGTGCGATAACATCATTTTTTGCCTTAATATCGCACTTTTTAACGTTTTTGCGTTAATATCACTGGTTTTAGTTTTACACCGTATTCAAATTCAGACTTATCGCAGTTTTGAAAAGTCTTTGATAAAAAACGGTGATAACTTTTCACCATTGAATAGGTGTCGAAAAAAAGTGCAGAATTGGGGTTTAGGGGTGCAAGCTTAAAAAAAATTGCCTGCACCCCTGAGATTGACATTTAAAAAAGAACTGTGTCAAAAAAAGTTTTTTAAAAAAATAGGGACTACCCAAAAAATTAATTTACAAATTGGGGTGCAAAAAAAAAAATGGGAAAAAATTGTTAAACAATAGGGAAATAGGCTCAGGGCTATTCTGCAAGTATGCGGCAGGTGTTTTCTAGGATAGAATTATAGCGGCAGGTGCACAAATGCAGAATTTTTAAAAACTGACTTTAGGGACTTAAAAATATGCTAGTACCCATTTTCATGTACCCCAAATTTGATGGGACCACTTAAAAAAATGTAAAAAATAACCTAAGTGCTCTTCTGCATCACTTCTTCAATGTCGGGGAAAAAAACACCTGCTGCGGCTATTTAAAGCCCCGACTTTCAATTAAAGGCTAAAACGGGGGTACCCATAGTGATCCCCCATGTTTTTACAACTTTAGGGGGGTCTTACAATTATTTTAAGGAAAATTTCTTAACTTTACGCAAATCCTACTTCGGAGTTTCCCATTTTCGTTAATTTGATATTGAATACGGGGATAAGCGGGAGCGCGCACCATACCTTTACGCAGAAAAAAACTCCTATATGAAACGTTAACTTTGCCAGGGAAGTTAACCTTTCACATTGAATACCCCTAATAGAATAAAGGGGGTGGGAAACACACAGAGACATATAGGGGTATTCAATATGGGTGCGATAACATCGTTTTTTGCGTTAATATCTATGAGGGGTATTCAAGGCAGACAAGCCTGTGCTCATCCTGTCACTCCTCCTCACAAGACATGACATCCCAGAGACCGTACATGGAGCAGGGCCACTGTAAGGTCCAGCTCCTAGTGTGCCAGGAAGAGGAGCTGTACTACTCGCAAGCCCCTCTTCTGGCCACTGTGGGGGGCTGTGTGATGTCACGTGTGCTGCTTTATGCGTGTCCCTCCTGGATCCATCCCTGCCTCTTGGGCAATGCAGGGACCGATTCTGCTTATCTCCAGCCTCCACCGATCCTGCTGGGAGAGCTGCTGCTGGCAGCTGAGGCTGAAGACAGCAGTGCCAGAACTGAATTTGCTCCCTAGTATTATCCCTGGTTGAGATGGTTAAGTTAGGAACAAAATATATGTTAACTCCCAAAGTGAATTCTCTGCTGTAACTATAGGGCCTGATCAGATTTGGGAATAGAGTAAGAAACAGCAAGTAACTGATCATCTTGGTAAAACCATGCTGCACTGTAGGTGGGGGAGATGTAAAATGTGCAGAGAGATTTAGATTTGGGAGGGGTGTGTCCAAACTAGGGTTGTGCACCGGCCACTTTTCGTGTTTTGTGTTTTGGTTTTGGATCTGGATCTTTCTTCGTGTTTTGGATCTGGATTGGTTTTGCCAAAACCACCCATCCGTGTTTTGGGTTCTGGGTTTTGTGTTTTGGATCTGTATTTTTTTGAAAAAAAGCATAAACAGCTAAAATCACAGAATTTGTAGGTTTTTCTGCTCCTATGCTATTATTAACCACAATAACCTTAATTTCCACTCATTTCCAGTCTATTCTGAACACCTCACACCTCACAATAGTGTTTTTATGTCCAAAAGGTTGCACCGAGGTAGCTGGATGACTATGCTAAGCAACACGAGTGGGCGGCACAAACACGTGGCCCATCTAGGAGTGACACTGCAGTGACAGACAGGATGGCAGTTTGAAAAACTAGGCCCCAAACTGTACATAATTCAAAGAAAAAAAAGAGGTGCAAGATGGAATTGTCCTTGGGCCCTCCCACCCACCCTTATGTTGTATAAACAGGACATGCACACTTTAACAAACCAATAATTTCAGCGCCAGGGTCTGCCACACAACTGTGGCTGAAATGATTGGTTCGTTTGGGCCCCCACAAAACAAGCTGGCAATTAATCTGTCCCTGCACAAACTGGCTCTACGGAGGCAAGATGTCATCCTCATCCTCCTCATCCACCGATTCCTCACCCTCTTCAGTGTGTACATCCTCATCCTCACAAAGTATTAACTCGTCCCCACTTGAATCCACCACCACAGGTCCCTCTGTACGTTCTGGAGGCTGGTCTCCCTGGAAGAGCTGATAATTCATTTTGATGAACATCATCTTCTCCACATTCTGTGGAAGCAACCTCCTACGCCTTTCGCTGACAAGGTTCACAG